>OY728125.1:647595268-649083601 GCA_963277665.1 Viscum album | reverse complement strand
GTATTATTAATAGAGGAAATATTTTTCTTAAAACCTACAGGTTTTGAGGACCCTCATTTTGAAGATTCTATTTTTAAACATACCAAATATTTGTATAGTCTCAAACAGGAACCTGGAGCTAGGTATGAAATAATAATATCATTTATTTTATAAAATTATTTTATTATGGTTTTGAAAAAACCAAATTTATTTAAAAAAACTTATTAAAAGGATATAATGATTTCGAAAAAATATTTTAAGGATTTCATTTTTGGTTCCCTAAATCTATGATAGTGTAATTATTTTTCCAACTCATGAAAAAAAATTGAAATAAATATGATGGGTGAGTAAAAATATTTCCTAGCATTTTATATTAAAAAAAAAGATTTTAAGAATTATTTACACAAAATTAAATACATATATGATTTATTAAAAATATTTTTACTCTATTGAAGTAAGACTTACTAAACTCCTATGAGTTCTGATAATAAGTTTAACTTGGATGAGGTTGGAAAACCAATTAATGAAAAGCAGTATAGAGGAATAATTGTGAGTATTATGTATATAACTATAAGAGGGATTGATATTATGTTTTATATTTTTTTATGTGAAATTTCTCAATAAAACCCTATATAATCTCATTTAGCAGTTAGATAAACAATTTTAAGTAATTTAAAATGAGATATTTCTTTATCTTTACATACGACAAAAAATTATGATTTTGATTTTAATTCATATTTTAATACTTATTTAGGATGTTATAGACTAGACAGAAAAAGTGATTATGGAAATTTTTTCCTTTTTAGAAAGTATATAGTTTTTTTGTTAAGTTTAAAGGTAGAATTCAATTGCATTATCAACTTCTAAATATGAGTAAATTTATATCGATAGTAATTTTAATTTGGTGTCAATATACTTCTAATTTAGTTTTAATAAATCTCTAAAAAAATGTAAGAAATATAGTGTTACCAATATTTCTAAAAAATAATATATCATTCAAGGACCAATCATATTTATTTTAAACATCGTTTCTTTAGAGGTCATTCTCAAAAAGGTTATATTTCTGTTGAATATATTTTTACCAAAAATAAATTAGTAGACATATTTACCATACCATTACCTATTTATTAGTTTTATTTTATCAAAATTTAATTAGTTTTAATTTTTTTTAAATAATTTTATTTTATTTTTATATTATTATTTTTATTTATTTCATTAATTTCTTATGAGAATGTTTTAATTGAAAAATTTATTATTAAATTGCTTGTTTTATCAGTCAAGTAATATAGTGACAAGTGACCCTATATAGTTTTAGTTAGTTAACTATATATTTATTTATGTAAACTTTCTAAGGATACTCTGCATATTCTATATAAAAAATCAATCACTCAGAAAATCTGATCCTTCATATAACTCTGAAATTATTCTCTCCCAAATATAAAACCTTCAATACCTAAACAAATCCTTAAAACCACATGCCTCTAATTTCTTGTTGAGAATGTTAAATTTAAATAAAATCCAATATAGTGTTTTAAAATGTCCAAATAGGCCAAAAGTTTTCTTCATAGTTTTGATAAGAAAATCTATCCAGATTTCTTGGATAGAACCTGAATATTTTTTACTAAAAAAGGTTTTGAAATTACAAGGATAGGATTTTTTATTTAACACATGAAGAAATGAGTTATGTTTATGAGAACCTTGCAAGGGATTTATATGAAAACAATGAGTCTATATTATATTATAATCAATATTTGGTAGTATCTAAAGTCATTGGGATAATCTTTTTTATACTACTTATGGACTGTTTGAGGAATATACACTTTCCACAAGAAGTAAACATCATGTTTAGTTAATCTCAAGTTGTTATAGATGATGTGTAGCCTACTTAGATAATGACAGCTCTTTTCCGGATCCCTTATAGTAGAAAAAAATCTACTGAATTATTTATAAGTTTAAAGAAATATTATATTTAAATTTATTCAAACTATGATCATTCATAGAAATGGAGAGTTATAAAATGTTTTATACCCTAATATACATCTTCATTAAATTATTATGACTGAGAATAAATTCAACCTACTAAAGTGTATCCATCGATATATATTCTATTACTGTAAAAAGTATTATATTTTTTATCCTTTTGGTAGAATTATCAATGTGATATTTATGATGTTTGGAATTAATCCTTATGAAGTTTTGGAAACTATGTTCCATGGATTAAACACTCTTATTACTGGGAAACATAGGGAAATTTTCTATTTTAGAGATACTCTTTTAATAAGTTATTTCCAGTTGGGTATGACTAAATAGAAGAAACCTCAACTCATGTTGAGGGATAGAATCTCATTACTCCTGTTATTATTCCTGATTAATAAGAGAAATCAATGGTTGTTAATCCTACAACTATATGAAGCAGAGGAAGAATAATTTAATCTAAATAAATATATTCTCCCATTTTTTCTCAATATATATTTGAATTGAAACCTTATATTGATGTAATGTATTATGAGGAATTTCAATTTATATTAGATTTTAGGTTTTTTGTTACTTTATATCAGAATCAAAAACCTATTATTGACGTTTTTTCTCTTAAGGAAACTATTAATGAGTATTATATTTATGAATTTGAGTTATAAATGGTCAAAGATAAAGTATTATTTAGTTAATCTCTTAGAAGAGTGATATATGTGAAATTTAGTGAGTCAATTAATCTTTCTTTACATGCATATTTTTATTAAAATATTCATAATCTTGATATAGAAGAAAGAGATATCAACAATAGGTAAAATGGGTGGAAGAACCAATAGATGGGATTAGATGGTCACATGAATTAGTGGTAATAGAGTGTTAAAGTTCATAAAATCATATAATGGAAAATATTAAACTCACCATTACAGTGTATGGGTAGACCATTTGACAATGTGGCCTCTCCTCATTACGGTGTGTAAAATTTATAATAAAAACATCCCATATGACTTAGTGTTGTTGTGGTTTGACCTCCATTGGTCACGGTATGACATAATGCTATCAAAAAAAATAGTATACCCAAAATGAAAAAATTACTAGAAAAAATAAAAAAATATAGAACAACATATAATATATGATAAATTACATACTTAAAAATTCCATGATGGGTGTTATAATTCTCTCTAACATTCCACATTATTCCTCTGGAATGTTCTAATCAATCCTCATTGGAGAAAATTCGAGTCTATCCAGCCTAAAAGCCTCACACTCCCAATTCTTATACCTATCACCATCACACTACCATAGTACATAGACTTAAGGTATAGTATTTCCTTGTGAAACTCTGTCCTAATGATCTATGATTTGAATAGGATTCACAACATTGGTGTAGTTGGGTTTCAAGTTCAAATCCTCCCACTTGACCACATGAGGTTATTCTAGATGGTACTTCTTTAACTTGGGAACATGTAATATCTCATGAATAGAGTTCATCTAAAATGATAAATCTAGACAGTGTGATAGTTTCATAGGATTTTAAAAAAACTCAAATGGATTGATATAACACAGTATCGACATAAGCTTCTTTCCTAATCAATAGTGACCTGGAGGATATGAAACTCAATGAAACAATTGATCACCAATATAAAACTCAAATGGATGAAAAAATGGTATGTTGAATACTTATAAATACTCTAAGTCGTTTTTAATCTTTTATAAAAGAAATTAATCTGAATCATCAACTTTTATATGATCCCTGATACTAGTAAGTAAAGCTCACCCCATTCTAACCAATAGAGAGGGAACCTTCATGTTCGTCTATAAAAGTATTTTAAGGGATACACTGTTGTTGATTCTTGATAATAATTATTATAATTTAATTCAATAAAAAATAAATGTATCAACCATGAGTTACTAAAGTCAATCACAAAACCTTGGATAAAATATTCATGAATCTAAATATATAACTATGTATTCCTATCTATATGGGGATAACAGTACATGCTCAAATTCAATTAAAAACCCATCACTTTCTATAGAACCTTCCAAAACTAGGATGTAAATAATGGTTCTCTTTCAAAACAAATCACTAATGGAAATCCATAAAGAATAAATATATCCTGGATATACAATAATTCAATCTAGTTCACCATATCAGACACTTTAATGGGTAGAATATGGGAATATTTCATCATTTAGTCAATAATCACGAACATGCATTCTTCCCACTAGGAGACTGAGGAAATACAATAAGAAAACCATATTTATTTCATCCCACTTCCATATTAATAGGTTAATAGGATGAAATAAAATTGATATATTTTAATTCGCATACTTAATCCTCTAACATGTATGTCGTCGAGATATAAATTCAAAAACAACCCTCTTTATCTTATGCCACTAGAAATAGTGTTTTAAATTGTGTAATATATTAGTATTACCATGTTGAATAACCCAACTAAAAAGGTTCCCACCATCCATAACTACCTTCTTTTTATCCAAAGGAATTGACAACCATTTCCAAAAAACAAATGGTACCATATAAATACCAAAACCATCACCTAAGGCCTCCTCACTATTTAATATTTCACGAATTTGTTGACTATCAAGATCTAATTCTATCTCAAGATGGATCTGATCATATAAGGAGGGTGTGACTTGAACATTATTTAATAAAACCTAACCATCCTTCTCTTCCACATCCATATGATACATTCTCATCAATTACCATTCTTCTTCTGATTTATTTATCACATGATTTTGAAACCTCTGTCTCTAGGAATTAGACACCACATTATATTTACTAGGTAAATAAGAAAAATAAAAATCATAAGTTTGTCAATACTCAATGAAGTGCCTCTAACTGAGTTCCAGATCCTTCTAGTATAAGATATACTTTATAATTTTATGATTTGTATAATTTTTAAACTTCTCCCCAAAAAATATAGTAGTGAAATGTTTTCAAGGCATACATCACTAACATTATTTTGAGGTCATGGGTAGTGTTGTTATTCTAATGAAGGAGTAATTAGAAAGTTCCATAAGACACAACATGATCACCCTTAATAAAAAAATCCAACCCCATACCTTAATAATTAAAATACATAGCCCAACATTCTCTAGGATATGGAATAAATATAATGGGTGTTGATGTCAATTTGACTTTCAATTCCTCAAAGGAACTTTATCATTTCTCATGCCAATCAAATCTCACTTTTTTCTGAGACATAACTATCAAGGGAGATATAAAACATGATAAATAATGTACAATCCACCTATAATATCCTTCTAAACCCAATAATCTCTATATATCAAACACATTCCATGTTTTCTTATGATATTACTAGGTACATTTTCTCTACATCCATTTAAATACCTCTTTGAGATAACACATGAACCAAGAGATTGAATTTCATAATCCAAAACTAGAATTTAAATAACTTATAATAGAGGTGATAATCCCTTAAGGTTCTAAAAAATAACATCTAATTAGTTTTCATTCTCTTCCATTACCTTTTAATTAACCAAGAAATCATCAACTAACACCACCAAAAAGGTATCAATGTTTCATTAAATAATTTTTTCCTATTAATTCCATGAAAACAGTAGGTAAATTATTAAATCCAATTGTCTTGTACAGATACTCATAATATATATATACCAAATATGGAAAGAGGACTTGAGACTATACACTTCCCTCACCCTCAGATGATGGTATCTTGGTCGGGGGTTAATCTTTGAGAACTATCTCTCTTGCCTATGCTGGTCAAAATAGATCATCAATCTTAGTAAATTGGAATTTATTATTTACATTCACATGATAAGAATTTTGTTAATCGATGAATGGCATAGGATTCTATATTATTTCTTTGAAAAGAGAATTGGTTTCATCCACTGTGATATTCTCAAATGAATAAAACACTTTCTTTACAAATTTTATAACTAAGCCTTAAATTATTTCAACATAGTCTGATCAATTTGATAGGATCTAAAGGGTATATGGCTCATCCCCATGAGTATATCAATAGAGAATCATAGCTCCCGTTATGGTGGCATCCTAGAAATATATAAAAAATCAACATACCTCCTCACTATCAAATGAATTTGTGAATAAAAACTCCATTTATCAATATAAAAAATAATGGATATCTAGAAAGACATCAAGCTAGTATCTAGAATAAGTGTTTCTTATCTTTCTATCCTTGGATCTACACACCCTAGAATACGTGAGTATTCCCATCATAATAAATAAAAAACATTTTGATGATATAAATTGATCTAATATTTCAAATAACTTGTCTTATATATACCCAAAATGTGGCTAATGATATCTAGATCAAGCACCAAGAAATCCCAACTAATTCCAACATCATTAACCATCACATCATTTTCTAGGAACTGGGAGCTCCATACCTTCCTTTTTCCCAAGGGAGTAGAAAGGTCCATCATATAAGGAAATAAATCATATTTTAAACCCATTATATCAATAAACATAGATTAAATAAGTTTATGGGATGAGCCTATATAAAATAAGAAAAATATCATAGATGATATAATAAATATCATACCAATCATGGTAACTAGTCCAGTATAGAAATCCTCATGAATATGATCTTCCATATACAAACATCTATATTTTTCCCTAATTTGAGATTTCCAAATATTATAAGAGCCTCTCTTTAGTTAAGGATGAGACCATACTATTTTAGTTTCATCAGACCATACATAAGAGACTCTGGTGAAGGAATTCCCCACCTTACTACTTGAAGGAGGTTTATTTAAAAAGAATTAAATATTCCCTACGCATCCAAAATAGTGGTAATTATTTATAGTTACTTACAAACCATTCTTGGTGCACCCCTCCATCCTATATAGATACCATACTATGGGTTTATTTCATCAGAAACTATAGGAGAGAAATAGAAAGAACATTGGGCACTCTCATTGGTGGCTATGTGAAAATCCTCATTCTTCATATTCTTACTAAATGAGAAACATTAAATCCAAATATAGTGTTACTAGATATACAAGGTAACGGCCCGAAATTTTGAATAAATCTTGTTCCCAAATTTCATGTGTTATTTTATTTTATTTTTATACTCAACAAAAATGTTTTATTTGATAAACATGATTATAATTAAAATGAGACCAGTGGGTTTTAACTGTTATATGACCATCGGTCAATATGACCGTTGTGAACAAAAGGTTTTTATTATTGTCTCCAAATATAAGTAATCTTGGTTAACTATTATAGAAAGAAGATTTGATGGCCTCACCTAGTAGTCTTGGACCGATCGAAGCCCATCTAACAGAGCTTGGGAAGGAGGTAGCACCATTGGGCTTTGCTCTGGACCAAATCCAAGCCGAACTTCATCATGTGAAGCTAGAATGGAATCGCCTTCACGAGAAGTTCAAACTGATAGAAATTACTACTCGGGCAATGTTGACTGAGCCGCCCTAAGATTCTATCACCCTAGCACACCATACTCTTAGGTCCTATGCAGGTATTATAAGGGGCTATGTAATGAGACCATAACTGCCTTGTGTAATCCTTATTTTAAATAAAAATTGGGATTTCTTATTATGATGATGTTTATGAATTTTCAAATGACCGGATAAATATAGTATGCATATTTTTGATGAATTTTAGAAAAAATATATTTTAAAAATGTTTATGTAAACCCTAAACAATTAAAAATGTGTAATGATTTTCAAAAGATGGTCTTCTACAATTATGTTCAGTACGAAATTTGGAGTCTAATAAGATCAACTTGATTTTTGATGAATAGTAAATTATGAATAGTGATTTTACGATTAGGATTAGTAATATGACCAAAAGGATTAGTAATCTCACTTAAAGAAAGCTTTAAAATAATCTAGGCACCTTGATTAAGTAATGTGATTTAATAAAATGGTTAAATAACTGTTTCATAAATTATTATTCAAGTATTAGTTTTTTTTCAGGTGAATAGTATTTTTTTAATTAAAAATTAAATTAAAATTATTTAGAAAATTATTTTTATAAAATGGATTTCATTTTTGAACTCTGATCACCGATATTATGTTATGGTAATTTTTGAGGTTTTTTCTGAAAAAATGAATTTTCGGTGAATAGTGTTTTTATTTAAAAATAAATTTAAAAATATTTAGAAAATTATTTTTATAAAATGGAGTTCATTTTTGAAATCAGAGCATTGATATTTGGTTAGTGTGAGATTTTGGGATTTTTCTGAGAAAGTTGAATTTTCAGTGAATAGTAAAAATGCAGTTTTAGGGTTTTGGTATGTTTAATGACATCATAGATGTGTCATGATGATGTCATGAGATATTTTAAGAGTTGGCCGGCCAAGGGTGATTACTTATTGTTTTGGGGGCCCCATGTGGCCTAACTCCATGGTAAATGCCAAGGGAGAGCACATGGGTTTGAGAAAAGCACATGTGAGGTGTCCCTTGGCCATTAATGCCTTGTCCCCTCACTCTCCCTATAAATACCAAGCCCTCCTCTCATCCATTCGACTCCCCACTCTTCCCCAACGAAGTTCTGGTCTCATTACCTCCCAAGGAGTTCTCCCAAGGTTCCCTCAAGGTCCCAACCTTTGAGGTTTAAGAGTTACATTTTAAGGTAAGAGATCAGACCTCTCTCTTTCTTTTCAAGTAATTTCTTTTATGTCATTTCTTTTATTCTCCATATTCTTATGTTGGAGGATGTTATTTTATATTCATACTACTTCCCATTTCATGTTCATTTGATGAAATACCCCCCTTTCTCTCATCAATTCGTTTTAAGAATGTTTAAGTGGTGCCGTTAGGCTGCCGAATTTTTTAAGGGATTCTTTCACCTTCATCGTTTTCAAGTTCTATTTTCATCCAAGTCTTTCGTGTTACTTTTTATTATGTTGGGGTATGATCTCTAAATTTATCATACTGATATTTCATGTTCATATGAGGAGAGACCCTATTTGACCTCTTCAATTCATTTTTGTTGAAGTTTAAGTGGCGCCGTTAGGCTGCCGAATTTTTAAGGGATTCTTTCACCCTTCTCGTTTTTCAAGTTCTACTTTCATGTCAAGACTTTCAAGTTCTTTTTTGTTATGTTGGGGTATGATCTCTATATCTATAATACTGGACTCTTATGTTCATATTATGAGAGACCCCATTTGATCTCTTCAATTCAGTATTTTGATGTTTTAAGTGGCGCCGTTAGGCTGCAGAATTTTTAAGTGGTTCTCCACCCTTCTCGTTTTGAAGTTCTACTTTCATGTCAGTTCTTTCAAGTTCCTTTTTGTTATGTTGGGGTATTATCTCTATATATATCATGTTGGAATCTTATGTTCATATGATTAGAGACCCTATTTGACATCATCAATTCATTTTTGGTCGAAGTTTATGTAATGTTGTTAGGCTGCTGAATTTTCATAAGAGAAATCAAATTTCTGTCTTCCTTCCATGTTTTTCATTTCAAATGTTATGTCCTTTGAAATTTCATCACCATGTCCATATATACTTCTTATTATGTCCCTCTACTGTTTTATGGGTCAATTATGATTGTTCGACCCATGTCCCCTCTCTTTTCAAAGTTTTCTAAAACCGTGTAACATAGCTGTTATGCTGTAGAATTTTCGTCTCAAAATGCCTCTCTTTTCTCAAAATTATTTTATGTTATAAAGTGAATACTCAAAGATCCTATTTCTATAGGGGTATTCACATATATATATAAAATTTCTATTTTAAATTCTGGTATTTACATACATGATACCCACTTTCCCTTTCCCTGGGTTTAAAGTAACGTAAAGATCATGTCTTTAAAGCGGTTTTTAAAACGTTATGATTATGAAATGAAACCCATTTATTTTATGCTATATGGGTTATTTATGAAATGTTTGATGATGATATATGTGGCTCACATGATAATAAAGGAAAATTTAAGGGTGCGCCCTGATAGCGCTCTAATGCATTGGGTAAAGACTTAATCTCTAGAGATGACCATTTTAACGACACCTTGGTGAATAACCTTGGTAATTTTTAACGACACCTTGGGGATGGACCTTGGTGAAACGAAACGATTGTCAATATTAAATGTTGCAGCCACATCTTTAAGTTATGAAAAAATGTTATTTTTATTATGAAATTCCTCATGATTTCTTTCTCATGCCTTAAAGTTCTTTTCATGTCCTTATTGAAGTATCTCAAGTTCTCATATAAAATGTTTCTCTTGTTTCCCTTATTGGGCCTTCTGCTCACCCTTTCTTTTGTTGTATGTCCCCAGATTATGAGATGCAGTAATTAACCTAGGATGAACTTAAGGATAAGCCTTTCAAGTGTTTAAGAAGAGTGTTTTTTGATCTTTTCATGTATTATGTTCCTGGTTTCCAAGACACTAAACCTTAAAGATCCTCAGTTTTGTGTAATGAAATGAAAGTTTATGTTATAAAAAGACGAGATGCTATAGTTGGTATCAAAGGATGGTTTAGTTATTTGTGGAAATTAGGATATGAAAAATTTAGGAAGAACCCTATAGAAAAGTTTAAATATAGGAAATCATCCTAGTATTTTGGTGAGTATTGAGTAAAGGGTTTCCAAGCAAATACATCCCTGTCTGGGTATGAGCAGGTAGAGGTGGCTCTGGCACAGATGTACATTGGGGTAAAACCTAAAAACACCGCTTTGAGCTAGACTCGAACGGGAACTGGTACACGACAACAGGCCTTGCTTCACTCTTGGTTACGACACTCCCGAGGGATATGCTTTGGTAAATTCATAAGCTTAGTATGAACCATTGTTAAAGGAACAAAGATTCACGTAAGAATATATGATCATGGATAACCTAGATTGGAACCTAGGGGATCACAAGTTAGGCTATACTTTTCTTCTACAAGTTATCCTTATATGATTTAAGCTCTTTTTCATGATTATTGGTTAAGTATTTAAGCCCCTAATTATGCTTTCTCTTCTTAGTTAATGGTGGGAAATGGAAGAACATGTCCCAACAACCAATGTGATAGGAAATGTGATGATTGTCGTATTAATATGATAGGGATGATTAGGGGATTAAAATATGATTATTATTTTGGAAGACATTCACTATTTTGGGGACCCTATATGATCGAGGTAAATAGATTACTACGGTATTTTCATTGAGGAGTAAGGTTGACTTATATTTTGAAGAATCGATGAATTTAAGGTGGACTTATAGTAATTTAGGTTACTTATGGGAATAATTAACCTATCTTGGGTAAAATATGTTTAGGTTAGATACTTTTATTATAAGATGTTAGGAGTGGTTGATGTTGTTTGGAGATGAACAATGAAGTTTATCTTGGAAGACTATGTTATCAGATCCTTCTTGTATTTGGGTTTTAATCTTAGTTTGGTTTATTTTGAGGAATATTAAGGACTATTATGTATGGAATAGACTATGATGAACTTTGGGTAGTACCATGGAACTTTTAGGATTTAAAAGTAGTTTCCATTCCTATGGGTTTCTTTTTGGAGAGTTGTTTTACCTTACCCTTTCTATTTTTGGGATAATGTTTAAAGATAAAAGAAATATATAGTTGATATTTTGTGGATTATGTGATTCTCTAGAAGATGATTCTTGTGTTTTCATGAGACCAAGTAGTTTTGAATGCTCATCGTTTGGAGAAAAGATTAGTTTTGGTAGAAACTTATTAATGTATGAAACTCTACATGAAGGTAGATATATTTCCTTATGTTTTTTTCTATGTTGTAAATTAATTCCTCAAAGTTATGAAAAGGAACGTAAAATAAAAATGTTGTTGGTTTACGTTTCCTACTAGGTAATCAAAGACCGCTTACACACATCATAATTTTGGGATTTTCTGGTGGTTAACTTCCTCCTAATCATGTTTTCTGTCACTCTCCTTTAGGACGTGACCCTTTGTTTTCTCCTCCATGTCCATGTTTCCTACATGGAATCCTAGTATGAGTAAACTCGGGTGGCCTTTGTACTTCCTTTTCTTTCTTTTAAAGTAATGGTGTTACTGACTCTTTTTTTGATGTGGGACTTTCAATGAAATTTCAAAACCCAATTTTAAAAATTGCGAGGATGCAATTTCTTAAGGGGGGAAGATTGTAACGGCCCGAAATTTTGAATAAATCTTGTTCCCAAATTTCATGTGTTATTTTATTTTATTTTTATACTCAACAAAAATGTTTTATTTGATAAACATGATTATAATTAAAATGAGACCAGTGGTTTTTGACTGTTATATGACCATCGGTCAATATGACTGCTGTGAACAAAATGTTTTGATTATTGTCTCCAAATATAAGTAATCGTGGTTAACTATTATAGAAAGAAGATTTGATGGCCTCACCTAGTAGTCTTGGACCGATCGAAGCCCATCTAACAGAGATTCGGAAGGAGATAGCACCATTGGGCTTTGCTCTGGACCAAATCCAAGCCAAACTTCATCATGTGAAGCTAGAACAGAATCGTCTTCACGAGAAGTTCAAACTGATAGAAATTACTACTCGGGCAATGTAGACTGAGCCGCCCCAAGATTCTATCACCCTAGCACACCTTACTCTTAGGTCCTATGCAGGTATTATAAGGGGCTATGTAATGAGACCATAACTGCCTTGTGTAATCCTTGTTTTAAATAAAAATTGGGATTTCTTATTATGATGATGTTTATGAATTTTCAAATGACCGGATAAATATAGTATGCATATTTTTGATGAATTTTAGAAAATATATATTTTAAAAATGTTTATGTAATCCTTAAACAATTAAAAATGTGTAATGATTTTCAAAATATGGTCTTCTACAATTATGTTCAGTACGAAATTTGGAGTCTAATAAGATCAACTTGATTTTTGATGAATAGTAAATTATGAATAGTGATTTTATGATTAGGATTAGTAATATGACCAAATGGATTAGTAATCTCACTTAAAGAAAGCTTTAAAATAATCTAGGCACCTTGATTAAGTAATGTGATTCAATAAAATGGTTAAATAACTGTTTCATAAATTATTATTCAAGTATTAGTTTTTTTCGGGTGAATAGTGCTTTTAATTAAAAATTAAATTAAAAATATTTAGAAAATTATTTTTATAAAATGGATTTCATTTTTGAAATCAGAGCATTGATATTTTTTAGTGTGAGATTTTGGGATTTTTCTGAGAAAGTTGAATTTTCAGTGAATAGTAAAAATACATGTTTTAGGGTTTCAGTATGTTTAATGACATCATAGCTGTGTCATGATGATGTCATGAGATATTTTAAGAGTTGTCCGGCCAAGGGTGATGAATTATTGTTTTGGGGTCCCCATGTGGCAAAACTCCATGGTAAATGCCAAGGGAGAGCACATGGGATTGAGAAAAGCACATGTGAGGTGTCCCTTGGCCATTAATGCCTTGTCCCCTCACTCTCCCTATAAATACCAAGCCCTCCTCTCATCCATTCGACTCCCCACTCTTCCCCAACGAAGTTCTGGTCTCATTACCTCCCAAGGAGTTCTCCCAAGGTTCCCCCAAGCCCTCAAGGTCCCAACCATTGAGGTTTAAGAGTTACATTTTAAGGTAAGGGATCCGACCTCTCTCTTTCTTTTCGAGTAATTTATTTTATGTCATTTCTTTTATGCTCCAAATTCTTATGTTGGAGGATGTACTTTTATATTCATACTACTGCCCATTTCATGTTCATATGATGAGAGACCACCCTTTCTCTCATCAATTCGTTTTAAGAATGTTTAAGTGGCGCCGTTAGGCTGCCGAATTTTTTTAGGGATTCTTTCACCTTCCTCGTTTTCAAGTTCTATTTTCATCCAAGTATTTCATGTTCCTTTTTATTATGTTGGGGTATGATCTCTAAATTTATCATACTTATCTTTTATGGTCATATGAGGAGAGACCCTATTTGACCTCTTCAATTCATTTTTGTTGAAGTTTAAGTGGCGCTGTTAGGCTGCCGAATTTTTAAGGGATTCTTTCACCCTTCACGTTTTTCAAGTTCTACTTTCATGTCAAGTATTTCAAGTTCCTTTTTGTTATGTGGGGATATGATATCTATATCTATAATACTGGACTCTTATGTTCATATTATGAGATACTCCATTTGATCTCTTCAATTCAGTATTTTGAAGTTTTAAGTGGCGCCGTTAGGCTGCCGAATGTTTAAGTGGTTCTCCACCCTTCCCGTTTTGAAGTTCTACTTTCATGTTAGTTCTTTCAAGTTCCTTTTTTTTACATTGGGGTATTATCTCTATATCTATCATGCTGGACTCTTATGTTCATATGATGAGAGACCCTATTTGACATCATCAATTCATTTTTGGTCGAAGTTTATGTAATGCTGTTAGGTTGCTGAATTTTCATAAGAGAAATCAAATTTTTGTCTTCCTTCCATGTTTTTCATTTCAAATGGTATGTACTCTGAAATTGCATCACCATGTCTATATATACTTCTTATTCTGTCCCTATACTGTTTTATGGGTCAATTATGATTGTTCGACCCATTTCCCCTCTCTTTTCAAAGTTTTCTAAAACCGTGTAACATAGCCGTTGTGCTGCAGAATTTTCGTCTCAAAATGCCTCTCTTTTCTCAAAATTATTTTATGTTATAAAGTGAATACTCAAAGATCCTATTTCTACAGGGGTATTCACATATATATAAAAATTTTCTATTTTAAATTCTGGTATTTACATACATGATACCCGCTTTCCCTTTCCGTGGGTTTAAAGTAACGTAAAGATCATGTCTTTAAAGCAGTTTTTAAAATGTTATGATTATGAAATGAAACCCATTTATTTTATGCTATATGGGTTATTTATGAAATGTTTGATGATGATATATGTGGATCACATGATAATAAAGGCAAATTTAAGGGTGCGCCCTGATAGCACTCCAATGCATTGGGTGAAGACTTAATCTATAGAGATGACCATTTTAACGACACCTTGGTGAATAACCATGGTAATTTTTAACGACACCTTGGGGATGGACCTTGGTGAAACGAAACGATTGTCAATATTAAATGTTGCATCCACATCTTCAAGTTATGAAAAAATGTTATTTTTATTATTAAATGCCTCATGATTTCTTTCTCATGCCTTAAAGTTCATTTCATGTCCTTATTGAAGTATCTCAAGTTCTCATGTAAAATGTTTCTCTTGTTTCCCTTATAGGGCCTTCTGCTCACCCTTTCTTTTGTTTTATGTCCCCAGGTTATGAGATGCAGTAATGAACCTAGGATGAACTTAAGGAGAAGCCTTTCAAGTGTTTAAGAAGAGTGTTTTTTGATCTTTTCATGTATTATGTTCCTGGTTTCCAAGACACTAAACCTTAAAGATCCTCAGTTTTTTGTAATGAAATGAAAGTTTATGTTATAAAAAGATGGGATGCTATATACAACACAAACCATTTATCACTATTATGTCCACCTTATCCATCATTTCTTTATCAATAAGATCGTCATAGTTTATTCAAAAAGAAGAATAATTATAATTCTAATATCATTATTCAATCCCATATTAAAACTTTAAGATTTTAAGTAATCATTCATGATGAAAATAGGAAAAGTTGAACCAAAATAAAAAAATCAATTTTTTTTATTTCATCATGGAAAAATCACATTTCTCAAATATCACAAACATCATATAATTCTCCATCTTCAGATTCTCTAGGAATATTTTTTAATTAAACATCTCCTTGAAATTATTATAACTAAGATTCTCAAATATCTTATCTATTATGATCATCTATCACTATAAAACCCCAATATTTTAATAATTAGTTTCTTAAATAATATATTTTATATCATGTGGAATATGAAATAAAAAACTTAAAATAACTTTTGGTCAGAGTGGATACTCAAGAGGGGTTGTGCATTCAGTTCCAATTAAAATTTCTGTTAAAATATTGTCTAGTAAAATCGCCCAATTTATAAAACAAGTGAAACTATAGTGAATTTATACAAATTGAAAATATTCACTTAGCTTCTCAAAGATTGATTAGTTCTCAGTTAATTTAACCACAACATTAAACTAACTTTTTATACTAACCTACTGATTTAAAATAAGTGTAAACACTTGCTAATTTAACTATCAAAGTAACATTAAAATGGTTTGGTATTTCAAAGTAACAGTAATAGAATATAAAAGATATATGTAGTATACTCTAAACTTAAACTAAATATGCACAGCAGATATAACAAGAGGTTCAGTCTCAAGTCGAGACTTAGTCCTCTCAAATTTGTATAAATTTGATCCACACCCTGGATAGGGGTTAAAAACAGTTTAAAAAACTTTCCAGGCTACGCAGGGACCTCTACCCTAGTTCTTCGTGGGAAACAAAACAAAAACAAGTCCACACAAGGACCTCTTCCACAGTTGTAGTGGGTAACCAAGAGTTAATAGTTTTGGAGTGAAGATTTTGATATCCTCTAGTTCAGTACAGAAGATAGTGTGTGTGTGTGTGAGAGAGAGAGATATACAGTGTACACAATAAAGCTCGAAAGTAAATAAAAAAATAACATAGAGAGAACAGATAAGAGTTTAGAAGGCTTTAGTGATTAGCAATGCAACTCTGTACTCGTTGGATTCAGCAGAAATGCTTCGGAGTCCTTCTCTGGTTTTTCTGTTGAAAAATAGAGTGTTGTGGTTCAGCTTCTGTACCACCAGTGAGAATGAACTCTTGATTAGTCGTGTGATCTTTAGTGTTGTTGGATTTCACTCGTGAGAGTTCTTTTAAAGCCTTTAAATCTTTTTATTGCTCATCATTGCTCTTCTAGTTCAGCAGAGTGCACTAAGGCGTATGTAAGTTCTTCTTGTTGTATCGTCACACTTGTGCACGTGTACTGCAGCTCAATCGTCCTTATATTCCACCAGTTCTGGAGGTAGGAATGATTCCCTTTTCATAGGTACGAGATACGATTTCCTGATATTCCAACAACTATCATTTAATAACATTAATCGCATTAAAAACATCAAATATGATCGTTAGCAATATTTAAATAATATTGACAAAAAGTTAAGAAATGATGTCACGGTGATTATGTAAACTGTCTCTTCTTCATGGTATGTGCTTCATGGTATGTGATTCACGGTATCTAACTCACGGTGTTTGAGTCACGGTTTTTCCTTCACAGTGTCTGGGTCACGGTGTGTCCTTCATGGTTTATGGGTCATGGTGTGCCCTTCACGGTGTGTTCTTCATGGTGTCTGTCTGACTGTGACTGTGTCTTGCACACAGTCTTTCTTACTATGTCAAACATTACAGTGTCTCTATACTTAGACAAATATATGTATTTAGACTCAAACAGTAATATGCAGAATATGGATTTAGCTTAATTATTATAGAGCAATAGAAGTTAAAACATAAATATAAAGTCTTGATAATATAAGTGAGATTTGTGATTATGCATAAGACTTGTAAATAAAAAAGAGAGTAATTAACATCAATAATATTTTCTATTATTAAAACATGATGTGTAGGTTTTATTGAGATGGGAGAGCCTTAAAAAGATGTTCAATTAATATTAATATTAGTTAACAGTAATAGGATTTGTGATCATGAAAACATGATTAATACATGAGGTGTCCAACAATATCCCCCTTTTGATGATCACAAATCATGTAGAGGTAAAATAGAAAAGAGATGCAACATTAGAGAATATAACAGATTCAACAATTAGAATACTAATACTTGTACTTTTTCTCCCCCTTATGGGATTATCAAAAAGTAGAGAAAGTGAAGTGAAACATTGCGTTAGTCATTAAAACACGTTCAGAATACATGATTCAAAATAAGTAGAAAAACAAAAACATCCCCATGAAAAAGAAATTAGCCACTTGACTCTTCAGGGATTGAACTTTTCCTTTCCTTTATCAGTAGCAGGAGCTGGGGCTGATGTAGAAGAAGGCATATATGAGGTAGACAGAGAGGGAAATGGTAGAACATCAAAAACAGATAGATCCAAAGAGGGTGTAGTAGAAGATCATTTCTATGGTTGGTCAAGAATGACTGGCTGGATCTGAGAAAGAGCATTACTGACTGACATGGCTGTGGAGGAGAGGGCAGGTAGAGCAGGTCTAAGGGGTGCAGCCGCTGGAGCAACAATAGCAATACTCTGCACATAATTATATGTCTTCAAAATATTGATGAAATCTTTAATGATTTCTTCAGCATATAGCATATCCTTTTCAAAATCGTCCTTATTCTCCATGAATTTTTCCATCAATCTAGTGAACTCTGTAAGCTTATGAACTTGAGCTTTAAAATCTTGATTCACCGGAGTGATTTTAAGGTTTTCCACAAGATACTTAAAGTGATTTGTCATATCACTTTTAGAGAAAATCTGAGTAACATAAAAATCTATCTTCTTGGTGATCTCTCCTATTGAGCATCATTGTCCATCTTAGAATGGATCTAGAAAAGATCAAGTGCTCTATCATTGTTCTTCATAACTTCAGCCAGAGGAGACAGATCTAAACCACTGAAAACATTCTGAATTTCTTCCTTGACTATGGATCTAAACATAAAAGAATCCAAAGAAGGAGTGGAGATCCGACCAGATGTAAAAGATGTTTTATCAGCTTTGGTTAGAACATTAAGCTGTTTTAAAACTTTCTGTAGACATCCAGTGTACTCGTCTGTGAGTTTATTCAGATTTTCTACAAGCTCCCTCATGTGTTCCTGCATTTTTGTGTATCTTTTTCCAATATTCTCATCAAAATACAGTAGATATGGATGCACTTGAGACACAATATCTCTAGCAACGGTGGAATCGGTTGGTTTAGGAGAAGTAGCAACAGCTGCATGGGCAGAAACAGGAGAGGGCACAGGCTTTCATCTTGAAGACAGTTTTGATTGATGGTTTTCCACCAATCCTTTAAAATTTGCAACATCAGCACTAAGAAACCTATTTTCAACCCTAACGTCTTGAATCTCATGGATCATCCTTGGTTTAATATGCAAGATAATGTTTTCTAACAGAATTGAGGCCTCTTTTTGACTTAACTGGGTTACAGGGAGAGGTTGAGTGGATAAAATCTTCTCAACACCAGCCAAGATAGTCTCTCCAAATTCTTCCAAATAATCCTTAGTTACAAAAGAGTGTTTCTATGGTAAGAGTGTTGGTGAAGGTAGTGGAGCAGGTTCTGGTTGCGGTTCAGAGTCATCTTCAGACTAAGATTCTGATTCAGATTGAGGCTATGGTTCTGGTTTTGGTTCTGATTTTGGATGAGCTACAAACTTCAGTTGAAACAAAGAAGAAAGATCTATACCAGTTTCAGTCACTTTCTGTGACTCACTCACATCATAAAAACTTGGAAATTCATACCGAGTGTACATAGAATTTGTGATAGTAGGTTGAGATGTTTCAGAAGATCTAGCTTCTATAATCTCAAGGTTTTGAGGTTCCTCTCCCTCAAAGTGTGCTTCCATTTAAGATTCTTGAGGCTCAGAAAATGAGTCATGATCCATGGGATTGTCTCTAATCTCTTCAAAAAAAACTCTTTCCTTGCCAGATGAAAGGCAATTTCTATCCTCTCTTCAACAGAGGTTATGTACTCAGGAATCGATTGTTCCACTGGTTGTGATTCCAGACTTGCTTCTTTTTCAACAGGGAGATCCTCTTCAATAGGATATGTCTCCACTATTGCTTGCTTCTCTAAAATAAGAAAAACCAATTTTCTTACAACTTTAGGATGAGTTTCTGGATTGACATCCTCACTAGAAGCTGGAGCTTCTTCTTCTCTAAAACCAACAGCAAATTCCTCTCTTGAAGGCATTTCAAAAGGAACATCAGTAGGGATAGAAGTCCTTTCTTTCTCAACAGGATCTTCTTCCTCTTGAGGTATTTAGAACTCTTCTCAAGGTGGTACTTCAGTTGCCACTTCCTCTTCTTCTTCTTCTTCCGAATATTCAGCCACTTCATCTAGTTCCAAACCAGGATCAGCTAGGTTCTTAGGTCTTCTTGGATAATCAACAGGATTAATCTTCTTATACAAAATACCATTATCCTCAACCGATTGCTTCCTCCAGGGGTTCCAATTAATCTTCATTCTTCTGATGATAGGCTTAGATAAGCAAAAATCAAATTCCTCTAGATTTTCTTCATTCGGTCCAACAACTCCTTTTGAAACTAGAATGGATGAAATCGTCCTTGAGTAAAATAAGCAGGTGGATTAGGAAGTGACCTTAATCAGCTCACATATATGATTAATAACATTATTTCATAGGTTGATCTTATGGACATTCTTCAATAATTGAATCAGGAACACATCCTGATACTTCATCACAGCAAAATCCCCTTTTCTTGGACTAATCAAATTTTGAACAAACTTGAACAGTAGTCTAGTTTCTCCATCTAGCTCTGCAGCTATACCCCTTCGCTTGGTGTGATTACAGGTTAAGGATTCCAAGGCATTTTCTAGATCAAATATGTCAGATGATGGAGGAGGGTCTCTCTAGTAATCCCCACAAACTCCTTCATGAGGAATCCTTAGGCATGCAGCCCACAACCTAGAAGAGAATGAACACTTTTGTCCATTTATCCAGCTTGTCACCATAAATGTTTCTCTAAAATCAAAGGAAAACATCACATATTGGTAGAATTGAGATACCAACCTTGGATATATCGGTCTATCTAGTCCAGAGAACCACTCAAGCCATCCTTGTTCTTTTAAAACATTCAAGACTAACGACTTTCTAGACAGCATCCACTCAGGGAAAATATATATTTTTTAGAACTACTGTATGGTTAAAAAGGTTTGGGATCAGGGGTCCTTCAGGTGCAATCCTCAGTATCCTCTTCTTCTTCTTAGAGCAGCGCTTCTCAGACGAGGGTGAAGACGGACGCTTCATTCTTGGAATCCACTGAAGGTTTAGGTGAGAGAGGAGAAAGTTTTCAAGAATTAGAAGATTCGAGAGAGAGTTCAGGTAAGGAATTGAATGAAACCCTTAAGTTTTATCATTTGGGAAATTCAAACGTCATAAAAACAAAGACGCGAGAAATCAAATAGCGGTAAAATAAAAATTACCGTGATACTGGTTAAAATAATAGTAAAAATAATCTTCAAGGTCAGACCGTGAGTAGGCATTACGGTGTGATGAAAAACAGTCATCACGGTGAGACAGTTGGTGATCATCACAGTGAGACAGTGACCATTTTAAGCAGTCACGGTGAGACAGTGAGCATAAAATAATAACTATAAAACAGTGAGCATGAAACCCTAAAGTAAAATACAGTAAAGTATTAAACATTGCGATAGTAAGATATCTATTTATGCTTAATAATACCAGGATTATGTATGATGTAGTCTAATCTTTCAGAATTTAATGGTTTAGTAAATATATCAGCAAGTTGATATTCAGTACCAATGAATTCTAAATTGATATCATGTTTTTGATAATGATCCCTCAAAAAATGATGTCTTACATCAATATGTTTTTTCCTCGAATGTGAAACATGATTCCTAGAAATGTTAATAGCACTTGTGTTATCACAATTTGTTGGGACATGTCTGCATTGATATCCATAGTCTAGTAATGTGTTCTTCATCCACAAAATTTGTGCATAGCAACTGCCAGCAGCTATGTATTCAGCTTATGCAGTAGATAATGCAACAGATTTTTGTTTCTTACTACACCATGATACTAATGACTTCCCTAAAAGGTGACATGTTCTAGAGGTGATTTTTCTATATAACTTACATACAGTAAAATCAGTATCAGAATAACTAACTAATTCAAATGATTTTCTTTTTGGATAGAACAGTCCTAAATTGGGAGTATGCTTGAGGTATTTGAAAATTCTCTTTACATCATTTAAATGTGACTCTTTAGGGTTTTCTTGAAAATGAGCACACATACACACACTAAACATAATATCAGGATGACTAGCAGTCAAGTAGAGTAGACTTCCAATCATTCCTCTATAAGTGGTTTGATCAATAGATTTACCATCTTCATCAAGATTTAACTTACAGATGGTACTCATGGGAGTGTCACTAATCTTTTTTCTATCCAATCCAAAGAGTTTTAAAATATCTCTAGTATATTTACTTTGAGTTAAAATAATTCCATCATCATTTTGAAAGATTTGAAATCCAAGGAAAAATTTGAGTTCTCCAATTAAACTCATCTCAAATTTATTTTGCATCATTTCAGAAAAATCAGAACATAGAGAATTTCTTGAGGATCTAAAAATAATATCATCTACACAAATTTGTACTACTAAAACATCTTTAGAAATTCGTATTATAAAAATTGTAGGATCAGCTATTCCTTTTGTGAAACCTTTAGAAATCAGAAAAGTACTTAGTCTATCATACCAAGATCTTGGAGCTTACTTTATATCATATAAATCTTTTGATAATTTGAAAATATTATTTAGAAAATGAGGTTTTGAAAATCCAGGTGGTTGTTCAACAAAAACAACCACATCAATATATCCATTTAATAATGCACTCTTGACATCCATTTGATTTAGTTTGAAATTTAGATCTGCTTCATAAGCAAGTAAAATCCTAATGGTTTCTAATCTGGCTACAGGAGAAAAAGTCTCCTCATATTCAATTCATTCATCTTGACTATAGCCTTGAGCAACTAATCTAGCCTTATTTCTAACTATATTTCAAGATTCATCTACTTTATTTCTAAACACCCATTTAGTACCTATGGTAAAGGTGTCCTTGGGTCTTTCTACTAGTTTCCAAACTTTATTTCTTTCAAACTGATTGAGTTATTATTGTATAGAAATTACCCAAAAATAATCATTAATAGAATCATTAGTTTTTTTAGTTTCAAGTTGTGACAAGAAGGCTTGATGTTCAAACTGATTTCAAATAGAATCTCCAGTATGTGTCCCTTTATCCAAATTTCCTACAACATCATCTAAAGGATGATTTTTTAGAATTCTAGTTGATCTATTAAAGGTAGGACTAGAAATTTTAGGTTCATCTATAGGTTCGGGTTCATTAGGAGCAGATTCTGGAATAAGTCCAGAATTGGTTGTCTTTACAGCAGCTTCATTGATTTTATCATTAAGGTTGAGAACAGATAAATCTTCTTCAAGATTTTCAAGAGAGGTTTTAGACTCATGTGGATCAGTTTCATCAAATTTGATGTGAACAGATTCTTTCACACACTTGGTTATCTTATTGAAAACTCTATAGGCTTTACTAGTTATAGAATATCCTAAAAAGATTCCTTCATTACTCTTAGAAGAAAACTTGTTCAGATTATCCTTTGTATTGAGAATAAATACTTTACAACCCAAGACTCTAATGTAACTAACTTTGGGTTTTCTATTGCTCCATAACTCATATGGGGTCTTCTTGAGAATAGTTCTAATTTGAACTATATTAATAACATAGCAAGATGTATTTACAACTTCAGCCCAAAAATTAATCGGTAGGTCATACTCATTAAGAATGGTTCTTGCAATTTCTTGAAGGGTTCTATTCCGTCTTTCTACTACACCATTCTACTGAGGTGTCCTAGGAACAGAAAAGTTAGGACAATATCCATTGTGTGAGCAATAAGATTCAAACTCTTGATTTTCAAACTCACAGCCATGATCACATTCCAGGGATTTAATCTTAATTCCACTAATGTTTTCTACAGACTTAGAGTATTTATCAAAGTAAGAGAAAGATTTAATTTTGTGAGCTAACAAGTATACCCCAGTATATCTAGGAAATTAATCTACTTGAACATAGACATAGTGCTTCCCATTTAAACTAGAAACTCTTGATGGTCTAAACAATTCTATGTGAACAAACTCGATTTGTTGAAAAGTAGAAACTTCTTTCTTTGGTTTGAAAGAGATTTTGTGTTTCTTTCCCTTTTGACAGGGATTACACACTTCGTCATTTGAAAACTCAAGTTTGGGTAAGTCTCTAACTAAGTTCTTCCTAGTAAGTTTTCTAAGTGAGTGTATATTGCAGTGTCCTAATATCTTATGCCATAACCAAGACTCTTTATGACAAGAATTTAAACAAGTAACATTTTTCTTAGCTAGAGAATTCAGATCAACAGCATAAATATTCTCATTTCTCAAAGCAGAAAATACTAAAACATTTTTAGAAGTAAAAACATTACAAGAATCATTTTAAAACTTGAAATTAAACCCATCATCACACAATTGGGAAATAATTAACAGATTTTATTTAAGTCCATCAACAAATAAAACTTTAGAAATTAAAACTGAATTAGTGTTACCAATTTGTCCTAGCCTGATGATCTTTCCTTTAGAATTATCAACAAAGATGACATAGCCTCCATCAACCATTATTAAACTCTTGAAGCTTGAGTAATCCCCAAACATATGTCTTGAACATACACTATCCAAATTCCATGTCTTCTTGTGGGAAATCTTTAAGCAGGTTTCCTACAAAACAGTTTTAGATAGAATATGATTTTGGTACCCAGATCTTCTTGGGTCTTGACAGGTTAGCAATTAATGATTTTGGTACCCAAATTTGTCTTATGGGTCTCATATAATGTATACAATCAAAATATTTTGAGAGATAAACTCTATTTAATTTATAATTATGTGAATAACTAGTTGAGGCAAATGAATGTACATAACTAGAACTAGCAGTATTCTATCCGGAGTTAGGAATACATCTATTCGTAGTAATCTGTCTCTGTCCAGGTTTGTAGCCTATTCCAGTAGTGTATTTTGGTTCCACTTTCTTTCCTAACATTAGTGTAAGTGTATCCTTTAGATTTTTGAACTTCTCTAAGTCCTTTCTAAGTTGTTCATTTGTCATTTTCAGTTCAGTGTTTTCCTTTAACAGTTGATCATTTTTCCCTTTTTTAATAGTAAGTTCAGTTTTAACAGTTGTAGTGAGAGCATGTTGTTTCTTCAATGATTTGTATTTATCCTTAATTTCATTACATGTCTCTTCTATCTTATTACAATATTCAAATAATTCCTCACTAGTCATGTTTTCAGAATCTGATTCAAATTCAGTTCCAGAATAATAAGAATTTAAAGCAGGAGTATCTAAAGTTACCTCAGATGTGTTTGTCATGAAACACATGTTGGCACGTTTCTTTTTAGAATCAGATATTTCAGATTCACTTGGGTTGTCTTTAGAAATACTCCAGGTAGCCTCCATAGCTTTCTTGTACTTATTGTCCTTATAGTTATATTTATTCTTGAATTTTAGCTTTGGGCAGTCTACTTTAATGGGTCCTTTTCTTTTGCACTCGTAGAAAACAACTTCATCACTTTTATCTGGCTTTTTCCAGTCCTTCATCCAATGTCCCTTATTGTCATACTTTCCCTTGTAATTTTATTTTCGAAATAATTTCTTTTTCCTATAAAACTAATTAAACCTTCTGGATATTTGAGCCATTTTACCATCACTGTCAGAGTCTGAACATTCACTTTTCGAACTATCAGTTTGTATCTGAGCTTTTTCTTTTTCCATTCTCTTTGAAGCAGCAGTCTTGAAAGAAACTGATTTCCTTTTTGGTTCATCATCTTCTTCTTTATTCACCTTGAGTTCTTCCTCATACATCATAAGCTTACCAATAAACTCTTTGACAGGTAGAGCTCCAATGTCACGTGACTCTCTGATTGAAACAGATGTGCCTCTCCATCGATCTGGTAGACACCTCAATATCCTTATAATTTGTTCATTTTCTGGAACAGCCTTTCCAAGTGAATTCATTGTATTGAATATCCCATTAAACATGAGATACATATCAGAAATGGGTTCATTAGTATTCATTTTAAAATTGTCATATTTAATAGTATATGTATTTGAGCTCATTATTTTAACATTGGTTGTTCCCTCATGAGAAACACCCAATGTATCCCACATTTCAAAAGCAGTTTTACAGTAAGATATTCTATTTAATTCTTCATCTACTAAAGCACAGTATAGGTCATTCATAGATTTACAATTATTATTGTAAGCAGTCTTTGTAATTTCGTCCCAAGTTGTTCTTTCGGTTTCTGGAACTTTATATTGAGATTCTATAGCAGTCCAGATTTCAAAACCCGTAGTTTCCAAATGAATTTTCATTTTAAGCTTCCACTAGGCATAGTTTATACCATTAAAGAAAGGTGGATGGTTTGTAGCAGCACCCTCTAGTCTACTGTCTACAGCTAGATTTTAGAAGATAAATTTTAAAGAGATAAAATTTAGAACTAACAAAAATTTAAGATCTTTAAAGATGCAACTAAAATCATAGTTGAAAAACATATTTTTTTAAAATCCTTGAAAAACAAAAACCTCTGCTACCAAATTTTGGTCAGAGTGGATACTCAAGAGGGGGGTGAATTGAGTTCCATTTAAAATTTCTGTTAAAATATTGTCTAGTAAAATCCCCTAATTTATAAAACAAGTTAAACTATAGTGAATTTTTACAAATTGTAAATGTTCACTTAGCTTCTCAAAGGTTGATTAGTTCTCAGTTAATTTAACCACAAGATTAAACTAACTTTTGATACTAACCTACTGATTTAAAATAAGTGTAAACACTTTCTAATTTAACTATCAAACTAACTTTAAAATGGTTTTGTATTTCAACGTAACGGTAGTAGAATATAAAAGATATATGTAGTATACTTTGAACTTAAACTAAAGATGCACAGCAGATATAACAAGAGGTTCAGTCTCAAGCCGAGACTTAGTCCTCTCAAATTTATATAAATTTGATCCACACCCTGGATCGGGGTTAAAAATAGTTCTCAAAACTTTCAAGGCCACGCAGGGACCTCTACCACAGTTCTTAGTGGGAAAGAAAACAAAAACAAGTCCACACAAGGACCTCTTCCACAGTTCTAGTGGGTAACCAAGAGTTAATAGTTTTGAAGTGAGGATTTTGATATCCTCCAGTTCAGTGCAAGAGATAGTGTGTGTGTGTGTGATATATACAGAGTACACCACACAGCTCGAAAGTAAATAAAAAAATCACTTAGAGAGAACATATAAGAGTTTAGAAAGCTCTAGTGATTAGCAATGCAACTCTGGCCTCATTGGATTCAGCAGAAATGATTTGGAGTCCTTCTCTGGTTTTTCTGTTGAAAAACAGAGTTTCGTGGTTCATCTTCTATTCCACTAGTGAGAATGAACTCTTGATTCATCGTGTGATCTTCAGTGGTGTTGGATTGCACTCGTGAGAGTTCTTTGAAAGTCTTGAAATCTCCTTCTTGCTCAGGATTGTTCTTCTAGTTCAGCACAGTGCACTCTGGCGTATGTAAGTTCTTCTTGTTGTATCGTCACACTTGTGTACGTGTACTGGAGCTCAATATTCCTTATATTCCACCAGTTCTGGAGGTATGAATGATTCCCTTTTCATAGGTACGAGATACGGTTTTCATATATTCCAACAACTATCATTTAATAACATTAATTGCATTAAAAACATCAAATATGACTGTTAGAAATATTTAAATAATATTGACAAAAAGTTAAGAAATGGTGTCATAATGATTATGTAAACTGTTTCTTCTTCATGGTATTTGCTTCATGGTATGTGATTCACGGTATCTAACTCATGGTGTCTGAGTCACGGTTTGTCCTTCACAGTAACTGCGTCACGGTGTGTCCTTCACGGTTTCTGGGTCACAGTGTGTCCTTCACGGTGTGTTCTTCACGGTGTCCGTCTGACTGTGCCTGTGTCTTGCACACAGTCTATCTTACTATGTCAAACATTACAGTGTCTTTGTAGTTGGACAAATATCTGTATTTAGACTTAAACAGTAATATGCAGAATATGGATTTATCTTAATTATTAGAGAGTAATAGAAGTTAAAACATAAATATAAAGGCATGATAATATAAGTGAGATTTGTGATTATGCATAAGACCTGTAAATAAAAAAGAGATTAATTAACATCAATAAGATTTTCTATTATTAAAACATGATGTGTAGTTTTTATTGAGATTGGAGAGCCTTAAAAATATGTTCAATTAAAATTGAGATTAATTAACAGTAATAGGATTTGTGATCATGAAAACATGATTAATACATGAGGTGTCCAAAAATCTCCCCCTTTTTATGATCACAAATCATGTAGAGGTAAAATAGATAAGAGATGTAACATTAGAGAATATAACAGATTCTACAATTAGAATACTAATACTTTTACTTTTTCTCCCCCTTTTGGGATTATCAAAAAGTAGAGAAAGTGAATTGAAACACTTCTTTAGTCATTAAAACACGTTCAGAATACATGATTTAAAATAAGTAGAAAAACAAAAACATCCCCATGAAAAAGAAAGTTGCCACTTGACTCTTAAGGGATTGACCTTTTCCTTGCCTTTATCAGCATTAGGAGCTAGGGATGATGTAGAAGAAGGCATAGATGAGGTAGTCAGAGAGGGAAAGGGTAGACCTTCAAAAATGGATAGAGCCAAAGAGGGTGAAGTAGAAGATATAGTTTGTGGTTGGTCAAGAATGACTGGTCGTATCTGAGAAAGAGCTTGGCTAACTGACATAGCTGTGGAGGTGAGGGTAGGTAGAGCAGGTCTAAGGGGTGCAGCAGCTGGAGAAACAATAGCAATACTCTGCACATAAATATATGGCTTCAAAAGATTGATGAAATCTGTAATGATTTCTCCAGCATATTGCATATCCTTTTCAAAATCATCCTTATTCTCCATGAATATTTCCATCAATCTAGTGAACTCTGTAAGCTTATGAACTTGAGCTTTAAAATCATGAGTCACCATATTGGTTTTATGGTTTCCCACAAGATACATAAAGTGATTTTTCATATTACTTTTAGAGAAAATACGGGTAAGATAATAATCTATCTTCTTGGTTATCTCCTGTTGAGCATCATTGCCTATCCAAGAATGGATCTAGACAAGATAAAGTGCTCAATCAGTGTTCTTTATAACTTCAGCCAGAGGAGACAGATCTAAACCACTAAAAACATTCTGAATTTATTCATTGACGATGGATTTAAACATAGAAGCGTCGGAAGAAGGAGTGGAGCTATTACCAGAGGGAGAAGAAGCTTTATCAGCTTCAGTTAGAAAATTAAGTTGTTTTAAAACTTTCTGTAGACATCCAGTGTAGTCATCTGTGAGTTTATTCATATTTTTTACAAGCTCCCTCATGTGTTCCAGCATTTTTGTGTGTCTTTTTCCAATCTTCGTGTCAAAAGAAAGTAGATATGGATTCACTTGAGACACAATCTCTCTATCAAGGGTGGAATCGGTTGGTTCAGGAGAAGTAGCAACAGGTACAGGGGCAGAAACAAGATCAGGCATAGGCTCTGATCTTGAAGACAGTTCTGATTGAAGGTTTTCCACCAATCCTTCAAAATTTGGAACATCAGCACTAAGAAACCTATTTTCAACCCTAACTTCTTGAATATCACGGATCATCCTTGGTTGAATATTCAAGATAATGTTTTATATAATAATTGAGGCATCTTCTTGACTTAACTGGGTTACAGGGCAAGGTTGAGTTGATAAAATCTTCTCAAAACCAGCCAAGATAGTCTCTCCAAAGTATTTCAAATCATCCTTAGTTACAAAACAGTTTTTCTGTGGTAATATTGTTGGTGAAGGTAGTGGATCAGGTTATGGTTGTGGTTCAGAGTCATCTTGAGACTTAGATTCTAATTTAGATTGAGGCTCTGGTTCTGGTTCTGGTTCTGGTTCTAGATGAGCTACAGTCTTCAGTTGAAACAAAGAAGAAAGATCTATACCAGTTGCAGTCACTTTCTGTGACTCACTCACATCATAAAAACTTGGAAATTCATAACGAGTGTACATAGAATATGTAACATTAGGTTGAGTTGTTTCAGAAGATCTAGCTTCTATAATCTCAAGGTTTTGAGGTTCCTCCCCCTCAAAGTGTGCTTCCATTTCAGATTCTTGAGGCTCATGAAATGAGTCCTGATCCATGGGATCATCTCTAATCTCTTCAAAAAAAACTCTTTCCTTGCCAGATGAAAGGAAATTTATATCCTCTCTTCAACAGAGGGTATGTACTCAAGAACCTATTGTTCCACTGGTTGTGATTCCATACTTGATTCTTTTTCAACAAGGAGATCCTCTTCAATAAGATATGTCTCCACTATTTCTTACTGCTCTAAAAGAGGAAAACCCAATTTTCTTACAACTTTAGGATGAGTTTCTGGATTTACATCCTCACTAGAAGCAGGAGCTTCTTCTTCTCTAAAACCAATAGAAAATTCCTCTCTTGAAGGAATTTCAACAGGAACATCAGTAGGGATAGAAGTCCTTTCTTTCTCAACAAAAGATTCTTACTCTTGAGGTATTTCAGCCTCTTCTCAAGGTGGTGCTTAATTTTCCACTTCCTCTTCTTCTTCTTCTTCCGAATATTCAGCCACTTCATCTGGTTCCAAACCAGGGTCATCTAGGTTCTTAGGTCTTCTTGGATAATCAACAGGATTAAACTACTTATACAAAATACCATTATCCTCAACCGATTTCTTCTTCTAGGGGTTCCAACTAATCATCATTATTCTGATGATAGGCTTGGATAAGCAGAAGTCAAAGTCCTTTAGCTTTTCTTCATTCGTTCCAACAACTCCTTTTTAAACTAGCATGGCTGAAATCATCCTTGAGTAAAACAAGCAGGTGGATTTGGAAGTGACTTTAATCAGCTCACATATATGATTAATAACATACTTTCATAGGTTGATCTTATGGACATTCTTCATCAATTGAATCTGGAACACATCTTGAAACTTCATCACAGCAAAATCCCCTTTTCTTGGACTAATAAAATGTTGAACAAATTTGAATAGTAGTCTAGTTTCTCCATCTAGCTCTGCAGCTATAACCCTTCGCTTGGTGCGATTACCGGTTAAGGTTTCCAAGGCATTTTCTAGATCAAAGATGTCAGATGATGGAGGAGGGTCTCTCTGGTAATCCCCACAAACTCCTTCATGAGGAATCCTTAGGCATGTAGCCCACAACCTCAAAGAGAATGAACACTTTTGTCCATTTATCCAGCTTTTCACCATAAATCTTTCACCAAAATCGAATGTAAAAAATCACATATTGGAAGAATTGAGATACCAACCTTGGATAAATCTGTCTATCTAGTCCAGAGAACCATTCAAGCCATCCTTGTTCTTTTAAAACTTTCAAGACTAACGACTTGCAAGACAGCTGCCACTCAGGGAAAATCTCTTTTTCAGGAACTACTCTATGGTTAACAAGGTTTGGGTTCAGGGGTCCTTCAGGTGAAATCCTCAGTATCCTCTTATCCTTCTTAGAGCGACGCTTCTCAGATGAGGGTGAAGATGGACGCTTCATCCTTGGTATCCACTGAAGGTTCAGGTGAGAGAGGAGAAGGTTTTCAATAATGAGAAGATTCAAGAGAGAGTTCGGGAAAGGAATTTAATGAAACCCTTAAGTTTTATCATTTCGGAAAGTCAAATGTCAAAAACAAAAAGACGTGGGAAATCAAATAGCGGTAAAATAAAAATTACTGCGATACTGGTTAAAATAATAGTGAAAATAATCTTCATGGTGAGACCGTGAGTAGGCATTACGGTGTTATGAAAAACAGTCGTCATGGTGAGACAGTTGGTGATCGTCACGGTGAGACAGTGACCATTCTAAGCAGTCACAGTGAGACAGTGAGCATGAAACAGTAACTGTAAAACAATGAGCATGAAACCGTAAATTAAAATAAAGTAAAGTATTAAACATTAAGATAATAAGATATCTGTTTATGATTAATAATACCATGATTATGTATGATGTAGTCTAATATTTTAGAATTTAATGGTTTAGTGAATATATCAGCAAGTTGATATTCAGTACCAATGAATTCTAAAGTGATATCATCTTTTTGATAATGATCCCTAAAAAAGTGATGTCTTACATCAATATGTGTTTTCCTGGAATGTGAAACAGGATTCTTAGAAATGTTAGTAGCACTTGTGTTATAAAAATTTATTAGAACATGTCTGAATTGATATCCATAGTCCAGTAATGTGTGCTTCATCCACAAAATTTGTGCACAGCAATTGCCAGCAGCTATGTATTCAGCTTATGCAGTAGATAATTCAATAGAATTTTGTTTCTTACTACACCATGATTATAATGACTTGCCTAAAATGTGACACTTTCTAGAGTTTCTTTTACTATCTAACTTACATCCAGCAAAATCATCATCAGAATAACTAACTATTTCAAATGATTTTCGTTTTGGATAGAACAGTCCTAAATTGGGAGTATGATTAAGGTATTTGAAAATTCTCTTTACATTATTTAAATGTGTCTCTAGGGTTTTCTTGAAAACGAGCACACATACACACATTAAACATAATATCAGGATGACTAGTTGTCAAGTAGAGTAGACTTCCAATCATTCCTCTATAAGTGGTTTGATCAATAGATTTACCATCTTCATCAAGATTCATCTTACATATGGTACTCATGGGAGTGTCACTACATTTTTTCAATCTAATCCAAAAAGTTTTAAAATATATCTACTATATTTACTTTGAGTTAAAATAATTTCATCATCATTTTGAAAGATTTTAAATCCAAGGAAAAATTTGAGTCCTCCCATTAAACTCATCTCAAATTCATTTTGCATCATTTTAGAAAAATCAGTACATAGGGAATTTCTTGAAGATCCAAAAATAATATCATATACATAAATTTGTACTACTAAAACATCTTTATAAATTAGTATTATAAAAAGAGTAGGATCAGCTATTCCTTTTGGGAAACCTTTAGAAATCAGAAAAGTATTTAATCTATCATACCAAGATCTTGGAGCTTGCATTTAATCATATAAAGCTTTTGATAATTCGAAAATATTATTTGTAAAATGATGGTTTGAAAATCTAGGTGGTTGTTCAACAAAAACAACCTCATCAATATATCCATATAAGAATGCACTCTTGACATCCATTTGATATAGTCTGAAATTTCTATGTGCTACATAAGCAAGTAAAATCTTAATGGCTTCTAATCCGGCTATAGGAGAAAAAGTCTCCTCATATTCAATTCATTCCTCTTGACTATAACCTTGAGCAACTAATCTAGCCTTATTTCTAACTATATTTCCAGATTCATCTACTTTATTTCTAAACACCCATTTAGTGTCTATGGTAAATGTGTCCTTGGGTCTTTCTAATAGTTTCCAAACATTATTTCTTTCAAACTGATTGAGTTATTCTTGCATAGAAATTACCCAAAATGCATCATTAATAGCATCATCAGTGTTTTTAGGTTCACGTTGTGACAAGAAAGCTTGATGTTCAACCTGATTTCTAAGAGAAGCTCCAGTATGTGTCCCTCTATCCAAATTTCCTACAACAGTATCTAAAGGATGATTTTATAGAATTCTAGTTGATCTAGTAAAGGTAGGACTAGAAATTTCAGGTTCATCTATAGGTTTGGGTTTATTAGGATCCGATTCTGGAATAAGTCCAGAACTGGTTGTCTTTACAGAAGGTTCATTGATTTTATCATTAAGGTTGAGAATAGATAAATCTTCTTCAAGATTTTCAAGATTGGTTTTAGACTCATGTGGATCAGTTTCATCAAATTTGATGTGAGCAGATTCTTCCACACACTTGGTTCTCTTATTGAAAACTCTATAGACTTTACTAGTTATATAATATCCTAAAAATATTCCTTCATTACTCTTAGAAGCAAACTTGTTCAGATTATCCTTTGTATTGAGAATAAATACTTTACAACCAAAGACTCTTAAGTAACTAACTTTGGATTTTATATTGTTCCATAACTCATATGTGGTCTTGTAGATAATAGGTCTAATTAGAACTCTATTAATAACATAGCAAGCTGTATTTACAATTTCAGCCCAAAAATAAATATGCAGGTCATACTCATTAAGCATGGTTCTTGCAATTTCTTGAAGGGTTCTATTCCTTCTTTCTGCTACACCATTCTTCTGAGGTTTTCTAGGAGCAGAGAAGTTGTGACAATATCCAATGTGTGAGAAATAAGATTCAAACTCTTGATTTTCAAAATCATGGCCATGATCACTTCTCAGGGTTTTAATCGTTAGTCCTCTAAGGTTTTCTACAGACTTAGAGTATTTATCAAAGTAAGAGAAAGATTCACTTTTGTGAGCTAAGATGTATACCCAAGTATATCTAGGAAATTCATCTACTAGAATATAGACATAGTGCTTCCCATTTAAACTAGAAACTCTTGATGGTCCAAACAAGTCCATGTGAACAAACTCGAGTGGTTGAAAAGTAGGAACTTGTTTCTTTGGTTTGAATGAGATTTTGTGTTTCTTTCCCTTTTGACAGAAATTACACACTTTGTCATTTGGAAACTCAAGTTTGGGTAAGTCTCTAACTAATTTCTTCCTAGTCAGTTTTCTAAGTGAGTGTATATTGCAGAGTCCTAATCTCCTATTCCATAACCAAGACTCTTTTTGACAAGAATTTAAACAAGTAACATTTTTCTTAGCTAGAGAATTCAGATCAACAACATAAATATTCTCATATCTCAAAGCAGAAAATACTAAAACATTTTTAGAAGTAATACTATTACAGGAATCATTTTCAATCGTGAAATTAAAACCATCATCACACAGTTGGGAAATACTTAACAGATTATATTTAAGTCCATCAACAAATAAAACATTAGAAATTAAAACTGAATTATTTTTACCAAATTGTCTTAGGCCTATGATCTTTCCTTTAAAATTATCACCAAAGGTGACATAGCCTCCATCAACCTTTATTAAACTCTTGAAGCATGAGTAATCCCCAAAAATATGTCTTGAACATCCACTATCCAAATACCATGTCTCATATAATTTATACAGTCAAAAGATTTTGAGAGATAAACTCTATTTAATTTATAACTATGTGAATGACTAGTTGAAGCATATGAATGTCCATAACTAGAACTAGCAGTATTCTATCCAGATTTAGGAATAAATATATTCTTAGTAATTTGTCTCTGTCTAGGTTTGTAGCCTATTCAAGTAGTGTATTTTGGTTCCACTTTCTTTCCTAAAATTTTTGTAAGTGTATGCTTTAGATTTTTGAACTTTTCTAAGTCCTTGCAAAGTTGTTCATTTGACATTTTTTGTTCAGTGTTTTCCTTTAACAGTTGAGCATTTTTTTCTTTTTCAATAGTAAGTTCAGTTTTAACAGTTGTAGTGAGAGCATGCTGTTTCTTAAATGATTTGTACTTATCCTTAATTTCATTGCATGTCTCTTCCATCTTATTAAAATATTCAAATAATGCCTCACTAGTCATGTTTTCAAAATTTGAATCAAATTCAGTTCCAGAATAATAGGAATTTAAAGCAGGAGTGTCTATGGTTACAACTGATGTGTTTGTCATGAAACACATGTTGGCACGTTTCTTGTCAGAATCATACATTTCATATTCACTTGTGCTGTCTTCAGAAACACTCCAGGTAGCCTTCATAGATTTCTTTTACTTACTATCCTTATAGTCATATTTCTTCTGGAATTTTAGCTTTGGGCAGTCTACTTTAATGGGTCCTTTTCTTTTGCATTCGTAGAAAACAACTTCATCACTTTTATCTGGCTTTTTCCCGTCCTTCTTCCAATGTCCCTTATTGTCATACATACCCTTGTAATTTTATTTTCCAAAGAATTTCTTTTTCCTATAAAACTTCTTAAACCTTATGGTTATTTGAACCATTTTACCATCACTGTTAGAGTCTGAACATTCACTTGTCGAACTGTCAGTTTGTATTTGAGATTTTTCTTTTTCCTTTCTCTTTGAAGCAGTAGTCTTGAAAGCCACTGATTTCCTTTTTGGTTCATCATCTTCCTCTTTATTCACCTTGAGTTTTTCCTCATACATCATAAGCTTACCAATAAACACTTTGACAGATAGATCTCCAATGTCACATGACTCTCTAATTGAAACAGATGTGCCTCTCCATCTGTCTGGTAGACACCTCAATATCCTCATAATTTGTTCCTTTGATGGAACATCATTTCCAAGTGAATTCATTGTATTGAATATCTCATTGAGCCTGAGATACATATCAGAAATGGGTTCATCAGTATTCATTTTAAAATTGCCATATTTAATGGTATATGTATTTCGTCTCATTTTTTATCATTGGTTGTTCCCTCATGAGAAACACCCAAAGTATCCCATATTTCAAAAGCAGTTTTACAGTAAGATATTCTATTGAATTATTCATCTCCTAAATCACATTATAGGTCATTCATAGCTTTACAATTATTATTGTAAGCAGTCTTTGTAAGTTCATCACAAGTTGTTCTTTCGGTTTCTGGAATATTATATTGAGATTCTATAGCAGTCCAGATATCAAAACCCATACTTTCCAAATGAATTTTCATTTTAAGCTTCCACTGGGCATAGTTTATGCCATTAAAGAAAGGTGGATGGTTAGTAGCAGCACCCTCTAGTCTATTGTCTACAGCTAGATTTTAGAAGAGAAATTTTAAAGAGATAAAATTTAGAACTAACAGAAATTTAAGATCATTAAAGATGCAACTAAAATCACAGTTGAAAAACATATTGTTTTTAAATCCTTGAAAAACAAATACCTCTACTACCAAATGTTGGTCAGAGTGGATACTCAAGAGGGGGGTGAATTAAATTCCATTTAAAATTTCTGTTAAAATATTTTCTAGTAAAATCCCCCAATTTATAAAACAAGTTAATCTATAGTGAATTTATACAAATTTTAAATGTTCACTTAGCTTCTCAAAGATTGATTAGTTCTCAGTTAATTTAACCACAAGATTAAACTAACTTTTGATACTAACTTACTGATTTAAAATAAGTGTAAACACTTGCTAATTTAAATATCAAAGTAACTTTAAAATGGTTTTGTATTTCAAAGTAACATCAGTAGAATATAAAATATATATGTAGTATACTTTAAACATAAACTAAAGATGAACAGCAGATATAACAAGAGGTTCAGTCTCAAGCCGAGACTTAGTCCTCTCAAATTTATATAAATTTGATCCACACCCTAGATTGGGGTTAAAAACAGTTTACAAAACTTTCCAGGCCATGCAGGGACCTCTACCACAATTCTTCGTGGGAAACAAAACAAAAATAATTCCACACAAGGACCTCTTCCACAGTTCTAGTGGGTAACCAAGAGTTAATAGTTTTGGAGTAAGGATTTTGATATCCTCTAGTTCAGTGCAAGAGATAGTGTGTGTGTGTGAGAGAGAGATATACAGAGTACACCACACTGCTCGAAAGTAAATAAACAAATCACTTAGAGAGAATAGATAAGAGTTTAGAATGCTCTAGTGATTAGCAATGCAACTCTGGACTCGTTGGATGCAGCAGAAATGATTCGGAGTCCTTCTCTGGTTTTTCTGTTGAAAAACAGAGTGTTGTGGTTCATCTTCTGTTCCACCAGTGAGAATGAACTCTTGATTCATAGTGTGATCTTCAGTGGTGTTGGATTGCACTCGTGAGAGTTCATTGAAAGTCTTGAAATCTCCTTCTTTCTCAAGACTATTCTTCTAGTTCAGAACAGTGCACTTGGGCGTATGTAAGTTCTTCTTGTTGTATCGTCACACTTGTGAATGTGTACTGCAGCTCAATATTCCTTATATTCCACCAGTTCTGGAGGTAGGAATGATAACCTTTTCATAGGTACGAGATACGGTTTCCTGATATTCCATCAACTATCATTTAATAACATTAATTTCATTAAAAACATCAAATATGACCGTTATCAATATTTAAATAATATTGACAAAAAGTTAAGAAATGGTGTCACAGGGATTATGTAAATTTTGTCTTCTTCATGGTATGTGTTTCACGGTATGTGATTCACGGTATCTAACTCACAGTGTCTGAGTCACGGTTTTTCCTTCACGATTTCTGGGTCATGGTGTGTCCTTCACAGTTTCTGGGTCACGGTGTGTCCTTCACGGTGTGTTCTTCACGGTGTCTGTCTGACTGTGACTGTGTCTTGCACACAGTCTGTCTTACTATGTCAAACATTATAGTGTCTCTATACTTGGACAAATATATGTATTTAGACTGAAACAGTAATATGCAGAATATGGATGTAGCTTAATTATTAGAGAGTAATAGAAGTTAAAACATAAATATAAAGGCTTCATAATATAAGTGAGATTTGTGATTATTCATAAGAATTGTAAATAAAAAAGAGAGTAATTAACATCAATAAGATTTTCTATTATTAAAACATGATGTGTAGTTATTATTGAGATTGGAGAGCCTTAAAAATATGTTCAATTAATATTGAGATTAATTCACAGAAATAGGATTTGTGATCATGAAAACATGATTAATACATGAGGTGTCCAACAATATCCCCCTTTTTATGATCAAAAATTATGTAGAGGTAAAATAGAAAAGAGATGAAACATTAGAGAATATAACAGATTCGACAATTAGAATACTAATACTTGTACTTTTTCTCCCCCTTTTGGGATTATCAAAACGTAGAGAAAGTGAAGTGAAACACTGCTTTAGTCATTAAAACACATTTAGAATACATGATTCAAAATAAGTAGAAAAATAAAAACATCCCCATGAAAAAGAAAGTAGCCACTTGACTCTTCAGGGAACGAACTTTTCCTTGCCTTTATCAGCAGTAGGAGATGGGGATGATGTAGAAGAAGGCATAGATGAGGTAGACAGAGAGGGAAAGGGTAGACCTTCAAAAACGGATAGAGCCAAAGAGGGTGAAGTAGAAGATATAGTCTGTGGTTGGTGAAGAATGACTGGACGGATCCGAGAAAGAGCTTGGCTGACTGACAGGGCTGTGGAGGCGAGGGCAGGTAGACCAGGTCTAAGGGGTGAAGCAGATAGAGCAACAACAGTAGTACTCTAAACATAAATATATGGCTTCAAAAGATTGATGAAATCTGTAATGATTTCTCCAGCATATTGCATATGCTTTTCAAAATCTTCCTTATTCTCCATGAATTTTTCAATCAATCTGGTGAACTCTGTAAGATTATGACCTTGAGCTTTAAATGATTGAGTCAACAGAGTGATTTTGAGGTTTTCCACAAGATACTTAAAGTGATTTGTCATATCACTTTTAGAGAAAATCTGGGTAAGATAAAAATCTATCTTCTTGGTGATCTCCTATTGAGCATCATTGGCTATCGTAGAATGGATCTAGACAAGATCAAGTGCTCTATCACTGTTCTTCATAACTTCAGCCATAAGAGACAGATATAAACCACTAAAAACATTCTGAATTTCTTCCTTGACTATGGATCTAAACAGAGAATCATCCAATGAAGGAGTGAAGGTATGACCAGATGGAGAAGAAGCCTTATCATCCTCTGTTATAACATTAAGCTGTTTGAAAACATTCTGTTGACATCCATTGTACTCGTCTGTGAGTTTATTCAGATAGTCTACAAGACCCCTCATGTGTTCCAGCATTTTTTTGTGTCTTTTTTCAATATTCTCGTCAAAAGACAGTAGATATGGATGCACTTGAGACACAATCTCTCTAGGAAGGGTGGAATCGGTTGGTTCAGGAGAAGTAGCAACAGGTGCAGGGGCCGAAACAGGAGTAGGCACAGGCTCTGATCTTGAAGACAGTTCTGATTGAAGGTTTTCCACCAATCCTTTCAAATTTGCAACATCGCCACTAAGAATACTATTTTCAAACCTAACTTCTTGAATCTCACAGATCATCCTAAGTTGAATATGCATGATAATGTTTTCTAGCAGAATTGAGGCATCTTTATGACTTAACTAGGTTACAGGGTGAGGATGAGTGGATAAAACCTTCTCAACACCAACCAAGATAGTCTCTCCAATGTCTTTCAAATCATCCTTAGTTATAAAAGAGTGTTTCTATGGTAAGAGTGTTGGTGACGGTAGTGAAGCATATTCTGGTTGCGGTTCAAGGTCATCTTCAGACTCAGATTCTGATTCAGATTGAGGCTCTAGTTCTAGTTCTGGTTCTGGTTCTGGATGAGCTATAGACTTCAGTTGAAACAAAGAAGAAAGATCTATACCAGTTGTAGTAACTTTCTGTGACTCACTCACATCATAAAAACTTGGAAATTTATATCGAGTGTACATAGAATATTTGACAGTAGGTTGAGATGTTTCAGAAGATCTAGTTTCTATAATCTCAAGGTTTTGAGGTTCCTCCCCCTCAAAGTGTGCTTTCATTTCAGATTCTTGAGGCTCAGGAAATCAGTCATGATCCAAGGGTTCATCTCTAATCTCTTCAAAAAAACTCTTTCCTTGCTAGATGAAAGGAAATTTCTATCCTCTCTTCAACAGAGGGTATGTACTCAGGAACCGATTGTTCCACTGGTTGTGATTCTAGAATTACTTCTTTTTCAACAGGGAGATCCTCTTCAATAGGATACATCTCCACTATTTCTTGATGCTCTAAAACAAGAAAAACCAATTTTCTTACAACTTTAGGATGAGTTTATAGATTGAAATCCTCACTAGAAGTAGGAGCTTCATCTTCTCTAAAACCAACAGCAAATTCCTCTCTTGAAGGCATCTCAATAGGAACATCAGTAGGGACATCAGTCCTTTCTTTCTCAACAGGAGCTTCTTCCTCTTGAGGTATTTCAGCCTCTTCTCAAGGTGGTACTTTAGTTGCCACTTCCTCTTCTTCTTCTTCTTCCAAATATTCAGCCACTTCATCTGGTTCCAAACCAGGATCATCTAGTTTCTTAGGTCTTCTAGGATAATCAACACGATTAAACTTCTTATACAAAATACCATTATCCTCAACTGATTGCTTCTTCCAGGGTTTCTAACTACTCTTCATTCTTCTGATGATAGGCTTGGATAAGCAGAAATAAAAGTCCTCTAGCTTTTCTTCATTTGGTCCAACAACTCCTTTTGAAACTAGCATGGCTGAAATCATCGTTGAGTAAAACAAGCAGGTGGATTTGGAAGTGACTTTAATCAGCTCACATAAATGATTAATAACATACTTTCATAGGTTGATCTTATGGCCATTCTTCAACAATTGATATAGGGACACATCCTGATACTTCATCACAGTAAAATCCCCTTTTCTTGGACTAATCAAATTTTGAACAAACTTGAATAGTATTCTAGTTTCTCCATCTAGATCTGCAGCTATACCCCTTCGCTTGGTGCGATTACCGGTTAAGGTTTCCAAGGCATTTTGTAGATCAAAGATGTTGGATGATGAAGAAGGGTCTCTCTGATAATCCTCACAAACTCCTTCATGAGGAATCCTTAGGCATGAAGCTCACAACCTCGAAGAGAATGAACACTTTTGTCCATTTATCCAGCTTGTCACCATAAATATTTATCCATAATTGAAGTAAAACATCACATATTAGTAGAATTGAGATACCAACCATGGATAAATTGGTCTATCTAGTCCAAAGAACCATTCAAGCCATCCTTTTTCTTTTAAAACTTTCAAGACTAATGACTTGCTAGACAGTAGCCACTCATGGAAAATCTCTTTTTCAGGAACTACTGTTTGGTTAACAAGGTTTGGGTTCAGGGGTCCATCAGGTGCAATCTTCAGTATCCTCTTCTGCTTCTTAGAGCGGTGCTTCTCAAATGAGGGAGAAGACGGACGCTTCATCCTTGGCATCCACTGAAGGTTCAGGTGAGAGAGGAGAAGCTTTTCAAGAATGAGAAGATTCAATAGAGAGTTCTTGTAAGGAATTGAATGAAACCATTAAGTTTTATCATTTGGGAAAGTCAAACGTCATAAAAACAAATACACGGGAAATCAAATAGCGGTAAATAAAAATTACAGCGATACTGGTTAAAATAATAGTAAAAATAATCTTCATGGTGAGACCGTGAGTAGGCATTATGGTGTGATGAAAAACAGTCATCACAGTGAGACAGTTGGTGATTGTCACGGTGAGACAGTGACCATTCTAAGCAGTCACGGTGAGATAGTGAGCATGAAACCGTAAAGTAAAATACAGTAAAGTATTAAACATTAAGATAGTAAGATATCTATTTATGATTAATAATACCAAGATTATGTATGATGTAGTCTAATCTTTTAGAATTTAATAGTTTAGTGAATATATCAGCAAGTTGATATTCAGTACCAATGAATTCTAAAGTGATATCATCTTTTTTATAATGATCCCTCAAAAAGTGATGTCTTACATCAATATGTTTTTTCCTGGAATGTGAAACATGATTCTTAGAAATGTTAATAGAACTTTTGTTATCACAATTTATTGAGACATGTTTGAATTGATATCCATAGTCTAGTAATGTGTGCTTTATCCACAAAATTTGTGCACAGCAACTGCCAGCAGTTATGTATTCAGGTTATGCAGTAGATAATGCAACAGAATTTTTTTTCTTACTACACCATGATACTAATGACTTGCCTAAAAGGTGACATGTTCTAGAGGTGCTTTTTCTATCTAACTTACATCCTGTAAAATCAGCATCAGAATAAATAACTAATTCAAATGATTTTCTTTTTGGATAGAACAATCCTAAATTGGGAGTATGCTTGAGGTATTTGAAAATTCTCTTTGCATCATTTAAATGTGACTCTTTAGGGTTTTCATGAAAACGAGCACACATACACACACTAAACATAATATCAGGATGACTAGAAGTCAAGTAGAGTAGACTTCCAAGCATTCCTATATAAGTGGTTTGATCAATAGATTTACCATCTTCATCAAGATTCTACTTACAGATGGTCCTCATGGGAGTGTCACTACTTTTTTTCTATCCAATCCAAAAAAATTTAATATATCTCTAGTATATTTACTTTGAGTTAAAATAATTCCATCATCATTTTGAAAGATTTGAAATCCAAAGAAAAATTTGAGTCCTCCCATTAAATTCATCTCAAATTCATTTTTCATCATTTCAGAAAAATCCATACATAGGGAATTTCTTAAAGATCCAAAAATAATATCATCTACATAAATTTGAACTACTAAAACATCTTTAGAAATTCTTATTATAAAAAGAGTAGGATCAGATATTCCTTTTGTGAAACCTTTAGAAATCATAAAAGTACTTAATCTATCATACCAAGATCTTGGAGCTTGTTTTAAATCATATAAAGCTTTTGATAATTTGAAAATATTATTTAGAAGATGAGGGTTTGAAAATCCAGGTGGTTGTTCAACAAAAACAACCTCATCAATATATCTATTTCAGAATGCACTCTTGAAATCCATTTGATATAGTTTGAAATTTAGATGTGCGTCATAAGTAAGTAAAATCTTAATGGCTTCTAATCCGGCTAAAGGAGCAAAATTATCCTCATATTCAATTATTTTTTCTTGACTATAGCCTTGAGCAACTAATTTGGCCTTATTTCTAACTATATTCCTAGATTCATCTACTTTATTTCTAAACAACCATTTAGTGCCTATGGTAAAGGTGTCCTTGGGTCTTTCTACTAGTTTCCAAACATTATTTCTTTCAAACTGATTGAGTTATTCTTGCATAGAAATTACCCAAAATTCATTATTAATATCATCATCAGTGTTTTTAAGTTCAAGCTGTGACAAGAAGGATTGATGTTCAACCTGATTTCTAAAAGAAGCTCCAATATGTGTCCCTCTATCCAAATTTCCTACAACAACATCTAAATGATGATTCTTTAGAATTCTAGTTGATCTAGTAAAGGTAGGACTAGAAATTTCAGGTTCATCTATAGGTTCTGGTTCATTAGGAGCATATTCTGGAATAAGTCCAAAACTGGTTGTCTTTACAGTAGGTTCATTGATTTTATCATTAAGGTTGAGAACAGATAAATCTTCTTCAAGATTTTCAAGAGAGGTTTTAGACTCATGTGGACCAGTTTCATAAAATTTGATGTGAACAAATTCTTCCACACACTTGGTTCTCTTATTTAAAACTCTATAGGCTTTACTAGTTATAGAAAATCCTAAAAAGATTCCTTCATTACACTTAGAAGCAAACTTGTTCAGATTATCCTTTGTATTGATAATAAATACTTTACAACCAAAGACTCTAAAGTAACTAACTTTGGTTTTTCTATTGTTCCATAACTCATATGGGGTCTTCTTGAGAATAGGTCTAATCAAAACTCTATTAATAACATAGAAAGCTGTGTTTACAACTTTGTCCCAAAAATAAATAGGCAGGTCATACTCATTAATCATGGTTCTTTCAATTTCTTGAAGGGTTCTATTCCTTCTTTATACTACACCATTCTGCTGAGGTGTCCTAGGAGTAGAAAATTTGTGACAATATCCATTTTGTGAGTAATAAGATTCAAACTCTTGATTTTCAAACTCACAGCCATAGTCACTTCTCAGGGATTTAATCTTAAGTCCATTATGGTTTTCGACAGACATAAAGTATTTATCAAAGTAAGAGAAAGAATCACTTTTGTGAGCTAATAAGTATACCCAAGTATATCTAGAAAATTCATCTACTAGAACATATACATAGTTCATCCCATTTAAACTTGAAACTATTGATGGTCCAAATAAGTCCATGTGAACAAACTCGAGTGGTTGAAAAGTAGAAACTTCTTTCTTTGGTTTGAAATAGATTTTGTGTTTCTTTCCCTTTTGACAGGGATTACACATTTTTTCATTTGGAAAATCAAGTTTGGTTACGTCTCTAACTAAGTTCTTCCTAGTAAGTTTTCTAAGTGAGTGTATATTGTAGTGTTCTAATCTCCTATGCCATAACCAAGACTCTTTATGACAAGAATTTAAACAAGTAACATTTTTCTTAGCTAGATAATTCAGATCAACAGCATAAATATTCTCATTTCTCAAAGTAGAAAATACTAAAAAAAAATTAGAAGTAAAAACATTACAGGAATCATTTTCAAACTTGAAATTAAAACCATCATCACACAATTGGGAAATACATAAACTATTATATTTATGTCCATCATCAAATAAAACTTTAGAAATTAAAACTGAATTAGTGTCACCAATTTGTCCTAGGCCGATGATCTTTCCTTTAGAATTATCACCAAAGGTGACATAGCCTCCATAAACCTTTATTAAACTCTTGAAGCATGAGTAAACTTCAAACATATGTCTTGAACATCCACTGTCCAAATACCATGTCTTCGTGTGGGAACTCTTTAAGCAGGTTTCCTACTAAACAGTTTTAGATAGAATATGATTTTGGAACCCAGATCTTCTTGGGTCCTGATAGGTTAGCAATTAATGATTTTGGTACCCAAATTTGTCTTATGGGTCTCATATAATTTATACAATCAAAATATTTTGAGAGATAAACTATATTTAATTTATAACTATGTGAATAACTAGTTGAAGCATATGAATGTCCATAACTAGAACTAGTAGTATTCTATCCAGAGTTAGGAATAAATCTATTCTTAGTAATCTGTCTCTGTCCAGGTTTTAGCCTATTCCAGTAGTGTATTTTGGTTCCACTTTCTTTCCTAACATTTGTTTAAGTGTATCCTTTAGATTTTTGAACTTCTCTATGTCCTTTCTAAGTTGTTCATTTGACATTTTCAGTTCAGTGTTTTCCTTTAACAGTTGATAATTTTTCTCTTTTTTAATAGTAAGTTTAGTTTTAACAGTTGTAGTGAGATCATTTTGTTTCTTCAATGATTTGCATTTATCCTTAATTTCATTGCATGTTTCTTCTAGCTTATTACAATATTCAAATAATTCCTCACTATTCATGTTTTCAGAATCTGAATCAAATTTAGTTCCAGAATAATATGAATTTAAAGAAGAAGTATCTACGGTTACATCAGATGTGTTTGTCATGAAACACATGTTGGAACGTTTTTTTTAGAATCAGACATTTCAGATTCACTTGTGCTGTCTTCAGAAACACTCCAGGTAGACTTCATAGAATTCTTGAACTTAATATCCTTATAGTCATGTTTCTTCTTGAATTTTAGCTTTAGGCAGTCTACTTTAATGGGTACTTTTCTTTTGCACTCGTAGAAAAAAACTTCATCACTTTTATCTTGATTTTTCCAGTCCTTCTTCCAATGTCCCTTATTGTCAAACATTCCCTTGTAATTTTGTTTTCGAAAGAATTTTCTTTCCTATAAAACTTCTTAATCCTTCTGGATATTTGAGCCATTTTACCATCATTGTCAGAGTCTGAACATTCACTTGTCGAACTGTTAGTTTGTATTTTAGATTTTTCTTTTTCGTTGCTCTTTGAAGCAGTAGTCTTAAAAGCCACTAATTTAATTTTTGGTTCATCATCTCTTCTTTATTCACCTTGAGTTCTTCGTCACACATCATAATCTTACCAATAAACTCTTTGTCAGGTAGATCTCCAATGTCACATGACTCTCTGATTGAAACAGATGTGCCTCTCCATCGGTCTGGTAGACACCACAATATCCTCATAATTTTTTCCCTTACTGGAACAGCCATTCCAAGTGAATTAATTGTATTGAATATCTCATTGAACCTGAGATAAATATCAGAAATGGGTTCATCAGTATTCATTTTAAAATTGTCATATTTAATAGTATATGTATTTGATCTCATTTTTTTAACATTGGTTGTTCCCTCATGAGAAACACCCAAAGTATCCCATATTTCAAAAGCAGTTTTACTGTAAGATATTCTATTGAATTCTTCATCTCCTAAAACACAGTATAGGTCATTCATAGTTTTACAGTTATTATTGTAAGCAGTTTTTGTAAGTTCATCCCAAGTTGTTCTTTCGGTTTCTGGGATTTTATATTGAGATTCTATAGCAGTCCAGATTTCAAAACCCATACTTTCCAAATGAATTTTCATTTAAAGCTTCCACTGGGTATAGTTTATACCATTAAAGAAAGGTGGTTGGTTAGTAGCAGCACCCTCTAGTCTATTGTCTACAGCTATATTTTAGAAGATAAATTTTAAAGAGATAAAATTTAGAACTAGAAGAAATTTAAGATCTTTAAAGATGAAACTAAAATCACAGTTGAAAAACAGATTGTTTTAAAATCCTGGAAAAACAAAAACCACTGCTAACAAATGTTGGTCAGAGTGGATACTCAAGAGGGGGGTGAATTGAGTACCATTTAAAATTTCTGTTAAAATATTGTATAGTAAAATCCTCCAATTTATAAAACAATTTAAACTATAGTGAATTTATACAAATTATAAATGTTCACTTAGCTTATCAAAGATTGATTAGTTCTCAGTTAATTTAACCACGAGATTAAACTAACTTTTGATACTAACCTACTGATTTAAAATAAGTGTAAACACTTGCGAATTTAACTATCAAAGTTACTTTAAAATGGTTTTGTATTTCAATGTAACAGCAGTAGAATATAAAAGATATATGTAGTATACTTTAAACATAAACTAAAGATGCACAACAGATATAACAAGAGGGTCAGTCTCAAGCCGAGACTTAGTCCTCTCAAATTTATATAAATTTGATCGACACCCTGGATCGGGGTTAAAAACAGTATACAAAACTTTCCAGGCCAAGCAGGGACCTCTACCACAGTTCTTCGTGGGAAAAAAAACAAAAACAAGTCCACACAAGGACCTCTTCCACAGTTCTAGTGGGTAACCAAGACTTAATAGTTTTGGAGTGAGGATTTTGATATCCTCTAGTTCAGTGCAAGAGATAGTGTGTGTGTGTGTGTGAGAGAGAGAGAGATATACAGAGTACACCACATTGCTCAAAAGTAAATAAAAAAATCACTTAGAGAGAACAGATAAGATTTTAGAAAGCTCTAGTGATTAGCAATGCAACTCTGGACTCGTTGGATTCAGCAGAAATGCTTCGGAGTCCTTTTCTGATTTTTCTGTTGAAAAACAGAGTGTCGTGGTTCAGCTTCTGTTCCACCAGTGAGAATGAACTCTTGATTCATCGTGTGATCTTAAGTAGTGTTGGATTGCACTCATGAGAGTTCTTTGAATGTCTTTGAATATCCTTCTTGCTCAAGATTTTTCTTCTAGTTTAGCACAGTGCACTCGGGCGTATGTAAGTTCTTCTTGTTGTATCGTCACACTTGTGCACGTGTACTGCAGCTCAATCTTCCTTATATTCCACCAGTTCTGGAGGTAGGTATGATTCCCTTTTCATAGGTACGAGATACGATTTCCTGATATTCCAACAAATATCATTTAATAACATTAATTTCATTAAAAACATCAAATATGACCATTAGTAATATTTAAATAATATTGACAAAAAGTTAAGAAACGGTGTCAAAATGATTATGTAAATTGTGTCTTCTTCATGGTATGTGCTTCATGATATGTGATTCACGGTATCTAACTCACGGTGTCTGAGTCACGGTTTTTCCTTCATGGTGTCTGGGTCATGGTGTGTCCTTCATGGTTTCTGGGCCACAGTGTGTCCTTCACGGTGTGTTCTTCACAGTTTCTGTCTGACTGTGACTGTGTCTTGCACACAGTCTGTCTTACTATGTCAAACATTACAGTGTTGCTATACTTTGACAAATATCTATATTTATACTTAAACAGTAATATGATGAATATGGATTTATCTTAATTATTAGAGAGTAATAGAAGTTAAAACATAAATATAACGGCTTGATAATATAAGTGAGCTTTGTGATTATGCATAAGACTTGTAAATAAAAAAGAGAGTAATTAACATCAATAATATTTTCTATTATTAAAACATGATGTGTATTTATTATTGATATTGGAGATCCTTAAAAAGATATTCAATTAATATTGAGATTAATTAACATTAATAGGATTTGTGATCATGAAAACATGATTAATACATGAGGTGTCCAACAATCTCCCCCTTTTGATGATCACAAATCATGTAGAGGTAAAATAGAAAAGAGATGCAACATTAGAGAATATAACAGATTAGAAAATTAGAATACTAATACTTGTACTTTTTCTCCCCCTTTTGGGATTATCAAAAAGTATAGAAAGTGAATTGAAACATTGCTTTAGTCATTAAAACACGTTCAGAATACATGATTCAAAATAAGTAGAAAAACAAAAACATCCCCATGAAAAATAAAGTAGCCACTTGACTCTTCAGGGATCGACATTTTCCTTGCCTTTATCATCAGGAAGAGTTGGTGCTGATGTAGAAGAAGGCATAGATGAGGTAAATAGAGAGGGAAAGGGTAGACCTTCAAAAAATGGATAGAGCCAAAGAGGGTGCAGTATAAGATCTAGTCTGTGGTTGGTCAAGAATGACTGGCCGGATCTAAGAAAGAGCTTGGATGACTGACATGGATATGGAGGCGAGGGCAGGTAGACCAGGTCTAAGGGGTGCAACAGCTGGAGCAACAATAGCAGTACTCTGCACATAAATATATGGATTGAAAACATTGATGAAATCTGTAATGATTTCTCCAGCATATTGCATATCCTTTTCAAAATCGTCCTTATTCTCCATGAATTTTTCCATCAATCTGGTGAACTCTGTAAGCTTATGAACTTGAGCTTTAAAAGCTTGAGTCACCAGAGTGATTTTAATGTTTTTGACAAGATACTTAAAGTGATATGTCATATCACTTTTAGAGAAAATCCGGGTAAGATAAAAATTTATCTTCTTGGTGATCTCATGTTGAGCATCAATGGCTATCTTAGAATGGATCTAGACAAGATCAAGTGTTCTATCACTGTTCTTCATAACTTCAGCCAGAGGAGAAAGATCTAAACCACTGAGAACATTCTGAATTTCTTCATTGAATATGGATCTAAACATAGAAGCATCCAAAGAAGGATTGGAGGTCTGACCAGAGGGAGAAGAAGCCTTATCAACTTCGGTTAGAACATTAAGCTTTTTTAAAACTTTCTGTAGACATCCAGTGTACTCGTCTGTGAGTTTATTCAGATATTCTATAAGCTCCCTCACATATTCCATCATTTTTGTGTGTCTTTTTCCAATCTTCTCGTCAAAAGATAGTAGATATGGATGCACTTGAGACACAATCTCTCTAGCAAGGGTGGAATTGGTTGGTTCAGGAGAAGTAGAAACAGGTGCAGAGGAAGAAAGAGAAGCAGGCACAGGCTTTGATCTTGAAGATAGTTTTGATTGAAGGTTTTCCACCAATCCTTTCAAATTTGCAACATCAGCACTAATAAAACTATTTTCAGCCCTAACTTCTTGAATCTCACGGATCATCCTTGGTTGAATATGCAAGATGATTTTTTCTAGAAGAATGGAGGCATCTTCTTGACTTAACTCGGTTACCGGGTGAGGTTGAGTGGATAAAATCTTCTCAACACTAGCCAAGATAGTCTCTCCAAAGACTTTCAAATCATCCTTAGTTACAAAAGAGTGTTTCTATGGTAAGAGTGTTGGTGAACGTAGTGGAGAAGGTTCTGGTTGCGGTTCAGAGTCATCTTCAGACTCAGATTCTGATTCAGATTGAGGATCTGGTTCTGGTTCTGGTTCTGGTTCGGGTTCTGGATAAGCTATAGACTTCAGTTGAAACAAAGAAGAATGATCTATACCAGTTGCAGTCACTTTCTTTGAATCACTCACATCATAAAAACTTGGAAATTCATACCGAGTGTACATAGAATATGTGATAGTAGGTTGATATGTTTCAGAAGATCTAGCTTCTATAATATCAAGGTTCAGAGGTTCCTCCCCCTCAAAGTGTGCTTCCATTTCAGATTCTTGAGGCTCAGGAAATGAGTCATGATCCACGGTATTATCTCTAATCTCTTCAAAAAAAACTCTTTCCTTGCCAGATGAAAGGCAATTTCTATCCTCTCTTCAAAAGAGGGTATGTACTCAGGAACCGATTTTTCCACTGGTTGTGATTCCAGACATGCTTATTTTTCAACAGGGAGATCCTCTTCCATAGGATATGCCTCCACTATTGTTTTCTTCTCTAAAACAGGAAAAACCAATTTTCTTAGAACTTTTGGATGAGTTTCTGGATTGACATCCTCACTGGAAGCAGGAGCTTCTTCTTCTCTAAAACCAACAGCAAATTCCTCTCTTGAAGTCATTTCAACAGGAACATCAGTAGGGACAGTTGTCCTTTCTCTGTCAACATGAGCTTCTTCCTCTTGAGGTATTTCAGCCTCTTCTCAAGGTGGTACTTCAGTTTCCACTTCCTCTTCTTCTTGTTCTTTCGAATATTCAGCCACTTCATCTGGTTCTAAACCAGGATCAGCTAGGCTCTTAGGTCTTCTTGGATAATCAACAGGATTAAACTTCGTATATAAAATAACATTATACTCAACTGATTGCTTCTTCCAGGGGTTCCAGATAATCTTCATTCTTCTGATGATACGCTTGGATAAGAAGAAATCAATGTCCTCCAGGTTTTCTTCATTCAGTCCAACAAATCCTTTTGAAACTAGCATGGTTGAAATCATCCTTGAGTAAAACAAACAAGTGGATTTGGAAATGACTTTAATCAGCTCACATATATGATTAATAACATACTTTCATAGATTGATCTTATGTCCATTCTTCAACAATTTAATCAAGAACACATCTTGATACTTCATCATAGTAAAATCCCCTTTTCTTGGACTAATCAAATTTTGAACAAACTTGAGTAGTAGTCTAATTTCTCCATCTAGCTCTGCAGCTATACCCGTTCGCTTGGTGTGATTACCGGTTAAGGTTTCCAAGTCATTTTCTAGATCAAAGTTTTCGGATGATAGAGGAGGGTCTCTCTGGTAATCCTCACAAACTCCGTCATGAGGAATCCTTAGGCATGTAGCCCACAAACTCGAAGAGAATGAACAATTTTGTCCATTTATCCAGCTTGTCACCATAAATATTTCTCCAAAATCAATGGAAAACATCACATATTGGTAGAATTGAGATACCAACCTTGGATAAATCGGTCTATCTAGTCTTGAGAACCATTCAATTTATCCTTGTTCTCTTAAAACATTCAAGACTAACGACTTGCTAGACAGCAGCCACTTAGGGAAAATCTATTTTTCAGGAACTACTGTATGGTTAACAAGGTTTGGGTTCAGGGGTCCTTCAGGTGAAATCCTCAGCATCCTCTTCTGATTCTTAGAGCGGCGCTTCTCAGACGAGGGTGAAGATGGATGCTTCATCCTTGGCATCCACAGAAGGTTCTGGTGAGAGAGGAGAAGGTTTTCAAGAATGAGAAGATTCAAGAGAGAGTTCAGGTAAGGAATTGAATGAAACCCTTAATTTTTATCATTTGGGAAATTCAAACGTCATAAAGACAAAGACACGGGAAATCAAATAGAGATAAAATAAAAATTACTGCGATACTGGTTAAAATAATAGTAAAAATAATCTTCATGGTGAGACCGTGAGTAGGCATTACGGTGTGATGAAAAATAGTCATCACGGTGAGACAGTTGGTGATCGTCACGGTGAGAAAGTGACCATTCTAAGCAGTCATGGTGAGACAGTGAGCATGAAACAGTAACTATAAAATAGTGAGCATGAAACCCTTAAGTAAAATACAGTAAAGTATTAAACATTAAGATAGTAAGATACCTATTTATGATTAATAATACCAAGATTATGTATGATGTAGTCTAATCTTTCATAATTTAATGGTTTAGTGAATATATCAGCAAGTTGATATTCAGTACCAATGAATTCTAAAGTTATATCATCTTTTTGATAATGATCCCTCAAAAAGTGATGTCTTACATCAATATGTTTTTTCCTGGAATGTGAAACAGGATTCTTAGAAATGTTAATAGAACTTGTGTTATCACAATTTATTGGGACATGTCTGAATTGATATCCATAGTCTAGTAATGTGTGCTTCATCCACAAAATTTGTGCACAGCAACTGCCAGCATCTATGTATTCAGCTTATGTAGTAGATAATGCAACAGAATTTTGTTTCTTACTACACCATGATACTAATGACTTGCCTAAAAGGTGACATGTTATAGAGGTGCTTTTTCTATCTAACTTACATCCAGAAAAATCAGCATCAGAATTACTAACTAATTCAAATGATTTTCTTTTTGGATAGAACAGCCCTAAATAGGGAGTATGCTTGAGGTATTTGATAATTCTCTTTACATCATTTAAATGTCACTCTTTAGGGTTTTCTTGAAAACGATCACACATACACACACTAAACATAATATCAGGATGACTAGAAGTCAAGTAGAGTAGACTTCCAATCATTCCTCTATAAGTGGTTTGATCAATAGATTTAACATCTTCATCAAGATTCAACTTATATATGGTACTCATGGGAGTGTCACTACTTTTTTCTATCTAATACAAAAAGTTTTAAAATATCTATAGTATATTTACTTTGAGTTAAAATAATTCCATCATCATTTTGAAAGATTTGAAATCCAAGGAAAAATTTTGGTTCTCCCATTGAACTCATCTCAAATTCATTTTGCATCATTTTAGAAAAATCAGTACATTGGAAATTTCTTGAAGATCCAAAAATAATATCATCTACATAAATTTGTGCTACTAAAACATCTTTTGAAATTCGTATTATAAAATTAGTAGGATTAGCTATTCCTTTTGGGAAACCTTTAGAAATCAGAAAAGTACTTAATCTATCATACCAAGATCTTGGAGCTTGTTTTAAATCATATAAAGCTTTTAATAATTTGAAAATATTATTTGGAAAATGAGGGTTTGAAAATCCAGGTGGTTGTTCAACAAAAACAACCTCATCAATATACCCATTTAAGAATTCACTCTGGACATCCATTTGATATAGTTCGAAATTTAGATGTGTTGTATAAGTAAGTAAAATCCTAATGGATTCTAATCTGACTACAGGAGCAAAAGTCTCCTCATATTCAATTCATTCCTCTTGACTGTAGCCTTGAGCAACTAATATAGCCTTATTTCTAACTATATTTCCAGATTCATCTACTTTATTTCTAAACACCCATTTAGTGCTTATGGTAAAGCTGTCCTTGGGACTTTCTACTAGTTTCCAAACATTATTTCTCTTAAACTGATTGAGTTATTCTTGCATAGAAATTACCCAAAATTCATCATTAATAGCATCATCAGTGTTTTTATGTTCAAGTTGTGACAAGAAGTCTTGATATTCTACCTGATTTCTAAGAGAAGCTCAAGCATGTGTCCCTCTATCCAAATTTCCTACAACAGCATCTAAAGGATGATTTTTTAGAATTCTAGTTGATCTAGTAAAGGTAAGACTAGAAATTTCAGGTTCATCTATAGGTTTGGGTTCATTAGTATTAGATTCTGGAATAATTCCAGAACTGGTTGTCTTTACAGCAGGTTTATTGATTTTATCATTAAGGTTGAGAACAGATAAATCTTCTTCAAGATTTTCAAGAGAGGTTTTAGACTCATGTGGATCAGTTTCATCAAATTTGATGTGAAAAGATTCTTCCACACACATGGTTCTCTTATTGAAAACTCTATAGGCTCTACTAGTTATATAATATCCTAAAAAGATTCCTTCATTACTCTTAGAAGAAAACTTGTTCAGATAATCATTTGTATTCAGAATAAATTCTTTACAACCAAAACTCTAAAGTAACTAACTTTTGGTTTTCTATTGTTCCATAACTCATATGGGGTCTTCATGAGAATAGGTCTAATCAGAACTCTTTTAATAACATAGAAAGTTGTATTTACAACTTTGACCCAAAAATAAATAGGCAGGTCATACTCATTAAGCATGGTTCTTGCAATTTCTTGAAGGGTTTTATTCCTTCATTCTACTACACCATTCTGGTGAGGTGTCCTAGGAGCAAAAAAGTTGTGACAAATATCCATTGTGGGAGAAATAAGATTCAAACTATTGATTTTCAAACTCACGACCATGATCACTTCTCATGGTTTTAATCTTATGTCCGCTAAGGTTTTCTACAGACTTAGAGTATTTATCAAACTAAGGGCAAGATTCACTTTTGTGAGCTATGAAGTATAAACAAGTATATCTAGAAAAATCATCTACTAGAACATAGACATAGTGATTCCCATTTAAACTAGAAACTCTTGATGGTCCAAACATGTCCATGTGAACAAACTCAAGTGGTTGAAAATTAGAAACTTCTTTCTTTGGTTTGAAAGAGATTTTGTGTTTCTTTCCCTTTTGACAGGGATTACACACTTTTTCATTTGGAAACTCAAGTTTGGTTAAGTCTCTAACTAAGTTCTTCCTAGTCAGTTTTCTATGTGAGTGTATATTGCAGTGTCCTAATCTCCCATGCCATAACCAATACTCTTTATGACAAGAATTTAAACAAGTAACATTTTTCTTAGCTAGAGAATTCAGATCAACAACATAAATATTCTCATTGAACCTGAGATACATATCAGAAATGGGTTCATCAGTATTCATTTAAAAAATTTCATATTTAATAGTATATGTATTTGATCTCATTTTTTTAACATTGGTTGTTCCATCATAAGAAACACCCAAAGTATCTTATATTTCAAAAGCAATTTTACAGTAAGATATTCTATTGAATTCTTCATCTCCTAAAGCACAGTATAGGCCATTCATAGATTTACAATTATTATTGTAAGCAGTCTTTGTAAGTTCGTCCCAAGTTGTTCTTTTGGTTTCTGGAATTTTATATTGAGATTCTATAGCATTCCAGATATCAAAACCCATACTTTTCAAATGAATTTTCATTTTAAGATTCCACTAGGCATAGTTTATACCATTAATAAAAGGTGGCTGGTTAGTAGCAGCACCCTCGAGTCTATTGTCTACAGCTAGATTTTAGAGAATAAATTTTAAAGAGATAAAACTTAGAACTAACAGAAATTTAAGATCTTTAAAGATGAAACTAAAATCACAGTTGAAAAATAGATTGTTTTAAAATCCGTGAAAAACAAAAACCTCTGCTACCAAATGATGGTCAGAGTGGATACTCAAGAGGGGGGTGAATTGATTTCCATTTAAAATTTCTGTTAAAATATTGTCTAGTAAAATCCCCCAATTTATAAAATAATTTAAACTATAGTGAAATTATACAAATTGTAAATGTACACTTAGCTTCTCAAATATTGATTAGTTCTCAGTTAATTTAACCACAAGATTAAACTAACTTTTGATACTAACCTACTGATTTAAAATAAGTGTAAACACTTGATAATTTAATTATCAAAGTAACTTTCAAATGGTTTTGTATTTCAAAGTAATAGCAGTAGAATATAAAAGATATATGTAGTATACTTTAAACTTAAACTAAAGATGCACAGCAGATATAACAAGAGGTCCAGTCTCATGCCGAGACATAGTCCTCTCAAATTTATATAAATTTGATCCACACCCTGGATCGGGGTTAAAAACAGTTTACAAAACTTTTCAGGCCATGCAGGGACCTCTACCACAGTTCTTCATGGGAAACAAAACAAAAACAAGTCCACAAAAGGACCTCTTCCACAGTTCTAGTGGGTAACCAAGAGTTAATAGTTTTGGAGTAAAGATTTTGATATCCTCCAGTTCAGTGCAAGAGATAGTGTGTGTGTGTGTGAGAGATATACAGAGTACACCACACTGCTCGAAAGTAAATAAACAAATCACTTAGAGAGAACAGATAAGAGTTTAGGAAGCTCTAGTGATTAGCAATGCAACCGTGGACTCGTTGGATTTGTCAGAAATGCTTCGGAGTCCTTCTCTGGTTTTTCTGTTGAAAAACAGAGTGTCGTGGTTCAACTTATGTTCCACCAGTAAGAATGAACTCTTGATTCGTCATGTGATCTTCAGTGGTGTTGGATTTCACTCGTGAGAGTTCTTTTAAAGTCTTGAAATATCCTTTTTGCTCAGGATTGTTCTTCTAGTTCAGCACAATGCACTCAGGCGTATGTAAGTTCTTCTTGTTGTATCATCACACTTCTGCACGTGTACTACAGCTCAATCTTCCTTATATTCCACCATTTCTGGAGGTAGGAATGATTCCCTTTTCATAGGTATGAGATACGGTTTCCTGATATTCCAACAACTATCATTTAATAACATTAATTGCATTAAAAACATCAAATATGACCGTTAGAAATATTTAAATAATATTGACAAAAAGTTAAGAAACGGTGTTACAGTGATTATGTAAACTGTTTCTTCTTCACGGTATGTGCTTCACAGTATGTGATTCACGGTATCTAACTCACAGTGTCTGAGTCACGGTTTTTCCTTCACGGTGTCTGGGTCACGGTGTGTCCTTCACGGTTTCTGGGTCATGGTGTGTCCTTCACTGTGTCTGGGTCACTGTGTGTCCTTCATGGTGTGTCCTTCATGGTGTCTGTCTTACTGTTACTGTTTCTTGCACACAGTATGTCTTACTGTGTTAAACATCATGGTGTCTCTATACTTGGACAAATATCTGTATTAGGACTTAACCAGTATTATGCAGAATATGGATTTAGCTTAATTATTAGAGAGTAAGAGAAGTTAAAACATAAATATAAAGGCTTGATAATATATGTGAGATTTATGATTATGCATAATACTTGTAAATAAAAAAGAGAGTAATTAACATCAATAAGATTTGATATTATTAAAACATGATGTGTAGTTATTATTGAGATTGGAGAGCATTAACAAGATTTTCAATTAAGATTGAGATTAATTAACAGCAATAGGATTTTTTATCATGAAAACATGATTAATACACGAGGAGTCCAACAAGAACCATGATAGAAGAATGATTATATAGATATGATAGTTATAACCAAACTCTTGATGTGATGGGTATAACTAGAAATAATAAAATTATGAAATATATGTATACATGTATATATTATTTTTTCCTTAATAATTTCAATAGTCAATTATATATTGATTATACATAGGTTGTAAATGATGATATAATCATTTAAAGGTAAAATATATATTTTTAATTCAACTTCTTTTATGTCCCTAAACATATTTTTGTAGATCAAATTAATTGTTTTTGAAAAAATATTCGAATTAAATAATTATATTATATATATAGTTTAATGAATTAATATTCATTTAATTATGTTTATTATGCAAATAATGTGAGTGAAGTCTTTTTATGCTTCAAAAATGGTTTTCATTTCATTTTGTATGTATATATTATAATTAATTTATACTACCTTTAAAAAGTTTATTTGAAATAATTTTGAATAATTTTTTAAATAATCATGTCAAAATTATATTGGACTAATTTTTTTCTTTTTCTTAAAGATAGATTTTTCATTGAATAGCCAAAATACTGATTTTTGTAATCCTACCTTTTATTTTCCTTAAATCAAGTGATTTAAATGTCAAACTACTTTTTAGATGTTGTATGAAAGTAACAAAGTCGACCATTAATTATAAAAAAATATAATTAACTACAAAATAATTAGCATCATATTTATTCTTCATTAATGCTCGACTTTATCTATAACAACCTGATTTTTAAGAAAGGAACACTATGTTCAATAGCATACATGATACGCGGCATCGAGCATAAACGAACAACTAAATATTATTATTTAAATATTACCAGTATAACCTAGTCGTTGGAATGGAGGGAATGAATATTATCAACTAAATTATTAAAATATGTTTTATATATGTTTAAATAAGGATTCCTTGTTAACCAAATTTATTATAAATGGAAATAAAGTCAAATTGAATATAAAGGTTGTGTCAGTATGAAAACCTATTTAAAAGAAAACAATTTTGTTTATAAAATCAAATCACTCTAAATGGATTTTTTTATTTAATTAAAAATATATTTTACATTTTCAATTTAATTTTTTATGTTAATATTCTATGTTTTCTAGATATGATATAAGAACAAATTCAAGTTTTTGGATAAAAGAAGTATAATTCAAAAAAATAATGTTTTACCACCTTTTGATGGAGAACAATTTTTAAATATAATTTTTGGAAATTTTATAAGTCCTATTTTACAAAATAAACTTCTTCTTTTGAAAAGTTACATAAAAATTTACATTTGTTGATAGGTTTTTTATTTTTATGATGAAATTCATATTTTAATGAACAGTGAAAATACGACATTTTAATTCAAAACTGCCTTTTGTCTCATTTATTTATACAGATAAATTATCATTATAGTTATTTTTAAAGTGTAATTGGATTATGTTTTTATCATTTAATCTAATTTTATTCATTTTAAGTAATGTCACATTGAAATTGGATATAAAACTTTTCAATTTTTTGATATTTTTTACTTCTCCAAAACCTGTGTTCTGATTTTGATAGTAGAAATTAATTTTAAATTAATTTCTCCCAATTATTTGTTTTGAATTGATAAAAATGGATTCTATATATGTAATAATAATTTATAAATTGTTTAAATAAGTACCTTTTATTATGGTATATTATGAAAAATTACTTCAGTAATTATTTTTATTAACCACGGTTAAAGGGTAAAACAGGTAAATAAGGGTAAAAACTAAAATTATAATAATTTTAAACTACCCTAACTCAAATAATAATCCTATTTTATGAGATATTTCTGTCCTTCAATATCCTTGGGTTTATTTTAGGACCCCATAGAGACACTTGGGTGTGATAATGACATGTTATAATAATTAATTTAAAGTAAAGAGAAATATAACAAAAACATGTATCTTATTAATAAAATGATTTTATGGTGGGGTTATATAAATGATCTATTTGACTAAAAATATTCATTATAAAGATTGAATATATTTATTACATCATGTTTTTTAATTTATAACTTTTAAACAATAAATAAATAAATTCATTTATGACAGAATGATGATGGAGTGACTACCTTATTAATGAAAGTTTCAAATAAATTATATTTTAAATATAAAAATAAATTTAATTTGAAAATTTCAATTCCATACAAGTATTTTAGGGCTTTTGATGAAATTTTACCATTGATTTTATAATTTATTTCTAATTAATCACTTTTTATGAATTTAACAAAAATCAATTACTAAATAGTGTCAAAATTGACATAAATGAGTTTTTAAAACAAATACTATGTTATTAAATGATATAATTGTCAAAAAAAATTAGATTCGTCCAAATGAATTTTATAATGTTACAAATTTCATTAATGATCTACTTGATCTTCTATTTTCATTTTATAGTAACTATGTTGGCTATATACTGTAAAAATACATGAAGACATGGTAAGATTTAATTTATTTAACTAAGGGTTATAGCCAAACGGTAACGTTATATTTGTCACCTAAAGATGTCCAAACCCTATTTTTTGAGAGGATTTAGACCCATCCACATATTATCCTATAACTGTATCACTTTTTAACAATTATAATTCTAAAATAAATATATAACAAAATAATATTTCAAGACATTCTTAAAGTGCCCCTCCTCCTTATTATAAAAGGCCACAACCTCTTCCCACTTACTCACACATATCAAGCCCCTTGTATTGCCCAAATTCTTCTCAAATAATCTCCCAACCTCCCTAAATTATTCCTAGAATCTTTAACTTGGGAATAATGAAGCTCAGTGAATCCTTTTGGCTAAAATATAAAGGAGTTACTTGATTTAGAGGTAATACATTCTATGAATATCCTTTAATTTATTTTCCTTCTCCACCCCCTAAAATTTTTTATATTCCATTATTTTATAAAAAACCATTATAATAAATATAATGTTATATTATTATGATAAATTTTCAACCTTCACTTACACACAGCGTCATCTAATGGATATAAAACATATTGTTTCTATGTATGGCGAACTACTGTCCCATGAAATAATGATTGCTCAATTTTCTCCTACCACCTATCAGGGCTGTCATTATGATGGAACTATATTTATATATGATATATATTATATTTATATTGTATTTATTCTTCTGTAATTATTATTTTTTACATAACTTTATGATTTCCATAATGTGTAAATAAGATAATTTCATTTGAGGAAGTGTGGACTACCTCCCCCTCAAAGTGATATGACCTGTTCGTGTCGTACATGGAACTTATAATGGATGGTGTTAATAAAAATATGTAACATATATAACATAGGTACTATAATTTAATTATAATATACCTATGTATCATTTAGTTTTCATTACTTTAATATGACTAAGAAATGAAAGTAGCGTTCATGCATACGTACAGCCTTCCGTCTCCATTAATGGTGCATTTCATTTATTATCTAAAAATATTTTGGAATATTATAAATACATATATAATTAATATATATGATATTTATATCATGAATATAATTCTATATATGATGGATTTATGACCACATGGATGATTTTAATCAAAAAAAGTTCATTTTTTACTAAAGTACCAAACATTAAAAAAAAATCTGATATGAACTCAAATAATTAACTAATTGTTTTAAAAATATAATAAGGGATATAAAATTAATAATATGATTTAAAAAAGTTCTGAAGAAATTATAAATTAACCAAAGTTTATTATTCAGGAAATTAAATAACGAACAAGACAAGTCGGTCTCAAGGTAAGGGAATTTCTAAATTCAATTTCTACTCATTGGGTTTTATGTATACTTCATTGATTATATTATGACATGATTATGGGTAGAATAAATGATTATTTATTTATGTTGTAATTTCAACTTCCCTTTTGTGTATATACTATTGCTACACATAATCACCCCCATTGATAAATTTGTATGTCATTTAAATCCAAAGGATAAGGTTACATTTGTGACCAAAAATTTTCTAAAACATATTGGTTGAGAGGATTTCAACCCATCCTCATCTTATCATCGAAATATATCACTTTTGAGAAATTATAATTCGAAAAGTAATTTATAATAAAATAATATTTCAAGACATTCCTATAGTTCCCCTCCTCCCACTTATAATAGGCCACCACTTCTCCCCACATACTCACACATATCAAGCCACTTGTCCCACTCAAATTCTACTCAAATAAGCTCCCAATATCCCTAAATTATTCCTTGATTCCTTACCTTTTGTAGAAGTCAACTCAAGGAATCCTTTTGTATCAAATCAAAAGGAGTTACCTAGTTTGAAGGTAATATCTTCTCTGAAGCCCTTTTCATTTATTTTCCTTCTCCAGCCCCCTAACCTTTTTTTATTCAATTATTTTATAAAAACACCAGTATTATAAATATACTAGGATGTTTTTAATATACTGTTTAGTCCTAAAATTGTACACACCTCTATCTAATGGATATAGAACATATTGTTTTTGTGTACGGTGAACTACTACCTCATGAAACGATGATTGTTTAATTTTCTCTTACCACTAATCATGGTGGCCATTATGATGGAACTATATTTATATATGATATATATTATAATTATATTGTCTCTATTCTTCTGTAATTTTTATTATTAACATACCTTTATGATTTCCATAATGTTTCAATATGATAATTTTATTTGAGGAAGTATAGACTATCATCCCCTCAAAGTGATATGAATTTTTCATTCCATAAATAGAACATATAAAGGATGTAATTAATGAACATATGTAAAATATATAACATATATATTGTAATATAATTATAATATACTTATGTATCATTTAGTTTTCATTACTTTAATATGAAAATTAAATCAAAGTAGCTTTTATGCCTACGTACGACCTACCATCTCCTTGAACGATGCATTTCATTTCTTATCTCTAAATTTTATGTAATTTTATAAAACAATATATATCATATATATATATATGTGTGTGTGATATTTAAATCATGAATATCCTTTTGGAGAAGATGGACTTATGACCATATGGACAATTTTAATCAAAACAATTTTATTTTTGACTCATGTACCAGACATCAGCAAAATGTCCGATATGAACTCAAATTATTAACTAATTGTTATAACATGATAATAAGTGATATAAAATGAATAATAAACTTTTTTTAAGAAATTATAAATTCTGATATTTTTATTATTCAGGAAATTAAATAACGAATAAGACAAGTCGGACTCAATGTAAGGGAATTTCTGACTCAATTTCCACTAATTGGGTTTTATGCATACTTCGCTGATTATATTTTATCAATATTATGTGTGGAATAACTCTTTATTTATTTATGTTTTAACTTCCACTTACCTTCTTTTGTATAAACTACTACGACACATAATATCCCCATTGATAAATTCTTATGTCATTTATATAAACATTGTATGGGAAATCTTAAATCAATCTCTATTCATTGAGTTAAATATCCATGTCATTACTTTTTTTGAAGAATATTTTTGAATGAGCTATGATTATTTTACAATGAATATCCACTTATGTAGGGTGTATTTATATTTTTCTCAATTAATTATGTCATTTATTTATCATTAACCAAGGGATATGATATTTCTATGGGATTTATTCTCAATTTACATTCCATTGAGACTTATTTTTGTTATGCACAAATCTTATTTTATATTGTGTATATACTTTACTTTGACAAATTATATCATGAATCTCCTTATTATAATTATATTATAAGTTTTGTATAATGTTATTCTTTAATTATTTTTATTCAATTATTTTCTCAAGTGTTAGGGGACTCTTTAACTAAAACATTGTTTTAAATGATTCAATGATATATTATTATATATATTTCTCATTAATTTCCATGTGTGAAAATGGTTTTAAGTATTTATTTATAAGGACATGATTTTTTTAAAGTGTAAATTCCTTCCAAAATTTTTAAATTGGTATAGGACACTTTGATTCCAAACTCTTCTTTTTGAATTTTTTAACTGCATTTATTATATCTATATCTTCAAATGATATCTCCTTATTTCAATGTGGAAATATTTTTTTTACTTTATACTTGTTTTTATATATTATGGTTATGTTAAGGTTCTTTGGGGATTTTTAATGTATATGTGTGGTTCTATGATAATATTATTGCATGTGAGCCTGTGATAGATCTCTAATGCATTGGGTAATGTGGTAGAGGTAAACGTTAAGGTTTATCCAAAGAGATTTAGGGAATATACTATGATGGGTATTCTAAACATAACCATGAAGGTTACTCCATATATAGCTGTGAAAGAGAAAATGTATGTAGGATATGTATTCCACAATCTACCTTTATGTTTTATGATTTTTATAATGTTTTGTAGGAATATTATGAATACTTGGTGAAAGATTAGTAGTTTATGTTTTATGGGTGAAAAGTTTGACTTTTTGAAAATGCTTTAATGGGTTATAAATATTCCTCGACTAATGGTCTTATTTATTATTTTATATTCCTTACTAATCTTTTTATGTTGATCCCATGTTGTTTAAATATTTTTCATAAGGTATAAGGATGGGTATGAGAAATGAAGATTTAAAGAATATTTTTATCAGAAAAAGAAATCATGTTTTATTTAAGGTTCTCTATTTTGTGAAAAAACATTGATAGTGATAAGAAGATTCTACTTTGTAAATTTTGAGTTGTTATGTAATAGTTATGGCATAATTATCTAAAACTCTAAACCTAAAAAGATCCTCAATGTAAAATAAATTCAAATTATTGACTTAACTCAATATTGAGTAATGCTTAAGACTGGGACCTTAAATATTACTTAAAACACATTTTCCTAAACACTATTTCATGTTATATTTTACACAATTATATTAAAATTTATTTCAACCAATTCAAGAAATTGAATATGAAAAAAATAGCATGGTGGGGAAAATCCTACAGGAGAACGCGCCTCAAGCGCCACCCCCATTTCAAATTTCCATGACCATTAATTCCTTCCCCAGTGGTCCCCTTTCGGTGTCATCTTCTCCAGTTATCATTGATCCAAGATCATCTGGGGTTCCTCTTGACCCTTGGCCACCGGCCGATCCAAACTCCTCCCTCAGTTCTCTTTCCCATGGTTTGTCCTTAAAAGATGCTCTTTGCGCTCCGTCTTTTAGTTCTCTCTAGTCATTCTTCCCAACGATGGCTCCCCTGAGTCAATGGTCTCAAAAGAAGGCAGATTTATTTCCATGGAGGTCTCAGATAATGCCTTTTAGGAAGCAGAGGCCGGCCTCAAATGGATTCTGGTGGCGCAGTTTGGTTCTGAAAAACTTCAGTTTTTTGGCCCATCAGTGTTTTGTCGGGACGTGGGGCTTGCTGTCTTAGGAGAAGATCTCTGCGATCTAATGGAACTCCTTCTGTATAGTCCAAATCTCAGAAGCCAATTTCATCCATGCCTAGGTTATATCTCTTTGTTACTTTAGAAAGTGGTGATTCAACCTTACATAATGGTCGCTCGACGTCCATAAGGGGAAGGAAATCTCCATAGATATGGTATGGGTATGTCTTCCATGTATTCCTCACCCCTTCTAGAATGTGGGATTATTGAATGTTATTGGGGATTCTATGTATGGATTTCTATACTTTGATGATCCCACCTGAAGTTTCTCAGATGCATCGTCTGCTCGGATCTGTGTTGAAATGGACATCTCGGGCCCCATTCCTAAAATAATATCCATGTGAGTGACAGACTCCTTCTATAGGTCACAACCCATCTCATATTCGGTGTTTCCAGGGTTTTTTTCTTCCTTTTGTCTTAAACTTCACTCCATCCAAGTGTGCATGGACCATATTTGGGGTGGTATTCATTGTTTCAAAAAGGTTTTACAGGGATCTAAAACAATAATTTCCCATCACCAATGTTTTGAAGATACTCAGACCCAGTCTTCAAGCAGGGTTTCAATCCCTAATCTTGAGGTTCCTTCCCCAGTCTCTCTATAGGCTCTGTCATCACTGATTTATCTGGTCACTATTAGCGAGGAAATGTCTCTCTCCTTCATGCTCTAATCCCGTCCTATTTTCCCAGTGATTTTCAATGGTTTTTCCTCTTCAATTCAATGCATCTTGAGACCATTTTCAACATATTAACACCCCTAAGTCCCCCTCTAGTATCCCCCTTCACCTTTCCTCCCTCATCCCTAGTAGATGCGGATCTTTATCCTTTTTATTCTATGACCCATTCATCTCCCCTTCCTCCTCTCCCACCTCTTTTTCCTCTGCATCCCCCTTCAATCCCTCCTCTACCTCCTCCCCCTATTCTCCCCGAGCCTCTCATATGAGATACTAGAAATCATAATACTTTTCCCTTATTCCCTCATTACATATATGAATCAAGGTCACCTCTTAATCCAAAAACCATAGCCTCCTCATGCAATTCTTCCCCTTGTTGTGCAGGAAAATGTATGAGGGTTCAAGCGAAAAATATGTTAGTCATCTCCCCCACCAGCTCCTCGAAGGCCAAGAGTTCCTTGGCCAATTTTGGAATTATTTATTCCCAATTATTTCTCTAATATTATAAAGTGCTCGTGGTCTTGGGGCTCGAGTGAAAACATAATTCCTCTCATCTTATGTCTACAAGAACATGGTCAGTGTCATTTCTATCATTGAGCACAAGAAAAACTACTCCAGAATTGTTGACTTCTCTAAAAGGCTCTCGATACATGAATATAAATATGTCAAGCCAACAAATAAACACATTTGGATCTTATGGAACCAAATAATTATAGCTTATATTTTTTTCTACGGTGATCAACATGTTACCACAAATTCCAGTTATGAAAAAGGAGTGTTCTCCACTTCTTTCAACTATGGGGAGTTGTGATACTCATCTGCGTGAGGACCTTTGGTTAGAATTATCCATTTTCAACCTAGGAAGCTTCCCCTAGTTCCTGGGAGGGGATTTTAATTTCATTCTGAACCCAAATGATAATGAAGGGAGAGTCCCTTTACCTAGGAATGCAAGCATGGCCTTCACTACATTTATAGAAGACAATGGTCTTGTTGAACTTGGGTTCTATGGTGATTAATTTACATGGTGAAATAACCAACAAGGATTCCTTCGTTCATGGATTTGCATCATTTGGTGCATGGAAAACATGAAAGACATCTCTCTATTTCCCTACACCTAAGTATGTCATGTGGTGTGTGGTCTTTCCGACCATTCATCGATCCTTCTCACTATCTCGGAAGGTCAGGCGAGGAATGATCTCTTCAAATACCTCTAGCACTAGTTTAGTATTTCGTGTTTCCATGATGTGGACAGTGAAGTGTGGAACACACCCATCAAGGGAAGTTTGTGGGTTTCCTTCCACAATAAACTCAAAAAACTAAAATCCAAACTTCAAGACTGGTCCAACTCTCTTCCTCAGTTTGACAGGGATATGGTCGAGTCCAAACAAGAGATAGATCATCTCGAACAAATCCTGTAGGGATCATAGGATGAGTGAAACATCAAATATATTTCCATGAAAAAGGTTGTTCTTAAATATATTATCCTTTTTCATAGCATCTGGAAATATAGTAAATGAGGATTAGATGGCTTGAGGAAGGGGACCGTAACATAGCTTTTTTCCATTCATGTATCAATGAAAGGAAACATTTTTTTATTCCAAACTTATTTATACAAGATGTTTTGATCTCTAATTATGTAGAAGTGATGGGGAGCCTCTCCCACTCTTAATAGAAATATATTTTTGTGTCCAAATCCTTTCAAGCCTGATGGACACTTGGGTGGAGATGTGGGCTTTATGGGCACCATTACTGCCCAAGTTTCTTTCCTGAACAGTGAGGAAATGGAAGCCTTGCTAGAGGAAGAAGAATATCATGATGTAATCATGAAACTCAATGTCGATAGAACTATAGTACAAGATAGTTTCACAAGTTCCTTCTATAAATATTCATGGGAGGTTATTAAATATTACATTAATGTATCCATCCAAGACTTTTTTGGGGTGGAAATTTACCTAGAGTAAACTACACCAATTTCCAAGTCCTTCTTCACAAAATTAACCACCCCTCATTGATCCACAACTATCGTCAAATATTCATATGAAACTTCTCTTACAAGGTCCTGGCATGTATCCTTAATACAAAACTCAAGGTGCACTTACCTCATTGGATTTCTTTAGAACAACATGGCTTTGTGAAGGGACGCATGATCCAGGGAGAGGAAGCCTGGGCATAAGATATGATCCATGAAATTAACCCCAAGGTTCATGGCTCTAACCTGGACCTTAAAATCAATATAAATATGGCCTTTGATCGAGTTCAATAGGGTTTCATCAAAAAGGTCCTCTCAGGTATGCACTTATGTCCTCATGTTACTGATGTCTTCTTCTGTTGTTCTAACTCTATAAGCATGTCTGTTCTTTTCGTGGGAAAATCACATGGCTTCTCTAAGGATAAACGGGGCTTAGGATAGGGACATAATATCACTCCGACCCTGTTTATTCTCTCCCAATAAATCCTCTGTTGCCTTATTCACTAGTGTTTTTCCAGTGGCTACATTCTCCCATATATAAAAAAAGGAAGAGCTCCATCCATATCCCACCTTATGTTTGTCGATGACACCCTCATCTTCTTGAGAGATTCCAAAAAAATCTATCTGGGAGTTGATCCATGTCTTGGAGGAGTACTTCCATTGGAGTGGACAAGTTATCAACAAAATAAAGAGTAACCTCTTCATCTCGAGGGGATGTACCTCATCTCATGTTACTTCCATTTGAAACACTCTGGGTATCCAATAGGGTCATTGGACAATGACCTATTTGGGTTCCCCTATCTCCGTCCATCGACTCTAAATCCAAGATTTTGACGTCATTGTGTAATGGAATACAGAGGGAGTTCTCAGCTGGAAGAACAAATACCTATAATTTGGACGTCATATCGCCCTGGTTAATAGTTCTCTTCCCAGTACCTCTGTTCATATTCTTTCCTATGTCAAATCACCCAACGGGGTAATATTAAAGATTGACATGGTGCTTGCTTGTTTTATCTCAGACGTCCGAGTGGAGGGTAAGAATGCATAGGTTTCATGGGAGAAGATGTTGAGGCCCATTAAAGAAGGTGGATCATTGTTCATTTCTTCATGGATAACCTCCTCTACCTTCATGCGTAGATGGCTTGGGAACTTCACGAAAGTCGGACCTCATGGGGTAAGACCATGGGAAGCACCTTGGAAAATAGTGTTTCGAGTGGAAATAGTAATAGGTCCCCCTTTATGTCTTTTTTCCTTCCTTTTTTCTTTGAATTTTAACCCCATGTCTGGTCGGTCATTGTGAAAGGTTTTGTGTCTTTATGGCATGAGAATTTGTTTCATGCACTCCTTGGATTCCCTAGTTGTCTAGCGTACAAAATTTAGTATGAAGAGGCCAGCAGATTTCCATCATTCATCAAGGAAGTTCTCAACAAGGACAGAATTGATATTTTTCATCTCATTGACATCTTAGAGGATCTAGAAAAATATGTTTTTACCCCTTTATACTCATTCTCCTTCTCCTCAAAGTACTATTGTCGTTCTCTCATGCCTCAACCACAAGACCATCAGTGGAATTCCCCTCTTTGGACCAAAAACATCCAACAAAATATAAATTTCTCACTTGGAGGATTATATATGATATTTTTTCCATCAATGATAGCCTAAAGAAATGGGGAGATTACCTTCCTTCCAATTGCATGTGTTTCAAAGTCCCTAATGAGGGGATCTGTTAGAACCTATTTTTTGAAGGTGAGTGGCAGAAAAAGGTATGGTCATCCCTTGGTGACTTCACTCTCATTAATGTTCATCCCCCACTTGATGCCTCCTTCTCTTCCTTCTTGTTTCACGGATCAGGTGACAGGGCTGTGGAGCACATTGATAGATCCATTATTCTTCATCCTGGTATATGGTGCATTTTCTAAGCTAGGAACAAAGGTAGATTTGAGGGTGTTGTCTCGTCTTCCATTTCCATCTCCGCATGTTCTCATAGCCTTCTTCTCAATATGATCATGTGTCTTGACAATTAGTTGGAGTCTCTTTATCTTCATATCCTACTCTCATCTCTTCAGGCTCGACCTATAATCGGTATTCCTAGTGTCCCTTGGGTATGGTGGAATCCTACTTCCTCAGGTCTGAAACTCAATACAGACGACCCCTTCATTGAAAGTTTCATGAGCAGAGGTGTGGTAGTGTAGGACTACTAGGGAACCATGGTGATGGATTTCATGGTCTACCTTGGCATAGCTTCATCACTCTAGGTCGATTCTCTCGCATTACTCTATGGCCTCCTTCATTGCAAGCAAGGTGGAATTAAACAGAAAAAGGAATAAATGGACTCTCAGATCCTCTTTAACTCTTGGAATGGTATTGAAAATTCCTCAGGTCCATCTCTTACCCCATTAGAAAGTGCCATACAATTTTATATAACAACATCCGTTTGCGACACACATGGAACGTGGGGGAAAAGGTGGATAACCATCTCGAAAAGTGTGTGGTGCAGGGTTCCGTCTCCACATGATTCCACAACCCAAATCAGTTGAAACCTGAGTGTGAAATCATCATTAAAGGGGTTACCCCTGGCCTTCATTATTTTAGTCCCACATAGGCCTTCTCCTCTCTATTCTCCATACTTTTTTCTTCCCTTCTAATAAATAAATAATGATGATAATTATGATGATGATATGAAAAAATTGATTTTAAATTATTAATCAATATTCTCAAAAAAATGTAGTAGGTTGCATTTATTGTTTTCATTTGGATAGTAACATTGCTGAATAGTTTTCACCTCAATATGGGTATAAATAATAACAATGGTTAATACTATGGGATAATACCTCAAAATATCTCTAAATATTTCCATTATTTTATTGGATGAGTCTAAAACAACCAATACTATCCTATATTTGATTTTTTTCAATTTATTACCACATTCCTCTGATTATAAACTTTATATTATTTTAGGTAAAGAATAAATAAAAAAATGTCAGTCACTTTCTTTTAATATCTCTAGTATATTTTCATTATGATAAAAAGAATTTAAGATTGATTATATATGGATATTTTTAATATGAATAAATTAAATTTTATGATACTAATTTATTTTTTAATTTCTTTTAATGATACTATTACCTTATATTCTTACACAATGTTGATACTATGCATATGTCAGTAATTGAAAAATCATGGTGAATTTTTCTAAATACAGTATAACTAATATGTTTTGGATAAATTGAAGTATTCCTAAATTTAATAGTAAATTATAAAGAATTATTAATTTTAAATGTTTCAATATTCTAATTCCACTTCAGGATTTATGTCTTTTAAGTCAAATTAAATGAATGGTCACAATAATGATATCAATAACATTTTATGATATGAAATATTTTACTAACTAATTTAAAAATCACAAAAAAATTGAAGAAGAAAAATTGGGTTAATAAATGGTCTAAATTTTCATAGATGGACCATTTTTATCCAATTTCTACCTTGGATATAAATTTATAACCCCTATAGAGTGAAAATAAATATCATGTTAGTTGTTGAAAGGGAAAATGGAGGTTAAGTTGAAGAAATCAAGGTTAAAATGGAAAAATACATGTCTAAACCCTATTGATTTATAATAATTCTCCTTTATCCTTCTATTATTCAAAATTGTGACACTTTGGAGTCATTATACATGATTTAGACATAGATTATATAATAATATTTCCAGTAATTCTACATTGGTCCCTCCCCTCACTAATAAAAAGGAACAACATATCCTCACTTCCATAGAACTTTTAAGAAATTTATCTCAAAACATATCTACAAACTTCTCTTTCTAACCATCATACCCATAAACTAAATTCCTTGGTCTCACCAAAGTACCATCCTAAAATTCTTAATGTGTAGCCAAAAGAAGTTTTTTGATGAAGAGGATTAACTCTTAAACGAGTTCATTCATTTTATTTTTTATTATAACTCCTTAAATTATATAATAACTATGTTGATGTAATAAAATAAGTATCTCTAATATGATAATATATTATTATGTCTATTATATAACACTTATTCATCTCCATCTCCATCCTATAAGAAATTAAAATATTACTCAAGTGTATGTGTGGACTAACACCTCTATGAAGGAATGTGTATTGTTTCACATCACCTATAAGGCCCCAGCCTTAAATCTTACTTAATATTGAATTAAATGAGTAATTCACATTGAGGATCTTTTCAGGATTAGATTTTTAGAGAATTGGGACATAACTATTACATCTCAAAAGATTACAAAGTAGTCGCTTCTACTAAATTTCCATAAAATAAAAACACTTAAAAAAACATGTATAGTTCCATGTTTTAGGTAGCATGACTTTCCCTTAATCCCATCCTTGACCCTAATCCACGCTAAGTCCTGTGAAAAACATTTCAAAAACTTGGGATGAGCATAAGAAGCTCAGTAAGGGATACACAAAGAATGAAAACTGTTAGTTTTTCAAAATAACAAGTAAACCATGAATACTTTATCAATGTAATACTTTTCACCTTCATGAGGTAGTAAAAACTCTGCACTGAAAAAAAAGTATCATTACTTACCTTTTTGTAACCAAAGGATTACCATAAAACCCATATAAAGAACACATAACATATATAAAGGTAACTTGGGACATAAACATACTTAAGTGGAATAACCATACGGTCGACTTCCACACATATCACTTAATGGAATAGCCATACGGCCAATTTCCATACATACTTAATGGAATAGTCATACGGCCAACTTCCATACCCAATGCATTGGAGGTTATAACGTAACCACCCATCCTGGTATTCACGGCACCACCCGTCATATGGTTTATAACGTAACCACCCGTTAAAATGTCCAAGTACCAGTATAAAATCATAAAACATAAAACCAATATAAAGGAATGATAACATTTCCACATTTCAATCACAATATATCATAAATATATTGACATAATAGAATCCTTTTTCAAAACCATTTTCAATACCAAAATACATAAAAGAGTATATGGTATTTATTTTATTCTAAAAACATTACGGCTTGTTGAGAAAGCCAAAGACCAAATAATACTCGCGGCGGCGGAAAAGGGTTGTTGTCACCGCGTACGTTAAAAAAACATTCCTTTTTGTCATTTAGTAAAACGATTCGTATAAAAAGATTCCTTTTGTATAAAAGTAAAAGTCAAATGGGTTTATACACCGTATAAAAGAAAGTTGTGTATAAAACGAAATATGCCTCAATGAAAGGAGATTGAGATGAAGTCCCTTACAAAGACGGTATCCTTGGTTTAAAGATAAATCAATTACATAATTATGTGTGACAAATGAATACACCAAATATAAGTGGATATTAAGTGTAAAATAATAGAAGGTCATTCACACATATTCAAAGGATGACATATTCAATAACAACATGTTGAACCCAAAGAAATCGAAATTGGGTTAAGAAGTTCCCTTGACAGCCTAACGGCGTCACATCAAAATGAGTTGATGAGAGATTAAAAAAAAGGGTATCTCATCACTTGGACATAAAATTTACATCAATAAGGATATATCAGAACATATCCCAACATAAAAAATATTTAAATTAAAATACCCAACAAAAGAAGTCTTTTAAAAAGAGGAGGGTGAAAGGTTCCCTTACCGACTTGGGAAACTTTCGAAAAGTACACCCCATTGAAGAAGTGTCATAAAATAAATATGTAAATACCCATAAATGGAATTATATTACAAAAGGAGTGTAATAGTGGGCAGTACATAAACCACTCAATGGAAATTGTGTCAAATGTAGCATAAATCTCACGGGAATAAAAGTGAGATGAAAAATCTCTTACGAAAACTCGGCAGCCTAACGACGCCACTTAAAACATCCAAAATGGATTGATGAGAGGAAATAGGGTCTCTCATCAAATTAACATAATGTTTACAGAAATATGAATATAAAAGAACATCCCCCAACATAACAAATAGGAGCTTAAAAGAAGTGACATAAAGGAGAGTACTTTAAAAGAAAGAGAGAGGTTAGATCTCTTACGAAAATTCGGCAGCCTATCGGCGCTACTCAAAACTTCCAAAATTGATTGATGAGAGAGAATAGGGTCTCTCATCACATGAACATAGAAATTACAGTAGGAGTAATATAAAAGAAAATCCCAATCATAAGAAAGATGAGCTTAAACGAAATGACATAAAAGAGTGTACTTAAAAAAAAGAGAGTTGTAGGATCCCTTACCTCGGGTCCGACTTGACTCGATCGTTCTTTAACGTCCTGAATAATAAACTTGATTTAATTTCTATTTGCTTAAGAACCTTTTTCATGTTCATTATTCATTTTATATCACTTATTTCCATGTTATAAACATTATGTAATCATTTAAGTTAATAATGTTTGTTTTGTCGATATTTGGTTCTTAAGTTGAAAGTGGACTTCTTACAATTACACGTTGTTCATGTGGTCAAAGGTTCTTTATATCCATAATGACATTCCTGATTTGGATATCATATATATAATTTATATCCAGCATATACATGTATTTATAATATTACATAATCATTTAGAGGTAAGAAATGAAATGCACCATTCATGGAGACGGTAAGTCGTACGTACGCATGAACGCTACTTTCATTTCTTTCTCATATTAATGGAATTAAAATTAAATGAGAAGTTTGTATATTTTAATTCCAGAATTATATTCATCATTTAGATTTATCATTCATTATATATATCCATTATATACATATACTTTTAATAGTACATTACATTTGGGGATAAGAAATGAAATGCACCGTTCATGGAGACGGTAAGCCGTACGTACGCATGAACGATACTTTCATTTCTATCTCACACTTTAATGGAAAGAAATAATAATGATATAGAGGTATATTATAATTCCAGTATAACATCATATATAATAACTTTAAATCCATCATTTACACATCCCACATATGGCATTAACGAATCACATCACTTTGAGGGGGCGGTAGTCCGCACTTCCTTAAATGAAGATATCGTGTTTACCCATATTGGAAACCATAAAGGTATGCCCAAAATGAAAAATACAGAAGCTTAAAGAAAAAAATAAACATATTATATATCATATATAAAAATAGTGACATCATAATGTCCACCCTTGAAGGTGTTAAATGAGTATTGAACAATCATCGTTTCGGGAGGCAGAATTTCGCCATCCACGGAAACGGTATGTTCTTTAACCATTTGATGTAGTTTTGTGAGAGTGTAGCTCTAATAAATCTTATAACAACATCCTAGTATATTTAAGATACTGGTGTTGTTACAAAAGAAGTAAATAAAAAGAGTTTAGAGGGTTGGAGAAGCAAAATAAAACAAATGAACAAGAGATAATGAATTACCTTTAAAAGTGTAACTCCGTTTGATTTGAGCCTAAAGGCTTACTTTGAAAGGATTATTCCAAAAGGTAATCCTCTAGGATGAGGAGAGGGATGTGGAGAGAGTAAATGGGCAGGGGTTGGCCGAGCCAAAGGCTTGAGGAGTGTGTGAAATGAGGTAGAGGTGGGGGCCTTTTATAAGAGGAGAGAAGGGGCACTTTTGGAAAGTAAAGAAATATTACTTTATTTGAAAAAACAATTAGGTTTTAAAAGGTACCACATTGATATAATTCGTGTATAAGGTGATAAGGGTTAGAAATCCACTCATCCAATTGGTTTTGGACATGTTTAGTTCATAGAGTTTACATTATCTTTCCATTTTATTTAAATCTTCAAATAATGATTTCATCGCTGCATCATTATTATGTCATAAATAATTTAATTTATTTAATGTCTAAAAATTATACAAAAAATACTATGATGTAGGAAATCCTTTTAGCTTTCCAATTACTATTTATAATCAAAAATCTGATCTATATAACCCCATGTAAAAATTGATTTTGTAAAACATATTATGTTTGTGTCATTTTTACTTTTACATTAAATAAAAAGTTATTTATGTCATTTCCCAACCAAAGTGTCTCCATGGGGTCCCCAAGTTGACCCATGGCTTTTCTTGGTCGGACATTACACATACAATGAGGTTAGGACATGTGTCAGGTTCATTTCATATTATTAAAACATTATTTTTACCTTAAACTACACTAATTACCACTAATCGCGATTAAGAACTTAATAAGTTACTATTCACCAATAAATTATTATAATCTCATTGAACCACATTTTACTTCTTAATGACAACCACTTATGTCGGATTTTTGAAATTCAAAACACAATGATGGCAAAATTTCATTTAAACGGAAAATCAGTCTTTATAAGTACCACTTAGTGGTTTCACTATTCATCAAAAATTGAAGTTTTTCAGAAAATTACCAAAAATTCACCCTAAGCTATATTTGATATTACGAATTCAAAAATGATGTCTATTTTACAAAATTCAAAATATATAAGTCACATTAATTAATTTAATAATTAATTCCCGTTGTCAGAGCAAATAGCGTGTTTTTATGAAACAGTAAGTATCAAAAGATTGACACTAGTTTAAGTCCGATTTCAAAGTGAAATTAATTCCAACGACCACTATTGGATTTAATGGTAAAAATATTTTCTAATTTAACTTTAAAACCAATTCAAAAGATAATCTAATCATATAAATAAATTAGATTAAAAAGCGGTTTTGAATTAAAAAACAACATTTTACACTATTCATTAAAAAAATGAACTTTATCAGAAAGATACCAAAAATTTACACAAAGTAAATTTTGATGTCCCGATTCTTAATAAGAGTTTTATTTGGTCCAATAGAATTTATAAGAGTGATCAAAACTATATTTAATGACAATTCGCCATCAAAAGGTGATAAGTGAACCTTTAGTGAAAATTAGGGTATAAAAGCCTAAAATTGAATTCTTTTTGTATTTTAAGCCATTATATTTTATTGGATAAATGTAAAAACATTTAAAAACATATATAATCATATTTTAGTTATTTCTATCCATTCCCGCCAATACAACAGCTACATGTTAACTACCATTTATAATAATATTATTTTATTATTTGAGTGCAACATAAGATTCCCAAGAAACTTGTTGTTGCGTATTGGGTATGCCATCGGGCATAGCATCCCCTTTAAAGTCATATTAATATTTTATTCACAAATTTGGATAAATAAGAAAATGTCATATTCTTTATTTACCTGGGGTGTTACATCCTTCCCCCCTTTTGGGAATTGCGTCCTCGCAATTTTTAAAATTGAGCTTGGAAACATCCTTGAAAGTCCCACATCGGAAGAAGAGTCGGTAAAACAATCACTTTAAAATAAAGAAAGATAAGTACAAAGGTCACCCGAGTTAACCCATTCTAGGATTCCAATTATGAAAACATGGACATGGAGGAGAAAACATAGGGTCATGTTCTGATGGACAGTGATATAAAACATGTTTAGGAGAAAGTTAACCATGAGAGAATCACAAACTTGTGATGGGTTAAACGGTATTCGATTCCCCAGTAGGAAAAGTTAATAGACAACATTTTTGTTTTAAGTTACTTTTTATTGAGGGGTTTATTCATAAGGAAACATAATCACTTACACAAACTCATATTTTCTCCAAAAGGCGAGTATTTAGGAAGACTTGTTCAAATTAAGAGTACTATAATCAACTTCTGGAGAATTACCTAACCCAAAAAAAATAACTATATACTTCCCATGTCTTTAGACTTTAACCAAAACCAAAACCCAAAAGATTAGTACAAGATCAGATAACCCAGAAAAGGATAACCCATTAGAAAGAAAATCTATTCTTAATCTCCAAAATTTGTCCAACAAAATTCAAAGTTCAACGAGGACCATTCTATAATCAATTTGCCCATAAAATTATTCAAAGTAAACCAAACTAAGATTGAAACCCAAATATTTGAAGGATTTAGTCACATAGTCTTCCAAGTTAAATCGTAACATTTATCTCCAAACAACATCAGTTGCTCCTAAAGTCTCGTATTGAAAAGTAATTAACCTAATCACATATCTTCCATGATAGGTTAATCATTTTCATAAATAACCCAAAATCAAATTACTCTTAATTCATAAAATCATATAACTAGAAAGAATCAGTCAAACTAATCAGGGACTTCACATAGTCCAGTGGTAGGTGATAAATACCAGTCGCACTTTGGTTGTGGGTTTGATTCCCGCAGCTTTGTCCGATGCGACGGGATGTCACACGGTCTGCGTGTTGTCCTTTTTCCAAAACTATATAATTCTTAAAAAATTCCCCAAAATGAGATAAAATATTCAAGAATAATCATAACATATTTTAACCTCAAGTTTATCTCATGCCCTTCATTTTCCATCATATCATATAATAACCCATAATTACCTCAAAAGTAAAGATCATATAAACACTAATGGTTACCTTAATAATTATTACCTGAATTTCCACATCGATTTGGCCATCTCGTACATGATGCATTAGAGAACTCATCAAGGTTGAAGTGATTGATCATGACTCCTTGATAGTTGGTTTAGAACAACTATGAGATTCCTCATTGAATCGCCCATCTCATCCAGTATCTTAATCAGAGAACCACCACAGTTTCCTTCAAACCCATTATCACTTTGGTGCCTGCTAGATCCAGCCATTTACTAAAACCAAAAAGGTCAGTGTGAGTATATCAACAAAACCATCATGTACTAATGAGGAAGGTAAACACTAAGATATACTTACTCATTCACTTTATCTAAAACTAGGACTCTTTCTGAAATCATAACCATTATGGCAATGTCACTTATGCTTAAAGAATACCCTAACCTCTAAAGTTATCTAAACCGGCCTTTGATACCAACTATAAGGCCCCAGCCTTAAACCTTACTTAATATTGAATTAAATGAGTAATTCACATTGAGGATCTTTTCAGGTTTAGAGTTTTAGAGAATTAGTACATAACTATTACATCTCAAAAGATTACAAAGTAGTCGCTTCTACTAAATTTCCATAAAATAAAAACACTTAAAAAAACATGTATAGTTCCAAGTCTTAGGTAGCATGACTTTCCCTTGATCCCATCCTTGACCCTATTCCACACTAAGTCCTGTGAAAAACATTTCAAAAACTTGGGATGAGCATAAGAAGCTCAGTATGGGATACACAAAGAATGAAAACTGTTAGTTTTTCAAAACAACAAGTAAACCATGAATACTTTATCAATGTAATACTTTTCACCTTCATGAGGTAGTAAAAACTCTTCACTGAAAAAAAAAAGTATCATTACTTACCTTTTTGTAACCAAAGGATTACCATAAAACCCATATAAAGAACACATAACATATATAAAGGTAACTTGGGACATAAACATACTTAAGTGGAATAACCATATGGTCGACTCCCACACATATCACTTAATGGAATAGCCATACGGCCAATTTCCATACATACTTAATGGAATAGCCATACGGCCAACTTCCATACCCAATGCATTGGAGGTTATAACGTAACCACTCGTCCTGGTATTCACGGCACCACCCGTCATATGGTTTATAACATAACCACCCGTTAAAATGTCCATGTACCAGTATAAAATCATAAAACATAAAACCAATATAAAGGAATGATAACATTTCCACATTTCAATCACAATATATCATAAATATATTGACATAATAGAATCTTTTTTCAAAACCATTTTCAATACCAAAATACATAAAAGAGTATATGGTATTTATTTTATTCTAAAAACATTACGGCTTGTTGATAAAGCCAAAGACCAAATAATAGTCGCGGCGGCGGAAAAGGGTTGTTGTCACCGTGTACATTAAAAAAAACATTCCTTTTTGTCATTTAGTAAAACGCTTCGTAGAAAAAGATTCCTTTTGTATAAAAGTAAAAGTTAAAGGGGTTTATACACCGTATAAAAGAAAGTTGTGTATAAAACGAAATATGCCTCAATGAAAGGAGATTGAGACGAAGTCCCTTACAAAGACGGTATCCTTGGTTTAAAGATAAATCAATTACATAATTATGTGTGACAAATGAATACACCAAATATAAGTGGATATTAAGTGTAAAATAATCAAAGGTCATTCACACATATTCAATAACAACATGTTGAACCCAAAGAAATCGAAATTGGGTTAAGAAGTTCCCTTGACAGCCTAACGGCGTCACATCAAAATGAGTTGATGAGAGATTAAAAAAAAGGGTATCTCATCACTTGGACATAAAATTTACATCAATAATGATATATGAGAACATATCCCAACATAACAAATATGTAAATTAAAAGACCCAACAAAAGAAGTCTTTTAAAAAGAGGAGGGTGAAAGGTTCCCTTACCGACTTGGGAAACTTTCGAAAAGTCCACCCCATTGAAGAAGTGTCATAAAATGAATATTTAAATACCCATAAATGGAATTATATTACAAAAAGAGTGTAATAGTGGGAAGTACATAAACCACTCAATGGAAATTGTGGCAAATGTAGAATAAATCTCACGGGAATAAAAGTGAGATGAAAAATCTCTTACGAAAACTCGGCAGCCTAACGACGCCACTTAAAACATCCAAAATGGATTGATGAGAGGAAATAGGGTCTCTCATCACATTAACATAATGTTTACAGAAAGAGGAATATAAAATAACATCCCCCAACATAACAAATAGGAGCTTAAAAGAAGTGACATAAAGGATAGTACTTTATAAGAAAGAGAGAGGTTAGATCTCTTACGAAAATTCGGCAGCCTATCGGCGCCACTCAAAACTTCCAAAATTGATTGATGAGAGAGAATAGGGTCTCTCATCACATGAACATAGAAATTACAGTAGGATTAATATAAAAGAACATCCCAATCATAAGAAATATTAGCTTAAAAGAAATGACATAAAAGAGTGTACTTAAAAAGAAAGAGAGTTGTAGGATCCCTTACCTCGGGTCCGACTTGACTCGATCGTTCTTTAACGTCATGAATAATAAACTTGAGTTTATTTCTATTTTCTTAAGAACCTTTTTCATGTTCATTATTCATTTTATATCACTTATTTCCATGTTATAAACATTATTTAATAATTTAAGTTAATAATGTTTGTTTTGTCGATATTTGGTTCTTAAGTCGAAAGTGGACTTCTTACAATTACACGTTGTTCGTGTGGTCAAAGGTTATTTATATCCATAATGACATTCATGATTTGGATATCATATATATCATTTATATCCAGCATATACATGTATTTATAATATTACATAATCATTTAGAGGTAAGAAATGAAATGCACCATTCATGGAGACGGTAAGACGTACGTACGCATGAACGCTACTTTCATTTCTTTCTCATATTAATGGAATTAAAATTAAATGAGAGGTATATATATTTTAATTCCAGAATTATATTCATAATTTAGATGTATCATTCATTATATATATCAATTATATACATATACTTTTAATAGTACATTACATTTGGGGATAAGAAATGAAATGCATCGTTCATGGAGACAGTAAGTCGTACGTACGCATGAACGATACTTTCATTTCTATCTCATACTTTAATGGAAAGAAATAATAATGATATAGAGGTATATTATAATTCCAGTATAACATCATATATAATAACTTTAAATCCATCATTTACACGTCCCACATATGGCATTAACGAATCACATCACTTTGAGGGGGCGGTAGTCCGCACTTCCTTAAATGAAGATATCATGTTTACCCATATTGGAAACCATAAAGGTATGCCCAAAATGAAAAATAAAGAAGCTTAAAGAAAAACAATAAACATATTATATATCATATATAAAAATAGTGACATCATAATGGCCACCCTTGAAGGTGTTAAATGAGTATTGAACAATCATCATTTCGGGAGGCAGAATTTTGCCATCCACGGAAACCGTATGTTCTTTAACCATTTGATGTAGTTGTGTGAGAGTTTAGCTCGAATAAATCTTATAACAACATCATAGTATATTTAAGATACTGGTGTTGTTACAAAATAAGTAAATAAAAAGAGTTTAGAGGGTTGGAGAAGAAAAATAAAACAAATGAACAAGAGAGAATCAATTACCTTTAAAAGTGTAACTCCTTTTGATTTGAGCCTAAAGGCTTCCTTTGAAAGGATTATGCCCAAAGGTAATCCTCTAGGATGAGGAGAGGTCTGTGGAGAGAGTAAATGGGCAGGGGTTGGCCGAGCCAAAGGCTTGAGGAGTGTGTGAAATGAGGTAGAGGTGGGGGCCTTTTATAAGAGGAGAGGAGGGGCACTTTTGGAAAGTAAAGAAATATTACTTTATTTGAAAATTTGTTTCGGTTTTAAAAGGTCCCATATTGATATAATTCGTGTATAAGGTGATAAGGGTTCGAAATCCACTCATCCAATTTGTTTTGGACATGTTTAGTTTATAGATTTTACATTATCTTTCCATTTTATTTAAATCTTCAAATAATGATGTCATCGCTGCATCATTATTATGTCATAAATAATTTAATTTATTTAATGTCTAAAAATTATACAAAAAATAATATGATGTAGGAAATCTTTTTATATTTCCAATGACTATTTATAATCAAAAATCTTATCTTTATAACCCCATGTAAAAATTGTTTTCGTAAAACATATTATGTTTGTGTCATTTTTACTTTTACATTAAATAAAAAGTTATTTATGTCATTTCCCATCCAAAGTGTCTCCATGGGGTCCCCAAGTTGACCCATGGATTTTCTTGGTCGGCCATTACACATCCAATGAGGTTAGGACATGTGTCAAGTTCATTTCATATTATTAAAACATTATTTTTACCTTAAACTACACTAATTACCACTAATCGCGATTAAGAACTTAATAAGTTACTATTCACCAATAAATTATTATAATCTCATTGAACCACATTTTACTTCTTAATGAAAACCATGTATGTCGGATTTTTGAAATTCAAAACACAATGATGGCAAAATTTCATTTAAACGGAAAATCAGTCTTTATAAGTACCACTTAGTGTTTTCACTATTCATCAAAAATTGAAGTTTTTCAGAAAATTACCAAAAATTCACCCTAAGCTATATTTGATATTACGAATTCAAAAATGAAGTCTATTTTACAAAATTCAAAATATATAAGTCACATTAATTAATTTAATAATTAATTCCCGCTGTCAGAGCAAATAGCGTGTTTTTATGAAACAATAAGTATCAAAAGATTGACACTAGTTTAAGTTCGATTTCAAAGTGAAATTAATTCCAACGACCACTATTGGATTTAGTGGTAAAAATATTTTCTAATTTCACTTTAAAACCAATTAAAAAGATAATCTAATCATATAAATAAATTAGATTAAAAAGAGTTTTTGAATTAAAAAACAACATTTTACACAATTCATTAAAAAAATGAACTTTATCAGAAAGATACCAAAAATTTACACAAAGTAAATTTTGATGTCCTGATTCTTAATAAGAGTTTTATTTGGTCCAATAGAATTTATAAGAGTGATCAAAACTATATTTAATGACAATTCTCCATCAAAAGGTGATAAGTGAACCTTTAGTGAAAATTAGGGTATAAAAGCCTAAAATTGAATTCTTTCTGTATTTTAAGACATTATATTTTATTGGATAAATGTAAAAACATTTAAAAACATATATAATCATATTTTAGTTATTTCTATCCATTCCCACCAATACAACAGCTACATGTTAACTACCATTTAAAATAATATTATTTTATTATTTGAGTGCAACGTAAGATTCCCAAGAAACTCGTTGTTGCGTATTGGGTACGCCATTGGGCATAGCATCCCCTTTAAAGTCATATTAATATTTTATTCACAAATTTGGATAAATAAGAAAATGTAATATTCTTTATTTACCTGGGGTGTTACATCACCACCTCACAGGTATGGTTATTATGAAGGATTTAATGAATATATATAATATTGATGAAATATTTATGATTTTATAAATGTAATATATTACTTATATTATTTACCTTCCACTGTTTAAAAAATGATAACTTTTATCTTGCGTAAGGGTGGACTATCACCTCTACTAAGTGATATGATTTTTTTTTCATGACTCACTTTTATGAATGAATCTAAAATTGTATTTAATTTATAAAAAAAGAATATTATTTTATGATTAATATTATGTGAATTACTTAATTATGAACCCTTGACCATGTTCAAGCTACTGAAGTTGTTCTGTGATTATGAACTGAACAACTTCAAAATATCTTAAATAAACTTAACTAAATCCATAAATAAATAAGAATGGTAATAAATGAAATAAAAGTGATAATAATACATTAATATATTTAAAAATGCTGCTTAAGAAACTTTTAAATTAACATTATTTTATTATGAAGGAGATATAGTGTGGTGAGTTGAACTCGAGGTGTGGGGTTTCATGATGTAATTTCTTTTCAATATTTTCTATTACATCTTCGGTATCTATGATAGCTGAATATTATGTTTGTAATTAACACTTTTATTATGTCGATTTTATAATTTTTTTAAATTAATTTGTTACACATAATGACATAATTTTTTAATTCTCGTTATAATTTTACTATCTTTGTAAGGGTTTGTCATCAATATTTTATTTTTGTGGTTCCTATTCTATATTCACCACTTATCACTTTTTTGTGATGTTTATACTAACAATTTTATATTTAATAAAATTAATATACTTTTATTCATGGTGTTTAATGTTTCCATTTATGTTATTTCTATCAAGGGGTTGTAATTATAAATTTTCCAAAGTGGTAATGGTTTATTCGACAATATAAATTTTATTTGGGATAGTTATGTTGAAATTTAGATTGATGGAAATTATAAGACCTTTATATTGTAAAACCACTTAATTTATTATTCTCTTATTATCTTTTTCATTTATAATTCTTCCTTTAATTTTCCTCTCACTTGTACTTAATACGATTGAGAATACTTTTTTAAGAAAAATGAGCCTTCTTTCCTCATTAGTCCCTAAAATTTGTCTTCTATAACCATGTTTTAAAAAAAATAAAAAATTCTCTTATTTTCATTTTAGTAAATTAATAATCTCATTTTCAAATATACTTGATGTTATTTTCAAAGTTTTGGAATGTAATGTTGTTAACATTTCCTGTATGGAACATTTTGACTTTCATTATAAAGTGAAAAGGATATTTTCTAACATATATGACTTCACTACCTCTTCATACCATAAATACTAATATTTTCATTCAAGATGATTTTACAGGTTTCCATGGTTCTTTTAATACAAAATATTTTTCTTAATATTCATAAAATTATTATATTTTAAATAAGTGATTTTGAAATGAAAATATAGTTTTTATAAAGAAATATTAAAGTGATATTTTATAATTATTTTCATATATAGGAACATAATTTGAGTATTATTATTTAAAATGGATATACTATTATTATACCATCCACCATATTACTCTGGATGGATTATGAATATGATCTTCTATTTTTAACAGGGGAAAATTGACATTTCGTATTCTAGTTTCCAGATATAGATATTTACATTGATTATGTATTTTATTAATTATTCACCCCATTTCATTAAATAAATTCATTATACTTAGTAACTAATGAGTTGGACTAGTTATAGGCCCCTGATGCATTAAAATGTCTCATTAGAAAAACAAGCCTCGGTATTTTGTATATGAGGTCCCAATTATTTATGTTGTATTGTCACAAGGAATTGATGGTATTTTTATGTGGTCTTGGCATAACTAATTGATGGTTTGATTATGATATCCAGCATTACTCATTAAATCATTATGAAATTATTTATTTTTATCCAGGATGTTATAAATATTTTATGTCATCCATGGATATATTCCCCTTTTATTATATTAGTGGTCAATCATATTTTATTATTGTATATCACTACAATATTATTTGTGATTTATTCATTCAATGATAGTTTTTTTTGTATTATTTCTTTTACTGATCATCTGATCATTCTATTTGTTATGTTTTCCTTTCCTTGAGATACCATGATGGGGTCAATGAATGATTCTTGAGATTTAATAACATAAATAATGTAGTTTTCACTAGAACATTAATTTTTATTTTAGGTTTTCAAATTCAATGTGAAAATCATGTATTTATCTAGTCATCTAAGACTGCTAATCTATTTTTTCCTTTTGGTTGTGATCTCCTGAATCTTTTTTAAAGGTAGTAAAATAATCATCGTCTCTAGGTTACTAGAGGTAGGTTTTTATAGTTGGTATCAAAGAAAGTTTAGTAAGACCCTTAAGAATTATATTTATGAATATATAGATAAGAGAACATATCCCTATAATAGACCCTAGAGATAATTATAAGTACATTGTAATATCATAAAGATTTGGTAAAGTGGATATTGTGTGGTTTTCTTAAAAAATGAATTACTATCTAAATAATAAAAAGAAGATCTGATTGTGGAATTGGTGTACCTAGTAGTTAAAACTGTGAAAGGGATAGATTGGTTTTTAACATAATTTTCACTAAGGAAAAATGAGTTAGCCTAAGACTGTGCATTGGGATAGACACTCCAAGAGGATGTGCTTGGGTTCATTCACACTTCTCTATGAACAATTATAATGAATGAGAGAGTAGAACCAATGGAATCCTATTATATTTAATAGTGATAAGGGATAAACTAAAAGTTTCATGGGTTAATAAGTCTAAGGCTGATAATAATTTTAAATTAATAGATACCCCAATGAGATTTTATGTGATGAGAGTTTAATATAATTAAGGTTATTTTGGGAGGCATTTATGGGAATAAAACCCTTTGGTTTAGATTGTTTTTTAGTAAAAAAGTTAATTGAGGAAGAATGATTTTATTTTATTTTTGATATATGTTTAAAGTTATTGATAACAATTTGTTTTAATATGATATTTGATGTTGATATGCATAAATGGGATAAAATATTTATTTAATTTTTTATTATAATTTTTTTTCATGTATATAAACATGTGAATAAAATGTTATTCGATGACTTAGTTATTAGTTTTATTTTTTAATACATTCACTATACTAGGAAGATTTTTTGATTTAAGGTGAAACAAATTTGATGGTAAAATATTGAGTTAATTTATTGAACCATATTTGATTTTATTTTGGATTTATGGTGATTCGGGTTATTTATGGAAATTATTAGAATATTTTGGATATTATATGATTAGGGAATATAATTTCTTTGTATGTTACTTTATGAGTGATAATTGTTTCTTAGAGATAAATGTTAGGTTGCTCTAGGAAGAATGTGTGGTCAAATATTTATAATTTTTTCATTTAGAAATTGATGTGGCCTATTTTTTTGAAACAATTTTAAGTTTTTTTATTTAAATAATTTCTTAAGTTGAACTTTGGGTGTTATTTTATATGTTTCAAAGATTATATGTACTATTTATTCATATGAAAAGTATTTTGGATATTATCTTTACTTGTACTAACCATTATATGTTTAGTAAATTCTATAAATAGTAGTTATAACTTGTGACATCTTTTGTGGATCTTATGATCCATTGAAATTTAATTATAGTGCTTCAGGAATGAAACATTCATCAAGTTTATTTATGATTTATAATATGAGATGAAGAAGAGATGTAAAACTACTCTAAGAACAACCAAATAATGACATTTTATTTATGGATTTTAATAAATAGGTAGGTATCATTATACTCTTTATTGATAGTAAAATAAATCCTCAAATCAAGGTGGAGGAATATTAATATATTGAGTATTATCACTCAAATATTAAGGTATGCTTTCAAAAAATCTTTCACATTAATAAGTCTCACAATAGTAAATTAGTGGTTTAATAAAAACATATGAAATGATAAGATTCTAAATCTTAAAAAAATAACGTCCTTTTCAAAATTATAATTTATCAATGTGGTTTAAAATATAATTTTTTCCACTTATGTAAATTTATCTTACACTCCTTGGATTTTATTCCTGAAAATGATTTCAATCTTTTATCAAACATGAAATAAAATTATGAGTATAATATATCATTAAGGTATTAGAATGTAAAACCCTAAGATTTTATTATGTATTTTATAAAATAATATATTTGATGTCATGTGGTACACACAACACAGAGCTTAAATAAACAGTAATAGAAATATTATTATTTATATTTGACCATTATAATATGGTCATTAATTTGGAGGTTATGAATAGTAATAACTATATTATGAAATATATTTACTAATTTCTTCCATAATAATTCAAATACTAAATCATTTATGTATTATATATTAATTTGAAATGAAGATATTATCATTTTATGGTGAAAGATATATTTTTTGTAAAACAATTTCTATATTCATAAATGTATTTTTATAGATTTGATTAATCATTGTTGATAAATAATTATAAATAAATAATATATATATATCCAATTTAATCAATTAATATTCATCTAATTATGGTTATTAGGAAAGGAATGAGAATAAAGTCATTTTGTGATTCGGAAATATTATATTTTGTGCACAATTATTATAATTAATTTATTCTTCTTTTAAGTCACCCATAAAATATTTCAAAGTGTGAAAAAAATATAACAACCTCATACATTACACATAATGAATACTAATAAAAACATGAAACACCTTAATGGACAAAACATTGACCCTGTTTTACATAAATGATAGTGGTTCAGCTATTTTATGATATGAACCAAGCTAGAACCCCTGAATTGGCCCATAAACATTCATTATTACATTTATGGAATATCAGGATCAATCTATCCTTGTAATTAAGAGTCCAGGGGGGTTGGAAAAGGGATCAAATTATGATGAGAAGATATGGTTTATGGACAAGTATATATATATTTCCCTTCTTTCCTTTTATTTTCTTTCTTTCTTTTGATTTCACCCCTTTCTCGAATCAACTCAACTTCCCCATCCATGGAGGGGTTGTTTCTATAGATGATCGGGAAAGGGGGAGTTTATACATATTTTTTTATTCTTTATTTTGAATTATAAATTGAATAAAAAACCATTCTTTCTTATCTTTTATGATCTCAATTAATATTAGTAGTTTTAAATTTCAAATGTGATTTTGTTAGGTTTTAATTCTATTTATTTTAATTTCCTTGGTCGATGATCCATTTCTCCCTCTGCTAAATTATTTTATTTAAATTTTGGAATAGAGTATATTTGGGTAGTTATTACTTAATGATCCTCATAACACGCACAATATTGTAACAAGAAACAATGTTATTTAGGGAATCACAATACCCGGTTGGGGATTTCCCTAATTAATCAAGGGGACCGTAGCAACAAAAACACATATAAAGTAGGGTAAACCAACTTCAGTTTTAAGATATTTATATTATCACTATCACTGCCTATTCAAATGGGAGAGAGGAATCAATTGATGTATCTCTCTCTCATCAATCGATAGAATATAAATTGGTAAAATTTTGAAATTACGATAGCATTGTATTTTGTCCACCCAAACCTGATTTGTTCACTATCTTTCTCAATTATTTTAAAATAAATTAAATTAAATTTATTTCTACTCTTTATTTCTAAAAATTAATAAAAACCGCACATTTCATTGAATTAGAAAAAAGTGACAGACTCCTTTTGTGGGAACTCCTCTTTTGGAGACAACCTAAGGGCTAACAGACTATACTATACATATGTAAATAAAATTTGTTTTTCCAAACCCTAATATAGTTGTGCATCATTAATGTCCTATAATTATTTTATATTTTATTTCCACTTTTTTATATGGATTTACATTTCTTACACTTAATTAGTTCATTGATTAATTCTCACTTCAATGTTATGATCTTTGTAATTTTTTTCATCTCAGTTTTGTTTCAATGAGACATATTCCATGTTAACCAAATGCTTCTTTTATGTGGTTTATATACTAACCATTTGATATTTTATGTCTTTATTTAATTTATATTCATGATATTTATTTTTTCATTTTAATTTATTCTTTCTAGGGGGTTATGATTCAAAATTTACCAAATAGGTGAGTGTTTATTCTACAATCTCTTTTTTCATGATTATTTATGATTAAATTTTCATTAAAGGAAATTAAAAATAATTTACATCATAAAATCCTTATATTTTCTTATTATATATTTATCTATGGATTTTACATGTTTTCCTTTCATTTCCTCTCTTCTATATGTAATACAATCAAGAAAAAAAAATTAAGAAAAGTTGACCTTATTTCTTCTTTGGTCGATTAAATTTTTATTCCATGTCCACATTTTCTCAAAATTGTTCAAGAATTTTAATATTTTAATTTCAATGAGTTTATAATTTTGTTTTACACTATCTATGGCATTATTTAAAATGTTCTAAAATCAAACATTTTTAAAATTTCTCATATTGTACCTTTTTAATTTATTTAAAAATTTCCAAAAAAATGTATTATAACAAATATAGTTTGACTGTCTCTTCTTTCCAACAATATGACTCATTTATTAAATTATTCCTTTTAAATTTTTAGTGGTTATTTTCAAAGAAAATTGTTTTCCAAATATTATGGATAATTTTATATTTTAAATAAGTTATATCAAAATTAAAAGGGTATTTTCCTCAAGAAATGTTCGAGTGATCTTTTAAAATAATTTTCATTGATGTCAACATCCTTTAATAAATATTATGAATTATTGGGGAAATTATATAATGTTACCATCCACCATATTAATCTAGATTTATTATGATCTGGATCTTTTATTTTTTACAAGAGAAAAATATTGACATTTTCTATACTAGTTTTCAAATATGGATATTTATGTTGATTGTGTATTGTATTTAATATTAAATAATTTCCATATGATTAATGCCTTAGAATTAGTATGTGATGTGTGGAGATTGTAAAATCCCCTTGATGCATTAGTATATCTCATGATACAAACTTACTGAGTGTTTGGTGTATGTCTACCCTATTATATATGATGTATTGGTGTGAGAGCATGATGGTATGATTATGATTTCTTATCATAAGGAATTGAAGGTATGATTATGATGTCTGAAATTATGTAATAAATCATTAAGAAATAATTTGTTATTATCAATGTGATTATTTATATTATTATATCATCCATGGATATATTCCCCTTTCATGTATTAGTTATATAACATATTTTATTATTGTTTACCTCTACCATAATATTCATTATTTATTTATTATATTATACTTTTTCTTATATTATTTCCCTTTCAAATAATATGAACTCACCTTTTACTGTATTTTATTTTCCTCAAGATACTAAGAAGGTATCAATGATTTATTTCAAAGATATAATAGAATAAATAATAATGTACTCAAAATAATTTTAAGATATATTACATGTTTTCAAATGTAATTTTAAAAACAAGTATGTATCAAGTATCAAAATAATTCTAAACTATAAGTTCCTTTGATATGTGATCTCATGTATCTTCTACCAATGTAGTAAAGTAACCACTGGATATTGGTTACATTATTTGGGGTGTTATACTAATCACTTTCAATTGGGATCTTCCAATATATTTGTGGGAAATATAACCTTGGAAATTTTATGGTTCCTAAAGAAATAAATGATATATTATATCTTTTGGATCTTCTCATGGTGTTCCTAATATACTCATTCAACATGAAATAATGCTAGGTTCTACATGGTAAATTCTTATCCTTGGTTCACCATTCGATATTTACCAAGTTCACCTCTCTATCCTACAGTTAGATGGTCCTCATAGCTGAATTAAGGATATGGGGATCAATGAGATGGTTTACCAATGGTGTACTATACCTGACTCTCACTTTATGATTCATAGGATCCTTTCTTAGTAGAATAATCAATTAAAAATGAAGTATAAAATTTAATCAATAAAAATATTAACTCTAATTAAAACATAGATAAATAATAACAAACAATCTAATTACTAATAAAATAATATAAATAATAAATAACCTTGAGCTTCATAAAAATAAACATGAATAATGCTCATATCCAAGATAAAAAATCTATGATACCAATGGTAACTCAAGGTTTATCATGAAAAAGATTTATCTAAGAACATCCTCTCACAATATATTTGTACCATGATGTCTGTATCTTCATATTACCATACTTCCCTGATAATAAGAAATAAAATTGATTCTGTTTTGTAGTGAACTATTTCAGGGCGACCAAACCTATTACTCGAGCTAACTCTCCATAAATCCTGAATCATTTTACAAATTACCACGGGCTAGTAAAAATCACCATGGAATCAAAATAACAAATTGGGGATGATTTCACACTCAAAATATAATAAATCACCACATTTATTACACCAAGAAGTGACACATCTTTTATTCATATCTCAAATATCTATACAATTAAATAAGAAATTACAAATTATAGGAATAACCAAATAGATTATAGTATATAAAATACAAAAATCAAAAATGAAATTATAATCCAAAAGTATATTGATAAAATGGAATCATATAAATACATCAATCCAAAATAAAGTTATATATAATTTGTACGTTACATAACCAAAGACCAAAATGAAACATTAGTGGAATCCCAAAAAATTTTAGTTGATCCCACTCTATGTGACCTGTAGACACCATTACACCCAACAAAAATGATGATGAATGAATCAAACAATTCAATTATAAGATATAGATATTTTAAGTTTTTCTAATTGAACATAATTAAGTCAAAATATTTCTATATTTATATATATTATTTGAGAAAAGGTCTAATATGATACCATCTAGAATCAACATAAAATGTTTCTCTATTAAAATCATTAGTTTCATTTTGAATTTTTTTTTCAAAAATACTCTATTGGTTTTATTAAAAACTAAGTTAAAAAATTTCTCAATTCCTTTGGTTTATATTAAACAATACATGTTCTATAAGTTTTATGGAAAACGTAAATAATATATATATATATAAGATAATAATTCATAATGAACATTGTAATATACAAATGAATTAGTGGCAATAGGTAAATAAAACATCTCACCCAGGTATAAAATGTAGATTTAACCTATAGGTATAAAGTTAAAAAGAAATCATTCATGAAACAATATTTGACCAATGTGAAACCGAAAAAAACCAATATTAGTATCTCTCAAATCCTAACTAGAAATATCACATATCTAGTTCACCTACTATGTTGGTGGAGCACTTATCCTGGTTACAAAAAATACACCCATGTTCTCGTATATTCAACCCACAATCATTTATAGAAAATAACCATAATCAATGAAATATATATCACAACACAATTCTATTTCTATAAATTCTTTCCAAATTCATTTAGACTCAAAGATCTCCTTTGAAACATTTTCTCAAACACTTAATATAAATAAAACTAATTTTTAAGCCAAACTACATTAGGTTACCATATAATCCAATATAAGTCATTGAAAATAATGGTTTAACATACAATATAACTCAATAAATCCTTTAAAACACATTTAAGGAAATAAATCCAATGAAAACCCATGAACCTTAGGTATTCCAAAGAAAAGGAACATTATATAGACAATCCTATAAAAAATATTAAGAAAACTCATCACCTTCATTAAGGAACAAAACAATATACAAGGAGTTATCCTCAAAAACATTTAAATGAAAAAATATCACATTTTAAACTAACCCTCTCTATGGATTTTACCTCATGCCTTGATAAGTCAAAAACATAAGAAATAAGTGGAATAATGTATAACTATTGGAGTAGGGGATGAGAAATACATAATAACTAAGGGTTTCCTCAAAAACATCACTATGTGAAAGAGAGTCCCCCAAGGGATCAAATAGATGGAATAACACATGGTTGGGAGGATCCGGTTACGAGAATGAGGGGAAATAGAGCGGGCATGAGTTATGTAAGGGAAAAATAAAAAATCACCATTTTAAAATATGGTAAAATCAACTCACAGTGTTATTTTCCCTCATCGTTGAGTGAATTATATCCTATATAAATGTTCCCTCTAATTATGTGGTGTTGTGGCACAACTCAAATCCAATTTTAGTGCACGAAACCTCCCCAAAAACATCGTCATTGTCTATTCAGTGACACTAAACAACCCTCCTATTATCATATAATTATTTACCTCCCAATAAACCCCCTCCCCCCCACTGCCTTAAAGGTTTCATAGAATTACCTACTATAGTGAAAAACTGAAATTTCCCTAATATTTAAAAAAACCAAATATTAGGAAATAAATGAATAGATATGAAAAATTAATAAAATTTGGAATAAATAACTAAAAATATAAGTGTGGGTGTCACTTACAATCAAGCACCACTTCTGCTATAACCATGTTATTTTCTAATCATATACTTAATTATCATGGAAAGTTAATAATTTAATTTTATGAATTGAAAAATGATAACACGGTGTATATGAGGAAAAATAGAGTGATAATCACTACTTATTTTACTTAACCCACCACTATGAATATTATAGTCTATATATAAAAACATGAACAATAGAAATATTATTACAAGTAAATTAAAGAATCTTATTGATTTCCCTCGTAAACTAACTACAGGTGGTTATACCTCCATAGGAATGGATTATTAAATATATGTGTAACCATATTAAATACAAAATAAAATAAATAAAATGATTTTAATATAATATATATATATATATAATTCTTTGGGAGGGAATATTTTCTTTCTCTAAAATCCTTCTACTATTATATATATCACCAACCTCATCCATTGTAAGATACCAGACTTCTTTTTATGTATGTTCTTATTTAAATTTTGGTTAAATCCCGTTAATTTGGTTAATGATATGTTTCCATAGTTTATGAGGAGTCTCAGGGGTGTTTTAGGGGTTTGGGATATGAGAGGAAAAAATGTTCCATTAATTTCATGTTGAATCATTGGTGCATGGTTATTAGTAACCATGCCCCTGGTCATTCTTATCTGTATGAGGTGTGCATAGCTGATGAAATCGTGCAAGGGGTAAGGTGGAGCCAGGTTATCTTATATAGATCCATATCGTATAATTACCACATATCTTTTAAAAAAATGTATGGTTCCTAGGAAGTTGTGTGGCATGTCCCCCCTTTAGGAAAGTGGGTGGTGTGCGGTTGGAGTATAGTTTTCCCAAACATGTATCCAAATCGTTCACCTCATTGAAGATGAGGATTTTACCATTTCTCTCTATCATGATTTTTTTATTTCTCACCTAAATTTCTTCCCCTATCATTCTACAGAAACCACTAGTGATGAACCCTTTCTCTGAAACATCCCAAGGATCTATCTCCCTCATTTCTAATCTATTTGGAGTGTTGTTTGGTGTGTATCATAGCTTCATGTGATTCTAACACTCCTATTTATTTCTTTTTTTGGATTAGGTTTTTTGTAATCATTCTTATACTTATGAATCTATAAAACCCTCTTTTTCCACTGGTTTCTAGTTTGGGACTTTGAAGATGGTTTGATATTGAATCAATTTCCAAGTATGAGTGAACATTCATCTACATAATTGGGGTAGGTGGTATACAATTTATATCTCATAATCTTGTGCTTAAATTCATGTGAATTTGGTTATGAAATTGCGTTGTTTTGTAATCAAATTGGTTTTCCATGGTGGAGATAATGAATTTAATGGTTAAATGATGAAGTAAGCTACTTGTGATCCCTGTGGGTTGCAGTGAGGTTGATTAGACTGGGATAGAGTCCACCCATGGTGTGTACCTCATTCATTGACATGATTTTGGGTTATTCAATATGAAATAGAAATTTTCATGAGATTGAACCTATGATAGTTATGTTTATCATGTTAACACAGGTTATAAAGGGAAATTAAATGATAATTTTTTGATCATGTTAACAAGGATTCTAAAATTAAATTAATATTAATTGTGTTTATTTAATCGGATGTAATAGAAAGGTGTTTGGTATAATTTACATGTGTTAAATGATTCATGTGTATAAAAAGTATGAATAATAATTCGTTGAGGTGCATAAATGTAATATGTGTTAATGAGTTATAAATTGTGATTTGATCATGTGTTGTGGGTTTGGGGAATAGAAAAGTAGTATGTGTTGAATTGAATATGGTTTGTAAATGGTAAAGTGTGTATTTAATGATTTGTGGTTTGTAAATGGGATACGAAGGACATGACTAAGGCTACATGGTAAGTGTTATAAAATCATGTGCACATAGATTGGGGTTTTTTGTAGTATTGGACTTGACGCTCTACAACCGCAAGTTAGGTTAGACTAAGTCTCTAAACCCTACCCCTATATTTCATGGGTTAGGGATTCGGACTAAGACTCCATGCCCCTAACGAATGTATGGGATATGAATACCGATACTGAGGATCCAAGGTAAGTGTTATGTAATTTTTGGTGTAATGTATTCTATAGTCATGTATGGAACTTGATTCATCACCTTTATTAATAGTTTATATGACTGTTATAGGAAGATGTGTATTTATTGAAAATACCTAACCCATGGAACAAATGGTGAAAGTGGTAAAACTGAAATTGCTAAATAATAGTTCCTAGTTTATCTTATGTTTATATTTTTGTTCATTATATATCTTCACACACTATTTGTTTAGACTATATATTTTTAGCCACTATTTTTGGTGGCCTACGGAGTTGTACTCACACCTATCTTTGGTCTCCATTGGGTACCTAAAAGTACTTAATGGTTGCAGGTTAGTAAAAGGGTAAACTTCCTATGCTAGTCGGTTGATTGGGACATGGGATGTGCATTAATGAGGGATCCAGACATAGAGTCATGAACCATTTTGGGGATTCTTCATCATTTTATTATTTTTCTTTTTCATTACACTTGTAACTATATTGAATGAAATAGAATATTTAATGTTTTGTTTTTGTCTTGTATCCATTTTTGGGAAATGGAACGTGATGTATGTTTATTTATTTTTTGTTTCCTTTGTTTTTTTATTTTATCTATTTTGGATTACTCTGATAAAGATGGTATAGTATCTTCATGTGTTTTATTATACCCTTGCCACAAATAAGAATCCTCTGGAATATGGGAAGTCACTCATGAGTTCATGTGGTGATCGAATCTGGGCACAGAATATAGTGACTACCTATCTAGGGATGTTTTAAAGTGGTATCATATGATTTTTTTTTCTTTTTTATTGTCTTACTGTTTGGTTGTGGTGTACTAAAAACTAAAAAATTTCAAGCCTTATCAATTATCTCATTCATGGTATTAACTAAACCATGTATGGGGGGAACCAAGTACTTGGCTTCGTATTGTTGTTCTCAATGTATTTTGTTAAAGTCTGATAATATTTCACCATGGGGGGTGCACTTGTTGTGTGATGTGACTATTTTGTAATATTTTTTTCATGGCTAAAATGGTATGAGTTTTTTCATACATGCATAATCTTAGGCACCTAGTGATATATGTGACATCCATCATGGTAGGAAAAAATTATAAGTCATATGGGGTGTGAGGGATAGAATTATCTTCCTTTTACTTGAAATTTGAATGAAATGTTGTCTGATAAAAATCATGCAATGGGTAAATATAAAGAATGTGAAAGAATGGTTAAATAATATTGTCTAATTAAGGGTCATACAAGGGTTAAAAAAATTTTGATTAGTTGTGAATATTGAAAGGTTCCTAAATAAGTAACTTTTTTTGAAGGTAAAAAAGGATAAAAATGGTGTTTTATGAAAGAGTTATAACTATGTAAGTTTGTTTTCCCCATGTGACCATGAACCAGAGAAAAGATAGTTTGGGGGTTTGATATAGATGTGATTAAATCCATTAGGATAGTGTATGTGGAATGGGTTGTTTATGGCTAGTAGAGAGCCTTCTATTGTGAAACTATAGGAGATTTATGTTTTTTTATGACATATGTTTGGCATTGTAGAGAGATTCCACCAAGATGATGTGTGCCAGTTGGGATACATGAGGATATCACCGAGAAAGCTTCTCTAGTGGTATAGTATGAAACCATGTTGATCTAGGGTAATATAGGGGACGATAATTTTCATAATGACTTTTCTAATTTTTTGTATAGGACAGAATGGGACCCTGGGTGGGTTAAGCTGTGTATGTTTGAATTGACTGGAGAATTTTAGTTGTAGTACTCTCTGAAGTTTACTAGAGAGGTTGGACATAAGGAATCCAATATCAAAATATATTTTGTTCAAATGGTTCTGGATCACTTGGAGAATCCTCCTGAGAATATAGTCATGTTGGCATCTTACATGTTTTGAGGACCAGCGAAGCGCTGATGGGATATTCTAGATTAGACTGAGTAAAAAGATGGTATGTTATGGACATATTGTTGGATCGAATAGTTGATATAAAAGTCTATTATATGGAACAATACAAGAGGGGGGGGGTGAATTGTAGGTTTAAAAACCTTTGAGATTTAGAACAAAGAGATTAGTTTAAATGAACTTAAACTAATACAAATACAAACACCCACAATTGTTTTGAATGTAAAAGGTATGATGTATTGTAATACTATTGTAAAGAAAAACAATTGTATTCAAGGTGAACACAATAATCAGAGTAATACAAATATGAATGATTCTACCTTAAAGCGTATAGAACCAATCAATACAATATGTAATGGAATGATTGTAATTGAAACAATTACAATTGAATATGTAAAGAAGAAAGGAAACAATACAAATCCCTTTCTAATACAACAGCGTAAATGTAAAAGTAATACAATTCTTTTAACCCAAAGAGAAGGGTTATCCTTTCACCTAGGATAAAAGGTCTGTCTCACCAACACCTTGGTGAGCCCTCGATACGATTATCGGCACGTCTGTCTGCCTATCCCCGGCAGCCCTCGATACGATGATCGGACCGTCTGTCTGCCTATCCCCGGCAGCCCTCGATACGATGATCGGCACGTCTGTCTGCCTATCCTCGGCAGCCCTCGATTTTGCAGGTAATCGGAACCTCTGTCTTTCAATTACTTGAAAGCCCTCGATACGATGATCGGACGCACAAGGCTGATGAGAGAAGTCACAGTGTCTCTCTCTAGAATCTTCGTGGTTCACAGAGTCTCTTTCGTTCTCTTCGTTCATCAGTGTCTTCTCAGCTTCAAATGACCTCCTATTTATAGGCCTCGGGTTCCAACGGTCATATTGCCTCCAACGGTCATATTGAAACAGAAAGCACGACATCGTTTTGATTAGTAAATAACTAACTCAACGACATCGTTTTGTTAGGATAAGAGATATATAGAAATGTAAAACATGAGTACGATTCATATGCAGAGAGAGTTTTTTGACAAAGTACCAAAACAAATAATGATCATCTGAATAGCAAAGTCAGTACGATACGATTGACAGAGTCAGTACGATACGATTGACAGAGTCAGTATGATACGTTTGACAGAGTCAGTACGATACGTTTTGGTCGGTACGATCAACATCGTACGATACGATAAAACATGATAAAAGACAATTTGTTATTTGCAAACATATGATAGAATACATTTGATATTTCCAAAACATGACATAGAATATATTTGTGATTTCCAAAACATGATGTAAAAGCCAAAAGAAGACTTTTGACTTAACAATCTCCCCCTTTTTGGAAAGCACAAACACACAAAGTAAATGAAACAAGAAATACTTATCTCCCCCTGAGTTATTGAAAACTCTTCTGAATAAGAAATCGAATACAACTAACTCCCCCTTAGGTATTGACTTTCCTAAGGATTGTATTCATAGATTTTCCTTAAGAGCATTGAAATGCATTCTCCCCCTTTGTAAAATAATCGTTGCTTTGTAAATATTCTCCCCCTTTGTGATTTACAAAAAGAAAGGAGGAATCTCGAATTGTCTGGAAGAGTTAGTGAAGTAATACAAGACAATGGATAAAAGAGAAAGGATTATAAGAGTTATTACAAAACAAACAAGTTCCAAAAGAAACAAATACAACAATCATTTGTTTTCTCTTTCCTTCTCTTTCTTTATAAGCTCATGAAGCACAGCTTTCATCTTCTTGATCTCCTTCTTGTCTTCAGAAATTGATTCACCCTGAGTTTTGAGAAGCTCTTGTTGATCTGCAAAAATCTGATCTTAATTTCTGATGGTCTCCTCCTGTACTCTGATTACTTCTTCAAGGGTATCAATTCTGTTTTGCAGAGTCTTGTTATCCTTGGACAACTCGGAATTTTGATTCTTCAGTAAAACCATTTCATCTTTGAAAGATGAAACCTTCGAGAATTCAGATTGGAAAACATTCATCCTTTCTTGCAAGTCTTTCACTGAAGGAACATCGGTTCTTTGAGAAGATAAAAGGTTCAGCCTTTCAACCGTTTCTTTATCAAGCTTGTTGAAAGCAATTGCAAGCTCATTTGATAACCTTCTTATATCTTCAATAGCAATCTCATGGTCATTGATTGAGCTCTCTGTTTTGTACGACCACTTAGTCATCTTATTGCAAGCCTTCTTATGAGCAACTGAGCTTTCCGAAAGGACTTTCAGATCGGCTTCTACAGACAAAACTTTCTTTCTCAATTCTTTTACAGATCCAAACTTCTTCCTTTGATTTTCAGTGATAAAATCAATCTTCCCTTCCAGCCTCGGAAAATAAGGAATGGTTTTCTCCATCCTTCTCAAAACTTGAACAATGTAATCACTCTTCTTGAGAGAGATTGTATGCTCTGAATCAGTATCTTCATCGTACGATGCTAGTTCATACGATCTGCTTGAATCAACAACTGGCTGTTTCCCTTTCGCTTTTTCTTTCTGTTTTCTTTCATCTTCCACTCTGTCACTAATGACAACTACTTTATCAGATTGAGAAGATTGAGCATCTTGCTTTTCTCGAGATGACATCCTGTCCGGAGATTTTTCCTGATCGGCATGAGGAGTTTGTTGAACACCTTCGCTCAGCTTTTGAAGCGATTCCTCTCTACTTTTCTTTGAACTTTGAAGAAATTCTAACAGAAAATCTCCTTCTTCTACTTCCACTTCTTCTATCACTTGTTTTCCTTTTTCTTTCTCAGGCAGACTCTGTACGATGGGCTCTTTATGGACTTCCATAGTTAGTTGAGCACTAGCATCTTCAACTGCTTTCAAGACTTTAGAAATATCAAAGTCCTGAGCCTTTCTTTTCAAAAGAGTCTTCTTTTTCTTTTCAGCTTGAAGGGTTTCTTCTACCCTTATTCTTTCTGCAAAAGCCTCAGCAGGATCAAGACCAAACTTCGGATCACCCTCTTTTCTCTGTTCCTTGTCCTTTCTCCATTTGGCTACAACTTCCTTACTGTACCTCGGCTTCTTCTTCGGCTTTGAACTAGTCTGCGGATCAGACTTTCGAGTAACACCGGCGGATTGATTGTCTTTGGCTGGCATAGGTGCCGATTGATTTTCAGGCAATTCAGCTTCTACATCTCTGACAAAAAGTTTTGAATTTGAATCAAAACAAACATTCAGCTTTTTCATCGTACTCTTATTAATGAAAGACGGCCACAAATCCATAGGTTCTCCTTTCAAAGGAATGTTACAAAACTTCATACTCTCAAGAATGAATTTCGTAAGGATGGTTGGATACATTATTATTTGGGATTTAATCCCTCCTTTCTTGACATTCTTGATGGTTTCAAAAATATATCCCATGAGATTCACTTTCCTCATATTCACAAGATAATCGAGCATAAAGACATCAGAAACTTTAAGAGTTTCTCTATCCCCTTTCCTTGGGACAAGAAAACCTTTCATCCATAAAGTGACAAACCGATTGTCCGATGAAAGATGATAAACTTTCCTCTTTCCCTCATTAACAACAAACAAAGATTGTTCAGCACTTTCTCTATTGAACGTACCAACTTCCTCTGGTAGTTTGTGAGATGGACAGAATGAATCCCCTTCTATAGAAACATTCAGAAAGTGTGCCGCTTGTTTCACAGACCTGGATAATTTTCGATCGTACACAGCGAAGTTTATAGTCATATCTTTGTCGAAAGACACGGTTTTGTAAAATTGACAAACTTCATCAAAAAGAACTGGATCTTGAGTATCAGGCTTTTCCACACAGAGATGTTCCCATCCTTGAAACAAAATAATACTCTTGATTGTAGAATCGTACGTGTCGAAAAAGTCTCGGGATACTAACCTTTCTCTGTGAAAGTCTTTCTCTGTAAAGGTCTTTGAAGACATTTCAGCGGGAGTGTTGGCAGAGGATTGAGACATAAAGATGATGCCGATTGAGAAGATCGTACGATTGTTTATAGCTGGGGGAGCAGAGCTTCGCCTCAATTCCTGGACAATCAATGTGGGTTTGGGGAGGGGAGGGGGTATTTATAGGCAAAAAAGAGATGACCGTTGAACTTCTACGGTCGAGATTATATAATACCAGATCAATGGTTAGGATTAAAACAAAGAAAGAAAATGAAATAAAAATTGAAAAAGATACCTGTCGGAGAACAAAAGGTGATTGCTGGTTTTGGTATGAATCAAAAGTAAACGCAATCGTAAGGGAACGTCATGGAGGATTCTGGTGGTGGACATGTGGTTCTAGTTGGGTGATCAAGTGGTGCAACTTCTGATTATAAGAAGTAGTTTTTTTTGACTATTTTCTCTTAGATGGTTGTAGAAATAGTGCCCACGGAAGATTTATAACCTCTCAGGGGGTGAATGGGTGTTTTATTATCTATGCGTCAGTTCAGTACTTGTGCATGGTCATTTTCCCTTACCCCCAATTGAGTGTTGAGTGTAAAGTATGATGGTTTTTGTGTAGAGATCCTATAAGAACCCTTGACAGATGGGCAATGATGGAGGATCAAAGCTGAATTAGAGTGCATATATGGGATTGGATACCCTATACTAGGCAAACAGTTTGAGTTTCATGGGACACATCATATGGCATGGCGGACATGATACATTATGGAAAGGGTTCTCTTATCGGTATGGTATTATAGCTCAAGGAACACGGACTAGATACTAGTGTAGATGGGTAGTTCAAATCCATGCAGATCAGCCTACACCTAAAGGTAGTTAGGCTAGACCATCGATACATAGAGGTAAAATTCTTGTAGCTTCTTCACTTTATAGTTATTTTTTTTATACATGTTCCTCAAATGCTTTCATATTTTCTCATTTTTTAAATTTGATGGGTCAAGTGGTGGAACCTATGTAGGGGGTTATTTTGATTGATACACTGTTAGGAATATGAATAAAATATTTCTAGTAGTGTAAGTAGTGTTCACTTAAGTTTGGTGGGTAACATTTTATGTGGGATTCCTTTATGCTCAAGATGTTAGGTTTTAATATAATATTCAGGATGGATTTCTTGGTATTGTATCAGGCTCATTTTGACAGTTATAGTCATAGGGTAATGTTCACATCCCTTGAGGTTGATACATATATTCACCATAGGGAATGGTATATCTAGGAAGACTATCTAGGGATCATTCATCAATATTTGTGTGAGCTCATATCCCAAGTGGCATGTCTTATACTTAATTTTGGGGAATATAGTAGGGTTTCTTTCCTACAGTAGTGGATTAGTTTCCGGATGTGTTTCTTGAGGAATTATTTGGGATTCCACCCAAGATAGATGTTGAGTTTATGATTGAGTTGCATCCTAGAGAAGGACCCATTTTTTTATTCTATATAAAATAGCTTCGACTTAGGTTCAATAAATTAAAGCTTAAATGGATTGATTGGAGAATAAGGGGTTTATTTTTTCAAGTATGTCACATTGGGTTTCACCAGTTTCATTTTCAAAAAAGGCTGATGGAACATTCTAGTCCTAGTTCGATTATGTGAAGCTGAATCATATGAATTTTTAGAACCGATAACCTCTTCCATGAATCATTGATGTCTTATAATGGATAAGGTGTGCTTCTATGATCTCCAAAATTTAATTTATATCAGGTAATCATCAGTAGAGGGTGATACCTTATTATATACTATGGACTACATTTAGGAGTAGTTATGGTTTATATGAGTATTTTTTTGAAGTCGTTCAGGTTAATTAAAGTGAAAGTATTGTTTATGGGCCTAATTAATCAAATCATTCACCCACACTTGGATCAATTTTTAGTTTTTTTGTGGAAGAAAACTTGGTGTACTCCAAGAGACATGAAGACCATGTGAAATATCTTGACATAATTCAAAGTATGCTAAAAGATCATAGGCTATACATAAATTTATCTAAGTGTCATTTATAGATCGATAAGGTACATTTATTAGGTCACATAAACTCTAAGGAAGGTGTATTTGTGGACCCAAAAATGTTCAACCAGTTGTATCTTTGTAGCATCCCAAGAATGTTTTTGATATCCGATGCTTTCTGGGTTGAGTGGGAAAATAACAAAAGTTCATTAAATACTTTTCCCATTTTAAATCAGCACTTTCACACATTATCAAGAAGATTATATAGTTTGAATGGTCTGGAAATATGAGTAATCTTTCTAGGAGTTAAAGAAGCAGTTGACTAATGCACGTATTTCGATCCTACCCGAGTTCGGTAAGAAGTATACCTTGTTTTGTGATGCATCCAAATTTGTTCTTTGGGAAGTGTTAATCCAGGATTATCAGGTCATGGTGTATAGTCCATGTTAGTTGGGACCTCAAAAATTAAATTACCATATGAATAATCTTGAGTGATCCATTTTGTTTTTTTTTCTTTAAAGTGATAGTGGCATTACATGTTGGGAGAAAAGTTTACTATGTATACTAGTTATAAAATACATAAGTACATCTTCTCTTAGTGTGGCTTGAATATTTAGTAGTGAAGATGGGTTGAGTACATCCATTCCTTTAATTTTGAACTATTATATAGTTAGAGAAAGGGAAGTATTATTAAAGATTCTTTGTGTCGAAATACGCAAACTCTGGTGATTAAGGAATCTAGTTCTTGTTGGATGATGCTGGTGTTGTTTGTTGAGATACATCTAAAAGTTCAGGTTTGACAACGGTAGTTGAACCTAGCATCCTTGGCAGTTGATTCCATGCATCTGAGTTAGATCAAAGAGATGCAGTGTGAGGATCATTAGTTTATGGCCTTGAGGGAATGTCTTAAAGGTGGGGGGTAACCTTGTGATTTGTCTATTTATGAGGATGATATCATTTATATTCATGGTCATGTTATTGTGCCTACTTGTATCTGGGAAGAGTTGATGCATGATTTTTATGACCCAAAGTGAGTGGTTCACCCTAGTTTGACAAAGATATATAATTATATTCATCGACAGTATTGCTATACATGGATGGAGAAAGAGGTTTTAGGTTTTTTTATGTAATGCTACACCGGCAAGCTATTGAAGGTGGGGCATTAGTAATCGGGTTTTTCATTGTAGTCATTTTCCTTTTTGGAATCAAAGTGGGATGAAATCATGAGGGATTTTTTGGTAAGTGTCCTAATAACTCCATGGAAGAATAATGATATATGGGTAATTTTTTCAATCTTTTTGACCAAGGTGGCACATTTCTTATCGATATTATAGACCTTCACCATTGACCACTTTGGTGAGTTTTATGTTCGGGAGATAGTGTGGTTGCATGGGGTGCCACAGTCTATAGTTTTGGATCATGCTCTGTATTTTTCATCATGATTCTAGTAGGGGTTACATATAGAGTTTCATGCCCAGGTGTTTTTGAGTATAAATTGTCACCCACGGACATATGATTTATCAGAGTGTACAATCCATGTGCTATAGGACATGTTGAGGTATTATTTCCAATACATTGGTGGATCTTGGGAAAATCACATGGTGCTTATTGATTTCACCAATAATAGCAGTTATAGGGTGACTATTCAGATAGAACTATATAAGGTTATCTATAGTGGGTTATATAGATCTCAATTATGTTGGACAGAGGTTGGGTAATTATAGTTTTTGGGACCATGTCTTGTGCAGAATATGTGAGAACTAGTTCTGTTTATTTACAAATGTATGTTTGTAGATCAGATTAGGTAGAGTTCATGTGTTGATAAACATTGTAAAATTATTGAGTTTATAGTGAGTGGTCATGTTTTTATTTACGTACCTCCATGTTTTGTTCATCGTTGGATTCAGAATCTAGTTAAGGTGGAACCCAGGTATATGGGGTCATTTTCGATCATGTTGAGTATTAGACCACTGGCATACTGATTGCCTCTTGCACAACAATATAGTGTCAAGAATGACATTTTTCATGTGTCACAACTTTGTTAGTATCACCCCAAACCTGCTCATGTGATATATTTTGATGATGTTGAGCTTGAAACATACGCATCTTTTAAGGAGAATCTGGTTTGTATTGTGGATTACAGTTAGAAATTATTGTGGGACGTGACTGGGTTATTGGTCCAAGTTTTATGGAAACATGGGAACATTTAGGAATAGACTTACGAGAGGGATATGGATATGTGGTCCTAGTGGACTAAACCTTTTACAATGGATACTCAATGACATTTGGGAGTGTGGCTCGAGGATGATCCATTATAAGGTGGGGAGGTTGTAAGATCTCATATTTCCATAGAGGTATGTTCTGGTTTAAATATTGGTTTAAGTCCCATTAATTTAATTGATGAGATGTTTCTTGAGATTATGAGGAGGATCGAGGATGTTCTAGGTGTTCAAGACATGAAAGAAGGGGAAAATGGAACATTCTGTGCATTTTTCATGGTCGGTGCATGGTTAGTAGTAACTGTGCACTCTAACCATCCTTGTCTAGAGCAGGTGTGCACAGTTGATGAAAGTGTGCAAGGGGAGGTAGAACCATGTAGGCTTGAAAAGATCCATAATTCATGGTTACAGTATAGTTTTTTTTAATTTTGTGGGCTTCCCGAGAAGTCTTGCGACCTAGACCCCCTCTTGTACATAGAGTGGTTCATGGTTGGCACACAGTTTGGCCAACCGTTCAGCCAAACCATGGGGCACATTAAATACGGGGATCTTACCATTTTCCACCTCATTATTTATGTTTTATCACCCAAATTGCTTCCCATGTATTCCTAAAAAACCAAGGGTGACCAACCCTTTCTCTCAAACATCTCAAGGATCGATATCCCTCATTTATAAGTCATTTGGAGCATCGTTGGGTGTGGATTGAAGCTCTGAGAGATTCTAACACTCCTCTTCCTTCATTTTTCAATATTATGCCTTATAGAATCATTGTTATTATTTTGAACCTATAAAATCCTCTTTTTCAGGTATTTCAAGTTTATATCATTAAAGGTTGTTTGAGATCGAATCAATGGCTAAGGTCAGGAAAGTGTTCGTCTACAGAATCAAGGATTATGGTCTACAAGTTATATCACATATCCTAATGGTTAAATTCTTTTGTATGTGGTTGTGATATTTTTTCATTGTGTTGTATATTTTGTTTTACATGGTATAAATTATTCAATTAATGATTAAATGATGAATTTAACCTCTCTCGATCCATGTGGAATGAATTGAGGTTGATTATATTGGGATAGAGACCACCCATGGGGTGTACCGCATTCGTGAACATGAGTTTGGGTTATTAAATATGAAATGGAATGGTTCATGAAATAGATCCTTTGATATTTATGTTAATCATGTTAACATGGGTCATGTTTATCATGGTCCATTTATGTTTAGCTTGTTAACATGGATTGTGAAATGAAATTAATATTAATTCTATTCAGTTGATCATATTGGATAAGGGGTGTTTGGTAAAATGTAAATGCGTAAAATGAGTCATGTGGATAAATGGTATGTATGATAATGAGTTAAGGTACTTAAATGGAATATGTGATATTGAATGAGTAATTTTTATTGGATAATGTTTTAATGGGTTAAGGTATGAAAAATTTATATGTGTTGAATGTATTATAGTTCATAAATGGAAAAGTGTGTGCTTAAGGAGTTGTGGTTTGTAATTGGGATATGAATACCTAGACTATGGCCTTAAGGAAAGTGTTATAGTAGCATGTTCACATGTCTTGGTGGTATTGGGGGAATTTTACTTGAGTCTCTATTCCCACGGGTTGATTTATAATTAGCCTCAACACCCCACCCCTATAATGCACGGATTAGGGAGTCGGATTGAGGTTATATGCCCCTAACGAATGAATGGGATATGAATACCTAGAATAATACTCCAAGGTAAGTGTTATGTATTTTTTTGTTTAGTTTTTCAATAGTTATATAATGAAATTTGTTATTCCCATTTATTCATAGTTTATATGATCGGCATAGGCTGAAGTGTATTTGTTGAAAATGCATAACCCATAGAATAAATGGTGAAAGTTGTTAAAGTGAACTTTTTAAATAATTTCACTTGGATTACCATATTTTATCTCATTTTTTCATTAAATACCTCGATAAACTATTTATTTAGACTAAATATTTTTTATACACTCTTGATTGTGGCCTACTGAGTTGTACTCAGACCCTGCTCGAGCCTCCATTGGGTACTTGAGTAGACTACATGATTTCAGGTCTAGATAAGGGAAAAGGAATTATTCTAGATAGTTTATTCAGGAATGGGATGTGAATAGATGAGGTATCTAGACATGGAGTTGGGACACATTTTTTGGACTCTTCATCTTGTCATTAATTTGGGTTTTCCTTACACTTGGCATTTTATGACATGGGATAGCATATTTACTATATTGTTGTGGGATTATACCTAGTTTTGGGAAATGGATTGTGATATATATTTGTTTATTGTTTTTTCCTTTATTTAATATTATATATATTTTGTATTACTCTAATAAAGAGGGTATAGTCTCCCTGTGTGTTCTATTAAACACTCGCTGGTGGTCGATATCCTTTGGTGTATGAGGAGGCGTGCCTGAGGTCATGTGGTGACCCAGATTGGGTCACTAGAAAAAGTGACTAACGAGCTGGTGTCATCACATCCATCCTCTTCATGATTTTTAGGATCATGCCACATGTCTCTGTGGCATTGGGATATCTCTACACATGGAATGGGATTTTTCTAAACCCAACTTGAAATGTGGTAACATTATTTATTCCTCCTCATTTAATTACACGGGATTAAATACCCCAATACCATTGTCAACATTTTGTTATGGTTTATTGGATCACCTTTTTTGTTTCTTTAAACATTACTAAAATTTGTTAAATAATTTTTTACAGGTATTTTCTTCCCCTCTCTCAAGATTTTCATGTTCTTCATGTAGTTCTTCATCTTCATCGATGACCATGAATCTGCCGAAATTCCCATAAACATCTAGGATCTTCATGAATATTAAAGAATATATTGGAGAATAATTTTTATATTTTAAAGTATATTTAAGTTTACTTATGATTAATTTATAATATTTTTATAAAAACGATAATGTAATGGTGATATTTATCAATGTAAGATGTTCAAAATTTCTCTTTAACCGATATCTGATTATCAGGGGTATCAATATATATTTTTATTTGTTTATACCCATTGAAATTATTATTTTGTTCTTAAGACATGAATTTAATTTCCTATAATAGTATTTCACCCCCAAACATAATTTCTAAAAGGGATATATTATAAAATATGATAGGTTGTGTCTAAAATGTTTGTTGATTCCCCTAAAATAGATCATAATAATAAAGTAGTTATGTCATAATATTTTATGGGGTGATAAAATAATAGGTGTTTATGTGTAGATATCATAGATAAATATATATTTTCTTCTAATTTTAGTGTCATTTTTTTGATATGACTAAGTCACAAAATGTATAATTCATCATAGTAAGAAATATCAAGATATCATAATGGATTATTTTATCACATATCTAAATGATATTTTTACATTTCATGATATCATATATCATTAAGCTTGTGGAGTGTCACTGGATAAACATTATCATGTAATTGAATATGAAATACTTGGTTCTCTAGTGGCATTAATTAAATCTCACACAGGCTGATCACTAAATGTGGAATCCCTATATCATCAAATATGACATACATAAATCTTTAATATCCTATTTAATTTACATTTTCTTTATAGATAGCCCAAACACCCCTAATTTTCAAAATAAAAAAGATTAAGGATTATCTTGATTATTTAATTCAAAATTAATAAACAAGTCTTCAAAATTCAATATAAGAATATTTTTTTCATTTATTCCTAAAAATTTATATTTATATAATAAAATAGTATTATCGATTAAAATATGAAAATGGTGGGAATATAAATAATTATTTTCCTTAAAAATTACGAAAATATATGATTTTTTACTCTCTCATACTTATTTTTTGCACACCTAGAAAATAAAATGATATAATTAAACTGAAAAGTGTATATCCAATTTCATATTCAATTAATCATGCAACTAGTAAAGCAACCCATTTATCCTATCGGTCAATATTATCATGCTAATTTAATGAATTAATTTCCTAGATCCTTTTCTCTCATATATTCATCTATCAAATATTTTATTTTCTATCCATATAATATTGCAATATAACTTCATAGAGAGTTATATATCTCAATAAAGTGTAAATTATTTATATGTTTTTTCACAATTATTCATTCTTCTATATGATTATTATTGTTCTAAATTTCTCCATTAAAGTGGTAATAAATATGAGTCAGTCATTAGGTCAGAACATGGGTTGTTCTGGTAGTAGGCGTAGATATGTACTTATGTGATATAAAGGATTGAAAAAATGGTTTGATATTCCATTAAAATTCACGATATATAATTCAAGAATCATTGATTAATTCTCTCACTCTTTTTCATAAGCGAGTATCACCCTTCAAACAAATATTCCCATTTTATCATATAATTTATAAGAAAATACATAATATAACAATGAATGATTATTCCTCTTAATTCCCCAAGTATTTTTTCAACTTTTTTTATATATTCATTTTTTATTTTCAAAACAAGAGGGAGATAATATATTAGTGACATTTTACTTGTGAAACTCTTATGTTCATAACCAAATGAAAAATCCCATCACGTTCTTTTAAAATATTATACTTACTCCCAAATGATACTATTAAAACCCTTTCCCATAGACTTATCAGGAATTATGTTCATGAAAAGGTACCTAAAAATTGAGTGGGTAAGGAATTGGGAGATTATATTATAGTTCATCTATCAGGTAGTTCATAGTCTGAAAGGTAATAAAAAGTGGTTAAATAAAAATGGTTTGACATAAATAAATACATGGTCCGAAAAACATTTTTTTCATTCAACTTTTTACAATGAATATTCTTCATATACTATTTAAATAGAATAATCACTAACAAAAAAATGTAATTTAACAACGAATTTTTTTCATTAGCGATGTTTTAAAATTCCACTAACTCATTTACTGGAGTTTCTTAAAAAATTTCTAAATGAGTTATAAAAAAGCCACTCCTTCTATAAATTCTCCTATTTTTTTAATTTTTTTAATTCCTTTAAATTATTTTTTTATACCCCTATATCTTTTTCAAATAAGATATCATGCTCCACGATCCATGAAGCATTCCCACTATATTCACAGTCTCTATGCTCCCTCCCATTCCCTCCCCCCATGATCCAATATCCCCCTCGAGCACGGAGAGACCCTCCCATTCCTACCTCCATGCATTTCGAGCCCTGCCACATCCCTACCTCCATAGAAAAAAATAAGCATCAAACATGAAAAAAACCACAAACCTACGTACCTCAAACTAAAAAAGAACCACCTTGGCTAAAGTGAATTTATTTATTAAATTTTATTATGCTATATTGATATTACTATTATACATATATACATATGTATATTCATATATTTCTGTTTTTGATTATGTATGTGTGTATATAAATATATATTTGTATATATACATGTATATATATATAATTATAAATTTTTATTTTTATATTCGAACCCAAGACTAGTGGCCTCACACCTTATGAATAGACAAACCCATCCTGCAAACTTTTTTTTATATAAATATATTATGCTATATCTACACACACACACACACACATATATATATATACATATTAGTATTACAAAAGTTAATATTATATATATATATTAATATATATATATATATATATATATTGATATGTGTGTGGGTGTGTGCGTTTATATTTTATATATGTGTGTGTTTTTTTGAAAGGCATATATATGTTTGTATATATTCTTATATTATATATATATATATATATGTGTGTGTGTGTGTTTAAATTTTTATATTTTATATATATATTTATATATTTATATAAATATATGTTTATATGTGTGTGTGGGTGTGTTTATATATGTGTGTGTGTGCATGCATCTAAATATATTTATATATATATTTGTATACATATATATAATTGTAATTATAATTTTTCATTTTTATATATATATATATTATTATAATTATAATTATATATATAAAATTCTCCACATTTTAAAACACTGGTAAAAAGTCACTAAAATAGCCAAGTCTTCTTAAAAACGTAACTAAATTTAAAATATATATGTGTTTATATATGTGTGTGTGTGTGTGATTATATATATCTATGTGTGTGTGTAAATATATATTTGTATGTATAAATATATATAATTATAATTATAATGTTTCATTTCTATATATATGTACATTAATAGAATTATAATTATATATATATATAATTACCCACATTTTAAAACACTAGTAAAAATGTCACTAAAATAGAAAAGTTTTCTTAAAAACATGACTAAATTTGAAATATATATGTATTTTTGTATATAAATATATGTGTTTTTTTGTGTGTTTGTATATATGTGTGTTTATATATATATACACATATATATATACATATATATATATATATATCTTTGTGAGCGTGTGTGTAAATCTTATGATATTTAAATATATGTTAAGGTATTTTTATATAAATATTAATTTCTATATATAAAAATTTAATTATAAAATTTAATTTTTATATATGTAAATTAATATAATTATGTTTATATATAATTATAAATGTTTCAAAATAGTGGTCGAATTGTTATTAAAATGGCCCCATTTTCATAAAAATGTCACTAATTTTAAATTTACTAATGTCTTCTGAAAAGTTGTTAATTTATTGATGTTTCCTAAAAATGTGGAAATTTTAGAAAAATTTATGAAAAAATTTCTAAATTGTCCACATTTTTTATGAAACGGCCCTAAATTAACGTTGTTTTCTGAAAACGTCAATAAATTAGGTACATTTTTTAAAAATATAGCTAAAAACATTGCTAAATTCTAGTTTTTTTTAGGTACAGGGAGTTTTATATTATAAAATAAAACATTATTTTTATCATAAAAAAGAGGGTAATATTAAAAATATGTCAATTAGTTTAGAATACCTCATTAGTTGGTGAAATAAAAAACATTAGACAATGCCATGGGCATAAACCCCATGATTAGTTAAAAATCAAGAAAATACTTGAAAATAAAAATCAAGGAATTAAAAACATATTAAAAATAATTTAGCATCAGGGTTTCAAATCGAAATAGTCACTTACAAGTGACTTGGTATCCAAAATACTCTATTTGATCTCAAATATTTTTATTTTATTATTTTTTAACAAAAATGTAACGAAAAACCTAGGGAAACTATACCATATCCCTCACACTAAGATGATGTTAATCCTTAATGAAACTAAACAATTTTATTCATAGTATTAAATTGGATAAAATATATAATAACATACTAAAAATGGAATTAATGGATACAACATGAAATTTTTTTCATTAGATAGATTAAAAACATATGCCCATCTAGATTCTTATAAGTAAAAAAATTCTTTAATTGTTAATTTAAATTAAACTAATAAAATAAAAATATAATAGAAATGTATCTTTGATAAACACATAATATGTGCTATATTATATATGTTTATAGCTAGAATGTTTCAATGGCCATCCCCAATCAGAAGGAGAAATGAGTTTTTTGACAAGAACCACCACATCATTATGGTTCCTTAGCTTTTAAAAACTTTCTTCTAGAGGTCCCCTATGAATTTTTTTTAATAGAAATATCACCTTCAATGGTGAAAATACTTTTCAATTTGTGTGGAATTTTTTAGGGTTTCTCCTTATTCTTAAATTGATTAAATGTTATATCCACTAATATTCATCCAAAAATGTAACGCCCCGACCCCAGTTACCCAGAGTCAGTGTATTATTACATAGCATTGGCATTATCAAAAAATATCAAGTCTCGAAAGACCGATTAGTTTATTAGCCTTGGAAACACAAGACATATTCATAAAGTTTACATTACATCATAAAATGAAAACTACAACAATATAGTCTCCATATTTCACACTCTTATCCCATCATATTATCCCTGCAGGTCATTCAAAAAATACTTCTTCACATCCTGGAAAAAATAAAACATTGAAAGGGGTGAGCTCAGATGCTCAGTAAGGATAACAATATAGCAGAAACTTTCATAAATAATCATAAACATTTAAGGCAATATATAACTAAAAAAAGACTTTTAAACTCGAACTTCAGCATAATATGGAAAAAAATAAAATGAAATAATGAAATTTACTTATTCAAATAGAAATTCTACTAGTCGAATAATCACATGCAATATCAATAACAACTTTCATAATGACGGAATGCATAATTCCAGACTATCATAACCACATAGCCAAGGCCTCCTGCCAAGACTACAAATAGTATTTTTTCAAGGCCTTGTGCTAAGAAACTAGTTTATCTTGTTAGACCTACCGATGCATCGAGGAGCTATAGCGGTCTCCACCCGTCACATATTAAGTCCAATTCATTCCTCATATGAACAGGTTTAAAAATTACATAAAAATTCGTATTAAAACTAGCATACGAAATGTCAATACTTTCTCCATAAACCATTAATGGTATCAAAATAACGCATCCACAGTCAAACGTATCACAAAACCTTCAATACAATATGTAAGTTTTGTATCATAATAAATAAACTTCAAATAAGCTTACAATCCATCAAAGGATGTTGACATAGATGAAATCAAAACTATTTGAGAGAAATATCTCTTTTTTTAGATCATTCAAAAGACATATAATTATAAAATAAAACTTTTACTTTGAAAATATTCTTATAATCTTATAAGGTAAGATTCAAAGATTTTATAATGGTGTATAATACCTACACACGTAGTATAAGTTAGAAAAGACATTCTTACCTTAATTCTGTCGAAAAGGATAAAAAGGACCTTGGTTAGAAAAAGACGGAAAGATTCCTTTATAAACATATTATAAAAGTCAAAAAAGGGTATAAATGACTTTAACACATATTCTTTAAAATAGTAAGAATTTTTTGAAATACATTTTTAAGAAACATGGATGTGGATGATAAAGAGGTCCCAGTAGATATTTACGTATAAACAAGCTCAGATAATAAAGAGATTGGGAAATAAACCCTTACCTTATACTTTTCTTTGGTTGAGGGTAGGTTAACCTCCTATATAATGGTGAAATAATTGTTATTAAATTATTCAAGAATCAAATACATTAATATGATATCATATTGATATTTTAACATTTCTTTGTTAATAATATCTTAGTATTATCATCGTTTCGGGTGTTAACTTACTCATTTTCTTTTATATGTTTTGTTACATAAGCCATGTTTTTTATGGATAGGTTGTATCTTATTCATATCCAAAATGATATAAAGTTATTAAACATTACTTTTAATCATCAAATGATAATTAGTCTTGGATGGATGTGATGGGGAATAAATCTCACCGTGTTCGTGGAGATGGTAGTCCGTACGTACGCACTAGCGAAAATATCATTCTTTTGATAATAAAATTATATGTAATTGGATGGTATATCATATATAAAGAATAATTATCATGTTATATTTATTATTTACATGAATTACACATCATTATTTTACCCATCCAAATAATAATATATTGAATAAAAATTACACCACGACGTCGAGACGGTAAGTCGTACGTACGCATGTATGGTGACATGTCATTTAAAGGATGGATAGAATACTGAATATGGTTGTACCATATTTATAATAACATAAAATTATATATAAGATACTGGATTTATTATTTTAGAATAGAAATAACATGGAAAGAAGATGTTGAAGATGAAAGGAACATGAAAGAGGGTGGTGAAAACATTACCTCTTCTTCAAGTTCTTCCTTTTGATTTGATCAAAAGGGCTCTGTAGGTTGGCTTTCTGACTAAAGTAAGGCCTCTAGGATGAAGTGAGGGAAGTTTAGAGAGTATTTGGGTAGGTTTTGGCTGATCCAAAAGGCTTCGAATGTGTGAATTAGTGAGAATGGGGAGTTCCTTTTTATAAGCGAGGTGAGGGGCACCTTTGGAAAAGCTAGAAATATTATTTTATAATAAATTCATATTCGGTAATAATGGCTCAAAAGTGGATTATTTAAATTTTAATGTGGGGATGGGTCTAAATACTTTCAACCAAAAGATTTTATACAGGTTTGGGTTATTATATTAACCTTATATTTTAGATTTAACTCTTAGTTAATTAGTTTGACATTTATCATGTCACTTTGTATTTTTATATTACATAGTTAATAAACATACTATATAAATCCAAGAGAACCCCAAGTGGTCCATTAATTATAAAACTATCATGATATAAGTCCTTTGGCCGAACCTTAGATTTTTATGAATATAATATCAATTAATAATATAATATTTGTTTTAAAAACTCATTTTGGTCAATTTTGACACTATTCAATAATTGATTTTTGTTAAATTCTTAACAAATTTATTAATTAGAAAAAAATTCATTTAAGAAATAATATCATGTAATATTAACTAATTAAATTCATGTATGTCATCAAAACTTTAAATGATATTTATTTTAACATTTATAATACCAATTATTTGATTCTTTCATTAATAAGGAAAATACTGCATCATTATTGTGTCATAAATAAATTTAATTATTAAATGTCTAAAAATTATAAATAAAATTAAATTATGTAGGAAATATTTTTATATTTCTAATGAATATTTATAGTCAAAAATCCAACCTATATAACAGTATTTAAAAAAATCTAAAAGATATATGCTTATGTCATTTTTGTATTAATTTTAACTTAATTAGTATAAAGTGTCCTTATCACATACAAGTGGCTCCAAGGGGTCCCAAAATCGACCCAAAGATGGCCATGGTCGGACTTGTGTCAACCAATAAGGTTATGTCACATTTTAGGGTAATTTATTGTTATAATAATATTATTTTTTACCCTTATTTACCGGATATAATTAAAATTTAGTAATTTTCACTATTCATCAAAATATAAAATTTATCTGAAAAGTACAAAAATATTACCCTAGAATAATTTTGATATTCAGAATCCAAAAGTGAAGTCTATTTTGAGAGGTAAAATTTAAAAAATTTCAAAAAGTGGGTATTACAATTCATAACGGCTACTTTGATTGGTCGCGGTGTGTTAGAATCTCGAAGTTGCGTACAACACATGCTATTGTATTATTCAAATAGAATCGTACCATGGAAGATTGGGGTGTTACAATCTCCCCTCATTCAAATAATTTCATCCTAGAAATTTCTAGAATACTACCGCATGAAAAGACTCGGATGGTTCTTCATCATAAGTTCCTTGGGTTCCCACGTTGCCTCTTCCATCATATGGTTTCTCCATAGAAGTTTTACCAGAAGATTTGTCCTATTTCTCAGCACTTGTTCTCTCGTATCAAGAATCCTGATGGGCTCTTCGTAATAAGATAGATCGGGTTCCAGTTCTAATTCCTCGTAAGTGAGTACATGTGTTGTGTCAGGCATGTATTTCCTCAACAGTGATATGTGGAACACATCGTGAACTTGGGAGAGACTTGGCCGTATTGCCAACCTGCAAGCTATATCCCTAATTTGTTCTAGAATTTAGAAGTTTCCGATGTACCTAGGACTCAATTTACGTTTCCTATTGAAACATATAACTCTCTTCCATGGAGATACCTTCAAGAAAACATGATCTCCTACCTTAAATTACAAATCCATCCTTTGGTTTTTAGAATAGATCTTCTGCCCACTTTGAGCTGCTTTGATGTGGTTTTGGATTAACTTCACCATTTCCATCGTTTCTTCCACCAATTCTAGGCCTATGAGTTTTCTTTCACCAACATCATCCCAACAGGTTGGTGTGTGACATCTCTTTCCGTATAACACTTCATATGGTGCCATCCAATTACTTGAACAGAAGCTATTGTTATAGGAAAATCCTACCAGAGGTAAATATTGATCCCACATACCATGAAAGTCAAGTGGGAAAAATCTCAACAAGTCTTCTAAGGTTTGAATAGTCTGTTTTGATTGTCCATCTATTTGACGGTGGTAGGAAGTGCTCAAACGAAGTTCAGTATCCAAGGCCTTATGAAGAATCTTCTAGAATCTTGAAGTAAAATAGGGATCATGATCTGAAACAATTGAGAGGGGTACTCCATAAAGTCTCACAACTTCATTAATATATATTCTTGCTAAACATTCAAGTGGTAAATCATCCCTTATAGAAAGAAAATGTGCTGACTTGGTAAGACGATCAACAATGACCCATATTGCATTATTCTTTCTAGGAGTCTTTGGTAGTCCCATGACAAATTCCATCGTAATATTATCCCATTTCCACTCCAGTATGGGAAGAGGTTTCATGACTCCTCCAGGATATTTCCTTTCAGCTTTCACTTGTTGACAAACCGTACATCTTAACACAAAATCAGAAATCTCCCTCTTCATGTTGTCCCACCAAAAATTTTCCTTCAAATCTCTATACATTTTAGTGCTCCTATGGTGTATAGACAAATTGAAACTATGATCATCGTACAATAATTCCCCTTTTAGATCAGGTATATCAGTAACACAAAATCTCTTCCCAAATTTCAAAATTCAATCTTCATACACAAAGTCTCTCAATATCCCATCATTCACAGCTTTAATATTCTTCTGAAAATCTTCATCACCAGTCGGAGAACTCTTTATCCTTTCTAGTGAAGTTGGTTTGGCAACCAATTGAAAAAGTATTGATGTTTCACATTCCATGGTGATTCTCATATCCATCTTTACTAGATCCATGAAAATAGGATCCCTTTAAATTCTCACCATTTTCAAAACTACATGATTCTTTCTGTTAAAAGCATATGCCACCTTATTTGCCTTCCCCGGGTGGTAGTGTATCGTGCAATCATAATCCTTTAGTAATTCAAGACATATCATTTTCCTCATGTTGAGTTCTTTTTGTGATAAAATATACTTCAAACTCTTGTGATCAGTATATATCTCACATTTTTCACCACAGAGATAATGTATCCATATCTTCAAAGCAAAGATTATAGAAGCTAACTCAAGATCACGAGTAGGATATTTTTTCTCATGAATTTTTAGTTGTCGTGATGCATAGGCAATAACCCTATCATTCTATATAGTGATACAACCAAGTCCTTTCTTCGATGCATCACTATAAATAATGAACCCATCATTCCCTGATGGTATAGTCAATATAGGAGCGTTGACTAATCTTCTCTTCAGTTATTTGAAATATTCTTCACACGCTTTTTTCCAAACAAATTTAACCCCTTTACGTGTGAGCTTTTATTATGGGTTAGACAACCTGGAAAAATTTTGGACAAAATGCTGATAATAACCTACTAAGACAATAAAACTACGTACCTCGGTTATACTCATTGGTACTTGAGATTCTTGGATTTCTATTGTCATAGAAGGATCAACATATATTCTATCTTTGGAGACAATGTGTCCAAGAAAAGAAATCTCATGAAGCCAGAATTCACACTTGCTAAACTTACCATATAATTCATGTATTCTCAGAGTCTTCAATATAATGCGCAAGTGATTTTCATGATCCTCATATCTTTTGTATTATACCAAGATATCATCAATAAATACCACCACAAAATCATCTAGATATTCCTTGAAAACTCTGTTCATTAGATCCATGAACACAAAGGGTGCATTAGTCAATCCAAAAGGCATTACTGTAAACTCGTAATGCCCGTACCTAGTTTGAAATGTTGTCTTCAGAATGTCTTCCTTCTTCACACACAACTGATGGTATCCATATTGAAGGTCAATATTTGAAAAGTATTTAGCTCCATGCAGTTGGTCAAATAAATCATCAATGTGAGGTAGGGGATACTTGTTCTTTATTGTTATAGCATTGATCTCCCTGTATTCGATACATAACCTCATAGATCCATCTTTCTTCTCAACAAAAAGGACAGGGGCTCCCCATGGAGAAACACTAGGTCGAATACATCCCTTATTACTCAATTCCTATAGTTGTTTCTTTAGTTCAACTAATTCCATAGTGTCCATTCTATAATGGGTCTTCGATATAGGCCTTGAACCAGGAATTAAATCAATGGAAAAATCAATTTCTTGTTCTGGAGGATGTCTAGGTATATCTTTCAAAAACAAATCTACATATTCTTTGAAAATAGGAACATCCTCTATTTGAAAATTCATTTCCTTACCCATATTCATTTCATTCTATTTTTCCCCAATAATTGAATTTAGTTGAGCTATTAGGGGTGGATCTAGATAAGAATTAGGTGGTGATGATTCTTCTCTAAAGATAAGGTTTTCCTTATCATCATCATCAAAAATCATAACCTCCTTCTTATTACAATAAATCTTCGCATCATGGTCTAAAATTCAATCCATAAAGAGGATTATATCAAACTCAATCAAAGGTATGACGATGAGATCAACAGATAAAGAACATTTATGTGATCTAATGGGTACTGATTCACAAAACGTTTTTGCAATGATACATCCCATAGGAGTTTTAACTGACAACTCCCTTATTAATTCAAATTGGAAATATCTAATTTTCTTAGCAAACTGGGAAGATATGAAACAATGCGATGATCCAGAATCAAATAAAGCATTTCATAAACTTGAGGAAACCATTAAATTACCTGCCACCATATCCTTCGGAGCTTCTACCTTAGCAGTAGTGATAACATAATCTGGGCCTTGATCCCTTGGCCTTTTCTAAGGTAAGTTTCTCTAACTCTTAGGACATTTATTTTCATAATGTCTCATTTCTTTGCAGTTGTAGCATTGAACATCGGTAGATTATTTCTTCCCCTTGCAATCACGAGCTTGGTGGCCTTTTTCACCACACATGTAACAGACTCTCATTCCATTAAAGAAAGTACCAGGGTGTTTCTTCTAACATTTACTGTAGGATGGATATTCAAATTTTCCCTTCTTACCCTTATTTCCATTCCCAGAGTGATCAGTATATCTCTTCTTCTCTTTCTTTGCTTTAAAGTCGTAAGACTTAGAGAATTATTTTTCTATCTTGATAGCACATGAGACAATATCTTCATACGATGAGAAGGATTGTAACAATAATGCTCGATGAAGAAATTGTTTCAACCCATCAAATAAACAATCAATCTTACTAATTTGGTTACGTATGTAATCTCTAGCATACCTTGCTAACCTTGTAATGTTAAACTCATACTTTGCGACATTCACATCCTCCTTTTGTCTCAAACTTAGAAATTGCCTTTCCATATATGCTCGAGGGTCATGAGGAAAGTATTTTTCTAAGAAAATATCTTTGAACTCTCTCCATTCCATATTTGACACTTGATCATCTTCCTTTGTGTTTTGTATCAATGAACACCATTGATCAGCATCTCCAGTGAGGCGATAAACTGCCATGATAACATTCTCCCTTTCACTACTCCCCAAAGCCTAAAATATTTTTTCTAGGGAACTTATCCGTTGCTCAACTACCAGTGGATTTGTACTATCATTGAATGTTGGTGGTTGTTTCCTCAAGAATCGATCTAACATTGATCCTCCATGCTGTGGATCAGGGTACTCCATATGGGTAAGGTTATTTTTCATAACTTGAGTGATTTGTCCCAGTATGGTGATTAGCTGATCAGCACCAGTTGCATCACCATCTCCACTATAATTATCTTGAGTAGGAGGGAAATCCCTACATGGAGTGTGTGCATTGATACGGTTTCCATTCCTTCCACTAGGTTCCATTTCTAAACAATGGCATAAACTAGATCAGTTTATGAATCAAAATACATAATTCCATACCTGTAAAACACTTAACTTAAATTGAACTATTATGTATATAATCCATAATCATAAAAAAAATGTTTTCTTTGAGGAATTATATACTCATAAACCCTTCGTAATGGTCTGTAAAGAAAATGAGAATTATCCTAAGCATATCCCCCGAGAGTGTTGTAACCAAGAGTGTAGCAAGGCTCATTGTCGTGCACCAGTTCCCGTTTGAGTCTAGCTCAAAGCGGTGTTTTCGGGTTTTACCCCTACGTACATCTGTGCCAGAGTCGTCTCTACCTGCTCGTATCCAGACAGGGATGTATTGCTTGAAAAACTCACAAAATATCTACAATACCAAAATTCTAGGAAGTTATTCTATACTAATCCTCAAAGCCTATCTTAGGTCTATGTGCTCAAATCAGAGTTTATCTAAATCTACCTTCCAAGATTTGTACTAAACTTTGTAAAGAACCGTAAAATTCAAGGGAAATTTTTTTTAATTTTTTTTGGAATTTTACAAGAGCGCGGTTTCAAACGGCACCTGATTCCGAGGCCCGGTGTGCCCGAAATCAATTTCCGAAGTTTGGATCGGGTACGTTCAGTGAACGAATGAGCGAGAATTTCTAACTTTTGATCCGGTGCTCGGACTTGAAATCTGAGGACACCGATGAACTCGCAGTGCCGATATTCGCTTAAGGAGACCTTTTCCGAAGTTGCGTTTATTGCGGGACGAAAGTTCGTTTTTGGGAGAATTATAAAAAGTTGAATAAAAATGTGGAACACTTTTTATTTTACTTTTGTTAGTTAACTTCTCCCAAAGGGAGTTAAAGGTGGGACCCACATCCACTTAACCTCCCTTGGGAGGATTAAGTTTGGTGGGGCCCACACAAAACCCAACCTTCCATCTTCTCTCAAAACTCCCTTTAACCCCTCTTTAAATGTCACGACAACTTGTTAATTTATTTGGAGTTATTTTATTTCAATTTCAAACTTTTGAAATTCAATTTGATTTAGTGTGTGAATAAAATAAGTCTCTAACTTATTTTATTTCGTTAGATTTCTCTAGCCTTCCTGAGAGCATTTTGGGTTCTTCTCCTTCTTCTTCAAACTTTGACGAAGAACGCTCAAGCTTTGACGAAGAACGCTCAAGCTCCGATGAAGAACGCCACTCCTCTCTTCTTCGTAGTCGATTGTAACCGAAGATCGACGACGCCTTCCGTGTCAACGAAAAGGGAATGCCGCTTCCTCCTCGGACATCCTTCGTCGACTTACGAAGATTCGCCAAAGACGTACCTCTTCGGACGTACCTCTTCGTCATCGGATTTGACGAACGTTTACCGCAACGCCCGACCTCCGCAACGTTGTCTTCCGCGGGTCGTTGACGATCTTCGAACATGAACCCAAGGTAGGGGTTGTTGTTGATTATTTATTTATTTATTTATTCTCGTTCGTGGTTCTAGCATGAAAAACGTGAGGATATTTAAATATGTGTTATCGTTTAACGTGAGGGGGCCGAACCGCATGAACACGGCCGAACCCCCTCCTTTGTTCTTGTTGATTTATCTTGCGGATGAAACAGGATGGCGTGGTGTCGTCGCACCACGCGGAAATTCGCACCGTGGAAGAATCATCACGAACACGACGTCGTTGCGCCGCGTCGAAGAGAATCGAAGGCGCCGCGGCCGGAGCGGGGCCGCGGCGAAGGGATGGGGTGCCGTCGCACCACGCCGGACGACGAACATCACGGCCGGTTCCGGGCCGCGGCGAGACGGGAAGACCGGCGGCTCGCCGGCCGCCGGTGTCGGAAGCCGGAATGGGACCGGCTTTGCCGGTCCGTTGAAGGAGAACCGGCCGGCCAGGTGGGCCGGCCGGAAGGGAAAAACCGGGGGAATTTAATTCCCCCGGCCATTACAAATTCCCCCCCCCCATTTATGAGAGGGGCGGTTTCATTAAGGGGGGCAGGCGGCCCCCCCGTTTCCCACAAAGCAGGCCCCCACGTAGGGGGGCCGGTTCTCCAAAGGCATGGCTAAAAGCCGTGCTGCCTTTTTGAAACAAGCGGGGGCCTTGCCCCCCGCGCGCTGCACCCGTGCAGCGCCAGGCCGCCGCGCCGCTGGCCGGACCGGGTCGGACCCGGGTCGGGTCGACCCAGGGGGGGACGGGCCGGGTCGGCCCGGACCCGGACCCCCTGTTTTCGAGACAACTTCGTTCTTTTGCTCATAACTTGAGCTACGGACCTCCGATTGACGAACCATCTGCGGCAACGCGATCCTTGGATCAAGACGGTCGTTTCGGTATATTACACTCAAGGTTTCGGATTACTTGAGTTCAGCCGGGTTGGTTCGTACACGAAACCAACCGGGCCTTCAGAGCGGAAATGCTCATATCTTGAGCTACGGACGTCCGATTGACGTGACGTCAGCTTTGTTGTGCTCCTCTTAGTGAGACGGATCTTTTGGCATACTCCGCCTGAGGTTTGAACGTAGGTGGAGTACGGTCGGGTTGGTTTTTCCTTAGAAACCAACCGGGCCCCTGGGACGAAAAAGCCAATAACTCTCAGACCGGGCGTCCGATCGACGCGCCGTCTGTTGCGTTGAGTTCCTGTTGACGATACGGAACTTTTGGATACATCAACTCTGGACTTTGTGACAGTTGATGTATCAGTCTCTCGGCTCGTGGAGCGGACCCTCCGAACGAGCTTGTTGTGTGCGGGAACCCTAGTGCTGGCTGCGACTGTGACTTCTACTGCTACTGTTACTGCTACTGTGACTGCGACGACGACAGTACAGAGATCCTGTGTGGATTCGACGACGACGACTACAGCACTCAGCGATCCTACCTGGATCAGTGCTACAGGTCCTGTGTGGGCCCGATCATGTGTGTGTCTGATCCTGTGTGGATCCTTGCGCTCAGCGGTCCTGTGTGAACCAGTGCCTACAGGTCCTGTGTGGGCCCGATCCTGTGTGGGTCTTTTGCGGGGGTTAGTTACCTATCGATCCTTCGTGGGTCCGACGACTTAGATGGATCAGAGATCATCTTTATCATCTTTCGAAGATGTATACCTGTGTGAGCTGAATCTTGTTGCTTTCCTGTGTGGATTGTGTTGTGCTATCCTGTGTGGATTACGTTTTGCTTTCCTGTGTGGAATACGTTTACTTTCTTGTGTGGAATACGTTTACTTTCCTGTCTGAACTGAGTTGTACTTGGGCTCGGAGGTCGGAGCGTATTTGAAATTGAAGACTTAGGTATATGTATGGGCATATACCTAAGAAGTGTCGGTTGTTACTTCGTGATTGTACCTTTCTATGTGGTTATCCTTTGTGGATTTTGAGAGACCTTCCGGGGTCCCGGGGTCCCTACTGAGTAGCTTATACTCACCCCTGCACGGGCTTTACCCGCACTACGTTGTGTTGGTTGCAGACGATGGACAGCGTTGATCTTGGCTGAGGCTTGTAGAGCAGGACGGTACCTGGAGGTGGACCACTGGGCAGGACGTGCTCGGAGCAGACGGTGGGACCCGAGGAGCAGTGGAGCTATCTGTACCCACCCTTCAGGTGGGATTTCCAGTGGACAGCTCGGTGCAGCGGCTTTTACTTTATAGTTGTTGTTTTCCCTTTCGAGTTGTACTTTACTTTCAGTTTTGGATTGTATACTGGCCCATTTACTTTTCCGCACTTCAGTTGTACTCTGTTTTTACTTAGTGTTACTTTTCCGCTTGCTTACTATGTGGTGGTTGTTTACTTTTCAAAGGCAATTCCTTCCCTTTTTGTTGGAATTTACGCCTTGGTGCTAGTCGCCAGCCCCTGGCCTATGGAAGGCGGGCTTGGGGTAGTCACGGCACGGGCCCCGAGGGTGGGTCGTGACAAATTGGTATCAGAGGAATTCGGTTCTACCGTGAACTCTGATCTTTTCTATGTGAAGAAATAATGTTTAGCGTATTGAGTGTGGTTATCAGTCCAGGGAGTCCAGTGTTGGTGCGGCGGCCGACGTATCCGTACACCAGGACCCTGACTTCTGATTTCCGACTTAATGCACGAAAACATTGATTGCGTGTGTGTTTCAATGTTTTCTTTATGATTACTTATATCAGCTCACCAGGTATACTGTTCTGACCGTGGCGCACCTAATTCCTTTTCAGGATGGCCCCACGACGGCAGCCAGCTAGGGTTCCAAGAGTCGAGTGTGACGACAGCCCACCGAGCGACAAGGCCTCGGTGCAGGGCCCTTTATCAGTAGTGGCACCGGCGGTAGCTCTACCCGCCGAGCCCCCGATGCTTCCAGCGCCAGCCGCTGACGATGCACGGCGCCTCAGCGCACTGCATGAGTTTCAGCGCCAGCGACCACCCTGTTTTCGCGGGGAGACGGATCCCAAGGCAGCCGAGGACTAGATGGAGGCAGTGGTACATGTGTTTAGGCTAGTGAGGACACCAGCAGACCTCATGGTGATCCTCGCTGCGAGCCTACTACACGCAGCAGCAGGACGATGGTGGAGCTTGATGCTCCAGGTGCATGATGAGGAATCTCTACTTTGGACAGACTTTGAGAGCCTCTTCCGCTCAGAGTTTGTCCCAGCCACCCTTCGTGCGGTGTGTATCCAGGAGCTTCTTCAGCTACGGCAGGGTAGCATGACGGTCGCTCAGTACTCGGCGAGATTTACTGATCTCTCGTGCTACTCGACTGACATGGTACGGGACCCATTCTTCTAGGCCCGGACCTTCGAGCAGGGTTTGAGACACGAGATCAGGGCATCTCTGATCTCCCTCAGCATACCGACTCAGACAGGAGTACTGGAGCGGGCCCTTCTGATCGAGAGCTTCCTTGCTGAGTCTACACCAGCGCAGCGACCCACCGCAGGGCGGCACGTGGCAGAGTCATCTGCAGTAGGCAGTCGACGGATGACTCAGGGGTTCAAGCAGACCATACCTTCGAGCAGACGACCTCAGGACACTGGATCAGCAGTGGGGGGCACACAGCGCGGAGCCAGTCTTTCGAGAGGCAGACAGTGCTACTCGTGCGGCGGGCAGGGCCACATGGCTCGTGACTGCCCGACCCGCCGTACCGAGGAGCAGCAGAGAGTTTAGGGACCACCGAGGCAGAGGCAGAGGGTCGACCGTGGCGGTCCGCAGGGAGGAGGCGGACGAGGCAGAGGAGCTGGACGAGCAGCCGGTGGTGGGCGACGCTTTGAGACTCTGCCACCACCACCACCAGGAGGTCCACCCCGACCATAGGGAGCTGGCGGGCAGAGACAGGCACAGCTCCAGGCAGCAGAGGCCTACGACCACGGCGCACCCGAGATGATTCGAGGTACTATCTGTGTCTATTCCACCCTTGCTGCAGTTCTTATAGACACAAGAGCGAGTCACTCTTTCATAGCCGCTTCCCTTGTTCGGAGCTTGGAGATTCCGATAGAGCCGTTGGCTCGATCCTTACAGCTAGAGACTCCTACGGGAGCAGACTCGACGATTACCCACTGGTGCCGGTAGTGTGAGCTTACTCTAGGTGGTGAGAGCTTCGGCTGGGATCTTCTTGTAGCAGCGTCGAGGCCTTACGAAGTCATCTTGGGCATGGATTGGATATCTACGGTCCATGCACAGATTGACTGTTTTAGGCGCAAGGTGCGATGTGTACGCACCGACGGGAGCAGGTTCACCTTCACCGGCGAGAAGGGAGCCTTAGCAGCACAAGATGGACTTCCCTAGAGGAGAGGACAGCCCATTACTCATCAGTTGGATAGCCTCATCCTTGGAGCAGTTGACGTACGGAGTCCTGGTTTTCCTGTAGTGGTGAATCAGTTTGCAGACATTTTTCCCGACGACGTTCCAGGGCTACCTCCTCGCAGAGAGGTAGACTTTTATATTGACTTATACTCCGGGACAGCCCCGATATCCACTCCGGCATATCGGATGGCCCCCGCCGAGCTTCGAGAGCTACAGGTACAGTTGGAGGACTTGCAGGGCAAGGGGTTTATCCGACCCAGTGTTTCACTCTGGGCTTCCCCGATATTGTTCGCCAAGAAGGCGGACGGGAGCTTGCGACTTTGTGTTGACTATCGTCGCCTGAACCAGGTGACAGTGAGGAACAAGTATCCGCTACCAAGGATTGATGACCTCTTTGATCAGCTTAAGGGAGCACGGTGGTTCTCGAAGATAGACCTCAGGTCAGGCTATCGTCAGCTCAGAGTCAGAGATGAGGATGTGCAGAAGACGGCCTTCAGATATCGGTATGGCCACTATGAGTTCTTGGTTATGCCTTTCGGTGTAACCAATGCTCCAGCAGTGTTCATGGCTCTCATGAACAGGATCTTTCAGCCATAACTCGATCGGTTTGTCGTGGTCTTCATCGACGACATTCTGATTTACTCTACGACTGAGGAGGAGCACGCCTATCACTTGCGAGTTATACTAGACACACTCCGAGAGCACTAGCTTTATGGTAAGCTCTCGAAGTGCCAGTTCTGGATACGTGAGGTCCACTTCTTGGGACACGTTATCTCTGAGGTGGGAGTTGCAATGGATCCAGCGAAGATTGAGGCTGTGTTAGCATGGGAGCCACCCAGGAGCGTGAATGAGGTTCGGAGTTTCTTGGGATTAGATGGGTACTATCGTAGATTTGTGCAGGACTTCTCTAGAGTTGCGGCACCACTCAAAGCTTTGACGAAGAAGGGGAAACCCTTCGTGTGGTCAGACAGATGTCAGCAGAGCTTCCAGAAGCTGAGACAGAGATTGACTAGTGCACCTATCTTGAGGTTTCCTGAGGAGGGAGTAGGGTATGTAGTCTACTGCGATGCATCAGGGACCGGACTCGAATGTGTTCTGATGCAGGAGCGGGCCGTGATCGCTTATGGATCACGTCAGTTGAGGCCGCATCAGCAGAACTACGCTACCCATGACCTGGAGTTAGCAGCAGTGGTATTCGCTCTGAAGACATGGCGACACTATCTGATGGGAGAGCGCTTTATAGTCTTTTCCGATCATCAGAGTCTCAGGTATATCTTCTCGCAGAAGAAACTGAACCTGAGACAGCGGCGATGGCTCGAGTTCCTCCAGGACTATGACTTTGAGATAGTCTATACTCCTGGTAAGGGGAACGTAGTAGCTGATGCCCTCAGGAGGAGGACGAGCATTCAGCTACTTGAGGAGGTGACAGAGCAGTTAGCCTCTTTGCAGATATCCTTTGTGGATAGAGATGGAGCAGCCTTCCTCCAGTCTCTCACAGTCACCCCTCCACTACTGCAGCAGGTCAGAGAGGCACAACGTGAGGACGCTGACTGTGAGACACGGCGTGCACAGATATCCTCGGGACAGACACCTAATGGTTTCTCCCTTGGAGCAGAGCACGACGTCCTTTTTAGAGGACGTACCATGGTACCAGTCGCTTTGCGAGAGGAGGTGCTGAGAGAGTTTCACACTTCTCCTTTGGCGTTACATCCTGGAGTGGCAAAGATGTACCAGGACCTCAGACGACAGCACTGGTGGCCGGGCATGAAGAAGGCTGTAGCAGAGTTCGTCTCTCGATGCCTCACCTACCAGCAGGTGAAGGCAGAGCATCAGGTACCAGCAGGCTTGGTACAGCCCTTGGAGGTTCCGGAGTGGAAATGGGACGGCATATCTATAGACTTCGTGATTGGACTTCCACGCACTTCCAGAGGTCACGACTCCATCTGGGTGATTGTTGACCGACTCACCAAGTCGGCACACTTATTACCCATAAGAGAGCAGGGCTCAGTGGAGAGCTTGGGACGTCTCTACGTTCAGGAGATTGTGCGGATCCACGGTGTGCCATCATCTATCGTCTCCGATCGAGATGCTCGCTTCACTTACTGGCTTTGGAAGGGATTACAGGAGGCGTTCGGGACGCAGCTACGTCTGAGCACAGCCTTTCACCCTCAGACGGATGGTCAGACAGAGAGGACCATTCAGACTCTCGAGGACATGCTCCGCGCATGTGTCCTCGACTTTGGTCATAGCTGGGAGGACCACCTACCCTTGGTGGAGTTTTCGTACAACAACAGCTACCACTCCACCATCAGGATGGCACCGTATGAGGCGTTGTACGACCGACCTTGTAGATCTCCTTTGAGCTGGACAGACCCTGGGGAGTCAGCACTTGTGGGACCGGAGATGGTCGAGGCCACGACAGAGAAGTTCCAGGTCATCCAGGAGCGGATGAGGACAGCTCAGAGCCGGTAGAAGTCATACTCTAACAGGAGTCGAAGGCCACTAGAGTTCGAGGATGGCGACCACGTCTTCTTGCAGGTCTCACCTCGACATGGTATTCGGAGATTTTGCTGAGGTGACAAGTTATCTCCGTGCTTCATCGGACCCTTCCAGATCCTCAACAGGATTGGCGAGGTGGCTTATCGCCTGGCTCTACCACCTCAGTTTCACCGGGTGCACGACGTCTTCCACGTATCTCAGCTGAGGAGATACGTGCACGACCCGACGCACATCATTGACCATGGGGAGCTTGACGTTGATGATGGGGCGACTTTTACGGAGGTCCTGGTGGAGATAGAGGATCGACAGGAGTGGGTCCTATGTGGGAGATCGATTCCTCTTGTGCACATCAGATGGCAGCACAGAAATCTCCAAGAGAGCACATGGGAGCGGGAGGCTCAGATGCGTGCTCAGTACCCTCATTTGTTCCCCTAGTTTTTTTTTGATGTATCTTTACGGGGACGTAAAGCCCTGAGGTGGGAGTAATGTAAAGACCCGTAAAATTCAAGGGAATTTTTTTTTAATTTTCTTTGGAATTTTACAAGAGCGCGGTTTCTGACGGCACCTGATTCCGAGGCCCGGTGTGCCCGGAATCAATTTCCGAAGTTTGGCTCGGGTACGTTCAGTGAACGAACGAGTGGGAATTTCTAACTTTTGATCCAGTGCTCGGAATTGAAATCTGAGGACACCGATGAACTCGCAGCGCCGATATTCGCTTAAGGAGACCTTTTTCGAAGTTGTGTTTATTGCGGGACGAAAGTTAGTTTTTAGGAGAATTATAAAAAGTTGAATAAAAATGTGGAACACTTTTTATTTTACTTTTGTTAGTTAACTTCTCCCAAAGGGAGTTAAAGGTGGGACCCACATCCACTTAACCTCCCTTGGGAGGATTAAGTGTGGTGGGGCCCACATGAAACCCAACCTTCCATCTTCTCTCAAAACTCCCTTTAACCCCTCTTTAAATGTCATGACAACTTGTTAATTTATTTGGAGTTATTTTATTTGAATTTCAAACTTTTGAAATTCAATTTGATTTAGTGTGTGAATAAAATAAGTCTCTAACTTATTTTATTTGGATATATTTCTCTAGCCTTCTTGGGAGAATTTGGGGTTCTTCTCCTTCTTCTTCAAACTTTGAGGAAGACCGCTCAAGCTTTGACGAAGAACGCTCAAGCTCCGACGAAGAACGCCACTCCTCTCTTCTTCGTAGCCGATTGTAACCGAAGATCGATGACGCCTTCCATGTCAACGAAAAGGGAACGTTGCTTCCTCCTCGGACATCCTTCGTCGACTTACGAAGATTCTCCAACGACGTACCTCTTCGGACGTACCTCTTCGTCATCGGATTTGACGAACGTTTACCGCAACGCCCGACCTCCGCAACGTTGTCTTCCGCGGGTCGTTGACGATCTTCAAACTTGAACCCAAGGTAGGGGTTGTTGTTGATTATTTATTTATTTATTTATTCTCGTTCGTGGTTCTAGCATGACAAAAGTGAGGATATTTAAATATGTGTTATCGTTTAACGTGAGGGGGCCGGACCGCATGAACACGGCCGAACCCCCTCCTTTGTTCTTGTTGATCTATCTTGTGGATGAAACAAGATGGCGTGGTGCCGTCGCACCACACGGAAATTCGCACAGTGGAAGAATCATCACGAACGCGACATTTTCGCGCCGCGTCGAAGAGAATCGAAGGTGCCGCGGCCGGAGCGGGGCCGCGGCGAAGGGGCGCGGTGCCGTCGCACCGCGGCCGGTTCCGGGCCGCGGCGAGACGGGAAGACCGGCGGCTCGCCGGCCGCCGGTGTCGGAAGCCGGAAGGGGACCGGCATTGTCGGTCCGTAGAAGGAGAACCGGCCGGCCAGGTGGGCCGGCCGGAAGGGAAAAACTGGGGGAATTTAATTCCCCCGGCCATTACAAATGCCCCCCCCCCATTTATGAGGGGGGAGGTTTCATTAAGGGGGGCAGGTGCCCCCCCCCCCCCCCCCCCCGTTTCCCACAAAGCAGGCCCCCACGTAGGGGGGGCCGGTTCTCCAAAGGCACGGCTAAAAGTCGCGCTGCCTTTTTGAAACAAGCGGGGGCCTTGCCCCCCGCGCGCTGCAACCGTGCGGCGCCAGGCCGCCGCGCCGCCGGCCGGACCGGGTCGAACCCGGGTCGGGTCGACCCGGTTCGGGTCGAACCGGTTCGGGCCGACCCAGGGGGGACGGGCCGGGTCGGCCCGGACCCGAACCCCCCGTTTTCGAGACGACTTCGGTCTTTTGCTCATAACTTGAGCTACGGACCTCCGATTGACGAACCGTCTACGACAACACGATCCTTGGATTGAGACGGTCGTTTCGGTATATTACACTCAGGGTTTCGGATTACTTGAGTTCGGCCGGGTTGGTTCGTACACGAAACCAACCGGGCCTTCGGAGCGGAAACGCTCATATCTTGAGCTACGGACGTCCGATTGATGTGCCGTCAGCTTTGTTGTGTTCCTCTTAGTGAGACGGATCTTTTGGCATACTCCGCCCGAGGTTTGAACGCAGGTGGAGTACGGTCGGGTTGGTTTTTCCTTATAAACCAACCGGGCCCCTGGGACGAAAAAGCCAATAACTCTCAGACCGGGCGTCCGATCGACGGGCCGTCTGTTGCGTTGAGTTCCTGTTGATGATACGGAACTTTTGGATACATCAACTCTGGACTTTGTGACAGTTGATGTATCAGCCTCTCGGCTCGTGGAGCGGACCCTCCGAACGAGCTTGCTATGTGCGGGAACCCTAATGCTGGCTGCGACTGTGACTTCTACTGCTACTGTTACTGCTACTGTGACTGCGACGACGACAGTACAGAGATCCTGTGTGGATTCGACGATGACGACTACAGCACTCAGCGATCCTACGTGGATCAGTGTTACAGGTCCTGTGTGGGCCCGATCCTGTGTGGGTCTGATCCTGTGTGGATCCTTGCGCTCAGCGGTCCTGTGTGAACAAGCGCCTACAGGTCCTGTGTGGGCCCGATCCTGTGTGGGTCTTTTGCGGGGGTTAGTTACCTATCGATCCTTCGTGGGTCCGACGACTTAGATGGATCAGAGATCATCATTATCGTCTTTCGAAGATGTATACCTGTGTGAGCTGAATCCTGTTGCTTTCCTATATAGATTGTGTTGTGCTATCCTGTGTGGATTACGTTTTGCTTTCCTGTGTGGAATATGTTTACTTTCCTATGTGGAATACGTTTACATTCCTGTGTGGACTGAGTTTTACTTGGGCTCGGAGGTTGGAGCGTATTTGAAATTGATGACTTAGGTATATGTATGGGCATATACCTAAGCAGTGTCGGTTGTTACTTCGTGATTGTACCTTTCTTTGTGGTTATCCTTTGTGGATTTTGAGAGACCTTCAGGGGTCTCGGGGTCCCTACTGAGTAGCTTATACTCACCCATGCACGGGATTTGCCCGCACTACGTTGTGTTGGTTGTAGACGACGGACATCATTGATCTTGGCTGAGGCTTGCAGAGCAGGACGGTACCTGGAGGTGGACCACTGGGCGGGACGTGCTCGGAGAAGACGGTGGGACCCGAGGAGCAGTGGAGCTATCTGTACCCACCCTTCAGGTGGGATTTCCAGTGGACAGCTCGGTGTAGCGGCTTTTACTTTACAGTTGTTGTTTTCCCTTTCGAGTTGTACTTTACTTTTAGTTTGGGTTTGTATACTGGCCCATTTACTTTTCCGCACTTCAGTTGTACTCTGTTTTTACTTAGTGTTACTTTTCCTCTTGCTTACTCTGTGGTGGTTGTTTACTTTTCAAAGGCAATGCCTTCCCTTTTTGTTGGAATTTACGCCTTGGTGCTAGTCGCCATCCCCTGGCCTATGGAAGGCGGGCTTGGGGTAGTCACGGCACGGGCCCTGAGGGCTGGTCGTGACAAACTTCCTTTGATACCATCAGTAACTCCCCAACCCCAGTTACCTAGAGTCGGTGCATTATTATATAACATTGGCATGATCACAAAAATTAAGTCTCGAAAGACCGATTAGTTTAGTAGCCTTGGAAGCACTAGATATATTCATAAAGTTTACATTACAACATAAAATGAAAACTAAAACAATATAGTCTCCATAGTCCACAATCTTATCCCCTAATACTATCCCTGTAGGTCATTCATAAAATACTTCTTCACAACCTGGGAAAAATATAACATTTAAAGGGGTGAGCTCAGATGCTCAGTAAGGATAAAAATATAGCGGAAAATTTCATAAATAAGCATAAACTTTTATGGAAATTTATAAATAAAAAAAGCCTTTTAAACTCTAACTTCAGCATAATATGGAAAAAATAAAATGAAATAATTCCATTTACTTATTCACACAAATATTCTACTAGTCGAATAATCACATGCAATATCAATAAGCACTTTCATAATGATGGAATGCATAATTCCAGACTATCATAATTGAATAGCCAAGGCCTCATGCCAAGAATAAAAATAATATTTTTTCAAGGCCTTGTGCCAAGACACTATTTTGTCTTATGAGACCTACCAATACATCGAGGAGCTATAGCGGGCTCCACACATCACATATTAAGTCTAATTCATTCCTCGTATGAACAGGTTAAAACATAACATTAACATTCGTATAAAAACTAGCATACAAAATGTCAATACTTTCTCTATAAACCATGAATGGTATAAAAATAACACATCCACAGTAAAACATATCACAGAACATTCAATACAATATGGAAGTTTTGTATCATAATAAATAAACTTAAAATAAGCTTAAAATCTATCAAAGAATGATGACATAGATGAAATCAAAATGATTTGAGAGAAATATCTCTTTTTTTTAAATCATTTAAAAGTCACTTCATTATAAAATAAAACTTTTACTTTGAAAATATTCTTATAAACTTTTAAGGGAAGCTTTGAAGATTTTATAATGGTAGAAAATAGACGTACCCATCGTATAAGTTAAAAAAGACATTCTTACCTTAATTCTATCGAAAAGCCTAAAAAGGACCTTGATTGGAAAAAGACAGAAAGATTCCTTTATAAACTTCTTATAAAAAGTCAAAAAAGGGTATAAATGACTTTAACAAATATTCTGTAAAATAGTAAGAATGTTTTGAAATACATTTTTAAGAAACATGGATGTGGATGACAAAGAGGTCCTAGTAGATATTTACATATAAACAACCTCGGATAATGAAGAGATTGTGAAATAAACCCTTACCTTATACTTTTCCTTGGTTGAGGTTAGTTTAAACTATTGTATAATGGTGAAATAATTGTTATTAAATTATTCAAGAATCATATTCATTAATATGATATCATATATGATCTTTTAACATTTCTTTATTAACAATATCTTACTATTATCGTCATTTTAGGTGTTAACTTACACGTTTTCTTTTATATGTTTTGTTACATAAGTTGTGTTTGTTATGGATAGGTTGTATCTTATTCATATACAGAATGATATAAAGTTCTTAAACATTAATTTTAATCATCAAATGAGAATTAGTCTCGAATGGATATGATGGGGATTGAATCCCATCGCGTTTGTGGAGACGGTAGTCCGTACGTACGCATGAGCGACAATATCATTCTTTTGATAATAAAATAATATATAATTGGATGGTATATCATATATACAGAATCATTATCATGTTATATTTATTATTTACATGAATTACACATCATTATTTTAACCATACAAATAATAATATATTGAATATCAATTACACAATGACATGGAGATGGTAAGTCATACGTACGCATGTATGGTGACATGTCATTCAAAGGATGGATAGAATACTGAATATGGTTGTACCATATTTATAATAACATCATAGTATATAGAAGATACTGGAGTTATTATTTTAGAATGTAAATAACAAAGAAAGAAGAAGTTGAAGAAGAAAGGAACTTGAAAGAGGTTTGTAAAAACATTACATCTTCTTCGGGTTCTTCCTTTTTATTTGATCAAAAGGGATCCTTAGGTTGTATTTATGAATAAAATAAGGCCTATAGGATGAATTAAGAAAAGTTGATAATGTATTTTGGTAGGGGTTGGCTGAACCAAAAAACTTTGAATGTGTGAATTAGTGAGAAGGGGGAGTTCTCTTTTATAAGAGGGGTGAGGGGCACCTTTGCAAAAGAAAGAAATATTATTTTATAATAAATTCATATTCAGTTTAAAATGGCTCCAAAGTGGATTATTTAAATTTTAAGGTGGGGATGGGATTAAATCCTTTCAACCAATAGATTTTAGGTAGTTTTGGGTTATTATATTAACCTTATCTTTTATTTTTAACTCTTAGTTAATTAGTTTGACATTTACCATGTCACTTTGTATTTTTATATTATATAGTTAATAAACTTGCTATATACATCCAAGAGACCCCCAAAGTGGTCCATTAAGGATACTCCTATCATGATATAATTCCTTTTTCTAAACCTTAGATTTTTAGGAATATAATATCAATTAATAATATAATATTTGTTTTAAAAAACTCATTTATGTCAATTTTGACACTATTCAATAATTAATTTTTTTTAAAGTCTTAAAAACTTTATTAATTCTAAAAAAATTCATTTAAGAAATCCTATAATGTCATATTAACCAATAAATTTAATTTATGCCATCAAAACTTTTAAATTATATTTATTTTAACATTTATAATACCAATTATTTGATTCTTTCATTAATAAGGAAAATATTTCATCATTATTGTGTCATAAATAAATTTAATTATTAAATATCTAAAATTATAAATAAAATACCATTATGTAGGAAATATTTATATATTTATAATGAATATTTATAGTATAAAATCCAACATATATAACCCTATGTAAAAATTGTTTTACTAAAAGATATGTGCTTATGTCATTTTTGTATTTATTTTAACTTAATTAATATAAAGTGTCTATATCACCTACAAGTGGCTCCAAGGGGTCACAAAATAGACCAAAAGATTCCCATGATTAGAAATGTATCAACCAATAAGATTAGTACATGTTTTAGGGTAATTTATTATTATTATAATATTGTTTTTTACCCTGATTTACCGAATTTACCCTTTAACCATGGTAAATAAAATATTTACCGAATTAATTATTCAAAATGTCTAAAAATAAAAGTTACCTATTTACACAATTTGAACATCCTGATTCCAAATATGGAATATATTTTTCCAAATTCACAACACAGAAGTGGCAGAAATTAATTTAAAATTAATTCTCGTTGTTAAAACAAAAAACGCGTTTTTAAGAGATAATAACTATCCAAATATTGACACTTGTTTATGTTTGGTTTAATTGTGAAATTATGTCCAATTAACAACATTGTATTAAATGGTAAAAATATATATTCTAAATATACTTTAAAACCACTCATGTTCCTAATTTATTGCTGTTAATTATTTCAATTTAAAAAGTTGTTTTTAATTAAAATTTAGTAATTTTCACTATTCATCAAAATATAAAAGTTATCCAAAAAGTACCAAAATTTAACCCTAGGATAATTTCAATATTATGAATCCAAAAATGAAGTCTATTTTGAGAGATAAAATTTATAAAATTTCAAAAATTGGGTATTACTATTCATAGCGGCTACTTTGATTAGTCGCGATGTGTTAGAATCTCGAAGTTGGGTACAACACACGCTACTGTATTATTCAAAGAGAATTGTACCATGGAAGCTTGGGGTGTTACAGAGAATCTCAATATGTGGCTAATTTTATTTTTCTTGTGATATAAATTCATTATTTTTCTCAAATTCTATACCACCTTTCTCATATGATTCAATGATTAGTAGTAATTAATCTCCAAGGTACTCTTCACTCTCTTCTTATTTATCATCCAATGGGAAAATAATTAATGGTTATGAATCAATAATTTCAATATAAAGAGATTAATTATGAAATTTAGTTAATAAATTATTAAAATAAAATTATTTTAGATTAATTTTATCTCCCTCAAATATTTTAGATTTATCTCCCTCAATTATTATAGTGTGTATTCATCCTTCATATGAAAAGAATTTGGGAGACATATTTTTAGAGTAGAGGAATGAATGGTTCTTCTAAATTTTTATAAAGCATACCAAATATAGTGTGTTTTCTTACCTTTATTTATCAAGATATTCTAATAATTTAGTGAGATATTTAATTTCAAAATAGAAATGATAAATTTGATCTTATTATTAGAAAACATTTACCAAGTAATCATTATGTCCTAGATATCAAATTAACAAATTTTCTAATCTAAATACTTCATAATAAAACTATAAAAATAAATAATTTTTTATTTTATATAGTGTATCTTCTTATTTTAAATTAGCTTCTATATCCATTACATCAAAGGTTAGAGGCTCCAATTATTATACATGCTCTTATGATTTATTTGATTTTAGACTCATGTGTTCTTCGTAAATATAGGTAATATGTTCCAATTGTTCCTATATCCATTCTATTCATTGGTTTTCGGAATATTTCTTATTGATCCTTCATAAGCTTCTTCAATAACTCATCAATACATGGTGTCGGTTCTTATCATAATGGGTGACATTGGTATTTATAGTTGTATCTTTCACTCTCTTCTCATCATCAATGGAATACATTATACTATTCTAGTTTTTGTTTCTCCAAGTGGTATGCTCCAGATTGGTTTTATTATTTATTCATATTTGGAAAAGATTTGTGGTTAGTGTAATGCATTAAATTTTTTTCAACCACAGATTTAATTCCATTCCACATAGCTTATTATGACAGATTTATACGGTCCTTGATAGGCTATTAATAATATTAATTATAAAATAGAAGATGAAAAATTATTAATCAAATAAAAAACCAATATTAAAGTAAAAAATATTTACCTGGGACTAAGGAAATGAGTAGAAAACCAAATTTCTCCAAAAATAGTGTCAAAATTTAAAAATAAATTTTGCAGAGGTTGAGAAAATAATATTTTTGACTTTTATGAATGTAGAACAATAACTAACCATTGGGTTGTCTGTTTAGGATGTTGTAACCTACATATTTCTATCTCTCCAATAAATAATTAAAATTATAGAAAGTTTATTTTCATTGAATTAAAAAGAAATAAAATGAATTAAAGATGAAAATTAGTTAGGATAAATTGATGTTTAGTCCATGAGAATATTTCTATCTAAATTATATCATAATATCTCTTTATTTTATTTTAGTTTTACTATCCCTCAATGGGTACACTCACAAGGTAACATCACATTTCACTTAAACTTTTATAAGAATCTATATATTTCAATTTTATTATAAACTAACCCTTATATAATACTAAGTTAACAGACTTACACATCAACACCACTATTGGAAGAGTTTACAAAGGTAATTTAGGTTCCACTTTAAATATCTCATAATCATTATAGGTATCCATCAAACAATTAAAAATATGAATTTTACCTTAACATACATGGTAATAATCTCAAACCACTCCCAAAATAACTTCCTTGTTTCCAAATAATATACTATATATACAAGAAAAGTTATGTATTAGTGTTCATGAAGTAAAATAATATAACAAAATGTATGATAAAATTTTGATAGTTATAATAGTTTCTTATTTTACTCAATTCAGTATTGTGAATCAAAGAGTAGATATATAAAAACATGAAGAATGAAAATATTGTTAAGAAGTAACTTAGGGATTATATTGGATTCCCCCCTCAGACCAACCATGGGTGTTTAATAATACATAATAATGGAATATAAAATGGAGTTATAAGAACAATGAATATAAAATTATATTCATAATTTTATGTAAAAAATAATAATCTATAATTAATTCCCCAAGAGAGAACATTTTCTCTCAAGAATATACTACTTATATTTTAAACATTTCCATCCTCGGTTATACTCTTCATGGTTTTTGGTGTCATGAAATTGTTCCCAATAGTCTTTAGTGGTATATTCACACATAATGGGATTCTTATAGTTATTCTATTCCATCTTGGTCACCTTATCTCTCCCAGCATCTTTTGTTACATGGGATTCAACACCCACCCATGATATTTCTTCAGTTCTTCATTAAGGGACCAACTTTTTTGTTCCTTGTAATATTAATTGAATTTCTAAAAAAAAATATATATATTATTATTTTCAATATCCCCAAAAATATTCTCCTGAGTATGGTGCAAAAAAACATCGTATATTATTTTTATTAATAAAATATTTTAACATCATTGAAAAATATGCAGTCTTGTAATTTAGAGGATTGTTTAGGTCTAGATTTTTTTAGGATTATGAAAATTAAAGAAAAACACTATCACACTCAAATATTAATTTATTTTTCTTCAGAACCTAGATACTTCTTTGAAAACTCTGACTATACTTTTAATAAAAATCCTAAACACAAATAGACTCCAAAACTGCATCTACTTAGAATATTTCGATGTGAGAATAATTTTAAAACATGCGGTGTGGAAAATTATTGTTAATTGATTTTAAAAACATTTTAGTAAACCCATTAGACTTTAAAATAATTGAAATATAAATTAAAATATTTTCATCAAGATAATGATTTCATTATTTTCAATGAAACATTTTTTAAAAATAAATACATTATAATAATTTTTAAATAAAATATTAATGATAAATAAAGTTTTTTTCAAAAAACACTTCACAATGTTATAAAACAAAACCATTAGGCGAGTTGAAACATTGAAGACTATATAGGTCCCACCAATCACATGATGTAAAAATACCTTATGTATTATGTACTCTCCTCATTTATATTCTGTTTAGAAAGTCTGAGTGCTAATTTTATCAAAAATAAATATTGCCTAACATTTTTCTGCTAGCATTTCCCATCAATCCATATTTTTTTTAAAATAATTAACCACTTATATATTTAAAGAAAATTTTTATATACATGTAAATATATATATATATACATATACATATATATTAATTATTGAAAAATAAATAGTTGTAACTAAAATAATTTTTCAAGATATGTGTAATGATTTTTAAAATACACATGGATTGTTGATCAAGATAAAATAATATATGGTCATACAACAATTTAAACATGAGAAACATCTATGATAATTATATAATATTATTAACACCTAAAATGACAACTTAAGAAATACTAAAATAATTTTTTAACACTTTTATAAAACCAAATATTGTTTTTAAAAATATAGTTTTCAAATATATTTTTATTTATAAATAGAAAAAAATATTTTAAACCATTAAAATGATAATTTTAGTAATGGTGAAGATATAGTTTTGGAAAAATAGAGGAAAATTTATTAAAAATATTTTTCCCTTATAAAGAGGTTTTTAGAATCATTGAAAAATCATTTTTTGAATCATTTATCACTATAAAAAACAAATTCAAAACGAAATATTTAAGAGGGTGATAAAAAATAGAGGTTTGAAACATTTTGAAACATAAATTTTCCAAAATCATACACCTTTTGATGATTGTTTAAAAAATAGTTATTTTTAAAAAAACACATAAAATGATAATTTTAAAAACTAACTCTTCTTTTAAAAAAAGGATCCCCTTATGATGAGGATCAAGTTTTTTAGAAATTTTGAAGCAGAAAAATTGATAAAATATTTTCCTCTTACCTTATACTCCTTCCATACAGAACACCGTCTTAAATATAACTCCTAAGATGATTACCCTTTTCTATACTCTCCATCTATATTGTGTATATGAGTGTGTGTGTGTGTGTGTGTGTGTGTGAATATTTAACAACGATTTATTCTAGGAATACCTAAGGAGAAATATATTCCTCTCGTTCTGTATTATATATTTATAAATATATTACCAAATAATATTTTAAAAAGAAGCTTGAATTGGGAGAAAAAGGTGTGGTGAAATTTTTATATGGATCACTTCATCTGTTATTCCCTATATTCCATAGATTTTACATTTCAATTTGTTTCGTCATAATCATATGAAATTTTATTCATGTGTTTTACAGGAACACAGTGTGGGTTTCCAATCAAGCCATATGTGTATATATATATACTATCGATGATATAAGAATAGATTCCTTCTATGAACTACCCTTTATTATAGTGTGTTTAGTGTTTCATCTTATCCCATATAGCCCACACAAACCCACTACTAATTAGTATACTATTAATTTATATATGTATTTATATAATATTTAATTCACTAATATAGTCATGGTTGATGAGGATGAATATAACAAGGGAGCGATAGAAAATGGTCTTTCTAAGGATTCATGGTGTGGAGGTCATTAGTGTTATAGTGAAGGAATCTATCAGCAGAAATGAAAAAAAGGTTTTGGGTAGTGGAGGGGAGGATAAAAAGATAATGGAAGGTGTAGCATTAGTGTAGATTATAGAGGAAGATGATTCCCCCACTTTGTTTTATTTTATTTCTTTTATTTCTTTTTTTCCTTTTACCTAATACTCAAATGTATTTATTTGTATTGTTACACCCTAACCTAAACCACTTGGTCTGATCATTAAAAAATGGTATCATATCCCTATTTTCTTATTTTATTTTTGACTAACCGGGGATATGGTAGAAAGCATATTTGTTTGTGGGACTTGGGTAGGAGAGTTTCTATATGCCTAGAGAGATCATGTGTAACGAACCTCTACGTTACCATTAATGGGACTTTTGTTATAGATTAGTGGGATTTGGGTGCATATATTCATCATTATTCGGCATGTTTGATCACATTCCATATATATACATGTTGTGTGGTTTATACTGGTTCTTTATTTTAATTTCATGATGTGTGATATCTGTTTAGGATAAAATTTTATTCTTTGTATGAGTGATATATTTATTTTACATTTTATCATGATATATCTATTCTATAATTAGTTAGTTTAACCTGAACATATTATTATGTGTGTGTGTGTGACTATGAATAACATAAATGGATGGAGATCATGGTTAGTTTTAGAAGGGATATACCTTGGGTTATGTGTAGAATCCTAGGATAACCTTGTGTTATCACCCAAACCAATTAGGATCTATCCTATTGACTTTGGTATTTCTAAATTTTTCTTTCATATTTCTTAATATTCCTCCCCAAAGGATACTGATGGTACCACCAGATTTCATGGGATGTGAAGCACTTATTAGAGAGTGTTCCCTTGTTTCACTGCCTGCTATGCAGAAGGGTGCAGTAGATCATACTCCCAAACCAGCTCTGGTGGTGTAGGTAGTGGGACCACCTTAGCTGGAAGTTTTTTTTTCTTTTTCATGGAATAGGGGATCCAAGGTTCAAGGAATACTACTCTATAGACTTCCAAATCTAATTTTCGTCGGTATTTTGAAGAACTTGAAAGTGAAATTATATGTATGACTGGATGGATATCATTAAAGTTGTCTTGGAACACAAATAAACACTCGAATACATGAAGGTGAAGTTGTAAAAATTCATGATATAGGACCCACTTTGAGATAGTGGGGTGTGATGGGTTAGGATTGAAAATGTGACAGTATCACCTAGGAGGCCTTGAGTAACTTTTTTGGGGGAATTATTTCCTGATACAATAAATTTTTAAAAAGAAAATAATTTCATGGAGTAGTGATGGGGGCCCATGATGGAATCTTTATAATCAACTTTTTTACAGATCTATATTATTTTCCTCCTCTTGTGGCTACAAATTTTTCACAGAATGACAATAAGTTTGATATCAGTCTTGGTTTTGACCTCAGCTGATAGGATTGGATTTTTTAAATAGAGACATATCCAAAGGTTCTATGTTTGGACTTGAAAATATATAAGGTCCTAGATGAGGATTGATAAGTCAGTCTTCTTCGACCTTTTAGTAGTCAGGAAGGTGGACCTCTTACTGCTTTGAGAAGTATCCTATCTGTTAGTAGGAAGAGGAAGATTGGAAACGTACATAAGGGTAATAGTAAGTAGGTGGATTATATTTTGGATTCTTTAGGTCCTTCATTAAGAGATAAATATTGCTTTAACTATGGAAATGTCATACATTAATGTATGGTTTTCTCATCACCCAAAATAAATTGTCAGCAATGTAAAAATATGGCGAATATTCGGTAATTTTGCAACAAATATTTAACATCAGGATTCTATAAGGGGTCATGGTATGCATGGTCTAGGATTCAGGGATCCAACTAGGTTCCTCCTAAGTAGGATAATGATGGTTTAGGTGAGTCACATACATTATGTAAAGGGTCATAAATTTGAGGTAGGTCAATTACATGTAGTGGATCAAACTCCAGCAGATGGTGGTGAGGAACTATCTTCTATTTGAGTTATAACCTTGATCACTTCTAAGTTTTCTACTACTATGTTTGATATTGGTGATTCTTATTCCTTTATACTAAATAATTTTTTGTTAGACTTGACGTACCAATCAGGTTTTTCTCTAAGTTATATTCCCTTGATATTACATTGGGCATGAAAGTATACAATCTTCAGTAAAGTTCATAGTTTTCTATAGTCATTTATAGTTAAAGAAATATATGAGAATTCATGATTCTAGAGATGACAAGCTTTGATGTCATCCTTGTAATGGACTGTATGACCATATTTTGAGCCCACATCGATTTCTATCGAATATGGTAATCATTTATTTAGAACAATGGAGAAAATATCATGATGCAGTTGAGTGGGGACTGGGAGCAGCAAGAGTGGGTAAAAACATGAGACATCTTGGGATGATTGCTTCATAGATTACAGGCTTGGATCTTTTAGTATGATCAATGACATACCCCCTATAGTTTCCCTTTGTTTTCAATATCTATTAGAAAATCTTCTTGGAAGACTTCCCAGGTCTTCCCTAGAATATATGAATTGACTTTGAGATAGAACTTGTGCCATGTATGTATCCCATTTCGATCCCACCTTAGTGTATGGACCTAGCTAAGTTAAAGGACTAAAATTTGTGCTCAAGGACTTATATTATAATTGATTAATCAACATTATTATGTCACCATGGGGCGAACCTATCTTGTTAACCAAACAGTATTATGGTAGTCTTTGACTCTGCATATACTACCATAAGTTAAATTTGGTGATGCTGAAGAATATATATCATCTTTCAGGAATAAAAAATTACTTTGATCAGTTATATAGAGCCTAATGGTTCTCCAATATTCATCTTTGATAATTTTATCACTAGTTTTGGGTATGATAGTAGGATATTTTGATGATGAGGTTTATGAGTATGTATGGGATATACAAGTACCGAGTGATACAATTTGGATTAAAAAATGCACTAGCGGTGTTCATGGAACTCATGAACAAGATCTTTCACTCATATATGGAATAATTCATCATGGTTTTTGTTTATGAAATCCTCATCTAATCATAAACCCTGGAGGAACAAGCTAGACATCTTGGTATAGGGCTGATTACATGTAGAGACCCGTAGCCTGACGTACATTGACATTACATTACCTTTGCGGAAAACTTAGTACATAACAAAAACACACACACAAGGATCGTAATAGTTTAGTGTCTTTGGAAACTCGGAATATAATATTCTAATCCTGGTGAAAGATCTTCAACATATCCCATAAAGATATTCTTTTTTTTATACCTAAAACCTTTATTTATATTCTGGGGAAAAGAAAACATAAAAGGGTGAGCTCAAATGCTCAGTAAGGGTAAACAAAAGAAATATCAATCACATCATATACATAAGAACATAGATTTTGGAAATCTTATCCTGCAAAAGATCTCATAATATCATAACATGGGATAAATCATAGAAGTGAAATGTAATCCCAATAATCATAACTTAAAACCTGAAACTTAGTGGCATACACACATAATCATAGAGAATCATTTCTTGTTATTCAAGACTCATTTCCAAGACTATCTTAGTGGACAAAGTCCCTTTCTGAATCGAGTCACCCTCGCTCCAGTCCTGTTTCACTGAACCGGTATAACCTACCATTCCAGCCATTTCTATCTCATGAGATATAAAATCTTTACCCAATGCATTGGAGGGAGATATAGGTCCCACCCATCTTATAATGAATCCTTTCTTATGTGTGCCACCTAATCATAAACCATACATCATAGCGTAACCCATGTAATAAAAATGGGATTCTTAAACAACATGACATCATAAAACAATTCATATAAGATAAAGGAATTCATAAAAATATTTCCATCACAACATAATCAAACCAATGTAATAATAGGGATAAAAACAGAACCCTTTTATTATCTTAGATGTAAAATAATTTTGATAAAATACTTGAACTCCATTCTTGAGGAAAATATCCTTTCTACTTCAAAAACATTTGTCCTTTCATAACATGTCATACGACTTTAAAATAAAAGAAGTTGATTTAAAATAAACTTGAAAACTTGTAAAGGAAGTTTCTTGAAATAATGTTTTAAAAATCCATTCGTGCCTTATAAGTTAAAAAAAACATTCTTCGTACTTTTGTCGGAAAAGTCAAAAAGTACCTCGTACGAAAAACGACAAAAGATTCCTTTCATACATATTACTAAAAACTCACCGAAGGGTAAAATGGATTTAAAAAATTGTAGGTGGATGGAAATAATATTACATATTGATGAAACATGGATGTGGATGATAAAATACACCCCAGTAAATACTTACGAATAAACAATCTCGGATAAAAATGAGATTGTGATATTTCCCTTACCTTAGGTCCGATTTGCTTCGTATGTGTCCGAACCTCCTGTATAATGATTTAAATAATGTCATTGACTTATTACAGAATCATATTCATTGTTATGATATCATATATGGTTCACTTATGACATTATATTACCCGTTCTTTTGTAAATTCCATGTTAAAGAAGCGTTTTGGGTAAAATCGTTTCATTTATCGTAGGTGTTTGGAATTGTTGTTCTTGACATTATTATTACTTATATCATGATTTAATTACTTCCAGAATATAAAATATGATTTATATATCATATATATTCAGTATATATATATATAGTAGATAGATAAATGAAATGAAAAACACCGTTCATGGAGACGGTAGTCCGTACGTACGCATGAACGCTGTTTTCCTTTCCTTATTGTCTTGAATGGAAGTAAGTATATGACATACATATATATATATATACATAAATCCAGTAGCTTTATAATTTCATATATTTCATTATTATTTCTTATATATACTTTATAATCATTCTTAAATGGTTAACATGGAGAATGAATCTCATCGCGTCGTGGAGACGGTAGTCCGTACGTACGCACGAGCGATGATATCATTTCCATAAATATTGAATTGAATTGGAGTGGATTATACAATATATCAGAATCAATATGATGTTGTAATAACTATTTATAGTTATTCTTTACACCATTATACCCATCCATGTAAGGTGGTGGTGGAAAATAGATTACACCACGGCGTGGAGACGGTATTCCGTACGTACGCACGCGCGGTGATTTCTTTTTCCGTAGGATGGATAGATGGTGAAATAGGGTTGTTTCATACTTATAATAAAATATCATTATATTAGTGATACTGATGTTATTACTTCATAATGAAACAACCTAAGAAGAAGAAGTGGAAGAAGAAATAAAGATGAAAGAATTGGTAACGGTAATTACCTCTTCTTTGAAGCGCCTCTTTGAGACCTCCTCTTAGGGCACTAAAATTGGTCTTTGAGGAAGACCAGAACCTCTAGGATGTTTCTAGGGAAGTGGAGAAGATATTTTGTCAGGGGTTGGCCGAGATTGAGTGCTCAAATTGGTGTGAGGAGGAGGGGGAGGAGGTGTCCTTTTATAAGGGAGGAGAGGGGCACCTTAGGAATATCTCAAAATATTATTTTATATTAAAGTAAAAATCGGTTTATAATGGTTCCAAAGGGTCTTATTTCGAAGATAAATTGGGTAAGGGTCGAAATCCTATCAAAAAATAAGATTTAGACAAGTTTAGGTTATTATTTTAACCTTATCAATTAGATTTAACTCTAAGTTAAATAATTAACTTTTACCGTGTCTTTTTGTTTTCTTTCACTATATGGTTAATACACTTACTATAACATGCCAAACGAACCCCAAATTGTTTATTAATAATATATATATCCTTATCTAAGTCATTTGGCCGAACCTTATATTTTTAGGAATAAAATAACAATTTATAATATAATATTTGATTTAAAAACTATTTTGTGTCAATTTTGACACTATTTGATATATGATTTTTGTGAAAGTCATAACAGAATTATATGTTCGAACCAAGTTGATTAAATCAACACTAATATGTCATAGTAACCTAGAAAATTAGTGGAATTCATAAAAAGTCTCAAATTACATTTATTTGAGCATTCATAACAACAATTATGTTAACATTTCCTTAAAAGAGTAATTACTGCATCATCGTTGTGTCATAAATAAATTAATTTATTTAAAGTCTAAAAATTATAAATAAAATATCATTATGTAGGAAATCTTGTTAGCTTTCTAATGAACATTTATAGTCGAATTTATCTTATGTATAACCCCATATTAAAAATGTTTTAGTTATTAAACTTTTATTTTAACTATTTTAACTATTCATTAAATAAAATAATATTAAATGTCATAATCTAATCCAAGTGGACCTAAATGGTCATATTATATTCCTAAGGTTGTTTTTGGTCGAATTACACCTATCCAATAGAATTAGGACATGTGTTAGGGTAATAGTAATATCATATTTACCCTTAGTTACCCTATTTACTATTAACCGTGCTAAAAAAAGTAAAAAGTAACTATTCACCAAAAATTATTTTCATCTCATTGAACCACATTTTAGTCCTTGATATTAACCGTGTCTGTCGGATTTTCTAAATTCCATTCACAGAAGCGGTAAAATTAAGTTTTATGCAAAATTCAGTTTTTAACCTACCACTTAGTAGTTTCACTATTCATCAAAAATTGAAGGTTTTCAGAAAAATGCCAAAATTTCATCCTAAGCTATATTTCATATTCCGAATTCAAAAATGAAGTCTATTTTACCAAATTCATAACATAGAAGTTGCATTAATTAATTTTATAATTAAATCCCGTAGTTAAAACAAATAGCGTGTTTTTAAGAAACAATATCTATCAAAAGATTGACACTTGATTATGTCTGGTTTAAATGTGAAATTACAACCAATGACCAACATTGTATTAAATTGTAAAAATATATTCTAAATATACTTTAAAACCACTCAAATTAATAATTTATCACTATTAATTATTTCGATTAAAAAAGTTGTTTTTAATTATAATTTAGTAATTTTCACTATTCATCAGAATATGAAAGTTATCCTAAAAGTACCAAAATTTCACCTTAGGATAAATTCGATACTCTGAATCCAAAAATGAAGTCCATTTTGAGAGATAAATTTTCTAAAATTTAAAAAGTGGTTATTACTATTCATAACGGATAGTTTTAATAATATTTTAATAGCATATCGTTGTTTCGTGAAACTCAGTATTGCGTACTACACACGCTATCAAGGAAGGTCGTGATTGCGTGTAATGAAAGGAAAGTTAAGGATGCATGTTGTGCAAGCTCCTTTTGGTGTAGCGTAAAACACAAGACATTAATAATATTAAAAAGAATATTTTTCATAAAATCTCGGGCTGTTACATTACACAATGAGTACACCATTTTTATTCCATGTTTTCATAGTGTCACATTTGGACTTAGAAGGTGAAATTCTTAGGGTGTGTGACTTCTGAGATTGGTTTACCTGTAGACTCAGAGAAAGTAGATTAATTAATTTCCAAGAAATATCCTCAAAATTTGTTTGAGATCAGTCATTGTTTTCATTTATTTGGATACTATTGAAGTTTTATCCAAGACTTATCCCATTTATCAGCACTCATGACTATGATAACAAAGCAAGGGTTGAATTTTTAGTGGTTAGACCTGTGTGAAGAGTATTTTATTAATATAAAGAGTTTGAATATAGATATAGGTTTGATTCTTCCTAATCCATGGTGTGGTTATACCTTTTACTGCGATGCATAAAAATTTGTCTTGAGGGGAAAGTTTGATATAGAGAGATAGGGTAGTTGCTTATAGTTCATGTCAGATATGACCCCATGAGTGGAAATATACCACTCATGACTTGAAGCTGGTAGTTGTTGTCTTTAGGTTGAAGTTTTAGTGACACTATCTCTTTGTAAATAGTTTTTTTTCTACACAGACCACAATATCCTTCATAATGTATTAACATAGTGAGGCCAAAACTTGAGGCATAGTTGTTTGGTAGAGTATCTATAAACTCTTGACTTTGAGATTCCCTATGATCAAAGTAAAGGTAATTTCATTAAATATTTAATTAGTCGTAATATGTGGGTAGGTCAAGAGCTTGGTGAAATTACTTCAGAGAAAAAGTGGTTCCAGTTGATTTTTTTCAGTTGTAGGATGGATAATTATGAGGAACTATGAGTGATGAATTGTTTCCCATTACTGATGACATATTCTTTAGCATGTTGGGTGAAGTTTGGTTAAGAATATGAACCATAGTTTGTTGTGATGCAGATATTGTTAGCTGGTGGTGACCCAATACCTAGGTTGTCATTGGATAGCATTGATGTGATCCTAGTACAAGGGGGAGTATTACTCCTACTTCCATCAAGGAAGATTTTATGAGATACATCCATAACTTTAAGTAGGTGGTTCATCCAATTTTTTAAAATATCTACCAATAATTAAAGTAGATGTTTTTGTGTTATAGGATGAAGAGGGACATTTCTAGATTTTTTTCCCGATGCCTTGCCTACTAAAGTATAATGTTTGACTGCCAACATCCTAGTGGTACTATTTATCCACATTTTATTCCCATATTGAAGTATAAGGATGTCATGATAGAATTTCTAATGGGGTTACATCAAACACTGAGGAGTCATTATATTTTATTTATGATTGTAGATCGGCTAATGAATTTCTCATTTCTTATTAATCCATAATACTCACTTAATGGATGGGTAGGAAAATATACATATCCATGAGATAGTATGCTTGAATGGAGTTCCCTTGATGGTTTTATTAGAAAGATACAAATTTTTTACATCATGGTTTTGGTAGGGATTGAATAATTCCTTGGGGAATCAGCTAAGACTTAGTATATAATACCATCCCCGGAAGGATGAATAGCCATAGTGGATGATTTACATAATGGAGGATAATATTTGGAATTGTGTCCTAGAATTTGGTAGAGTGTTGAATGATCTCCTATACTAGGTTAATTTTTCATAAAAAACATTTATCAGGATTCAATTCATATAGAACCATATGTGGCTCTCTAGTATAGTTCATGCCATTAAAAACATTATTTCCATGAGGCTTGTTGGGAAAAAATACCCCAAGGTTTCCTCTTATTATTTTTTGGTGAGATTGTGTTTGATTAAATAGCCAGATGACTGTGAATGAGTATGGTTGGGGTTTGTCAACGAATGTGTTTAAGGTGGCACAGTTTCTCAGTGTTTAAAAAAATTAGGAGTTTGTTTTTGCAAAAGAAATGTTTTTCACAAAGGGGTACATAGTTCACAGATTATGAAGGACAGTTTTCGGACTGTGAAATGTGGTACATGAAACAGCTTTGGGAAATCAGAAAAGGGAGGATTTTTTATATGGTATGTTGACCGCATAGGCAGAATGGTTCACGGAGAAAATATGGTTCATAGGAAGGCTAATGGTACGAAAAAGATGTGTAGTTCACAAGACATCTTGTTATTCGTAAACACAAGGTGGTGATTTTGTCCGCCATGTAGGAATAGTTGCGGTACACATACCACATAGGGAAGAATAGTTAAAGGGAGAAGTGGTGCATGGTGAAAGCTATATGACATTTAAGATTTGGTAAATCTCGTATAAGAATATTTTTTTTATCTATGTTTCAATATAATCATTATTAATCTCATTGTTACATAGAGTTATTGTCATAAGAAAACATATTTTCTACTGTAATTTTTCCATGTTCTAAAGAGTTTCATGATGAGGATTTTGTGAAGGGTGAAGCATTTTGTTGAAGTGATTTGGTGAAAGGGTGTTTGTGGATAGTTTTAATATGAAAAGGAAAAAGGTGGTCCATGAGTGAATTGGTTCTCAGAAGAAGGAATTTTGCATAATCAGAAGTTGTAAGTGAATGATGTTCATGGAAATGGTATGCAGGGGCGGTATGCTGAGGCAATTTGTGGAGATAGTATATGTAGGTGGTATTCAATGGTTGAAACAAATGCAGTTCAAAGAAGAGGTGGTCTATGAAGCATACCCACTATGTAGTTCATGGAATAGGCAAGGTGGATCATGGAGGACTCAATGAAGCTTGAAAATGAAACTAAAACAGTTCTTGAAAGTAACTTATGCTAACTAATAGTATGTGGAAAATTGGATTTAATCTATGTGTGAAAAAGGGAATTCAATAGATCATTTATCTGTAGTTGAGGATGCATACTTTCATAAATATGAAGGGACCTAAAAACCTAGAAACTGTGAGTGTATCCATTTCAAGAGTTGTGAGCGAAGGAAGAGTAAGATGGTCATCCTTTCCACCTGCAGTGAGCGAGAGAAAGAGATATTGGGATGGACCCTTGGGAATGCAGTGAGAAGGCCCAAATTCTTGTCAAGTTAGTGAGCCTATACATGGAAGTAATCTTTCGAAAACATCATTATTTATATTAAGACTTAGTGAATTTGGTATAATTGGTAACAGGTCATTGTATGCTCGTTGTATGTAGACCAGTGAGGGTGCACCAAGTAAAAATCTATGTGTCCTTGTGATTTATTTATTGATTTACTTTTAGTGAATTATCATCAGATAAAATTGGAAAAGGAAACGATCAATATTAATATTAAAGATCAAAATATGAGACCCTTATAATAAAGAGTTCAAGATCTAGTGGGGCAGGAAGAAGTTTGAAAATAATATTGATACCCTGATTCACCCCCCCCCCCCTCCTCACAGAGTATCGCAGCCCCTTTTGGACCTAATAATTGGTATCATATGGTAGTTTTATTTTATCAGATATATTTTCACTAACTTGGTTCAGTTGATTTTTGATGTTAAATATACAGTCTTCTCTAATCTAGGTGTTCAATAAAGAAGGGAAGAACATTAAAGAAGAAAAATTTTGGTGTAATTCCCCAGTGTAGAAGTTTCTATAGAAAGATTGTGATTCAATTAAAGGAAATAAGTAGTAAACTGATGAATGATCATGACGAATCAGATAGTGAAAGAATTTACACACTCAGTGATGTTATGTGAATTAGTGGATAATTTTATATTCTAAGTGATACTAGAACAACATATGAAGAACAAATTACACAGAGAGAAAAAGTAGAAGCTATCTATGTATCGAATGAATTGGATGAAAAATTGGATGATGAAATTAAATCTAATGATATCTAATGTGTGAACAATTGAGGTTAACAAGATCAGGATATTAAATAAAAGTATTATTGGTGTGGATACTGATCTAGGGATAAGAATTATTCCCACTCTAAATAAATATAAACATTGTCTAGAAGGATAGAAAAAATAAAAGTATATGACAAGTGAAAGAATTTGAACTCATAAGAAATTTAGAATCTAAAATCCAAATATGATGATCATAATACATAGCTATCTGAACTAGTTTTAGAAAAGAAAATTCTATAAGAGGATAATGAATACAGTAATGATTCTGTTGCTCAAATTAATTCTATATTAAAGAATAAATATGACATGATGGATAATATCACTTGAGAATTGGATGATGAGATGTGTAATGGTAAGAATATTAGGAGGTAACATAATGCTCAACATGAATCAAGCGATATTAAGATTAGACAACTGGGAGAAGAACTATAGTTAGTGAAGAAATAAGTGGAGAAATTAAATGTGAAAGGATTTATTAAATTGAAGGATGTTTTTCAATTACTATTTGATTATCCTACGGAAGGTGATGATGAAATGAAAATAATGTATGCCACTGAGAGGAGAAACATGAAATAATTATATCATTTCATATTCCATCAAATTTAGGAAAAAAACTATTATTTAATATGATTAATACTCTCCCATAAATGAGAGGAAAATATCCGTGAATGTTTCCAGAAAATAGAAAATATCAAGTAGGTTCTAAATATAGAACTAAAAAGGATCTTATAAGAAGTAATGACATCATTTTCTATTTCTTTGAGATTCATGGTCATATATAAAGTTTTTTTCATAGGATTTGGAATATATTTCATGCTATAAGAAATATTTCTAAATCTGATAATAAGAAGAATCTTCTTGTAAAATATAAAATGAATTCCACTCTGAAGAAAGCATCCATCAGATGTTATTATTTTGGAAGATAGATACATAGTATGATTATGTGTGAAGAAGCCTATGAGCTTAATGTTATAATAAAAACACAACTTGTATCAACATATCAACCAATAAATGATGACATGAGGTATTTTTTTAATCTGGGAGTTTTATATGTTGTAATCATGGTAATTTGGAAAGATATTGAAGTTTAAAGAAAAAAGGGAGAGAAAATGAGATTGTATACAGATACCCAATTATAATGGTGCATAATGAGAAGTCATATATTTGAATTCACAAATATATGTACAAAATTCGTTTAAAGTCTTAGGGGATACACAAGAATCTCAAAGAAAGGTGTATCAATAAACTTATTGTTTTCATTCACAAAAGATATATTTTAACTAATGTGAAAAACCTTATAATTTAAAGATAGATGCTTCTTCAATTATGAGATAGAATAATGTATGTTTTGTGAAGGAATCACTCCCATCACATTCGAGTAATTTGACTCAGTAAACTGATAAAATAAAAATGAACAAAAAATGTATTGTGAAGGTAACATGTCAGGATACAAGGCAAAAAGTGAAGGCAAGAGAAATATCCCACCAATGGGAGAATAAGCAGGAGTGGAATACCATTAGAGAGATTCCTTCTCAGAGAAAGAATCTTGAAAGATGGAATTCAGGTGGATTTTCAAAGAACAAAATTTGTATTAGTGGGTATAAACCCAAAATTGTGAAAAATAACTATCCCACAGACCCCGAATATTAGAAAAAAACATAGAATATTGGTAAATAATGGTTAGTCATATAGTAAGAAAAGTTGAGGTTGGCGGGGTACTTGGAACAAGCATAGAAAAAATACAATTCTTTGTAAGAAAGAAACAAAGGTTTGATCCGTCAGGATCGACCATAATACTCTTCTTGAGGTTTCTTGAGAATACCCTCTCCCTATATGTATAAATTCTATTAATTGATGTTCAAGTGTTTATGGTTCATGGGGAGATATGATCCAAGGGGGAGTGGCATCAAAAGATGAAAAATGGTGATGTGGTGAGCTCTGTAATATCAACTAAATCAAATTAGTCAAAAGAGATAATGAATTATTCTGGTAGAATTTCTTGAAAGGAGTTAATAGTTTTTGGCTTCCTGAAATGTATAGAAGTAATTGATCAAAATATACAATGATTGTGTTATTAACTTCATCTCGTGTTTCCTATACTGAGTTCTGACTCAATAGTCTTAGAGATTTTATTGATGGCTCATTGAAAAGAGCTAAATGAGTGTAAAATGATGATTTAGGTGATGATAATGATGATGAACATGAATTATTCAAATCTATATTTTCACAAAAACCAAAGAGTGGAGTGGAAATTGACAACTGGAGATGAGAAATAGGTTTAGGCTATAAATGAATAGATTGAATCAATTGAGAAGAATGAGACATGGGATATTGTTTTGAGGCTAACTTATAATAACGTCATCATAAAAAATGGGTATTTTATAAAAAATGAATGAATATGGTGTTGTCATTAGAAAAAATGACTACAGTGCAAAGGATACTCCCAAATAGAGGGTATTGATTTTGATGCAACACTTTCACCTATTTCATGGCTAAAGGCAATTCAATAATTATTTTCTATAGCAGTGAAAAGAAATTTCAATTTTTTTTATATGGACATTAAGTTATCATTTCTGAATGGGGTTTTGGATGAAAAATTTTTCATTGAGAAACCAAATGTTTTTCTCCTTCATGAAGATGAGAAAAATGTTTTTCATCTTTTAATGTCCCTTAATTTATATATAATTTTTTTAATTTTATTATATGGAATTATTTTGAGATCGTAAAATCTGACGGTGGGTGATTCCGAGGCCTAGAGTCCCTGGAATTACCCGTCGAAGTTTTTTTAAGATTTAATTAGGGCTTGTAAGAATTTTTCTAGAAAAAGTAGAACAACTCTTAAATGGTTTCTCAGAATAGAAATTTGAGAGTACTGTTGCGTTCAGGATGGTGGTTTTACCCTAGGTGTGACTTAAGTTTAGTGGGCATAGGCTTCCAGTGACAAAACCCAAAAATGGAATAACAATAATTAAAATAATTAAATAAAGTTATTTTATTTTCAAATGCTTATAACTCGCGAAAGGTGACTCGTATTAAAAATCTTATACCACCGCTGAACTCGTGAGGGTATGCTGTCCTTAGGCTGATTCTAACATTGGTCATCATGGGCCACCAGTGAAAGTTAGTTTTTGGTCTTAAATAAAATAATTAAGTGAAAATTATTTATTGTAAAATCCATAATTCTAAACGGTAACTCGGATTGAAAATCCAAGAGTACTATTGAGTTAATTGGGGCATGTTCTCCTTGGGTGAAGCCTAACCATGACCAGCATGGGTTGAGGGTGAGAGTAATTATTTTTTTGGAACTTTTTTTAAGTTATGTTCAGAAAACATGTGAGCGGTGTTTTCAAACTTTTGAACTGGTACTCAGATTAAAAATCTGAGGGAACTGTTTAATTTGAAGCATCGATATTCACTTAAGGGGGACTTTACTTTGACCACAGTAGGTCTGGAGAAAAAGTTATGTTTTGTGACTTTTTAAAAGAAATAAAATAAAATAATTTTATTATTTTATATTCATTATTATCCTCAAATACACAAGCGGAGTGTGGGACCTGTGATGTGCAAAGATAATAAATTGTGTGACATGTCGATCCTAAGTAACGACATCATTAGGGAATTAGAAAGGTTCCTAATTAATGAGCCCCCATTAATTCTCCACGTCGTTACATACCCTCACCCTCTCCTGTATATATGGAGTTTTGAGAGGGTTATCAGCCCAGCTTCACCATGCAACAAAGTGATGAAGTATTTTCAAGACCCCAAACCCTTAGAGGACAGAGCTGGTCCCAGTGGGGGGTGATGGGTGACACTGAACCATAAACTGGAGATCAACGTATAGGCAGTTCCATTGGAATCTTGTTACAGAGGATGGAGAACCCCTACACGCTTCCACAAACGTGCACTCACCGTCATTCTTAAGGTAGGGGGTTTATTTTTTTTACGCATTTTAAATGTTTTCCTCTTCTCTGTTCTTAAATAATACAAAAAAATGTGGACCAGTAGACTAACGGGTTGATCGGCGATTCAATTGTTTTTACGGGAGGTTATTGTGGGGTATATTTTTAGGTTTTTTATTATCATTTAATTTAATAGATTATTAAGCCCTTAATACCCCTCATGTTTATGAGAAAACACAGAGGGTGAAGACCTAACGAACATGACCCAAACCCTCCGCTATCTTGCTATCCTTCCAACTCCATGGAAGACTTCCAATGCGGTGACACCAAAAAGCTATTTTGTGGATAGTGCATCGACGCACACTGCAAGAGGAGGTTGCGACATAAAGTTGTGGCTATCATCAGAGTGGTTAGCACAGGCCAGCCGCGTAGGAGGAGCAATGCGCCGTCGCGTGCCACCGATGAGAAATGGGGGGCACGGCTTGTCAGTCGCGGTGACTGGAGGAAGGTGGCCAGCACACCATCTATCCATGGGTGGCAGAGTAGGGTTCCACTTGCGCTGCTGGAGAAGTCATCTATCACACCGACCAGTTTTGACGGAATTGGAAGGACCCACTCCACCGGGTCCCGCGTGCCACCTGGCGACGCCATGTGGCGTCGCCACTGCGGAGAAGACCGAACGGCCTATTTCTATTTGGGAAAAATGGGGGTCACTTACCCAGTGGAATCTAGGGCACACCCTCCCCCCCCCCCCTTGCGGGTCGCGTTGCAGGCGGCCAGGACACCGCCTAGAAGGCCACCCACTTGCGGGCTGCCCTTCGCAGGCCACCCCATTGCGGGATGGGATGCCCTTTCGTACTTCCCTTTTTGTTCCAGGTCACCCTTGAGGGCCACCCTTTGAAGGCCAATCCCACTGTGCCCTGCCGAAACTGGGTCAGGTCGGGTCTGTCTGACAGGATCGGACCGGACCCGGGCCCAACCGAGCCCAGAAGCATTTAAAAGGCCATATCATGAGAATTGGATGTCTGTTTGATGAACCATATACATAGTTATAATCCTTGGATAAATTCGTTATTTTTGGTATAATTAACTTGAGTTTTTTAGATATTTTGAGTACATACAGGTTGGTTCGAACCTGAATCCAACCGTGCCCCCAGAACTAAAATGCTTATAATTCATAGAACGGGCGTCCGATTGGTGCATCGTCTATCACATTGAAACCCTTACAACATGGAAGTACTTTTGGTTAGTTCTTTGTGGATCTTTTTTGTGGTTGAGGTATGCCCCATATCTCAAGGGAAGATTCTACAGAACTTGAGTCAACGGGTTCGAGGAATCCAGTGCTTGGCTGTGAGGCAGAGGTTGGAGACATATCATATGGAGGTCAGCCCTCAGTGATCTTGTGTGGGTCAGATCCTATGTGGGTCAGCCCTCAATGATCTTGTGTGGGTCAGTGCATACTGATCTTTTGTGGGTTAGATATTTTGTGGGTCAACGCTCAGCAATCCTGTGTGGGTTAGGGCATACTGATCCTGTGTGGGTCAAATCTTGTGTGGGTCAGTGGGGGTTAGTTACCTATCAACTCTGGGTGGGTTGGATCTTGTGTCGATCATTTTGTGGGTTACTACCTATCAATCCTTTGTGGGCCAGACACCGTATAGTCAAAAAAAAATTGTCTTGATAGAATAAGATGATCTAGCTTCGCGACTAATCATCAGTACTTCTATACTTCACTGATAACCTGGTTTGAGCTTAGACTCTCTTTGAACTAAGTATTTTACCTGTGTGGTAGTTTTATCTTCATGGTGATATTTTCACGGTGATACCTATTTGGAACTTTTCCCTTCATTGTGATATCTTGGTAGTGATACCTATGTGGTATTTTTAACTTTGTGGTGATATCTTCGTGGTGTTACCTGTGTGGTACTTTTACCTTCGTGGTGTTATCTTCACAGTGTTACCTGTGTGGTACTTTTACCTTTGTGGTGTTATCATCATGGTGTAACCTTTTTGATATTCTTCCCTCATGTATGAGATGATTATATCTTGATAACTTAGTTATATTTATGGTCATATACCTAAGTATAGTTGTTGATTGCTTCATTCTTTGAGATTGAGCCTTGCTTTGTGGTTTTTCCTTCGTGGAACTTTAGGAGACCTATGGGGTCTCGGGGTCCCTACTGAGTATCATTATAATCACTCCTGCACAGGAATTTCCTACACCTTGTTGTGTCTTTTGCAGAATACATACAGCATGGATTGAGATTTTAGAGAGTCGAGACCTGGCAGTACATGGAGGAGATGGGCGGATGTAGAGTTATGTGAAGGCGATCTATACCTACCCTTCAGGTAGGATCCTCGAAGGATGACCCAAGAGCTATTTTCCCTTTTTTATTTGTATTGTACCTTTCAGTTTTACATTTACTTTTACAGTTGGGCTTGTATTCTGACCCCTTTACTTTCAGTGGTCTTTTTACTATAGTATTTTACTTCGTGGTTGCATCTTGTGGTGTTCTACTTTGTATGTTTGTATAGGTTGAAAGGTAATGCATTACCATTTTAGGGATATTCCTTTTTTGTGCTATTTTCCAGCCCCTATCCTATGTAAGGCGTTCTTGGGGTAGTCACAGCAAGGGCCCCAGGGGGACAGGTCGTGACAGAGTGCTATCAGAGGTGTCGGTTCTACCGTAAAAATAGGACTCTGATATTTTATGTATGGCAACAGTGTTAAGGGTTAGTGGTGTGGTTTTCATTTTTGGGGATCCATTATTGGTTCATTGGTCGAGTTTCCATCTAGCTAGGGCACCATTTGGTCATATGGCGGTCTTGGTAGTAAGCCTTCAATGTGGCTCAGCAGGACGATGACATGGTTTAGATTACCGTGATCTTTTGAAGAGGTGACTCTTTTATGGACAAGATTGAGAACCTTCCTCATAGAAGGGGGTATCTTTCCATAAAAAGCTATGGGGTGAGTGTTCCCAAGAGATTCTACAGCTTCGTCAGGATGACATGTTGGTATCTGGGTATTCATTGAGGTGTACCGACCATCCCAAGTACTCGATGAATAACATATGGTCAGTGATTTAGGGCTCAGACCTCCAGGAAATTTGTGTTTAGGGACATCTGAGCCAACACTATTACTTTATGCATTCCTACTAATATTAGGGTGATAGAGAGAACCTTTTTGGTTGAATTTTCTTTGGATAAGCGGATACAGAAAATGAATGTTAGTAGTGGGAAATCAAGAAACTGATGTCAGCCTCAAATAATTAGGCGTGTAAAATGTTTTTGGAAGAGGAAGTGTCAAAGATAGATGAATTTGCAGGTCAGCAGACATGGAAGTGGAGTTGGGAGAGCAGCATGAGGTGGTATACATTTTGACATGTTACAACCACCACCCTAATGTGGTCCCCATCAGGCTCAGTGAGATGGAGGATAGGGGAAGGGAGTAGCTGCATGCAGTCAAAGAGTGTGACCCAAGGGCTCCAGGAATGATTAGAGGTATAGTCTGTGTCTAATACTAGTTGTCGTATTGATATACATAGAAACTAATAATTGTTTATATCCACGAATCTTGTTAAAAACCTATAGTTTTTTATTAAACCATTGAATTGACCCTAATGTGTAGAGATACCTTTGGGAGGAGAATTGATAATCACACATATGCTGATGGTGTGATCTGACCCTTGATGTGATATTTTCAGTTGGAACCTCTTGGTGGAAGCGTTGAGGCCTTATGAAATTAGTTTTTGTATGGACTATACATCTAAAATTCATACTTAGATGGAATGTATTAGGCAAAAAGGTTGTGGTTTATCTACAACATTGGAATTGGGTTTTTTGTGGTCATAGAAAAAGGAAACCCAATCAGCAAAGGATAAACTCATGTATAGAAGGGTGTATCTGATCACTCTTGAGTCATCCAGCCTTACCCTTGTGGCAGGAGGAGTTTTTAGATTTTAGTTCCAAAAAGGATTGGAAGAGTGTGTGGAAATAATTTCAAAATATTTTTCCAGGATCACCTCCCCGAAGCGAGAGGGAATTCTACTTTGTCTAGGTAGAGCCGGAGATTTTTACCAAACTTATCCAGGGTAGCAGCACCCGTGTCAACTTTGATGAAAAAGGGGGGGCCTTTCCTGTTGACAGAGAAGTTTCAGCAGAGGTTTTAAGAGTTAAGTCCGATACTGACAAGTATAACTATGCCACCCATGACCTGGAGTTAGTAGCAGTGGTCTTTGCACTAAAGATGTGGTGGCACTACCTGATTGGTGAATAGTTTACCATTTACTCTAATCACAAGAGTCTCAGGTGTATCTTCTCACAGAAGGACCTAAACCTAAGACAACAATTATGGATAGAGTTACTCTAATACTATGACTTTGAGATAGTCTATACTCCTGGGAAGGGGAAACGTGGTAGCAGATACACTCAACAGGAGGTCTAGTCTACAACTGCTGAGTGGGGTGTCAGAGAAACTAGTCACACTATGGATATCCTTCATGGATAAAGATGCAGCATCTTACCTCTAGTCTATGACTTTCCCTCCCCCAGTTCAGTAGTGAATTTGGGAGACACAGCATGGGACATTGATAGTGAGGCTCGACGTGCTCAGATATCCTCAAGACAGAAACCTGAAGGATTTCCTGAAGGTGGGGAGTATGTCATTTTCTTAAAATGATGTCACATAGTACCGGTGGCTCTACGGGAGGAGGTGTTGGGGGAGTTCCGTATGTCCCCTCTAGAGGTACATCTTGGTGTGGCATAGATGTACCAGGACCTCCGATGTCAGCAATGGTGAACAGGGATAAAGAAGGTAGTGGTAGAGTTTGTATCATGATGCCTCACTTGTCAAAAAGAGAAAACTGTATAGAACTGGCAGAAGTCTTATGCCAATAGGAGATGGAGACCTTTGGGGTCCAAGGAGGAAGACCATGCCTTCCTATGGGTCTCACCCTGATGAGGAATATAGAGGTTTAGTCAGGTAGAAATATATTTTCAAGATTCATCGGACCTTTCTAGATTATCAACAGAGTGGGAGAGGTGGAATACCATCTATCGCTTCCCCCATAGATGCAACGGGTGCATAATGTTTTCTCTGTGTCACAGTTAAGTAGATTCATGCATGATTGATTGCACGTTATTGACTAGGGTGAGTTGAACATTGATGATGGGGTGACTTTTATAAAGTTCCTGGTAGACAGAGAGGATTGACAGGAGTGAGTCCTTCATGGACGTCATATCCCTCTAGTGTTAGTTTTTTGGTAGCACGGGGACCTCCACGATATCACATGGGAGCATGAGGATTAGATTCTTGTTCAGTACCTTCATTTTTTTATATTCCTTTGTTTTGGATTTTGGGGACTTAAAGACCTAAGGTGGGTAGAATTTAATATCCCAGAATTTTTGTATAATTTTTTTTATATGGAATTATTTTGAGATCGCGAAATATGATGGCATGCAATTCTAAGGCTCAGAGTGCTCAGAATGATCTGTCGAAGTTTTGTTAAGCTTAAATTAGCGCGCATAAGCAGTTTTCCTAGAAAAGTTGAATAACTTTTAAATGGTTTCCTGGATTAAAAATCTAAGGGCATTGTCAGTTTGGTATGTCAGGTTTACCCTAGGCGCGACATAAGATTATTTGGAGCAGGCTTCAAGTGAAAAAACCTAAAAATGACATAATTGTAAATAAAATAGTTAAATAAAGTTATTTTATTTTTCGAATTCTTATGACTCATGAATGGTAATTTGGATTAAAAATCTGAGACCACTGTTGAACTCGTCAGGGAATTAATTTCTTAGGATGATACTAAAATTGGCCAATACGGGCCACCAGTGAATGTTAGTTTTTGCGTGTAAATAAAATAATTAAATGGAAATTATTTTACTATAGAATTCCTAACTTCGAAACAATAACTCGGATTGAAATTCCGAGAGTACCATTGAGTTCGTTGGGGCATGTTCTTATTAGGAAAAGCCTAAACTCGACCATCACAGGTCGAGAGTGAACATAATTAATTTTTTGAACTTTTTTATGGTATGTTCAGTAAACGTGTGAGCGGAATTTTCTAACTTTTGAACTGGTGCTTAGATTAAAAATATGAGGGCGTCGTTGAATTCGAAGCACCAAGACTCGCTTAAGGAAGACTTTATATTGACCTTAGTAGGTCTAGAGAAAAAGGTAAGTTTTTTGACTTTTTATAATAAATAAAATAAAATAATTTTATTACTTTATATTCATTATTATCCTCCAATGGACAAGCGGAGTGTGGGACCCACGATGTGTCAATCTAATAAATTGTGTGGACTATCAATCTTAATTAATGACATCGTGGGGAATTAAAAAGGTTCCTAATTAATGAGTCCTTATTAACTCTCCACATCATTACTTACCCTCCCCCTCTCCTATATTTATGGAGGTTGGGGGTATCATCAAAGCTTCTCCAAGAAACTAAGTATTGAAGGAGTGTTGAGATGCCATACCCTTAGAGGACGGAGCTGATCCTAGTAGGAGGTGAGGGGTGACACTGAACCATGAACCGAAGATCGACATCCTGGTGGTGCCATTGGAAGCTCGTTGCGGGGGATAAATAACTCTGACTAGCTTCAAAAAAACATTCTCACCATCATTATTAAGGTAGGGGGTTTATTAGTTTACGCATTTTAAATTTTTTTGTCTTCCACGTTCTTAAATAATATGAATAACGTAGACCAACCAACTAATGGTTTGATCTGTGATTCATTTGTTATTGCAGGAGGTTATTGTGAGGTATCTTTGTAGGGTTTTCATTTTTGTTTAATTCAACTGATTATTAAACCCTTAATCCCTCTAATGCTTATGATCTAACATGGAGGGCATGGGCCTAACGAACCTAGCCCGAACCATCCATTATCTTTCCATCCTTTCGACTCAATAGAAGACCTCCAGCGTGACGACATCGACTGGCTATGTTGGTGATAGCACATAGATGCACGCCGCAAGAGGAGTTTTCAGCACAAAGTCACGTAGGACATCAGAGCGACCGGCACCGGTCAGCCCTGGAAGAGGCGCAATGCACCGTCGTGTGCCACCGGTGAGCAAAGGGTTCTGCAGCTCATCAGCCACGGTGATGGGAGGAAGGAGACCGGCACACCGGCCGGCCGTGGGTGGTGGAGCAGTGCGTCGTCACGCACCCTTGGATAAGCCATCTTGAACATGGGTTGGATGCAATGGAATTGGCAGGACCCACTCTAGCAAGTCCCACATGCCACCTGGCGATGCCATGTGGCGCCTCCACTGCGACGAAGACCGAAAAACCTTCAGTCGTTTGGGAAAATCGGGGGGTCTCTCCCCTGGTGAAGTCTAGGGAGGACACCCCCCCCCCCACCCCCTTGTGGGTCACGGACTATGTGGCCAGCCCGCTGCCCAGTGGGCAGCCCCCTTGCAGGTCGTGCCCTACGTGGGTCGGGTCACACCCTTTTGGGCCACCCTTCACTGGATGCCCCATTGTGGGTCAGGGTAGCCCTTGTGGGCCTCCATTTTCTGGATGGGATGGACATCATCCCAATAGGTCGAGCCCAATGCGGTCCTGCCCAAACCGGGTCGGTCCAACTGGGTTGGACCGAACCTCGGCCCCACCAAGCCCAAAAACATTTAAAGGGTCGTATCTTGATAATTGGATGTTCGTTTGATAAACCATCTATGGTGTTGGAATATATGGATTGATATAGTTCTTTTTATATAATCCTCTTGATTTTTAGAGAAAGTTGGAGTATGGCTAGGTTGGATTGAACTCGAATCCAACTGGGACCCTAGAACTAAAATTCTTACAACTCACAGATCGGGTGTCTAATTGACGCACCGTCTATCACGTTGGAACCGTTATGACCTGGAGGTACTTTGGGTTAGTCCTTTTTCAAGATTTGTGGTGGTAGAGGTATGAATTCTATCTCGAGGGTAGATTATACAGAACTTGAGCGCACCGAGTACGAGGAATCAAGTGGATGGCAATGAGGTCAGGGATGGAGATAGATCATATGAAGGTCAGCACTCAGCGATCCGGTGTGGGTCAATGTATACTGATACTTTGTGGTTCAGATCATGTGTGGTTTAGTGCTCAGTGATCCTCTATGGTTCAACGCATACCAATCCTACATCGGTCATATCCTCTGTGGGTCTGTGCTCAACGATCCTGTGTAGGTCAGCGCATATCGATCCTTTGTGGGTCAGATCCGGTGTGGGTAAGTGGGGGTTAGTTACCTATCGACTATGGGTGGGTCGAATCCTATGTGGATCGCTGTGGAGGTTAGTACATATCGATCATGTGTGGTTCAGACTCCTTATGTTCAGAATGAGTGCCTCTTGATAGAATAAGATGATCTAGCTTCGTGACTATTCATCTGTACATCTATACATCACTGAAAACCTGGTTTGAGCTAATACTATGTTTAAACTAAGTCTTTTACATGTGTGGTACTTTTATCTTCATAGTGATATATTTGTGGTGATACTGGTGTGGTACTTTTACCTTCATGGTGATATCTTTATAGTGATACATATTTGGTACTGTTTCCTTCATGGTGATATCTTCGTGGTGTTACCTATTTGGAACTTTTACCTTCGTGGTGTTATCTTTGCGGTGTTACCTGTGTGGTACTTTTACCTTTTTGTTGTTACCTTCCTAGTGTTACCATTGTGATATTATTCCCCCTCTTTTTAAGATGGAATGTAATAGGCAAGTTATCTCTTCAATAACTTGTGTTGTTCCCTCCGGGACTTTGGTCAAAAACAGACCCTCCTCTCCAATTAGCCACTCTATTCTTCCCAGTTACCAATCTTCTTTGTATGCAGATTGTTCTAACACTGTTTTAATGAAGATTCCTTCCCCTGTTGTCGTTGATATTAATTCTTCAGCCTCCGGACCTATTGAAACAGATCCATTTTCTGAGTCAGTGGCCCTTCATGAGGAGGTTTCTTTTTTGGGTGGAAACGCCCCTGATTTGGTTGTTGCCATAGTTTTAGAATTGCATCCCTCGGATCCATCCCCTATTGGAAATCTTGTAGGCATATTGACTAACTGTAATGTTAAGGCAGGAAGAAACATTGCTAAATCTGAGTCTCCATCAGATAAAAAGGATAAAATCTGTACTTCCAACAAACACACTTCCCCTAGGAAAACTAGAGTTCAAAGTTCTGGTAATAAAAAAGGGGGTCAAACCCCAAGAGTAAATAATAATGCATATACTCTACTGGAACTGTTAGGGGATTACAAACCCTGGCACCCTTAATGTTTTGAAGTATTTTATTTTTACCCTTCGTCCTAGGCTAATTTCCATTGTTGAACCTAAAGTTAACTTTGCCCCTAAATTCCTACATCTGTGTAATCATGGTTTTTCCTTCTTAGGTGCTTGTAAAAATGGTTATATTGACTCTCTTTGGATTTTCTATCACTCCTCTCGAAAAAATGTCAATATTTTTAGTCTCTCTATTCAAGCTCTGACGTGTGATTACTACCTGGATAGCACTCACATGTTTAATACCTTTTTTATGCCAAAAAAATTACCTGGATCGAAGATCTCTTTAAAATGAGATTTCTGACATCAATACCATGATTTAAGATCTCTGGGTCTTGGTTGGTGACTTTAATGCTATTTTTTCACCCTCTGAAAAAATCGGTCACTCGTTCTCCTCTATCTCTGCTAGAGAATTCAATGCTACCATATAAGGCAATAATCTTATTGAGATTAACCTTACAGGTGATCAATTTACTTGGTACAGACATCATTGCAACCTCGTGGTGGTAAGTAAACTTGATAGAGCTTTCATTAATGATTCTGGTCTTGAAAAATGGAACCAGATCTTGTGTGCTACCCTTACTAAAATTGTTTCTGATCATCATCTGATCTTAGTCAGTATTCCTCAAAACTCCCAGAAACCTTCCTTTCCTTTTAGATTTAATTTGGCTTGGTCTTCGGACCCGTAGTGTGTCTCTCTTATCAGTTCTTCCTGGACTAATATGGGAAATCACAATGATTCCTTTTCTTGCACCACTAAGTTGAAAAACCTCAAAAACATTCTCAATAAGTGTTGTTCTAATAAATCAGCATTAATCGATAAAGATATTCAGGATTTGGAAAAGGATTTGTCTCTCATTTAGAATAATAACATCATATCCAGTTTCAATTCTGATCCCCAGGATGAAATCAACATCTCTACTAAATTGATCTCTCTCCTTAACTTTAAAGATAACTTAAAGAAGAAAATTTTCAAAACAAATTGGCTCAATGATGGAGATAGAAACACCAAATTTTACAACTCTCTTCAACATGTTAGAAAAGATTGTAAGCTTATCTCTTACCTAAGATTTGAGGGTAATCTCATTGAATCTGAGTAACATATTGTTAATCATGTTGTTTCCTAATTCACGGAAATTTTCAATGGTCCTAACATTAACAAAGATATCCTGCCAAACATTATCCCATGCATGGTTACTTCTGAGGATAATTGTCTTCTCAACAGCATCCCCCTTGATTCTGAAATTAAAGACACTTTCTTCGGTCTAAATCCAGACAGTTCCCCGGGTCCTGATGGTTTTAACAATGGTTTTTATCAAAAACATTGGGATGTCCATCAAAATGACGTTTGTAAGTTAGTTAAATATTTATTTTTAAAAGGGGTTCTCACCCATGATCTCAACTCTCAATTACTCACGTTAATTTCTAAAGTTGATAATGCTGATGAAATTCACCTTTTCCATTCCATCGCCCTTTTAAATTCCCTCTTTAAAATTATCACTAGGATCCTTATGAATAGGCTTTCTAAAATCAGCAACAAAATTTTCTCCTGGAACCAGTTTGGATTCATTAAAGGAAGATCTATACAAGATTCCATTTGCCTCTCCTCATAATACACTAATTTATTGAATAGATACACTAGAGGTTGAAATATTTCTCTTAATCTAGACATTACTAAAGCCTTCGATACGATTGACTAGACCTTCATTTTTAAAGTCCTCTCTAGTTTTGGCATTAATGATTACTTTGTCACTAAAATGAAAATCATCTTCAACTCAGCCAATCTCTCTATCCTTATTAATGGTTCGCCTAGGGGATACTTAAAATGCTTTAAGGGTGTCAAACAAGGATACCCGCTCTCTGCTATCATTTTTTCTATTGTTGAAGACTACCATAGTAGATTGCTCTCCCTCAATGTTGAGTGTGGCAGAATCAAACCTATTATTTCTTCATGTAATCATCATGCTCCCTCTCACCTACTCTATGCCGACGATATTATTTTCTTCCTTCAGGGAGACAAAAGAAATATCAATAATCTTAAATCCATCATTTCACACTATGAGGAGGTTTCTGTCCAGTGTATTAAATAAAAAAAATCTTTTATTTACTTTGGTAAAAACTTCCCCTATAATAGGAAAACTCATATCACCAATATCTTAGGGGTAAAGGAAGGAACCCCCCCCCCCCCTTTTACTTATCTTGGTGTCCCCATCTTCTGGGGTCTCCCCAAAGCTTGTTATTTTCACCACATTGCTGAACAAATCCAAAAGCAATATTCTTCATGGAAAGGTAAATCTTTTTATATGGCTGGAATAATCTGCCTTGTTAAATCCACTATTGTCTCTAATCTGGTTTACTCCATGATGGCCTACAAATGGCCTTTGGGCCTGATAAAACGGTTAAATACTGCTATAAGAAACTTCATCAGGAGTGGAAGCACTCTTGAAAGAAAATTGGTCACGGTCTCTTGGGCCACTTGTTGTAAACCCATTGAAAATGGAGGAATTGGTATTAAGAGTATTAAAATCATTAATGAGGCCCTCCAAGCCAAAATCATGTGGTCCCTCATTCATAATAACTCTCATTCCATGAGATTTCTCAAAAATAATTTCCTTGATAAGCTTAAATACGGTTCTTCAAATTACATGACTTCTTCTATCTGGCCATCGATCAAAGCTTCTTTTCACTCTATCTTGGAAAATTCTAGATGGCTTGTTAGTAATAATTCTTCATTAAAATTCTGGTTTGATAACTGGACTGGCTCCCCCCTCATTTCGGAGATGCCTTATATTGTTTCCCCTATTCCCGCGAACTGCTCTATCAGGGACATGATCAATTCCCCTGATTCTTAACTTCTGAATCCTATCAAGGGAATTGCTGACAATTATCATTTCACTTCCATGGAGGATTTTCTTGTTTTGGAACCTACTCATAATGGCTTGTTAGATTCTAAAATTTTTTATCACCATCACTTCCCTAATGATGATGAAAATTTTAATTGGATGGTCAAATTCAATAAATCCCAGATCAAGCCTTCTCGTCTCACTCTTATGTGGCGCATTGCTCATCAAAAATTTCCAACTGATGTTTTCTTGCAATCTTATGGATTTTATCTTTATTCTAAATATAGATTATGCAATCAGCATCGTGAGGACATTAATCATCTTTTTTTATCTTGTGATACTGCGATGGCCCTATGGCATTACATCTTTGACCTTTTTGATTGAAAATGGATTTTAGAAACTTTTATTTTCTCAAAATTGAAAAGAACATTGGATTTTCCCAGGTCTCCCCAAATGAAGAATCTCTTTCTTACTGCTGTTGCAGAGCTTCATCATATACTATGGTATGGTAGAAATGATTCTTTTTTCAACAATAACTTTTTTAATATTAATACAGGTAAAATGAGGATACTTCTTGCTATAAAGAAAGCGGCTATGATCCAAAAATACTGTTGTGACAATTCTGTCATAGTTTTTGAAAACCTCTTCCGAATTGGTGTCAAAGGTATCTTCCTGAATCCACACTACACTATTGAAGGCATTTGGCAGGCTCCTCCTCCTAGATGGATTAAGATAAATGTGGACGGAGCCTCAAAGGGAAACCCTGGGCTCTCAGGATGCAGAGGAATTTTCAGAGACCATAAGGACTGGATCTTCAGATGTTTCTTTGGAAGCTACGAAATTGCTTCTGTGCTGGAGGCAGAAATGATTGTTACCATTCATACCATTTCCTATGCAAAGTCTTTTAACTTGAATAATATCTGGATCGAGAGCGACTCCACTACTATTGTGAAAGCCATCTGGAAGGGTGATGCTCATCTTGCATGGCCTCTCACCCCTCAATGGATGGACTACCTTGCCATGCCCAATGGCCTCAACTTTATTGCCACTCATACCTATCGTGAGTCTAATATGATCTCTGATGGGATTTACAACATTGGGGTCTCACATGAGATCACTTAGAGGAATGAACTCCCTCCGGAGTTGAAACCTTTTTTTATTAAAGACTCTAGAAAATTTCCCTCTTTCTATTTGTGGTAACTTGTTTGTTTCTCTTTCTTTTTGAATAAATCTCTATGTTCTGGTCTTTTGACCAGAACTCACCCCCCAAAAAATGAGATGAGTATATCTTAATAAATTAGGTATATGTATGGGAATATACCTAAGTATAGTTGTTGACTAATTTGTGCTTTGTGATTAAGCCTTACTTTGTGGTTTTTCCTTCATGTAACTTTATGAGATATATGAGGTCTCAGGGTTCCTTATGAGTATCGTTATATTCACCCTTGCACTGGCTTCGCCCGCACCTTTTTGAGTCTTGTGCAGACGACGTACAACATTGATCGAGATTTGAGGGAGATGAGACCAGATGGTATATGGAGGAGACGGGCAGACATGGAGTGATTTAGAGGCGATCTGTACCTACCCTTCAGGTATGATCCTCATAGGATGACCTAGGAGTTGTTTTACCTTTTTTAGTTGTATTATACCTTTCATTTGTACTTGTATTTTTACTTTGGGGTTATTATTTTGTCCCCTTTACATTTAGAGCTCTTTTTACTACAGTAGTTTACCTCATGGTTGCATCTTGTTGCATTCTACTCTATATAATTGTACAAGATTAAAGGCAATCCATTCCCATTTTTGAGATATTATTTTCTGGTGCTAGTCATCAGCCCCTGGCCTATGGAAGGTTGGCTTGGTGTAGTCATGGAATTGACCCCAGGGGGATGGGTCTCGACATGGCTAAATAAGGCTTTACATGGTTTGATGAAAGCACTAAGATCCTGGTATTCAAGGTTAGATCAGTTTCTAAAAAACTCGGTTGTCAGTGTGGTGGAGTTGATTACAATAAATATTTCAACCACGATAATAATTAAAGGATGATGGAGCTTGTATATGTTAATGACTTAATCTTTAGAGGATTAGATGAAGCACAGTGCATATAGTTTTCTAAATTCACAAAAAGTGAGTTCGAAATTTCAATGATTAGTGAATTGATGTTTTTCTATGGTTTACAGGTAATGAAAGTAAATAATGACACATTCATTTCTTAATATAAATATTCCAAGGAGGTTTTGAGAAGATTTGGAATAGAAAAATCCAATAAGATTATGTCTCTAGTGGCTATATGGATGAAACTATCTCGGGAAGATGAATGCAAAGTGGTCAATGTCACATAATACAAAGAGATCATAAGAAGTCTATTGTACTTAATAGCGACATGAATATATATTGTTTTTTCCTAGGTCTCAATCAGAAAGGTATCAAAGTAATCCTAAATAAATCCACATCCTTGTATTAAAATGAATACATCAGTATATAAAGGTCACTATGGATTTTGGTTTGATTTATAATGAAAAATCTCAGCCAATGCTATTGGGATACACAGATGAATATTGGGCCGGTTCAACAAATAATAGAAAATAAACATCAGGTGGTGCTTTCTATCTTAGTGCATTTTTAATTTCATGGATAATAAATAAACAAGAATACATTTCATTGAGCACCATAGAATCTGAGTATATTGCAACCACTCAAGAATGCACACAATTATTGTGGATGAGACAACAGTTTGACGATATGGGGGTTGAAGTAAAGTCTCTGATTAGAATCCATTGCGATAATTTAATTTCTATAAATCTTATCAAAAATACCATCTATCACTCAATTATAAAGAACATTGAAATAAAATATAATTTTATCAAGGAGAAGTTGGATGAAGGGATTTTGAAGTTGGAGTGTGTGACTACAGAACAACAGGTTGTGGTCATTCTAATAAAGGCCTTACACAAAGAAGTATTTGAAAGGCATCATCTGGCTCTGGGAGTTCAGTCAAATCCTTTTTCTTGAAAAACTCTGAATAAATCAAAAGAATTTCCATTAGATTCGATGATAATGGTGGATAAATGGTGCTATTAAATGGTAGGAAATGTCTCAGTCAAGAAATTGGGACAATTTTCTAGTTGGAGCAGTGAGATAGGGGGAGTTGAAGCTGTTATGGGGTGTAGAGATATAGAGGGAGTGTTTAATCTGATTATGCTATACATGATCAACCAAAGGATGCATATCTCAGTAACTAAGGTTTTTGATGAATATAGAATAATGTTGTTTGAATATAATTAAGTGATTCATTGAATAACTTTGCATTATACTCTTTTTTCTTATTCCGATCATATCTCATATGGTATTAGAGTATGTCATAAGTAAATCCTTGATAACTATCTTAATTTCGAGATTTGAATGCTGGAAAAAGTTAAAAGAATCTTTAATGTGATATCAAATTATGAAAGTATTTCCAAAAAACACAAAGGGGATGATTTTTGGGGGAAATACCTCAAGGTGTCCTCTTGGTATGATTTGGGTGTGATTGTGTTTGTGGACAAATACAAATTACCGTAAATGAGTCTGGTTGGTGACTTATGAAGTATCTATTTAAGGTGGCGCAGTTTTGTCGTGTTTTCATAAATTTTGGGCCTCAAAATCAGAAGTTTTTTTGGAAATGAATTTTTTTTCACAAATGGGTTCATGGTTCATGAATCATGAAGGAAATTTTGAGAACTGTGAAATGTGGTACACAAAATAGATTTAGGAAATCATAAAAGGGAGGATTCTGTATATGGTATATGGACCGCGTAGGTGGAATGGTTCAGAGAGCGATGATGGTTCGGGGTAAGACTAGTTGTACATGTAAGGCATACAGTTCATGGGATGGTTTTTCATTTGTAAAAATGAGGTCGTGATTTTGGCCACTGTGTAGGAAGAGTGGTGGTACATGTAACACTTAGGGAGGAATGGTTTGTAGGATAAGCAGTGCACAATGAAAGTTATATCACATTGATTATTTGGTAAATCTCAGATTTATCGGATTTCACAAATCTATTTTCCTATATTAGTAGTGTTAATACCATCATTACTAAGACAAATTCTCATAATAAAACATCTTTTCTCTGGGAATTCATCCAATTCCAAAAGAGGTTCACGAGGAGGATTCTATTAAGGGTGAAGCAGTTCAAAGAAGTGATTCCATTAAACGGTGTTTGCTGAGAATTTTATTCTGTAAAGGAACAAGGAGGTATCCATATGAATTAGTCCACTGATGAAGTAGTCTGAGGAAGAATTAATTCTACAGAAGTGGAAGTTGTAAGTGAAGTTAATACACGGAAGTAGTATGTGGAGGTGGTTTGAAGAGGAGGTTCATGGAGACAGTACGTGGAGGTGGTACGTGATGTTGGAAGCAGAGTTAGTTCACAAAATATGTGGTCCATTAAGTATACCTTTTATGCAGTTTTCACAATAGGCAAGGTGTTTCACAGAGGACTCAAAGAAGCTTACAAATTCTTTAAAATAGTTTTCAAAAGTAATTTTCACTAACTAAAAGTATGAGGAATAGTGGATTTCATCTATGGGTAAAAAGGGACATAAATAGAGCATCTATATATAGTTGAGGATGCATGCTTTTATGAAAATTAAGGGACCTACATGTCCATAAACTATGACTGGATCCCTTCCAAGAGTAGTGAGAGAAGGAAAATGAAGACAGTGATCCTTTCCACCAGCAGTGAGCCAAAGAAAGAGACATAGAGAGTGAACCTTGGGAATGCAGTGAGCAGACCCCAAATCTTGTTAAGGTAGTAATCTTGGGAATATAATTAATCTTCTTTGAACATAATGATTGGTAGTAACCCTTAGTGAATTTTTTATAATTAGTACAATGTCATCATATGATCCTTGGATGTAGCCCAGTGAGGGTAAACCAAGTAAAAATATATTTGTCCTTATACTTGTTTTATTGATTTACTTTAATTTCATTATTATCAGATAAAATTAGAACAGGAAAGGATCAAAATTAACATTAAAGAGCATAATAAGTGACCCTTTTAATAAGGAGGTTAAGATCCAGTGGGTTAAAAATAAGTTTGAAAAGAATATCCATAACCTGATTCACCCCCCCCCCTCATGTATCTAGGCTCCTTTTAGACCTAACAAGGCTAGTGAGGAAGTATTTTTAGGGAAAAGTATGTTACAGGTAACCTATGAGAGAGTGAAATGGATTCAAAAGAGTTAGATTACATATCATAATATTTAGAGATCCAAGTCCAACTATAGGATAATTCCTTTAGCATTTTTTATAGGTGGCCATATTTTTCTAAGAGGGACTTATCATTTAGGCCATTGATTTTTTAGTAAGAATGGTAAGTTATCCACTCATTACATTAGCCCCTATTGATCACTGAGTGGGTTGGGATTGTAGAGACCCGAAGCCTGATGTACATGTACATTACATTACTTTTGCGGAATACTTAGTACATTACAAAAACACACACACAAGGACCGTAATAGTTTAGTGTCTTTGGAAACTCGGACTATAATCTTCTAATCGTGGTGAAAGATCTTCAACATCTCGCATAAAGATCTTCCTTTTTTTTCTACCTAAAACCTTTCTTTATATCCTGGGGAAAAGAAAACATAAAAGGGTGAGCTCAAATGCTCAGTAAGGGTAAACAAAAGAAATATCAATCACATCATATTCATAAGAACATAACATTTTGGAAATCATGACCTGCAAAAGAGAGCATAATTTCATAACATGGGATAAATCATGGCAGTGAAATGTAATCACAATAATCATAACATAAAACATGGAACTTTGTGGCATACACACATAATCATAGAGAATCATTTCTTGTTAGTCAAGACTCATTGCCAAGACTACCTTAGTGGACAAAGTCCCTTTCTGAATCGAGTAATCCTCGTTTCAGTCCTGTTTCACTGAACCGGTATAACCTACCATTCCAGCCATATCTATCTCATGAGATACAAAATCTTTACCCAATGCATTGGAGGGAGATATAGGTCCCACCCATCTCTTAATTAATCCTTTCTTATGTGTGCCACAAAATCATAAATCATACATCATTGCATAACCCATGTAATAAAAATGGGATTCTTAAACAACATGACATCATAAAACCATTCATATAAGATAAAGGAATTCATAAACATAATTCCATCACAACATAGTCAAATCAATGTAAAAATATGGATAGAAACAGAACCCTTTATTATCTTAGATGGAAAATAATTTCTATAAAACACTTGAAATGAATTCTTGAGGAAAATATCCTTTCTTCTTCAAAATCAATTTCTTTTCACAAAAAATCATACAATTTTAAAAGAAAGAGATTTTATTGAAAATAGTCATGAAATATTTTGGAGGAAGGTTCATGAAAATAAGGCTTTATAAAACCGTAAAAATCCGTTCGTGCCGTATAAGTTAAAAAAAACATTCTTCGTACTTTTGTCGGAAAAGTCAAAAAGTACCTCGTATGAAAAAGCGACAAAAGATTCCTTTCATATTCTTTACTAAAAACTCACCAAAGAGTAAAATTGGATTTAAACTATTGTAAGTGGATGGAAACAATATTAAATATTGAAGGAACATGGATGTGGATGATAAAATACACCCCAGTAAATACTTACGAATAAACAATCTCGGATAAAAATGAGATTGTGATATTTCCCTTACCTTAGGTCCGACTTGCTTTGTAAGTGTCCGAACCTCCTGTATAATGATTTAAATCATGTTATTGACTTATTACAGAATCATATTCATTGTTATGATATCATATATGGTTCACTTATGACATTATATTACCCGTTCTTTTGTAAATTCCATGTTAAAGAAGCGTTTTGGGTAAAATCGTTTCATTTATCGTAGGTGGTTTGACTTGTTGTTCTTGACATCATTATTACTTATATCATGATTTACTTACTTCCAGAATATAAAATATGATTTATATATCATATATATTCAGTATATATATATATATAATAGGTAGATAAATAAAATGAAAAACACCGTTCATGGAGACGGTAGTCCGTACGTACGCATGAACGCTGTTTTCCTTTCCTTATTGTCTTGAAATGGAAGTAAGTAGATGACTTACATATGTATATATATACATAAATCCAGTAGCTTTATAATGTCATATATTTCATTATTATTTCTTATATATACATTATAATCATTCTTAAATGGTTAACATGGAGAATGAATCTCATCACGTCGTGGAGACGGTATTCCGTACGTACGCACGAGCGATGATATCATTTCTATAAATATTGAATTGAATTGGAGTGGATTATACAATATATCAGAATCAATATGATGTTATAATAACTATTTATAGTTATTCTTTACACCATAATACCCATCCATGTAAGGTGGTGGTGGAAAATAGATTACACCACGGCGTGGAGACGGTATTCCGTACGTACGCACGCGCGGTGATTTCTTTCTCCGTAGGATGGATAGATGGTGAAATAGGGTTGTTTCATACTTATAATAACATATCAGTATATGAGTGATACTGATGTTATTACTTCATAATGAAACAACCTAAGAAGAAGAAGTGGAAGAAGAAATAAAGATGAAAGAATTGGTAACGGTAATTACCTCTTCTTTGAAGTGCCTCTTTGAGACCTCCTCTTAGGGCACTAAAATTGGTCTTTGAGGAAGACCAGAACCTCTAGGATGTTGCTAGGGAAGTGGAGAGGATAAATTGGCAGGGGTTGGCCGAGCTTGAGTGCTCAAATTGGTGTGAGGAGGAGGGGGAGGAGGTGTCCTTTTATAGGGGAGGAGAGGGGCACCTTAGGAATATCTCAAAATATTATTTTATATTAAAGTCAAAATCGGTTTATAATGGTTCCAAAGGGTCTTATTTCGAAGATAATGTGGGGATGGGTCGAAATCCTATCAACCAATAGGATTTAGACAAGTTTAGGGTATTATTTTAACCTTATCAATTAGATTTAACTCTAAGTTAAATAATTTAACTTTTACCGTGTATTTTTGTTTTCTTTCACTATATGGTTAATAAACTTACTATAACATGCCAAACGAACCCCAAATTGTATATTATTAATACATATATCCTTATCTAAGTCATTTGGCCGAACCTTAGATTTTTAGGAATAAAATAACAATTAATAATATAATATTTGATTTAAAAACTATTTTGTGTCAATTTTGACACTATTTGATATATGATTTTTGTGAAAGTCATAACAGAATTATATGTTCGAACCAAGTTGATTAAATCAACACTCATATATCATAGTAACATAGAAAATTAGTGGAATTCATAAAAAGTCTTAAATTACATTTATTTTGGTATTTATATTATCAATTATGTCAATATTTCATTAATAAGATAATTACTGCATCATTCTTGTGTCATAAATAAATTATATTATTTGATGTCTAAAAATTACAAATAAAATACCATCATGTAGGAAATCGTTTTAGCTTTCTAATGAATATTTATAGTCGAATTTATCTTATGTATAACCCCATATTAAAAATGATTTACTTATTAAACTTTGATTTTAACTATTTTAACCCTTCTTTAAATAAATTAATAATAAATGTCCTAATCTAGTCCAAGTGGGCCTAAATGGTCATATTTTATTCCTAAGTTTGTTTTTGGTCGAATTACACTTGTCCAATAGAATTAGGACATGTGTTAGGGTAATATTAATATCATATTTACCCTTAGTTACCCTATTTACTATTAACCGTGGTAAAAAAAATAAAAAGTTACTATTCACCAAAAAATTATTTTCATCTAATTGAACCACATTTTAGTCCTTGATATTAACCATGTCTCTCGGATTTTCGAAATTCCATTCACAGAAGCGGTAAAATTAAGTTTTATGCAAAATTCAGTTTTTAACCTACCACTTAGTAGTTTCACTATTCATCAAAAATTGATGTTTTTCAGAACAATGCCAAAATTTCATCCTAAGCTATATTTCATATTCCGAATTCAAAAATGAAATCTATTTAACCAAATTCATAACATAGAAGTTGCATTAATTAATTTTATAATTAAATCCCGTTGTTAAAACAAATAGCGTGTTTTTAAGAAACAATATCTATCAAAAGATTGACACTTGATTATGTCTGGTTTAAATGTGAAATTACATTCAATGACCAAAATTGTATTAAATTGTAAAAATATATTCTAAATATACTTTAAAATCACTCAAATTAATAATTTATCATTATTAATTATTTCGATTAAAAAAGTTGTTTTTAGTCATTTTCACTATTCATCAAAATATGAAAGTTATCCGAAAAGTACCAAAATTTCACCTTAGGCTAAATTCGATACTCCGAATCCAAAAATAAAGTTCATTTTGAAAAATAAGATTTACTGGATTTCAAAAAGTGGTTATTACTATTCATAACGGCTAGTTTTAATAATATTTTTATAGCATATCGTTATTTAGTGAAACTTTGTATTGCGTACTACACACGCTATCGAGGAAGGTCGCGATTGCGTGTAATGCAAGTCAAGTCAAGGATGCGTGTTGTGCAAGCTCCTTTTGGTGTAGCGTACAACACAAGACATTAATAAAATTAAAAAGAATATTTCTTTATAAAATCTTGGGCTGTTACATTCTACCCCCCTTAAAATGAATTTCGCCCTCGAAATTCGTCGGGGTTATAAATGGTTTACTATTTGAAAGTTTCTTTAATAGAAACCCACATCGTAAAAGGGAATACCGAAACTTGGCTTTAAAAACTAAAGTATGAAATGTAACGATTACCCAAATAAACTAATCACTGGGTTTCCACATAGGTGAAAATATGGATATGGAAGAGAAATCTAACCATCATGTTCTGATGGAGAGTGGTAGAGAACATGGCTATGGAAAATCCAGTAATCACAAATCCATAAATTTGTGACGATCTAAGGTACCATCTAATTCATCAGGTATAAGATCACTAGGACAACATTTTTGGTTTTCAAGATCATTTCCCTAAAGTTGAAAATTTTAATTAGAATAAATACTTACTTTATTTTGATACAATATCACTGTTGTTCGTGCCTTGAACAATTTCCACTTCATCTCTTAAATAAATGAAGTTGAATTTGTTATTCGTGAAGTGTTAGCAGATCATGTGATAGAATGACGGGTCATTCCATCTGTCTCAAACAAAAGGTAAGAAAAAGTTATTAAATATACATAAGTCATTCTATAGTGAGATTAATCATATATAGTTCCTAAAATGGACTTATACTTCATATATCATACTGCTTAATATAATAAAACTAGTTTCTACTAAACAGGGACTTCCTGTAGGTCAGTGGTAGGAGATAAAGGCCAGTCGCACTTCGGTTGTGGGTTCGATTCCTACAGCCTTGTCCGAGGCGATGGGCTGTCGCCCGTCCTGCAGGTCGTCCTTTTTCCAAAACTATATTACTATAACATCCCATCAATAATATCGAAAAAAAAATTATATCCTTAAACAATACTAACTTACGTCCAACACAATCTATTCCAATCTTTAGGCTTATCCATAATACTGCAGTCCACTCTCATAACATAGTGAAAACAATTACCAGAGATTTAATATCATCGTTGATCCCCATATATCATAAGATATGTTTTGTTGGTCACATTCCAAACATTCAAAGTCCTTAATCATGTATACTCTTGAATACCCATTGAACCTTAGTGAAAACTTGAATGCAGTTAAAAGTTAACACTTTACACATACCAAAATCCTCAAAATTATTTATACTCAAACCATGATATCACTTAGTCCTTATATCAATCATGAGCTCATGAATACAATCAAACATCTCATTATCTTCTTATCCTTTCATTATGCACTTATCATCTACTTTCCAAAAGTATCTGAATAACCTTTCATGGTTACTGGTAACATTAATCAGACAACAATGTAACAATCCTTACATGTCTCTTTATTCCATAGTACCATGAGATTACGTATACAACATTACACATGATAAACATGTAATCATTCCACTACATTCTTAAACCATTAACCGAGCTTCAACAATTCTTTCATCTCACATATCATTTGTAGTCTCTTCATCATCATCCACATAAATACTACCCATACAGCCATACTGATTCTCTTCATGAGTCTTTCCCTTAGGACATTGGTTTGCATAATGCCCATACATTCCACATTTAAAACACTTAACCATTTTTGATGTCGTAGCAATACCATTATCCTCATCCATGGTGTTAACTGAACCTTTTCCTTTGCACTTACTTGCTTTGTGTCCTTCTTTTCCACACCCAAAGCATCTTCCAGTTCCTTTGAAACATTCTCCTTGATGCCTCTTCCCACATGAATTACATAGGGGAAATTGAACTTTCATTCCTCTATGATCATCATGAAACTCCATCTTTCTCTTATTAGCCGAGTTAGGAAACTTACCAAATTTTACTTTATTGATCATATTATGAGATTGCTGATTCGGCATAATAATTATGTTTGGACTTCCAAATCCCATTTCATTATGAAGAATATCATTCCATTGTCCATCATATCCTCCATTATCGTGAATCATCTTGTTTCCAGCCATTTTCTAAAACCCAAAAAGAATAGTGTGAGAGGCAAAAATCATGCTAGGGAAAACAACATAATAAAGCGGGAGTACCTTCAATATCTAACATCTTAGGTTTAATTCTATGATCGTTAGCAAAGTTCTAGTACTATAACTTATACGTCTACTTAACCTTAGGGACATACCTAGACATACCGTAGAAATATCTCTAGGGATCTCACTAACGTTTTCGCATCCTAGTTTCCAAAGGTTGACTAAACCTTTCCTCTGATACCAACTGTAGAGACCCGAAGCCTGACGTACATGTACATTACATTACTTTTGCGGAATACTTACTACATTACAAAAACACACACACAAGGACCGTAATAGTTTAGTGTCTTTGGAAACTTGGACTATAATCTTCTAATCGTGGTGAAAGATCTTCAACATCTCGCATAAAGATCTTCCTTTTTTTTCTACCTAAAACCATTCTTTATATCCTGGGGAAAAGAAAACATAAAAGGGTGAGCTCAAATGCTCAGTAAGGGTAAACAAAAGAAATATCAATCACATCATATTCATAAGAACATAACATTTTGGAAATCATGACCTGCAAAAGAGAGCATAATTTCATAACATGGGATAAATCATGGCAGTGAAATGTAATCACAATAATCATAACATAAAACATGGAACTTTGTGGAATACACACATAATCATAGAGAATCATTTCTTGTTAGTCAAGACTCATTGCCAAGACTATCTTAGTGGACAAAGTCCCTTTCTGAATCGAGTAATCCTCGTTTCAGTCCTGTTTCACTGAACCGGTATAACCTACCATTCCAGCCATATCTATCTCATGAGATACAAAATCTTTACCCAATGCATTGGAGGGAGATATAGGTCCCACCCATCTCTTAATGAATCCTTTCTTATGTGTGCCACAAAATCATAAATCATACATCATTGCATAACCCATGTAATAAAAATGGGATTCTTAAACAACATGACATCATAAAACCATTCATATAAGATAAAGGAATTCATAAACATAATTCCATCACAACATAGTCAAATCAATGTAAAAATATGGATAGAAACAGAACCCTTTATTATCTTAGATGGAAAATAATTTCTATAAAACACTTGAAATGAATTCTTGAGGAAAATATCCTTTCTTCTTCAAAATCAATTTCTTTTCACAAAAAATCATACAATTTTAAAAGAAAGAGATTTTATTGAAAATAGTCATGAAATATTTTGGAGGAAGGTTCATGAAAATAAGGCTTTATAAAACCGTAAAAATCCGTTCGTGCCGTATAAGTTAAAAAAAACATTCTTCGTACTTTTGTCGGAAAAGTCAAAAAGTACCTCGTATGAAAAAGCGACAAAAGATTCCTTTCATATTCTTTACTAAAAACTCACCAAAGAGTAAAATTGGATTTAAACTATTGTAAGTGGATGGAAACAATATTAAATATTGAAGGAACATGGATGTGGATGATAAAATACACCCCAGTAAATACTTACGAATAAACAATCGCGGATAAAAATGAGATTGTGATATTTCCCTTACGGTAGGTCCGACTTGCTTTGTAAGTGTCCGAACCTCCTGTATAATGATTTAAATCATGTTATTGACTTATTACAGAATCATATTCATTGTTATGATATCATATATGGTTCACTTATGACATTATATTACCCGTTCTTTTGTAAATTCCATGTTAAAGAAGCGTTTTGGGTAAAATCGTTTCATTTATCGTAGGTGGTTTGACTTGTTGTTCTTGACATCATTATTACTTATATCATGATTTACTTACTTCCAGAATATAAAATATGATTTATATATCATATATATTCAGTATATATATATATATAATAGGTAGATAAATAAAATGAAAAACACCGTTCATGGAGACGGTAGTCCGTACGTACGCATGAACGCTGTTTTCCTTTCCTTATTGTCTTGAAATGGAAGTAAGTAGATGACTTACATATGTATATATATACATAAATCCAGTATCTTTATAATGTCATATATTTCATTATTATTTCTTATATATACATTATAATCATTCTTAAATGGTTAACATGGAGAATGAATCTCATCACGTCGTGGAGACGGTATTCCGTACGTACGCACGAGCGATGATATCATTTCTATAAATATTGAATTGAATTGGAGTGGATTATACAATATATCAGAATCAATATGATGTTATAATAACTATTTATAGTTATTCTTTACACCATAATACCCATCCATGTAAGGTGGTGGTGGAAAATAGATTACACCACGGCGTGGAGACGGTATTCCGTACGTACGCACGCGCGGTGATTTCTTTCTCCGTAGGATGGATAGATGGTGAAATAGGGTTGTTTCATACTTATAATAACATATCAGTATATGAGTGATACTGATGTTATTACTTCATAATGAAACAACCTAAGAAGAAGAAGTGGAAGAAGAAATAAAGATGAAAGAATTGGTAACGGTAATTACCTCTTCTTTGAAGTGCCTCTTTGAGACCTCCTCTTAGGGCACTAAAATTGGTCTTTGAGGAAGACCAGAACCTCTAGGATGTTGCTAGGGAAGTGGAGAGGATAAATTGGCAGGGGTTGGCCGAGCTTGAGTGCTCAAATTGGTGTGAGGAGGAGGGGGAGGAGGTGTCCTTTTATAGGGGAGGAGAGGGGCACCTTAGGAATATCTCAAAATATTATTTTATATTAAAGTCAAAATCGGTTTATAATGGTTCCAAAGGGTCTTATTTCGAAGATAATGTGGGGATGGGTCGAAATCCTATCAACCAATAGGATTTAGACAAGTTTAGGGTATTATTTTAACCTTATCAATTAGATTTAACTCTGAGTTAAATAATTTAACTTTTACCGTGTATTTTTGTTTTCTTTCACTATATGGTTAATAAACTTACTATAACATGCCAAACGAACCCCAAATTGTATATTATTAATACATATATCCTTATCTAAGTCATTTGGCCGAACCTAAGATTTTTAGGAATAAAATAACAATTAATAATATAATATTTGATTTAAAAACTATTTTGTGTCAATTTTGACACTATTTGATATATGATTTTTGTGAAAGTCATAACAGAATTATATGTTCGACCAAGTTGATTAAATCAACACTCATATATCATAGTAACATAGAAAATTAGTGTAATTCATAAAAAGTCTTAAATTACATTTATTTTGGTATTTATATTATCAATTATGTCAATATTTCATTAATAAGATAATTACTGCATCATTTTTGTGTCATAAATAAATTATATTATTTGATGTCTAAAAATTACAAATAAAATACCATCATGTAGGAAATCTTTTTAGCTTTCTAATGAATATTTATAGTCGAATTTATCTTATGTATAACCCCATATTAAAAATGATTTACTTATTAAACTTTGATTTTAACTATTTTAACCCTTCTTTAAATAAATTAATAATAAATGTCCTAATCTAGTCCAAGTGGGCCTAAATGGTCATATTTTATTCCTAAGTTTGTTTTTGGTCGAATTACACTTGTCCAATAGAATTAGGACATGTGTTAGGGTAATATTAATATCATATTTACCCTTAGTTACCCTATTTACTATTAACCGTGGTAAAAAAAATAAAAAGTTACTATTCACCAAAAAATTATTTTCATCTAATTGAACCACATTTTAGTCCTTTATATTAACCGTGTCTCTCGGATTTTCGAAATTCCATTCACAGAAGCGGTAAAATTAAGTTTTATGCAAAATTCAGTTTTTAACCTACCACTTAGTAGTTTCACTATTCATCAAAAATTGATGTTTTTCAGAACAATGCCAAAATTTCATCCTAAGCTATATTTCATATTCCGAATTCAAAAATGAAATCTATTTAACCAAATTCATAACATAGAAGTTGCATTAATTAATTTTATAATTAAATCCCGCTGTTAAAACAAATAGCGTGTTTTTAAGAAACAATATCTATCAAAAGATTGACACTTGATTATGTCTGGTTTAAATGTGAAATTACATTCAATGACCAAAATTGTATTAAATTGTAAAAATATATTCTAAATATACTTTAAAATCACTCAAATTAATAATTTATCATTATTAATTATTTCGATTAAAAAAGTTGTTTTTAGTCATTTTCACTATTCATCAAAATATGAAAGTTATCCGAAAAGTACCAAAATTTCACCTTAGGCTAAATTCGATACTCCGAATCCAAAAATAAAGTTCATTTTGAAAAATAAGATTTACTGGATTTCAAAAAGTGGTTATTACTATTCATAACGGCTAGTTTTAATAATATTTTTATAGCATATCGTTATTTAGTGAAACTTTGTATTGCGTACTACACACGCTATCGAGGAAGGTCGCGATTGCGTGTAATGCAAGTCAAGTCAAGAATGCGTGTTGTGCAAGCTCCTTTTGGTGTAGCGTACAACACAAGACATTAATAAAATTAAAAAGAATATTTCTTTATAAAATCTTGGGCTGTTACAGGGATAGTGGTGGACCACTTGAATACTCCTTCTCAATACTGAGGTATGAAAAATTTGAGTAATTTTTCTCAAATATAGAGATACATGCCTAATTCCACATATGTAATTGTCTATGAGGATGTTGAAATGGATCTTTTTTTGTCATACATGGAGTGCCTGGTATAGACTATGGACCGAAATGATAAATTCCTTGGGGGGAATACATTACCACTTATCCAGATCTAATAGTATTATAGACAAATCCAAGAGGATACTTTTGAATTTTATTTTGTCATTTGGGTGTAATGACCTAAGTTTTTTTATTTTTCCTTCAAAAATACTTCTCTAGGATGATAAGTCTTTAGATGGGGGAATTATAACACCCAAAGTTTTGGTTAGTTAAGTTAATGAAATATCTGACATGTATTAATTGAATTTTTTTACCATGTGTTGGTTGTATCTTAGTTTTTAATGATTGGGTATTGATTTTGGGTCTTCTGAATGTTTAGTTTGGATTTTGGTGATCAAACTATATAAAACAACCATCTTCATTCCTTGGTGCAATACATTTTTGTTACATTTTTCCTCAGTGTAAAATGGGAAAGGGGGAAATGGGTTATCTAATTTATGTTCAGTACATGGTTCTAAAGGGTGGATATTTTCATCCATAGTATTAGTGACAACACTATACTTATTTTGGAGAACTTGGTGAGGGTAAATGACCTAGGTTTTGGTAGCATGTCATAGGGTTGGTCATTTTGGATTTGAGTGTTCAAGAACACCATGGACATGGATAGGCTTTGGTGGATTCCATTTTGGCAGTTAGGATAGTTTTTTGAGAACTAAAAATCTTCTCCCTGCTTCGTAGATATTGACCAAATTAAATGGGAAACATGTATGGAAATTAATAAAAATAGCATGTCAATGGCCTTGAGATACAAAGTTCATTACCATTTGGGTATCTTGTATATACTTGTTTCCTTGCTATGTTTCTTGGGTTGGAATAGTCTGTTTCATCATTCTTTATAGAGATCTCATGTGGGTGTGGGTGTGTGGCTCATGAGACCCATTTACTATTATTGATTCCATGATTATTACTCTAACTAATTTAATCATGTTTCACATAGATCACATGTATTTAATACCTCTAGAATTTTCACAGGTTGATCTATTGTGTTTTGCTTACATTCATTACCTTATTATGTGTGATACCTTGCCTTTGGAGGTTTTTTCCTAGTACTCAGAATAGGTGGACCATCGTGATATGGTTATCCCTTAGAGGGGGAGTTTTCACATCATATGACGATGATGAAAAAGGACCTGAGTATAGGATAGGGACATGATGGCCAGGAGGCCTGACTCTGGGCATAGACAAGGAACAACGGTCTTGAGGGCTAACCCATGAAGGAATTGGGGTATGATGGTCTGGAGGCCTAACCCATTATGGGGCCAGGATAAGATAGTATAGAGGCCTAATCTAACTCAATTCCTTGAGATCGTTGAGATAAATGATTACTATTCTTCCATCTAGTTCTTGATCACATGTGATATCCTACTATTTGTCCTAGTGGATAACTCAAGTGGTTGGTTAATTGAGTTCTTGGTAAAATTTTCATTATAATAAATGATTTAAATATTTAATCCACCAATTTATAAAATATTACCAATTAACTAAAATCTAAGGATTATATAATTTTATATTTAGGAAAGCTTCTCAAATATCAATCATTACTTAGTACAAATACTTTTAAAAATTATTTAACTTAAAAAAAATAATTTAATTAATAAAAAATATTATATAAAACCAAAATTAAAGATAACTATTAGAGAATGGTTTTGTTATTAGTTTGAAAAAATTTATAGATAAGTTCTCATAATAGAGTAAAATCAGACAAATAAAGGCATAGTTGAAATAAATAAGGGGTTCAATATCAATTCGAGACCAAATCCCCTCCACTTGGAAATCACCAACTGTTAAGCAGTTTATTGTAAAACGAACTGATGTACAACATGAATTAGGATTTATAATCAATAATACTCAGGTAGTTAGGTTATACAAATTCATATTCCCTGATTCTTTATAGGATAAAATGACCCCATGTCACACATGACCTCTTCTATAGTTAACCATGGGGTTAAAAATGTAAATGAATAGAAAAAAGTGTCTATAACACTCCAATATTGTACATGAGTCTTTGTTTATATATAATAAATTTAAAAAACACAAATAAAAAGTTAAGTCGAAAAATAAAGAGAAAATGATAAAGAGAGTGAAGATTTGATGTAGCTCAGACTAATCATCTCAATATATACAGAAGTCCATGAATTTTTGTTGAAAGGGATCAGTCAAATTTTCATATAAGGTTCAGGAAAAAAGATTTTCATAGAATTATATAAACAATTCCTTTGTATATCATATTCTCATGCATATATGTCTTTCTTATTCTCTATATTTCACAATTATTTTTTTCAATCGGTTCTTCTTTTTTAATGAAAACTCAATCTCAAATATACTTATTTGAGAAAATTAATTGTATCCTAAATTTCATTTAATATACACTTAATTCACAAAAATTAGTTTTTGAATATTTTAAAACACTATAGTAATAAATGAGACATGTATGGTTTTATTCACTTACCCATGTTCAATTTGGCTCATGGCTACTAGGTATAGTCGGTTGGCATAGAAGCAAGGAATGACAACTAGGTAAAGATGGTTAGCACAAAAACTAGGAATAGTAATTTCATTTATTTATGATTTTGGTACTTTTATTATCAAAATAAGTACATCCATTAATGGAGTAAGTACTTTTCTTCTTGGGTTAAGTACTCTTCTTTTCACGGTAAGTTAGTCTCTTCATACGGTAAGTACTTTTCTTCTTGTGGTAAGTGTTTTTATTCATGATTTCCCTAAAATAGAACATGTGATTATAAAATAACTTAGGAAAAAATTCTTAACTTCACACGGTAAATATATTTATTAAGGAGGTATGTATTTTCCTTCATCTGGTCACTTCACCAGTTTGTACGGTAGCTACTTTTCTTTAGGTGGTAGGTTCAGTTCTTCATATTCTAGGTTTTGTTTTTCTTGCGGTAGGTTTAGTACACATGTGGTAACATGAACATTAATGCATAAATAGTACAATAATTTGATACAATTTCTGCATAAGAGGTAATTTTTTATGAGATCAGTAAAACAAGATCACTTAACATTCACGGTCAGTAGAATTTCTTCATGTGGTAGGTACACACAGTAAGTTCTTGACATATCCATTTTTCAATATTTCCCATAAAAACATTTGAAAAACATAAAATATAAAATTCATTAATAAAATTATAAAAATGATTTTAATTCATTAAAATAAGATGGTATTGGTATAAGCCAACAATCTCCCCCTTTTTGATGATCAAAAATCATGAAATTTAAATCAAAATGTAATGAATGAATCGAAATTTATTTATCAATAAATAGAAACAATTATATTTCTATGTCTCAATTTCATATTTACTACCCCTTTTTTTATTATCATAAAGTGGATCATAGGAAAAATAAATAGATAATGAGAAGAATATATACATGAATTATAGTACAGAGGAGTATTCCATTAACATCTTATATGATATTAAAAAATGGTTGTAAGTAGTAACAATCCTGAGTTCTAATTAAAATTTTAATTTATAACACCCCTTACATCTAATGGAAGGATATGATCCTTTCATTTGGAAGTATAGGAAGGTACAAAATATGTATTCCTTTTGGTAGAGGCGGAATCTAGTTCAACAATGACTACACATCTAGAAATAGATCATAGATTCCCTAGTGATTTTTTAGGAGACCATCCAAATGGATTTTTGGTATATGTGGTTTAGGTAGGATCTAGGGACATAGGAATTCCTAGAGGAGCTAGAAAAAATGTATTAATAGTGTAAAGGTGGGTTTCTATCAGCCTGGTAAAACAAATCACTGCTTGAGTTCCATGCTTCAAAGTGTGAAGAAATTCCTCTTTGTTTTCCATAAATGATTCCAACACTCAAGTAATCACCTTGATCATATAAACTTGAGACATAAAATCCAAGGTTAAAACATTAATTCTGTCAAAATTAACTCTTTACACAAACCAAAAATACCAAATATTATATATACTCAAAGCATGATATCACTTTTTCCTTATATCAGTCATAATCTCAGTAATAATATCAAACATAACATTATCTCCTAATACCTTAATTATGTGCATATCATGTGCTTTCTAAAAATATTTTAATCACTTTTTATGGTTACTAATACCATATACTTATGGAAAACCAAAATGTACCAACATATAGATATTCTAATATTCCATAATACTATAAAATATATTCAACAACACTATTTTGGAATCCTATTACATAAATACTTAATCATTCCACCACTTCGTTGCCATACTCAACATCACCAATAGTGATCGCATGAAATTTTCCTTTTTATTTGTCCTTAAGAGGTTACTAACCTCGAAAATCATCATTAACCCTCGGATTTTGGCATTTTTTAGTAGAATTTCCCATTTCCTTGCACTTGTATCACTGAAGTGTGGGTGCTGCATTCTCTGTAGTCTTTTCTCTATTCACATCATTAGAAACCTTTTCTTCTTACTTTCATACCCAATTTCTCAATGACCTAATTTTCTAAACTTAAAACATTTGATATTACCTTTAAGATAATCTTCACCATGCTTCTTTCCACATTTTTATCATAAGGAAACATTCATCTTCTTTTCACCATTGTTTTGAGATTTTCCCTTGAACTCCATCTTTCTTTTCATGTCAAAATCATGAGATTGATATATAACACCAACTTCCATTTCTACCTTTATATCACAATTCACAATATCTTCATAGCTAATAATGTCTCTAATAGATAATTCCCTTATAATACATGGTTTAAACCATTGAAGAATTGATTAACTTTACTTTCATGTTGGATGATAAAACCAGAAACATACCCTACAAGTCTTGTAAAATTTGCCTCACTACCAATGGATTCATCATCCTTTTTCTTAATCTCAAGGAACTCCTTTTCCATATTTTTGTAAACAATATAGTGGAATTACTTATTGAATAACAATTTCTTGAACAAATCCCATTCCATGGATTCAATTTCACATTATTGTCTTGTATTCATGATTAAAGTCCACCACTATTCTGCTTCACCTTCTAAATGATAAATATCCAAAATGAATTTTTCATGTTCCAAACAATGAAGTATGGAAAATATATTTTCAATGGTACTGATACATTTTTCAACAAAAATTGGACCAGAAGACCCACTAAAAGAAAGTGGGTGTTGCCTCATGAAGGACTCAACAGAATATTGTTTCCTTCTCTCCTCATTTGGAATTCTAGAATGATTCACAGATTGTGTAAGTATATCAATAATATTGTTCATTCCATATCCAATAACAATTGGTATTTTTAGAAGAAAATCATTTCATTTCCCAGTGCATCGATCATTAAAATGGTTCCTTCAGGTTCTATCCATTGTTGAAAACCAAAAAAGAATAGTGTGGGAGGCAAAAATCATACCAGGAAAACAACATAATCAAGGGGGATTAATTTATATCTCAAACATGTTAGGTCAAATCCTAGGTTATTAATGACCATTACCATAATTCTAGTACTATAATCTATAGTTATACCTACCCTTAAATACATTCCTAAACATACCTTAGAAAAATCTGTAGGGATCTCACTAAATTTTTCGCATCCCAAATTCTAAAAGTTGACTAAATCTTCACTTTGATACCAACTGTAAATACCCATTCTTGACATAAATGGACATTTCATTACTTTTTGGGAGTACTTAATACATGACACAAAAAGACACCCAAATACTGTATTACTTTAGTGCCTTTGGAAACTAGAAAACATAAATATCTGGTTCATAAAACATCTACATAGTCTCCTGCTTTATCCTTCATAACTAGAACCCCTTTTTGACACATCTTACTTAATAACCTTCTTCAAATCCTATAGAAAAAGAAACATGAAAAGGTTTGATCTCAAATTCCCAGTAAGGGTAAGCATGGAATCTATCTTACAAAACGTAAACATGAGAATGTAAAAACATGAACATAAATTTTGAAAAAAACATACCATATTTTACATATACAAAAATCTTGAGTCGTGATATAAATCTTGGTAGTTCATAAGGAATAAATCATAATGGGATCATGAACCAAGAGAAAATAGCATTGGCATAAAACAAGGAATTATGGAAAACAAGTATGAACATAATATGATTTCTATAGTATCCAAGGTATTGCTTCTAAGACCATCATAGTTGAAAAATTCAATTTCTCAACTGAGTTTACTTTTTATTCCATACATGTATTACATAATAGGATTTACTTGTCGTTCAAACCCTATATTACTAAACTGGGTTTAATTATAGTTCCAATCATGTTTATCTCATGAGATATAAATCTTTACGTAATGAATTGGAGATAGATAAAGGTCCTGTACATCCCATAATGAAATCATTCTTACATGTGCCCCAAAAACATAAACCATTCATCATAGAATAACCCATGAAATAAAATGGGTTTCTTAAATATCATTACATCATAACATAATCCATATAAAATAAATAGATTTCATAAACAAATTCCATCATAAACACAATAAAATATAAGTAATATTAGGGATATAAATATAAACCTATGTCATATTATATGTTAAATAATTTTGATAAAACTCTTGAGCTTAATTCTTGAGGAAAATATCCTTTCTTCTACAAAAACATTTTATTTTCTCAAAATGTCATGAAATTTTAAAAGAAAGGAATTTAGTTGAAAATAAACATGAAGTATTTTAGAGTAATATTCATGGAAATAAGATTGCTATAAAATTTAAAAACCAATTCATGTTGTATAAGTTAAAAAAACATTCCTCTCATACTCTTGCAAAAACAATCAAAAAGTACCTCGTATGGAAAATAAAAGAAAGATTCCTTCCATGCCATTTATTAAAAATTAACCAATGGGTAAAACTAAATTTTAAAAATATTATTACGATGTATATAATATAATATATCTAGGAAACATGGATTTGGATGATAAATATACCCTATAAAATGCTTATGTATAAACAATCTGGGAAAATAATGAGATTGTGGAATTATCCATTAACTTAGGTATGATTTCTTCTTTATGTGTCCAAAACTCATGTATAGTGGGTTTAAACATATTATTAACTTGTAATATAACCATAATAATATTTATTATGTCATATATTATTCACTTATTACATTATATTACCCATTTATTTATCAGCTCCATGTAAAGCAACGTTTTGGGTAATAATCATTTTATTTATCATAAGTGTTTTGACTTGTTATTCTTGATATTATTACATAGATAATGATTTAATTACATTAAGAATGTAAAACATTATTTATATATAATATATATTCTATATATAAATATATATAATAGATAGATAAATGAAATAAAATACACCATTTATGGAGACGGTAGATCGTATGTATGCATTAATGTTGTTTCTCTTTCCTTATGGAATTAAGTGAAAGTAAGTAAATAACATATATATATATACACATAAATCTATTAGAAATATTATTTCATATATTTAATTATTATTTATTATATTTACCTTATAATCATTCTTGATTGGTTAACTTGGATAATGAATCGCATCGCGTTGTGGAGACGGTAAGTTATATATATGCACGAGAGACGATATCATTCCCTTGATGGTTAAATAGTATAGAATTGGATGGTATATGAATTTTAAATAAATAATTTCAGGTTATATTCATTATTTAAATCAATTATACTCATAAATATACCCATACAAATTAAGTATTGTTGAATAACAAATTACACCACAGCGTGGAGATGGTAAGTCATACACACACATGCATGGTGATTTCTTCTTTCATAGGATGGATAGAAAGTTTAATATTGTTATTTAATAATTATAATAACATATCATTATATAATTTATAATTTATTTTTTATTATATAACTGAAAAACTCATGAATAATAAGTATAAGTACAAAGAAATATGAAAAAAATAGTATAGGATATTACCTCTTCTTGGACGTGCTCTCTTTAGATCTCCTCTTAATGGAAAAAGAGTTGATATTTTGAGAAGAAAATAACCTCTATTATATAACTATGGAAGTTTATAAGATAAATGGGTAGGGAATGGATGAACTTGAAGTCTTAATGATTTTTGGAGAAATGAGGGAGGAGGATACCTTTTAAAATTGAGGTGAGGGGAACTTTTGGAAACCTCAAATATTTTAATTTATAATTAACTCAAACCCTACTCAAAAACCTCAAAATTTTCCAATTTATAATTTCAGATGATATAGTTTTGTAATCTCATAAAACAATATGCCCATTAAAACCTTATCATTTCAATTAAAAACATAGTTATTATACTTCATTTCAACTAGGGTAAGAAATATTTAAATATTAAAACCGTAAAATATTTACTTATTTGAAGTCAATTAGATCATAAATAAATAATTTAGAGATTTTTTTAACATATAATAATTATAATATATTTTTTAAATTTTTTTATGATTTTTACATAATTAATAAAACACAATTTTGATAAATAATCAATAGTATCAATTTTGACACTATTCAATTTATTGATTTTTAAAAATATTAAGATAACAATTTAACTTCGTACCTACTATTTAATTATATTCCTATGAGGTAATTGTTATCTATAAAATTAATTTGAAATATTATTTATCCCAAACTAAATTTAATTTAATAATGTTAATAACATTTATTTGATATATCCATTAATAATATAATTACTGATGATTTTGTGTAATTATTTAATATACATATTTGTTGATTAAAAATTAAAAATAAAATACTATGATGAAGATGAATTTAATATATTTCCTAAGAATATTTGTAGTAGGGTTTATCTTCTATAAAATTAAACATTAAAAATGGTATACTTATTAAAGTATGAATGTGACAACTTTAACGTTACTTTAAATAAAATAATATAAATCTCATAATCTATTCTATAGGGCTCCAAATCATCGCTATCTTGACCCTTAGATTATTATGTTCTATATATACTTGACCAATTTTATTTGGTCTTTTTTTAGACTTTTTATGGTTATTAGGATTTTAATAAAAATTGATTTATAAATTCTCATCAATTAACTAATTTTTACATCATCATAATATAAGACTTTAAGGTAATTATTTTTTTTATTACAACTTAAAACTAAAATAAAATTATATATTTAATTCTTTTATATTTCCATGGAATATTTATGTTTGAATATATCACCTAGTTATCCCTATATTAAAATTATTATACTTATACGAAATGTGAGTTTGACATTTTGTCACATTCATTGGTTTTATTAATATCTATGTCATTTTCATTGTCAAGTGGACATGAAATGATTATGTTTCAAACCAAATATGTTAAGGCTAGAATTTTATTCATCCAATATTATTTTTTTATGTTTTAGGATAATTTTATTATCCATATCTTATTATTTGTTACACTAATTTACATGATTTATATTTAACTATGGTAAATAAAAATTATCATAGTTACTATTCCTAATATTAAAAAATAAAAGGGTCATATTTACATAATTTAAATATTATGATTCCAAATATGGAATCCATTTTTCTATATTCAAAACACATAATTGGTCGAAATTAATTTAATATTAATTCATGTTTTCAGAACCAGAAATTGGGTTTTTATAAAGTAAAAACTATCAATATATTTACATGTGTTTAGATCCAATTTAAATGTGAAATTATTTACAATGATGAAAATTGCATTAAATGATAAAAAAATAGTACAATAACACTTTAAAACCAATTATTAATATAATCTAACTATATAAATGAATTAGAAGAAAATGAAATTTTTTAATTAAAATGTAGTATGTTTTGTTATTCATTAAAATATGAATTTTATCAAAAAAAAAATACCAATAAACCAACCAAATAATATATAAAAGTGTTAAAAACTAGATTTAAAATTGTTGTGCCATCAAAAGGTGGAAAAAATACATTTTTTAAAAAATAAATTTTTTATCTGAAAAAATGAATTAGTTCTTATATCATGTTCTATAAAATACATAAGATGAATTTTAATGTTATATAAAAATCAAAATTTTGTTAATTCTATTCATAATGGATAGTTTAGATCCCATTAAATTATAATATTTTATTAACATACTATTGTTTATTAAAATTTAGTATTGTGTATAATTCTAGCTATCTAGGAGGGTCTCTATTGTGTGTAACAGAAGAAAATAATAGTTTTATGTATACTGCAAGCTAATATGGTGATGCGTATAGTGAAAGAAAATATTGGTGTAGTGTAAAACACAAAACATCAAAGAAATTAAAAATAATCTATCTCGTAAAATCTCAGGGTTTTATAATATGCATATATGATGGATAGTTATATTACACATGTGATATGAGGTTTTTAATGATTTTTATATCACTTAGTGGATTATTCAACTTGGATTTATATTGATGCATTATGGTGTTCAGTGAAACTTTTTTTGGCTAATAATAAAGAGATATATTGTATTGTTTTTCATGTGATTCCAAATATTTCAGTAGGTAAAGGTATAGAATTAATTATTTATGGGTATATTGTAGTTTGTTATGATTGAAAATAGAAATGGGATGAATTGATGAGGGATTTTATGAAAGTTATTCTGTGATCATCCAAGGGAGATATGTTATTTGGAAGATTGTTGATTGGTTAACAAATGTAACTCATTTATTACTGAATAGGGAGACTCTGATAATTGATGTGTTAGGGAAGTTTTATATTTATGAAACATTCAAAATTCATGGAGTTTTTATTAATATCATGTCTAATAAGGATGTGAAATCTACATCTCCTTTCTGACAAGGTTTACAACAGCTTTTGGGTAAGTAAGTAAATTTGAGCACTATATAACATCTATAGACTAATGGGAAGTCTGAACCTACTATTTATATATTAGAGGATATGTTACATGTATATATTCTTGATTTCGGTGGCTCTTGGGAGAATCATTGGGCTCTGGTTGAGTTTTCATAAAACTACTTCTATCAAATAGCATCATTTGAGGATATTTTTAGGAAACCATGTAAATCAACCATATTATTTTATATAGGTTATTGAGTTATCATTTATTAGGCCTAAAATTATGATTGAGATGATAAAAAATGTATAAACATGGATTTGTGTGGGTTGATATCATATATAGATAAGAGATGGTGTCCTCTAAATTTTTATGGGTGACTATATGTTCCATTTAGTTTCACCTAAATTGGGACATAGGAGGATGGAGAAGAAAGTTAAATAATATAATATTTGGGAGGTTTTTTATCATTTTCTTTTATCTTTTTAGTTATAGTTTAATGGATGATGTGTTTCATGTATCACAATTTATATTATATGAACCAAACTCGTTTTTGTAAATGTAGGTGCCCTAGAACTAACTTGTACACTAATTTTCAGTTATCATATCATTTACACAATGATTTGTACATGATTTTATCTTTACATACAAGTTTTAATACATCTTCACACTCCATTTACACAGTAATATTATTAAATTGTTCATTATATTAATACGATATAGAAGTTCTTATATATAATGAGAACCTTGAGATCCTATGACAATAATCTTTAAAAAAAATCTTATAGTCTAGATAAATTATATTTATGGTATATAAATGATTCTTGAAAAATTGTTTTTTGGGGCTCATAAGAATTGATACTTCTTATCATGAATTATTTACTTATTGATATTGAGTGAAGAATATCATAAGGACCATCTTGGTAATAGAAACACCATATGTTTTTTGTGTCATTGGTTGTTTCTATCTGTAAAAATGTTTATTGTTCACTAGAAATGAGATAATTATTAGTTTGTTCCATTTTATCATGTGATTTGATACCAGATAATAAAACATGAAATTTATTTTTTAAATAAGGTATCTTTTATTAGGTACATCATTGGTGGTATTGCATTGATTGAATGATCAATGTATGTTTTGTCGCTTCTGGAATGAAGAGGAATTTTGGTCATAGATTACTGGGATGATCGTAAATTTACTAAATACATAGACATAATAGAAGTTGTTACATACATCCTTTAATGTCATGAAATTATAAATCAAGGAGGGATGATGGTGTAAAGTGTTTTCCGTACTTTTTGAGATATTGTAAAGAAAATGGATTCAATTACATGAAATGTTTTTATAGGAGGTTGTTATTATTATAAATAACCTTTATCTCTTTTGGTTCCTTGATGTGTTGTTAAATACTACTTTTTTTATTATTGACACTCACTATTATCATGATTAAGGACCTAAAGGGTCACACATAAATCATATTCTGGAGATTTTTCTATTCTAATAAATTGGTGTTTAGGACATGGTATGTCCCACACTAGAGGTTGGATAATGCCCAAGACTAAAATAGCATAAGAGATAGATAAATTCATATTATTTAATTTTAGAATAATATGTTTTTAGTTATTTACAAGAAGTATTCACAAGTTAATAAGTGAATACAAGGAAGCATATTTTACGAATGAATGTTTTTTGTTCAAGCTTTGTAAAAACATTTATGGAAAGATGAGTCGGTATAATGACTTGTATTTTATAAATTAGCATAATATTTATATTATAAGTTAGTGATAAAATAATCATCATATTTATAGAAAATTTTAAGTGTCGTTGGGAACATTTTAGAGATTCCTTAAAAGGTTATTCATGTTCAAGGGCCAAATTAAAATTTTTGAAACTTTAAATTGACTATATAAGTTGGGAGAGGATAAGATTCCTGAAGACTATTCATCCAACAAATTTCATAGACCCTCTCTCATATCTCATTCATATTAGATGGATAAATTTTGGTATCAAACACCCCAAACCAATAATACCTATATAGATCAAATAAATGGTGTTTACATTATCATGATTATGTTAGCAGTGCCTTTGATTCTCTACACTAGCACCCAGATTATGAGTCTCTACATTCAATAAATATTTTTACATTTTTGGGGATTATCAAGATGATTCCAACTTCATTTATTTTAAGCTATTATCTCTAGAAGTGAATGAAAAATGCATTGAATAAAATTTAATGAAGCCTATTTTTTATTTTGATTTTTTATACATATTTAATTCAAAAAATATCATCAGGTTTATAATTGGGTGTTGGTTCATTGGAGATAACATTTTGGAATCAATCACATCATGGAAATTTTAATTTGTTTTATTTCCACACTTTTATCTTGTGACTAGTACGAAGAAGTTGTATCATAGCAACCACAAGATTTCATTCGCTGCAATTGAAATTATGTTTTCATAAATTTGAGAGAGGGGAATCATAATGGGCCCAATTCCACTAATGGTACTTCAGTTTGAGGCTAGATGGTTGATTAAAGGTCATATGAAGATCTAAGAAACTATCCTTTAGTATTTAACTTAATTAAAATTGGATATGCAAATTCATCCAGGGAAAAATAGTTATGGATGAAAAGTAACCCACTAGAAAATAGTGCCCATTGGAAAATGGGACCAATGAAATTGAATAAACAATTTATGCACATCATTATGCATTATTAAAAAAAAATTGTGCATCACTGGGTATTAGACAAAAAATAGCATGCACATCATCATGAATTAGTCAAAAAATTAATAAAATGAAAGGGTAGTCATTGTGATATTGGGTATCCCCCATGGTTTATGGAAAAGGACAAGGTCATGTACTATTTTTTGTTCAAAAGAAAAATATGTATTTCTCGGCACACATGGGTTCTCTCCCCCCACCCTATCTGCACATACTATAGAGAGGCCTTCTCCCACGTCCCAGACACCTAGTCGGGTCGGACCATGTCTCACTCGCCATGACAATATGGTTTCAACAAAGACTTGAACCCCTCTTAGAGGGGTTTTAAATACACTGGGATCCCAAAAAATATTTAAAACATTCCTAAAATAATTTTAAATATATATATAGTTTTATAAAATTTGTTAGATACTATGTGATATGTATTTTATGAATTAAAATTAGTTCAGTATAATTAATTTACAAATTAATTTGAAAATAATTAATTATAAATTTATTTTATTTTTAAAATATATTAAATGTGTATGTGAATAAAACATCCAAAATTCAAATCTAGGTCGTATTTTTTCATGTTACTATAGTTTTATTATATCATTTGTTTTAGTAGTATTGTAGTGGTTAGATTTTCCACGTGAAATAGGCCTATGGGCCACATATTTGGGATTTGAAGCCACTGAATACCTTTTGGAAAAGGGGATCAGGGCCACTATTGGCCTTTAGACCAAGTTATTTTTGGTCATCCGTGATTTTGATCCATCAAATGATGTATCAAGACTTTGTTCTAGATCATTATGGGCTAGTGGAGAAACATAAGGGAAAATGTGGTACCTGATAATTAACTGCATGGGAGGTTCCATCAGGGAATAGCTAGCATGCACCAATTAAAGACCTCAAGTAGGGAAGGATTTGGTGACTAACTACATATGTAACACCAGGCCTTCAAGATAGAGTGATAGGTACACAAGAGAAGGAAAATGGATTTCTTCAGTGTGGGATCTTGGGCTTGGGCCATTGGGCCATGTAATGGCCTTATTTCTCTTGGAATATAGGTTATTTAATAGACTTGTACCATTGGGATTTTGGTCCATATAATTGTTTCCTCTCAACCTTGTTAAAAATATGGTTATTTAGAAATAAAATAATAAATATAAGTCCTCGGGGATATTAGCATAATCATTTGTGAAATGGTATATAATAATTACTTAATAAATAATAGCCTTCATATCGTCCCTCACCCATCATTATATGTACAAGATTTTTTATGTTCATGAGTGATTTTATTCATATATTTCCCATATTCCCATGAACCCCTCACCTATGTGTGAGTATTTATTTATAATTACAAGGATATAAGAAGATAAATATCTCACCAAGACGTGTCGGAATTCCATAGGAGAGGCGGATACACTATATGGGAAAGGTGATGCAACTCAAGTCATCTACGACTCAGTAGTTACCCCTAGATTCTATGTTAGTACATTGTTACTCAATGGATCAACCATTAGAACAAATTTAACACATAGACTCTAGTAACTTAGAGACAAAATTTATTTTACTATATTTTCATAAGATACAAGGGATCATATCCTAAATGATTTAATAGTTTAGCAATCTAGGATACTAGATACATACATGATTCTCATATATATTTCAAAACATTAAATACAACTTAAAATTATAGTGATAACTTTATTATTTCTTATAAAATATCAATTAATTCATTCATATATCCCTTATTTATATACTAGGTAAAGGAAAAAATAAAAAAGGGTTATCTCATATGCTTAGTAATAAAAAGGATAAAGGAAAATATATCATATAATAAATAGAGCATGAATAATATGACAGAGATAAAAAATAATAAAATATTTCCCATAACTAATATCATAATAGGGGAATATATAAATGGATCAAATAAAAACATAAATAATCACCTGAGTAACAATAACTATTTCCATAATGATATAATACATAATCAATAAAAACATTCATGCCTGAAAAACTAGCATATGAAATGTTAATATTTTCCTCAATCAATCATTAGATAAAAAAGATCATAATCTATCCCAAAAAATATTTTGGATGGTATTGTTATATTATATTCTAATTAAAGTATAATATTCATCAAAAAAATGTTTACATAGATAAAAAACTCTTAAAATATCATTTCAACATTTATTAAGGAAAATTCCCTTTTCATATTCAAAAATTTTACATAAAATCTAAAAATTTGCATAATATTAGGAAAAATATTTAATTAAAAATAAAAAAAGATAATTTTATAGAAAAAGTAAAAGAAAATATTAGTCATAATGGAAGAAAAAATCATTCATGTAGTAAAAATTAAAATAAATATTTCATTCACAACTTTAAAAAAAGTACCCAATTCATAAAATGAAAAGAACATTCCTTTTAAACTTTTTTATAAAAAGACAAACATGGGAAAAAATTACTCTAATAAATCATTAGATATTAGTAAAAACATTTTTAAAACATAATAAAAATATATTGACAGGGGATAAAAATATTCTTGACCAAATAGAAAAATAAAATCAGAATTAATTAAAAATATTCTATCCGACTTTTGAGTACATAGATAGAGGAAAATAAAAGGAAAATATGTTATTTTTAGAAATAACCAAAGTATAATAAAAGATATAATATTTTTTAGAGATCAATTATATAATTTCACCATCACAAATTTAATCATAAATAATCCTGATAAAAAATAAATTCTAACATAAAACCCTTATCTCAAGCCCGACTTGATGTGTTTTTCCAAGACGGATACAAAAAAGAAGGAAAAGGACAAAGTGTATCATGTGAAAAATAATTCACCACATGGTCCTGAATAACCACTCCCTTATCGGGGCTCCATATTCTTATCTCTTTTGGATATCAATCAGTCTTTAACAGGTCCTGATAGTGATGTGCTTCCTTACCGATCTTCTCATTTTGTTTCTGGTGCCGTAGGGATCACATAAGGTACTAGAGACTTCCAATACTTAAAATAGTCACTTTAAAGACTACTTAGACCGATCCATTATGGAATTACTTTCATTCCCTATATATCTATTTATTCTAGGTGTAAAGATGGTGTACAGTGGTGTATGGTGGTTGATTTATTGGTGGAGGAACTAAGATAGGATACAACTTATCATAACCTTTCTCTAGTTGAAATGTTTGGAAGAGAAAAGCCTCCACTAGTTCTCCTTATATTATTTTGTTAAATATTGTTCTATGGATGATCAATGTTTTGGTTACTAGAGGTTCACACATTCAAGATGGACCTGGAAATATCACTATGTACTATATTCTAGTCGGGATGTTGTTTGGATCAGGCTTCCAAGACTTCCCCTTCTGTTTCACAATCTAACTATATTTCAGATGATTGGTAATTCCATTAGAAATTTTTTATACTTGGATGATGATACACAATGTTTATAGATGGTTTTGTCCCCCAAAATCTATGTAGAATTAGACCTGGAAAATTAACTACCGTCAATGATTTGTATCGGGGAGGGAAAGGGTTTTTCTTGGTGGTAGAGGATATTCTCTTAGGAAAATATCCATTTTTGTGTTTAGTGTGTATAGAAAGGTGACTCAGAGAACTTATGTAGGTTCAAGTGTATTCACTCTCTAGCTAGAGTTGATTAGTTAGTTTCACTGGAAGGACAACCTTCTCCAGGTGTTGTTAAGTTCTTAGTACTGGTTCAAGAGGATTCCTTTCTAGTACCATCTCTATTTCCACCTATAATAGTCCATCAAGAGAATAGGCCTGAGATTTTTTTTTACTTTTTAGTAATTCTCTTCACACACCGGTCTCCAATCAAAAAAACATGTCCACTATGTCAGAATCATAAAAAACCTCCATCCTATTGTGATGGCCTCTATGTATCCCGGTGCTTTGAGAATTATGAAATAACCTTCCTTAGAGATGATCTTGGAGAAACATCCCTTATCTGATTCATTCTCCTCGCTCGGATACCCCATTTCTTTTTGGACTAAATATTTTAGATAATAAAGTTGGTGAGGGAGATAACCTAGCTTCCTCCCTAGTGATTCATTTGCCTCTTCGAAAGTCCAGGAGGCCCTTGGAGGGGTCTCCAAAGTTCTTGGAAGGACTACTAAACTTACCCATAGAGTTACAAAAGCTAATAAAGAATGTTACTGGTTATCTAGATCCAGGGTTCAATGATAATGAAGGGTCCAAGATATGCTCTACTCCATAGACCGGTGGATTCATTACTTGGGCTGGAGCTAAATAAGACTTTTCCTCTAGTGTGGGTGCGAAGAATATCTACTATTTAAGTCTCAAGGATAATCCTGATATTGCTTAATTTTTAATGTGAATGTGAGAGGGTTGGGTGTTTGAGATAATATAATGTATGTTTTTAGTGTATTAATGCATCTAGTAGTGTCTATTCTGGACAAACTAAAAGCAGATATAATTGTCGATTAAATTCGTTCATTGGAAAAGCGCATGGGGTTCTCTAAGTTCATGAATGCACCTACATTCCGCACATTCATCTGGTTTTTTGGAACTATAATGACTTGGTTGAATATATGGAGGCCTCATTTCAATATATCTCTATGAAGGTAATGTTTAGAGAATTGAAAACATTATTTATGTTATTTTATTCTAAATTTTATGCCATTGGTTTTGTTTTCTATGGCAATCACAATCCAACTTTAACACTAGGTATTGGGCTAGGTATGAGGGTGGGGAATTCAACATGATAGTGGGACCATCAATAAAAAAGAAGGGGGGAATAATTATGTCTAATCAATGTAAAATTTTATATATTTCATGGTTGATAATTTTCTATTGGAATTAGTATTATCGGGTAATAGGTACACATGGTGAAGCAATGGAAATGGTATTCAGTGTGCCTGGTGCAGACTGGATAGCTGATTATCCAATTTACAAGGAATGAACTCCTTCTTTATGTTATATGTGTCTCATCTTACCTTCCCTCTATCATATCATGTTCCTCTTATAGTAAACATCAAAAAATATAGTAACATACTTGAATGGTTCCACATATCAAGAAACTTGGTTTAGATCGAGGGGTTCCCATAAATGGTTTCCAACTCTTAGAATCAACCTATCAATGGGACCTCTGGGTTTGGGATTTCAATGTGTCTTAAGTGACTTAGAAGGGATATGAAGGAGTGGATCCTGAATAGTTCTCACACTGGCATCATTTTATATGGGTTACAAAACAATATTGAAAGGATTTAAGGAAGGCTCCAACATTATAGGGATGATGACATTTTAATTTCTCTTTCAGTGAAATAATGTGAGTTATAAAATAAGTTTGATGATATACAAATGACCTTTATATAGATAGAAAGAGTGTTATGGTTAAGATATTGGGACCACAATATGACATAATATTAAGTGTGTATAAAGGAAAATAAGGTGAAAAGAATAATCCTCATAAAACTTCCAATTATGACTTATAAAAATTATATCGAGTTTGTAGGGATAATGTCTCTAGATAACTTTCAGAATCTATTGGAGGGTACAGGGAGATCCAGGGACTGTAGGTATGAGACCTCATAAGAGAAAAGGTTTATACAGTTCATTCCAAATATGATCAAGGAATAGGACAGTGAATAGTCATAGGATATACTAGAAGATGAAGATATCAAAGATATGGTGTTCAGTATGAAATAGAAAAGTGTGGTTAGGACCTATGGATTTATTGAATCCTTCATCATGTCTACCTATTATATCACTAGATATAATATCAAAGAATCTCTCATTGACCTTTTAAAGGATATATGCTTCCAAGAGTGGTGTGTGCTTTGAAAGTGGTTCTCATACCAAATACTCAATTACCCAATTCCATTAACTAGGATTAACCAATATTATTGTGAAACTATATGAAAAAAATTATATTAGGGATTATCAATAGAAGATTAAGTTGTTTCATTATGAGGATCTTATCAGAATATAAGCATAGGTTCATCCAAGGTAGAAACATACAAGGCATCATGGAGGTTGCAAAGGAAATGGTGGAGTACATTAATAACAATATTATTGGGTCTAATATCATAATCAATGATATAATAGTAAAATCCTATGAAAATATAGAATGGAGATTCATCATCAGATTTATGAGGAATTTTGGCTTTAAGGAATGGTTTTCTGACTAGCTTTTTTGATGTTACTCATCACCATGGATGTATATTTCTTTCATGGGGAATGCATATTGTTTTTGTTAAATATATTTTGTGGTCTCAAGAAAGCTGATTTAGTGTCCTCTAAACTCTTTATCATGTATCAATAAATGTTGTCTAGAAACCTTATGTGTGTCTTAGAGGATGGGTTCATCCTACCTTATAGGAAAATATTAGATAATAGCCTAATATCACATTTGATGTCTGCTAACGACATTCTATTTTACATTAATGGAAAGATACGTTCCATAAATGGGTTCAGTATACTCATGTTGATCTATGGTATCCTGAGTGGGTATATAATTAAAAGAATAAATAGAAATGTATATATCTCAAATAAATTCTTGTATAGGCACTATAGATCCATACAAAATAGATTGGGCATGACTAGGTGGGACATTATGATGTAGTACATGGGATCTCTACTCTTGAATGGTATAGTCAATAATGTAGTGTTTGAAGTCATTATCATTTGGATCACATGTTGTATCCTCAATTGGAAAAGTCAATTTCTATTATTTGGGGTACGTATCACACAGTGAATAGTGAGATAACTTCAATCTCCATGCACATTTTATTGGAAATCAAAGCTCTAAAAGGGGATATTTAGAATTTGGAATGAATTCAGGATGGTTTTATATGGAATACAAAACATAATATAATATTCAATTTTATGTCTTGGAAGAGTATTTAAAAACCTATAGAATAAGGATGTATTAATTTATGTAACATTTCAGAATCCATTCAAGCCTTGCAAACGATGTTAGCATGGGAGATCATTGAATGATGTTTGATTTGGGAAAGATTCATGGGAAATATATGTAGAGGGGATTGGATTTAATGGTTAGAATGAAACGGTAGAATGTTGGTGATTTCAAGGACCATTAATGATCATCTAGAGAGTCTAAAATAGGTTGTATGATTGGTGGTAGACTATAGAGACCTCAACTAATGGAATGAGAACAGGAAAGGTGAGCCTCTCTTCTTTCCGATGTTTTCAATTACTAACATGTATTTCAAAGAAGAATTTTTGTTTCCTAATTTCATCATTATAAGACTCAGCCTATAGAAAAATATTACCTTTGATAATATTATTCTTATTAAGGATCCTGAAAGGTGTGTTTTTCAGAGTCAATATGTTAGCATTTCAATGGTATATTCATTCATAAGATGAAGCATATAAGTAATGGGAATGAATAATGGTAAACAAGGTTATGGTTCAAAGATATACCATCTAAAATAATTTTTATAGTGTGGAGATTAAGGAACAAATCTTAGCTGATTGATGATGAAATTTAGAATAAGGGTGTTTGTTTGTCTTCGTGCTGCAGGTTTTTGGGTTACAGTGAATAATGAAATTATCTGGCATCTATTCTTCGAAGGTGAATGGATGGTATTCATCTAGAATATACATGGATATTATATAGTAATCACTAGTCAAGGATATTCTATGTCTGAATTCTTGACAGCCTGTTTTTAGGGTGATTATCATGGAATTGAAGTTAAGGCTCGGAGAACAATATTTGTGGAAACATGTTGGCTTATATGAGAGGTAATAAGGCTACGGAAGGCAATGTCTGATCGCACCATTTTCTATATATACAGTTAAAATATTAACTAGTAGATCTAGGGGATATTATACCTGGTGGGATATTCTCACCCCTACTATTTAAAGTCATTCTAAGGGTTTTCCAGAATGTGGAGGCGGAGGAAGAAATGATCCAGGGGTGTGGTTTTACTGGAAACCTCCAACAACAAGGCTAAAGATCAATGTGGATGGATCGTGTATGGAAAGAGATATGAGAGGAGGAGGTTTTGTTTGCAATAATAGAGGCTCTATATATTTAGGATTTAATTATTTTTATGGAATAGGTAACTCAAGGTGGGCAGAGGAAAGTGTAATGGCTAGTGGTATCATATTATGTAGATGATTAAATATCAACATTATGGAGGTATAATATGATTCAAAAAATTTCATCAGTATGCTCCAGGGAGAGTCTAATCTTCCCAAGGACTTGGAATACATCATCAAGAAGTTTAGGGAAATTGTGGTCCAGGATACTATGATCAAGCATTCAACGAGAGAGGGAAATTTTATAGGTGATGCCTTTCCTAGAAAGGGGGATCCCAGTATGGGAACCACCTTATCTTTTTGTTCTAGATCCATTCAAAATGGTTATAACCTAATTTTTTGGGGTGATTCATTGGGTCTACATCATTTATAACCGTATTTATTTGATTTTCTTCTTTATGTATCCCCTTTTAAACTTTTTATAAAAATTCAATTTCTTCCATCTAGGCCTGACTTGCTTCATAAGTGATTTTATCCTTCAGTATAATAAATTTAAATTTATCATAATTCTATAATATAATCATATTAAAATTGATAATATCATACTTGGATTCCTTATTACATCAGATAACCCATTCATTGATTATCTTTTATTATCATCATCCTTTCGGGTACCAACTGCTTCATTTTTAATGTTTTTTTTCTGTTCAGTAGTTATGGTCCTTTTGTCTTGATCATGGTTTCATCACCTCCAAAATTTTAATCATGGTATAAATATAATATATAATCATTATATATATATATTATTATATAATAGGTATATATTTTTAAATTAATTACATTGTTCTAGGAGATGGTTGTTCATATGTATGAATGAACACAATTTTCATTTTCTAACAAAAACAAGGATAGAAAGATAAATAAAATTCTAACATTATAGAATAATAATTATATCATAAATATAATATTTATTAAATACATTATATATATAAAAGTGAGGCAATGATGGAAAATGAATCATATCGCTACAAGGAACCAGTAGTCCACATGTACACTCGAGCAATACTCTCATTTCCCAATTGATGGAAAAGAGGTGGAAAATAGTTTTCCCATAATCATAAAAAAATATAAGTATATTGATGATACTAGATTTTTTATGTTAGTATGGATACAATATATTTATATTAATTAGAAGAAGAAATAAACTTTAAAATATTCAGGTAAGATGATTACCTCTTCTTTGATAGACCTCTTTTGGATTAAACCTTAATTCTTCTTAGGATAGTCATAGGAGATGTCCAAAAGCTCAAGAGAAAAGGGGAGGAATAATTTTTTTGTAGGTATTTTCTAATATATAGTGCTCAATTTTTTTCAACAATATAGTAGAATAGGTTCTCTTTTATATGTGAGTGGAGGTGCATAGATTGAATAACTTAAAATATTTAAATTACATATAGTCATTTTATTATGAAAGTGGAACCAAATGGAAAGTAATTCAAAGTTAATATAATATAAGGTTGAAATATCTTTAAAAAATATGTTTTATAAAATTTTATGTGTACTTTTTTTAGTTTTATCTTAGTTTAAGCACCACCCCCACCCCACCTCCTTCCCCACCCATAAACCCCATTTTAACCCAAACAGTGGAAGATAATTTTTAATATTTTCACAATTCATTAAGGGAAGAAATTATGTTGAAGTTAGAAACTAAATAATTATTATTATTCAAAATATGGAAGAAATTTTACAAGATTTTAGTTTTATAAGTTATAGAAATTAAATTTACTGTAAGTGTGAAAAACGCAATGAAATCTATCTCCATAAAAATATATATTTTTAGAATAAAAATTATTTTTCCAAAAAATAAAGTATAATATTGATTCCAATGTAATTAATTAGATTATGTTATATAAAATAAGAATTATTTTTATTTCAAACCAAACAAAATTTAATACACTAAAATTCTAAAGTATGAATGTTTTATTTAATAGCGTATATGACATGAAACACCAAGCATATAAAGGAATATAATTTCCCAAGACTCTAGGATATATTTAATATTTTAACTAAATATTTAATTTATATTTTAATTTATGAAACATTGATTTATCTTGTGTTACACGCAAGAATGACTATGTTTGGTAGTTTGTGTTACACAAAACACCAAGTTTTACCAAACAATAATGTGTTATTAAGATATTATTATTTAATATAATAAGATACAACTAAGTTTTACTAAACAATAATGTATTATTAACTACTTCTTGAGATGGTTGCAGCTACTGCCCCTCGGTGCACCGTCAGGTCTCACCGCCATACGCCTGTGGCCTCCACTACGACCAACCACCAGCGGTCGCCGATGGGTTCTTCTGTGGACCACCAAGTCTTCTTTAGTGGTATGTTCTTCGTATCGTCTGCACCTCCAGCCTGTGTGGGTCGCCACCTTTCCAACTAAGGCCTATAAGGCTCTTTTTCATCACTTGGAGGTTTGTCCACAAACAATGCACTAGGAGGAGGGGATCAGGCCTTGTTCGGGTCAGCTTGTGCCCTCTGTATTAGATTTTAAACAGGGGAGGCTTGGGATTGGAGTTCTATCAATCAAATAGTTAATAGTCTTACTGAAAAATCCAAGAAAATTACCCTCCTGGAAGAAAAAGTGATCCACAGATCAACCTATTCATTGGTTGATCTACGTTAATCATTTTAGAATAAATAGCGGGGAAAATTAAAACAAAAACAAACCCATAAATCATTGGAGTTCTTCATTGAAGTGATCAGTTTGTGGGGATTCATGTTCTATGGGAATTCGAATCTCTCTAGTCCCATTCATCATAGTGCAAAGTTTTCACTGTCGATTCACCAATGTTCATTGTTCGTCGTTGGAGAGAATTCTCACCATAGGATCATCAAATAAATTCCACCCTTTGATCACGATTTCTCCTACGTGTTATCCCATTAAAATAAAGCATGTCATAGTGTTTCTATTACACTGTTTCATCGCATCGTTACGATGTTTCATTTATGAAATAGCATATATGATATGCTTCATTTAATTCATCATTATATTGTACGTTTACAAGCCATTAATGATCTTAATTTAATTTGACTCGACGTCTCTTTTTCACTGCACTATAGTGTCGTCGTGCCACCGCCCAATAGCTGGGAAAAACAAATAAAATAACTTTTTAAGTTTTTTTTTTGAAAAGTATAAAAATTAAATTTTCTATTCTACCATTTTTGGTCAATGTTAGGTCCATTCTAGGTAAATCTCATTAATCTGAGTTCAAAACTTTCCTTGGATTTTCAATCCAAACACCCGTTTAGATGTTTCCAAAACTACTCATGCACACCTTTTAATTCACTTAAAAAATATCAAAAACTATCTTTTTCCCTTGATTTGTGCTGGTCAAGGTTAAGTCATACCTAAGGAGAAATTTTCATTAAATATTCAACGTTTTTCTTGGATTTTTAATTTGAGTTTCTATTTTTGAGTTATGAGGATTAAAAAATAAAAAAAAATTATTTAAATTATTTTATTTATGGTCACGTCTTAAAAACCAACTTTCACAGTCAGCCCATGCCAGCAGATTTTAGGCTCTAACTAAGGGTAAAATACCCTCAAAAACTCAATTGTACTATTGGATTTCAAATCTGAGTTATCATTTATGAGTTCTAATGATTTTAAAATAAAATAACTTTATTCGGTTATTTTACTTATGGCCAAAAACTACATTCCACTGTTAACCCACATCGACTAATGTTTGGCTCTATATAAGGAAATTTTACTCTCAAGAGCTCCAGGATGGTCTTGTATTTTCAATCTGAGTCACCATTTTTGATTTATAAGCATCTAAAAAATAAAATAATTTAATTTAATTTTTTTATTTATGGTTATTCCATTTTCATTTTTCCTCACTGGAGGCCTATGCTAACTAAAATTAAGTCTCACCTAGTGTAAAATTTCCATCTTCAATGCAACAGGTCCATTTGATTTCTTATTTTGTTAATCATTTAATATTTATTATAATGTTTCAGTAAAATTTCTCATGCATGATATTTAAAGCTTAACATTTTTAGAAGGATCATTTTGGGCACTTCGGGCCTCAGAATCACACGTCGTCTCAGCACCTGGTCTCGAAATACTTACATATAATTTAAAAAAATATGAAATTTATAGGACATTAAATTACACCCTATTTTTTAGATTCCTTCCTCATAATCTAAAACAGGTCTAAACAAACAAATGGGGGTAATGAGCATGAATCTGAGCCTCCCGCTCCCATGTGTTCTCCTAGAGATTCCTTTAATGCCATTGAACATGCACTAGAGGAATTAGTTGCCCATGAAGGACCTTCTCTTGTCCATCCTCTATCTCCACTGGGAACTCTACAAATGTCACCCCATCGTCAATTTCCAGCTCTCCCTAGTTGATGACATGTGATGGATCAAGCATGTACCTCCTCAGCTAAGACACATGGAAAACATCATGCACCATGTTTATCTATGGGGAAAGAGCTAGCGGGTACTCCACCTTGCCAGCTCTACTCAGAATCTTGAATGGTTTGAAGAACCTTGGATATAACCTACCACCCCAGCCAAATCTTCAAAATCCATATTGGTATGATACCCGATGGAACACATGGTCTCCCTCCTCGAACTCCAAGGGATTTCATCTCTTGTACGCATAAGATTTATGCCTAATCTTTGAAATCCTTATCTTCCCCTGGATGATTTTCACCTTCTCGTTGGTAGCCCATAACAACTATAGACCCATGAGTGCTAACTACCCTAGTTTTTTCTAGCATAGAGGTGATCTACAAGGCCGCTCATACAAGGCCACAAACGGTGTCACAATAATAGTGGAATGATATCTCTTGTTGTATGAAAACTAAACATGTGGTAGGTGGTCCTCCTAGCTATGCCAAAAATCAAGGATGCATGCATGAATCATGTCCTCCAAGGTTTATATGGTCTTATCTATCTGACCATCTATCAGAGGGTGAAAGGATGTTCTCAAGAAAAGATGAGTCTCGAATGCCTCCTATAATCTATTCCATAGCCAGGATGTAAAGAGAGTGTCACAGTCTGAGACGATTGTCGAGGGAACCCCATAAAGTCACATTATCTCCTAAACGTAGAGGAATCCCAATATTTCTAACAAATTTTCCTTTCCAATAGTATGGACTAATTTGAAGTCATATCCTAGTAAGAACTTCGGCCATCTTCTCTGTATAAACTGTTAAAAAGCCTATGGTCACCTTTCCATCTTCACAAAATGCTACTCCTTTTTAAATGATTGATGTGGCCATAAACCCTTTGGTAGTGGGTACTCATTACCCATATACACTTGGATAAAGTGCCAGTAATCCACACATAACCTCAAACAGTGGGTCTTACTAAGCCCTTTCTCTGCAAGTCCCCCACCTACACCCCATGCTCGCAAAGCCCTATTAAATACATCTGATATACTGATGATAATATCAGTGCCATACCAGAGTGTAGAATGATACAGAATTCCATCTCCCTACGATGAGGTAATCATGAAAACATTTTTGAAAGGATGTTCTCAAACTCTGCCACTACTATTGAGAATTGAAAACTAAAAACATCCTCTATAATGAGGGTAAAGAAGGATGATTCAAGAGTGATCAGTTCCACCCTTATATGCATGATTTTATCCTAGGATGGTTGGGTTTCCTTTTTTACCGACCAAGGAAAACACCATTCCAATACTGTAGATATACCACATCATTTTTCCCAAAATATTCAATCTGATAATGAACTGTGGATGACCAGTTCTTACCCAAACTAATGTCGTAAGGCCTCAATGCTGACACCAAGAGGTTCCAACTGAAACTCTTGCCTCAAGGGTCAGGTCATGCCATCAGCATAAGTGTGACTATCGATTCTCCCCCATAGGTATCTCTAAACATAAGGATCAAGTAAACGGTTTACCTAGAGACTCTAGGTCTTGAAAAAGATCTATGATAAGAAGGAATTATTATCACTTATGTCTATTAATACGACAACTATTAGTAGACACAGACCGTACCGCAAATCATTCCTGGAGCCCTTGGGTCACACCCCTTGATTGCATGCAGCTACTCCCTTCCTTTATCATCTAGCTCCCTGAGCCTGGTGTGGACCACGTTGGGGTGGTGGGTGTAACATGTCAAAATGTATACCACCTCCTGCTGCTCTCCCAGATCCTCTTCCATGTCTACTACCCTACAGATTCATCTGTTCTTGTCACTTCCACTTCCCTAGTGGCCTATCCACCATTTCACTGTTAGCACGATGGTTTTTCAATCTATAGTCAGTTTTCCTCTACCATATTTTGAAAGGAATTGCCTCTTCCTAGTTTTACTGGACTCACCCCATGATCCCTCATCTATAGATCACCCTACTTGGTAAATATTCCTGAAACGCCTCACACATCCAAGTATCTGAGACTGAAAATGGCGGCCTGATTTTCCAATGCTGACATCCACTGGCTGTATACGCTTAGCCAAAGGACTTCCAACCATAAGGGTTCTCTATAGTACCCTAGCATAATTAGGAATGCAAAAATGAATAGCACTAGCTCAGATGTCCCTAAACACACCTTTCTCGAGGGTCTGAGACCTAAAGAACATGTTATATCATATTCATTGAGTAACTTGAAAATTTTTTATACCATGATAAATACTCAACTACCACCATGTCATCCTGCAAAAGTTTTAGAATCTCTTGGGTGCACATATCCCTTAGATTTCATGGAAATAGCCCTTTCTCTAAGAAAGGTTATCGAACTATGACCATGGAAGAGTCATCTCATCATAAGATCTAGTAATCTAATCCCCGCCATCACCCTACTGAGCCACATAGAAGGCTCACTGCCAGGACCACCATCTGATCTAATGGTGCCCTGACTAGGTGGAAAACTCAGTCACCGCCTCAAGCCAATCCTTAGCCACATGTGAGTCAGGATCTTCTTGGATCCTGAAGGGTCTCTATCACTAAAGCTCTTGATGTGATCTCTACCCACGCATCTCATATACTGGTACTGTGAGTACCATGTGCTACTCCATAGTTGGTGGTGTAGCTGGTGCACCACTCAGTGGTGTTATGTATGGTATGAGCTACTATACCCATTTTATCACCCCATAGATCATCCTTATGATCATGTGGTGGAATCCTATATGGCTATCCAAGTGGAAGCTGTTAGATTTGGTGTCCTGAGAACCAACTTTTTATACTTTGATTACAGGAATGTACACTTATTATATATTTTTCATTGTTCTGCATGACTATAATATAATAATGTCCTGGAATATTTGTTGCATTAATAAGGTCATGGAATATCCCCGTTATGATGAGAACCTTGAAATGCTATAAAAATATTCTTAAATAAAGTTCTACGGTTGGATGAAATACTATGATAGGACACATAGTATATATCCCATCATGTGTGAGTACTCGTAAGAAGATGAGACTCACTCTCATAGAGTTCGCACTTGGTAATCTCCAAGATGGGAGATTCTGAGAACTGACCCGCCAGTAGCAATTCCACATGTTTTGGTGTCATTGTAAATTGTTTTCTAAGAGCATGTTTAATGGTCCTTATACTATAATATTATCATTAACTCATGTCATGACTCATGCACTTAGATTTGCTGACAAAAACTGTCATGAAGACAGTTGGTGGGAAGTAGGGTACATTGGTTGCGTCATGAATGACATGTTGTTAATGGATAAGTTGAGGAAGGATTTCCCCTTCCATATTTATAGAAGTAGATATCTCGGGCCCTTTTATTGAAATAGAACTGTCGTCCAAATTCCATGGCCTTGGTGTCACGAGGAGTTTATTTCTGGAAGTCAAAGAAAGATGGATCAAGAATATAGGTTTATGACACTTCCATAAAACCTTCTTGATGAGATATTGAGACAAAGGGATTAAATTATATAGTAAGAATTCATATGTGGTGACACGTTAATGCGGCGTCAACTTCTTTCTTTTGGTTTCCTTGACCCGTTGCTATATAGTAATATTGAACTTTAGGCAAGATCGCATAATGCCAACAAGAAAGAGGCCTAGAGGGTCACACACTAAGTGTATACAAGTACCTCAAGTAGAATAAATATTATTCACGTATGTGGTTTAATAATTACTCAAGGAATCTTAAATCATTTTAATTTTGGAGGAAGAATAAAATGAAAACAATATATACACATTGTGTACAATGAATGTACACTCCGTGTATTTTAATTTAGGAAAGGAAATGAAAAATGAGTACACATCGTGTATTAATGATTACATGCCGTGTAGTTTTTCCATTTGGGATTTTGAGGAAATAATGTCATTTTATTAAATGATATTTATTATAATCAGCGTGTGATCAAGCCAGGGAATTAATGATTCGACATGGGGGTTTTCAATAAGAGTTAATGAAATAAATAAAATGTGTAATGTGTTTATTTATTTTCATAACTCTATAACCTCAAACCGGATTATAAATATCCTCACAACCCAAACACTTTTCCAGAATCGTTGTGCACAACAATTTTTGAGAATTCTCTCAAGGCCGAAAGAACTCCTTCCTCCAAGAACGCTCTCAAGACTGAAAGAGATCCTTCTCTATCGGATCAAGGCTGTCTAACACGAACAAGGCTAGAAAAGGATTCTCCATACTAGCACCCGTATATTCCTTTGGCGACATCCAAAGATAAGTGGTGCATGTGTGGATCACCGCTAGAGGAAGTCTACACCTGGCTTATGCGACGCAATGACGAATCACATCAGAACATGATCATAAATATCAACAAAGAAAAAACTCCATAGAAGGTACTTATTTTCAATTAATTAAATTAATTATAATCAAACTTTTATGATCCTTCTTTGTGGTTCTAGGACTATTCTTCTTCATTGTCTATTTCTATGATTTGATCTGTGGAGTCTAGCATTTAACGTTATATTGATCCAAGATTGATCATTTCTAATGATAAAAAATGAAGTGGGAATATCCACCCATGAGAATCCAGGGACCTTCAAGTGGTATCAAAGGGGTCACAATAATTATTATATTAATTTCATTTTCTTTGATAATTTACGCATTTATATTTGATTCAATTTAAGATAAATCTTTCTATAAAATTGAATGTACAAGATCTTTTCATCCTCCTCAGTTTCTTGATTCACATCATGGAAATGACCTTTTAAATTTAATTTTGATTAAAATAAAAATGAGGAAATCATCTTGAGGAGACCCTCATTATTTATTTAAAACATAGGAATACATGGCATGTAGTGAAATCTATATGTTTTATACTTAGGTTCAACGAACCGGTACTGGTCCGCCAAACCACACCATTTGAATTGAGCATACCTATGTTTTTTTAATAAACCTTATTGAACAGAACTGAAAGGCATTTGGAAACCATAATACATGGCATTTATGTTGAATCAACACACCGTGTAGTATAATCCGGCCCTAGTGAAACTTTGTACAAGGAGACGTTGTGCAACTGTGTACATGATATTGCTAGGTCGGTAACTGTGTAACAAGGAAGTGCATGTCGTGTTATATTAATCTACACGTTTTGTACTAAAAAATTTCCAATGTATAGAAAAGATTCCAAAGCCCCTGGCGTGTACATTGGATAAAGGGTGAAAATAAATACACACTGTGTAATATAGCCTACATGCCATGTACTTTCCATAAATGTAATCTCAACTAGTTTCCTCCAAAGTACAAAGACCCGTACAAGGAATATAGATGAGAAGAATCTCAAGGAAATTAAGAAAGGAATTTAAGATAAAAATTTGATTAATTATAAGATCATAATTTATTTAATTCAAGCATGACTTATCTTGAATAAAATAACAATTAAAAGAACTTTAATACTAAATATGCGTAAATTTTGTTGCTTGATATGGATGATCATGAGCTAGAAAAAAGAACCTTTATGTGTGTATGGTTTTATTTAAATTTATTTAATATAAATTTGTTGTCCTGTGAGGCTTATTCTAAAAAAATGTAGGGAATGAGTGCCCATGGTTTTTTTAATGTAAATCCCATGTAATGGAGGATCTCCCAAGCCAGAGGAGACGGTTCAAAATCCGAAGCTCAGGTGAAACCAACCCAAGAAGACACAAAAGTGGATATTTGGGAGCTTCAAAACACGAACCATCAAGTTCAAGGTGTTTTCCCCTAGGTAAAGGTTAGCTTATCAGAACTGCTAGATAAGATAACCAATATAATCTCATGATCATGACATCTTATTTTATTTTTGTCTAATTTCATGGTTTATTTATTATGTATGTGTTGTCACAATCACAAAGTTAATGAAATAAACAAGCATGCAAAGGTGGAATAAAATAAAAAACAAACTATGCGTAAACATTATCAGAACATGGTTAATCACTTATGCAAGAATCACATAATATTAAAAATCATGTGATAATGTGAAACTATTCATAAAGGATTGAAATCCCTGAAATACCATATTAATTCAGACCAAGCCTTATGTTACTTGATTAAGGGCAAGACTCAATAAAACAATGTGTTTGACCAACCCCTGTTGGGACACTTACTTTTATAAAGAAAGCTCTTATGAAAGTTGTGGGTTGACTTAAACATTTTACATCAAGAGGGGAAGCCCTCACTATACTTGTTGTAAAATGTAGGCAAGTGTTGAGGAAATCCAAGTCAAGATTTTATGATTGGGGATTCCACTGAATAGATCAAGGAACTGTAAGCTCAAAGTTGGAAAAGACCTGCCAACCTAAATACCTTTAGATAGCTTGACCAACACTTGTTGGGGTTACGCGAAGGGGAATATGGAACTTTGCCCCTAGAATTTCATAAAAACTAGACGTTATAAGTTCAATGGTGGGGGTCATTGAGACATGATAAAATAATGGGAGAATTAATAAATTAATATATTGTTTTTAATAAAATGTAATCAAAACGAAATGATAAAGATTTCTTGGTCTATAATCAAAACAAAAGTTTTACGTGTTGGAGTCCTCACTTCATTATTTTTCTACCCAAGGGGTGAGTGATGAAGATTTCTTGGTCTATGATCAACATTTTAACAATTCACTTGACGTTCAATGTTTGATGTTATCATCAATTTCTAGTGATCTCAGGAATTTTCATGAAGCCATGGATGCCTATAGAATGCTCGAGCACCTTCGTGGTCTGTACTAAGAGAGATCAGGATAGGAAAGTTTTGAGATCTCCAAGGCTCTATTTTAGCGCAATCTCGGAGAGGGTGCCCCAGCTTGGTACGAATCTCATTCTTGAATCAGTCCCCTAGATATTCTCTAAATTTGTTGTAAATTTTAACATGAACAATATTGAGAAGTCTCTATCTGATATTATTATCCTCATTCACCAAGTGGACAATGATATAAATCTTGGAAAGCCTTCTGTCCTTATAGTGAATAAAAATTAAAGGGAAGGCAAGGAGATTTAAGCACAAATCTTCTTCAAGGCCTTCCAAGAAAAGGAAGATCAAAGGGGGTGGGCAAGAGAACAGGAGGCTGTTTGTTTCGCATGTGGCAGGAAGGGCCAGTGGAAGAAAAAATACACCCATCCGAGGAAGTAAGGGGTAGCTTTAGGTGAGTTCTTTATCAAATGAAATCTACCTATTTCTACAAATTGGGTATTAGATACTACTTGTGGTTCTCACATCTGTATCCAAATACAACAACCAATTATATTGATAAAGATTGACTGAGGTGTGGTGGATCTGCGAGAAGCCAACAGAGCCAGACTCACTGTTGTAGTTGTCGGAGACTTCCACCTCACATTGCCAACTGGGATGGTCTTGGTATTAAAAGGATGTTATTATGTACCCACTGTAACCAAAAACATTATTTCAGTATCCAAATTATATACTGATGGATTCATCTTTATGTTTTGAAATGAATGTTACTACTTTTAAAAAGATAGCATTTGTTGTAGTATGACACATTCATATAATGGCCTTTATGTGTTAGACTACACAAACCAAGTAATAGAAATAGATGAAAAAGTTAATTCACATGACTCATACCACACCCAACTTTGGCATCACCGTCTAGGTCATCTCAATGAGAAATGTTTGACAAAATTACATCTAGATGGGTATTTAGATTCTTTCGAACTAAAACCACTTGGTGTATGTCATGCATGTCTACAAGGAAAAATGACCAAATCCCCATTTAGTGGGAAAGGTGAAAAGGCTAAAGAGCATATAGAATTAGTTCACACAAATGTGTGTGGACCATTTCTAGTTGAATCCAGGGGTGGGTTCTTATACTTCATAACTATTACTGATGATTTTAGTAGATATGGATATATTTACTAAATGAGTTATAAGTAATATTATTTTTATTGGTTCAAAGAATACAAGAATGAAGTTGAGAACCATCTTGGTAAGAAGATTAAGAAACTCCACTCAGATAGAGGAGGAGAATATCTTAATCAGGAATTCGTTAATTTCTTATGCGATTTTTGGATTCTATATCAACTCACTCCTTACATGCCTCAGTGGAATGGTGTACGTAAAAGGAAGAACCGCACCTTGTTGGGAATGTTAAGATAAATGACGAGTTAGTCGGGTCTTCCATTATCCTTTTGGGGATATTCATTACAAACAGTAGCACACATACTAAACCAAGTACCAACTAAATCGATTAATGGTATTCCATATGAGTTATGGAGTGGATGTAAAGACATGTTATCAAATTTACATGTGTGGGTAGTGAATCGTTTTTTAAGGCCTCTTTAGGTAACAAACATTCTTCTCGAGGCACAAAGTGTACCATTATATGATATCCCAGGGAAACAAGGGGATATTAACTATACAACCCCTCAGATAAAACGGTTATAGTGAAAGACACTCCATATTCCTTGAGAGGGAGCACATATCCAAAAGAGATAGTGGGAGCGAGATAGACTTCTATGAACTCAAGGCTCAAGATACATAAGATTCGGTAAAAGAATATATTCCACAAAGCCCCATGGAAGAATAATATGTTCCAGAGACATAAGAACTATGTAGGAGCATGAGAGAGGTGAGAGAACCAGAATGATATGGTTTTCTTGTCACTGAGGATGGTGACACATAATTGGTTGAAAACAATGATCTTGTTACCTAAAAGGAAGCAATTGAAGGCACAAACGTTGTTAGGTGGAAAGAATCCATGAATTCTGAAATGGATTCCATGTACCAAAACCAAGTGTGGATTTTGGTAGATCCTCTTGTTGATGTAAATACTGTTTGTAATGAATGGGTATTCTAGAAGAAACTGGACATGGAAGGACAAGTCAGCACCTATAAGGCATGACTGGTTGCAAAAGGTTTTAGACAACGTTAAGGAATTGAATGTGATGAAACCTTTTTACCGGTTGCAATGCTGAAATCCATCAGAATCTTATTGGCCATTTCTGATTACCATGACTATGAAATTCGTAAAATGGATGTTGAAATAGAATTCCTTAATAGGAGCCTCCCGAAAGATGTCTACGTGACACAACCTGAAGGGTTTGTGACTCCAAATGATTCCAAAAAGATATGCAAGTTGTAGAAATCCATTTATGGATTAAAGAAAGCATCAAGGTCATGGAACAATCATTTTTATGAAGCTGTAATGGAATTTGTCTTTGTTAAGAATGAATGTGAACCTTGTGTCTAAAAAAGGTTTAGAGAAAGTGGAGTCATTTTCCTAATAGTATATGTTGATGACATATTACTAATTGGAAATAAAGTACCTGTCTTACAGTCAGTTAAGGCATGGTTGGATAAATTCTACTCTATAAAAGACTTGGGAGAGGTATGATATATTCTTGGGATCAAGATCCATCATGATACATCCAAGATAATGATGGGCCTCAGTCAAAGTACATACATTGACATGATACTAAAGAGATTCAATATGGAATATTCCAAGAGGGTATTGTTTCCATTGTCACATGGAATTCATCTTTCCAATAAAATGTGTCCTCAGACACATAAGGAAATAAATAAAATGGCAAGGATCCCTTATGCATTCGCGATTGGGACAGTCATGTATACTATGTTATGTACAAGGCTATATGTTGCTTACCCATTAAGTGTGGTAGGCAGATATCAAGCTGATCTAGGATACCGCCATTGGATGGAAGTCAAGACTATCCTTAAGTATATATAGTGTACTAAGGATATGTTATTTTTTTATGGAGGAGATGAAGAACTATTCATCAGAGGACATGTAGATGATAGTTTCCAGACTAATCAAGATGACATGAAGTTGCAGACTGGATACATCTTCAATTTGAATGGAGGTGCAGTGAGCTGGAAGAGATCAAATCAAGGTTTGGTCACATATTCTACCATAGAGTCCAAGTATATCACAACATCTGAGGTAGCTAGAGAAGAATAATGGGTGCTAAGCTTCGTCCAAGAGTTGGATGTAGTAACTAGAATTAAATATCCTATCACATCCTATTGTGATAATACTGCAATGGTGGCACTTGCAAAAGAGACATGGTCACATCAATGGACAAAGCACATACATTAGAAGTATCATATATTGAGGGATTTTTCTTAGAGAGGTGAAGCTTCAGTGAGCATAATTTCCATGGAAGACAACTTGGCACACCACATGACTAAAGATTTGACTCAGTAGAATCATGATCATCATGTGAGGTCTAGCAGACAAAAATTCATAGACCATTAGCTCTAGTCCATGTGGGATTTTTTTAGATTTTGTGACTTGTAAACCAACTGTTTATACTTTTATTACATGAATATACACTTATTATATATTTTTCATTGTTCTACATGACTATAATATAATAATGTCCTGTAATATTTGTTGCATTCATAAAGTCATGGAAAATCCCTACTATGATGAGAACCTTGAAATGATAGACCAATATTATTAAATAAAGTTCTACGGTTGGATGGCATACTATGATAGGAAACATAGTATACAGACCTTCATGTGCGAGTACTTGTAAGAATATGAGACACTCTCTCATGGAGTTCTCACTTGGTAATCTACAAGAAGGGAGATTCTGAGAACAGAACCACCGGTAGTAATTCCTCATATATTAGTTTCATTGGACATTTCTATCTACAAGTTTGTGTAATAGTTCTTAGACTGGAATATTATCATTAACTCATGTCATGACTCACACACTTAGATTTGCTAATGAAAACTTTCACGAAGACAGTTGGCGGGAAGTAGGGTACGTTGGGTGCGTCACGAATGACATGTTGTTAATGGATAAGTTGAGGAAGGATTTTTCCCTTCCATGTTTATGGAATTAGATATCTCAACCCATTTTATTTAAGTAGAATTGTTTCCCAAATTCCATGCCCATCGTGTCACGACGAGTTTATTTCTGGAAGTCAAAGAATGACGGATCAAGCATATAGGATTATGACACTGCCATGAAACCTGCTTGATGATATATTGAGACAAAGGGATTAAATTACATGGTAAGCATTCATATGAGGTGACATGTCAATCCAGAATCAAATTCTTTCTCTTGGGTGCCATGACCAGTTGCTAGATAGTAATATTGGACTTCATGAAATTCTACCTAATGCCAATGAGAAATAGGCCTATAAGGTCACACACTAAGTGTATCTAAGTATCTCAAGTAGAATAAAGATTATTCATGTATGTGGTTTAATAATTATTTAAGGAATCATGAATCATTTTAATGTTGGAGGAATAATAAAATGAAAACAAGATGTACACGCCATCTACATTGAATGTACAAACCTTGTAGTTTTCATTTTGGAAAGGAAATGAAAAATGAGTACACACCATATATTAATGATTACATGTCGTGTAGTTTTTTCAGTCAGGATTTTGAGGAAATAATATTGTTTTATTAAATGATATTTATTATAATCAGGGTGGGCGCATGTCAAGGAATTAATGATTTGACATGGGGGTTTTCAATAATAGTTAATGAAATAAATTAAACGCATATCATGTTTATTTATTTTCATAACTCTATAACCTAAAACCCGATTATAAATTTCCTCACGACCCCAAAACTTTTTCCTAATTATTGTGCACAACAATTCTGGAGAATTATCTCAAGGCCAAAATAACTCCTTCCTCCAAGAATTCTCTCAATATCGAGATAGATCCTCTTCCATCGGATCAAGGAGATCTAACATGGAAAACACAAGCAAAGGCTTCTCCACGCTAGCACCTGGAGAATCCTTTTGCGACATCCAGAGATTCGTGGTGTATGTTTGGATCACCCCTAGAGGAAGTATACACTTGGATTATGTGATGCAATGACGAATCACATCATAATGTGATTAGAAATATCAACAAAGAAACAACACCATAAAAGGTACCTCTTGTCAATTAATTAAATTAATTATAATCAACCTGTGATGATCCTCCTTTATGGTTCTGGGACTATTATTCTTCTTTGTTTATTTCTGTGATTCAATATGTGGAGTATAGAATTTATCATCATATTGATCTCATATTGATCATCTCTAATGACAAAAAGTCAAGTGGGCACATCCACCCACGATCTTCCACTACGCCCGGGACCTTCCGAATCATCTTGAAATAAAACAAGATGTACCATGATCAAAATATTACACCTAGTGAGCAGACTCTATTTCAAGAATAACATAAGGAAACACTCAATTCCAATATGATGAAAGCTACCAGTGTTTTTATGTATAGATCCAAAAAGAATAATTCAAGGTCCTAGTGTATGGATATGTCAGTCGCCACACCAATATTAGACTCCATAAATCTGAAAGTCGAACTCGAAACATTTAACATTTTTGCCCAAAAACAAAACAACAAGCTCTTGATATTTGAGGTAGAACCAAACAAATTTAATATCACATTTCTATAACCCATCCCCTAGGTCCCATGCCATGACATCCCCCAAGACCACTTTCTAAAGGCTAGGGGTTGGAGACTGGCCTCAAAGGCATCAACCGGTAAGTGGGAGGCATTTTCTTGAGTACCTGTACGCACGCACAAACTACTACATTCCAAAGCTGGAAAGGTAAACATGCATTCCACTAAAAACCACTGACTAAAAGTAAAAACTGTATGTCAAATGGGCCAAAATATAAACCCAAAAAAATACGAACTGAAAATAGTAAAGTACAAGGAAAACTCTAAAAGTCATTCTCTAAAAACTCCACCAGATAGGTAAGTGTAGAGTAGTTTATGGAAACCATATAAGTACTCCTCACCTTCCTAGTCTTACTATTAACCACATGGTCCTCGACCACAAAGTCCTCCATCAATGTGGTGATTTTATACACTAGACACAACATGTGTGGGTGAAGTTCATGCAGGGGTGAGTAATACAGTACTCATTAGGGGCCCCAAAACCAATTAGAAAAGACCACAAAGCAATCCATGAATCAAACCACGAAACATTTTCATGAATAAAGACATCTCGTAATAGATATAATCTAGAGTATGAATCTAAGAATATCAATCATTTCACATAACACCTTGGGATACTGGAGAAATCCTCCTTAATGAGTATAGTGGGCCTACCAGGTCAAACAAAACTACTTCCCAATAACCTTAGACTTTTGTGGTACTCATCCCTAATAAGTATTATGGGTATGCTAGGTCACACATAGCTGCTCCCCACCATGGGCATGTTGGGTCACAGAGAGTCTCTTACCACCTTGGTCATACTGAGGTACTCTCCTGTCATGTACCATGGGTCTCCCAGGTTACACATACCTGCTTCCCATGGTGGGATTGCTGGGTCACACAAAGCCCCTTCCCACTAGGCCATCGTAGCTTATCCATACAGGGTCGCTTTTCAGCAGTCTATAGGTCTCATCCAATTGTAGGGTTTCTGCACATAGTGTGCTTGATTTCATGAGAACCGATCCTCAAGCCATTATTCATATTTAAACTTCCCTGAAATTCTCCATAGAGTATTCTAAAAAATCTATCTCATTGTGAGGTTTCTAACTCCACAAATGGATCATCAATCAAAAGTCTTGTTCGAAACATATTGGTGTTTTTCTAAAAAGGGGTCGGTTGGGTCTAGGTTTGATCCGACCTGGTCGGACGGACTCAACCAACCTAGCCCGTGGGCCCCATAGGCCCTGTTTTAGTTAAAATGACCCGACCCGACCCAGTTCGGGTCCATTTCAGCCCGTTCTGGGATAATACAGTGGGCTAGGCACATTGTTCCCCACTAGACCTGGCCCGGTTCGGCTGGTGTCTAGCCCACTAAGTCGCTCGGCAACTTGGTCTTATCTGGCTCGGCCCGCAATCGGTGGGCCGATATGTTCTCCACCTGGGTCGTCCAGTGGACTATAATTATTTCATCGGCCTGTGCCACGTAGAGGCTCGTCTTGCATGCCCCAATCCAACCTGACCCATGAGCACATGTTGATTCTTCCTCCAACTCAGAAGCCTAAGGGTGTCTGGTTCGGTGTGTCGCGGCCAGCTAAGCTAGTCATGCTTTGGGTCCTTCACGTGGTTGCTGGGCCACATGCTAGTGAGGTGCCACAGCCAACAGGCATGGGCCTCTCTACCACCACCAGCCATTTCTGGTGGCTCCAGTCATTTATGGCAGCTCCAACCATTTCTAGTGGCTCTAGCCATTTCTGGTGGCTCCTGCCCCCTCGTCATGACCCGAGTCAGTCGTGGCTATCACCCCCAAGTGCGCTGTCATGGAACACCACCATCTAATTGTGGCCAACTCCATGGGTGACTACTAGTGGTTGCTGGTGGGTTCTTCCACAGACCATCGGGTCCGCTCCGGTGTTTCGTTCTTTACACCATTGGTGCATCTGACCTGTGTGGGTCGCTACCTTTTCTACTAAAACCTCGAAGATATTTTTCAATTACTTGTAGGTTTATCCATGAAGAACGCACAAGGAGGAGGGGCATGGGCCTTGTTTGGGTCAGCCTGTACCCTCTGCATTAAAGTTAAAATGGGGGGAGGTTTAGGATTGAAGTTCTATCCAACATAAAGTTAATAATCATGGTGAAAACTCCAAGAAAAGTACCCTCTCACAAGAAAGAGTGATTTGTGAATCAACATGTTCATGGGTTGATCCATGTTCATCATTTTAGAATAAGGAACGGGGAAACATAAAACAAAAACAAATCCCTAAATCATTGGAGTTTGTCTTTGAAGCGATCTGTCTGCAGGGATTCAAGTTCTATTGGCGTTCAATGCTCTCTGGTCTCGTTCTTCACAATAAGTCAATGTCGCTGGTGATTCACCAATGTTCATCATTTTTAGTTGGATATAATTCTCTCTGTAGGTTCATCAAATAAATTCTATGTTTTTATCGTCATTTCTCCAATGCATTAACCCATTAAAAGAAAACACATCACAGTGTTTCTATTACATTGCGTCGTAACGTTGTTACATTGTTTTATTTATGAAACAGTGTATCTGTTACGCTTCATTTAATCACCATTACACTACATGTATACAATCCATTAATGTGATTTATTTAATGTGGCTCGTCATTGCTTTGTCACCGCACCACAATGTCGACGTGCCACTTCCCAATGGTTGGAAAAACAAATAAAATAACTTTTTATTGTTTTTATTTTTTTCCTGAAAAGTCTAAAAATTAACTTTTCTGGTCAACCTTTTCCATTCAAAGTTAATTCCACTATATGTTAATCTTGTTGTTCTGAGTTCAATGGTGCCCTCATATTTTTAATTCGATCACCCTTTTAGAAGTCTTCCAAACTGCGCTTGTGTGCCAGTTTAATTCGCTTAAAAAAATTCAAAAACTATCTTTCTCCCTCGACCTGCGTCGTCTAGGTTAAATTCTGTTTAAGGAGAAAATTTCATTACAAACTCAACAGTGGCCTCATATTTTTAAAACAATTTACTGTTTTTGAGTTATGAGGATTCAAAAATAAAATAACTTTTATTCAAATTATTTTATTTATGGTCACGTCCCAAAAACCAACATTCATAACCGGCCTGCACTGGCCGATGTTAGGCTCCCCCTAAGGGAAACATACCATCATGAACTCAAAAATATTCTCAGATTCCCAATACAAGTTACTATTTATTAGTTATAAGGATTTGAATATAAAATAACATTATTCAATTATTTTATTCACAGCCAAAAACTATTTTCCACTGTTGACCCACGTCGGCCAATATTTTTCTTTTCATATTGAAAACATACCCTCACGAGCTCAATGGTGGTCTCATATTTTCAATCTGAGTCACCTTTTGGGAGTTATAAGCATTTTAAAAATGAAATAATTTTACTTAATTATTTTATATACATTTATGCCATTTTTGGGCTTTCTCACTGCTGGCATGATCCGACTAAACTTAACTTGCACCTAGAGTAAATGCGTTATCAAAAACACAATGGTGCCCTTGGATTTCTGATCTGAGCACTTGTTTAAGAGATATTCTACTTTTTTAGGAAAACTACTCACACACTATTTAAAACTTAACATTTTAGATGGATCATTCCAAGCACTCTAGGCCTCAAAATCTCACACTGTCTCAGTGTCTAGACTCAAAATAATTCCATATAATTTTAAAAAAATTACATAGAATTTCTGGGAAACTACTATTAATTATCCACATCTCTCCTCTTAATTAATTAAACAATTAATAATCTCATTCACAATCTCAATAACTCATAATTAATTCTGTGATTAATTATCTAAAATCGTCTATTTCAATATCTCTTCCTAAATTCAACAACCAATTACCCAACTTACTAATCTTGTTTCTCCATAATTAATTCAATAATTAATTACTCAATCTTATAAATTCAATATTCCATCAATCCACATCAATTAATTTACCAATTAATTAATCTAATTAATTTATTTGGACCATCACAACCATCCCTATTAATCAATAAGAACATTAAATAATCCAAACTAAGAAACCGAAACGTAACTTCCATTAATTAATTTACCAATTGATTAATCCGAATCATTCCATTAATTAATTCCACAATTAATTGATCTAACTCAAACCCTTCAATCAATTCACCAGTTAATTGTTCACAGGCATTTCTATTAATTAATTCCATAATTAATTAATTTAACTCATTCCCTTCAATTAATCCACCAATTAATTGTTTCCATCAATTTCATTATTTAATTCAATAATTAAATAAACATATTTCATTATGTATTAATTTTTTAATTAATTTAATCTCATTATTTAATTAAAATAATCAAATAATGACATTTCTCACAATGAATAATTTATCAAATAATTAATCCACCAATTCCAGTAATTATTTCCATAATTAATTAATATTATTCAAAATATGATTATCCCATAATTAACAACACCATTAATTATTTTAGAAGATAATACCATTATCACTTAACAAATGTCCACCAATTATTATCCCAATTAAGGATATTAATAGCACATTAATTATCCCTGAAACCCAAAATTTCACATTTCCATCATTATTTAATTCACCCAAATTAATTAATTAATCAAGAACTTCATGAAAATCTATTTCTAAATAAATATATCAATTCTACAATTGTAATACATGTAATCAAAATAAAGAATATGGGATTCAATTTTTAGACCACCTACCTCAAATATGATGAACATGTGATATGAATCCAACGTTGCTGTTGGCGTGTTATTCTAAAGACTATTGAAGGATAAAATAAATAAATAAGCATATATGGTTAAATAAAAAACCTCTCAAAATACATCATTTTATAAGAAAACAAATTTAATATTCACCATCCTCTTATGAGTACAAATCCAATTCCACTAAAGGAACGTCAATCTGATCAATATCGAAAAAGATATTGATTATTGAAGTCTGAAAGGAATGATGGAGGAGAGAGGTGCATCCCATAAAAAATGGGCTTCCTCACCATGTCATGCGCATCACCCCATATCTAATTTATTTTACCTATTCATCCAAAAAAATAGTTACATTTATTAATTTCATTAGTTATTTATTAATATCCCCTATTAATTTCATGTGTCAACTCATCATCATATTGAGTTTTTATGAAGATTTACCATGAGTCTAAATTAAATATTCAATATTGGTCTTTAAAATACCGCCTCAATTTTAGGGTCACACTATCGCTAACAGCATGTCAATCTGACACCATAAGAAAAATTTATTGTTAAAACATTATTTTGACAACAATTATTTTCTCAAAATAATAATGATAATAATAATAACAATAACAATAAATACTATTATTATAAATTATCTTTCATCGTTTAATGATTCACCAAAAATATTCATTAAATGTTGACAATAGTTGATAATTTAATATTAACTTCGCATTTTCATTTATTTAGTATTGACTAATAAATTTCACCACTATAACATTGATAAAAAACAAATATTCACACATGGAGAAACATAATTTATCATTTCAATAAAAAAATCAACTACACATGTACTTTTCCAATCATATTGTTTAACAAAAATAATAATAATACGGTTATTATTAATAATATTATTTTTATAAATAATAATTCACTTATTATTAATAATATTATTTTTATTATTAATATTACATTTTTTATGTTATTTTATTAATTTCAGATTAATTATTAAATTAATAAAATTAATCATTTAACTTAGAAAATTAAAATAACATCAAACACACATTATGCATAAATATTATACCCTAACTAGGGTAAACGCCCTGTTCTGGACCCAAAGATTATCTCAGATTTATCATATGATACACCATTTGAGATATATTAATTATTTAATTTAAAACAGATAAAAATAATTAATTAAATATAAAAATATTATTTTCGCAAGCGTGACATCCAAACATCTGACGCTTACCATCGTTATACCCCATCAAGGGTAAAAACCATGTTCCTGACACAACGGTGATCTCAGATTTCCAATACGATGCACCCTTTAAGATATATTAATTATTTAATATTAAAAAAATGGATTAAATAGTTAATTAAATATAAAAATACTATTTTCACAAGTGAGATGCCCAAATGTCTGACGCTTAGAAATGGAATACCCCACTTTGGGTAAACACCCTGTTTCGGATGCAGTGGTGGTCTCAGATTTCCCTTATGATGTACCATTTTAGAGTTATTAAAATATTTTTAATAAAAAGTGTGTTCTTAATATATTATATTTAATATATATATTTTTATATTTAATCAAAACCAAGATATTTTTGGCCTCGTAATCTCATAGTTAACTTAGTGTCAAACTCCAAAAACATTCCAATAAAATATTAAAATTTGTTAACTGGGAATTAGTTCTCATGTAAGCCTTTAACGATTTATTAAGTCATTTCACTGATAAAACATTTTTTCCAAATAAAGTTTTTATAATCTATAAAAATAAATAATTCAAATGAAAATATACTTGGTAAAAGGATGAAATCTTATAGGTTATGCCTTTCGACATGATTACGACACCCATTTCATTCCATGGTTAAACCTTTTGTTTATTTCTTATGTTTGATTTTTTATATGACACACATATGTATGAACATGTTATGATGGGTGCACATGGATTGTACTCCAATAAATTGGGTAATTTTTAGTCTCATGAGACATCGTCTGTGGGATTAGAAAGTAAACCTAATCCATTAGGGGAATTTGTCTACCATGTGATATAGTATTGGCAGTTAGCTGTGACTTATGTTTATCTCATGATATATGTTTCTTCCACATTCCTTTGTTTACATTAACAAATGATCCCATGATCTATCTGTTTTGATTCTATATTTTTATTCATGTTCCATTACATTTTATGTCATCATGTTATGAATTATATCCCAGGTGCTTTGCTTTCTTCCTATTTTTATTCCCTTAATGATATTTTTAGCTTATCCCTTTTGTGTGTGTATTCCCCAAGTTATCCTTTATAGATGGAGTATATCAAAGTAGTTTATAATGTTAATAAAAATATGTTTTATTCAATTTCCATGTTTTCAATTTTATGTACTTCATCTTTGAAATACACTAGACTTTATGATCCTCAGTTTGTATTTGATAGTTAAATATACTTAAAATAATATAATAATATATATAAAATTCTATGGTCATTATAGCTAGTATCAGAGTATGGTCTAGTTATATTTTGATATTAGGGATAGAAAACTTTATTAACAACCCTAGGGATAATTCTATCACCATGGATAACCCAAATTTAAACATAGGGAATCAAAAGATTGGATATAATTTTCATTTACATGTTTTTCCTTATATGTTCAAAGTTTTCTTTTCATATAATTCTTAGATAAGTATTTAAGACCCTATAATTATATTTTAGATTTCTAAGTCATTGGTGTAAAATAAGAGAACCTATGCCGACAATCAATGTGATAGTAAATGTGGCGATTTCTCTAAGGAAATTTTAAATATGATGGGAACGGGAGATCAATACTTCATGAAAATACTAAAAAAACTAGTTCAAGTTATGAATAATAACTTTAATCATGGGGAAATCCCTTCTTATCCTATGTAAGAGAATGTTTTGGTAAAATCCTTTATGTTAAAAATGCCCCCTTTCTTTAGTGGATATTCTGATCCCCACATCGTAGAACAATAGATTAGCACCATTGAGAAGATATTATTTATCCTCCAAAGCTAAGAAGAAGATAAATTCATGCTAGTAGTCTATTATTTTGATGGGGACATTGATCAGTGGTGGATATTGATAATGAAGAAAAAGTTTTAGGAGTATATTTATTCCATGGAATGGTAAAAATTCATGAAAATACTTTTTATTAAATACTTTCCCTGAACTCTTCGTATTAGGATGGAAAGGGTGTTCTTGTAACAAAAGTAAAAGGAATGTGGTTCTATCAGGGTATATGAGGAATACATTAAACTTCTTTCAAGATATGCCTTCAGATTTTTCATGAACATTTAAATAAAGTTAAATCACTTCTTTAGTGGTATAAATCCAATTATATGATAATCCTTGGAAATTTGAGACTCTGATAGTTATGAGGAGATTTTTTTTGTTCCCTTAAGGTTGAAATAGATTTTAAAGACTATCATTGGTCTTTTGGTCTTGGTAAAAAAAGAGGAAAAAGATTTTAGTATTGGGGGATCAACAGATAAATATCATTTTTTTTTTAAAAACCCAACATTTCATGTGACAAAAGTGTGGGAAGAAGCATCATGAGAACTGTCTAAAGGGAATAAGTAGATGCTTCAAATGTGGAAGAGAAGAGAATGAGGGTAATTATTTCCAAGGGATATGAAGAAAACCCCAAATTTAAAATAAAAAAGGAAGGTTCAAATCAACACTGAGCCTGTAGTGTTTTGTTTCAACTAAAAGGAACTTTGTCATTATTCTAGACAATTCTCAAAGCCAAGGGTTGTTGAAGGAAATCAACAACAACCACCTCCAAGGTAGTAAAGAAGAACATATTATATCACTATTGATGTGTTGGGTTCTAAAACTGATGTGGGGATAGGTATGTTGGTTATTCATTCACTAATATTGAATGTTCTATTTGATTTTGGTTCTGCGAATTCTTTCATTTCTTCCAAGTTTAGTTGAACAACTCAAACATCACCTCAAAATATGAAGGTTGAGTTATTTTTTAGAACAACGAATGGGGAAATTATTGCATCTAAAGTATATAACTCCTCCCTAATTAATGTTTGTGGACTGAAACTCCCATTAAATCATTTATTACTTCTTTTAGTGGAGTTTGATGCTATATTGGGCATGTATTGGAAATATTTATATAAATCCAATGCCAACTTTCGAAAAAGGGAGATCACTCTTCACATACCAATTCATCCTCCAGTTCTATACAGTTATATGGATGAGGATGAATATTCTTCAGAATCATCATCTCAATTGTGGATATTATTTCCTTATGATCAAGAATATCTAGCTCAAATTATTTTAGTCAAATGATAAAATAATGCTCAAATAAATTTCCATTATGAGGGACTACACTAATGTGTTCCCTACTGAATTGTATAGTCTTACTCTAAACTAATTGGTTGAGTTATAAATTGGAGTTTTTCCTAGATCTCTAGCGATATCAAATATTCCTTACAAAATGGCCCCCCTTGAGTTAAAAGAATTAAAGAAGCAGTTGCAATAGATTTTTGACCAGTCTTTCATATTGCAGAGTGCTTCATTGTGGAGTGTATTAGTACTCTTCATTAATAATCATTATGGACCAATGTGCCTATCCATTGATTATCATGATATCAAAAAACACATGATAAAGAAAAAATATCCCCTACCATGGATATATGACTTGTTTTATCAACTATGATGGGTCAAGTATTTCTCTAAGGTGGACCTTCAGTCGGGATATCCCTAATTAATGGTGAGGACAAAAGATATTCCCAATACTACCTTTCAAACAAGGTATGTACACTATTAGTTCATAGTTATTCCCTTTGGACTCTCTAATTATCCAACAATTTTCATGGAATTAATGAATAAATTCTTTATAGATTACCTCAATAAATTTGTTGTAGTCTTTATAGAGGATATTCTAATATACTCCAAGATAAAGGAGGATCGTGAAGAGTATTTGAATATTTTTCTAAATACTTTTGAAAATGGGGAAACTATATGTAAATTATAATAAATGTGAGTTCTAGGTGGAGGATGTACCATTCTTAGGGCATGTTATCACTAGCAAAGGGAAATATATGGACCCTTCTAAAATAAAGGCAATTGAGGAGTCTCCTAGGAAAACATCTATAAATGAGATGTGTAGTTTTATTAGTTAATTTGGGTATTGATGATGATTTGTCAGTAACTTATCAACATTTTCATACCCAATAACCAATATGACTCAAAAGGGAGTAATGTTTTTCTGGGCCAGTGAATGTGAAGACTGCTTCAAAGAGTTGAAAAAGTGGCTTATCACTACACCAATACTTACACTACCGAAAAGTGGGGAACTCTTTGTGGTATACAGTCATAATTCAAAGAATTTATTGGGTTATTTACTGATAGAAAATGATAATGTAAAAGTCAATTCCTCAATGAAGTTTAAAATTCATGAGCTAGAATATCTGACGAATGGTCTGGAGATGGTGGCTAAGTTTGTCGCATTGAAAATCGGTCAGAATTATCTCTATGGGGAGAGGTGTGAGATATATACTAATCAAAAGAGCCTAAAATATATATTCACCTAGAATAATGTTAATATGTGTCATCAAAGAATCTTAGAGATCATCATGGATTATGAATGTTCAATCCAAGACCATCCTGATAAAGAAAATAAATTGGAATACGGTCTAAGTAGAAAGGATCCTGCAACATTATCAATGATGAGAATTGAGAAGGATCCAGTCTTATTAGACTTACATTGGATAGAAATTGGGAATCCTAAAGGAAGTTACATCATCATTATTTTCACAAATGATTTCTAAACCTTCCCTTTTATAGAAGATAAAGGATTCTCAAAAAAATAAATGTAGAAATTCAAAAGAAGTTGGAAGATATTAGAAAATGTAAATACTCATAGTTCAAAATTAATGAGGAAGGAGTCATAAGATTTGGGTCACGACTATTTATACCAAAAAATCATGGGATAAATAAATATCTTTTAGATGATGCAAATAGTTTGATCTTCTCAATTCACCAAGGGAGCATAAATATTTATCAAGATCATCAATATCACTGTTTGTGGGACAATATGAAGAAGGATATTTATAAATATACATCAAAGTTCCTTTTATGTTAGAAATTGAAGGAGGAAATGAAACTTTCTAAGGGGATGATGCAACCATTACCCATACCAACATGGAAATGTGAAAACATATCACTGGACTTCCAAATACATCCAGAGGAAGTAATTATTTATGAGTTGTTGTGGATCATATAACAAAGATATTTCACTTTATCCGAATTTTAGATGACTTCTCGCTCAACCAAATTACAAGGATATACATTATAGAAGTGTAAAGGTAATACGGAGTACCCTTATGAATTTTATTTGATTGTGATATGATATTTTCAACCATGTTCTGGAAAATTATACAAAATTTTCTAAACATTGAGTTGAAATTCAGAGTAGATTATTATCCACAAACTAATGGTGAATCTGAGAGGACTATTCAAAAACTGAAATACATGTTAAAATATTGCTATTGAACTTCAATGGAGGATGGTATCAACATCTTTCAATGGTCAAATTCTCTTACAACAACAGTTTCCACTCATGCAACCAAATGGATCCATATGAATCCCATTATGGTAAAATATTTAAAACACCTACATGTTGGGATGAAGTTGCATAACATAAGCTTCTGGGACATAATATTGTCAAAGAAATGGTAGAAGAGGAGAAAACCATTTAGCAACAAATTAAGGCATCCCAAAGTTTCCAGAATATCTTTGTAGAAAATCATCTACAAGACCTGGAGTTTGAGGTTGGAGACATGTTATTCCTATACATATCTCCATGGAAAAGAGTCATGAGATTTGGAAAGAAAGAAAACTTAAGTCCCAAGTACATTAGACCCTTTTAGATTCTTGATCTCATCAGAGTGAGGCATATCAACTAGAACTTATACCAACCATATCTCAATTACATAATTTATTCCATGTATCCCTCTTGAGAAAGTACATACCATATCCCTCACATGTACTGAATTTAGAGGTGGTACACCTAGAAAATGATCTCCCTTATAAGGAGCATCCAGTGAAGATCTTGGACTGTAGAGATAAATTTATACAAATCAAGACTACTCTATGAGTCCATGTACTATGGAGGAACCATAAATACGAAGAAGTAACATGGGAACTGATGTAAGTGATGAAGGAGAAATGCCCTCACCCTTTTCACCATAGTAAGTAAACTGAAATTTTGAGGGATAAATTACATAATGGGGGAAGAATGTAATAACCTAGAAATTAATAAATAAAATTTCACATCTTATAATTATGTCATACAGTATAAAGAACACACATCACATAGATAACCCAATAAAAACATTATTGCAATAAATGAACAATGAAACTTTAGTTAGAAAAAAACCAATATGAATATAGAATATTATAGTGGGATGATAAATTAAAAATAAGATAATAATAATTAAAAAAATCGGATCTACTCGATCCACTAGAATGACTACACTCACAAACAATGTTGTATAAATAAAATATAATGCTAATAGTAAACTATTCATTTAAAAAAAGAAACTATATATAACATTGGGAGAAAATATAAGTAATTTATGAATGGAATAATAAGAATTTATAGGAATTAGTAAAACCATATGAACATTAGAAATATGATCATTGGAACAATAACATAGCCATTGGAATCGTAATGTGACTGTTAAGAATTATAATCTAGCCATTAGAATATTAATCCCGCCTATGAAAGTATAAATAAAATTTATGTATCATATAAATGATAATATGATATATTTATATCATGAAATAAGTATATACATTTTTTAAAAGTGATAAATTAAGTTCTGGTATTTTTGTGGATTGTAAATATTTATTTATACTTTTATAATTAATATAAGGATTTAAAAGAAAATTTATTTCAATAAAATATATTCATAAATTAATATTTTTTGAATTATAATTATGAGCTAATTTTATTATTCCATAATTAGTTTTTCAAAGCTTCATAAAATGGAATTAGGTGAATTTTTGGGATTTTTCTAAAATAGTTGAATTTATTATGAATATTAAAATACAGTAATTTATGTTATTTAATAAATACATAAATTTTTGAGCCATGGATAGTGTACCGATGATGTAAGCATCCATTGGTTCAAACTATCCTAAACCATTTACTATATTTATTCATATCAATCGACCCTATTTGTAGTCTTGAACTAAAATAATAAACAAATGAATAATAAAATCCCTCTTATCCCCTATAAATACCACCCCTCACCACCCCTTATCCAAACACCTTATAAGCCCTGTATATTATCTAAATTATGTTCAAATATATTCCAACTTATTTTCCCCATGTCTAATATTTTTTTTCTCAACAAAAAATCAAACCCAAGTTTCTTAAGGAGGTTCTCAAGGGGACGATATTCAAGAGGTAAAATCATTCACATTTCTCTTTTAAATTATTTCTTTATTCTACCTTGTCCTTTATCCCGCTATCCAAAGTGACATGATAACTATAATATCAAAAATATACTAGAATTTTATTTTGTTAAAGGAATGTACAATAACATATCTCTTATCTTCCCCTTTATCTTAAAAATTAAAACATCATTTGTGATATGTTGATTCATAGCCTTCACGGGTGATGATTTCTCATTTTCCATTACCACCTTCAAGGCTGGTCATAAAGATATTATAATAGTTAATCTAGATTTAAAAATTTATAATATAACTTTTTTCAGGTTCTTTAAATAATATAAATACATAATATTAAAAAATAAAACAAAACTAGTTCATGATGATTGAAAAACCACCAAAATAAACTAAATGTTTATTATTAAAATTTTATGAAATTAATCATCCTCATATGAGAAAAAAAATAAGTGGGTTTATTTAAAATTATTGAATTATATTAATACCATATCATTATATTTTTTCATTTCTTCTTTCATTTTACAAGGACCCAAATAATTATACTCAAGGGAACTGACCATAAAACATTGAAATGAACGCTTCCAGAACAAAAAAAATATTAAACAATATAACTCATCAAAATGGGCATAAAAGAAGTTAATAGAATTATGATAAATCAAATATATATTTATAAGGATCATAATTGAATTATTAATGAATATAATTTTATTAAATATTAATTTAATTTAATGTTCATAACACATTCGAACATAAGGTAGGGGATATCTCTGAACCACCATTTTCTCTTTGGGTTATGCTTTCTCTCTCATTACCTCAGTGTAATTATTATTTAATCCTATATACTTCTCCTATTTTTTTATATTTAAAAAAAATATTTAGCTCGATTCATCATTATTTTAGTAGGAATTTCTTGTTTTATAAGTTTTTCTTCTCAATTCTTCTCGATAAGTAAGCCCGATTAAAGGAAACTTCTCCATTTCTTACCCATTTTCAAGTACACTCCATAAAAAAATTATGAAATAAATATTTCTATAAATTATATAATTTCTTCTATAAAAAACTATTTTACTTCATTCCTGTTTTTATACAAACAATTTTTTATATTTTCTATTTAAATAATTTAATCTTTTCCCTTAAATCACACAAAAGTGTCTTATTTATAAAGTTTCCTAAATACTATTTTTCATGTATTAAAATTAGTTGGACATAAATATACATGATATATTCTGTTTTAGTGTCTATTTGATATTTAAATCACTTCTATTATGGATACCATTGTTATAAGCCCTTTGGTTATGCCTTATGACATGATTAAGACACCCATTTCTTTCCATGGGTAACCCTTATATGTATTCCTTATGTTTGATTATTTATGTGGCACACATATGCATGAACATGCTATAATGGGTACACACAAATAACTCTCCAATGAATTGGGTGATGTTTAGTCCAATGAGACTTCATGTATGGGATCAGGGAGTAAACCTAATCTATTGTGGGACTTTTTCCACCATGTGATATAGTCTTGGCAGTAGGACTTAACTCATGTTTATTCCAAGTTATATATTGCTACCAAATTCCTATGTTTTAATGAACATATGTTACAATGTTCTATATATTATTCTTCCATATGTTTATTTTTATTATATTCCTTTTTATATCATTATGTTATGCCTTCTAACCTAGGTATTATGCTTTATTCCAATATTGATTCCCTTACTGATCTTTTTAGTTCATCCCTTTTATCTATGTATTCACCAAGTTATCCTATGCATATTTAGGATGTCAAAAATCAGTTAGGATCTCATTATAGAAGATTAATATTAATATTTTTTATTCTATATCCATTTTTTCAATTTTATGTACCTGGTATCCTAAAGACACAATACTCTAAGATACTTGGTTTATATTTTATAGTTAATTATACTTAAAATCATGTAATAATATGTGGAAATGGATAGGGTGTCTATATTCAAGTCATTATGATATAATTATAATTTCACAAAAGTGATAATATTCTTAATATCTTTATTTCTCATTATTCTCCCAAAAATCAACTATTTCTGAAAAATCTCAAAAGTTTACCCTATTCTAATTTTGAAATGTAAATTTAAAACATTAAGTCCATTTTTTAAATTAAAATTTCTAAAAATAATGTAAATTGATTTTAATTATTTTCACATAAAACACCAAAAACCCATTTTTATGAAAAATGTATTCCTATAGTATAAAATAAATTTATTTTTATAATTTTCCTTGTAACGAAAAATATATGAAAGTAAAAAAAATTAATTAAATTCATTAATTATATTAAAAAATATTTTTTTATTATATTTCATAACTCTTTTATTCCTATTCATAGTCACTGACCCAATGACTTGGTTATAACATTCATATTTAAATAATATTATATTGTTGTTCAATTAATATTGGGATTACATGTGGTGAAATTTATTAAGAATAGTAATAATTTTAAAGGAAACTAAAACCTTTTGGTGTTTCAAAAAATTCTCATTATCATATCCCTTTTATTTATTTATGCATGGTTTATTATTTTTGTGAATGTGTTATTAATATGCAATCACAAAAAATAATAGAAAATCATTCATAGAAAAAATAGGATTAATCCATGGTGAATGTTTCTATTTAAAGATTGGCTTTGTTTTGAGTGTCATCACATAGAATAATAATGTTAAATTGAAAATCATTTCACTCATTGACAATAACTAAAAATATATCAAAGAATATATTAAGTCATTAATGACTTCTATCATATATGTATGAATAAAACCATACTATGAGGTTCTTTTTATCCATAGTTGAGGGGTGCTTACTCCTATTGGGGGTTTTAATAAGAGTATTTGGTTGACCAAAATAAAATTGGCATTAAAGAATTATCCATATATGTATTGGTTTAATTTTATAGGAAATATTTGAGTAATGAAAATTACTATTTCCAAATGATGGGACTTTTCTCAACTAATAAATTATTTGTGATTTAATGTAGTTTCCCATCCAAAATATTACCATGAAACTCTTTGGGTAGTGGCACAATCATAACTTAGAAAATGTAGAGAGTGTTTTAGAATCCTTTAACCTATAATACTCTAGCAATTGAATATTATAATTCTAGTAGTTGTGGGATGCTATTATTTGATAAAATTTTGGAAGACATTAAATATTAATAAATATATAATGTCTAAAAATTGTTAAATGAGAAAAATATACTAATAAACTAAAGTTATATTTTTCATAAAAATGGAAATTAATACCACTAAAATACTATAATCAATACAAGAAAACTAACACCTCCAAAATGGTACAAATTTTAATAGTGGTATATGAAGTTTTGTATAATTATATGATATGAATATAAATTGAATGTGTTGGAATCTCCAATACCTATTACGCCACCTCATAAAGTAAGTGAGTGTGAAAATGAAGCCTACAGGAGACACATGGATGATGCATTTTATTTTTACATCATAATGTTATCATAAATTTCCAATAAGATGTAAAATACACATTAGTACATGTATGGTTATACTATATTTTTTAATCTTTATGATGTTTTTGAGGAGTATGTGATGTAATAAATGAATGGGGAATGATTACACTACACATGTGTAATATGAAAGATAAATCTTAATCATTTAATATATCCCATTCTTACATCCTTATTACCCAGTTACTCCAGCTTCATTTAAGTGTATAAAATGAATATTATAGGGAAACCACATCAATATATTTTTGGTAAGATTAATCAATTTAATAAGAACATAAATAAAGTTAAATATTTAGTTATTATGGTGAATAATATATTAGAAAGGGTTGAAATTCAGGACTATTTCTAAGTCAATTGAGATATTACAATGTATTTATAAGAAACCAAAGGTAAAGATATATCACATCAAACACAATGTTATCTTCTTTACAAGTGGAAAGATAGGTCAAAAGAAGTTAAATGAAAATTAATTGAAGTAGAATAAAAAATGGGCTTCAAATATATTTATCATTTCATGTGATATTTTTGTTTTACTTCTTGGGTATTGGTTACTTTATGTGTGTCACACAATTTTATCCAAATATAGTAACCAATTATGTTTAAAAACATTACATGAAGGGGAATTCTCTCAGTAGTTGATCAAGTATGATTCTTATATCAGTGGTAAGAATAAAATGACTTTTATTTTTCTAATTCTAGTTGAACTATTATTTTTTATTGAGTATTACCAAAAAAATTATCTCATGTGTTGGTTACACCCAATGATACATTATTTCATTATGTAATGAATTTTTTTGGTGTCCCATACTCAACTAATAGTTTTGTTATACTTTAATCATCAGTAATAAATGATAAATATAAAATATAAGACACAATAATGCCCAATTGGGGAAAACTAATTCTTGGTCAAGTAAATCCATAAGAAAATGTCAAGGGAATACCAATAAGGATTTTTAGGCTATCTATGAGCTAAAACTCATAGATATTATACATTATTGTTTATAAGGTATAATAACCAAAACATCATAAATGTTAAATGTGATATATCCACAAAACTTTTATTAGAGGTTCAATAAGATATATTTGAATAATTTCAATTACATTCTAGAAGAGAATTAAAATACTTCATGAGATTGCTTTAGGAAATTTAAGGAATTTAAAAAAAATAAAGGAATATACTTTTTTAGAATATATGAGATTCTTTAAGATGGTGAGATAATGATTATATTAATATATCATCATCAAATCATGAAACTATAGAGTGAATTTATCCCAAAACACAAATTTCCTTATACCCCTCTGATATATAATGTTGTTAAAAGGAGGATAGATAAGTATTACTTTATGAAATCATTTATCCTAAAAATATAGAGTGTATATATTCCTAAAATCACAATTCCTTATATTTATCATATCCATTGTGTTAGTAAAATTAGGGTAAATTATGAAACTTATAAGTCATGTGAGACTTCCATTATCCCTTTCGATGAACACTTCAAAAAATTATGGAATTAACCATTAAAAATAATCTAATTATAATTAAAAATGTATATCATATGATTTATAGTATGAAATAAGTCCATTATTTCAAAAAAAACATGTGTTTATATGAAAATAATTTGTCAAGCAAGTCTTAATAAAATAACTTTCATCAATAAAAACAAAAATTACATCCGAATTATATAACCTAAAACTGTTAAGTATATTACTTAAATGAATTATATGGAATAGATATAATCGAAGGGAAGTATATATTTCTATAATAGGTTGAATATATCTCTTTGAGATAGTGGGATCATGGTAGATTTTGATTAAGTCAACGCTAGAGCACGCAAGTAGTTGTCATGGGGACAAGCTCCACAAGAGATCATGGAAAGAGAATGTTACAGAGGTATATAATGAATAAGAAATATAAAACAAAAATATATAGTTTTATGATCACTAATTCACAGTGATATTTTATTCAATAGTAATAATAAATATTTATACAATAAGGAATCACTGAATGGAAACTTTCTAAAATAAAAAGGGAATATGAATTCAAAGATATATTTTATATACCAAATTTCAGTTGTTTATTTTGGTAGTTTCTTAAATTAATATAAATTAATTGGTGGGTATTAAAGAGAAAATATACATGGTTGGTACAATAGTGGTACCAATAAGTATCGATTAGTTTTTCAAAATCATCTTGTTTAAATCCATTAGAATTATACTTGTCATACCAACTTTCTGTAATCATTATTTTTGGTATTCGATGTCAATACCAACATATTTGGGGTAAACCACATATAATATTTCTATATGATTCAATTAGAAAGGTTTGGATATTGTAGAGACTCTGGTTTTTCTGTTTAAGACTATGGAATATTCCTTGGAATACTTTCGGATCCAGACATTGAGAAAACTCCCAATTCTATGGTCTGGTGAGCCAGAATTAATTTTATAAAAATATTAAATAAATTTTTATTAAATTCACACATTTTTCATAAAAAAAGTGGAATATATCATAAATAGAGTCTTAGATATAAAATATGAGACTACATACGAATTTTAAATGTTTATTTCACCATAGTCACAACCTAAGGTCGGTCAGTCCAGGACGTTCGGATGGGGAAGCCGTTAGTGGGTTCATTTGATAAATTAATCAATTAATTAAATTTATTTAATAACCATAACCCAAATAACTCCCATATGAAGAATCATATGGGAAATATGAGACCAACATTGACTGTAAAAAGTGGTGTTAACTATAGGCGCGACATAAATTTTGTCAGCATGGGATGTTTGGATGGGGAGGCCATTGGTGTGTTCATTTTTTTGAATTAAATAAATAATTTATTTATTTATTAATTATATTACCAAATTAAACCTTCTATAAAAAATATATTATGAAAAATTTCCAAGGGATTGTTTCATAACCCTTGCTAGATCCAAGAGGAGGAGGAGAGAATTCTCCATTGGCGGATCAACATCGAACAAAGAACGGTGATCAGATTAAGGTGGATCATTGGGTAGAAATCGTAAATGGTATTCTTTATCACTAGATAATTAATTATTCACCAATAATAAATCAATAATTTAGTTAGGACTCATTATATATGGATTTCTAGCCTTATAATAAAAATATTTATCATAATCAATTCCCTCTCTTTGATTAATAATAATTCGAACCTTCTCATGATCCTATGTATTAGAATTAATAATTCTTTCAGTTTATTTATTGTGAATGACAAGTTTATCACCCTGGTTTAACTACTATTAAATCATTATCCAAGAACTCTTAGCCAATGATTCATTTCACCTTTTGTTATTGGTGTTTTCCCACATCGTTCTTTGCATTCTTCATCATTGGAAAACAAAGTCATGATTTGACTTTGTTGTGGTGGGTTCAAACGTGATTGAACCATTGGATTCATTGTGGTGGAATGAACTATGTGTAGATCAATAGTTTGGGGAAGTATTGATAAATAAGTAGGATGGTATTTGGTGAACGGATTAGTTTGGTACGGTGGGTGTGACATTTATGATTACAGGTGGTTTGGGATCAGATCAGTGATCCCCATTTTCCCAGTTGGAACATGGTGATGAAGTGTGGTGGGATGAGATTGATTTCAACCATATTCCATGAATGGGTTCCCATTGTGTGGGATTCTTAGTGGGAACATGATGATATTTGGGCTTGGATCTCAAATGAGGAGGTCAAATGTGGTCAATGTCGTGGGAATTAATAAATAATATTAATATTAATAATAATAATGGCAGTGAGTTAATAAAATGAAATGATGATTTTTTATTATTTTTATATTAAATAATAATAACAATGGTGGCATAAAATGTGTGGTTTATTAAATTAAATTATTTTAATTTAATATGGAAAAACGGTTTTAAAAAACAGTTTTAATTATAATAAATAAAGAAAAAGTTTTTTTAGTGTTTAAATGAAATTAACATGGGTTTCTATAAAAACAAGGAAAAATAATATTCCCTTGTGTGGGTTGGGATCCTTGGTCATGGGGAATGGGGGTTTCAATCCGATTTTTATTATTAATAATAATGTGAGTATTAATGGTGAAAATTTATTGCTAATGAAGAGTAAGATATATGAGTGGCGGGGGATGCATGAAGTACTCCCCCAAACTCGTAAAGGGTTTAGAGCATATGGATGCTTCGTGGAGAGGGTTTTGTAGGATTGAATGAAAATAAATAAATAAAATAATAATAAAATATTATTATTATTTATTTTTGGTGTCAAAACTTTCCATAGCTCCTTCGTACGATGTTTGATTGATGAACCATCAATGGTACTATGTCCGTGGAATTGAGACGGTCATTTTAATACCAATGTTATATGCCTTTTCTGACTTGTTCCACAGGTCAAAGAACCAACCAATAATAATAAAATTATTATTATTGTGGAATCTTGTATGCAAAAAATCTCCCTCATATGGTGTCGGAATGGCAACCCATCTATGACACTATGACCCTTAAATTAAGGAAAATGTTTCAAGACTAATTTTGGGAATTCGATTCGGAACCATGTCTTGGGCCCACGAAATTCCATTCTAGTGCGATGAAGTGAAATGCATTGTTTTAATATGTTGTCTAATTGAGGCTATTGAATAGTCTATACTAAGCATTATTTCATGATGATTGCAATGGTGTGACCCATTTAACCATACTGAGATTTTATCAGAGGTATATTAGTGAAATATTGTTTTCCATCAGACTGATAACGAGACTTGTGTGTCCATTAGTCTTTTAGCTGATACATGACGTGTAGTATCCCATCACACCATGTACTATGACATATCCAAAAAAATTTGTGCTAGAGAGGAAATCACTTGGTAGTAGAGCGAGACCGCGCATTGGGTGGGTCCCCTATATTTTGTATACCTTTGTTTGAGAAAAAAATAGAGGTTTCATATCACCTTGTTTTGAACTTTGATTTTGGGCTACGGGTAGCCTATCTTGAGTTTTTTTTCACATATAATGTGATGGTGCCCTCTATTGTGGATTTAGAGATATGATGTGAAATATTATAAGAACAAAACATTTTGAGGTGAAGCGCGATGGTGGTAGTGAATAGGCAAGATCACTAGAGGTTTATTTCCATGTTGAACCCTCCTACAGGTTAGTGGATGGGTCCTTGATGAACTAGAGTCTAACCCTCTAGATAGGATGGCCATGGGTCCTCATATTTCTCAATAAAACCGTCATATAGGGCAGGGCATGGTTCCTCAATGACCTATAGTGGAACCCTCCAGCCAGCTGGGCATAGGACCTCAACCTTCAGAGTGGAACCCTCCTATTGTATCAGGGAATGGTTCCTCTACCTAGAGTTTGTGTCCCCTCAACCGTGAATCATAGTGATGAGTCTTGGATTGAATATGACAGGTAATTCAGGGCAAACATGTGAGATATTGGGCATCATTGTTGGACTTTTAGAACTATTTACTACTCTACTTCCTATTATAATCTATTATATAGAGTTCCCTTACTCTCTTATTTGGGATTATTTAACTAAGGATATATATATATATATATCCTTATTCTGTATCCAAACCTTGGATTTGGACACTCTCCTTCCAATAGAGGAAAATACATTAAGAGTATTCCACATGCTTTTTTTGTTTATATTCTTTTCATTAGAAGAGTATACATTCCTACTATATGCAGTGAAAACTCAATGAGTAGTTTATCTACTCACTGTGTTGATTCCCTTCTATTTGGATGAGGTTACATTCACTCTCTTTTTAGTTAGAGCTATACTATTTCACAATACCTTGTGTTATCCACTGTCTTTCTCTTCTATTGTATATCTTGTTGCTCTCCCTTCAGCTTTTGGGGATTCCTACTAGGTATGTTTATACTCACCCCTTCTTGAGATTTCCTTGCATGTATTATGTCTTATATAGACGAAGGACAGGTCGACTGTGACTACAAAGGAGCTTAAGGATACTAGGTTCTTGGACTGCTTATGGTGTTCATAGCATGGGATTCATAAGTTGGGATCTCTTTCATCTATTTACTTTTTTAGTTTTCTATCAGGTTGGGACATATTTCTAGTTGTTTATGTATTTTTTCCCTTGATTTTCAGTTTACACTGAGGTATATTTGTATTGTCTTGAGGTTCATGCATTCTTGGTTTACTTTATATCAATGTTGCTTCTTTTATTATATCCCTCTACACTTTTTCATAGATATGGATGTGTGTGTGTGTGTGTATAAAATTACTTAGGAAAAGGCCTCTCTGATTTAGTTATTCCTTTAGCACTTATCGCTACCCGTAGCCTATGGAGGCTATCTTGGGGCTACTTCGTCTCGATCCCTAGCTTCAGTATGGTTATGAAAGATTACTATCGGATAAAGTTATTTCCTTATACCACTACTCGGATGTACCCCCTTAATAGTATTTAATTGGTTTTAGGGAAAAAAATTCAATGTGTCTTGAGTTAAGTTTTCAATCTAGGAAATATAGTGATGGTGCAATGGACAACATATCCATTCACTCTGATTTTTAATACCTTCTTGTCAGCTTAGTATGCCGAGACATTTGTTGTAGAGATCAATGGTACATGCATCATATAGGATTGAGTCTTGGACTATCCTTATTGATCTAGCTCCCCATTTTTGTTATATATATATATAATCATTTGGCCATGGTAAATCATGATAAATTTTGAGATACCTAAATGAAGACACTCAGTCAAGTTACCGAATTCCAAATTGTGATGATGTTATGATGAGTGATGAGGCCATAGTTTAAGATCTATCCCTCGAGATCTTTTCCTCCAAGAGGATAGGTAACAGTACCCCAACAAGTCGAGACGTAGTTGATACTAACCTAGAAGGATGAGTATGTGCATATGATTAGTGCACCCCATGATTTCCAATGTTAGAGGAGGATGGGGTGCTGTGATGAGACAAATCCCCATGAAGTAGAGGACTAGATTGATTTGGTGATCTAAGTTTTTAGACTTGTGCAGATTCTAACCAATTAGAGGGTTGAAATTATGACCAGCGGTCTTCATAGATTAGTTGTTTGTTATGATGGTACCAGTAAATAATGCACTTGTGCTGAGTAAACATAGTAGGTTCTGAAAATAGGTAGGTCCTTAGAGTGGAGGATATGGAAGAGGAGAAGGAGGAGGTTTGGGTGGTGTTCATCGCTATTAGATACATTCACCACCACTAGGAAGACCATGTCAGGCTCAGGGAGCTGACGATTAGGGTCAGAGATAGATACAAGATTTGGATTTATATGATCCCATAGTGCACGAGATGATAATATGTATACTATGTTTTTATTATACATTATTCAAGAGTAATTATTAGACTTTGTGTGGGGTACTCTTTTCTTCCCACTTGTTTCTCAATTTCTAAATCGGGTGACGTGTGTCATCGGTGTAAAACTATATCAGTGTTGTTTGATGTAGCTTTGAATGCATGAGGAAGAGGGGTTCTTCCACCAAAATGATGCGTTTTTTGAGATGCAATTAAAATTGTAAATGAAATTCATTGCCACACAAAGTGGTTAGTGTTGAGGTTTGGTGATGAGTCCCTATAACTTGTTTTTGCATGGCTAGGTGACATGTTTTTGTTTACAAACAGAGGTCCTGGTAAGACCTAGTTGAGAATTTGGGCATTCCTTTGTTGTTAGTTAGTACCCTCATTCAATTGGTGTCAATTTTCATGAAATATGATCGAGGAGAATGTGACACAGTTTTCCCTAGTTTTGAACTCATGAGAAAGAGGGCCGATTTCCCCACCAATATTCATTTTTGTGATGTAGCCAAAACTGCACGGGTGAGTCAGTGCCACCCAAAGAAGATCATTAAATGGTGTAGCAAAATAGTTCCTTAGACTTCTAAGTTTATGGAATGTTTGTGTGATGGAGTGTAAAAGCAGGTCCTAGCATTACTGGTAGATTTTTTCTGTTTGACCATTTTTTCTAGGGATGACACTAATGGGTGTGTTAGAGTTTTTTGTTTGGGGTTACTCTCCTTCCAAGAGAGGAGAAGACATACGGGGTATTCCATGTGGTTTCTGTTTCTATTATCACATATTTGGATGAGTCTACTCACATGCCTTGTCTATTGGTACTCGTGCGTTATCGGTGTCAAGCTTCATGTACTGGTAGATAGTTATTTTATACAGGTCAAGCTGGTTTAGATCTCATGAATATAACTACATGACTCACTACCTAGAGATGGAAGTGGTAGTCTTCACCTTGAGTTTGTGGAGGCTCTACCTTATGGGGGACATTGACTATGAGATATTACATGACCAAATATCCTTAAGAGATCTACTAGATTGATTTTCTAAATAAGGGAAGATGTCATCCCTTTTTTAGGGATGAAAAGTGATTCCTATCATAATAAAAGAGGAGGTGATAAGGGAATTTCACACTTCTCCTTTGTTTATACATACTAATATAGGGAACATGTATGGAAAAGCAATGTGTGGGCTCAGTATCCCCACATATATTCTTAGTTTTTTTTTTGGAGATGAAACACATTGAAAAAGAGAATAATTTAAAGACTCTAGTTTTTTCATGTAAGACTTTGGAATATTCCTACTAATAGTTTTAGAGTCTGGCACTAAGACAGTGTGTGATTCTAAGGCCCTATGACCCTAGAATTAATTTTATAAAAATATAAAAAATATTTTTTTTGTGCACACACAGTTTTCTTGAAAAAGTGTAATATATCATAAACAGAGTCTCTGATCAGAAATCTAATATCACAAATGAATTTGCAATGTGTATTTTACCCTAGGAGTGGCCTAAGGTTGGTTAGCAAATGACATTTAGATGGGTTAGTCATTAGTGGGTGCATTGGATAAATTAATAAACATAATTAATTTATTTAATAACCCTAACCCAAATAACTCATAGAAGGAGAGTCGGATGGGAAATTTGGGACCACCGTTGAGTTCACAATGTGGTGTTTACCATAGTCATGACCTAAAATTGGTCGGTATGGGATGTTCGGATTAGGTAGTTGTTGGTGGGTACGATTAATTGAAATAAATAAATTATTAATTTACTTGTTTTATTAAAAGACATAATTAAAACCTCTATAAAATCTATCTTATGAATATTTTTCATGTTTTAGCCATATAACCCTTACTAGATCCAAGATGAGGAGGAGAGAATTCTTCATTGGTAGATCAACATCGAATGATGAATGATGATCAGATTGAGGTGGATTGATATGTAGTTACCGCAGTGGGTCTTCCTCATCACTGGAGGATGCATTCTTTACCAACAATAAATCCATAATCATGTGATAATTTTAACCTTCACATCATCCTATGAATAAAAATAGATTATTCTCTCAATTTATTTCTTGTCCATGCCATGTTTCTCACCCCAGTTTTCCCCTTATGAAATTTTTAACCAAGAACGCTTGGCCAAAAATGATTATCACCTTTTTTATTGGAGTTATTACCCCTTTTTTATTCTCATTCTTCATAATTTCACAATGGGGTCATGATTTGACTTTGTCGGGGTCGGTTCAAATGTGGTAGAATCCCCATATTATCTATGGTGACACAAACAACATGTGGATAGATAGTTTGGGGATGGTTTGATAAACAAGAGATATGGTATTTGTTGAATGAATCATTTTGGTGCCATGGGTGTGAACATTGTGATCAGAGGTGGTTCGGGATCTGATCGGTGATCCTCACTTTTCTGATTGGATCATTGTGATGATATGTGGTCTAATGGGATCAGTTATGAGCAAAGGCCATGCATGGGATCCCATGACGGGGACTACTCAACGTCAACATGACAGTGGTCATGCTTGGATAACAAATGTGGTGTTTATACATGATCAACAGAGTGCGAATTAATAAATAATAATAATAATAATGGTGGTGAGTTATAAAATGAAATGGTGACTTGTTATTATTATTGTATTAAATAATAATAACAATGGTGGAATAAAATGTGTGATTTATTAAATTAGATGATTCTTATTTAATACAGAAAAACAATTTTAATAAAATTTATTCAATTTTAAAAAAGTAAGAAAATTTGTTTAAAGTTTTTAAAGGAAATTAATATGGGTTTTTATAAAAAAATGAAAAATAAGATTCCCTAGGATGAGGCTTGATCCTTGGTAATAGAGATTGTGGGTTTCAATCCCCTAGTTTTTAGTATTAATAATAATATAAGTATTAATGGTGGAAATTTATTATTAATGAAGAGGAAGAGATATGAGTGGCAGTGGACTGCGTGAAGAACTCCCCCAAATTCATGAAGGGTGTAGCACATATGGAAGCAGCATGAATAGGGTGATGTATATTTAAATGAAATTAAATAAATAAAATTATAATAATGTATTATTATTATCTATTTTTGGTGTCAAACCTAAATTGGGACATATCTCCTTCGTACGATGTTCAATTGATGAATCATTAATGATAGTGTGACCTTGGAATTGAGATTGTAATTTTAAGAAAAAAAATTATGCCTTTTGCAAACTCATGACTTAGGTTAATGAAACACCCAATAATAATAAAATTATTATTATTATGGAATCTCATATCTGATACATGTCCTTCATATGGTGTCATAATGAGAAACTGTCTATGATACTATGACCCTCAAATTAAGGTGGACATCTCAAGACCAATTTCGAATTTTCAATTTGGAATTGTGTCTTGGGCCCATGAAATTCCATTGGAGCATGATGCGGTGAAATGTGTCTTTTTTATTTTATGTTTGATTATGGAAAGTGAATAGTATATCCTGGGTGTTTTTTTAAGATTTCAACTATGTGACCTATTTGACAATCAAGTGTTGTTATCAAAGGCATAATATTGAAATTATTTTTTTCATCAGAATGATGATGAGCCTCATGCATTCTTAAATATTTTGGATGATACATGTCATGTAGTACCCAACACTCCATGTAGTATGAAATATCTAGAAATTCGTGGGCTGGTGAGGACATGATCAAGTAGAAGAGTGGGACCACATGTTTTATTGGTCCCCAATATTTCATGTGCCTCTTTTTTAGAAAACTTCAAGGTTTCATATCTCATTCATTTGAACTCAGATTTTGGCCCACAAGTAGCATATCCTGGGTTTTTTCCATGTTGAATGTGATGGTTCCCTCCATTGTGGATTTTGATATAGGATGCGTAATTTTCTAGGAATGAAACATTTTTAGGTGAGGATCGATTTCGGTAGTGAACATGTGAGTACACTATAGTTTTCTTTGTGAGTAGAATAATCGTGTGGGTAAGGCATGAGTCCTCAATGACCTAGAGTGGAACCCTCCAGTCGATCTGGGCATGGATCCTCAAATTGTTGAGTATAACTATCCTACTAGGCGGGGCATGGGTCCTTAATGACCTTGAGTGGAACCCTCCAGCTGGGTTGGGCATGGATCCTCAACCTTCAAAGTGGAACACTCCTATTGTACTAGGCAATGGTACCTTTACCTAGAGTTTGTGGCCCCTCGACTATGTGGTATAGTGAAAAGGCTTGTATTGACTTTGATGGGTACTTTATGGAAGACGTGTGAGATTATGGTAATCGGTATTGGACTTTTGGAACTGTTGGCTACTCTTCTTCCTTGGTTGAGTTGTGAGATGGAGATCCTCTAACTCTCTTGTTTGGGATTCTTTGACTAAGCATATATATATATTTATTTTTCTTCTATATCCACACCTTATATTTTGAAACTATCCATCTAGGAGAAGACAAAATGCATGGGGTATGCCACGTGATTTCTGTGTTTATTACCTCATGGTTGTATGAGTCTACTGTCCTAATATAGGTATCGAAGACTCAATGAGTAGTTCATCTACTCATCGTGTTAAGCCCTTCATGTTTGGATGAGGTTACCTTCACTAGCTTTCTGGGTTGAGTTTTACTATTTCACTATACCTTGTGTTATCTACTATATTTATCTTTTATTGTTTCTCTTGCTACTCCCTCTTTATATTTTATGGAATCCTAATGGGTATTTTTATAATCACCCCTACATGGGATTTTTCCACATGTATCGTGTCTTATAAAATTGACAGATTGGTCGACCATGAATATAGAGGAGCTTATGGATAATGGGTTCTTGGACCATGTACGGTGGTTGTAGATTCGGATTTTGGTGTTTCTCTCTCTTTCAAGTATTTACCTTTCCATTTTTCTATCAGGTTGGGACAAATTTCAAGTTGGGTGTCTATTTTTTCCCTTACCTTCAGTTTACAATAAAATATTTTTTTACTATCTAGAGGTTTGTGCATGTTTGGTTTACTTTATAGTATCGTTGCATCTTTTATTTTTTCCCACTTCACTTTTGCATCAGTATGGTTGTGTGTGTAGGTACTTAAAAAAAGGCATCCTCGAGTTAGTTATGCCTTAAAAGCTTTTCATCACCCCTTGTCTTATAGAAGTGGGCTTGGAGTAGTTTGGGATCGAGCCCCGACTTGGTTTGGTTCATGGTATAGATACCATAGAATGATAATATAAATTCATCTTATAGATATCAAATTATGGATTAATATAAGAATCATGATCATATAATATTTATTTGGAATGAAATTTTTGCATATGTCTATAAGAGGTTAATGGGAGAGACATAATTTTATAATTAAAATATATTGATTACATATTAGTCTTATAATTACTTATGACTTGATTTAAAAAAACTATTCAAAGATTAACTTAAAGTAGTAAACAAATTTCTAGATAATTAGATCTATTAAGTTATATCTATTTGTTTCCTAGACCCAGTCAATAACATATATAGAAAATTATTAAAAAATAAAAGATGGAACAATTCAAGAGATAATTTTTTCCATTTTTAAAAGGCATAAATCTATCAAAGAATAAATGTATAAGAAATATGAGGGGATTAAAATGGTGGGTATAACTACATAATAACCAACAATGAATCTACCACATTTTTCATATTATGTAATAGATATGATATTTCCAATACATTCATTATGGTAGGAAAATATAAAATAATTCTAGGAGAACTAATTGTGTAGAAGTTAGTTCCATCCAACAGTACTTGAAAATGTACAAGGGATATATACCAAGTATATAGAAATGAAGAAACACTAATTATTAAAGTGATATAAAATTGGTATTCTTATAGATATTTTTGATTTAATACCATATTTAAGTTAAGTGAATAAGAAAGAGAGACCCATTTAATATGGTTGTATCCATGTCTACAAATATTGACTACATTTCATCTTTTGATGTAGCCAATGAAGTGATTGAAATATGAAATTATTTTTTCCCATTCTTGGAATCATACTTAAAAATTAAATTATGATAAATTATTAAAATGGTACTAGAAAAGAATTTAAGATTATGATAGAGTAAAAAATGGATATAATCAACGATATTATCTATATGGGAATTTTTACTCATGGAAGATAAGTCACCTATATAAGAGTATCCATGTAAGAAAAACTTATAGTAGACTGAGTGACTAGATCCATTACTCAGATTAATGATGATCTTATCATGTGATAGATAATAGGTTGATCAATTTAAATTTGTCTCTAGTGTAGGTGGGGGAATTGTAAAAGTGGGTTCCCTAGACTAAACATGTGTGGTAATTTTTTGTTACCATATCATGTATGCATAGAGTTATGTGTGATGTTATCTTATAATGATTGTGTTAATACTTCTGTGTTTAATATTTACATAGTACTTTACTTATATTATTTTTTATATCAATAGGTTATATTATCTCACACCTATAACGAGAACCACAAGATACTTTGATAATAATCGTAAACATTTATCTTATTCTCTAGATACATTATAATAATAGGACATGGATTATATATTTTTATTATGTGATTAGGGCTCATAAGCATTGAGAGTTCATCTCATGAAGTTCTCACTTGGTGATCTTGAGAAAATGGGATCATGAGGACTAACCAAAAAATATGATCACCATTTTTTTAAATGTCATTGGTTGTTCCTATCTACAAGCAGGGGTATTGGTCTCTCAACTTAAGATCATTATCAGTGTGCACTATTTTATCATGAAATTTTATGAAAGTTAAAAACTATTAAATTTATTTTTATGATAAGTAAGCTTGTGTCGGGTTTATCATTGATGGTATTTCATTGATTAAATGATCATGATGGGATTTATGGCTTCCTAAATGAAGATATATCTCGAGGCCATTTGACCTAGATGGTAATACCTATACTAATTGCATATCCATTGTAGATAAGGTAAGTTTATTCAATAAATTCATGAGATTATAAATCAATTAAGGATGGTATAATAAAGTATGTGTCCTACTTTATGAGATATTATGATAAAAAGATATTATATGATACAACGTGTCTTCATAGGATATTTTCGTTACTATGATTAAACCTTGCCTTATTATGCTCCATGATATGTTGTGAAATACTATTGTTGGAATATGATTGAAACTAATTACTATCAAGATAAAGTTCCAAGAGGGTTACATGAAAATAATATTCATAATATTTACCAATTCTAATGAATTATTGTTCTTGAAATTTTAGGCCCTATAGTGGGGGTTGCGTAATGTATGAGTTTGAATGGCCACAAGAGATAAATAAATTTGGGGTTTATAATAATAATTTTTGAATTTATTTACTCATAGTAATCATAATTTTTTAAGTGAATTCAAGTATAAATATTTTATGAAAGAAACTTTTTAGACAAGTTTCATTAAAATATTAATTAGATATATGATTTTATAAAATAACTCATATTTTATCACACAACATAATATTGATGTAAAAAGTGAGTAATGAAATACTTTCCACATTAATAGAAGTTTCACAGGTCATTGGTGACATTTTAGGTCTTATTTATAAGTTCATTCATGTTCAAAGTCCCAACTGAAACTTTCATAACTTTAACCTGAATATATAAACAAGTAGAGACTCAAATTCTTGGGGATTATTCATCCCCTGAATTTGAGAGATCCTCCCTCATATCTCCTATAACACACCAAGATTTTGAAAATAAATTCAATATTGAATTCATAAAACACTGAGTCTCTAAAAAACAAAACTTTGATCTAACCTATCCAGTAAACATGATTTTTCCACTTCTGTGATTTGAATTTTGAAAAATTGACATACACGATTACGTTTAGGGTAATATTTGGAGTCTGATATAATCAACTTAAATTTTTATGAATAGTAATATTACCCTTATGAATATTTATGCACCCTTATGAATATTAACTTGATCCTTATAAATATTAATACACCTTTAGGAATATCAACATCACCTATGTAAGTATAAATAAATTTTAGGCACCTTACAAATGAATTAGAGTATTTTATAAATTATTAAATTAAGTATTCATATTTTTATGAGTGAAAAATATTTAATTACAATTTTTAATTAAAAGAATTAGTTAATTTTCATAAAATTTGTTCCTAAATAAATATTTTTTTGTCCTATGAATTTAGAATAATTTCATAAAACTATAGTAAATTTTTCTAGGCATTATAAATTTAGTTTTCGTTTTAAAACTATATTTTTCAAGTAAATAATGATTTTAATTAAAAATTAAATATCTCATATTTAGAAAATTATTTTGATAAAATTGAGTCTATTTCTATATTAAACACATCAAAAAAATTATATGAAGAATTTTTGGATCTTTTTTTGAAATATTTGAATTTTTAATGAATAGTGAAATATGGTAATTTACCTTATATATATACATTATAAGTTCAATACACTATTACATGAATCATGTATGATGTAAGAAAACATTAGTGAAAAATCACAAGAACATATTACTATTCTTGTTCATTGGAATCAATAATATTGCTTGTCTTGAGAAAAATAATAAAACAATGAATAAGACATTAAAAAATAACTCCTCTCCTCCACTATAAAAAACCCCCTCACTCCCTCTTCTCTTCACTCCTCTAAATCCTTGTGAATTGTCTAAATTCTATCCAAATATCCTACCATGATACTACCCATATTACAAAATCCCATGGTCTCATAAAAATACCAAAACCACTCTAGTAAAGAGGCACTCAAGGAATATTACTTCAAGAGAAATATTCCTCTTTTCATTTCTTTTATTTCAAGTTCCATTATTTTCTTTTTTTTCCTCTCCTAATTTAATAAAAATGTTATGATAACTACATTACCTTAAATATACTGGAATTTTTCTATTATAATAAAATAATCCATCATCATCTCTCTTTTCTTCTTATTTTATACTAGAAATGAAAACACCATCGGAGATGTATTAATTTATCACATTCAAGGATGACGGGTTTTTAATTTCTATTACTGCCTTCAATTATGGTCATGAAATGATTTTTAAGGTTTAAAAAGACTATAATATATGTATTATAACTTATTTAGGGTTCTGGAATCTTTTTTTACCCATGATATTAATTTATAAATCAAAATGAGTCAGTTGTGATAAAAACCCACCAATTAACCCAAACAATTATCATTAATGTTTTATATAATGATTCATTTTCACTCCCAATAAAAAAATTAATTTTATATCCATGTAATTTTATTGATGTTATAAAATAAAATAAAACTTCAACTCAGGAAAAACATTTTCATTCTACATGTTTATCGGTAGATTAATATAAGTAAACCAATCATGAAAACGAAGGAAGAAAACACTCCCAAATAATGTAATTGAATCTATTAACCCATAAAAAGGCCACAAATGAACCTAATAAGGTTATAAAAAATCAATTAAATTTAGATTATATTATTTAATTATTAATTTATGAACCTAAATTTTATTATTCAGGTCATTAAGATCCAGCAAAGAACACATTTGTACTTAAGGTAAGGGTTTCTACATCTCACTTTTATTTTTGTGACATATTCTGTATTCATTATTATTACTCATGTATGGTGTATGTATATTGACCATTTATGTTTATTATCATGAATCTATTTATTTTAATTATATTAAATTTCTCATTTTATGATTACTAGTTTTGGTCCATACGATTAAACATATTACAAAGTTGTAATTATTTTCTACCTGACCCTCCATTTTCATTTGGGTAGAACATATTCTCTACTAACCTCAATGAAATTATTATTGATTATTATTTACTCCTTATAAATTCTATTATAATTTTATATATATGTGTACCCATCATAATCCTTCATTATTTTATGGTAATTTACTTTCTTTAAAAGAGTCTTTCGAAAATTCTTCTGAAATGCAAGCCCGATTCAAGGAACCTCTCGAATTATTACCTATTTTGAAGTTAACTATATAATATATTTTAATCCATATTTATCATTCTAAAATTACAAATTTTAACATTAGAAAACTATTTTGATTAATTTATGGTTTTATGAAAGCAAACATGCCTTTGCACGTTAAAATCTCTTTAATTAATTCCTTAAACAGCACTAAAATGTTTTAATTCAAAAGCTTATTTAAAAACAATTTACATGATTGCACTTCAGTGGGAAATAATTTATTCCTAAAATTTAATATAAAAGTCCTCACCTTTTTTTTCCTAGGATATATATGTTTAAAACCAGATTTATTAAAAATATCAATGATTTTCCAAAATAACTCTTATTTCCAAAGTAAAATAGATTTTTCTCACCTCACTTTAACTTTTATGTGATATATACCTTGTTCGTCACTTATTCCATGAATGTGGTGTATGTAATTCCCCTTATAATATCATATAAAGAGTATCCTTATTCTCATGATATTATAAGGGATTATTATTTAAATGTTTCAAGGTGTTATAGGACACTTTGGGATGTTTAATGATTATTTCCTCAAAAATTTCTCAATGGTATCATTTAAAAATATCTTTATTTATTTAAATATACTTTGATGAATCATGTATTTAATATAGGTTTATATCTTATTATATTATCTAAAATATTATGTTTTTTTCTAATTAGTTTGAATGTGGATGTTCTATCGTGATACCATTCAACAATTAACATAGAATGGTTAGTCTTTATGTTTAATGTATGGGGAAAGTTATTTACATTTCATATGTTAGTTTCAATGTGAATTTATTTGTTGTTTATGTTTATCCTCATTGGTAAGAGGAATGAATTGGACTTAGTAAGTGTCAGGTGGGGCCCTCTATATCACCTTTGTGTATCGGTAGGTCTCATGATACAAATATATATAGACTTTGTTGTGTCCTTGCCCATTTTTAGATATGGTTTTAGGCGAGGCCTTAATCATTTTTAGATGTCTTGGTCGAGGCCTTGATGGTATGTTTCAAAATGTCCATCATATCCATTTCCCTCATTATGAAGCTATAAATTCATAGTTCATGTGGTTATTCTACTAGTAGAATACCCATGATTATGTTTTATTATGGAAATATTTACCAATATTATATTCTTTCCATAATGTATTCAAGTTTATTATTTTTAAAATCTAGTGTTTTAAATTATTCACCATGCCTAATGTTAATGATTAAGATATCTTCTGTTGTATTTTAACAGTTATTGAGCATCTGAGCTCACCCCTTCCTATGTTTCATTTTTCCCAGGACATGACGAGGTATATTATGATTGACTTTAAGGGATAATATTATAGTGGTGGATGTTACCAATGGAACTTTTATGTTGTTTTTCATTTTAAGTTGTAATGTTGAACTTATGTATGTGTTTGGTTTTCCAAATATACTAAACTATTCATTACATTGGAATACAACTTTCTATTAATATTTCCTATGTAATGTAATAAGGAACTAGCTCTAAAAAAACTAGGGTATGGTATTTGTAGTTGGTATGAGAGAAAGTTTAGTAGAAAAATAGGAAACTATATTTAGAAAACATAGATTATAGAAAAAAACTCTAAGATAGTCTTTAAGGATAAGTAAATAAGAATATACTAGAATTTTGGTAAGGAATATATTATGTGGATAATTCTAGATCCCCACTGTTGGTGGTGGGGTGGTAAGGGTTTGGGGGGTGAGGGGTAGGTCGCGGGGTCAAGTCCCCGGGCTTGTAATTTAATTTAATTTTATTCCTTGCGTTGTGTGACGATTTTGCGGTTATGTGGATATTTCAAGAAAATGAATTCTTGTCTAGATAATATAAGTGGACGTGGTTTTGTAACAGATGAACCTTGGAGTGAAAACACCGACAAGGAGTTTCAATCTTGACTCAGGGTATCCTAGTACATGAAAATGGGCCTTACTATTCACCTAGTTTGACACTCCCAAGGGAAATATGATTAATATAATTCACATTTTCATTAAAATCCATTATGAAAGATTTATGCACATAAAGTAACCAGAGTATATGGTTCAAGGATTTGTGATGCATAAATTTATGTTATGTGTTATTCCATGTTTAAAGCTATATAGAGTTCATAATTTTAAGAGCTAATATAGTATATGTAATTGATTATAAATGGATCCTAGTAGAAGAAATGGTAATGACACCAATGCTTGTGATTCCAAGAGTAAGAAGTATCATATATCTTATGGTCTTAAGCCATCATTTTGAAGGAAGATAGTATCCCAAGTATCCTCATCATATTAGGAAATAGAATCATGTGTTAACAAGATAAGTAAATTATTCTCTAAGTCTTGTGGCTTCGATGGGAAGAAAGAAAAAAAGAGGATAGCTATGAAAAAGATGGATAAAGGTAAGAAGGGAAAGAAGGTTTTTCTCACTTGTGCTAACTATGGAAAGAATCACCCTGGTAAATTCTTTAAGGGAATGGATTTTTTTTATAAATGAGAAAAATCACACCAATTTCATGATTGCAAGGGTAATAAAAAGGTTTTCAATGTACAATGCTTCAACTTTAAGGATATGGGACACTATGTGAATCAGTGTCCTAAGAATAAACGGAATATTACCCAAATGATGTTTCTGGATAATGATCAACTCATGATACTTCCTAATATGAATTAGGATTATTAATATTCTTCTTTAAGAATCATTTCATTTTAATATTTTATCAGTAATGTGCTGGTTATAATAATTATGGAATATATGAAGATTGTACTAATGTACTATTTCATTAAGTATTTGAGGTTGGATGATGTATTGTACCAAGGATAAGTGACATAGTATAAATTTAACATCTTAAGAAAGTATATGGTTGATGGAAAAACAAACCAAAATATATTCCTGATGATTATGATAATGATTAAGAAGTTATTGATTTGGATAATTACCGACTACCTCAAAACTGATTATTGACTTGTTGACAATAGGTCTATACTATCATTGATAGAGTTTGAAACATTTTTGTATATAAAAAATATATCCAATAGCATGTGTAAGGATAAATGCATGTTTCCAATATGGTTTTATGGTAATTTGAGTTATTACCATATTTCAAGAAGACACATGCCGGAGATACTCACATGTTTGAAATGAGAAAATTTATGGTTGCTTCATCTTGATTAAAGTAAAATAAGGTATAAGATGCATACAGTAGGATAGATCATGGAGTTATAAATAAAATAAGGATTTCCAAGGACCCTGTGTATATGGACCTATCAAGGGTGGATATGGTAATGATTCCAAAGTATTGGATCATGATCATTTGGAAACTTAAACCATCTATAAAATGGTTTATGTTGATCATTGTATGAGGTTTTAGAGTTTAATGTCACCACATGATCCAACATGTTCCAAGAGATGAAGTATAGATAGTTCAAGTCACAAACAAAGGATAAGATTGTGTTTATGAAATAGAAACATATATTTATACTCTTATAGTTTGTAATAATTCATTAACTTTAGGAAAAGAGTCTTAAATAAAAAATTGTACAATTATCATATTTTTTATGATATCAATGAAATTTTTCATAACTTTAGTTTATGGTTTTATGGTAATGATCTTTCATCTAAGCATGTTCTATATCAATTTCCATCAGAACATGATGGTTTGATTATTATTCCATGACCATGATGCCCAATTAGAATGTGTAGTTTTGTATCAACTAATGAATTTTTCTTTACCTCTTATTAAGAAAATATTTTAACAATATTCTTGATGTGGGTTTCCCACAAAGTAATTTTCAAGTATCGACTATTAACATTCGATGTTGAATTTTAAATTTCAAGAATGACATTTTTGTAAAGAAAGGAGAGTGTAACACCCCAATATTTTGAAAATAAATTTAATATTGAATTCATAAAATAATAAGACTCTACAAAACAAAAAATTGATATAAACTAGCCAATAAACATAATTTTTCCACTTCTATGATTTTAATTTTGAAAAATTGACATACACGGTTATGCTCAGGGTGCTATTTGGAGTCTTATAGAATCAACATAAATTTTCGTGAATAGTAACTTGACCCTTATAAATAGTAATGTACCCTTATGGATAGTAAATTGACCCTTAAGAATATTATTTCACCCTTATGAATATCAACATCAATCATGTAAGTATAAATAAAATTTAGGCACCTTACAAATGAAGTATAATATTTTATAAAATATTAATTAATTATTCATGTTTATGTGTGTGATAAATATTTAATTACAATAATATAATAAAATAATTAATTAATTTTAATAAAATGTTTTCCTATATAAATATTTTTTTTCCTATAATTTTACAGTAATTTAATAACACCTTAGTTAATTTTTTAGGGTATTATAAATTCAGTTTTGTTTCAAAAACCGTATTTTTTGAGAAAAAAAATTTAATTAAATAATAAATTTAAGAAATTTAGAAAGTTATTTTGATAAAGTTTAGTCCATATTTGGATTCTAAACATCAAAAAATTGCTATGGTGATTTTTTTAGATTTTTTTGAAATATTTGAATTTTTAGTGAATAGTGATATATGGTAATTTACCGTATATATATATACATTATAGGTTTAATACACTATTAATTGCATCATGGATAATATAAAAAACCATTAGTGATAACTCACATCCACATATTAATATTCTTTGTCTCAAGAATAAATATTATTTCTTGTCTTGAGCAAAATATTAAAATAATGACAAAGATATTCAAAAATTACTCCTCTCCTCTAATATACCCCCCTCCCTCCTTCTCTTCACTCTTCTCAAGCCTTTTTACTTGTCTAAATTATGTAAAAATATACTACCAATATTATCCCCATATTCTTTCATCCCTTGGTCTCATAAAAAGACCAAAACCTCCCACCTAAAGAGTCTCTCAAGGAAGATTACTTTAAGAGGTAAATTCCTCTTTTCAATTCTTTTACTTCAAGTTCCTTTATTATTATTTTCATCACCTCCTTTAGTAAAAATGTTATGATAACTCCATTAACTTACATGTAATGGAATTTTTTTATGATAATGTAATAATTCATCATCATATCAAAATGATTTTGTTGTCATCAAAAACCGCCAATTGACCCAAACAATTATCATTAATGTTTTATATAATGACTCATCTTCACTCCCAATAAACAAATGAATTTTATAACCATTTAATATTTTGTATTTTATCAAATAAAATACAACTTATATTCTAGACAACAATTCTCATTCTATATTTTTATTTGTACATGAATATAAGTAAACCAATCATGAAACTCAACGAAGAAAACACTCCCAAACTATGAAATTGAATCTCTTAACTCATAAAAAGTCCATGAATAAACCTAATAAGGTTATAAAAACTCAATTAACTAGGGATTAGTTTCTTTAATTATTAATTTATGAACCTAAATTTTATTATTCAGGTCATTAAAATCAAGTAAATAACACCTTCGGACTTAAGGTAAGGGTTTCTTCATCTCACTTTCATTTTTGTGAGATATTCTGTATTCACTACTATTACTTGTGTATCATGTATGTATACTACCAATTGATGTTTAATATCATAAATCTCTTTATTTTAATGATATTAAATGTATCATTTTATGATTATTAATTTTTATGCATATGATTCAACTCATTACAAAGTTGTAATTATTTTCTACCTAAACCTCTATTTTCATTCATGTTGCTCTTATTCTCTACTCACCTCAATGAAATTATTATTTATTCTTACGTAATAATCATAAATTATGTTTAAATTTTCTATATATTTTTACCAATATTATTACTTCTTTATTTTATGGTTATTTAGTTGTTTTAAAATAATCTTTCAAAAATTCTTCCAAAATGCAAGCCTGGTTCAAAGAACTTCTCGAATTCTTACCTATTTTTAAGTTCACTCTGTAATATATTTTAATCCAGATTTATCTTTATAAAATAAAAAAAATTTACATGAAAAATCAATTTTGTTTCATTTCTATTTTTATTAAATAAAACATTCCTTTGTGATTTAAATTCTCTTTAACGAATTCCTCAAACCGCACTAAAATGTTTAAATTCTAAAGCTTCTTTAAAAACGCTTTTTACATGATTTCACTTCAGTGAGACATAATTTATGAATAAAATTTAATATCGATGTACTTAACTTTTTTTCTTGTATATATGTGTTTAAAACCAGATTTATGACAAATACATATGATTTTCCAAAATAAATCCTCTTTCCAAAGTAAAATAGTTTTTTTCTCACCTCACTTTAAATTTTATGAGATATATGCCATGTTCACCACTTATTAATTGAATGTGGTGTATGTACTTATCCTTGTTATATCATATCAAGAATCTCCATATTATCATAATATTATAATGGATTATTATTTGAATTTTTCAAGGTGGTATGGGACACTTTGGAATGTTAAATGATTATTTCCGTGGGAATTTCTCAATGGTCTCATTTAAAAGTATATTTATTTATGTAAACGTACTTTTAATGAATATTATATTTCATATAGGATTATATATTATGATATCATATACAATATTTTTTTGAAGGTTTTCTGATTATTTTGAATGTGGATGATCTATCTTGATATCATTCAACAATTTACTTCGAATGGTTAGTGTTTATATTTAATGTACAGGGGAAGTTATTTATACAACATATGTTAGTTTCAATATGAATTTATATATTGTTTATGTTTTCCCTATTCATAATAGGGATGAATTGGACTTAGTAAGTGTTGTTTTGGGCCTGCAATATCCCCTTGATACATCGGTAGGTCTTTTGTGACAAATAGATATGGACTTGGTTGAGGCCTTACACATTTTAAGATATGGTTTTGGATGAGCCGTAATAATTTTTAGATGTCTTAGCTGAGGCCTTAATGGTATGTTTCAGAATTTCTGTCAAATGCATTTCCCTCAAAATGAAGCTAGAAATTCATATTTCATGTAGTTATTCGACTAGTAGAATACCCATGATTATTTTTTACTATGTAAATATTTACTCATCTCATATTCCTACCATAAGGTGTTCAAGTTTATTATTTTTAAATGAATTTGTTTTCAATTATTCACTATACCTAATGTTTATATTTATTATATCTTCCTCTATATTTTTTATTATTACTGAGCATCTATGCTCACCCCTTCTTATGATTCATTCTTTTCAGGACAAGAAGAGGTATATTATGATTGAATTAGAGGGATAATCTTAGAGTGGTGGATGTTCCCAATGGAACTTTTATTTTATTTTTAATTTAAAGTTGTGATGTTGAACTTAAGTATGTATCTAGTTTTCTAATTATACTAAAATATTCATTATTTTGGGATACAAATTTCTTATAATCATGCCAATGTAATGTAATAACGCATGGGCTCTAGGAAGCTGGGACCAGGTCTTTACATATCTCACGTAATAGAGAGAGAAAGTTTGGAACTAAGTGTAACACCCCCAAGATTTTAGAACATATTTTATTTATACAATATTTTTTTGATATTGTGTTGTATAGGGAATTCCAATCATAAATGTTTAGTGATATTCCATATAAATATTATTATTTAAATATGAATGTTATAACCTGGTTGTTGGTTTGGTGGTTATGAATAGGAATAATCATATTATAAAATATATTGACACATTTTTTCCTTAATAAAATGTGTTATCAATCCAATATTGATTATCATTTGTTGGAAATATAGATAAAATCTTTTAAAGGTAAAAGTGATATTTTTCAGAAAACTTTTTTTTGTGCACAATTTGTTTTTATATTAATATATTAAATAAGTCATTCTAAATAAATTATTATAATTGGATAAGTATATTATATATTCAATTTAGTGAATAAACATTCATTTAATTATTTTTATTAAGAAAGTAATGAGAATATAGTCATTTTATTCTTCAAAAATGGGTTTTATTTCATTTTTGTGTAGGTATTAGAAATAATTTGTGACCCCATTATTTTATTTTTTTGAAAAAATGCATATCATTTTTTGATATTGGAATTTAATGATATTATTATGGTAAATTTTAGTAATTTTTTAGAAAAGAATGATTTTTTAGTGAATGGTTAAGAATATCGATTTTTGAAAAATTTTCATTTATTTTCTTTATATAAAGTAATTTAAAAAAACCATTCTATTTCATATTTATTTTTAAATTAAAAAACTTAAATTTTATAAAAAATAATATAAATAGTTCCATTATAATCAACATTTTATATTATTTTAGGGAAGATTATTTTTATTCCTGAAAATACAATTTTCTAAAAAATTGTTTTCATTTAATTTTTCACACTTATATTAGAATTAATTTATGAAAATTAAAAAAATTGAATAACAAAAATATATAACATGTTTAAAAAAATGAGGTTAAAATTTAGTAATGATTCCAATTACATTATTTTCATTATGAATAGTAACTCTGGTAAAATGTCAACAAGGTAAAGGGTAAATCATGTTGGTTAAGGTAATAACTTTGTGATAAGGCCACAAAATTACTTATTAATCCATATTGGGTGATTTTATTTTAATCCTTAATACCTAGATTCAAAATTAGATTATTTCTTAGATACTTTAACATGATTAATACATTATAATATTTGAATGTCTAGAAACGTTAAAATTGTGTCACTCCCCATACTAATAAATGGGAACCTCTTATCCTCTTTTAATCACTCATTTTTAGCACTCTATTTTGGAAAATAAATGACCAAATATCTATAAAACATCTATCCCCACATAATATAGGTATTTTATATCTCAAAATATTTATCCTAGATAGATTAAGGTGTAATCCAAAGGTAGATATCTAAGGATAAGATATAAGTCCAAACTAACATATTTCAAGTTTATTTATTCTTATATCTATTTCAAATATTATTCAATCGGGATAAAATAATAAAATAAGTATATTAAATATACTTAAATTTTATTTTTATTATTTTATATTCCTTTTTCATCAATATTTCCATCATATGGGAAATAAAAACATCGCTCGTGCATAAATATGGGCTACCACCTACACGAATGGATGTGTTTCATTTTTCATCACTAGATCATATAGATTTTTAAAATCAATGAATATATATATATATATAATATTTATGAAATTATTATGAATATTTAAAATTAATATGTCACTTACCATCTTACCCTTTAATTCATCAAAAAAGGATAACATTGCTTGTGCGTACGTGTGGACTACCACCTCCACACAAAAATGTGATTCATTTTTAATGTCCAAATTTTATGAATTGTTATAATATTTTATTTAATTGATAAATATTATAATTATATTACGATTAATATTATGGATATTGTGGAACAATGACCCATTTGACTATAGTCAACCAACAGAAGTTGTTTTTGGGATTATGAACCGAACATACTCTGAACGTCTGATATGAACTAAATTAACATGATAAATATGTAAGGAATGGTTATAAATGGAATAATATGGATAATAATATCTATATAAACAAAAAAAATTCTTAATATAGGATTTATAGTAATTATTTGGTGAGTTGTGCTTGAGGTTGAAGTCTTCTTACTGACTCTATTTTTGCATATCAAGGTTCTTTTAAATATTTCAATGATATTCTTAATTATTCTTAAAAGATTGATAAAGTTTATTTTGGATTATTTTTTACTTTATTTTAAAATTAATAAAAATTAATATTTTCATCATTTCCCATATATGTTATTTTCAACTTTTTATAAAAGTGAAAAAAATATTATTTTTAACGTATACAACTTGACTGCTTTTTCCTACATCCATAGTCATTAATCATTATATATATTCCTTTAAAATTTTCAATGTTTATTTTAAATGAAAATATTTCTCTAAATATTCTAATAATTTTTTGTTCTGAAATGATTTTCTCAGGAAACAAAAATTTATTTTTATTTTTATGAGATAACAGAAAGTGTAATTGCTTATGGGATTGAATACCAATTAAAATTTGTTTTATAATTAAATTGAAATATACTTGTGTTTTATTTATTTTATGTTTCTTGTAAGTTATATATATATATGAAAGGTGGGTCCTATATATCTTTGATGATGGGTGAGGCTAATATAGCTCTCTAATTCATTGGGTAAAGTGATGGAGTTTACCAGTGATAGGTTACTCCTAGCAGATATGGGAATTATCTAGTTAGTTGATTACACTATAAGGGTTATTATAAGAATTAATGTAAGTATAATTTTATGAGGTAACTACATGATATTATTGCAATTGTTTATAAATGAAATATTTTTATTTTAAATGTAAATCAATTAAAATTATTTTTTTATGGAATGTTTATGACCTTTGTTTTAAAATAAATAAGAAATGATTGTTTTTTATGGAATAGTATTCATGAATTTTTAATTATTCCAAGAAAACCTTATGATTAATATTTTTTCATTATTATTTAATTTTAAATATTTTATGAAATATATTAATCAATTGCGTTGTTTTCAGGAAAATTTAAATGGATATTGGAGGCCAAATATTTATTATAAAAAGGAAAATATTCTTATAGAATTTTCAGGTTTACAAATTAACTAATGGGTTAATTTTTTATGTCTCATTCTGATTTTTTTATCATACCATGTTTTTAAATTATTTTTCAAATGGCTTAAATAAGATTAGAAACATTAATAAAGACATATTTCTAGATATGGGAGTTACTTTTAATGAAGCATGTTTATCATTATTAAGAACTTGTTTTGTGGGATAAATGGATACCGTATAGAAATATACCCTTTTTTATATAATGATTTAACTAATTCTATAAAACTCTAAACTGAAATTATCCTTGAAATTTAATAAAGTTCGACCCTTATTATAAATATTGTAATTATGTGTTGTTTTAGTAGTGGGGTGTCACAACTTCTGTCAGAGGAAGGGTTTAGATAACTTAATTAGTTAGGATTTTGTTTGAGGAGAAAACATCAAGGGCTAATATGTTGGTTTGGGATTATAAGTAATAAGAATTCTATATCATTAAAGGTTAGTATGTTAAGTTTAATTATAGGTTTTTTTGGATTATATTAGGAAGTATAAGAGAACCAAACATAAATTAACCTAGGTTGAACCTATAGTGAACTGAATGTTTTCTAGATTAATGGAAGATAATTTCAGAGTAATAAATTCACAAGATAATTTAATTTAATTTATTTAGTTATTAACTTTGATTTCATTAATAAATTATTATTATTTTGACTTACAACTTTATTTCATTGGGGTAAATATCATTCTTCAATATGGATGGGTGGTATTCAAACACAAACATTATTTCTCCTATAGAATATTCACTTATAATAATAATTGAACAATAAAACTCATGTGATTTAGAAACCTTCTTCAATATTTAAATCACCTTATAAACACATTTTAATGTATACCTATCAACTTTTATACTTCGATATCACAAAGTACATTGGAAGACATATAACCATATTTTGATAGAACAACTATCTCATCATTCCCATTTTAGAAAATACCATATGGGAATTTATCAAATTTTTTACAATGGATGGCATAGAAAAATAACTTACAACCCTCTACTCAGTTTGAATATTGGATGACCTTTGATAATATTATGGCTTTCTCTTATTAATTGAACTTTTTTACTATTATAAACAATAACCCTTATTTAAAAAACTCAAGTCAACCCATATACTATTGTATTATGGAAAAAAAAGTTAGGGATTATTTCACAAATTTTTATATTCAAAATAGGATATTGTTTAAAAATTTCAATCTATATCAACATACATTTCAATCGATATGTAATAATTGTGCATGGATAATGAATTTAGAGGAACTTGGAAGGGTTTTAAGGCATTTTGAAAATGTATGGACTCGACCTAGTAGATCATGGGTAAACAATCTTTGAAACTAGGATTGAAATGATGGGTGACCTATATTTAAAGTATAAAACATGACTATATTGATATTGATGAATTTATAGTCATAATTCACATTTTTATTAGTAGGAAGAACATATTAGTGAATAAGATGAAAAAATTTGGCTTATGAATTTTATGAAAGTTGAATGAATTAATTGCTTACATATAAGGTTATAAGCGATATGACGTGGTGGTATCTTATGTAAGTTTTGATAATTTTAAGGATAACCATAAGCTCAAATGTATAGATACCCTTTTTTAGTCTTTATGTAATTGTAATTTTAAAGTGATTAATGATATTTTGAAGGATGTTTAATAGATAACAAAGGTATATTTAACCCTTGGGTTTAACATGTAATTTATTCTGATAGTTATTTTGGGAAGAATACTATTATATTATAGGGATATAAATTTAAAGTTATAGATATCCCTTTTGGTATGTGACTTGATAAGTACAAATTTATATTTTCATATATATTTTGAGTTGATTTTGGAAGAATTTATGACCTTTTTTTTTGATATTTATGTTTCAAATTTGCCGAATTGACTTTTAGATAGGTTTAAGGTTATTTATTTATGTAATGTTTTAAGATTTATCATTAGTAGTAATTATTAAGGATTTGGATATTAATATTGTATTTATTAAGATGAAGGGTTATTCATGTTACCTATTATTTGATATTATGTCAATAATTTCTATCTTTAGTAAATGAGTATAAAGAAGATAAAAAACTTATCATCCTTTTGTGGATCTTAAGATTCATTGAAATTTAGTTTTAGTTCATTAGGTATAAAAAAATATCTTGAATATTCATTTCATGGAGTAAGAGATGAGATATAAGTGTAAATTAATAAAATGACAACTAAAAGATGAAATTTTACTTATTAAATATAAGGAAATCAAGAAAGTATATTTTATTGTATTTTATATCTTGATAGTAAAAGAATATCTCAAATCTAGGAAAAGGATATTGAAATAAAAATGATATCCTTTTACCTTTATTTTTGATTAATTGATGTTATTCTTTATCTCTTACTGATTTATGGATTTTTGGTTGTTAAATTTATCATGATCATGTTGTCTATTACTCTATTATTCCTAGGATGTTATTTTTCTCTTCCATGTCCATATTTTTACTTCCTTCCAATATTCTCCTTATTTCGGAACCCGATTATCTATTATTCATGTGACCATCAAATTTCCATTTTAATATTTTCAAAAGGATGATTTAATATCTATTTTTATGATCTGGGTTTTCAAGAATGTTATTTTTAATTATTAATTTTTTTCCTTTCATGGGAATATGTTTTGTCTTTCACTCCTTAGAATAGATGTTAAAAAGGTTTTAAACCCTTTTATATCATACGTGAGAAAAAATTATGATGTTGAAATTTTTTTAAGGTGGTATAATTTAACATACCAAGATTTTAGAATTTATTTTATTGAAATAATATTTCATTCGATATCATGTGATGTACGCACCACTATGCTTAAACAAATGGAAATACACTATAGAAATATTATTTACTAAATATGACTATTATAACCTAGTCATTGGTTTGGTGTATATGAATATAAAAAACATATTAATATATAAATATATATATTATTTAATAAAATTAATGACAAATATTACATTGATTGTCAATTGTTTGGAAATAATGATAAAATCTTTTGAAGGTAATAGAAATATCTTTTGTAAAACTGTTTTTTGTGAAAAATGTACTTTTATCATAAATGATTAAATTAATCCCTATTGATAAATTATTACAATTAAATAAATATATTTTATATTTAATTTAATTTAAGAATATTCATTTAAATATGGATATTAGGAAAGGAATGATAAAAAGTAATTTTTGGATTCAAAAATGGTTTTGTTGCATTTTATATGTAGATATTATAATTAATTTATTATACTTTAAGAATGTTTTTTAAAAAAATTGTAATTATTTTTGAAAAAATTGAAAAAAAGATTAAATAAAAATTAAAAGATATTTGTAGGATGAATTTTTTATATTTTTCTGAAAATAATGATTTTTTAGTGGATATTTAAAAATGTCTATTTTTTCAAAATTGTCATTTACTTTCATTAAATAATATAATTTAAAAGTCTTGTTCAATTTTCTATGTGGTTTTAAAGTAACATAATATCCATTCTACTAAACATAATCTAAATAATTATATATTAATCACCATTTTATTTTATTTTGGTATAAGTTCATTATTATGCTTAAAAATAAAATTTTCTAAAAAACAAATTTTCATTGAATTTTTTGCACTTATATCAAAATTAATTTTCTTAAATTATAAAAATTGAATGATAAAATTGGATTACATATTTGGAATTATTATTTTCAAATTTATTAATGATTTAAATTTCATTTTTTATTATTATGAATAATAACCATTGTAAAAAATGTGTCATCACGGTAAAGGATAAATTAGGTTTATTAAGGTGATAACTTTGTAATAAAGCCAAAAAAATTAATATTAAATCTTATTTGAATATGTTATTTTGGAATTTATCACCTTATATTCTCAATTTTATGGATTTATATTCAATTTACAATGATTAAGACTTTATAATATTTAGAAGTTTAGAAATATTACAAGTGTTTTACTCCCCTCACTTAATAAAGGAACCCTCCTCTCCTCCCTTACTCACACATTTTGAGCACTACATTTCATAAACTATATACTTAAATAACTCCAAAAAAATCCCTACCCATTTCCTATATGTCATTTTATTCAAAAAATACCAATAATAAAATTCTAAAGGTGAATTCCAAGTTGAGATTTCTATGGAGAATGTAAGTCCCAACCGACCTATTTCAAGTTAATTTCTTCTTCTACCACATTCAAATATTCTTCAGCCATACTGAAATGATAAAATCATTATATTAAATATACAAATTTTTTTATGATGATTTTATATCCCTTTTTCATCTTTTTTCCATCCTATTGGAAAGGGAAATATTGCCCATACGTATGTGTGGACTACCACCTCCATGAAACGATGTGTTTCATTTTTCATCATTGGATAATATAATATGTTAAAATGATTTAAAAATGAATATATATTATATTTATGGAATAATTATGATTCTATAAAAGTAATATATTACTTAAATTTTTACCATTTCATTCCTTGGAAAATGATAATGTCGCTCGTGCATATGTGTGGACTACTACCTAAACGAAGCGATGTGATTCATTTTTCATGTCCACCTTTCAGAAATTATTATAAAATTATATTTAGTGTATAAATATTATAATAATTTAATTATTAATAATATTAATATTAAGAAAAAATTACCCCTTTGACCATGGTCAACCTACCAAAGTTGTTTTGGGATTATGAACTGAACTCCTCAAAATGTCTGACATGAACTTAACTGATAAAATAACTATGAAAGGAATTGTGATAAATTACAAAAAATTGATAGTAATAAATAAATAAACCTAATAAATTTTCTTAATAGAGTAGAAAATTAATATAAGTTTATTATATAGGATTTATAGTATATATGTGGTGAGTTAGACTTATGGTAAAGTATATTATTTTAAAAATCTTGTTATAAAGTTTTTCTTCCAACTCCTTTTCTCCCACATTGAGGTTATTTTAAAATTATCAAGAATTGTATTAATTATTTTTAAATGTTTTATAATTTTTTTAAATTACTTTTGAATTTATTAACAAAGTATTAAAAACTATTATTTTTAAAATTTTCTATATGCATTATTTTTGACTTTCTATAAAAGGGAAAAAATGTTTTTTCAACTTATAGAGCCTCACTGCTTTTTCCCATCATAAAATCCATAAATAATTATAAAGATTACTATTCAAGTTTCCATTAATATTTTCCAAAGAAAATATTTATCTTGATATTCTAATAATTTTTAGTTTTAAAATATTTTTATAATAAATGGAAGTTTATTATAATTTTTATGAGATTAATGAAAGTGTTATAACATATGTGTTTGAATACCAATTAAAATGGGGTTTAGGATTAAATTGAAAGATATTTTTTTATTAACATTTTGTTTCTTTTACATTTTATAGGAATGATGGGTGATCCTGAAATATCTCTAATGATGGGGGAGCCTAAGATAGCTATCTAATGTATTCGGTAAAGTGGTGGAGTTTACTAGTGATTGGTTACTCCTAAGAGATATAGTAATTATCATGTTAGGTGATTCCATTATAAGGGTTATTTAGGAATTAATGTAATGGTAATTTTCCAGGTCACCTACATGATAAGATTACTATATTTTATAAAATAAATCATTTGATTTTAAAATTTAAGCAATAGAAATTATATTTTTAAGGAAATTTTAGGACCTTTATTTTTAAATGAAGGTGAAAGGATTATTTTTCATTGAATGGTATTCATAAGTTTTCATGTTTTCCAAATAACCCTTATGATTATGATTTCTCCTTTATGATTTTATCTGAAATTTTTTGTGAAATTTATTAAGAGATTAAGATTTTTCATGAAAAAGTAAACAAATATTTGAGGAAAAATGTTTATTGTGAAAAAAAAACTTTCTTATGGATTTTTCTAGATTAAAAATGGTATAACATGTTAATTTTATTATATATACTGTATTGAGCTTGTTTCCCTTCCCATATTTTCAAATGACTTATCATAGGGCTTAAGTATGAGTAAAAATGTAAATAAAGTCATACTTACATATATAGGAGTTACTTTGGATGGAGAAAGTATATCTGTATAAAGAACTATTTTTGTGGGAAAAATGGATAATATGTGTGAATTTACACTATGTTATGTGATTTTTTAACTAATTCTATAAAATGTTAAACTCAAATGATTTTAAAAATTTTAATAAAGTCCAATCCTTGTTATAAAGTTTTTAATTATGGTTTGTTTAAGTTATAAGAAATTATACCAAGCACCTCAACCCATGAATTCCTTCTTGGATTGAAGAAAAATGATCATAAAATCGTGATAAAATTTAAAGAACTTTAAATTATTCATTCTAGCACCCAAGTTATGTACTTAAGAATTTTATCAAGCTTCTAAAGCACATATGGATGATATATAAGGTATTATATTTGGTTTCTTTAAGCGACGATCTCATGAAGTGATCAGAACACATGTTCGATAAAAGTTTAATAAGGTATAGTTTTGGTTTTAATTTTTTATTCTTATTTAATTTATATGAGAAGATCATGTTGATAATAAAGTTCTATTTCACCATCTATAAGGTTCTAATATTGATTGTAGGATGAAACTTTTAATTACCCTTTCTTCCATGCTTCCACTGTGCATCTGGTACCAATAATCTTATCATATAATTCATATTTATAATTACAATTTGAAATCATATGTGTCTTTTACTAATTATTTGATGTGTATTGTAGTACACTAAACTTGCAATCCAAGGTTCATTGATAAAATATACTATTTTTATACTCAATTCAATACCAAATGATGAAACCCAATTTTATCCATCCATAATTATAGTGCCAAAATGAAAAAATGAGTCACTTACATCTCAATGACCTTTTAGGTTTAGTGTTTTCAGGAGTTTGGAAAATCAAATTTCTTAACAAAACCCTTATCTATCTTAAAAAATGGGAATTTTTTCCACTATAACTAGATTTTATAATTCCATAACAAGTCTTCAACACCTCCCAAAAAATTTCATATATGATACTTTGATAAACATATAATATGTAATACTTTTATTATTAACATGTGGAAATAGAAACATAAGAAGTGTGAGCTTGATTCTTATTAATGGAAACTTACATTGAGAGATATCATAGAATTATAAAGGAATGAATAATATGGAAAGAATAAAAGATAATAAAATGATTTCATATAACTAATCAAATGAGCATGAAATATATTCATGAATAACAATATGAAATTTCACATGGATTACAATAACTAATTTTTTTTGTTATGGAATTCATAATATCAGACATCATAAACATACCATCAAGGCCTCATGTCAAGACATCATAAATAATTGGGCGGGCATACAGCAAATACCAAGGATAGTTTTTATCATGAGACCAACCAATGCATTAAGGGTATATCAAACAGTGGGCCCCATAATATTACATATTAATTCAAATTCATTCATCATATTAATGGATTGAATCAAAAATCAATACATAATAAATATTCCTTAGTAATAAACATTCATATTAGAAAACTGGCACTAAAAATACCAATATTTCCCCTGAACATATTCAACCTTCCTTAAAGTCCAATAATCATTCATATATAACTAATAAGTATAAAAAATTTCAATTTTTTCATGGTTAAAAAACACATTATCCTTACTAGTAAACACCTCCAATACAATTTTTATAAAATATGGTGTTTATAGTATATTGAGCAATGGTTTTGAGGCCAAGTCAATATTTTAAATGATGTAAAATATATCCATGATAATAAATAACATGGACATGAATAATATTATCAATTGATTAGAAATTAATGAATTAATGTAAATATAATACCTTTGTAAAATTGATAATAATGTGGAATGAAAACATTTAAAAAGAATTTCACTTAAATATGTTAAAAAATTAAGCTGAAAAATATTTTTATGTAGTCTTAATAATACCTTAAAAACATTATTTTCAAAACAATTCACAAAAATAAAATCTTGAAAATAAACGATACTAAAGTAATAAAATTTGGGGTGTAATATAAAAATACATATAAGTGGAGAGAAATTGATTTTCAAAACTTTCAAGAAAATAATGAACTTTTCATTTTAAAATTCCATATAATAATTTATATAGATAATACTTTTGAATTCAATAATAACTTGTAAAATATGTTAAATCATGAATAAGGGATATAACGGTAGGAAAATCCATTCATGCTCAAAATTATTAAAAAGAGATTCTTTTCACACTTTTGTAAAGAAATTCAAAAATTATTTGTATGAAAAAAATTAAAATGATTCATTTTAAAAAAAATAATAGAAATTAAAGTTATAAAACTAACCTTTATAAATAATTGAAGTGTATAAAACAAAATTCTCAAAATAAAATAAATAATGTGGATATTGAAGAGGAAGGTTCCCAACCAAAAAAAGAGAAATATGGTTGGATTATTTTTTTTTAAAAAAAATTGTGGATTTGTGTAAAAAAGAGGGGGGATGGAAAGAATACTTAAAACCCCATAAATAAGCAGATTATGAGAAAATATATGTGTTTTAAGAGAAAAATATTTTGTAATTCCTAGAAATAATATTCAGTCATAAACAATCCTAATTAAAAGTGGGATTGAAACATAAACCCTTTCATCTTTATTAACATCCAAAATAAAGTCCATAAAAAGTTAGAACATGGAAATTTTCTATAAATACCTTTAAAAACATAAAATATTATTTCAAAATATATTCATGGGGTGGTAATGTATTGGGTTTTATGGGTTTTTTTCACTTTAATTTCCACGTAAAAATGGCCTTTTTATATGAATATCCTTTTATTTATATCCTTAACATGTTTTAGTAGGAAATAATTCAAGATAAAATGAATAATTGATTGAAATTGGATTCATCCAGTGGTTTTTAGTGCCAAAATTTAAGCATTTGGGATCATTGCCAAAGTTAAGTGGTTTATTTAAATCATTCTCCTAGCGCAAGAAATCATGCAACATGAAACAACTATAACGATCCAGGTATTTATAGAATAATATATTTTTATTTCTATTAAAACTTATGAATAAGATATTAATTTTAAGTTAAAGGGGATTTTATCTGATAGCGTACTCGACACGCAACAACGAGCTTCTCTGAAATCTAACATTACACACAACATTGAGTTATACTGAAAAATAATACAATAGTATTATTATTATTTTAAATGGTAGTTAATACCTAGTAGTTGGAATGGTAGGAATGAATAGTATTAAATGAATTTTGAAATATGGTTTACACATGTTTAAATTATGATTCATTGATTACCAAATTTATTATAAATGGAAATAAAAACAAATTGAATATAATTGATGTGTTTTTAAGAAAATATATTTACAGAAGAATAATTGTATTTCCATATCAATATTTTTTGGATTTTTATTTAATGAAAAATATATTATATATATTCAATGAAATGTTTTAAATTCATATTATATGTTCTCTAGATATTATATTATAAGAAATTCAGTTTTTTTGGATAAAATAAGTATTTTTCTAAAAATATAGTTTTACCGCCTTTTGATGAAGAAAACATTTTAAATCTATTTTTTGACACATTTAAATGTTTTATTTAAAAAAAAATAAACTTCTTATTTAGAATCAAAACCTCAAAATTTACTTTGGGTAAATTTTTGGTATTTTCTGATAAAGTTCATTTTTTAATGAATAGCGAAATATACTGTATTTTAAGTCAAAAGTATCTTTTCATATAATTTATTTATATGATTATAGTATCATTTTAATTGGTTTTAAAGTTTAATTAGATTATATTTTTATCATTTAATCCAATTTTGGTCATTTTAAGTAATTTCACTTTGAACGTTTACATAAACACATGTCAATCTTTTGGTAGTTTTTACTTCTTAAAAACATGCTTTTTTCTTTTGATAGCGGGAATTAATTTTAAATTAATTTCTACAACTTCTATGCTTTTAATTTGGAAAAATTTAATTCTTATTTTTAATCATGAATTCCAAATTTAGTAAATATTTACCTTTTATTTTTATACATTATGAATAGTAACTTCTGTAAATATTTTATTTACCATGGTTAAAGGGTAAATCTGGTAAATTAGGGTAAAAATAATATTATAGTAATATTAAATTACCCTAACAAATTTCATAACCCTATTATATGAGATATTTATAACCATGGGAATCCTTGGGTTGATTTTATTACCCCATGGAGCCACTTTTGTGTGAAAATGACATTTAATTACTTTTAATTTAAATTTAAGGAAAATATAACCTAAACATGTATATCTTAATAAAAAAATTATATTGGATTATATAAGTTATAATTTTGACCATAAATAGTAATTAAAAATATAAAAATATTTCCTACATCATGGTATTTTTTTTATAATTTTTAGACATCAAATAAATAAATATATTTGTGATACAATGATAATGTAGTGATTACCTTATTAATGAAATATTAAAATATATGTGATTATAAATATTAAAATAAATTTATTTTTGGATATTTTTCTGCCATCCACAAATTTTAAGGATGATTATGAATTGATATCATTAAATTAATGATGTTTTTATAGTTAATCAAGTTTTTAGGTATTTTTAAAAAGTCATCATATGAATAGTATAAAATTGACATAAATGATTTTTTAAAACAAATACTATTTTATTAAATAATATCATAGTCCTAAAACCCTAATATTAGGCCTAATGAATTATATAATGTTGGTAATTTCATTAATAAACCACTTGAGGTTCTGTTGTAATTTTATGGTAACTATATTAACCACATAGTATGAATATACAATAAGACATGGTAATAGTGCAATTAGTTAACTAAGGGTTAAATCAAAATGATAAGGTTAAATTTGAAATAAAAAAACTTTCTAAAACCCATTTTCTGAGATTATTTTGATCCATACTCATCTTATATTCTAAATATATCACTTTGGTGTTATTATAACTCAAAAATTGACAAATAATAAAATAATACTTTCAAACTTTCCTAAAGTGCCCCTCCACACTTTTATAAAAGGACACCACCTTTGTCCCTTAATCACACCTCTAAAGACTCCTTTTATCATCCCACCTCTACCCAAATAACATCCCAATTTTTTTTATTTCTCATAGAATCCTTACATTGGGCATAAGACAATCAAATAATGCCTTTTAGCTTAAATCAAAAGGAGTTACCTGATTTGAGGTAATGACTTCTCTCAAGATTCTTTCATTTGTTTTCCTTATCCAGCCCCATAAACTGTCTTTATTCAATTATTTTATACCAAAAAAAGTATATTAAAAATACTAGGTTGTTTTTATGATATTTATTTGAACTAAACTTACACACACCTCCATCTAATGGGTACATAACTTACTGTTTCTATGGACTGTGAACTACTACCTCACAAAATGATGATTGTTCAATCTCCTCATACCACCTATTATGGGGGAAATTATGATGGAACTATAATTATATATGTTATATATGATATTTATTTTATCTCTATGCTTCTGTAATTCTCATTTAGAACATACCATTATGCTTTTCATGTTTTATAAATATGATAATTTCATTTGAGGATGTACGGACTACCGCCCCCTAAACGTGATATGACTCATTCATTCCATAAATGGAAAGTATAAAGGATATATTTAATGAAATTATATATGATATTATACTATAATTATAATATACTTATTTATAAGTTATTTTTCATTCTGTTATATATTAAAAATAAATGAAAGTAGCGTTCATGCGTACGTACGGCTTACCGTCTCCTTGAATGGTTTATTTCATATCTTATATCCAAATGCTATGGAATATTATAAATACATATATATAGGATATATATGATATATATGATATCTAAATCTTTAATATCATTATATATATAATTTACTTTTGACCACATAGACAATTTTAATTATAACAAGTTCATTTTTGGACTCAAGTTTCGAACATCTACAAAATATCCAATATGAACTCAAATAATTAACTATTTGTTATAGAGAGGTAATAAGTGATATAAAAGGAATAATAAACATCAAAAATGTATTTAAGAAATTATAAATTAACTTAATTTTATTATTCAGTAAAAATAAGTAACATACGAGACAAGTCAGACTCGAGGTAAGGGAACTTTTTTACCTGATTTCCATTCTTTGGGTTGATCTTCTACTTCTTATTTATTTCATGATATGGTTATATGAGAAATGAATTTTGATATATTATCTTGTATTTATAATTTATTTAGATTTACTTATAGTGAATAAACATAATCAATCTATTTTATTTACAAAATGATCTTTATAAGGGACTTTTTCTCAATCTCCTTTCATTGAGGCATGTTTTGGTAATATACACCTCCTTCTTTTACATGGTGTATAATAAAATCCTTTTAATTTTACTATCATTCAATGGGAATATTTTTTCTATGAAGCATTTTACTAAAAGAAAAAAAGTAATTTTTTAACGTATGCAACGACAACTACCTTTCTACTTCCGTGATCATTATTTGATATATGGATTCCTTAACAAGTCGTGATGTTTTTAAATGGAAAATAAATACCATATACCCTTTTTACATATTTTGATATTTAAAATGGTTTTGAAATTGGATATTACTATTTCAATCTCTTGAAATTATTTCTTGTGATTGAAAATGAAATTTTATAATTGAAATGATGATATTTCAATCTTTTATGTGTGATGATTATATAATGGTACTTGGAAATTTGACGGGTGGTTACACGATAAACCAAATGATAGGTGGTACTGTTATAAAGCAAGTATGGGTGGTTACATTATAACCTCCAATGCTTTTGGTATGGAAGTCGTCTGTATGGATATTCTATTTGTAAGAATTATTTGAGGAATTCGGCCATATGGTTATTCCGTTTCAATATGATTATGGCCCATGTTTACCTTTTATATACTATATGTGGATTTCTAGGGGTTTTATGGTAATATTTTGGTTAAAAAGGGTAATTAATGAGATTTTATTCAGTGAAGAGTTATTTACTCCTTTATAAACGTGAAAAGTATTACTTATGATAAAGTATTAATAGTTTACATATTGTTTTGAAAAACTAATATTTTTCCTTATTTCTGTATCCCTTAATGAGCTTTTTATGCTCATCCCATCTTTTGAAATGTTTTCCATAGGATTTAAAAGTGAATAGAGTCAAGGATTGGGTCAAGGAAAAGTTGTGATGTTTAAGAATGAAACGAAAACTTTTTCTTTTTTAAAGTTTTTTTATGAGTGAAAATATATGGTGAGTAGAAGTGTCTACTTTGTAATAATAAATCTTTTATATATAAGTTATGACCTAATTCTCTAAAGATCTAAACATAAAAAAATCCTCAATGTGAATTATTAAATTAATTCAAGATTATGTATTGTTTAAGGCTAGTTCCTTTCAACAATAATAGACAAAACCCCTAAAATATTCTATGCATATTTAACTTAACTATTCGCCCAGCATAAGAAAATATGTGAGACCGTGAACCTATCCCCAAGAACCATGTGCCTCAAAGTGAATATAGACATAACCATTCACATGGTTTGTGCACGGTTTATACAACTGTGTTTCATTTTATAGATAGCCATCAAATTATCATATATTTCCATAAACACTCTTTTAACCTAGGACTATGACCCCTAACCACCCCTAGACATTGGTAGTCACCTAATTATTAGACTATGGTAATTTTTTAAAGATTATAATCATCAAGGAGAGGGATCTTGAAGGGAGAACATTTTGAAACACATAGGAGGTGGAATTTCAACATTTTTATTGAATATGGCTTGTATTTTTATTCTTATTATATATTTTTTAATGAACACCAGTGGTAATTGGAGATTTATTGTTGTCTTTTTTATCATGTATGGATCCTTTATCACCTATATTATGGTTGTGCAAGGCAGTGGAGAATCATTTTTGGTTATTCAATTATTGTTATAAATGTGTCCAGTTGTTCATACATTTTTATCTCAATTTCTTTATGTTAACTTTCTTCCAAACACTGTATATTTAATATTTCTCAAATAAATACATCTCCAAGGATAATTAGAGTAATTATGATGAATTTACATATTATAATTAGTTTTTTTCATCTTCCCTTGGGTTTTCTTCTATGAATGTTATGAAAATTATATTATCAGAACAAGAAATGAATTTTTAATCCCTTAATAAAAATATATCAAACCAAGGATAACTTAACACAATTGAATCTCAATGTTGAGATTTATTTTGAATAACATGAAATATAATATAGTTTGACCCCAGTGATCCCCCTTAATATCTATAACCCTGTTTTATTTTTATCATAAATCAAGTGACTAATTTCATCTTACAACATATCTATTTTTAAGTGATATTTGTTTTAAGAGTTTTAATTTAGGTTAAATTGATTATTTAATTTTTTCTAAATAAAAAATCTAACATTAAAATAATTAACCATGAAATACATGTCAATAACTACCCAAAATTTCTCTACAGATCAAAATTCTACACAATCCTATTCTTGAACTGGAAATCATTGATGGCTGGGGAATCAATTTTAAAGGTCCATTCACACCCGCTTTTAGTAAAACATATATCCTTGTGTGTGTGGACTAAGTATAAAAATAGGTATAATATAAATAAAACATACACAGAATTTCCAAATTAGTCATATCATTCTTCATGAATAATTGTTTTATCCAATTTTGAATTCTTGAAGTGCTCATTAGTGACCAAGCCCCCCATTTTGACAACAACATGTTAAGGAATTTCCTAGAAAAGTTTAGAGTGAAATAAAACACTAGTACACCCCACCACCCTTATTCAATTTTTTAGGTAAAATTATCCAATAGGTAATTAAATTAAATCCTTAAGAAGAAAGCAGCTTCCTTGAGGAAATACTGAGCAAAGAAGCTTTATGGCGCCCTATGGGAATATAGGACTTCCTATAAAATGCCATTGGGCATGTATCCTTTCTATTTCCTATATAAATCTTTAACACCTCAATATTCCATGGTACGTTTCTCTTTGAATAATTCAATAGCTTGTGTTGTACGCAACTTCGAGTTCTAGCACACCACGAACAATCAAACTAGTTGTTATGAATATTAATACCCACTTTTTGAAATTTTATAAATTTTATTTTTCAAAATGGACTTCATTTTTTTATTAATAATATCAAAATTATCTTAGGGTGAATTTTTGGTATTTTTCTAAAAACTTTAATTTTTTGATGAATAGTGAAAAAACACTCTGATATTGTTTAAAACCAACTTTTTATTTAAATATTTATTTAATTTATTTAAATTTATTTTAAGTAAAAATAGATAAATAAAACTTATATTATTTCAATGTAATTCATTAGAGTTATTTTATAATAAAATTATATGTATAAAATTTTATTGAATTTTTTAACAACTTTTACCCACCTTCTAGGAAGGTTAGAAAATTTGCATAAAATGTAATTTTACCACTTCCTTGAATTTACTTTAAAAAATAATAGAGACATGGTGGACATCAATAAGTAAAATTTGGTTAAATAAGATGAATATAATTTTTTTTGAATAGTAATGTTTGAAATTTATTTACCACATTTAAAGTAAATAGGGTAATTAAAGTTAAAAATGATATTATAATTACCTTAACACAAGTCCTAATTCTATTGGGTAAGTTTATATAGACCAAAATAAACATTTGGAATAAAATAATATTCTATTTTATCTACTTGGATTATATTATGACATTTATTGTTATTTTATTTAAAGAAGAGTTAAAAGTGTTAAATTCAAATTTTAATAACTAAAACATTTTTAATATAGAGTTATACATTAGATAAATTAAACTATAAATATTATTTAGAAATATAAAACTTTTTCCTACATAATGGAATTTAATTTATAATGTTTATACATTCAATAATTAAATTTATTTATGACACAATGATGATGTAGTAATTACCTTATTAATGAAAGATTAAAATAATTGATATTATAAATATACCAATAAATGTAAATTGGGACTCGTGGTGCATTAAAAAAATTTCTAGGTTATTATGACATTTTCGGATTTATTAAATTTATATTTTTCTAATTAATCAAGTTTTTTTTACTTTCACAAAAACCAAATACTAAATAGTGTCAAAATTGATATAAATGAGTTTTTAAAACAAATACTATATTATTAATTGAAATAATATTCCTAAAAATGTAAGGTTTGGAAAAAGGACCTATATATGGTTTAATATTTCAATAATGAACCACTTGGGATTCTCTTGGATTTTTATAGTAATTTTATTAACCATTTATTATAATAATACAGGAATACATGGTAAAAGTTAAACTATTTAACTAAGAGTTAAATTTAAATGATAAGGTTAATATGGTAAATAAAGCTATCTAAAACCTATTGGTTGAGAGGTTTTAGACCCAATTACACCTTATCCTTGAAATAAATTCTTTTCTAGCCATTATAAACCAAATATTATTGTATAATAAAATAATATTTCAATATTTTTCTAAAGTAACCCCCACCTGTCTTATAAAAGGGTACTTCCCCTTCTCTAAAAATTGCACCTCCAAAGCCATTTAGATCAGACAATAACTACCCAAATATCCTCCCAAATACCCTCACTTCAACCTAGAGTCCTTACTTTGATCGGAAAGCCAACCTAAAGAGCCCTTTTGGTCAAATCAAAAGGAAGCACACAAAGAAGAGGTAATTTTTTCATCACCGCGTTCAAAGTTATTTTCTTCTTCCACGTCCACTTTATTTTATGTTTCCATACCAAAATAAAAACTCCAGTACCTTATAAATACTTTGATTTCATTATAAATATGTTACAACCATATTCATTTTTCTATCCATCCTATGAATGACAAAGTCACCATACGTGTGTACGTATGGCTTACTGTCTCCACGTCGTGGTGTAGTTTGTTATTCAACACTTAATTATTTGGATGGGTATAATAATTAGTATAATTGATGTAAATAATAAATATAAAATGTTAATTATTCTATATATATGATAAACCATCCAATTACATGTGATTTCACCATCAATAGAATGGTATTGTCGCTTATGCGTACGTAAGGATTACCGTCTCCGTGAACGCGATGAGATTCATTCCCCATCGTATCCATTCAGGAATAATTTTAATTTTATGATTAAAAATAATTTTTAATAACTTAATATAATTATTTATATGAATCAAATACATTCTATTCATAAAAAACATGACTTACGTAACAAAACATATAAATTAAAACGAATCAGTTAACACACAAAATAATGATACTAGTAAAATATTATTAACAAAGAAATATTAGAAGATAATATATAATATCATATTTATTTATTCGGTTGTTGTATAATTTAATAATAATGATTTAACTATTATACATAAGGTTAACCTACCCTCGAAAAATGAAAAGTAAAAGGTAAGGTGTTAATTTTACAATCTCTTTATTTATCTAAGGTTGTTAATATGTAAGTATCTACTGGGACATCTTTATCATCCACATCCATGTTTCTTAAAAATGTATTTCAAAACATTTATACTATTTACTAGAATATAGGTTAAATTCATTTATACCCTTGTTTTACTTTTTATTGAATATTTTGAAAGGAGTCTTTCCGTCGTTTTCCAAACAAGGTAATTTATGACCTTTTTGAAAAATTAAGGTAAGAATGTTTTTTTAACTTATACGGAGGGTGAGGATATTTTCCGCCATTATAACACCTTCAAATATTCCCTTACAAGTTTGTAATGATATTTTCAAAATAAATATTTTCTTTTATAATTATGTGACTTTTATATAATTTCAAAATAGAAAGATATATTTATCTCAAATAGTTTTGATATCATCTATATCAACATCCTTTAATGGATTTTATACTTCTTTGAAGTTGATTTATTATGAAAAAATCTTCCATTTTGTATTGAAGGTTTTGTGATATTTGTGATTGTGGATGTGTTATTTTTATACCATTCATGGTTTATGGTTAAATTATTAACATTTTGTATGATAGTTTTAACACGAATGTTTATGTTATGTTTCAACCTTTTCATATGAGGAATGCATTGGACTTAGTAAGTGATTGTAACTCCCCGACCCCAGTTATGGGAGTTGGTGCATTATTTTAATACATTTTCATGATTACAATGAATCAAGTCCCGAAAGAATGATCAGTTTAGCAGTCTTGGAAAATAGATTACAAACATGAACATTACATTACACATTAGAAAATAAAACACAACATAAATGGTCCTTTGAGAACACAATTAATCCCTTATCTTAACCCTGCTTATCAATCATAAAACACTTCTTCACATCCTAGGAAAAATAAAACATAGAAACGGGTGATCTCACATGATCAGTAAGGATAAAAATATAGTGGAAACTTTCATAAATAAGGATAAAAATTTAAGGCAATGTATTAGGCTAAAACAAAAGCCTTTTAAACATAAACTTCAGCATAATATGGAAAAGATGAAATAAAATAATGTCATTTACTTATTCTCATGGATATTCCACTAGTCAAATAATCATATGCAATATCAATAGCCACTTTCATAATGATGTAATGAATAATTCCATACTTCATAACCACATAGTCAAGGCCTTGTTCTAAGACAACAAATAAGATTTTGTTAAGGCCTTGTGTTAAGACACTAATTTGTCTCATGAGACCTACCGATCCATCGACGAGCTATAGAGAGCTCCACCCATCACTTTATAAGTCCAATTCATTCATCATATGAATAATTTTAAACATAACATAATCATTCATATTAAAACTAGCATACAAAATGTCAATACTTTATCTATAAACCATGAATGGTATAAAAATAACACATCCAAAGTCAAACATTTCACAAAAATTTCAATACAATATAGAATATTTTTATCATAATAAATAAACTTAAAAAAAATTTAAAATCCATCAAAGGATGTTGACATAGATGAAAATGATTTGTAAAACTCTTTGAGAGAAAGTTCCCTTTTTCATGAAAACATTTAAAAGTCACACAATTTAGAAATGAATACATTTAAATAAATTTTTGAATCAAAGTGTTCCATACCACTTTTAAACTTTTGAATGGAATTAACATTTTAAAAACATTCATGTCTATATAAATAAATGCTTGAAACCCCATTTTGAAAACATGGACATTAATGAGAATGATTTAAAACAATAAATATTTATAACATTTAAAATGATGTTTTAAAAAAATAGTTCATTAAAAATAATCCCTTTGAAAACTCTGTTATGAAACATGGAGATGTATAATAAATATTTCCCAGTAAAAATTTACCCATAAACAATCTCGAATAATAATGATATTGAGGAATTAACCCTTACCTTGTACTTTCCTTTAGTAGAGGGTACGTTTAACCTCCTGTATAAAGACATTAGTATGTTATTAAATTATACGATAACCATATTAATATTTATGATATCATACATGATTCATTTATGACTTTATACTACCCATTTAATAATAATTTCAATGTTAAATTAACATTTTGGGTAATAATCGTTTTCTTTATCGTACGTGTATTAACATGTTAATCTTGATTGTATCAATTAGATAATGATTTAAATACCTCAAGAATATAAAAAATGATTTATATATCATATATATTTATAATATATTTATTTATAATAGACATATATATATATATATGAAATGGAAAACACCATTTATGGAGATGGTTGGTCGTACGTACGCATAAACGTTGTTTCTGTTTTCACGTCGTATTGAACGGAACTAAGTGAATAAGATATATGTAAGTACATAAATGTTTATATACATATATATACATTATCATTATTATGTCATATATTACATACTTATTAATGATATATATTTTATAATCATCATTGAATGGTGAACGTGGAAATGAATCTCATCGCGTCGTGGAGACGGTAATCTGTACGTACGCATGAGCGACAATATCAATATATTGATGGAGAAATCATATGTGATTGGATGATATATCATATATAAAGAATCATTTACATGTTATATTTATTATTTACATCATTTATACTCATTATTATACCCATTAAAATAATGAAGTGTTTGAATAACAAACTACACCACGACGTGGAGACGGTAATCTGTACGTACGCACGTATGGTGACATTATCATTTATAGGATGGATAGAATATTGTAATATGTTTTTACCATTTTTATAATAATATAACAGTATATACAAGATACTAGAGTTATTATTTTATAATGGAAACAATATAGAAAGAGGAAGTGGAAGAAGAAAATAACTTGAAAGTGATGATAAAATATTTACCTCTTCTTCCGGTTCTTCCTTTTGATTTGATCAAAATGGCTCCTTAGTTTAGATTTCTGACCAAAGTAAGGCCTATAGGATTAAAGGAAAACAATTAAGAGGACATTTGGTCAGGTTTTGGCTGATTCAAAAGGCTTTGGAAGTGTGAAATTAAGAGAATGGGAAGTTCCCTTTTATAAGAGAGGTGAGGGTCCCTTTAGGAAAATCGTGAAAAATTATTTTATAATAAAATACTTTTCGGTTTATAATGGATCCAAAATGAAATATTTAAAGGATAAGGTGGGGATGGGTTGAAAAATTTCAACCAATAGGTTTTAGACAGCTTGAGGTCATCATATTATCCTTATCTTTTAGATTTAACTCTAAGTTAAATAGTTGGACATTTACCATGTCTCTTTGTATTTTTATATTATATGGTCAATAAAATTAATATAAAATTCTAAGAGAAACCAAATAGGTTCATTAATTTTATATATAATATTATTAATCCCCTTTGGCCAAACCATAGATTTTTAAGAATATTATATCAACCAATAAAATAGTATTTGTTTTAAAAACTCAATAATGTCAATTTTGATATTATTTAATAAATGATTTTTGTTAAATTTATAAAAACTTTATTACTTTGAAATACATTCATATTTTCAATCCTAACATTCCATATTAACCTAGAAAATTAGTATAATTCATCAAAAATATCAATTTACATATATATATAGTGTAATGTCCCAGGCCCGGGTGACACTCCATAGGTGCCCCGAACCCGGTTGGTCACACGAATTCAAGCGCATTTCCCAAAATGCAAGAGGTTATTGACTAGAAGTGAAGGCCCATGTCTAATAGTGGGGAAACTATGCCCTCATTTGTCAAAGTGTAGAACAGCAGAATAAAATAAATAACATACAACAACAGCAGAAGAAATAAACCGTACACATGGAAAATAAACAACTGCAATAAAAGAAAACCAATAGTTATATAGATAATGATGAAACATGTCTCAAGTTCTAAGAAAAAATCCAGAACATGTGACAAAACAATAAATTATAGTACAATACAGAGTACAAAAAAACAAAACAAAATAGTTAGTAGCATCGCGAGCCTAAGCCCGGTCCCATTCTCCCCTACTCCTCAGCAGCAATCAAGTACCTGTATAAGGACCCTTGCCCTTATACACACCTGTAGAAATGTAATCTTTTTGGGTTGAAGACATAACCCAAATAGGTTGTGAGAACTAATCCCAGTAGGCACCCACCAAAATCCCATTCAAAACTTTGTGAAAATACACAACAACAGTGTGCAGTAGTAAATGCAATAAACTAAGCAGTACTCAAAAGTAACTAAATTTACCAGTTATATTGCCATTTTATTATTCATTTAATCATTAATTACAAGAAAACCACCATAGTGAATTTCTATGTAAATAGCCAGTGTCCTCAGACATGCAAACCCTTACCCTCAGGTAATCAGAAACGTAACCCGTGGGTAATTTCCCACAAGCATAACAGATATTTCCCTCAGGCGTACAAAGTGTCTCCCTCAGGCACAGAGTCTATTGCCCACAGGCACAGAAGAAGTTGACCTCAGGCTAAAAGATGCAATGCCCTCAGGCTAAGAAAAACAATGCCCTAGGGCTAAACAAGTAATTGGTCCATTCCCCACATGTAAATAATTAGTACACATACAATTCCTATCAAAGAAAAAGTAATGTGCAAAATTAACATGGCATACCCTCGGGTATCCTGGACAAACGGATAAATAGAGGAATGCACCCTCGGGGTGGTCCTGGATCCAAGAAGTGATCTTAAACAACCATTTATTATCACATTTAAATTACCTATACAATTCTAGGTATTTAATTCAACAAGGCCTCAGCCATACGACACCCCATTCATGGGAGCATTTCACAACGGTACACAAAACGCACATCAGTTGGAAAATTAAACACCTAGACACTTACCTTAAATGCACCTGATCAGTATACTTGAATGTCGCTTCCAGAAACACCCAAGAATTACGTAGATCTGACATAGAAGGAAACCCATTCAAACTCAAATAACTTCCATTAGAGGAATAATTGGAAATAACTATGCAAGGAGATGGGAGTTCTTACATGTGGGGATCCAACGTGATCGACGGAAGAGGAAACGTATTCCCAACACTCGATCTGAAGGTCAATAAAGGTCCGTCCGTCCTCTACTGAGCTCCCATATGGTTCTAAGCCAATCCTATGAACAGGTTTGGATACTTCCCATTTTAAGCGAAAAAAAAACAAAGTACACGGTGTGTACTTTGACTACACGGCGTGTAATTTCCTCATTTAATTGTTCCTCTGGCGGCACTGCCAAACTGTTCTTCCATCGACCTGAGCACACAGCATTTATTCCTGACTACACGGTGTGTACTGTCACCCAGCTGGTGGCCGCTCCCACTGCCATACTATTTCATCTTCCGACTGACTACACGGCGTGTAAAGGACCACTACCCGGCACGTAGTCAGTTTTTACACCCTTAGTCTCCAACAATGCGACACACCCTGTGTACTCATACCACACGGCCAAAGTACACGTCGTGTGGAAAATTACACGTTGTGTAGTCCCAAAATTTAGGATTTTTCCCCATTTTATTTGTTTTCTCAAAAACACTTAAGGAAAAGTGAAAATAAGAAACTAGTACCTCAAAAGTAAGAACCAGGTTCTTATAAACTTCCCCCCTTAAAGAAATTCATCCCCGGATTTCTTTTCCAAGGGTGGTGAAGATATAGCCAAGAAAAACTCCAGCCACTGAGCATGTATGACGGTCTTCCGCTCCCAGGTTTCATCCTACACTCGTCCATGCTGCCATAGTACCCGTACGAGAGGAACTGACCAGCCTCAGAGAACCTTCGTGCTCCTATAGATGATATGAATCGGATGCTCCTCAAAGGACACATCTAAATCAAGCTCGACCTCATCGGTATGAGAAACATGAGACGGGTCTGAATGATAGAGACGCAACTGAGATATATGGAAGACGTCATGCATGGCTCAGTACCTCTGTGGTAACTACAACCGATAGGCAACCAGCATGACTCTCTCTAGAATCTCAAATAGCCCCACATACCGTGGTGAAGTATACTATGTCTTCTGATCCGCTTGTTCCCCAACCTCGGTGAAAAACATAAGAAAACTTGATCCCTGACCATGAACTCCATGGGTCATCTACGGCGATTAGCACAATATTTAGGATGAGACTATCTGGTATCCATCCACTTCTAAATCAACTGGACCGGCTCAGAAGTCTCCTGCATGAGACGTGGTCCCAGTAAAGTTGTCTCACCTGCCTCTAACCAGCACAAGGGTGATCGGCATGGCCTACCATATAAAGCCTCGTAAGGTGCCATCTCTATAGATTCCTGGAAACTATTATTGTAGGAAAACTCGACTAGGGGTATATGCTTCTCCCAAGATCTCCCAAAGACTAGGACACATGCACGCAGCATGTCCTCTAGCACCTGTATCGTATGCTCTGACTGGCCGTCGGTCTGAGGGTAGTAAGTTGTGCTCAGAAGAACCTGTGTACCCAGTGCCCTCTGAAAACTCTGCTAGAAGCGAGACGTAAAACGGGAATCCCTATCTAAAATGATATAACGAGGAACCCCATAGAGACGTACGACCTCTTGGATATACAACTTCTTGATATCGTCAACGCTGAAGGTCTCCTTGATTGGAAAAAAGTGAGATACCTTGTGAGTCTATCCACAACAACCAACACTGCATCATTACCTCAAGTTGACCTCGGAAACCCAGTCACAAAATCCATAGCGACACCATTCAATATCCACTCTGGAATGGGTAACTGCTGTAAAAGTACAACTGGTCTCTGATGCTCTGCCTTCACCTGCTGACAGGTGGAACATCTCGTAACAAAACTAGCTACATCTCTCTTCATTCCTGGCCACCAGTACTAACGTCTCAAGTCACGGTGCATCTTGGTAACTCTGGGATGAACTTCCCAATCTAAAGCATGAAACTCCCGTATCAACTCCTCGCGTATATCCCCTAGAACTCACACTCGTCCATGGAAACAAAATACTTCATCATCGCATATCTCCCAACCCGGAGAAGGGTCCTCACTGGTCACCGACTCCCGTAGAACTAGGCCTTCTGAATCAGTTAGTTGTCTCATCCTCACTCTACCCAGGAGGATATAAGTCACAGCTAACGATGAAATATAGATCTATCCCTGAATGTCGTGCACCTCCAAATTCATCTGAGAGAACAAAGACATAAGCTGCCATTCACCACTGGCCTTTTACACTGCCTGTATCTGAGTCTTCCTACTCATTGCATCGGCTACTACATTACCTTTACCAAGTGTATAGGCAAGCTCAAAATCGAAGGACTGATGGTATTTAACCAACCTTCATTGTCTCAGGTTCAAGTCACGCTGGGTAAAGATGTACTTGAGACTTTTGTGGTCTGTGAACACCACAAAATGTTCTTCCAAGAGATAATGTCTCCAACTGTGCAATGCATGAACAACTGCAGTCAACTTGAGATCATGCGTCGGTTAGTTCCTCTCATATGGCCTCAACTGCCGAGAATCGTATGCAACTACTCGATATCCATGCATCAACACATCTCCTAGACCAATACCTGATGCATCACAGTAAACTGTATATCTCTTCCCCTGCTCTAGGAGTATCAGGATCAGTGCTGATGTCAACTTTCCCTTCAGCTCCTGGAAGGCTATCTCACAAGCTTCTGACCAAACGAACTTCACTCCCTTATTAGTCAAACCCATCAATGGCGCAGTTAAGCGGGAGAAGTCCTGTATAAAGCATTTGTAGTAACCAGACAGCCCCAAGAAACTTTGTATTTCAAACACATTCCTAGGCTTCTCCCAGGAAACTACTACTCTCACCTTCTCTGGGTCTACTGCAACTCCTGCCTCTACGATGATATGACCCAGGAAGTGAATCTGGTCCATCCAAAAGTAGCACTTTGAGAGTTTAGCATATAGCTTATGCTCTCTTAGTGTACTCAATACAATCTCAAGATGGGTGGCATGGTCATGTCGAGTGTGAGAGTACACCAAGATATCGTCCACGAATACCACAACAAAAGAATCTAGATAAGGATGGAACACATGATTGATCAGGGCCATGAAAATTTCTGGCGTGTTCGTGTGTCCGAACGGAATCACCAAGTACTCATATCGACCATACCTACTATTGAAGGTTGTGAGAGGTATATCAGATGGTCTAACACGCAACTGATGATATCCTGATCTCAATTCAATCTTTGAGAACACTCGTGCGCCTCGAAGCTGATCAAAAATATCATCAATCCTCACCAAGGGATATCTGTTCTTGACCATCAACTGATTTATCTTCCGATAATCCACACAGAGTCTGAGTTTATCGTCCGCCTTCTTCGTAAAAAGGACCAGAGAACCCCAAGGAGAAGTACTGGGTCAGATAAAACCCTTTGACTGTAACTCCTCTAACTATCTCTTGAGCTCTTGTAACTTAGGTGTATCCATCCTATAAGGAGGAATGGGTACCAGTGTTGCTCCTGGCACAAGCTCAATAGAGAAATCCACCTCACGCTCTGGAGGTAGACCTGAAAAGTAGTCCGGGAAGAAATCCCTAAAACGATCAACTACTGGAGGGAAAACCTTCTGACAAGTCCCCTGATCATCTAGATATAATCTCGCAATCTGGGCTGTGATACTACCTCTCCCACAATGCTCGGGTCCATCTCGACTCATCTGAATATCCCACTCACCCTTGAATAGAAACTCTCCACCCTCTGGTGACATGAAACTCGCCCTACGACGATAGAAATCCAAAAAGTCTCTAAAGGGAACCAACCAGTCCATCCCAAGAATGACATCATAGCTCGTCATCTCTAATACATAGAGGTCCCAAAGGAAGTGACACCCCCCAACCTCAAGGGGTCACTCCTTGCACTGACGCACACCAGCCGTTCTAATCCCCAACAGAGTGTCTAGCATCATAACAGCAGAAAAAGATGAAACACAAAGCCCAAGGATCTCCACAACGGGCACATATATGAAACTTTGTGTAGCACCAATATCAAAAAGTACGGTAGATAAAACAGAATCTACTAGAATAATACCTCTGAGAGTAGAAGGCACAGGATCTTGCTCCTGTTGGGTCTGTTGCACTACATATGTATGCCCAGTGCCATGGCCCTTCGACACAACCTGGCTACCCTGAGCTATCCCACCATGTTGCCTCTGAGACCCTAGTGTCTGGCTACCACAACAATTTCCACCATCCTTGCTTGCACGCCCTGATGTATTCCAGTTCCTCAACTAGTAAGAAGCTGCTGGTCCTTCCCCCGTACACGGAGTCTGCATGGAAACCCTCTCACTAGCCACTAGTGGAAATGCCCTACAAATGCACTGCAGATGAACCATCTTTCCACAAGATCAGCTCTCCACTGGGTCTCGTGGACACTAAGGTCTCTTGTGCCACTCTTAACCACACTGGTAGCACATGACCTGGCCACTTGAAACATTATTTTGGCTGGCACTACCACCCTGAGAGAATTCCATCTGTCTCTTCCTCTTACTAGTATAAATAGTACCAGAAAATTGTGTTGAACTTCCCTGGCCCACACCACTAGATTCTCACAGGTTCCTCTCTGTAACCAGTGTTTGGTTCACAATATCATGTACTGAAGGCAACCTGAAAACATTCACCAGTGCTCGGATGTCATATCTAAGACCATCTTCAAAGCGTCTAGATCTCAGTGTATCATCGCCTACTAGAACGGGTGCAAAACGCTAAAGCTCGGTGAAACGAGAAGAATAATCCATCACTGAAATAGCGCCCTGCTGTAGGTTCATGAACTCTCAAGATCTATCTTCCCTCAGCATCTCTGGGAAGAATAAGTCATAGAATGCTATCTAGAAATTTTCCCATGCCATGTCTTTGTGATGTTCTGACTGGGTGGTAACATCTCACCACCTCTTGGTGGAATCACACATCATATAAGTCGTGATCTTGACCCTCCGCCCTGGAGGCATCTCTAGGTGCTCATAAATAGTCTGCATCGACCCTTGCCAAGACTCCGCAGCCTGTGGTCTTCCATCCCCTGAAAAATTAGGCGGATGTTGCTGCTGGAAGATACGAGTCAGATCAGCTATAGATGTGGTAGCCAGCGGTGCTCCCTAAAAGGTCTGCATGAATCGCATAAGGCCTTCACGGAACTGCGCCTCTACGCCTGTGTCCGGTATAATGGTTGTTGCCTCATCTGGCTCTATTAGAGGATCCATTGGTAGCCTATGTCCTACCATCTCTGGAGTATAATCGTTGTCACTTTATTGGCGAACAATGTGTGGTCGTCTTGGCGGCATGACACTACAAGATCAAATGAACACCTTATATCAAGATTACCACAATATGAAAATGAAGGAACAAAAAAGGGGAATAGGAGGAAGAAGGAATTCAAAATTGAACAAAAAGAATACACAGCGTGTATACTGACTACACGGCATGTACCAGACTTTTCTTCCCCTACCCGGGTCCTTCTACATGGCCAATCCACACGGCTCCCGTTAAACAAACACTACACAGCATGTATATAATCTACATGGCATTTATGGTGTAATTTTCCAACTTCCTGTGTCGTTTGTGACATGGCTGACTACTCGGCTTGATACTACACGGCGTGTTACACCCGCACACGGCGTGTACACCACTCCATCTTCCCAACCACATGTCTAAGTCCACACAGTCTGTCCTCAGACAAGACCACACGACATGTCTTATAGGTACACGGTGTGTACTAGACAAGCTTCACCGACCTGTGTTGTTAGTTACACAGCCGGATACACGTCTCACACTACACGGTGTGTTCCATACACACCTGGCGTGTACACAAACGGATTACACCAACTCGTGTTGTTAGTCACATGGCCGGATCCCAAGTCAGACTACACTGTGTGTTTCCACAATGAACATGGTGTGTATGTCTTAAGGTCTCCTCCGTCCATGTTGTTAATTACATGGGCATAATCTGAGTAAACACTAAATGGCGTGTATATCTGGTACACAGCGTGTTCTCCCTAAGAATTTTCCTTCCCTGTGTTCCTGCCCACACGGTCTATGACACAAGAAGGACTACACAACGTGTACTTAGGGTACACGGCGTGTACTCAAAAAGTTTTATTTTCTTCCCGAACAGAAGAACATACACGACATGTTTAAGGTACTACATGGCGTGTATACTGGGTTTCCAGATAGTATGCCTCATAAACTTCTCTAGATCCCATAAAATACTGAAAAAAAACACCTAAGCACCAAATTTCGATCTGTGAGGGCCCATACTCCCCGCGAATCAATGTTTGGAATCTTATATGCGTTATAACCAGATAAACCATCAATGATCCACACAATTCCAGTCAATGAGGGCCCATGCTCCCCAAAAACCAAAGTTTGGCGTTCATTCTATAAATAGGCTCACACAATAATACCTTATCAAACAACATGTATCAATCAAAGAAGCAATCACAAAAACATGCTTTTACTAGCACAACATCTATCACAACAACATGATAGATCTAATTCACCTACATGGCATGGAAACTATTCATGGCATGTGATTTCTATCATGTGCCTAAATAATGCATGAGACGGCATACCCTCATCAAATCTGGTTGTGTCACGACCCGTCCTTGGGGCCCGTGTCGTGATTACCCCAAGCCCGCCTTCCATAGGCCAGGGGATGGTGACTAGCACCAAAGGCATAAATCCCGATAACTGGGAAGGCATTGCCATTATAAAAGAAAAAAACACCACAGTGTACAAGCAGAAGTAAAACACAAAGTACAAAAGAAAGTGATGAGAAGTAAATGGGCCAGAATACAAACCCAACTGAAAGTGCAGCTACAACTGAATGTAAGTAGAACATAAAAGGACAAAAGGCTGGAAGAAAGGAAGAAACTCCTGGTTCGTCCTCCTCGGATACTACCGGAAGGGTAGGTACAGATAGCGCAACTCCTGGATCGTCCACCACGGATCCTACCTGAAGGGTAGGTACAGATAGTGCAGCTCCTGGATTGTCCACCACAGATCCTACCTGAAGGGCAGGTACAGATATCCTCCACAATTCTCTCGCCCATAAACCTCCTCCAAGTGTCGTCTCGCCGTGAAGTCCACCTCTGGATACTGACTCATCGTGTGGTCCACCTACAGGTATCGTCCAGTCCTCGAACACTCGGCCTTTGTCAGTGTTGCCCGTTATCTGCAACCAACACAACGAGGTGTGGGCATAGCCCATGTAGGGGTGAGTATATGATGCTCAGTGGGGACCTCGAGACCCTCAAGGTCTCACTAAATCCAACAAGGATAACCACAAATAAGGATCTCAACAGATAACCTTTACTTAGGTATAAGCCCATACTAATACCTAAGTTATCAAGTAACCCATCTCAATCATGAGGAAACACAAAGTTTTAGAAATCAACGGATAACCACCACCCAGGTATATGCCCATACATATACCTAAGTTATCAAGTGACCCATCTCAATCATAAGGTAAACACAAAGGTCATAGACTCAGCTCAAACCTGGATTTTCATTATCGAAACCGTAACTGCTGAAGAGCCCCATCTCTGGAGTGTACAGTGGTCCTGTCACGACTCTGAGGTACTGCTCACTAACCTAAGACTACTGAGGTAATCCTCCTGTCGAGTACCATGGGTCAGCCACCCAAACACAGTAGTGCTTCCCACTGGGGTATGCCACCCAAACATAGTAGTGCACACCCCCTAATAGCCTGCAGAGGTACTCTCCGGACGAGTACCGCGGGTCTTCACCTAAACTCAATAGTGCTCCATCCGCCATGGGTCTCCACCCAAACAAAGTAGTGCTCCATCCACTGGGCTAGTCGACTCACTCCAAGTCGAGTCGGTCAAGCAGTCGTGAGGTCTCAGCCGGCTACACGGTCTCCGTACTCCATACGCTCGTCTCTGAGAGGGTCTGCTCCACGAGCTACTGGTCAATACTCCAAGTATCACAAAGTCCCACAAAGAAGTATCTCAAAGGACCGCATCTTCATAGGGATCTCAACGCAACAGACTTCGCGTCAAACGGACACCCAGTATGTGAGTTATTAGCCTTTTCGTCCCCAGGGCCCGGTTGGTTTTGTGAGCGAACCAACCCGGTTGTATCCCAACTCTACCCCGAACTCTCATAGGGTATACTCATAGGGACCTTTTCTCAATGTGATCATCAATTCCGCTGACGGTTTGTCAAACGGACGTCCGGTCTGAGAGTTATCAGCTTTTCCGTTCTAGGGGACCGGTTGGATTTTGAGTGCAATCCAACCTGTACACTATCCAACTGTAACCAAAACTTAGAAAAAGTATGCCAAAAGTTCTGTCTCTTCAAGATTAATCCAACAAAGTCGACGGCACGTCAATCGGACGTCCGAAACTCAAGATATAAGCATTTCCGCTCCGAGGGTCCGGTTGGTTTTGTTTCCGAACCCACCCGGTCGTACTAAAATTCCTCTGAAACCTTGAGTGTAATATACCAAAACGACCGTATCGATCCAAGGTTCGCTACGCGACTGATGATGCGTCGATAGGGAGTCTGTAGCCCATGTTATGGGAAAATGACGGAAAACAGTCCGAAAATAGGGGGTTCGGGCCCGGTCCGACCCGGCCCGAGACCCCCTGGGTCGGCCCAAACCGGGTCGACCCGACCCGAGTCCAGGTCCGACCCAACAGGGCACGGACCAGCCCGGCCAGCGCGTTCTGGGAAACCAGCTGGTCTGGCGCTGGTGCGGCGCCCGCGTGGCCAGCAAGTGCGGGGGTTACGCCCCCCCCCCCCCCCCCCCCAGTCTCCCTCAGTCCTGCACGGCCGTGGGACCAGCCACCTGCGGCCGCAGCTTCAACCGCGGCGGCCCCTTTCCGGCGGCACGCTAGCAGGCCCTTCCGCGGACCACCAGAGTTGCTCTGGTGGTCCGTTTTCAATTCCGTCTTCGCCTACAGTCCTCTCAGGACCATCCCTTCACTGCAAAGCCTTAAAATCGCACATGCGGCCCGTTCTTCCATGGATCGTCTATCCGCATGCCAAAAAAAACAAACCGCATCTCTTCGTGGTTTTGTTTCGGTGCGGCGCGACAATGTCGTGGCTTGTTCAACTTAAATGGTGCGGCGCGACGGCACCGTGCTTCTTCTCCCTTTCTCATAGTTTCCGCGCAGTGCAATGGCACCGCGCCACCTTTCATGTGCCGCAACAAATTCAAACAAACAAGGGGGGAGGAGGGTAGGCCATGTTCATGTGGTCCGACCTCCTCCCATTATTGCGATAACGGGTGGCCTAATTTGAAATGAAGAATGGCGACAGATGAGATCACTAACAACAATAAACAAACCCCTACCTTGAGCGTAGTCGTCGAACAAGGTTGTCGCGGAAAGGGACGTCGCGGAATTGATCACCGCGGAAGAAGGCATCGCGGAAGGAGAGGGTCGTTGGCATCTCGGTACACAGCATCGTGTCGTCGATCTCTAAGAAAGGTGTCTCTCACCGTCATCCTTCGTCGGAGGTCGGTGTTCTTCGTCAGAGACGGTGCGTTCTTCGCGTTCTTCAAGGAGGAAGAACGTCCTTCAAAACATAGAGCTTTCCTCTCCAAATCCTCTCACACCACCAACTATCCTCCCACGAAACAAGACTTAGTCTAATTTAATTAACACACAATCCAAAAGAATTCATTTGAAATTCAAATGAATCCAATAATTAATTACTTTAAAAAACTACTCAATTAATGAGTTGACTTTATTTAAAGGGGGGTTTTTTTTTAGAGTTACAAAATTAAGAGGGAAAACATTATGAACGTTAGGGGAAGGTGAGGGGTTGGACTCATGTGGGCCCTACCCCACCTTAATCCTCTCAAAGTTAGTTATCAACAACTACGTCCCACCCCTAACTCCCTTAAATAGGTTATAACCACATAAGAGAGAGGAAAAGTGTTGTGAAACAACACTTAATCCACCTAACATGAAATGAAAATATAATTGTAAAATAATTATATTATTATCCCTCACTTTATTTAAACAAATCATCCCGAGAAAACGCAACTCCAGAAAGGGGTCTTCTTAAGCAATTACCAGCGCGGTGAGTTCATCGGTGCCCTCGGATTTCAATTCCGAGCACCGGTTGAAAAGCTTGAAAAACCCGCTCATTCGTTCACTAAACATACTCGATCCTAACTTCAGAAATTGATTCTGGGCACACCGGGCCATGGAATCAGGCGCCGTTATAAACTAAATTCTTGTAATATCCCAAAGAAAATTAAGAAAAAATTTCCCTTGCATTTATGGGTCTTTACATTACTCCCACCTCAGGGCTTTACGTCCTCAAAAAGCTTTAACACAAACTAGGGATACAAAATCGGTATTGAGCACGCATCTGAGCCTTCCACTCTCATGTGCTCACCTAGAGGTTCCTATGCTGCCAATAAAAGTGCACAAGAGGAATCGACTGTCCTCATAGGACCGCTCCTGTCAATCCTCAACTTCTACTAGAACCCCGCAAAAGTCACCCCAATGCCAATGTCCAGCTCCCCATGATTTATTATAAGCGAAGGGTCATTCTCGTATCTCCTCAGTTGAGATACGTGGATGTCGTCATGCACCTGGTGCAACTGAGGTGGATGGGTCAAACGGTAATCCACCTCTCCTAACCTGCTGAGGACCTGAAAAGGTCCACTGAACCTTGGAGATAACTTGCTGCCTTGGACACATCTTCATAAACCTCATCGAGGTGAGACCCGTATAAGGAGGTGGTCGTCATCCTCGAACTCAAGAGGCCTTCAAATCCTATTTAGAACTAAAACTAAAAACTAATGCTACCATGAGGGTAAGGTTGAACGACTCAAGAGTGATCGGCCGCACCCTCCTATCCATGAGTTTATCCGGTGCCGCCTGGGGTTTCCTTTTCGCTGACCGAGGAAAACCCATCCTGACGTTGTAGTTAAACCACAACTTTTTTTCCTAATACCATCAATTTGTGTATGAACTATGATTTTCTAGTACATGCTCAAACCAACATCGTAAGGCCTCAATGCTGCCACCAAGATATTCCAACCGAAACTCTCGCCTCGAGGGTCTGACCACACTGTTGGCGTAAGTGTGATTATCGAGACTTCTCTCAAGGTATCTCCAGATGTGAGGGTCAAGTCTATCGCTTACCGGAAACTCTAGGTCTGGGAAAAGATTTGTGGAAGAAAGGAATGACTCATATCAACATCTGTTAATATGGCAGCTAGTGGTGGACACAGACTGTCCCTTGAATCATTTTTGGAGCCATTGGGTCACACTCCTTGACTGCATGCAGCCGCACTCTTCCCCTGCCCTCCATCTCCCTGAGCCTAGTGGGGAAAACTAAGGCGGGTGGCTGTAGCATGTTAAAATGTACACCACCTCATGCTGCTTTCCTAGCTCTGCCTCTTCGTCTGCTGCTTCACAGACTCATCTCTCCTTAAATATTCCTCTTCTTGAAACTTTTAACACGCCTGAGTCTCTAAGATTGGCGCTAGTTTCCTGTTTCTTACTACATTGTGCAGTCTTCATCTGCTACTGGATGATCTGCACCTTCTTTGCCTACGATCTGTAAGAGCTGCTAAGATTCTCCTTTTTCGAAAGGAGAAACTCAGTCTCATCCCCTTGATGAACCTCTGTCATTTCCTAATACAGTCAATCCTGACATGAATGATGCATTCATGCCATGGATGACGTCGTAAGACCTCGACGTTACTACCAAGAGATCCAATCGTCACTCTCGCCTCCAAGGGTCGAGTCACACTGTCGGCATCAGTGTGGGGTCACTGGGTCTCCTCCAGTAGAAATCTCAAAAGTGAGGTTCAAGTCAACAGTTTTAACCAGGACCTATCAGTATCAACCAAACAAAAGGACAGGAAAGCAAATATCACAAGGATAAGTGTCTTTTTATTATTGCAGCTCATGGTACAAAGACATGAATACAACAGCAACATGGAACGATAAGTACAAGGGGCGTATCCACATGTTCCGCTCCTGTCCACCTTCTCCCAGAGCTCTACTGCCTTGTCCACTGCTCGGCTGTTTCTCAAGCACCCGCCACTACTTCTGTCTCGGTGGCTCCACTAAAGCCTGCGGATCAACTGTGCGGGGAGTCGGACAGTCACGTGCCATGTGACCCTTCCTACCGCAGGAGTAACACTATCCGTTTCTAGCACGCCTGGCTCTGACCCCACCCCGGGTTCCCCACACCACCAATCCTAAAACCCAAGATTTCCCAACTGCTGGTCTGGCCCTCCTAGACCTCTGCATCATCTGTCTACTACCTACAGATGACTCAGCTCGTGATGGAAAAACACGCGGAAAAAGCAGCAGCTCCTGAACACGCTCGGAGTGTAGATTCACTGGTATGAACTCCACCCTGAAGAAGGTATCAAAGTCTTTTGAAGTGAAGATCATCTCGTCGCAAAACTAGAACAAGTGGCTCCACCATCTCTCAGTTGCTGCCTGAAGAAGGATGGCAGCATAGATCACCATGAAGTCCACTGGTGTACCCACTATCCTGAAAACTCCCACCACAGCCTCCATCCAATCATCAGCTGCCTACGGGTTCGTCTCTCCCCTGAACCTGGGTGGACTCTGGCGCTGGAACTCGTGCAGTGCACTCAAGCGACGTGCACTCTCTGCTGCTGGGGATGGTGGCATTGGTGGCCCAACGGGTGGTAGTACCGCTGGTGCCTCTGCTGGTGCCTCAACTGCAAGAGGGCCCTGTATCGAAGCCTCGTCGCTCGGAAGGCTGTCAATACGTACATCTCTCGGGGCTCTAACTGATCGTCCGTGGAAAGGCATCCTGAAAGAAACATACGTGACACGATCAAATGATTTATACCTGGTGAGCTGACCTGGTTTGAGCTGTTTTAAGGGGAAACACTTTTGAAAACTCACATGCAATCAGTGTTTTCGAGCACAAAGTCGAAAATCAGTTGTCAGGGTCCTGGTGTATGGATACGTCGGCCGCCCGCACCAACACTGGACTCCCTGAACTGAAAACCACACTCGGTACCCTTAAGACTATTGCTTCACAGAAAGAAAATATTAGATTTATTAGTTCTGTGGTAGAACCGACTCATCTGATACCAATTTGTCACGACTCGTCCTCAGGGCCCATGCCGTGACTACCCCAAGCCCGCCTTCCATAGGCCAGGGGATGGAGACTTGCACCAAAGGCGTAAATCTCGATAACTGGGAATTAATTTCCTTTATAAAAGAATAAAACACCACAGAGTACAAGCGGAAGTAAAACACTAAGTACAAAAGAAAGTGATGAAAAGTAAATGGGCCAGAATACAAACCCAACTGAAAGTGCAGCTACAACTGAACGTAAGTACAACAGAAAAGTAAAAATGGCTGGAATAAAGGAAGAATCTCCTCGGTCTTCCTCCTCGGATCCTACCTGAAAGGTTGGTACAGAGAGCGCAGCTCTTGGATCATCCACCATGGATCCTACCTGAAGGGTAGGTACAGATAGCGCAGCTCCTGGATCGTCCACCATGGATCCTGCCTGAAGGGTAGGTACAGATAGCCTCCACAATTCTCTCACCCATCAACCTCCTCTGAGTATCATCTCGCCGTCAAGTACACCTCTGGATACTGACTCGTCATGTGGTCCACCTCCGGGTACCGTCCAGTCCTCGAACACTCAGCCTCTGTCAGCGCTGCTCGTCGTCTGCAACCAACACAACGAGGTGAGGGAATAGCCCGTGCAGGGGTGAGTATACAGTGCTCATTAGGGACCCCGAGACCCTCAAGGTCTCACTAAATCCAATAAGGATAACCACAAAGAAGAATCTCAACAGATAACCTTTTCTTAGGTATAATCCCATACTTATACCTAAGTTATCAAGTAACCCATCTCAATCATGAGGAAACACAAAGGTTATGAAATCAACAGATAACCACCACCCAGGTATATGCCCGTACATATACCTAAGTTATCAAGTGACCCATCTCAATAATGAGGTAAACACAAAGTTCATAGACTCAGCTCAAACCAGGATTTTCATTATCGAAACCGTAACTGCTGAAGAGCCCCGTCTCTGGATTGTACAGTGGTCCTGTCACAACTCCAAAGTACTGCTCACTAACCTAAGACTGCTGAGGTACTCCTCCTGTCGAGTACCACGGGTCAGCCACCCAAACACAGTAGTGCTTACCGTCGGGGTATGCCACCCAAACACAGTAGTGCACACCCCCTAATAGCCTGCAGAGGTACTCTCTGGACAAGTACCGCGGGTCTGCACCTAAACTCAGTAGTTCTCCATCCACCATGGGTCTGCACCCAAACAAAGTAGTGCTCCATCCACTGGGCTAGTTGACTCACTCCAAGTCGAGTCGGTCAAGCAGTCGTCAGGTCTCAGCCGACTACATGGTCTATGTACTCCGCACGCTCGTCTCCGGGAGGGTCTTCTCCACGAGCTACTGGTCGATACTCCAAGTATCACAAAGTCCCACTAAGAAGTATCTCAAAGGACTTCCTCATCATAGTGGTCTCAACGCAACAAATGGCGCTTCAAATGGACGCCCGGTCTGTGAGTTATTAGCCTTTTCGTCCCTAGGGCCCGGTTGGTTTCATGGGAAAACAAACCCGGCCGTATCCCAAATCTACCACGAACTCTCATAGTGTATACTCATAGGGACTGTTTCTCAACTTGATCACCAACACCGCTTACGGTTCGTCAAACGGACGTCTGGTCTGAAAGTTATCAGCTTTTTTGTTCTAGGGGCCCGGTTAGATTTCGAGTACAATCCAACCCGCCCACTATCCAACTGTAACCAAAACTTAGACGAAGTATGCCAAAAGTTCTGTCTCATCAAGAGGAATCCAACAAAGTTGGCGTCACGTCAATCGGACGTCCGGAACTCAAGATATAAGCATTTCCACTCCGAGGTCCTGGTTGGTTTCATATCCAAACCCACCCGGCCGTTCTCAAAGTCCTCCGAAACCTTGAGTGTAATATACTGAAACGACCGTCTCGATCCAAGGATCTCTACGCAACTGACGGTACGTCGATCGGGAGTCCATAGCCCATATTATGGGAAAATGACTGAAAACAGATCGAAAATAGGGGTTCGGGCCCAATCCGACCCGGCCCGAGACCCCGTGGGTCGGCCCGAACCGGGTCCGGGTCTGGCCCAACAGGGTGTGGCCCGACCTGGGCATCCGACTGGCCCGGCGCTGGCGCGGCGCCCGCGTGGCCAGCGGGTGCAGGGGTTACGCCCCCCCCCCCCCCCCCCCCCCAGTCTCCCTCGGTCTCGCGCGGCTGCGAGACCAGCTGCCTGTCGTCGCGGCTTCAGCCGTGGCGGCCCCTTTCCGGCGGCGAGCCGGGCGCTGCCGGCAGTCCCTTCTGCGGACCACCGGAGTTGCTCCGGTGGTTCGTTTTCAATTCCTTCTTCGCTTGCAGTCCTCCCGGGACCAGCCCTTCACTGCAAAGCCTTCAAATCGCCCCTACGGCCCGTTCTTCCATGACTCGTCGATCCGTATGCCAAAAAAAAACAAACCGCGTCTCTTCGTGGTTTTTTTTCGGCGCGGCGTGACAGCGACATGCTTCTTCACCCTTTCTCATAGTTTCCACGCAGTGCAACGGCACTGTGTCACCTTACACGTGCCGCAACAAATTCAAACAAACAAGGGGGGAGGAGGGTTGGTCGTGTTCGTGCGGTCCAACCTCCTCCCGTTATTGCGATAATAGGCGGACCAATTTGAAACAAAAAATGGAGACAGATGAGATCACGAACAACAATAAATAAACCCCTACCTCGAGCGTAGTCGTCGAACGAGGTTTTCGCGGAAAGGGATGCCGCGGAATAGATCACCGCGGAAGAAGGCGTCCTGGAAGGATAGGGTCATTGGCGTCGCAGTACATGGCATCGCGTCGTCGATCTCCGAGAAAGGCGTCTCTCACCGTCATCCTTCGTCGGAGGTCAAAGTTCTTCATCGGTGACGGTGCGTTCTTCGCGTTCTTCAAGGAGGAAGAACGTCCTTCAGAACTTAGAGCTTTCCTATCCAAATCCTCTCGCACCACCAACTATCCTCCCATGAAATAAGACTTAGTCTTATTTAAATAACACACAATCCAAAAGCATTCAATTGAAATTCAAATGAATCCAAGAATTAATTACTTGAAAAACCTACTCAATTAATGAGTTGACTTTATTTAAAGGGGGGTTTCTTTTTGAGAGTTACAAAATTAAGAGGGAAAAAGTTATGAACGTTAGGGGAAGGTGAGGGGTTGGGCTCATGTGGGCCCCACCCCACCTTAATCCTCTCAAAGGTAGTTATCAACAAGTGGGTCCCACCTTTAACTTCCTTACATAGGTTATAACCACATAAGAGAGAGGAAAAGTGTTGTGACACAACACTTAATCCACTTAACAAGAAATGAAAATATAATTGTAAAACAATTATATTATTATCCATCACATTATTTAAACAACTCATCCCGAGAAAACGCAACTCCAGAAAGGGGTCTTCTTAAGCAATTACCGGCACTGCGAGTTCATCTGTGCCCTAATATTTCAATTCTGAGCACAGGTTCAAAAGCTAGAAAAACCCGATCGTTCGTTCACTGAACGTACTCGAGCCTAACTTCATAAATTGATTTCGGGCACACCGGGCCTTGGAATCAGGCGCTGTTAGAAACTACGTTCTTGTAAAATCCAAAAGAAAATTAAGAAAAAATTTCCCTTGACTTTTACGGGTCTTTACAGGTTGCAACTAAATAGAACCCATGAATAGTTTATAAACAGCACAATCACATGTGTGTCACCCTTCGATGAAAATCAATTCAACTGTAAAATTGAAAAATCTGAAAAATTATAGCACGAGGTAAATTGTCTTTTCCCTATACACGGGTTAGCTACGCCCGGTCACAGCTTATTACCAACTAACGTTCTTGTCCTATCCCTAATTAAGGCTCCAAATAGTATGTTAAAGAAATGAACCTCCCTTCGATACCACTTTGTAACGTCCCGGGCCTGGGTGCCACTCCACGGGTTCCCCGAACCCAGTTGGTCACACAACCTCAAGCACATTTCCCCAAACTCTAGAGGCTCCTGACTAGCAACGAGGGCCCAGGTCTGATAGTGGGGAACTATGCCCTCATTTGTTAATGTTTAGTGCAGCAGAATAAAATAAATAACAAAAAACAACAGCCGAAGAAATAAACCATACACATGGAAAATAAACAACTGTAGTAAAAGATAACCATCAGTTATATAGATAATGATGAAACATGTCTCAAGTTCTAGGAAAACAGCCAGAACATGTTACACGACAATACAATACAATACAATATAGAGTACAACAAAACAAAACAAAACAGTCGGTAGCATCGCGGGCCTAATCCCGGTCCCATGCTCCCCTACTCCTCAGCAGAAATCAAGTACCTGTATAAGGACCATTTCCCTTATCCAAACCTATAGAAATGTAATCTGTTTGGGCCAAAGATATGACCAAAAAGGGTGTGAGAAATAATCCCAGTAGGTACCCACCAAAGGCTTGTGCCCAACTATGTGAAAATATGCAACAATAGTGTGCAGTAGTAAATGAAATAAACTAATCAGTACTAAAAAGTAACTAACTTTACCAGTTATATTGCCATTTTATTATTCATTTAATCGTTCATAATAAGAAAACCACTACAGTGAATTTCTATTTAAACAGCTAGTGTCCTCAGACACGCAAACCCTTACCCTCAGGTAATCCGAAACATAACCCGCAGGTAATTGCCCACAAGAATAACAGATATTGCCCTCAGGCGTACAAATTGTCTCCCTCAGGAACAGAGTATATTTCCCATAGGCACAGAAGAAGTTTCCCTCAGGCTAAAAGATACACTGCCCTTAAGCTAACAAAAACAACGCCCTTGGGCTAAACCAGTAACTGAACCATGCCCAACATGTAAATAAGTAGTACACATTGTCGACGCTTCATTCTGTCACAAAGTCTAATGACTCAAAAAGGGAAATACCTTGAACTCAAAGTGGGTTATCCTTTGATGAAACATCAAAAATTGATAAAGGAATGAAAAAAAATTCATTTTCACTTGGTTCGCGCAAGTTCCACCAAGGTCGCGCAAGTATACTTTCACACCGCCCAATGGTCGCGCAAGTGACTTGTATGCCCTCACTGATTTTTCACCCAGGGTCTTCCCTAGCCTATAAATACCCCCTGTGGGCCCCCCATTTCGGGATGGAAGAATTCCAAAACTCATATTCAAGCTCTGGTCACCCAAGTCTCTTATGGAAGTCTTCCAAACACTTCTGAGGTAATTTCTTACCTAGAATGGAAGGTCTAAACAGGGTAAACAAGGCCTAAGTATTGAAACTCATCAAAACTTGCGCGCCTAAGTGTCCAGCCCTTAAGGGAAATGGCCACACTTGTGCGCCGCCTTACCCCTTTAGCAGAACTTTCATGCCACTCATCTGGAAACCTCTAGGGATATTACTAAGGGCTTGAGCCAAGTCTCGCCCAAGTATTACCCTAAGGTTTGACCGTCGTGAAAGTACCCCTATGTCATGCAAGTATACTTGCGCTACCAGGACATACGTGCCCAAACAGGACCTACATGCCCACTTCTTTTTGGGTTCATCTCCTCCTTATTTCACCTCTCTTATGCCTATCCACCGCTCCTATTCAAGATCTAGCCTTCAAAATCCTCTTTTAAGCCATTTCTTTTGGCATGGTCTTCTTGTTGGCTTCCTTATCTGAAAGGAATTCTGTGGAACATTTCTCAAAACTTAGTGATTCACATATCTTTATATCACTAAGTTTAGAGATTTCATTCATTCAACCTCATCCTTTAAAGATAAGAGGTTCCCTAACCTCAGCCTCCTTTTCAGGAGTAAGCCCCAGTCATAATTTCCATTAACTTGGGCCTCCTTCTCAGGAATAGGTCCTAAGTCTCAAGTCCCCTAACCTGGGATTCCTTTTTATGAGTAAGCCCTAGTATTCAAGTTTCTTTAATTTTGCGCATCCTTTTTCAAGAGTAAGCCCCATGTTCCCAAATATAGGCATCCTCCTTAAGAGTAACCCCCAAATCCAAATTCTTTTAACATGGGATTCCTTTTCAGGAGTAAGTCCCAATCATAAGTTAAAGTTCCCCTTTAATCTGGGCATCCTTTTTAGGAGTAATCCCCAAGTTATAAGTCCCTGCGCACTGAAGCCGGCGCTCAACACCTACGTGATTCTAGCTACGTGGCTCATACTTGCACGCCACCCTCTGTGTGCTCAAAACTTGCGCGCTGCGTGTTCCTTGGTTTTCTTCTTTTCCTCAGAGTCACATCCTCATTTCTTTCAGATCCAAATAAGAGGGGATAATTTTGTTGATGTTTCTTTCCGTCACAAAGTCTAATGACTCAAAAAGGGAAATACCTTGAACTCAAAGTGGTTTATCCTTTGAAGAAACATCAAAAATTGACAAATGCATGAACAAAAGATTCATTTACACTTGGGTTGAGAAAGTTCCACCAAGGTCGTGCAAGTATACTTGCGTGGCACCCAATGGTTGTGTAGGTGACTTGCGCGCCCTCTTTTATTTTTCTCCCAGGGTATTCCCTAGCCTCTAAATACCCCCTATGGGCCCCCCATTTTGGGACGGAAAAATTCCAAAACTCATATTCTAAATCTGGTCGACCAAGTCTCTTCTAGAAGTATTCCGAACACTTCTAATGTAATTTCTTACCTATAATGGAAGGTATAAACAGGAGAAACAAGGCCTAAGTGTTTAAACTCATCAACACTTGTGCACCTAAGTGGCCAACCCTTAAGGGAAATGGCCACACTTGCACGCCACCTTACCACTTTAACAGAACTTGCGCGCCACTCATCTGGAAGCCTCTAGGGATGGTACTAAGGTCTTGAGCCTAGTCTTGCCCAAGTATTACCCAACGGGTTGACCATCGCGTAAGTACCCCTATGTCGCGCAAGTATACTTGCGCAACCAGGACTTGCACGCCCACACAGGACCTGCGCTCCCACTTCTTTTTGGGTGCCTCTCCTGCCTATTTCACCTATCTTATGCCTATCCACCTCTCATGTTCAAGATCCATCCTTCAAAACCCTCTTTTAAGCCATTTCTTTTGGAATAGTCCCCTTTTTTCCTTATCTGAAAGTAATTATGTGGAACATTTCTCAAAACTTAGTGATTCACATATCTTTATATCACTAAGGTTAGATATTTCATTCATTCAACCTCATCCTTTAAAGATGATGGGTTCCCTAACCTGGGCCTCCTTTTCAGGAGTAATCCCCAGTCATAATTTTCATTAACTTGGGCCTCCTTCTCAGGAATAAGTCCTAAGTCTCAAGTCCCCTAACCTGGGCTTCCTTTTCAGGAGTAAGCCCCAGTCTTCAAGTTCCTTTAATTTTGGGCATCCTTTTTCAAGAGTAAGCCCCATGTTCCCAAATATGGGCACCCTCCTTAGGAGTAAGCCCCAAATCCAAATTCCTTTAACCTGGGATTCCTTTTCAGGAGTAATTCCCAATCATAAGTTAAAGTTCCCCTTTAATCTGGCCATCCTCCTTAGGAGTAATCCCCAAGTTATAAGTCCCTGAACCTGGGCTTCCTTTTCAGTAGTAATCCCCAATCATAATTCCCTCTAAACTAGTCTTAATTTACTTTTGATTTGAGCTTCCTTCTAATGAGTAAAACCCAATCACAATTCCCTTCCTAATTTTGGCCCATGTTCCTCAGGAGTAATCCCCAAGTTAGAGTATCCAAATCTCCATAAAGCACATATTACTTCATGGACCTTGTTCCCGGGTTTCTTCCCTGAAGTAAATCCCAATCTTCATTTATCTGAGCAGTCATACATACATAATCCCCACATCATATCTTGTAATTTCATATTTCATGGCACAATTGTCTGGTTTTACCAATACCTCTTGTTTCTCACAACGAGCATGACTCACGTGGGCTTAGAGTGTAAAAGTAATTATGAAATCTTTCTTTGAGTCGTCAATCATGCATAAACCCTATACTTATTTACTCAAACTACGTGGGTTATGATTCCTTTTCTAAAATAAAGGATACATAGGTATCCCATCTGTGGGTATGATCCCAACTCTGAAATAATCTATGTCCTTCTGAATGACAATAAACTTCAAGTGCCCCACTGAGTGGATTTAAAACCAGTATGGTTATCATAATGACAAAGAGATTTCTATATAATGTGTCAAAGGATACCATTGACTAAGAATCTCAAACAAATATAGATGATTCTCTATTGATGAAGAACCTAGAATACATATAAAAGATTCTCTAAATCTCATACATATTAATCATTGATTGTCAGATCTAAAGGAAAGCTCATTTTTCATACTTGGTAGTGTAAAAAGGATTCACGAACATAACTTAAATCTATAAAGAGAGTCCTGGAGTAGACAATAATTCCCATCAAAAAGGTGTGATGAGTCCAACCACCCATCCTATCAACCAATGGAAATTATTAATCCTTATTGGTTCATAACTAATGAGCACCTACCTTTGGAAAGTAGGTCCAAATTGATATAGAATCATTATATGTTTCCGGTTCTAAGAACAAACCCGTTAGAATCCGCTTGGAATTTTTGAACCTTAAATCAATGAGGACATTCCTATTTCCAGAGGAAACAAAAAATGGTGAACCCGAAGTGAATCCTTAACCAAGTTAAAATGATGTTTTACTTATTTTTTTAGGCCCCTATTTAATCTCAATGAGAGGGACAACAGAACAATCAATTACATATGTGCTCATCCAGAAGATGTAGCATCCGAACTTTTCTTGATTATGTTTGTTATATCAAACTGGAAATCTTTTCCAAGATCTTATGCATTACAAGAATGGATTTTCTTAAGTTCAAGTCTTTGAATGCATCTACTGTGAAAACCTCTACTGTGAATGCATCTGCTGCTACTCCTGTTGGATTGTCATCCGCTTTGAGGGAAACATCACCTACTCAGCGTCTTCAACGCTAAGTATCGAATGAACTGGTTAAAGAGTGCCATCAACATGGTACCATTCTATCTCTGGAGGCTGCTCGACAAGCCCTCCAAGTGACCAACTCGCCCTGGTCATCCGAACAGCGACAACCATCAATCAAGAAGCAGACGGTGCTAACTACCGTTTCCAATCGTTTCGGGTCGTTATCCCCAGAACACAACAACCATTCTCTCCCATATTCTGAATAGGTGAATAACAAGTCCACTCAAGCCCTTAATTCAATGAAACGTGAGTCCTTCCCAAGGGCTCCCACCAACAATCGGCGCCAGACTCGTGTGGCAGTGCACCCTCAACATGGTGAGGGTATCATCTCCAGGCATTCGGCTCACGTTCCTCGAACCCAAGCAGGCAAGACGAACCTCCAGAGGCGAAATTCGGTCAACAGTGAGCAGGTTATCATCTCTACCATCTCTATAGAAGTCAACCAACCTAACTTGGTGGAAAGCAACAAGCAGGCACACACACCCATCCATTTTAATTCTGCTTTCTAGCAGACTCTTCTGGCAGCAGCACGCCAATCCCGCCAGGAAATTCTAGCACAATACTACAAACAGGAACATACACCTGTTTATAAATCATCAACTAGTTGGAAGTCTCGTCTGACTACATATGATGGAGCCCGCCAACCCAATGTGTTGACAACTGGTAAACAGGCACATACACCTGCTTATACTCATCAGCCCTGCCAATAGCCTCGTCTGTCAGTTTTGAAGGAAGTTCATCAAGCTCGTTCAGTGGAGTGAAATCAGCAGGCACATACACCTACCATTATTGATCAAGCCTACCAACAGTCTCATTTGGTAGCATTCAGAGAAGTCAGTCAGAAATCTCTGACGACAAAGAGGAGGCAGACTCAACTCTCTGCCCCCATTCATGAGTACTGTCATAATTCACTGGCAGGATAAGTAGGATAGGAGTAGAAACATACACCTAATACAAGCACGGAATGGACGTATATCCTCGTTCTAGTAGCTGAAGTCACCAAGCGCATTCTGTCAATGGTGAAAGAGAAGAAGCAAATTCCTTCTCTTATTCTGGATGCCTGTCAGAGTATTATAACATCTTCAGCAACATCTCAGGGAAAGATAGATAAATATATCCCTACCAATGGAGTGACACATCAACATATCACTCAAGAATAAACACACACCTCTGTTCCAGTCCAAGAGGGTTATGAGGCGTACTCCCCCATATCATACGGATAACCAAATCAGGCACATACACCAGATTTGAGCAGAGATAGTCATCCTAACCTGATCCTTTCTCCTCAGCAGGCACATACACCTACCTGTAATGACCACTTTCATCAACAAGTGGTTCCTAAAGTGAGAGGCATCTAAGAAGAAGACCTTCCCAGCATAGTCAAGAAATCAAGGGCCAATCTATAATAAGGCCTTACTCGATGCTGGAGTTCTTGATGCACTCAGACAATTATCTATTGCAACTCAAGATTCTACTCCCTTAGTTCCCAATAGTGGGAACCTTAATTCCAAAGGTTTGCATCAGACACTTCCTCATGAAGGCTTGCTTCATGACAATTCGGTCGATCTCAAAGTTTCATCTTCAGATGAGAGCCACAAGAACCCTCTGTGTGGCCATAAGACCAAGGAGAAAAATGTTTCATCTTTTTCTATAACCCACCATGGTGGTCCTCCCCATGATGAGGGATTTAGCTACGAATGTCCTCTCTGCAATGGTAATGCACATTTCCTGGAAAATTCTCCAATGTACAATGTAGTGATGAGAAATCCCTCTTATCTTGAGGAACGTTCAAATTTGAATCCAGTCATGTTTTATGCTTTACCAATAGCAGGTGAAATACTTTATCAATCATAAGATAGCCCAGGGTGTAGGTCATTCTCCGAACCACCCCTAAGTCATGCATCTTTTAGTTTGATCAGTGAATTCTCTACCAATCTTGTTGAATCCAATGAAGCAACAAGGAAGAACCAAATTTGGTCTAATCAGGTAGAATAATCTATATTGAATGATAAAGAGGAAGTACTAAATATGAGAAAACAACTGGAGAAAGGTGAAGGGCCAGTTATGTTTTGGCCTTTGTCTGATTCTCAGTATGACATTCCAGAAATGTTGACAAAAGATGGAATTCATGATATTCATCTTAACATATGGAAAACTCTTTTTCAGTTGAAAAATAAAATATTATCTTATGATGAATATGAAAATAATTTCAAGATAAAATAAGTGTTACAATACTAAATTTATTTGGCATCTCTCTCAGTTTCTCGATATCTAAAGGCTGAAAAGTAGCAGAGAGCCCTTTAGCATTCATGCCTTGGCACACTAAGAAGATTTCACTAGTTAATCACCAATGCCCCATCTGGTATTCATATTAGGGGATGGGGTGTCCATGGAGCACTGCATTTTACTGTACTCTCCAGTCAGCAAAGCCCGCTGAAAGTGGTCTCATGCAATGTTATTGCCCATAGCTGGCCATAGCCAATGGGCTTTGTTTGTAATCAAATGATTGCTCAAGAACAGGCCTCAAATAGTTCTTCTCAAAATCCGTAATACAGAGAACACGTTGTTTAATTACTCCTAGATCAAGAAAACGAGAATATTAAATAGGCATCTTGTTTAGAGCAAGCACATCATCAAGTGACAGAAGTGTCATAAATCATCCAACGGTCTTTTGAACCAGGTGATAAAATCAGATGCAGGTTAATGCATCCATCCAATTTCCAGAATAAAATCCACAAGATCAGGAAATATTTCCAAAAAAAGTCTCAGATATAGCATCTCAAGATCCACCCCAGCTTTCCAGACAGGGGACTCTTTTAACCCAACCCTCAGAATCAACAAATAGGATTCAAGGAGTTGAGAAAAGACAGTAGGAATAGCCCCAGTCCACAGGACTGGGGACTTTTTCAAATCCTCAATCTCTCCCTCAGAGAAAGTCAGTCCTCTCTCGATTAGGGAAGAATCCCCAAGAGGAACGAAGAGCTGAATTATCATAAGATTCCTGCCACATTATGGTTCGTCAAGAAGTTCCCGAGGGATCAAATCAACAAAATTTAATGTCTCATCAAGGACATGGAAGAAGAAAATATCGTAGAAATGCTAGTAGAAGAGATAGAATGTGTTATGCTTCAATCATTGTCATCAATTCCATTGTTTCTGATCCCCCAGATGAGGCTAACTCAGAGGGATTAGATGAGGAAACTCTTTCTCAAGAGGTTGTATGTATAGACACAAATGAAGAAGGTGTGTGTAAACGAAATCAAAGGATTACCCAGAATCTAGGTAATCCATAAAGTAACCCACTTCCCCCTCTCCGAAAGGTGTCCAATAAGGGGAAAGGAAAGAATCAGGTTACATACCATTCCTCTGGAGAAGGCCAATCGCTCTCATTATAGAAAAGATTCACACAACAAGAGGAAGAGATGAAGGAATTAAGGAGGTTGAATGCAGAACTACTTCAAAGTAGTCTTCCTATTAAGCATGATGGAGTTAGTCAGCCAATGTAATTTGTTGCAGCAACTAAGATGGATCAAGAGTATCCTCCTTTATCAGTAAACCCTCACAGGTCTAATCCTATGGGTCAAGTACAACAACAACTGGTGGTGTTATCATCAGTTTCCGTACCAGCTACCACATCTGTCCAGACTCCAGTTATTGCACCTGCACAGATCCAAGCTTAATTGGATGTTTCTAAAAATTTAATGACTACCATTGAGTCATTAACATATCAATTGGAAGATATGTAAGGAAATCATGCACTGGTTCAACTGGAAAAGAGAGCTTACCCTGAATGGGTAGACACAATTCCTCCCCCATCAAATTTTTCTTGTACCACATTCCCAATATTTAATGGTTCGGGAGACCCAGAGCAACACTTAACATAGTTTGTGTCTCATTGCGATCCTTTAATGGGAACCCCTCAGAAACAAGAATCAGTTATTCTTAGGAGTTTTTTACAGTCATTTCAAGGGCCTTCTTTTGTCTGGTATACAAGCTTGCAATCTTGGTCAATTACTGGATGGGAGGATCTCCACCAATGATTCCTTCTTCAATTTAGATCAAATTTGCCAAAGACAATAGTTTTTTATCTTAAAAACTATAAGAAAAGGGAGAATGAAAGGGTGTAATATTTCATTGCTTGATGGAAGGTATTAATGTATTCCCTAAGCTTATCACTCCCTCAAGAAGAGTTGTTGCCAATCTGTGTGGCAAATTTGTGTGATGAGTTGTGCACACCGTTGATCCCTATGAAATACACAGGAGGGTTTCAAGACCTTACTTAAATCACTCAGCAGATTGAAGACTCTCTTATAAAGACTAAGGATAAAGCTAGTGTAATTCCATTAGCTCCAGGAAGAAGAATGGGTAAAGTATAGACTACTACATTTATGCTTAAACAAGCAACTGTACCTGCTTCTACTTCAAAACCTTCATCTTCCGGAAGGGATCTGCCTCCTGAGCATCAAAAACAGAGGCTGTTTCATCAAGATGATCAAAGGGATCAAAGACGGAAACAATTTGAGGGTTTAAAGAGCAAAATTTACTCTTTCTAAAATTAATAGGTTCCTAGATACTTTATTTCGGCTCTGGAAAATAATTTGGTTCAATTGCCAATGCCCAAAAGGCTGATCAAGGAAGGAGATGAAGACCGTCCCAACTGTTTCCCATTTCATCAGATGTTGGGGAATCCCATTTAGGAGTGTTTTGTCTTCAAAAACCTCCTGAAAAAAATTGTGGACTTAGGACAAGTTAAGTTGAAAGGTTCTTCAGCTTAGGTAGCATGTGTAACTACTACAAATCCAGAGGAAGAAGGAAAGTGGCAAGAATTAAAAAGAAAAAATTCCCAAAAATATGATGATTGGATGGTCAGAAAAATGATCAACCGAACTCATGCTATTTTGCGAACACAATTGAAGAAACCAATTGTGTCTTCTACCATGAATGTTGCAGAAAAACCCTCTTCATCAGAGGGAAAATCCTCAAATAAATAGCATAATTCAAAGAAAGAAGAAGAATCAGAAGAAGATGAAATCGTGTCAAAGCCTAAATTATCTTTGACTCTGGAGATTTTATGCCATCTACTTCAAAGAAATGGGCACCACCCCACCAAACAACACAACCCAAATGGGCTAATCAAGAAGATTCTTCATTGGATTAAGAGTTGATATTTGGTTCTGTTAATATGATTCATTTAACAGATCCTTATGCAAGTCATAGTTTTGATTTTGATGACCCTGAATTCCCTGTGTCAAATAGAGGAATCAGAGGGATTTCTAGAGGCTCAGGGTACTGGGGAAGACGTGGATCTTTCAGAGGCCACTATTCAAGTTTTACCCCTGCTAGAACTGTTTATGCAGCAGAAACTCATGGTCGATCCCTTCAACGGGCTCAACAAGAACAAGTAAATTCTTCAAGTACTAGTAGACTCAGTCTTGGCACAGTTATTCTTGAGGATCGGTTGGAGATTCCACCTTCTTCCTCTCAGCAATCAAATAGACCTATTCGGTCTAATTTTCCAAATCCAGGAGTATTTCCAACTCTTACCCCGATACAAGATGCATCTACTTCCAAAGAATCTACTTCTAAGGTACCTACGAAACCACATGTTCATGTTAGGAAATGCAGACCTTTGGATCAAAAGTATGATGTATTGAAATACTTGTCCCAAGTACCGGCCAAGTTATCAATCTTAGATGCATTGAATTTATCAAAGGATCTTCGGGAGGTACTCATTGAGGTTTTGTCAAGTCCTCATGAATTTGAAACCAAAATTGTTGCAGCTGAAGTCTACCATATATATAATAATCCTACAGAATTCCATGCAGTGATATCCTTCATGGATGAAGATGAAGATGATGTCGTGCATGGAAATTTCAGACCTTTATACTTATCTGGAAAGTTCAATGGTGTAGAAGTCCGAAGATATTTCATTGATAATGGTTCAGGAGTCAACCTCATCCCCATTCGTACACTTCGTCGATTGGGCCTCACAGAATTTGATTTATCTCCTTCTACTTTGATGTTACAAGAATATGATAAAATAAACAAGAACCACTGGGTGGGATTACACTTAGAACTCAGTTTGGAGATCTTGTATCCAATTCGTATTTCATGGTTTTTGATCATGAAACATCCTTCAACATCTTGCTTGGAAGACCTCGGCTACATCAACATGCGGTTATCCCTCTGTCATACCATCAATGCCTCAAATATTGTTTTGATGGTCAAATTGGGACATTATATGGTGATAAAGCCCCCTTTAAAACATGTGAGTCTCAATACATTGAGTCGGAATTATATCACATGAAGGGTAAGTAGAAATCCATGACAAGAGAGGTCACCAAAGTTAATGCTCCAATTGTTTTGGAAAAGATTCCAGTAAATCCATTTACACATGTGAGTGCAGATTATGTGTTTCTTATCAATCAAATTGACATGATAGACCCAAATCAATGTACTCTTATAGAAAATTTCATAATGTCAATTACGGAAATCAAGTCATACAGCATGGTAGAAATTGGTGATTCACCAAGCAATGATGAAAGCTCAAATGGGGATGTCTTCATTTCATCTGCTGAAATCCAGCAAGTCTATACTTCACCAACCAGGACATAAGAATTTATAGCAATGTTAGTGGTGAATGATGATGTCGATTCTCAATACATCATCTTCTCTTTATTAACCAAGGAATACCCATCATCATCAATTGGGTCGGAAATGGAAGCTTCTTCTTCAAGATGTTAAAATTTTAACATCTCTTCTGATCATGGAAATTCTACTTCATCATTTATTATGCAAGTAGAAATAGAATAAATAACACATGTTGAAAAAGAAGAGGAAGATCTCAGGGATGCTTTGCCAGCATTTAAAGAGGTTATCTCTACCACTGTTGATGAACTCAGAGAAATAAATATGGGTACAAAAAAAGATCCACGCCCCACTTTAATTAGTGTGGCCATGAATCTTGAAGAGCAAGAAATGTATATTTCATTTTTAAAGCAAAATCGAGATATATTTTCTTGGAACTATACAGAGATTCTAGGCCTTGATCCTGATGTTGCTACTCATCATTTTGGTTTTCCAGAAGAACATTGAGGATTTAATCAAGCTGCTAGAAGAACATACCCAACCTATGCTTCCAAAATTGAGGCTGAAGTGGATAATCTTATCAAAGCTAACTTCATCAGAGAAGTTAAATATCCCATGTGGTTGGATAATATTGTCCCTGTGAAAAAGAATAATGAACAAATTAGAGTTTTCATTGATTTTAGAGATCTTAATCAGCATTTTCCTAAGGATGATTTTCCAGTACCGATTACAGAACTCTTAATAGATGCAACAGCTGGCTATGAAGTAACTTCCTTCATGGATGGATATTCTGAATATAATCAAATCATAATGGCTCTATAAAATGAGGAATCTAAAGATTTCAGATCCCCTCAGGGTGTGTTTTCCTATCGGGTAATGCCCTTTGGCCTGAAGAATGCAGGTGCAACATATCAGCGTGCCATGCATCGTATCTTCAAACCCTTTTTTGGGACGTTTGTTGAATGTTATGTGGATGATTTGGTGGTTAAATACATGAAACTTTCTAATCACTTGGTGTTGAGTCAATAAGGTTTTCCTTATGACTTTTCCATTCCTTCTTGTTTTGAAAATCACAAACATATTATACTTAAGAAAATATATATTTTACCTCCATAAGGAAAATTTTCTTCCTTAAGGAAATCTACCCTAACCTAGATTTTCTTATACATAGCAATATTTTTCTTAAGTTCAAAAACCGGACTCATACTCAAAATCCTGGAATCATATAATGTCATGTACTGGAGTATTCTGTTTTTAGGATCCGAATTCTGGATGTGAACTTTAATGAAGTTCCACTCCGAATTATGGATACGAACTTTCATGAGTTCGACTCCGAACTCTTAAGTAGTTTAACTCCGAAATATTAAGTAGTTCAACTCCGAACTCTTATGAATATCGACTCCGAACTCTTATGAAGTTCGACTCTAAACTTTCATAAGTTCGACTATGAACTCTTAAGTAGTTCGACTCCAAACTCTTATGAAGTTAGACTCTGAACTTTCATAAGTTTGACTCCTAACTCTTAAGTAGTTCGACTCCGAACTCTTATGAAGTACGACTCTGAAATTTTACCAGTTCGACTTCGAACTCTGCAAGTTCAGATTCTGAACCCTCGTGAAACCAAACTCTGAAGTTCCTTAGAAATTTAGACTCTGGACTTCTACATATTTCAGGTTCTGAATTCCTATAAAACAAAATCCAAACATTTCTTTTTATAGACACTAAATTTCATTTTTGGTAGACTCTGATCTTTTAATTTGATTACACTTTGAATTTTAGTATGGATTTTGCTTACATATGCTCCATTAAAAAACTATGTCGTGCATTCAGTTATACATAGTTTGTTATTAAATGATGTCATCTATTCTGTTTCAAACTAACCGTTGGTTGAGTTACACGTATACAGGTCCCTCCGAATTTTAAGGAAAATAGGACCGTTGGAGAGGGGGCCAACTGAGCCTATAAATAGGAGCTCATTTGAAAGATATCTACAACGAGTTGATCAGTATAGAGACCACACGTTGTTAAGGTGATTTATAGAGAGAGAATATTTTCATGCTTTGTGTGTACTGAACCGCTTATTCATATTGCTTTGTGTGACTCCGAATGTTGGTAATTACATTCGAGGGCTTCAGAGGATAGTAAGATAGAGGTGCTGACTACCTTGAAGTTTTATGGATTCTTTGCTGAGGAAGATAGAGGTTCCAACTAACCTTGAAGTTGAGGACTAGCAGGGTTAAGAAGACAGAGACTCCGATCTTCATATCGAGGGCTTACCCTGGTGTGGGTAAGACAAGCTTTCTTGAAATTATAAATCAAGGGACCTTTATCCAATGTTTTTGGATACCCTTCTCTTTTGGTTAAAAGAGTTATTGTTTGTTACTTTTAGTTGTACTACTTGTTTGTTTTTCCGCTGCATATTGTATTTTAAGGAAAGTATAACATTCTTGTATTTCCTTACACTTGTACTCTGATTCGTTTAGATTCTATACACTTTAGGGTAGAATCTCATATTGTAAACTTTAGTTAAGTTTAAATTTCCGGATCCATATATCTGGAACCTATTTTTCCGAATCACTTTCCTGATTCAAGAATGTGTGTAGAATTATAAGTTTTTAACTTCATTCCTTATTCCAATTTTCAATTGGAGTTAGAGGTGTTGTGAATCTTCTCAGTTTAACTTTGTTAAACTAAGATCTTTCCTTGCTTAAGTAAATTTTTAAAGTGTACAATTCACCCCCCCCCCCCTCTTTTATATTAATCACCTACATAATTATTCTGATCCTATAATTGGTATCAGATCAGGTCTCTGAAATACTTATACTCACATATAAGTTTTTCTTGCTCACTTTTTCATTAATCTTCATCCTTGCTTTAAAAAAAACTTTTTCATTCTGAATTGTCATTCCAAATTGTTTATTCCGAATTTTCCCATTCTGAACTTTGTGGTTACGAACTTTTTCTACTAACAAGTTTGGTTGCATAATTTTTTCTTAAAATGGAAGGAATCAATGTTGGATATATTGAAAACCTAAATCCTACAAGATCATCAATTTTTGATGGTAATGATTATGAGTACTGGAGAGATCGTATGAAGAATTTCGTTATCAATACAGGAGTGGATAATTTTTTTATGCTTACTGGTGATTATAAAATCCCTGATAAGGAAGTAAGAACTTTCACTAACCATAAAAAGCAGGAATATCAACTCAATTATAATGTATGAAATACCTTACTATGTTCAATGACTAGAAATATATATAGCCAAATTTCTTCTTGTGAAGTAGCTAATTGTATCTGGAAGAAGTTAGAGGTTACACACTTGGTCACTTATAAAGTGATTGAAACTAGGAGAGCTATGCTTAGAGAAGAATACCATGGATTCAATTTTCTTTATGGTGAACCAATTTGTAAAGTTCAACAGAGATTTATGACTATAGTGAATAGTTTTCAGTCTATGGGAGAGAAAGGTCTGGATGATGAAGCTCTTGTGGATAAAATAATTGATATTATGTCCAATGAGTGGGAATCCAAAAGAACAACTATTGATGAGAAAAGGAAGGTTACTAAAATTTCATTAGATGAACTATTTGGAACTCTTCTCCAACATGAAACAAGAATGAAAAGAGATGCTGAAAACATCAAGAAGAAGAATGGAAATTGTACTTTTTCTTTTACCACAACTTCAAATCTTATGAAAGCCAAGACTCCTAAGAGAGTAACCAGATCCAAGTCTAATAAAGTTATTATCCAATCCGAATCCATTGAGAGTGAAGTCTCTGAAAATGAGTTAGCAAATCTTGCTTGAAGAATGAACAAGATAACCGGCTAGAGAAATTTCCAATCTAAGTATAAGAAAAATGAAATGAAGGATACGAAAGATGGAGAAGTTACTTGTTATGAATGCAAGAGAGATTGATATATTAGAAAAGATTTCCCTTTGCTCAAAAAGAAAGAAAGGAAATAAAGGCATTCTGACAGGAACCTAAATAAGTATTATAAAGCTAAAGTTAAGAAAGTTCTGAAATCTAATGACACCTGGAGTGCCAATGGTGGTGACTCTTCAGATGAATCTTCTGATTATGATTCTTCGGGACAGAAGAATATTGGTCTTATAGCTAGATTACCTATTAATAATCATTGCTTTATGGCTAAGGTAAAAAATGATGAATCATTGACCAATGTTTCCTTAAATTCTAATGATAGATAATATTATAACTCTTCAGATGAAGAATCCTCTTCTGATGAAGAAAATAATTTACCTACCTATGAAGAAGTTTCTAGGTTTTCTGAACTTCTTGAGATTGAGAATTCCAAACTCAATAAAGAACTTGATAAGGAAAACTCTAGAAATACTATTCTTATAAAATAAATATCAGACCTTACTAAAGATCTTGATATGAAAAATGATGATTTTATAAGTATCTCAAAAAATATTAAGGAAGTATGTTCTGAGAAGAATAGACTTTCTAAAGAGTTAGAAATAGTATTTTCTAAGAAAAGTATTTTCAAGCCTAGATCTAGTTCTAAATCTAATGAATCTGAAGATAAAAACTTGATTATAAAACTGAATTCCAAAATTTTTTCCTTAAATAAGTGTTTATCAAACTTTACCCATGGTAAAGAAAGTTTTGATAAAATGTATTCACAAATACGACCTTTAAGAAACAAATCCAGATTTGGTTATCCCCATGCTAAACCAACTTTTAGTAGTAACTATTTTGTTCCACAAAGTGACCAATTTTGTACCAAGTGTCAATGTGGTGGTCACTGGGCAAAGAATTTTTCTTTAAACAAAACCCAATCTTTAGGTTTTCATAAGGCTTATTTTTCTAAAAAGATGTGGGTTCCCAAAATCTTGTTATTTGGAAATCTCATATCCAAACAAGTTTGGATTTCGAAAATCTAATTCTTTTCTTGTTTTTAGGAAGATAAAGGAAGTACCAACAAAAATACATGGTACATGGATAGTGGATGTTCCCAGAACATGGCTGGTAACAAAAGCTATTTTGAAAATATTATCAAGACGAAAGGAGGAAAGGTAACTTTTGGAGATAATGCTCAAGGAGAAATTGTTGGTATAGGTAATATTGTTCTTCTTGTTAAAACCTTGATTTCAAATGTTTTATTTATTAAGGGTCTTAAGAAAAACCTCATTAGAAAAAGTCAGTTATGTGATGAAGGATACCTTTTTAATTTTAGGAATGATAATTTCTTAGTTCACAATTCCAAGGAAGAATTTATTCTCTCAGCCAGTAGGCAAGAGAATGTTTACAGTTTGAACTTAAAAGACCTTAGAATCCAAGATTTACCTTACCTTAGTGAAATGGAAGATCATTCTTGGTTATGGCATAGAATATTAGGTCATTATAACCTTATGAACTTATGTAAACTTTCTAAGAAGAAACTAGTTAAGGATATACTAGAGCTTAGATTTGATTCTTCTAAAATTTGTGATCCTTGTCAATATGGCAAGCAGCATAAATCTAGTTTTAAATCAATCGGTGAAGTCTCAACAACTGATGCATTACAATTAGTGCACATGGATATTTTTGGTCCAACACAAACTGGAAGCATTGGAATAAAATACAATGAGTTTGTTCTAGTTGATGATTACACTAGATTTACATGGGTCTACTTTCTAGCAAAGAGGTCTGAAGCTTTTTCTTATTTCAAAAGTTTTAGAGCCCAAGTTAAAAATGAGAAAAATATTCCACTGAAAACTATTCATAGTGATCACGGAGGAGAATTTCAAAATTCTGATTTTGAAACCTTTTGTAGTAGAAAATTTATTACTCACAACTTTTCAGCACATAGAACTCCTCAAAAAAATGGTGTAGTTGAAAGAAGAAATAGAATTCTTCAAGAAATAACTAGAACCATGTTGAGTTAATATTCTATAGCTAGACATTTCTTGGCTAAAGTTGTAAGTACTATTGTTATACTATAAATTGAGTTTTGACTAGACCTTTTCTTAATAAAACTCCTTATGAGTTATGGAATGGTAGAAAACCTAGACTTTCCTACTTTAATGTTTTTGGTTGCAAGGTATTCATCCCGAATACTAAAGATAATCTTCACAAATTCGCACCAAAATCTGATGAAGGAATTTTCTTAGGCTACTCCACAACTTCTAAGGCTTATAGATTTTTAAATAAAAAAAACTTGTATTGTTGAAGAAACAGTGCATGTAAAATTTGATGAGTCTGGTCCTTTTGTTTTTAAACCATCCCAACCTACATCGTCAGATGTGTTTTCAAAAACTGATTACCAACATTTGATAGAATATCCTTCTGATAAGGAAAATGTTCAAGAAGATACTTCTGAAACATTTACCCCAGAAGACATTCTACCCTATGTTGATGAACAGGTTATACAAAACCCAAATCAGGTGTTTCTTAAGAATCATCCCAGTGATAGCATCATTGGTGATGTAAATAAACCTATAAGGACTAGATATTCCTTGAGAAATTAAGTAGAACATCTAGCATTTATTTCCCAATTAGAACCAAAAAGCTCTGATGAAGCTTTAGGTGATGATGATTGGATCAAAGCCATGCAAGATGAACTAAATGAATTTGAAAGGAATAAAGTCTGGACCTTGGTTTAAAGACCTAAATAAACTTCTGTTATTGGAGTAAAATGGGTCTTCAGAAACAAACATGATGAAAATTGAGTCATTGTAAGAAATAAATCTAGATTAGTTGCTAAAGGCTATAATCACCAAGAGGGAATAGACTATGAAGAATCCTATGATCCAGTAGCTAGAATTGAATCTATTCGTATTTTACTTACCATTACAGCATTATTCAATTTTAAACTTTTTCAAATGGATGTGAAATATGCATTTCTTAATGGTTATGTTCAAGAGGAAGTTTTTCTTAAACAACCTCCTAGAATTGAAGATACAAAACATCCTGATCATGTTTTTAGACTTACCAAAGCTTTGTATGGACTTAAACAAGCCCCGCGAGCTTGGTATGATAGACTTATAGTATTTTTTCTTCAAAATAACTATGTTAAGGGAAATGCAGATCCAACTCTTTTTATAAATAAATATAAGAAAAATGTTTTGATTGTCCAAATTTATGTTAATGAAATCCTATTTGGTTCAACTCAGCAATCTTTAACTGATTATTTTTCAAGTCTAATGAAATTTGAGTTTGAAATGAGTATGATGGGTGAGTTAACTTTTTTCCTTGGTTTTCAAATTTCTCAAAAACCAGAAGGAACTTATATATCTCAACATAATTATATTAAATATCTTCTTAAAAAGTATGGTTATGACAACACTAAGAGTATAAGTACTCCCATAAGTACATCAAACTCTTTAGATCTTGATGAAGCTGGGAAACCAGTAGATCAAACATCTTTTAGAGGCATGATAGGAAGTTTACTTTACTTAACATCTAGTTGACCAGACTTGATGTTTTCAGTATTCTTATGTGAAAGATATCAATCTAATCCTATGTAATCTCACTTAAAGGCGGTTAAAATAATTTTTCGCTATCTAAAGGGAACCATGGATCTTGGATTATTTTATACTTCTGGAAATGATTTTGTTTTAAAGAGTTTTTTGGATGCTGACTTTGGTGTATGTAGAATGGATAGAAATAGTACATCTGGAACTTGTCATTTCTTAAGAGATTCATTAGTTTCTTGTTCATGCAAGAAGCAGTATTCTTTAGCACTTTCCACTGCTGAAGCTGAATATGTAGCGGCCGGAAGTTGGTGTGCTCAAGTGTTGTGGATGCAGCACACACTCACAGATTATGGCTTGAGTTTTACTAAGACTCAAATTTTGTGTGATAACACAAGTTCCATTGCCCTTAGTAAGAACCCTTCACATAACTCTCGTGAAAAATATATAGATATTAGGCATCACTTCCTTAAGGATCACACACTTAAAGGAGATATCATTCTTCAGTTTATCGGAACGCAAGATCAACTTGATGATATTTTCACAAAATATTTACCCTCTGATAGATTTGAATACATGAAACAAAAGTTAGGAATGATAACCGTAAGGTAATCATTCTTCATTAACTTCTTGTTGAACAATTCTCCTAACAGTAATAAACTCTTTTTCATAGGGGGGGTACATTTGATTGTTAGTTTAACTAAAATTTTCATAATCTGTTTTTCAAACTTAGTGTAACTAAAATTTTCGTAATCTATTTTTCAAACTTTTTGTAACTAAAATTTTTGTAGTCAGTTTTTCAAACTTTCCAGAATGGAAATTTCTAGAATGGAAATTTCTGGAATGAAAATTCTCAGAATGGAAATTTCGGGAAGCTAGAACTTTCGTAATGATATTTTTGTACTGGAAATCTCGTAATGAGGTTTCCGTACTGGAACTTTCGTAATGAGATTTTTTTACTGGAACTTTTGTAATGAGATTTTCATACTGGAACTTTCATAATGATTTTTTTGTACTGGAACTTTCGTAATGAGATTTTTGTTATAGAACTTTCATAATGAGATTTTCATACTATAACTTTTGTAATGATATTTTCGTACTGGAACTTTCGTAATGTGATTCTCGTAATGAACTTTCGTAATAAGTTTTTTTTAGAAGAATATTACCAATTATGAACAATCTTTCTAGCCAATCTGAAAGGTATGATTTCCTTACTTAAGTTATCGTAATCATATTTTTCTTGTCGGTACTTTCATGCTTTCTTAATAATTCAGATTCTAGTTTTCCTTAAATCAGAATGTTTTCTTTAAAAACCTCAAAAGATCGGAGTCAAGTTTTCCTTGCAGGAGTGTTCTCAACTGTCAGATCAGATAGAAAAGTTTATCAACCGTTAGATGGATTTTGGAACACCAATGGTCACCTCCATCGCCTATATAAAGGGGACCCCAAGACTCATCCCACATCAGTTTTTCAAAGCTTTCGTGTCTCGAATCCCTTCTGCTCTTCTTAAGACTGGTTCCGATATTTGTAAAGCCATTCCAAATCTTTCAGAACTCTTCACTCTGAATGTCTATTGAAGTAACATCTTAAGAAATGTCAACTTCAAAGCCAATATCAAAGTGGTTAGTCTTCAGGGAAAGGTTGGTGCATCCGTATTTTTTCAAACTTGATTCTATTATAACTAGGAATATCAAATTGAATGGCTGGGAAGATATATGCTTGTTTATGTCATAGAAACAGGATCAAGTTTATACTGATTTGTTGATCATGTTCTATGAGTCTGTCTCCTTCCAGATGGAAGATGGCATAGTGTGGTTTTCATTTAAGTCTTATGGGAAGACTTACAATCTATCCTACACCAAGGCTGCAATCTTGTTTGGTTTGTACTAAGATGGGGAAGCTTATTTTTGCTCACATAAGCTTCCAGATGAGCAAGGAAGTTTCAACAAGGTGAAGGCTTTAAAATGTCTTGGACTTAAGGATGCTACGACTGCTAAAATTTCTCATCTCTCTCCGAACAATAAGATTCTATAGCTCTGGGTACAATGTTTTCTCGTACCAAGAATAGGTGACAAAGATAATTTGAAGAAAACTGATATCTATGTATTATATTTCTTGGTAAATCTAAGAAAGATAAATTTGATGAGGCATGTTTTGATTACGATCAAGAACATCAAAGAAAGAAATCTGAGAGCTCAAATAATTATGTACCCTGCCTTACTATCTAAGCTGATAGTTCGGTGTTTAGAATCCTTTAAGGTTGCATGCAAATCAAAAGTCCGGAATTGTAAGATTATGCTGGTAAGTGATGATACATTGAAGAGGATGAAGATGGGTTTTTCTAGTGAATCTGAAGAATTCTACCCTCTTTCTGTGGAAGAGGTTGAGGCAGCTCAGAAAGATACACAGACTCCGGAACCATCCAAAAAGGTAAGGAAGAAGAGAAAGTTTAAGGATATGGTTGTTGATAAAGAAAATACCAAGGCTATGGAAACTCATTCTGCTCCCCCCAAACCGAAGAAGCAGAAAACATATAGAGATGAAGTGGTAGCCAAGTGGAGGGAAGATAAAGAGAAGAGGAAAGAAGGGGATCCTCAGTTCGGATTGGAACCTGCAGAGGCTAAGGCCTTAAAAGAAAGATCTTTAGAAGAGTTCAAGAAGCAGGAAAAAGAAAAGAAGATGAAAAAGAAGTTGTCTAAAGTTGAAGTGGTGCAATCTTTGCTGAAAGCTACAGAGTTAGCTTCTGAAATTCTTTCTGTTCCGGAAACTTTTGGTCCTGAACCTTCTTTACCAAAAACTCCAGCTAAGAACTATGACACTCCGAAAATATCCAAGGATAAAGAAGTAGTTTCAGAATCTGAAAAAGAATATGCTAAAGAAGTATAGGAAGAGGTTCAATAAGAAGAAGAAGAAGAAGAGGGAAGTGAAGATTTGGATGCCCGGATCAAACAAGTAGAGGATTATAAAGATAAGACAGAATCTGCAAAGTTAGTAACTCCAGGAAAGGTAAATGTGGAAGGTAGTGAGAATGATGATAATCAACAGTAAGAGGAAGAAGAAGAAAATGTATTTTATTATGAGGAAGAATCCTATGAGAGGAATTTCCTTGAGGAAGGACAAGAAAAGGAGAAACCAGATGAAGACCAGATTATTCAAGTTTCTGAATCTGAGGAAGTATCTCCTAATGAGGAACCAATTCTGAATGCTGATAATGGGAAGAAAGTTCTCATAGAGATACCTATAAAAGATGTCATCAGGAAGAAAGAGGTTGGTGGTATGTCTAGAAGAAAGCTAGTGCAAGTTGAGGAAGATCCATCTCCACGAAAATTATCTGATTCGGAGTCATCAGCTCATGGTCATGATTTTGTGGTAGAATCATTGAAGAAGTTGGTGGACACCATTCAGTTTTTTCCAACTATAGATTCTAGATGTCAGATGCTGCAACAAAGTATGAATCAGAAATCAGATTCCTTATCCATGGTCATGGATAAGTGTATAAAGGTTGAGGTCGACCATAAAAGTTTTCTTATCAATTATGATGTGCATAGAAAGTCTTGAAGCAAAATAACTCTGTGGTCTAAGAGATTTGAAGAAGACTTGGCCGTCATTGATAATTTTAAAAAATGACATGAAATATGATTTTGACATAGAGGATAAAAAGATTAATAATCTTCAAGATGAGCTGATTATTGAGCAGAGTTCTTGGAGTCAACAAGTGAAAGAACTAAATGACAAAGCGAATTATCTGGCTCAAAATTTTATAAGTGATAGAAATCTCTAGATCGAGCTTAATAAAATACTGGTAAACCAAGATGAGTTGGTTAAGATGCAACAATATGCCTTAAAATCTCAAGTAGAAGCTTTAAAAGTTCAAGAGGAAAGGATCTCAGCTTTGTAGAGACAAGAAGAGGAAGACCAAAGAGACCTGAAGAAGCTCAAAACATTATTAAAGAAGCTGATCCCGAAGGAAAAGGAAGACAAATAAAACCATTCTGATATTTTTTTGTATTTTTATTTTCCTGTAAATTTTATTTTCCAACTCTAATGAAAATTTAGGTGCTTATATTTTGTTATATACTAATGTTTTAGGTACCATATTTTCTTTTCCATTCCCTTCAATTATTTTTGAAAATCACAAAGGGGGATAAGTAAAAAGAACTACTCCTAAGGGGGAGAAGGAAAAACAACCACTAAAAAGAGGAAAAAGAAAATTTTAAAATATTGTTAAAGTAAGGGGGATTTGCGCACTTCGAAGTTTTTCATTCCGATGATAATGAAAACTCCACTCCGGAAATTCATAATACAATCCTTAGAGTTTCAATGCCTAAGGGGGAGTTAGTTGCATTCACTTTCATCCATTAACAAAGGGAGATAAGTTTTAATTTCAAAGTATAATGAAATTTTTCAAAGTCATTATATTCTTTTTCGTAAGGATATTTGTCATTTCCAAAAATGGGGAGATTGTTGAGTCAATAAGGTTTTCCTTATGACTTTTCCATTCCTTCTTGGTTTGAAAATCACAAACATCTTATACTTAAGAAAATATATATTTTACCTCCATATGGAAAATTTTCTTCCTTAAGGAAATATACCCTAACCTATATTTTCTTATGCATAGCAATATTTTTCTTATGTTAAAAAACCAGATTCATACTCAAAATCCCGGAATCATATAATGTCAAGTAGTGGAGTATTCTGTTTTTAGGATACAAATTCTGGATGTGAACTATAATGAAGTTCCACTTCGAATTATGGATATGAACTTTCATGAGTTTGACTCCGAAATCTTAAGTAGTTCGACTCAGAACTCTTAAGTAGTTCAACTCTGGACTCTTATGAAGTTCGACTCCAAACTCTTGAGTAGTTCGACTCCGAACTCTTATGAAGTTCGACTCCAAACTTTCATAAGTTCGACTCCGAACTCTTAAGTAGTTTGACTCCAAACTCTTATGAAGTTCGACTCTGAAATTTCATATGTTCAATTCCGACCTCTTAAGTAGTTCGACTCTGAACTCTTATGAAGTACGACTTCGAACTTTTACCAGTTAGAATTCGAACTTTGCAAGTTCAGATTCCGAAATTTGGTGAAACCAAACTCCAAATTACCTTATAAATTCAGACTCTGAACTTCTACAGATTTCAGGTTCTGAATTCCTATAAAACAGAATCCAAACATTTCTTTTTATAGACTCTGAATTTCATTTTGGTTAGACTCTGATCTTTTAATTTGCTTACACTTCGAATTTTAGTATGGATTTTTCTTACATATGCTTCATTACAAAATGATGTCGTGCATTCAGTTATACATATTTTGTTATTAAACGATGTATTCTATTCTGTTTCAAACTAACCGTTGGTTGAGTTACACGTGTACAGGTCCCTCCGAATTTTAAGGAAAATATGACCGTTGGAGAGCGGGCCAACCAAGCCTATAAATAGGTGCTCATTTGAAAGATCTCTACAATGAGTTGATCAATCTAGAGACCACATATTGTTAAGGTGATTTCTAGAGAGAGAATCTTTACATGCTTTGTGTGTACGGAACCGCTCGTTCAGATTGCTTCATGTGACTCCGAAAGTTAGTGATTACATTCGAGGGCTTCCGGGGATAGGAAGACAGAGGTGCCGACTACCTTGAAGTTCGAGGGCTTCCTTGCTAAGAAAGACAAAGGTTCCAAATAACCTTGAATTTGAGGGCTTGTGGGGTTAGCAAGATAGAGACTCTGATCTTTGTATTGAGGGCTTACCCTGGTGTGGGTAGGACAGACTAGCTTGAAAGTATAAATCAAGTGACCTTTATCCAAGGTTGTTGGATACCCTTCTCTTTGGGTTAAAAGAGTTATTGTTTGTTACTTGTAGTTGCACTACTTGTTTGTTTTTTCGCTGCATATTATATTGTAAGGAAAGTATAACATTCTTTTATTTCCTTACACTTGTACTCTGATTCATTTAGATTCTATACACTTTAGGGTAGAATCTCATATTGTAAACTTTAGTTAAGTTTAACTTTCCAGATCCATATATCCAGAACCTATTTTTCTGAATCACTTTCCTGATTCAAGCTAGTGTGTAGAGTTAGAAGTTTTTAACTTCATTCCTTATTCCAATTTCCAATTGGAGTTATAGGTGTTGTGAATTTGCTTAGTTTAACTTTGTTAAACTTAGATCTTTTCTTTCGTAAATTTTTTTTAAAGTGTACAATTCACCCACCTCTTGTATATTGAGCACCGACATCATTATTTTGATCCTAAACTTGGCTTATTTAGAAGTCATATTCCACAAACTTCAGTAAGATAATTTGAAGATAAACCCCTTAAAATGTGATTTTGGGGTAACCTTAGGAAACTTTTTTGGCTTTTTTGTACACCATCGTGGTATCGAAGTCGATCCTGAGAAAACAAAGTCAATCCTTGGTATGTCACCTCCTCAATATTTGAAATAATTGAGAGGAATTCAAGGAAACATAACCTATATTCATCGTTTCATCGCCAATTTGGTAGGAAAAAGTTTACCCTTCACCAAATTGATGAAGAATGGAGTCACTTACCAGTGGACTGAAAAATTTCAAGAAAATTCGATATTCTCAAGAAATATCTCTTGAGGCCACTGGTGTTAATGCCACCTATTGAAGGAAGACCACTTATCCTCTATGTGACAGCTCTAGAGTGATCATTGGGTTCCTTTCTTGCTCAAAAGAATGACGTTGGGAATGAAAATAGCCTCTACTATCTCAGTCAGACTATGCTTGAAGTAGAAACCCGATACTCAAGTATTGAGAAGTTCTACTTAGAATTAATCTTTGAAGTTCATAAGTTGAGACACTACCTGCAACATCACAAGGTCCAATTGGTATCTCGCAAAAACTCGTTCAAATTCATCCTTAGTCGTCCAATGCTTACAGGACTTCTGGAAAGGTGGGCAGTTATTTTGCAACAATTTTATATCCAATACGTGTCTCAAAAAGCAATAAAAGGCCAAGCTCTAGATGATTTCCTTACTGAACACCCTTCAGTAGAAGATACATCTTCATATATTGAACTTCCTGATGAGGAAGTCTTTTCTATTCAAAATAGTCTTCAATTATGGGAAATGTACTTTGATGGTGCTTCCAGAAGTCCAACAGGGAAGAAAATGGAAGATCCTAAATTGAAAAAAGTTGGGTTAGAAATTGTACTCATTTCCACAGAAAAACCAGTGTTACCTTATTCCTTCTCATTGTTGGGAGGTGGTACAAATAATGAAGCAGAATACCAAGCTCTTATCGCAGGATTGGAGTTGGTGCTTCAAGCACAAGTGAATCACTTAAAGGTTAAAGGTGATTCATACCTGGTAATCAAACAAGTCAATGGGGATTATGCAATCAGAAAAGAAGAACTAATCCCTTTGTATGATTACGTCAGAGATTTAATGGCGGAGTTTCCTTCAGAACTAACATTTTCTTATTTCCTAAGATCAAAAAATGCTCAAGCTGATGCATTGGCTAATATAGCCACAGCTCTGGCAGATCTAAATCGAGACAAGACAAGCATCATTATCGCCCACCGTCGTACAATTTCACCTTATGTTCAAATCAGAACAGAGGAAATCAATTAAATTAGTCTCATTCCTGAACCATGTGGTCAAACTACAGGATGGATGACACCTATTAGGGAATACCTTCAAAATGGAACACTTCCACCTGATAGATCTGGGAAAGAACAAATTTGGCGACATGTGGTCAATTTTACCCTTTTTGATAGCCCAGATCACCTAGAGAAAATTCTCTAAAAAATAGGTTTCGATGAAATTTTATTCAGATGCATTGACGGTGAAGAGACAATGGTTGTTATGAAAGAAGTGCATGTAGGAGTCTGTGGTGCCCATCAGTCTGGACATAGACTATCTGATCAAATTCTAAGGCTTGGATACTTTTGGCCTTCAATGACACAAGATTGTGTTGATTTCACAAAGAAGTGTAATTATTGCCAAGCAAATTCCAACTTCATTCATCAACCCCCAGAGTTGCTTCATACAGCTAAATACTCATGGAAATTTTCCACATGGGGAATGGATATAGTGGGACCTTATCCTTCAGCTACAGCCAAGCATTTTAAGTACATTCTTATTGCTACTGACTTCTTTTCCAAATGGGCAGAGGAAATACCACTCAAAGAATTTAGTACTAAAAGAATTGTTATCTTCATCAAGTCTAACATCATTTCCAGATTTGGTGTCCCTCATACCATATTGATGGACACTGTCACCAACTTTTGTTCATCTAATGTGAGGAAGTTGTATCAAGAATACAACCTCAAATCCAATCATTCATCTCGGTGTCATGCAGCGGCCAATGGATAGATAGGAGCTTTAAACAAGACTCTTCCAAACATAATGCAAAAGATGGTAGATAATGATAATAAATCATGGCCTGATAAACTCTTTCATGCTTTATGGGCTTATCGGACCACCACCTACACTGCAACACGGTCAACTCCATATTCATTGGTATATAGAACAGAAGCAGTCTTGCCCATTGAGGTTCAATTACCCTCTCTCAGAGTATCTATTTGTGATCAGTCATCTAGAGATGAACAATCTCAAAAGTGATTGGCTGAATTGGAACGGTTAGATGAGAAAAGAGTGTGCTCCCTGCACCACTTGGAAGTCTATCATAATCGAATAGCATGAGCTTTCAACAAAAAAAAAATTCTTCCTTCATTTGTTTAGGGAGAATTGGTATTGGTTCTCAGAAATCCAATGATACCAATAAAGAAACCTCCCAAACTGGAGCCACAATGAGAAGGACCTTATTCAATACATAAGGTCTACTCTAATGAACCTTATTCTTTAATCTCAATTGATGGATAACTAATCAATACTCCAACCAATACCAGATTTCTGAAGAAGTATTTTGTATAAACACAAAATACACCATCCACGGTCCATGCATATGACCTTAAACTATTTTCCTCCTTTCATCCAACATCACACTAAACTGTATGTTCCCTTTTCGTCCAGAAAGACGTTAAACTGCACCATCCACGGTCCATGCATATAACCTTAAAATATTTTCATCCTTTCATCCATCATGACACTAAACTGTATGTTCCCTTTTTGACCAGCAATACGTTAAACTGCACCATCCACGGTCTATGCATATGACCTTAAACTATTTGCATCCTTATCGTCCAACATGACACTAAATTGTATCGTCCCTTTCATCCAACATGACATTAAACTGTGCCATCATCCTACATGAAGTTAAACTATGTCGTCCTAAATACATGAATCTAAACTATACATAAATCCCTTATGTCCAGCAAGACGTTAAACTGCATAATCTTTGTTCCATGCATATGACCTTAAACTACTCGTTCCATCGTCCAGGAAGATGTTAAACTATGAAAAAGTCCCTAATATGTCCAATATGACGTTAAATTGTGTCCTTTTTTTGTCCTCACTACATGACATTAAACTGCACAGTCCCCCTTTCGTATAACATGATGTTAAACTTTATTTTCACCATCGTCTTAGCTACAGGACACTAAACTATACAGAACCATTTCATCCAACATGACGTTAAATTGTGTCCCTATATTTTTCCTACATGACATTAAACTGTATTTTGTCCCTGCTACATGACACTAAACTGTGCAGCACCAATATTCCTCACTGTAAGACTTTAAACTACATAGTCCCTTCATACGTCTTGCATGACCTTAAACTGTGCATCGTTAAGGTTGTTGTTACTTCTTGTTTCTCACACCGAGTATGACTCACGTGATCTTAGAGTAAAACTTCAAACATAAAACCCTCTCTGGGCCGCTAACCATGTGTAAGTCCTGAAACCATTTCTTTTAGGTCGTTGTCCCCAAGAAAAACTTGATCACTAATTCATTATTTAATTGAACTATGCGGACTTTGATCCTTACCTTTTAGGCTGGGTATGTAGGCAACCTCCTGAGGTTCAAGCCCAAAACCAATCTCTTCACATCATTTCACCTCCATCTCATATGATGTTGATCTGTGAAGCAACCCCAGAACCAATACTTTTTACATTGGTTCACCACCGTTCCATGCATATGACCTTAATCTATTTGAACTTTTGTCCTGTATGACAATAAGCTACAAAATTCTTTGACACCCTCACCTGAGATGTAATCGTTATTTACATTGATCTTCAATCATGTTATATTTCAAAGACTACATGCATACATGGAAATGCCTGAACCTTTTTTCTTGGGTCACACCATCATTGCACTAAAGTAACCTTTTCAACCTTCATATGTACGAACCAAATCTGTACAAAGGGTATTTCAAGAACTACGTACGGCTTGATTCCCATCCTTATGGGATACTTAGGAACATTAGAGAATCCCTCAAATCCAGCCCCAAGTCTTTGGGCCTAACCCCAAATTCCACTTTCAGTCCACTGGCTGAAAAGTCCCTGTGAAAACACACAAAGTGTATGTATTGTTATGGTCCGAGCTCTATGACCCAAAACTAAGATTTCCTATACTCTCGTCCTACATGACATTAAACTATATTTCAATAACTATATATGGATTGATTCATATCCTTATGGGATACGTAGTGAAGTCCAACATTTCAATTTAGGACCCAGCCACAACATGATTATGGTTAGCATTGGTCTGTGTATTTTCTACATGCATTGAACAAATGCCCATTTTTATGTGTCATAAACCTAACCATAAATACTTTCATATCTCCATAACCCTTTTCTTGACTTCTAGTCACAAAATGTTTAATACTTGAGAGTTCTTTTTCTTGACTATGCAGCACGTTCCCTTAGGTGACCTTGCATAAGTAGTCTACATAACGGACCTATCAGCCAAAAGATACTATTATTTGACTGTGCAGTCAATGCCCTTAGGTGGCCCTGCATAATTCAAACCCCTAATGGGTTTTTCAAATAGTGGTAACTTCATTCTTGAGAAGAAAACCTCTGTTTTCATTATTTTTCTTAGCGAAAATATGTAGGGGTTCGCAAAAAAATATTCATCCTTAACATATTTGTTCCATATTCTTTTTCATAATCTAAAAGTATTCAAGTATATGGTTTATATTTACCTTCCCTACGTTTGGTTCATACCTTCATAGGAGTGACATTCATCCCGTTCTTAGACAATCTTGTTTGGAAATATCTTTTCCATATTCAAATACCTCTCTCTATACAACAAACTCTATGCGTTGGAAAATTTGAATCCCCATAAACTTCCACTGGCTTTTTAGCAGTAGAAAGGTAAAATTCTGAGAGTTTTTTTGCCTGACTATGCAGCGCGTGCCCTTAGGAGGCCTTGCATAAACAGTCTACATAAAAGAATTTTCATCCAAAATATGATATTATTTGACTATGCAGGCAATGCCCTTAGGTGGACCTTCAAAATTCAACCCCCTAATGGGTTTTTTAAATAGTGGTAACTTTATTCTTGGAAACTACTTCTTCTAATGCCTTTTTAGCAATTTTTCATATCATTCCTCATATTCAAAAATTTCTTAAGTCATCATTGACATATTTTCCCTCATAATTGAATATGGTAATATGTTTTCAGATAAATTATCGCACTACTGGAATTTGGTCTTTTCCCAATGGTAGTATACCAACGGTTTACTTAAACCGTTGGTATAGTGAGCCTTTGCCAACGGTTTAATAAAACCATTGGCAAAGGGAATTTCAGTGGACCCTTTCCCAACGGTTCACTGGAACCGTTGGGAAATGTGTTCCTTTGCCAACGGTTTATATAAACCGTTGGCAAAGGTTTCCTCCAAATTCCAGATCGCGATCTCCTCTCCCCATTCGGACAGAGCCCTAATCTATTCACTCTGCTGCTCTAGCGAACCCTATCTGACTCCACTACTCTCGCGAATCCGAACACCAGCACCCCCCATCCCAACAGGTACACCCCCATACGAATAGGAAAAATTTGATCTCAACCATATTGTTGTAGTTGTTTTAATGAATAGATTTTTTCCAGGTGTTGGTGGTTTAATTGATTATTGAAATTAATATATAAATAGGATATTTTTTGTGTTTGTGAAGACTTCTTTAATGTTTTTGTATTCTATGTTTGGAAGGAGAGTGTTCAAAACATGTAAATCAGAGTTGGGGGAGGCTATCGTGAACGTTTACATTTTTTGGATAATGGATTGTGGGAATTATGGATTGTGTTCAAACCAATTTGATATGTTTTGGATAATGGATTATGGGGGTAGGGGGTGTCCATGGGGGTGGGTGGGTTGTCCCCGGGGGTGGGCGGGGGTGTCCACGGGGGTGGGAAAGGCTGTCCACGGGGGTGGGCGGGGCTGTCTAGGGGGTGTGGGCTGTCCTAGGGGTCTGGGTGGGGTGTCCTGGTGGGGGAGGGGTGTGTGGGGTGTCCAGGGGGGTGGTATGTCTAGGTGGTGGTGGTGGGGTTGCAGGGGAGGGGGGTTTTGGCTGTTTGGGAGGGTGGGCGGGGCTATCCAGGGGGGGTACGGGGTTTCCAGGGGGGTACGGGGGTGGGCGGGTTGTCCACAAGGGTGGACGGGCTGTCCACGGGGGTGGTCGGGCTGTCAAGGAGGGGTGGGCGGGTTGTCTAGGGGGGGTGGGTGGGCTGGACACGGGGGGTAGGGGTGTCCAGGGGGTGGGCGGGCTATCCAAGGGGGTGGGGGGCTGTCCATAGGGAGAAGGGGTGTCGAGGGGGGTGGGTGGGCTGTCCACGGGGGTGGTTGGGCTGTCTATGGGGTAGGGGTGTCCACGGGGGTGGTCGGGGCTGTACAGGGGGTGTGGGCTGTCCTGGGGGTCTGGGTGGGGTGTCCTGGTGGGGGAGGGGTGTGTGGGGTGTCCAGGTGGGGTGGTATGTCTAGGTGGTGGTGGTGGGGTTGCAGGGAAGGGGGGTGTGGGCTGTTTGGGAGGGTGGGTGGGGCTATCCAGGGGGGTTACGGGGTGTCCAGGGGGGTACGGGGGTGGGCGGGCTGTCCACAAGGGTGGACGGGCTGTCCACGGGGGTGGTCGGGCTGTCAAGGAGGGGTGGGTGGGCTGTCCAGGGGGGGTGGTTGGGCTACCCACAGGGGGTAGGGGTGTCCAGGGGGGTGGGCGGGCTATCCAAGGGGGTGGGGGGCTGTCCATAGGGAGAAGGGGTGTGGAGGGGGGTGGGTGGGCTGTCCACGGGGGTGGTTGGGCTGTCTAGGGGGTAGGGGGCATCCACGGGGGTGGGTGGGTTGTCCACGGGGGTGGGTGGGGCTGTCCACGGGGGTGGGAAAGGCTGTCCACGGGGGTGGGCGGGGCTGTCCAGGGGGTGTGGGATGTCCTGGGGGTCTGGGTGGGGTGTCCTAGTGGGGGAGGGGTGTGTGGGGTGTCCAGGGGGGTTGGTATGTCTAGGTGGTGGTGGTGGGGTTGTAGGGGAGGGGGTGTGGGCTGTTTGGGAGGGTGGGTGGGGCTATCTCGGGGGGGGGGGGTACGGGGTGTCCAGGGGGGTACGGGGGTGGGCGGGCTGTCCACAAGGGTGGACGGGCTATCCACGGGGGTGGTCGGGCTGTCAAGGAGGGGTGGGCGGGCTGTCCAGGGGGGGTGGGTGGGCTGGCCACAGGGGGTAGGGGTGTCCAGGGGGTGGGCGGGCTATCCAAGGGGGTGGGGGCTGTCCATAAGGAGAAGGGGTGTCGAGGGGGGTGGGTGGGCTGTCCACAGGGGTGGTTGGGCTGTCTAGGGGGTAGGGGGTGTCCACGGGGGTGGGTGGGTTGTCCACGGGGGTGGGCGGGGTTGTCCACGAGGGTGGGAAAGGCTGTCCACGGGGGTGGGCGGGGTTGTCCAGGGGGTGTGGGCTGTCCTGGGGGTCTGGGTGGGGTGTCCTGGTGGGGGAGGGGTGTGTGGGTGTCCAAGGGGGTTGGTATGTCTAGGTGGTGGTGGTGGGGTTGTAGGGGAGGGGGTGTTGGCTGTTTGGGAGGGTGGGCGGGGCTATCCCAGGGGGGTACGGGGTGTCCAGGGGGGTACAGGGGTGGGCGGGCTGTCCACAAGGGTGGACGGGTTGTCCACGGGGGTGGTCGGGCTGTCAAGGAGGGGTGGGCGGGCTGTGCAGGGGGAGTGGGTGGGCTGGCCACAGGGGGTGGGCGTGCTCTCACGAACCCCCCGTTCGAACATCATCGACCCCCATCCGAATAGGTACACCCCCCATCCGAACTGGTAAAAATTGATCTCAATCAAGTTGTTGTAATTGTTTTAATGAATTAATTTTTCCATTAATTAAAACATAAACATTGTGGTTCCATTTTTATAGAAGCTTACATGCCAATGGTGGACAATTTTATAATGCATATAGATTCTATTATTTTTAGATTTCTTCTCTTATGGATATGTGTTGGTTTTCCACATGAAATGCCTTGACTATCTACTTAGCATGATAGAGGGTTTCTTTTGGAAATTTCCAATGGAAATTACATGATCCTATAAACATTTTGATGAATTTTCCTAGCCTAGATGGATTTTTTGATGTTTCTCTAATGATCAAGGACGGAATGTTTGGAGGACATCACAAGTCCTGACTGGTTGATCCTAGAAGCAATTTCATGATAATGGATGTAATGCCTATAGGGAATCTCTTGATTTTGGTGAACTTCTCCATTTTCATCAAAAGACATGTTTGACACACTGGGAGGGAAACTCTAGAATCAGTGTGACATGTCTTGAAGGGTGATTTATGTTCATAGTGACATGATTTGAGGACATCACATGACCTAGTTGGTGTGCCTGGAGGGTGTTAAGGGAGCCATCTAACATTCCTGACATTTAATATGAGACTGAGATAATATGTATTGATTCCCCTATATAGAAGGAGATACATATCTATTGGAAAACATGTAGTCTGTATGGTGAGAATTAAAGGCTTTTCATTACAAGGGTGGCATATTCATGGGTGCCATATGATTTTATTTGACATGTCAAGGGGACATCAAATGATCAAAATAGGTTTCCAATGGATTGTATTGTGAACAGGATGAAATTTCCTAGTGCAATAAAATTTCATAGGTGATGCATGTTATGAACATTAGGGTCAACATATATTTCCTTCACCTTAGTCTCCCATATTTTAGTATTTCATCCATCCTTTTATCCCAAATTCCATATATTTATACATTATTTTATTATATTATGTCTCAAATTATCTAAAATAGTTGTTTGATGTTCTTCACATGACCTATCATAATTCCTTCTCATAATCTATAGTGATCATGGGAAGATCCCATGCATGATTCATGATCACTCAAATTATTCTACAGATCATACATAATGGAAGCCTTACAGGATGTGAGATGATTATATCTATGAAATCTACTAAGGTACCTGGTGAGGAAGTTCATATTAATTCAAAAAGGTAAATCGCATATGAGGATACCCTACTAATATGGTTATGGGATGAGGCATGCTCCGATGTGATAACACATTAAGTTCTTGTTGGTTTTACATTTTTTCAAGAACACATTAGTATGTTTTTTTCACATGTGTAGTTGATACCATGATTATTTTCTTCCTTTATCATTTACTTAAATGTATTTTCTATTAAAGTCCAATCCTATTGAATTGTTTATGACAAAATGACTTATATGAATTATTTTTACAGAATGGACAGAAGTTGGATGTATGAAACCAATCGTATCTCAAGCGATTTTCAAAACAATTTGGAGAGCTTCATAGATTTTGCATTTCACAATGCTTCAGATAGTGGTCGCATACACTGCCCATGTTCCAATTGTGTTGGTAGACCTTGGTTGAGTCGTGAAGAAGTCAGCTACCACATAACCAAAAATGGTTTTCAAGCAAACTACTTTTTGTGGTATCACAATGGGGAGAAAATGAAATCTCAAATTGGTGATGATCGAAATGAAAGGACTGGAATGGAGAATTTGTTAGATGATTGGTTTCCATTTATTCGTCATCATGAAAAAGAAAGGATTTAGACTCAAGAAGACGTCGATATGAGGACAACTGATGCATCTAGTGAAAATGATGATATTGATAGGGTGAAAAAATTGAATGATGCTGCCACGACTCCAGTATATCGACAATGCGATAAAATGAAAAAGCTGGAATTTTTAATCCGATTGTTTCATGGAAAAACTATGTATGGGATTTCTAATACAGCAATTGATTACATTCTTACCCTCTTGAAGGATTTACTTCCAGATGATGCAGATATTCCCTCAAACCACTATATGGCATGGAAGTTAGTTGAAGAACTTGGATTTTCCAGAAACAAAATTCATGCTTGCCCGAAAGATTGCAGATTATTATGGGAAGAAACCGCTGAACGAAATGAATGTATAAAATGTGGCACATCCCGTTAGAAGTCAAAATCTGATGGAACACCATCCCGCGTTCCACAGAAAGTAATGTGGCACTTTCCATTGATCCCCAGACTCCAGAATCTTTTTATGTCTGATGACATATCAATAAAAATGAGATGGCATGATACCGAGAGAAAGAAGACTAATGATGAGTTGGTTCATCCTGCAGATGGATTTGCATGGCAGAGATTTGATGCTCGGCATCCTGATTTTGCAGCTGATGTGCGTAATGTGAGGCTGCGTCTTTCATGCGACGGTTTTAATCCGTTTGGGAAGATGCTTACTTCGCACAGCACATGGCCAGTTTTTATACACATTTATAATCTTCCCCCATGGTTGTGTATGAAAAAATATTTCACTTTCATGAGTATACTCATATTTGGTCCTTCTGATCCCGGCATTGATATTGATGTATACATGCAACCTTTAATAAAAGAGTTGAAACTTCTTTGGTATGTGGGTGTGCACACATACGATGCAAGTTCGAAATACATATTTCAGATGCGTGTTGCGCTTATGTGGACGATCAATAATTTTCTGGCTTATGCAATGATGTCTGGATGGAGCACGAAGGGAAAACTGTCATGTCCAGTTTGTATGAACAATACACGATCCAGAAGACTGAAACATCATTGTAGTTTCAGTTTTATGGGACATCGACGATTTTTTCCAAAGGATCATCCATATAGAATGAATCGTCGAAGATTTGATAATACTATAGAGACTGATTATCCACCTCAGCGTATGTCTGGAACTGATGTGCTTAATGAATTGAAAGATTTCAGTTTTTCGTTCGGGAAGGGTCAAATGAAATCTGGAAAGAGAAAAAATGTTTCCACAGAAACCTGTTACAATTGGAGGAAGAGGAGTATCTTTTTTGATTTTCCTTATTGGTCAACCAATTTGATACGTCATTTCTTAGACGTAAAGCATATTGAGAAGAATATATGTGAAATGTTGCTTTCAATTCTTCTAAATGTCAAGGGGAAGACAAAAGATGATTTACGATCTCGACGTGACTTGGTGGATTGGGGCATCAGACCAGAATTGCATCCTGTGCGTATCAGTGAAAATAAATGGAAACTTCCATGTGCTTCTTATGTGATGACACCTACTGAAAAAAAACAATTTCTGGAAGTATTAGAGACTATTAGAGTTCCTGATATCTATTCAAGCAACATATCTAAACGGGTCAACAGAAGAGAGTTGAAGCTAAAATCTTTGAAGACTCATGAATATCACGTTCTACTACATGAGTTGCTTCCAATAGCAATCTGTCATCTTTTGTCCAATAATGTAAGGGTGGGTGTTATTCGGTTGTGCCATTTTTTTATAGATCTTTGTGCTAAGAAGTTGTCCAAGTCTTTCTTGCAAAAAATGTTGACAGATGCCCCATTAATTTTGTGTGAGTTGGAGAAAATATTTCCCCCATCATTTTTCACATGCATGCTGCATCTGACTGTCCATATTCCAACTAAAATACTTCTTGGAGGACCTGTTTATTTTGGTTGCATGTATCCAACTGAAATAAATATGTTCACATTAAAGTATTATGTTCTAAACAAGAATCATCCCGATGGTTCTATCGTGAATAGTTACTTAGCTCAAGAATGTATGGATTTCCATTCCATGTATTTGTCCGATCTTACTACAAGAATGAACAGACCAACGAGAAATGAAGAAGAACAATATGAGAAAATTGAACCCAGTTTTCCATCACTTCCTCAAACAGGAGTAATTCCTGGATCATATACATTGAAGACATTAATCCATGAAGAGTGGGAGATGGCACATCGCACAGTTTTGTTCAACTGTGATTTGTTCGATGACTATATCAGGTAACAAAATTGAATATGTATATCTTACATATATATCTGTTAAACTATTCATATTTTTTTATCTACAGGGAATATAAAACAATGATAAATAGGAAGAATCGTTCTTTATCTTTGAGAAGGAGAGAGACTTTGCATAGCAAAGAGTTTTCTGCTTGGTTAAAATTTAAGGTAAAAATATTACTGTTTAAATTAATTATTTCAATATTTACTTAAGTTTAACTGTCATTTATATTGCAGGTATTGAGTTTGTCTGCTGACTCTGTCTCTGAGGAAATAAGAGCTTTGGCTTTTGGTCCTAATACTGTGGTTCGTGACTGTAAATCAATTGTTATCAATGGGTACATATTTATAGTCACTGAACGAGCCAAAAACCTGAGAACACAACATGATGGTATTATGGTTACTACCACAACAGATTGTTATGCCAGTGCATCAGATAGTAGACCGCGACTTGAAAATGTAGGTTATTATGGAGTCGTTGAGAAAATAATAATATTGGATTATTACTCTCATGGACGAGTCACAATGATGAAATGCCATTGGTTTGATTCGATGACGAGACATGGCACATTTATTGATGATTGTGGATTTCAAGTAATTAATATGACCCGCACTCTTTCTACCGAAGAACCATATGTGTTGGCATCAATGGCTAAACAAGTTTTTTATGTCAAAGATCAACTTAAACCTGAATTTGGTGTCATAGTTGAAGTAATTCCAAGACATATTTTTGATGATGCTGATGATGGAATTGACACTGTCCCTATTGCCATTGGAACCAATCCATTTATTTCTTTTGATGACTCCAATAGCTCAATTGTCAGATTTGATTGTGAACCTGAAGTTGTGGTTGGAAATATATAGAATCATTCATCCATGTTCTCAATTCTTTTGGTTTACCTCGAGTTGGGTTGTTAAGGTTGGTAATATTCATATTTATTTAGTATTGATCACAAATATGTTTTAGCTGACTTAACCGTTATGTGAATTTTCAATGTTTATTGGTTGCTGTTTTATTTGAATTGAATTTTCTAATTTGGAATTGAACTGTATTCAAACCAAATCAAACAATATTTCTAACTTGGTGAACATTACAACTTGTATGTTTTATTAAATTCATTCAAGCTCTTCTAAAACAATTGATAGCTAAATTACCAATGAATCCCCTCATTCCCTCATATATTTAGTTTTTTGGTTTACACATTAATTTCCTTTTTGCTAATTAATTACATATTTGTTTTCAAATGCAGGAAATGCAGCCAATTGAAGAGAGACGAAGAAAAACAATGGCGGAGAACAATCGTCGGATGGAGGAGCTGGGCGTTCCACCATTAGTGCCTACAGTGAGTACTTTATTTCAAATATATATATATATATATATATATTTACATAATATATAATGTCATGTGATTAATGTTTTTGTAAAATTTTTTGTAGGATCCACCGTTACGTCGACAGTTATTCGACGAGGAGCCTAGTACTGGTCCTAGTACTCAGGCCGGTGGTAAGAGGAGGGTTCGTACCAGAGGTGGACGTAGAGCTGCGCGTGCCCGACTAGACTCTGCCCCTCCCACTGACGTTTCAGCCTTACCACATTCTGATCCCGGTGTGTCGTTAGGGACACACGGTGTATTTAGGCCTCCCATGTTTTCACTACCTTCTGCATCTTCTGCCCCATCATTTTCACATCCCATGATGATTCCCACTCCCCAGTCAGCATCAGGTCATACAGCTGTTCCATCTTCTTTTCCTTCTACTTCTGTCTCTCTGAGCTTTTATATTCCATCGTCTTCGACTCCTGTTCCACCAGAGGGTGTTCCATCAGGTTTTGTGGATCCGGCGTCACTCATTGATTAGACTAGCGCAGGTATATTTATAAAACCCTAACAAATTTTTATAGCAATATTTATTTTCATTATAACATGTTTTGATAAAATATTTGTTTTTCTTTCATGACAGATACATCTACTGACATGAGGTGGGGGCGGGGCCGTACACGCATGCGTTCGATGTGGAACCGTCACACACAAGTTATGGTGGAATATAATGAAGACAATCAGATGGTTGAGAAAACAGGGCAGCAATGTCGGAGTTTTCTAGCGACGCTTGCCAAATACTCCGAAATCATTTCCGTCAGCCCGCTTTCGTGGAGACATTTGCCACATGAGGTCAAAGATAGAGCTTGGGAAAAGATATGGGTAAAAAAATCTGTTGTATTTAATGCCATGAATTATTTTTCTATTTATATGAATTAATATTTTGATTTCAGCTTCAATTTAATTTTCCTGATGGTGAGGGTACACGACTGGAACGTCTAAAGGATTTAGGCGAGCTTTGGAGAGCCTACAAGCATGAGCTATATATTGGATGGCGTGCTAGAGTTGGCACTGAGTTAGAGGCGGTACCAGACATGGATGATTGTCCTATAGAGCGGTATCGTCAGATGATTACTCATTGGACGAGTACCCAGTTTAAGGTATGAATTACATTTGAGGTATTTAAATAATAACTTTCAAGTTTTTCATTAATATTATCCTTTGCATTATCGAATATTATTTAGGAATCATCTGGAAAAAATAAAAAAACATTGATGCAAAAAAATACCTCCATGCACTAGGACGCACGACGATGCCGGATCATGAGAGGCAGCAGGTATGACAATTGTTTATAAGTTTTCTTTACGACTTACATTTTCTTTTGTTTCTTCAATTATTTAATAATTTGGTAAAGTTTTTATATAACTTTTGTTTTCAATGTCATTGTAGAGGCAAGTACAAAATATTGAAGGACGTGTGCCTCGAGCAATACTGTTTTTCTCGAGTAGACGAAAAAAGGATGGAAGTGCTGTCAACGAAGCGACTCAGCAGCAGATTGTAAGTTTTAATATGTTGATTTTATATTTTAATATCTATTTTGTAACTTAATAATATATTTATATTTGTAACAGGATGCTTTAGAGTCCCTCGATTCCCAAGAAGCAGACAATTTTGGGCCATCTGATCACTTACATCAGGTGTTGGGAGAGGATCATTCTGGAAGAGTACGCTGCCGACCTAGGATATCCCCGACGAGGTATTGGCCTGCCTCAGGTACGAGTTGTAGTGCCACCGAGCTGCAGAAAGTTAAGGCACAGGCAGAACAGGCTGAGAAAAGGGCCACAGAGACGGCAGAACAGTCTGCTAGGGCAAATAGTGCATTTATGAAATTTATTGAAGTTCTACGTCCAACACTTCCAGTAGAGGCCAGCCCAGTGATTGATGAATACATGTCATCGATACATTCTATATATGGTGCACCAGGTGGCAGTTCCAGTGGTGGTCAGGCTGATGTCCAGCTTGAAGATGATGATGGCGAGGAGTCTGATATGGAAGAGGAGGGAGATGAGGAGGGCGAGGAGGAGGGTGAAGGCGAGGAGGAGGGCGCTGTGGAGGGTGAGGACGATGAGGAGGACGATGAAGAGGGTGATGATGATGATGATGATGATGCTGATGCTGATGCTGATGTGGGACATATTGATCCGTTGCATTTTTTGACTTATATTACTGAGATTTGATGTTTAATCTATTCTAGTTGTTGGTTTTATCTAGACTCGTAGTATAGTATTGGAGTTGAGTTATTTTTATATATTGTCTGTTTTTATGGATTTTGTTGTCTTTTAGTGGTTGTGTGTTTGAGAACTCCCTGGACAACCCCCCTCATTCTTGGACCCTGGACAACCCCCCCTCCCCCTTGGACCCCGAACACCCACCAAACACCCCCCGGACAGCCCCGCAGACATCCCCCTAGACAGCCCCCCGTACAGCCCCCCACCCTCCACCCTGTGTTGTACCCCACTCTCTTGGATTTTAATGATCACAATCACTCTCATCGTGATCTAATGTTGTTTCAAGTGTTCTTGTTAATAGGCATGGTTTCAGGAGCAAGAAGTGGCAAAAAAAAAGGAGAAGTGGACTGTTTTCAAGTCCACCGGCCAGCCGGTGTAGGACCACCGGCCAGCCGGTAAGGGCACCGGCCAGCCGGATCCAGCCCATCGGCCAGCCGGTGGACCAGGCAGAAGGCCTTGCCCTCTTCCAGGTGCCACCGGTCAGCCGGTGTCTGGCCACCGGCCAACCGGTGGCCCCAGACAGAATGGGATGCCCTCTGTCCAGACCACCGGCCAGCCGGTGGCCTCCTCACCGGCCAGCCGGTGGAACTCCTTGGAATAGTGAGACCTACTGTCTCACCACCGGCCAGCCGGTGGACTTCTCACCGGACAGCCGGTGGCTCCTGGGCAGAAGCACTCTCCACCTTCCAAGGCACCGGCCAGCCGGTGGACAAGCACCGGTCAGCCGGTAAGCAAAGTCAAACTAGCCGTTGGAGCTTGACCAGACTTGTCTACTTGATCCCCAACGGCTCCGAAAGCCCTCCAACGGCCATATTGAAGTATTTGGGAGTATTTCTCCTATAAATAGACATCCATGGATGCCGGGAAGACCACCGATCATATACCGAAGCATACCAAAGCTATTTTGATCATTTGAGGCTCCTACGACAATTCTCAAAGGCCACTTGAGATCCAATTGCCATCCTTGAAGCTTGGGCTGCCTCTACATCAACTACACTCACCTCTTGGCGCTCAAGGATTCCTCTAGTTTGTCCTAAATTATTTACTTCATTTGTTTAGTTCTTAATTGGGTTTGTATTAAAACAAACCACCCTTGTTCTTCCTTCTTTCAACTTGGGTTTCTTGCTACAACCATAATAAAAAAGCAAGCTGTAAGAAGGTGATCTAGCCTACCTTAAAACGGCTAGTGGGTTTCTTTCTATAGCCATTAAAAAGAAAGCGGTCGTATAAATCTCCCAACGGTTGAGTTGGGAGCAGAGACGTAGGCTTGAGTTTAAAGCCGAACTCCGTTATCAATTGTGTCTTGCCTTTTTACTTTCCGCTGCATTTAAATTTGTTTTAAAATTGTTAATTAATTTTAAAAAGGCAATTCACCCCCCCTCTTGCCATCACCTCCGACCCAACATTTGGTATCAGAGGGAGCGTTTGTGTAATACCTTAACCGGTTACAAACGAAAAATCCATAGTGATGGCTTCTTTCTCACAAGCACCCGAAGGGTATTCCATGACTCGGGCTCCATACTTCGATGGAACCGATTACACATATTGGAAAACACGAATGATTACTTTTCTTAGAAGTATTGGCTATCCTATATATAGAATTGTTATGCAAGGCTACACTCTTTCTAGTAAGGATGAATCTAATTGGACCCCCGAAGACATTGCCAATTTTGAGCTTGATGGCAAAGCCATGAATTCTCTTCATTGTGGGTTAGACCGTAATGAGTTTAATCGTATTTCTACTTGCACCACCTCACACGAAATTTGGAAACTTTTGGAAGTGACCCATGAGGGCACCAACAAAGTCAAAGACACTAGGTTAGATATGTATCGTCAAGACTTTGAGAGTTTCACAATGCACCCACACGAGTCAATCACTGAAATGTTTACTCGTTTTACTGATGTTTGCAATGGGAGAAAGTCCCTTGGTGATGATGTTTCAGCAGAAACAATGGTGAAGAAAATTCTTTGGGTCCTACCAAGCTCTTGGGCACCAAAGGTGACGGCAATCCAAGAAGCGAAAGATGTCAAGAAGATGCCGGTTGAAGAACTCATAGGGTCACTCATGACTTATGAGATTACCATGAAGAGGCAAGCCGATAAAGAAGGAAAGATCTTCAAGGAGAAAAAGAACATAGCTTTCAAGGTAAAGGAAGAAAGCTCCTCCGATGATAGTGAATCCGAGATGGCTCAACTAGCAAGGAAAATGAGCAAGTTCATGAAGAAAAAGAAGAAATTTCAAAAGGCACGAAAGGAAGAGCCAAAGGCGGAGAAATAAATCACTTGCTTTGAATGTGGAAAGAAAGGCCACATCAAACCGGAGTGCCCCATTTTCAAGAAAAGGTTAAAAGAAAAGAAAAACAAGAAGGCTTTCAAAGCATCAACATGGAGTGCAAGTGATGACTCCATGTCTTCAAGCGACTCAAGCGATGAAGGTGGAAAATGCCTAATGGCATTTGATGAGGTATCCTCTTCTCACTCTTCTTCTCACTCTTCTTCCTCATCTTCTTCTTTTGATAATAATATGTCTTATAAAGAACTTCAAAATGCAAGAGATCAATTAGAGGAAGGTTTTCACGAACTTACCTCTAAATTTTTGACCTTGAAAAAGAAAAACAAAACTCTTATTTCCGAAAAAGACAAACTTCTCAAAGAGAATGAGGAGCTTGCCCTTAAAGTCAAAAATATTCCAAATGTAGATTCTTTAAATTATACCATTAAGGATTTGAAGGAATCTCTTGCCAAGTTCACTCAAGGTGAACAAAACTTAACTAAATTGCTAGGTTCTCAGCGTTCGGCTAGAACCACACATGGACTTGGCTATAACAAGCAATCCACTTTTTCTAGGGCACCCACTACTTTTGTAAGGGGGAGCTCTCAATACAAATTTTGTAATTATTGTAAAAAGACCGGTCACATGATTTATGAATGTGATTGTAAAAATGCTAGGTATGGAAGACCCAAATCCATTACCTACTCCGATGAGTATCATAAAAGGAATCCCTCTAGAACATTATGGGTTCAAAAGTCTCTTTTTGCTAATCTTTCCGGACCCAAACTTATATGGGTACCAAAATCTCTTCTTTCTTGATTTTGTAGGATAAACGCCAAAAGAGTAGGACCTCTAAAGGCTCGTGGTATCTTGACAGCGGTTGCTCAAGGCACATGTGTGGCGATCCCTCCGAGTTCAACTCACTTGAAGAATTCGATGGAGGATATGTCACCTTTGGTGATAACTAAAAAAGCAAGATCGTCGGAATAGGTACAATTGGTTTTGGTAGCTCCTCTTTTATTAAAGATGTTTTATTAGTTAAAGGTTTAAAGCATAATTTAATTAGCATTAGTCAACTTTGTGATAGTGGTTTTTCAGTCAATTTTCAAAATGATTTATGCAATGTGTTAGATTTTCAAAACAAGTTGATATTTTCTGCTTCCCGTTTTCAAAATGTTTACATTATTGATTTAAAATCTCTAGCTAGCCAAAATGTTAAATGTTTAAGTGCTCTTGACAATGAGTCTTGGATTTGGCATAGAAGATTGGGGCATTGTAGCTCTCATTCACTTCTAAAGCTTAATAAGAACAAGCTCATTCGTGACCTTCCTAAACTTAAATTTAAGAAAGATTTGATTTGTGAGCCATGCCAACTTGGTAAGCAACACAAGTCTTCTTTCAAATCTAAGAAGGAAGTGTCCACCTCAAAATCTCTTGAACTCCTTCATCTTGATCTTTTTGGTCCTACTCCCGTAGCAAGCTTAGGTGGAAAATCCTATACCTTAGTTATTGTTGATGACTTTTCTCGTTTTACTTGGGTTTTCTTTTTAGCCCACAAGAATGATGCTTGTAAAACCTTTTTGAAATTCTCTAGGAAAGTAGAAAACGAAAAAGGATATAAAATCATATCTCTTCGTAGTGATCATGGTGGTGAATTTGAGAACAAAGAATTCGATGAATTGTGTTCCTCTCAAGGATACAATCACACCTTCTCTGCCCCTAGGACTCCTCAACAAAATGGAGTGGTTGAAAGGAGAAACCGAACTCTCCAAGAAATCGCTCGAACCCTCCTTAGTGAATTCGACCTCCCTTAATATTTTTGGGCCGAGGCGGTAAACACTGCTTGTTATACTATTAATAGAGTCCTTGTAAGACCCCTTCTTAAGAAAACCCCCTATGAACTTTGGAAAGGCAAATTGCCCAAAGTTGGTTATTTTAAAGTGTTTGGTTGTAAATGCTTTATCCTTAACACAAAAGATAACCTAGGGAAATTTGATGCCAAATCCGATGAAGGTATTTTTCTTGGGTACTCCAACTCAAGCAAAGCCTATCGTGTCTTCAATAAACGTTCAAAAACCATTGAAGAATCATCTCATGTCAAATTTGATGAAACTCTTCCAAAACCTCATCCGGTCATTGAGGATGTTGAAGATAAGCTTGATAAGCTTCATTTGAATGATTCCTCTTCTCCTCCCAAGGAGGATGACCATCTAGAACCCTCTTCACCTTCTTCGCCTTCCACCTTGCCTAAGGTTTGGAAACCTTCTAGAGACCATCCTTTAGAAAATGTCATAGGTGACCTTCAAGCCGGTACTCGAACTAGAAGATCTATCCTCAATGAAGTTGAACATCAAGCCTTCATTTCTCACCTAGAACCTCAAACCATTAATGATGCCATTAATGATGAGAATTGGGTTCTTGCAATGCAAGAGGAACTAAATCAATTCTCTAGAAATGATGTTTGGACTCTTGTTGAAAGACCCAATGATCATCCAATTATTGGCACTAAATGGGTTTTTAGGAACAAACTTGATGATCAAGGAAACATAACCCGGAACAAGGCTCGCCTAGTAGCTAAGGGCTATAATCAAGAAGAAGGAATCGATTATGGTGAAACCTTTGCCCCCGTTGCTAGGTTAGAATCCATTAGGATCTTGTTGGCATTCGCCGCCCACTTAAATTTTAAGCTTTTTCAAATGGATGTTAAAAGTGCTTTTTTAAATGGTTTTATTTCTGAAAAAATATTTGTTGAACAACCTCCCGGTTTTGAAGATCCAAAATTTCCAAATCATGTTTTTAAGTTAACCAAGGCTCTTTATGGCTTAAAGCAAGCCCCTCGGGCTTGGTATGAGCGGTTAACAAAATTTCTTTTAGAAAATGATTTTAAAATGGGTCAAGCCGATTGTACCCTCTTTTTAAAACACACTTCAAAAGATCTTTTAATAGTCCAAATTTATGTTGATGATGTTATCTTTGGTTCTACCAAAGAATCTCTTTGTACTGATTTTTCAGATTTAATGAGAAAAGAATTTGAAATGAGTTTTATGGGAGAATTGAAATTTTTTCTTGGTTTTCAAATCTTTCAAAATTCAAAAGGTATTTCTCTAAGCCAAAGCAAATACACAAACGAGCTTCTAAGTCGTTTTGGTATGGATCAAGTAAAGGAAATTAGTACACCCATGAGTACTTCATGTAAGCTTACGTTAGATGAAGCCGGGAAACCGGTGGATAACAAGCTTTATAGGAGTATGATTGGGAGTCTACTTTACCTAACTGCGACCTGTCCTGACATCATGTTTAGTGTTTGCCTTTGTGCTCGTTTTCAAGCCAATCCTAAAGAATCCCATCTTAAATAGGTCAAAAGAATTTTTAAGTATTTAAAAGGATCAAAAAATCTTGGTTTATTTTATCCCTCAAATACCCCTTTTGAACTATCTTCTTATTCGGATGCTGATTTTGGCGGATGTCAATTAGATCGTAAGAGTACTAGTGGAACCTGTCATCTGCTAGGCAAGTCCCTTGTTTCGTGGAGTAGCAAGAAGCAAAATTGTGTTGCTCTTTCTACTGCCGAGGCCGAGTATGTAGCCGCTGGCAATTGTTGTGCCCAAATTATTTGGATGCAACACACTCTCTTGGATTATGGTCTTTCCTATGATCATGTCCCTATTCGGTGTGACAACACTAGTGCCATTAGTATCTCTAAGAATCCAATACAACATTCTAGGACAAAGAACATAGACTTAAGGCATCATTTCCTTCGTGACCATTTTCAAAAAGGAGATATCACTTTGGACTTCATTCCTACTGATTTCCAATTAGCTGATATTTTTACCAAACCGCTCCCGGTTGACCGTTTTGATTTTATTAAAGGGGAGTTAGGAATGATTCGTCAATGAGCACTATTAAATATTTGACTTTCTTGGATTGCTTATATTTTATTAGAATTTTTTAAACATTTTTTTCTTAATTCTGTTTTTTATATTTTTTATGACTTTTAGTGCCACCGGTCAACCGGTGGTACATCACCGGTTAACCGGTGGTGTCGGGTTTCTGTTTTTTGGGCCGACCCGAGGAAGGGTTAAAATTGATTTTAAAACCCTTCCTCCCTCATTTCTCTCTTCTCTCTCGGGCGGCTCCTCCTAAAACCTCAGCCCCTCCAAACCCTAGCCTCCCTTCTTGATTTTTGTCCTCTCAAAACTCCTTTGTTCACTCAATCTCTCTTTTTAGCTCCTTTTGCCATCATGGGACCTCGATCCACTCGCAAAGGCAAGGGAATCGCTCAAGAAGCTCCTCCTCCTCCTTCCATCCCTCAACTCCCGGACATTTGGCATGACAAAGTTATTCTGCCGGGTAGAGTTATTGACTATCCTTGGTTGTCTACTGCTCGTCTTGAGCTTTTCTCGATTATTGAGTATCAACATTGGCATTCTTTCTTTGAACCCCCTGAAAAGGATGTCATTTATCCTCTTCTTGTCAAAGAGTTCTATGCTCATTTGACATGGTCCGTTTCTGATGACATTGATACCATCTCCTCCACTGCTCTTGGGCAACCCATCACTATCACTTCGTTGGAGATTGCCCGGATGTTGGGGGTTCCTCATGTTGGACCCCATGCTTTTGCTCAGGGGGAGTTTCCTCGGGACCGTGAGTTTGATATAGCCGTAGCCCTTGAGCATCTCACAGGGCAGCCCACAAATCCCATTGTCAAGCTCTCCCAGCTTTCTCCTAATCATCGTATTATTGAGCGCCTCATTCAAACTTCTCTTGCGCCCCGTATCGGGGATCATGACAATGTCAAATTCATTGACATTTATCTTCTCTCCTTTATCACCCGAGGCATACATTTCAATTTGGTCCGGTTTCTGTTCCGGGCCATGACTTATGTGGCTGAGCACCCGCGCCGGTCCAAAACTCTACCCTACGGACGCTTCTTGACTAAAATCTTTTCCTTTCTTGATGTGCCTCTTCATACTACTTCCTTCGAGCAGCCAACGAAGGATAGCATAGTAAATTTTATGATGGTGCAACGAATGAACATCCGTTGGCACCCTTGGCGTCAGGAATGGATTGTCGACAAGGACGGTCTTCTCAAGGCCTACTCTCCTCAGACTCATTCCCATCCTCCTGCCAATGCCATGCCTCCTGCTATCGCCGCTGCCTATCCTCTTTCAGACAGTGAGGATAGTGATGATGATGAAGAGGCAGGAAGTGGTGACAGCGAAGGTGAGGCTGATGCTGCTGCTGATGAGGAGGCTGGAGAGGGTGATGATGCACCTGAGCCTGCTGAGGCTGTGCCCCCTCCTGCTGATGCTGGTGGCTTGCCGGTGACGGCTGATCAGTTCCTACGCTTCCAGGATCAGATCGAGACCCGGCTGGACTTACAGTTTTCCTACATCAGCTCTCAGTTTGATCAGCTCCACTCACGGATTGATTCTCTAGATCGTCGCTTTGAGGCGGTCCAGGCTCCTCCGGCTCCTCAGACCTTCAGGCGCCGCCGTCACTCTCGGCCCTCTAGGAGTGAATAGAGCCGTTCCTGTTTTTTGGCTTGTATTTGTTTTTGTATTTGTTTTTTGAACTTCCTTTTTATCGTTTCATCTTTTATGGAATTCAAGTTATCTTATCTATCCATCCTTTTTGTCATTACTTATTAGTATTTTTCTTTCATAATTTTTCTCCTATTTTGATAATCCCAAAGGGGGAGAAAACTTCTCTATTACATAGTTATTTATTAAAATGCTCTTTTTACAAGTTACTTTTTAAGTTATTGATGTCATCAAAATCTGTTTTAAATGGTTAAGTTATTGTTTTCAATTGATTTCTTTAAAAAATGGCATTTGGTTGCAATTTCAAAAATAACCCTTTCTCAGTATTTCAATGCTTTCAAGATCATTATATTTGGCACGTCTCTAAGTTTTCCAAGTTCAAATTGTTTATTTAAGTTTTCAATTGACATGCCTTTTTTTAAAAGTTTTTTTTGTGATTGTGATCATCAAAATAGGGGGAGATTGTTGTACCCCACTCTCTTGGATTTTAATGATCACAATCACTCTCATCGTGATCTAATGTTGTTTCAAGTGTTCTTGTTAATAGGCATGGTTTCAGGAGCAAGAAGTGGCAAAAAAAGGAGAAGTGGACTGTTTTCAAGTCCACCGGCCAGCCGGTGTAGGACCACCGGCCCGCCGGTAAGGGCACCGGCCAGCCGGATCCAGCCCATCGGCCAGCCGGTGGACCAGGCAGAAGGCCTTGCCCTCTGCCAGGTGCCACCGGTCAGCCGGTATCTGGCCACCGGCCAACCGGTGGCCCCAGACAGAATGGGATGCCCTCTGTCCAGACCACCGGCCAGCCGGTGGCCTCCTCACCGGCCAGCCGGTGGAACTCCTTGGAATAGTGAGACCTACTGTCTCACCACCGGCCAGCCGGTGGACTTCTCACCGGCCAGCCGGTGGCTCCTGGGCAGAAGCACTCTCCACCTTCCAAGGCACCGGCCAGCCGGTGGACAAGCACCGGTCAGCCGGTAAGCAAAGTCAAACTAGCCGTTCGAGCTTGACCAGACTTGTCTACTTGATCCCCAACGGCTCCGAAAGCCCTCCAACGGCCATATTGAAGTATTTGGGAGTATTTCTCCTATAAATAGACATCCATGGATGCCGGGAAGACCACCGATCATATACCGAAGCATACCAAATCTATTTTGATCATTTGAGGCTCCTACGACAATTCTCAAAGGCCACTTGAGATCCAATTGCCATCCTTGAAGCTTGGGCTGCCTCTACATCAACTACACTCACCTCTTGGCGCTCAAGGCTTCCTCTAGTTTGTCCTAAATTATTTACTTCATTTGTTTAGTTCTTAATTGGGTTTGTATTAAAACAAACCACCCTTGTTCTTCCTTCTTTCAACTTGGGTTTCTTGCTACAACCATAATAAAAAAGCAAGCTGTAAGAAGGTGATCTAGCCTACCTTAAAACGGCTAGTGGGTTTCTTGCTATAGCCATTAAAAAGCAAGCGGTCGTATAAATCTCCCAACGGTTGAGTTGGGAGCGGAGACGTAGGCTTGAGTTTAAAGCCGAACTCCGTTATCAATTGTGTCTTGCCTTTTTACTTTCCGCTGCATTTAAATTTGTTTTAAAATTGTTAATTAATTTTAAAAAGGCAATTCACCCCCCCTCTTGCCATCACCTCCGACCCAACACCCTGGACCCCAGATAGCCCCCCGGACAGCCCCCCGGACAACCCCCCCCCCCCCCCACCCTCCCCCTTGGACCCCAGACAACCCCCCAAACACCCCCTGGACAACCCCCTGAACAACCCCGGACAAACCCTTGAACAACCCCTGAACAACCCCTGAACAACCCCTGAACAACCCCTGAACAACCCCCTGAACAACCCCCGGACAGCCCCCTGAACAACCCCGGGCATCCCCCTGAACAACCCCCAAACACCCCCCGGACAGACCCCGCACAGCCCCCGCACCCTCCTCCTTGGTCCCCAGACAGCCCCCCGGACACCCACCGGACAGCCCCCCCGGACAGCCCCCTGGACAACCCCTCCACCTTCCTTAATTTCATTAGCTCTGAAATGTTTCATAGCACGATCAAATAAAATCAAATCCATACTAAATATGATATAAAAATATTCTATATGAATTTCCATAAGATTTTAAGTGAAAACAAAAAGTGACATACGAAAAACTGACCAAACGCATTCGAAATGTGTTGATGCTTTAGGACAACGATCCATGGGTCATATGTGACGTGTATGAATCAACCCCGCCTCAATCCAAGGCGCGGTGTGGCCAGAACAACTCAAAGTGTATGTCTTTTGTTTCAAAAGGACATCATTTTAAGTGAAAAACATCAACTGGCATACGGAAAACCGGCCAAACGCATTCGGATTGTGTTGATACTTTAAGACAACGATCCATGGGTCATTTGAGATGTGTACGAGTCAACCCTGTCTAAATCCGAGATTCGGTGTGGTCGGGACCACTCTAAGTGACTTTCTATTGTTTAAAATGGACAGTATTTTAAGTACATACAGAAAACTGACCAAATGCATTCGGTTTCTATTGAAACATTAGGAGAACGATCCATGGGTCATATGTGACGTGTACGAATCAACTCCACCTCAATCTGAGGCACGTTGTGGCCGACACCACTCAAAGTGTCTCTATTTTGTTTAAAATGGACTTCATTTTTAGTGAAAACAAAAAATGACATACGGAAAACCGACCGAACGGATTCTGATTGTGTTGATACTTTAGCACAATGATCCATGGGTCATATGTGATGTGTACGAGTCAACCCCGCCTCAATACGAGGCGCGGTGTGGCCGGCACAACTCAAAGTGTATGTCTTTTGTTTCAAAAGGACATCATTTTAAGTGAAAAACATCAACTGGCATACGGAAAACCGACCAAATGCATTCAGTTTCTATTGAAACTTTAGGAGAACGATCCATGGGTCATATGTGACGTGTACGAGTCAACACCACCTCAATCTGAGGCGCGGTGTGGCCGACACCACTCAAAGTGTCTCTATTTTGTTTAAAATGGACTTCATTTTTAGTGAAAACAACAAATGACATACAGAAAACCGACCGAACGGATTCTGATTGTGTTGATACTTTAGAACAATTATCCATGGGTCATATGCGATGTGTACGAGTCAACCCCGCCTCAATCCAAGGCGCGGTGTGGCCGGCACAACTCAAAGTGTATGTCTTTTGTTTCAAAAGGACGTCATTTTAAGTGAAAAAACATCAACTGGCATACGGAAAACCGACCAAACGCATTCGAATTGTGTTGATACTTTAGGACAATGATCCATGATTCATTTAAGACGTGTACGAGTCAACCTCGCCTAAATCCGAGATGCGGTGTGGCCGTTACCACTCTCATTGTATCTCTTTTGTTTCAAATGGACAAGATTATAAGTGAAATAAACAACTGGCAGACGAAAAGCCGACCAAACGCATTCAGAATCTGTTGAAATTTTAGGACAATGATCCATGGGTCATATGTGACGTGTACGAGCCAACCCAGGCTCAATACGAGTCACGGTGTTGTCGGGACCACTCTAAGTGACTTTCTTTTGTTTAAAACGGACAGTATTTTAAGTACATACGGAAAACTGACCAAACACATTTGGTTTCTGTTGAAACTTTAGTAGAACGATCCATGGATCATATGTGACGTGTACGAGTAAACGCCACCTCAATCTGAGGCGCGGTGTGCCGACACCACTCAAAGTGTCTCTATTTTGTTTAAAATGGACTTCATTTTTAGTGAAAACAAAAAATGACATACGGAAAACTGATCGAACGGATTCTGATTGTGTTGATACTTTAGCACAATGATCCATTGGTCATATGTGTAGTTTATGAGTCAACCCCGCCTCAATCCGAGGCGCGGTGTGGCCGGCACAACTCAAAGTGTATGTCTTTTGTTTCAAAAGGACATCATTTTAAGTGAAAAACATCAACTGGCATACGTAAAACCGACCAAACGCATTCGGTTTCTGTTGAAACTTTAGGAGAACGATCCATGGGTCATATGTGACGTGTACGAGTCAACGCCACCTCAATCCGAGGCGCGGTGTGGCCAAAACCACTCAAAGTGTCTCTATTTTGTTTAAAATGGACTTCATTTTTAGTGAAAACAAAAAATGACATACGGAAAACCGACCGAACGGATTCTGATTGTGTTGATACTTTAGCACAATTATCCATGGGTCATATGTGACGTGTACGAGTCAACCCCGCCTCAATCCGAGGCGTGGTGTGGCCGGCACAACTCAAAGTGTATGTCTTTTGTTTCAAAAGGACGCCATTTTAAGTGAAAAACATCAACTGGCATACGGAAAATCGGACAAACGCATTCGGGTTGTGTTGATAATTTAGGAAAACGATCCATGGTTCATTTGAGACGTGTACGAGTCAACTCCGCCTAAATCCGAGATGCGGTGTGGCCGGTACCACTCTAATTGTGTCTCTTTTGTTTCAAATGGACAAGATTATAAGTGAAATAAACAACTGGCAGATGAAAAACTGACCAAATGCATTTGGAATCTATTGAAATTTTAGGACAACGATCCATGGGTAATATGTGATGTGTACGAGCCAACTAGGGCTCAATCCGAGTCACGGTGTGGTCGGGACCACTCTAAGTGACTTTCTTTTGTTTAAAATGGACAGTATTTTAAGTACATACGAAAAACTAACCAAACGCATTCGGTTTTTGTTGAAACTTTAGGAGAACGATCCATGGGTCAAATGTGATGTGTACGAGTCAACGCCACCTCAATCCGAGGTGCGGTGTGGCCGACACCACTCAAAGTGTCTCTATTTTGTTTAAAATGGACTTTATTTTTAGTGAAAACAAAAAATAACATACGGAAAACCGATCGAACGGATTCTGATTGTATTGATACTTTAGCACAATGATCCATGGGTCATATGTGACGTGTACAAGTCAACCCCGCCTCAATCCGAGGCGCGGTGTGGCCGTCACAACTCAAAGTGTATGTCTTTTGTTTCAAAAGGACGCCATTTTAAGTGAAAAACATCAACTGGCATACGGAAAACCGGCCAAACGCATTCGGATTGTGTTGATAATTTAGGACAACGATCCATGGTTCATTTGAGATGTGTATGAGTCAACCCCGCCTAAATCCGAGACACGGTGTGTCCGGTACCACTCTAAATGTGTCTCTTTTGTTTAAAACGGAAAAGATTATAAGTGAAATAAACAACTGACAGACGGAAAACCGACCAAACGCATTCGGAATCTGTTGAAATTTTAGAACAATGATCCATGGGTCATATGTGACGTGTACGAGACAACCCGAGCTCAATCCGAGTCACGATGTGGTCAGGACCACTCTAAGTGACTTTCTTTTGTTTAAAATGGACAGTATTTTAAGTACATATGGAAAACCAACCAAACGCATTCAGTTTCTGTTGAAACTTTAGAAGAACGATCCATGGGTCATATGTGACATGTACGAGTCAACGCCACCTCAATCTGAGGCGCGGTGTGGCCGACACCACTCAAAGTGTCTCTATTTTGTTTAAAATGGACTTCATTTTTAGTGAAAACAACAAATGACATACGTAAAACTGACCGAACGGATTCTGATTGTGTTGATACTTTAGCAAAATTATCCATGGGTCATATGTGACGTGTACGAGTCAACCCTGCCTCAATTCGAGGCGCGGTGTGGCCATCACAACTCAAAGTGTATGTCTTTTGTTTCAAAAGGACGTCATTTTAAGTGAAAAACATCAACTAACATACAGAAAACTGACCAAACGCATTCGGATTGTGTTGATACTTTAGGAAAAAGATTCATTGGTCATTTGAGACGTGTACGAGTCAACCCCGTCTAAATCCGAAACATGATGTGGCTGGTCCCACTCTAACTGCGTCTCTATTGTTTAAAAGGGACAAGATTATAAGTGAAATAAACAACTGACATACGAAAAACCGACCAAACGCATTCGGAATCTGTTGAAATTTTAGGACAACGATTCATGGGTCATATGTTACGTGTATGAGTCAACCGCTCCTCAATCCAAGTCGTGGTTTGGCCGAGACCACTCTAAGTGTATCTATTTTCTTTAAAATGGACTACATTTTAAATACATACGGAAAACCAACCAAACGCATTCTGATTGTGTTTATATTTTAGCACAACAATGCATGGGTCATGTGTGATGTGTACGAGTCAACCCCGCATCAATCTGAGGCGTGTTGTGGCCGGTACCATTCAAAGTGTCTCTCTTTTATTTAAAAAACACTTCATTTTAAGTGAAAACAACAACTAGCATACGGAAAACTGACCAAACGATTTCAGAATATGTTGATACTTTAGGACAATGATAAATGAGTAATTTGTGACGTGTACTAGTTAACCTCGCCTCAATCCAAGGCATGGTGTGACCGGTATCATTCCAGGTGTATGTATTTTGTTTAAAATGTATATGATTTCGAGTAAAAATATATGGTGTACAAAAAACCAATCAAATTATGAATTGAATTCTGGATTCCACATATGATTGTCATCTAAATTTTAAATTGAATTCTAAATGAATTATGTATGTTTATAATTATGTTATGAATTCTAATTTAATTATGTATGAGTATATTTCCAGGATGCATTATATGTGTTGGTTGGTTGGTTTGCATTATTTAATTGTGTTGGTTTGTTCTCTATATGTATGCATTGTATATGTGTTACAGTTACAATAATTGGATTGAAAATTGAATTGAAAATGAAAATTGAATTGAAAATGAGCCCAAAACAGAGCTGCTGTGCCAAAATGAGCCCAAAACAGACCTGCTGTGCAAATTGCAGGCTGCTGTGCAATTTGCATAGCAAAGCCTATGCCAATGGTTTCAAACCGTTGGCATAGCCCATATGGAGCTGTTTTTACCAACGGTTCATTAAACCGTTGGGATACCTTTTGGAATTGGTGTTTTTACCAACAGTTGGTAGAACCGTTGGTAAAAACCTTTCCCAACGGTTTTCAAACCGTTGGGAAAGAAAATAGTCATGGGATTCCCAACGGGCCAAACCGTTGGGAAAGGCTTTTCCCAACGGTTCCTTGTAAACCGTTGGGAAAAGCCTTTCCAAAGGGATTACTTCCCTACAGTTGGCAGAACCGTTGGTATAACATATACCAACGGTTCTGCAGCCTTTCCCAACAGTTCAGAACCGTTGGGAAAGGATGGATTTCCAGTAGTGTCAAGGAATTCAGTCAATTTTAATCTATATGGTCAAATCTATTTTGACCTTAAACATTAGCCTTTTTATGTCCGACGTGCATGAATTTAAACTACCTAAAAATATAAGGGAAATCTGAACAAAAGTCAAATTCCAGCTCACTAAACATACATTTTGTAAGATTTAGGTAATATTGAGCGATAAAAAGATTTAAAGTTTGTAGGGTTATTTATAATAATCCTAGAAAAATAAAACAATGATTGAAGATGAAAATGTTTTTCATTTGATGCACAAGATTTAGAAGGACATCCACAGATTGAAGTATATTCTCTTTTCCATGAATTACAAAAGGCTTTCAACATAACTCTTCATTTGATTTATAGCATCCTGAGCTTCATCAACAGCCACCTGGAATTCATTCATTCAACTGGATACAATATGAGATGTAGTGATACCAGCTCTTCTTGGAAAAATTGTAAAAGAATGTTCTTGAGTGTGGTTTGAGAAAAAATTTTAATGATCAAATAGTGACTTTGTTTATGTCCAAGAGACTTGGAAGATGGATACATGGATTTGAGAATGGAGTATTGGAAGTAAAGAACCATTTGGAGAGAGTACTCTTTTCAGATATTGTTCCTAATGTCATAATAGTCTTCTCTCCAACAACTGGCAGCAGAAAACATATCAGCCCATCGTTTTCCATTTACATATCTGCAAGGAAATGGAATGAAGGAAAATTTTGAAAGTTCACACCATTTTTGCTACTCTTAATGCACAACATAACCAAAATAGAGGAGTAGCAGTGTGGCTGCATCTCGAGCATATAATTCTTTGCATATGGAATGTTGACTCCTTGTAGAAGACCATGGCCATAGAGAGGCAAGTAGATGCTCTGTAGAAAATTACAAAAATACTTCTTCAAGTACTTGTCCAAATCTGGGAGAGTGTTGACATAGATATTATAGTAATCATGGACAATGATGCTCATCATTTCATCAATCCTCTTTCTATCCAGTTCATCAGCCATTCCAATTATTCTAGGATCCATTTAATCTACACAAAGGTCAAATAATTAACTCTTAATTGAGTTGATTTTTCATAAAATTTGTGAAGAAAAGGTGAAAAAATGGCTAAGTCATTAAGGTGCGCAAGTCCCAAATCGGCACGCAAGTATAAGTGTGTCGTGCAAGATTTGGCACACAGGTATCACTGTGCAAGTACAATTACCTCTAAAGCAATGCAACATAAAAGGAAGCATCAGAAAACAAAGTAACTTGTGCGGTGGAGGCAACTTGCATGGGGAGAGCTCGAAACTGTTTCAAGTTGGGTGCTTTGCACAAGAGTGAGGCGCATATTTACAGGAAAGGCCGCAACCCTGTGCGCTGAATCCAGCGCTCAACACCTACGTGATTCTAGCTACACGGATCATACTTGCGCTCCACCCTCTGTGCGCTCAAAACTTGCGCGCTGCATGTTCCTTAGTTTTCTTCTTTTCCTTAGAGTCACATCCTCATTTCTTTCAAATCCAACTCTGAGGGGGGGAATTTTGTTGATACTCCTTTCTTTCACAAAGTCTAACAACTCAAAAAGGGAAATACCATGAATTGAAAGTGGTTTATCCTTTGAATAAACATCAAAAATTGACAAAGGAATTAACAAAAGATTCATTTTCACTTGGGTCGTGCAAGTTCCACCAAGTTCGTGCAAGCATACTTGCGCACCACCCAATGTTCATGCAGGTGAATTTCATTCCCTCTTTGATTTCTCGCCTAGGGTATTCCCTAACCTATAAATACACCTGTGGGCCCCCCTTTTCGGGATGGAAAAATTCCAAAACTCATATTTGAGATTTGGTCGACCAAGACTCTTTTAGAAGTCTTTAGAACACTTATAAGGTAATTTCTTACCTAGAATGGAAGGTCTAAATAGGGGAAACAAGGCCTAATTTTTGAAACTCATCAACACTTGTGCACCTAAGTGGCCAGCCCTTAAGGGAAATGGCCACACTTGCGCGCCGCCTTACCCTTTAAACAAAACTTGTGCTCCACTCATCTGGAAGCCTCTAGGGATGGTACTAAGGTCTTGAGCCAAGTCTCGCCCAATTATTACCCTAAGGGTTGACCGTCGCGCAAGTACCCCTGTGTCGGGCAATTATACTTGCGCGACCAGGACTGGCACGCCCACGCAGGACCTGCGCGCCCACTTCTTTTTGGGTGCCTCTCCTGCCTATTTCACCTCTCTTATGCCTATCCACCTCTCATATTCAAGATCCAGCCTTCAAACCCCTCTTTTAAGCCATTTCTTTTGGCATGGTCTTCCTTACCTGAAAGGAATTCTGTGGAACATTTCTCAAAACTTATTGATTCACATATCTTAATATCATTAAGGTTAGAGATTTCATTCATTCAACCTCATCCTTTAAAGATGAGAGGTTCCCTAACCTGGGACTCCTTTTCAGGAGTAATCCCCAGTAATAATTTTCATTAACTTGGGCCTCCTTCTCAGGAATAAGTCCTAAGTCTCAATTCCCCTAACCTAGGCTTCCTTTTCACGAGTAAGCCTCAGTCTTCAAGTTCCTTTAATTTTGGGCATCCTTTTTCAAGAGTAATCCCCATGTTCCCAAATATGGGAATCCTTTTTAGGAGTAAGCCCCAAATCCAAATTCCATTAACCTAGGCTTCCTTTTCAGGAGTAAGTCCCAATCATAAGTTAATGTTCCCCTTTAATCTGGGCATCCTCCTTAGGAGTAATCCCCAAGTTATAAGTCCCTGAACCTGGGCTTCCTTTTCAAGAGTAAGCCCCATTCATAATTTCATCTTAACCAGTCATAATTTACTTTTGATTTGGGCTTCCTTCTTAAGAGTAAAACCCAATCAAAAGTCTCTTCCTAATTTTGGGCATCATCCTCATGAGTAAGCCCCAAGTTAGAGTATCCAAATATCCATAAAGAATATATAACTTTATGGACCTTGTTTCTAGGTTTCTTCTATGAAGTAAATCCCAATATTCATTTATCTGAGCAGTCATACATACATAAGCCCCACATCATATCTTATAATTTCCTCTTTCATGGAACAATTGTCTGGTTTTACCAATACCTCTTGTTTCTCACACCGATCATGACTCACGTGGGCTTAGAGTGTAAAAGTAATTATGACATCTTTCTTTGAGACATCAATCATGCATAAACCCTATACTTCTTTACTCAAATTACGTGGGTTCTGATTCCTTTTATAAAATAAAGGATATGTAGGTAGCCCATCTGTGGGTACGATCTCAACTCTGAAATAATCTATGTCCTTCTGAATGACAATAAACTTCAAGTGCCCCACTAAGTGGCTTTAAAACCTGTATGGTTACCATAATGAACAAGAGATTTCTATTTAATGTGTTGAAGGATACCATTGACTAAGAATCTCTAACAAATACAGATGATTCTATATTGATTAAGAACCTCGAATACATATAAAATATTCTCTAAATCTCATACGTATTAATCATTGATTGTTAGATCTAAAGGAAATCTCATTTTTCATACTTGGTTGTGTAATAAGGATTCACGAACATAACTTAAATCTATAAAGAGAGTCCATGAGTAGACAATAATTCCCCTCAAAAAGGTTTGATGAGTCCGACCTCCCATCCTCTTGACCAATGCAAATTCTTAAGCCTTATTGTTTCATAACTAATGAGAACCTACCTTTGGAAAGTAGGTCCAAATGGATATAGAATCATTGGATATTTCCGGTTCTACGAATAAACCCGTTAGAAACCGCTATGAATGTTTGAACCTTAAATCAATAAAGTCATTCCTATTTCCAGAGGAAACACACATACAATTCCTCTTAAGGAAAAAGTAATGTGCAAAATTAACATGGCATACCCTTGGGTATCCTGGCCAAACGGCTAAACAGAAGAATGCACCCCCGGGGTGGTCCTGGATCCAAGCAGCGATCCCAAACAACCATTTATTATCACATTTAAATTACCTATACAATTCTAGGTATTTAATTCAACAAGGACTCAACCATACGACACCCCATTCATGGTCGCATATCACAACGGTATAAAAAACACACATCAGTTGGAAAATTAAACACCAAGCCACCTACCTTAAATGCCTCTGATCAGTATAATCGAACGTCGCTTCTAGAAATGTCCAAAAACGACGTAGACCTAACATAGAAGAAAACCCATTCAAACTCAAATAACATCCATTAGAGGAATAATTGGAAAGAACTATGCAAGGAGATGGGAGGGTTACCTGTGGGGTTCCAACGTGATCGACGGAAGGGGAAACGGATTCCCAACGCTCGATTTGGAGGTCCACGAAGGTTCGGTTGTCCTCTCTCAAGATCTCGTCCGGTTCTAATCCAATCATGTGAACAGGGTTGGATACTACCCATTTTAAGCAAGAAATACAAAGTACACGGCGTGTACTTTCCTCATTTAACTGTTCCTCTGGCGGCACCACCAAACTGTTCATCCGTCGACATGATCACATGGTGTGTATTCCAGACTACACGGCGTGTACTGTCGTCTAGCTGGCGGCTGCTCCCATCGCCTTATTGTTTCATCTGCCGACTGAATACATGACATGTAAAGGACCACTACACGGCATGTAGTCGGTTTTTACACCCTTAGTCACCAACAAGGCTACAGACCCTGTGTACTCATCCCACGCGGCCAAAGTACACAGCGTGTGGAAAAGTACACGGCGTGTAGTCCCAAAATTTAGGATTTTTACCCATTTTCCTTATTTTCTCAAAAATACTTAAGGAAAAGTGAAAAGAATAAACTCGTACATCAAAAGTAAGAACCGGGTTCTTGCATATATATATTTATACTATCAATAATTTTAATATTTCATTATTAAGGTAATTACTGCATCATCATTGTGTCATAAATAAATTAAATTATTTAATGTCTAAAAAATATAAATAAAATATCATTATGAATAAAATATTTTTATCTTTCTAATGAATATTTATAGTCGAATTTATATTATGTATAACTCTATATTAAAAATGGTTTAGTTATTAAACATTGAATTTAACTCTTTTAACTCTTCTTTAAATAAAATAATAAATAATGTCCTAATCTAATCCAAATGGACCAAAGAGGATCATATTTTATTCATAAGGTTGTTTTTGGTTGAATTATACTTATCCAATAGAATTATGACACGTGTTAGGGTAATTATGATATCATTTTTACCCTTAATTACCCTATTTAGTTTTAACCATGGTAAATAGAAGTTAAAAGTTACTATTCACCAAAAATTATTTTCATCTTATTGAACCAAATTTTACTTACTGATCTTAACCATGTCTCTCAGATTTTGTAAATTCAACTCACAGAAGCTGTAAAATTATGTTTTATACAAATTTTCAAATGCTCCAAGGTGGGTAAAAGACAGTAAAATGTTCGATAAAATGTTATATATATAAAATTATTATAAAATGAATACAATGAATTATTTTGAACATATATAGGTATTATGTATCTATTTTGACCCAAAGTAAATTAAAATAAAATAAGTAATTATTTAAATAAAAGTTAGTTTTATATAATAACACAGTGTTTTCAATATTCATCAAAAATTAAAAGTTTTCAGAAAAATACCAAAAATTTAACCCTAGCTAATTTTGATATTTTGAATTCAAAAATTAAGTCTATTTTACGAAATTCAAAACATATAAGTTTCATTTATTAATTTTAAATTAATTCCCGCTGTCAAAACCAAAAAGTGGGTTTTCTAAAAGTAAAAACTATCAAAAGATTGACATGTGTTTATGTCAAATTTAAAATTGAAATTACTTATAATGACCTAAAATATATTAAATGACAAAAATATAACCTAATTATACTTCAAAACCATTGAAATTCATAATTTAACACTATAAATTATTTCAATCAAAAAATTTGTTTTCAATTAAAACATAGTATTTTTCACTATTCATCAAAATATGAAGGGTATCAGAAAAGTACCAAAAATTTATCCAAACTAAATTTCTATGTCCGGATTCTAAAGAATAATTTGATTTCATTAAATTGAATATATAAAAGTGTCAAATATTGGTTTTAAAAAAAGGTTCGCCATTAAAAGGCGGTAAAATTGCATTTTTTGGAAAATAATTCTTTTATATGAAAAAAATGAATTTGTTCTTATATTATGTCTAAGAAACACATAATATGAATGTTAAAATTATATAGAGTATATAAGATTCAAAATGTAGTTAATACTATTTGTTGGACCCACCTATTTTGATAATCCCAAATAATGTTTTGATAATCCCAAATCATGTTTTGATAATCCCAAATCATTTTTTGATAATCCCAAATCATGTTTCAATCATGTTTTCATTATATGATAATTATGTTTCATTAATGTTTCTTGTTTATATATAGTAATATTCATATAATCTCAATCTCATTGCTTGATTGGTTAAGATTATAGTGCAGAATTTATCTAAGTACAAGGTCTCCGTTACAAGGTCACCGATACAAGGTCACCTTTACAAGGTCACCGTTACAAGGTCATTGTTACAAGGTCGTTGTTACAAGGTCATTGTTACAAGGTCACCGTTACAAATTCACTATTAAAAGGTCACCGATACAAGGTCCCTGATACAAGGTCACTGATATAGGCCTACTGTTGTAGGTTATCGTTGAAGGTTACCGATGAAAGGTTACAGTTGGAGGTAGCCGATGTGCACCTGCTGATTGAAGCCTACCGATGTGAAGGTTACCATTACTATTCTACCATACTCTTCTACTCCATACTTTTTCAAATTCCTATGATTATTTTAATGGTCATATTTTTCTAACTTTAATGATTCTGACTTAATTAATGCTTATTGAAGGCATATCAGGAGACCATATCTTGACAGTACAAGGTACGAGAAAGATTGAATGTGATGTACCTGATTCTATTGTCAAACCTCAAATATGAAAGAAGAAGATCGAGGACAAAATATATAAATAGAGGCATATAAAAAACAAAAAGTGAGGCATGTCCATAAGTTTAATTCATGAGAAAGAAATTACTAAAGTAAAAGGAAGAACCATTCGAGCAACTTCACTATATACCCCCAAGAACTTCAAGAAGATCATTTTAGGAAAACAACTTGAGGCTTCCTTCTGTGTCTCATAAACTTTCAATCAACTCAAGAATCAGAATACACAATTCTTGAAAGCTAGTACCTGGAGTTGTAACACTCTTGTTTTGGAGACAAATTCCAGAGATAGACTCAAACTTCAAATTCCTCACTTCAAGGAGTCAAGAGCTGAATTGCAAACACATAAAGCCCTCTTAACTCTATCTCTTCCTAATTTATCTATTTTGTTTCTTTAATTTTTAAATTTTTTATAATTGTGTGTGTTTGTATGTCTCCCACACTATATCATGTGTTTAAACTAGAGGATACGGAATATCCTCACATCAAACTTCATCTAAATTTGTTTCCCATGTATAAATGTGGAAGAGACCATGTGTGGTTTGTACTATTTGTTTTCCCATGAAGAACTGTGTAAGAGCATGTGAACCTTAGACAGTTTGTGAAAAATATTGTAAAGCCCGATACATGTTGTGTATCAAGTTTATTGTTAATATAAATTGTTTGGTGGCAGATGATCACCAAGTGGAGAGGATTAAGTCTCGGCTTGAGATTGAACCTCTTGTTTTACTTCACTGTTCACTATATTCTATTATACTCTATTTTATCTACTTTCTGCTTCTTACATTGGCTAAAACATAAAACTATTTTGCTTTCACTTTGATAGTTATTTTTGGTTAGTGTGTATATTTGTTTAATTCAGTAAAGTTGTTTCAAAATTTGAAGAAGTGTTTCTCACTAATTCAACTGAGGACTAATCACCATTTGAGAAACCTTTTAACTAATTAGACATCTATATCTCTCCTTCCTAAATTAACTGGGCAGTTTTCAATATTTGGGGGATCATTATAATAAATTTTTTAACAGAAAGTTTTAGTAGGAACTCAATTCACCCCCCCCCCCCTCTTTAGATTCCACTCCGACCAATATTTGGTATCAAATGGGCTTTTATTTTCATGTTTTCAAATTCTTTTCAACTATGATTTTAGTTTTATCTTAAATATCTTACAATTTCTATCATATCTAAATTTTTCGTTCTTTAAATTCTAATTAAAAATGGAAAATAGAGTTTAGGGTGCTGCTACTAACAGGCCACCTTTTATTAATGGTAATAACTATGCTTAGTGTAAATTAAAAAAGAAAATGTATCTTGAGAAAATGTGACCTAAAATCTAGGACAAAATTGAAGAACAACATGTATTTACTACTAATACTAGGGACACATGGTCTTAGTTTACTAAAGCTACATATCATAATAATTTTAAAGTAATGAATTCCTTGTACTGTTCTCTAAGTGATGAGGAGTTCAATAGAATATCTTCTTTTAAAACTGCATATGAAATTTGGGATACTTTAGCTGTTTCTCCTGAGGGAACAACCAATGTTAATGAAATGAGTTTAAATACATACATAATTAAATATGGTAATTTTAAAATGAATTCTGATGAACCTATCTCTGAAATGTATCTCAGGTTTAATGAAATAGTGAACACCATGAGTCTGCTTGGGAAACTAGTGGACAGCAAGGACCAAATCATGAGACTTCTTCGATGCCTACCTAACAGATGGAGGGGAACTTTTGTTTCCATCTGAGAATCATGTGACATAAGCAAGATTCCAGTAAAGGAGAAAATAGGAAAACTTATGATGTATGAAGAAGAGCTTAAGGTGAATTGAGAAGTAGGAGAAGAACCAAGGAAGAAGTCAGTAGCATTCAAGACTTCAACCTCAAATAGAAAAGACAAAGAAAAAGTTCAAGTTCCTATAAATAGTTCCACTAGTGAAGAGTCAGATTTAGACAGTGATGAGGAGATAGCTCATCTTGCTAGAAGGTTTAAAAAGTTTTACCGAAAGAAGAAATTATTTAGGAATTAAAAATACAAGGGAAAGTATGATAGTAAAGGACAATTTAATAAAGACAGAAAATGGAATGACAACTCAAATAAAATAATCTTCTATGAGTGTAAACGAAAAGGTCATGTGACGGAAAACTGCGCCAAGATGAAATTTAAGAAGAAATATAAATATAAGGGAAAGGGTTATAAAACGTCTATGAAAGATACTTGGAGTGCTTCAGAAGACAGCTCCAGTGGATCTAATGTTTTTGATAGTGAACAGAACAATCATGCCAACTTATGTTTTATGACAGAAACATATAAGGTAACACTTAATTCTCCTATACATAATTCCTATTATTCTGGGAATATGAGTGAGTCACATAATGATGAAGATATGAGTAAGGATAAATTATTGGAATACTGTGAAATGATTGAGGATACCTTTAATGAGCTCAAGGAAAAATATAAATCATTAAAGAGACAGCATGCTTTTAATGAAAATTATAAGTCAAATATGGATATTGAAAAAGAGAAATTATCCCAGATATTAAAAGAAAATATAGAATTAAAATTATCTATTGAGAAATTAAGAAAAGATCTTGAAAATTTTACTACTGGTAGAGATACCTTGACTCAGTTACTAGGAAAACAGATTTCTCCAAAACATACAACTGGTCTAGGGTATCAACTAGAACAAAGAATGATCATTAAAAATAAATTTGTTCCAAAATCTAGACAATTAACAGCTAGTTTAAGTTCTGGACTATTTATTGAAAAAAAAATCTCTAAAGGACCAAACAAAGTGTTTATGTCTCAAAATATATCTTCTGATTATAGGAAATATGTTAGACAAGTATGGGTTCCTGAAGGTTTACTTTCTAACCTCTCTAGACCCAAGAAAATCTGGGTACCAAAGTTACCCCATGCCTAATCTGTTTTCTAGGGAAGTTTCCTAAAGATTTCATGTAAGACCTAGTGGTACTTGGACAATGGATGTTCAAGACACGTGACAGGAGACTACTCATGCTTCAAGATCCTAATTAAATTTGATGGTGGAAATGTAACTTTTGGTGACAATACAATGGGAAAATTCGTCATCTTAGGCCATATTGGTAACCCTAATACAATATTAATTTCCAAAGTACTCTTTATTGATGGATTAAAGTACAATTTACTTAGAATCTCTTAGTTGTGTGATCATGGTTTTAATGTCATGTTTGAAAATGATGCATGCAATGTTTTTAATTCCAAAAATGATTTAGTATTTACTTCTCTTAGAAATGATAATGAATATGATGTTTATTTATATTCTTTAGCTAATAAAAATGTTTCTTGTTTAAATGTGTTTCGCAAGGAGTATTGGTTGGGGAAAAGAAGATTAGGACACTGCATTGTGCACTCACTTAGGAAACTAACTAGGAAAGGTTTAGTTAGAGACTTTCCTAAACTGTAATTCCCACTTAACAAAGCTTGTAATCCCTGTAAAAAGAGAAAACAACACAAAGTTTCTTTCAAACCAAATAAATAAGTTTCTACTTCTAAACAACTTGAGTTGGTTCACATGAATTTGTTTGGACCATCAAGAGTTTAAAGTTTAAATGGGAAGCACTATGTTTATGTTCTTGTAGATGATTTTTTTAGGTGCACTTAGGTATACTTTCTAGCTCATAAAAGTGAATCTTATTCTTATTTTATCAAATACTTCAAGTATGTAGAAAATCTTAGTGGAGTTATAATTAAGACCTTGAGAAGTGATCATGGTCGTGAGTTTGAAAAACAGGAGTTTGAATCTTTTTCTCACAAAATGGCTATACTCACAATTTCTCTGCTCCTAGAACACCTTAACAAAATAGAGTTGTATAAATAAGAAATAGTACACTTTAAGATATTTACTGTACTATGCTCAATGAGTATAATCTACCTATTTATTTTTGGGTTGAAGCTGTTAATACAGCTTTTTATATTATCAATAGAGTCTTGATTAGACCTGTTCATAAAAAGACCTCTTATGAGCTCTATAATAATAGGAATCCTAAGGTTAATTACTTTATATTTTTTGGTTGCAAATTCTTTATCCTTAACACTAAGGACAATCTTGACAAGTTTGCCTCAAAAAGTGATGAAGGAGTTTTTCTAGGTTACTCAATCTCTAGTAAAGTCTATAGAGTATTTAATAAGAGAACCAAATGTGTGGAAGAATCAGTTCATGTAAAATTTGATGAGAATGATCCACATGATCTTAAAACCTCTCTTGAATATCTTGAGGAATATATGTCACTTTTGGACTTTAATCAAGTGATAGTAAACCCCCTGTAAAAGTAACCAGTTCTGGGAATCTTCCAGAATCTACACCTATTGAGTCTGCACCTGTAGACAACCATGAGGAGTCTAGTTCAACTCTTTCTAGAGGTATTATAACTCTCAATAATCATCCTTTAGATGCTATAGTAGGTGATTTAAATAGAGGGACACAAAATATAGCTTCTCTGAGAAACCTAGTTGAACATCAAGATTTTCTTTCACAACTTTAACCTAAAAATATCAATGATGCAATCAGTGATGAATTTTGGGTGATAGCTATGCAAGAAAAATTAAATCAGTTTGAAAGAAAAAAAGTTTGGGAATTACTGGAAAGACCAAAAGACACTTTGACCATAGGCACTAAATGGGTATTTAGGAACAAAGTTGATGATTCTGGAAATATAGTTAAAAACAAAGCTAGATTAGTTTCATAAGGGTATAGTCAAGAGGAATGGATAAACTATAAGGAAACATTTTCTCCTATAGATATACTATAATACATTAGGATACTACTTGCTTATGCAGATCATCTGAATTTCAAACTTTATCAAATGGATGTCAAAAGTTCATTTTTAAATTGGTACATAGTTAAAGATTTATTTGTTGAATAACCCCTAGTTTTACAAATCCACATTTTCCAAATCGTGTTTTTAAACAGTCAAAAGCCTTATATGGTCTGAAACAAACTCCAAGGGATTTGTATGACATACTTAGTTATTTCCTTATTTCAAAAAGTTTTACTAAAGTAATAGCGGATCCTAATTTGTTTATAAAAAGGATTTCCAAAGATTTTTTAATAGTATAAATTTATATAGATGATATAATTTGTGGATCCTCTAAAAAACTCTTTCTATACTAATTTTTGAAAAATAATAAAAGATGAATTTGAAATGAATTTAATGGGGGTAACTTAAATTTTTTCTTGGATTTCAAATTTTCCAAAATAAAAATTGTATTATTCTAAATCAAAGTAAATATACTAAGGATATTTTGAAACATTTTGGTTTGGATAGTAATAAAGGTAGTGATACACCTATGAGTACCACTTGTAAGTTGGATGCTGATGAAGCTAGAAAACCAGTGGATCAAACCAATTACTGAGGTATGATTGGGAGTCTACAATACCTTACTACTAGCAGACATGACATTATGTTAAGTGTATGCATGTGTTATCGTTTTCAATCTAATCCCTAAGAATCTCATTTAACTGCTGTTAAAATAATTTTTAAATATCTCATGTTTACTATAAATCTAGGACTATTTTATCCAATAGGAAAACCATTTGATTTAATAATTTATTCGGATGATGACTTTTATGGTTGTAAGTTAGATAGAAAAATTACCTCTGGAACATGTCACCTTTTAGGCAAGTCACTAGTATCATGGTGTAGTAAGAAATAGAATTTTGTTGCATTATCTACTGCCAAAGTTGAATATATAGCTTTTAGTAGTTTTTGTGCTCAAATTCTATAGATGAAACACACTTTACCATACTATGGATATCAATTAAAACATGTCTCAATAATTTGTGACAACACAAGTGCTATCAACGTCTCTAAAAATCCAGTATCTCATTCTAGGACAAATCATATCAATGTAAGACATCACTTCTTGAGAAATAATTATCAAAGAGGTGTTATCACTCTTTAATTCATTGGTACTGAACACCAATTGGCATATATATTCACAATGCCTTTGAATTCTTAGAGGTTATATTACACCAAACATGAGTTATGTATGATAAACAGTTGAGTTAAAAACCTCACCGATAGAACTTACCTTTAAGGACCTCGCTATTAGACCATACCTATAGAACCTTACCATTTAACCTTACTGATAGAACCATACCGTTAGACCTTACCATTAGAGACCTCACCATTAGACCTTACCGATAGAACCTTACCGTTCGAACTTACCGGTAGAACCTTACCGTTCGACCTTACCGTTAGACACCTCACCGTTAGACATTACTGATAGAACCTCACCATTAGACCTTACCGTTAGAGACCTCACCCTTAGACCTTACCGATATAACCTCGTCATTAGAGACCTTACCATTAGAAAACTCACTGTTAGACCTTACCGATACCTCTTTACCGATAGACGGCTTGAGTCTGGGACTTTGTGTTTTTGTTCTTAGTTGGAATCTGAAATGTTTTCTGTATAATACTTATTTATCTTATTTTTTTCTTTTTCGATCCCTAAATGATAAAAATAAAATAGAGGTCACATTTCGATCCACATAAAGCCCTCTTCTGAACCTTTTTCTCCCTAATCTTAGAACCTAAACCTCTACTGAAACCTTGAACCACTCCAAATCGATGTAAATATCCAAATGTTTGTCAGTTACTGATGAAGGAGACGCGCCTGATCCTAAGAGAACTAGAGCTGAGTCAAGTAGTGGAATCTAGGCAGTTAAAAATGTGATTAACCTACATTTATCGAAGAGGTAAATAGTAGTTGAGAAGGAATTATGTTCAAAATGGATGTTGTTGAGCCGGTCTTTAGTACTGAAGGTACTTGAAGCTTAGGGCTGGGTTGAGTGTTTTGAAAACAATAATGGACCCTATTACCCAAAGTTAGTGAATTAATTTTATGAGTATCTCAAGTTTTAGAAGTCTGTAGATGAGCACAGGATGAATTACAGAGTAAGTGTGAGTTTATCCTCTACTAAGTTTTCTGACTGCTTGAGGGTTCCACATGAAGGAATTTATGATTATTACTCAAAATTGGTTCCTCTCACTAGTGAGTTGTTCTACTATGAAGAATATTTAGCTGAATTGATAGGGAATGCAATTCCTAGAAAAGTTATTACTGCTAATATGGAAGGAGAAGACGAGCTACTATTTAAGTTTTTCTAGCATGTTTTGAGTCCCAGGAGAGGGGACTTTTAATCTTTAAAGTATCAAGATGTTTTTCTCTTGTATCTGTTAAATCATGAAAAGAAGATCAACTTATATAGAATATTGAATATTCAACTAGAAGATATGACCAAGCCCAGTTCCAAATCCAATGCCCTATTTCATGCTAAGTTGATATCCCTTATGTTGAAAGTGAAAGGAGTTTCTAGAGCTAAAGAAAAACTGTTGTTGTGCAAGATAACCATTGCATCACCAAAGTGATCTAAAAGTTGATGAAGATCAACTGGAATTCATGGATGAGGAGATTGGTGAATAATGAGGCTAAGGTATATGAAGAGTTTAACCCTGTGACTCATTCCACTAGGCCTAAGAATAAGAGAGACCCAAGTCTTAAGCCAGATGAAGTTGAGCTTGCATATTTAGATGGAGAAGGAGAACAAGTTTATGTTGTGCAAGTATGACAGGATTCTCTTACAGATAACAGGAGTGATCTTGACCTTCCCTCAAATCCTCATGATAATAATATATCCATTGGTAATTCTGGCCCACCAAAGAGATTTCTTAGAATAGATACAATCCTAAGGGATAGTGAAGAGGAAACCAGTGAAGAAGAAGGAGCTGAAAATGTCTTAAGAGACATTAGAGATACATCAGATGAGGATGAGGACTCTGAGTCAAGTCATGCTGACTTTGAAACAGATGCTGCTGAAAGTGAAGAGGAATGTATAAGTCTCGGTCCTTTAATAAGACATACAGAAAGGATAGAAAGTAGAGATGAATAAGTTTCTGATTCAGTTGAAGCTGTAATTGTTTGGGAAGTTATTGAATATTCTGTGGAGGAAGTGGAAGTAGAACTTCATGTTGATGAAGTCGATCAAGGAGGTCATATGGAGATAGATTTGGATATTCAGAAGAATACTTCAAGTTAGGGGTAGTAACCTGTTGCTACAAGATAAGTTGTTGTTGCTCATGAGATAGAGAACTAGACAGAAGCTCCTGGCTTTGTGGTTTTAGGCCTATATTATGGAGATTTTGAAGATGACCAGCCTATCAAAAGCCCCCAAATTCCTACTATCTCAAAAACTACCATTTTCCAGCCATTGGTTCTATTACCTTGAGACTATGTAATGAAGGATGAATTGGATTCTTTGAAATCAGAACTAAAGAGGCATATTGATGAGAAAACCACTAAGATAGCAAGAACAATAGCTCACAATCAAGAACTCGTGACATCTTCAGTGGAAAGGATAGTCTCTACCTCTCACATAGCTGTATTACATGAGGTCATGGAATGCCAGAATCAAGTAAGAACTTCATCAGAGTCTATGGAATCAGTGAAATAGTCTATTTCCAGCTTAGATGCATATATGGATTCAGGAGCTTAGGTGGACATAGACCTTATATATGTTAAAATTGTGGTTTAGTAAATGGTCACAATGTTTGAGGATTTTAATAAGTCCATGGAAACACATGTGAAAGGCCAATATAATGATGTAAAAAGGCTGATTAGTGGGACAACCAAGTCATTTAAGGAGATTGTGGCTTTCTCTCTGGCACCTCTAGGTGCATCTGCTCCCACTTCAGCCTCTCCTCTAGTTGAAATTGAAGCTTTCAGGACCATTGTTAGAGAAGAGGTGGAAAATTTATCTGGTGGTAGTACCTCAGACTCTTAGGTCATTTCCATTACCAGGGAAATTCATAACCTTGTGGGAAATTATTTAAGGAAGGATTCTCAAGATCAAAAGGCCATAAAAGAACAAGTTGAATTTTATTACAAAAGGGTATACACTAAGCATCAGATGGATAGACACTTTAAGTTACTGTTGGAGAACTTGAGGATTCCACTTTTCACTCAGGAATTTAAGGATAAAGTGATCAAACATCGAGAGCTGACTCCTACTTTGGAGAAATTTATATAGAATAAAGATGATTTCATTTTGGATATGGAAATAGGAGCCAGTATCATTATGGATTTCAAAAATCTTCTGTTACCCTTTCTATATGTGGAATACACTCCCATCATTATTCCTCCAAACTTTCCCTCTACCTCAGGTGCCTTAGGATTTTCCAGTGCTTCACCTATGATGAATCCTACACAGGCCGTCAGAAGCTTGACCCCCACCATTCCTCAGAGATCTACTCACTACAGGTCTACTGATGATTCTGTTGTTGCTTCTCCTACACTTCTAATTGACATACCTCGGCCTATCCCTTCACCTTCAGAACTTGTATCCTCAACTTCCAAGGGTAAAGCTTCAATGGACATCTCTGATGTTGATTGAGTGTGGACTGTCTTAGCTAATAGGGATTGGTGTATTTATTTTTGTATATTGTACTACTATTTTATTAATACAAACACTCTCTTTTCTCTATTTCTGTTATCTATTGTTTTTGTTAATCACAAAGGGGGAGAAAATATTTCATCTTTAACTCTCTCAGTTACCTCAAGGGGGAGAAGTGTTTATATGTGTTATATATGTTTTGGCCTAAATGTAGTGTTCACCAAATAAAATTTGTATGCTCAGGTCACTGATGAAATTAGTAGATGTGTTTAACCTCGATTCAAAACTCTTAAGCCTAAATATTCAATGACATAATTTGTGATTATCAAAAAGGGGGAGATTGTTGGACTCACCTGTTTTGATAATCCCAAATCATGTTTTGATAATCCCAAATCATGTTTTAATAATCCCAAATCATGTTTTGATAATCCAAAATCATGTTTCAATCATGTTTTTATTCTATGTTAATTATGTTTCATTAATGTTTCTTGTTTCTATAGAGTAATATTCATATACTCTCAACATCACTACCTGATTGGTTTAGCGTACAGTGCAAAATTTATCTAAACACAAGGTCACTGTTACAAGGTCACCGATACAAGGTCACCATTATAATGTCACTGTTACAATGTCACCGTTACAAGGTCACAGTTACAAGGTCACCATTACAATGTCACCGTTACAAGGTCACCATTACAAGGTCATGGATACAAGGTCACCGATAAAAGCCTACTGTTGTCAGTTTTTACTGAAGGTTATCGATGAAAGGCTACAGTTTGAGGTTGTTGATGTACACCTAAAGATTGAGGCCTACCGATGTGAAGTCTATCATTACCAGTATACCATACTCTTCTACTCCATAATTTTTCAAATTCTTATGATTATTTTAACGGTCATATTTTTCTAAATTTAATTCTTTTGACTTAATTAATGCTTATTTTAGACATATCAGGAGACCATATCTTGACAGTACGAGGTACGAGAAAGATTACACGTGATGTAATTAATCCTATTTTTGGACTTCAAATATGAAAGAAGAAGACTATGGAAGAATGATATATATAGAGGCACAGAGAAAAACAAAAGTGAATAATTTCCAGAAGTTTAATGCATGAGAAATAAATTACTGAAGAACAAAGAAGAACCATTTGAGCACCTTCATTGTGTACCCTAAGAACTTCAAGAAGATCATTTTGGGAAAACAGTTTGAGGCTTCCTTCTGTGTCTCAAAAACTTTAAATCAACTCAAGAAGAAGAGTACTCAATTTCTAAAAGCTATTACCTGGCGTTTCGACACTTTGTTTTGGAGACAACATCCAGAGATAGACTCAAACTTCAAATTCCTCACATCAAGGAGTCAAGAGCGGAATTGAAAACACATAGAGCCTTCTAAACTCTGTTTCATTCTAATTTCTCTATTTTTTTTCTTTCATTTTTACATTTTTGAGAAGTGTGTGTGTCTTTCTATCTCACACGTTGTCTCAGGTGTGTAAACTAGAGGATACTGAATATCCTCACATCAATCCTCATCTATATTTGGTTCCCATGTATAACTATGGAAGAGACCATGTGTGGTACGTACTGTTTATTTTCCCACGAAGAACTGTGGAAGGAGGTGTGAACCTTGGACAGTTTGTAAAAACTATTGTAAATCCCAATACAAGATTTGTATAAATTTTATTGATAATATAAATTTCTTGGTTGAAGGTGATCACCAAGTGAAGAGGATTAATTCTCAGCTTGATACTGAACCTCTTTTTTTACTTCACTGTGCACTATATTTTGTTATCCTCTATTTTATCTACTTTCCAATGCTTACATTAGCTAAAACATAAAACTATTTTCTTTCACTTTGATAGTTAGTTTTGGTTTGTGTGTATATTTTTTTAATTCAGTAAATTTGTTTAAAAAGTTAAATAAGTGTTTCTCACTAATTCAACTGAGGACTAATCACCCTTTGAGTAACCCGTTAACCAATTAGACATCTATATCTCTACTACCTGAATTAACTAGTCCGTTTTTAAAATTTAGGGGATCTTTATAATAAAGTTTTTAATAGAAATTTTAAGTAGGAACTCAATTCACCCCCCCCCCCCCTCTTGAGATTCCACTCAGACCATCACTATTCATAACCTCTTTTTTTGAACAGTTAGTGTGGTATGTTTTAGTGCACTCAAACTCAGTGTTGTGTTTAGCACAATCTATTGAATTACTTTAATGAGATAACATACTATGAAATCTTGGGGTGTTACAGAGATGGGTGGATCCCACTATAGCTCCTAGATGTATCAGTAGGTCTCATCAGACAAACTAGTGTCTTGTCACAAGGCCTTGAAAAAAATCTTATTTATAGTCTTGGAACGAGGCCTTGACTGTGTGGTTATGATGTCCGGCAGTATGTATTCCATCATTATGAAATTAGCTATTAATATGCCATGTGATTATTGGACTGGTAGAATATCTATGTGAATAAGTGAATGGAATTATTTGATATATCTTTTTCAAAATATGATGATTTTTAAGTTTAAAATTATTTTTTTTAGTCTTATAAATTTCCTTAAATTTTTATGCTTATTTATGATAGTTTCTACTGTATTTTTATCCTTACTTATCATGTGATCTAACACCATTCTTATTTTTTCTTTTTCCCAGGATGTGAAGAAGTATATTATGATTAACCTACAGAGATAGGACAAGGATATGAGTGTGTTTAAAGGGGACACGATGTTGTTTTTTTATTTCATGATGTAGTGTAAAACATGTGTATATATCTAGTACTTCCAAGGATACTAAACTAATCGGTATTTTGAGATTTTATCTCTTGTAAACAGGAATATTTTATGTAATAATGCACCGACTATGGGTAACTAGGGTCTGGGATTTACAGTTGGTATCAGAGGAAGTTTAGTACAAACCTTGGAAACAAGATTTAGAAAAACTCTAATTAGATAACATTACCCTAAGATAGACTTTGAGGATTAGTATAGAAGAACTTCTTAGAATTTTGGTAATGTAGAGATTTTGTGAGTTTTCTAAGAAATACATCCATGTCTAGATACGAGCAGGTAGAGACAGATCTGGCACAGATGTACCTATGAGTGAAAACGCGGACAAGGATTTTCGTGCTTGACCCGAGGTATCTTGATACACGACAACAGTCCTTGCTATACTCTTGGTTACAAGACTCCTAGGTCATATGTTTAGAATAATTCATATTTTCTTTACAATCCACTATGAATGATTTATGAGTAAATACTTCCTCAAATAAAACATTTTTTATGATTATGTGTTATATGCATAAATTGTTCAATTTATGTGAGGTATTTTACTAGTTTGGAATAATGTATTCTGATTCATTAACTAATCTAGTGTATAACATTGTTTATAAATGACGCCTAGTGGAAGGAATGGAAACCATATCAACACACATAATCCATGTAGGTATTTCCCACCTACTCAAGATAATTATAGTGTAGTTGGGGATGCAACCGGTGCTGAACAACTTATAACCATACTAGGACAACTCACTCAGGTTATGAATAATAACCTTACCCGTATGGATCACCATAATCCACAACGTGGAGCGTCAATTTTAGACCGCTTCATGAGGCAACAACCACAAAAATTCAATGGGAATACAAATCCATTTTTAGCTGAGCAATGGATAAGTTCCTTAGAGAAAATATTTCATGCTTTGGGGAGTATGAAGAAGTATCAAATATGGAATGGATGGAGTTTAAATAGATTTTATTAGAAAAATACTTTCCACATGACCATCAAGTGGATATGTAAAGACAATTTCTGAGTTTGAGGAAAAAGGAGGATGAGAATGTCTCAAAGAATGAGGCTAACTTTACAAGGTTAGCAAGGCATGAAGCAGATTATATACGTAACCCAAGGAGTAATATTGATTGATTCTTTGAGGGGTTGAAAACATTTCTCTGTAAGTAATTATTCTCACAATCCTTATCATCGTACGAATATATTTTCTCATGTGCTATCAATATAGAAAATAAATTCTCTATATCTTACAAATTTAAAGAAAAGAAAGAGAAGAATAGATATGTTGAACACTCTAGAAAAGGAAATAAGGGGAAGAAGGGAAAAGTTGAATTTCCATCCTGTAGTAACTGTGGGAAGAAACACCCTAGTACTTGCCTGAAGGTAATGGGAGTCTCTACTAGTGTGGTGAAAAAGGGAACCAAGCACATGATTGAAAAAGAAAGAAAGTGGTTGTCAATGTTGAATGCTACAATTGTAGAGAAATGGGGCATTATGAAAATGAATTCTCTAAGCACCAAGGAAACTTACCTCAGAAAAGTCCATGGGAGCAAGACCAAGATTATGTGATCACTACTGCAGAGGTTAAATCTATGAATGACATGGTGGAAAGTAATTTAATGGTTTCCTCAAATTTATCCAATGATTTATTTGGTTCTGGATTATCGCATTGTTTCATATTTTCCTAGTTTGCTAAGAAAATTAAATATTTCCAATTTGATTTGACAAGGGATTTTTCAGTCGAAACTCCTAAGGAAAGTATCATTACAACAGAGTTATGTTAATCATTTCCCATTTGGGAATATAAATGTTTATTATATAATGATCTTATCATCATACCCATGATTTAATTTTATATAATACTCAGTATGGATTGGCTTTCGGACCATGATGCGAAAATTTATTGTAAGAAGAAGGAAGTTACAATTTTCTATGATGATATGGAGTACCTTGTCTTTAGAACAGAAACATAACCATGTGATTCTTATCAAGATACACCCCCAGTAGCTCTACTAAATTAAATTATTTTGGAGGAATAGAGTGAAATAAAAATGGGTGAGGAAAATAATGTTCAAATAGAGGATGTACCTATTGTGCAAAAATATGTTGATGTGTTTCCAGAGGATTTACCTGGACATCATCCAAAATGATAAATTTAGTATACCATTGATTTAATTCATGGTTAAAGGCCCATATCAAATTACTCTTATAGAATGGACATTGTGGAATTAGTGGATCTAAAGAAAAATCTAGAGGAATTGAGTAATAAAGGATTTATTCTACCTAGTGTTTCTCCAAGGGGATCCCCTATTCTTTTGTTTAAGAAGAATGATGGATCTATGAGGTTATGAATTCACTAAAAAGAGATCAATTCTATAAAAATAAATAAAAACTATATACTACATCGCATTTATGATTTATTTGATCAACTTCATGGAACTCAATATTTTTCAAAGATTGACCTTCGATCTGGATATCATCAGTTGTGTGTCGAGAAGGAAGACATTCCAAAGACAAGATTTCGTACCAGGTATGGGCATTATGAGTTTATAGTAATGCCTTTTGGACTAACTAATTCACCTTCTATTTTCATGGATCTAGTGAATAGATTTTTCAAGGAATATCTTGATGATTTTGTAGTGGAATTAATTGATAATAACTTGGTATACTCGAAAATCTACAAAGATCATGAAAATCACTTGTGTACTATTCTAAAGACTCTTAAAAGAAATGAATTATATGGGAAGTTTAGAAAGTGTGAATTCTATGTTTAGGAGATTTATTTTCTTGGTCATATTGTCTTTAAGGATGGAATCTCTATTGATCCTTCTAAGACAAGAGAAATCCAAGAATGGTCAAAACTGATGAGTATAACTGAGGTACGTAGTTTGATTAGTTTAGCAGGTTATTATCGACACTTCGTCTAGAATTTTTCCTAATTGGATAACCCAATAACCAAGATCACATGTAAAGGGGTTAAATTTTTTTAGACAAAAGAGTGTGAAGAATTTTTTAAAGAATTGAAGAAATGATTAGTCAACGCTCCTATATTAACTCTACTATCAGGGAATGATGGATTTTTTATTTATAGTGATGCTTCAAAGAATGATATTGGTTTTCTCCTTATGTATAATGATAGAGTTATTGCCTATGCATCATGATATCTAAAAATTCATGAACAAAACTATCCCACTCATGAGCTTGAGTTAGTATCTATAATATTTACTTTGAAGATATGGAGACACTATATCTATAGTAAACAATGTGAGATATATACCAATCATAAGAGTTTAAAGTACATTTCCTCAAAGAAATAACTCAACATGAGGCAAAGATGATGGCTTAAACTACTCAAAGATTATGATTTTACTATACACTACCACCTGAGGAAGGAAAATAAGGTGGCATGTGCTTTGAGTAGAAAGGATCATGGATTTTTGAACAAGATGAGAGTTGAAAGGGATCCTATGTTCATGGATCTAGTAAAGATGGATATGGGAATAATCATAGAAGGTGAAACATCAATACATTTTCAAATGGATTCCAAATAATGTTTTCTAGAAAGGATAAAAAGCTCTAAGACTCATGATGAATAGTTTCAAAAGAAAATTCAAGTTTTGAATGATGAGAGATTGATTGAATCTCTATATGAAGATAGAATTTTGAAATTTGGGAAGAGACTTTGTGTTCTTGACATACCAGATCAAAAAAGGTAATTTTTGGATGATGATCATAGCTCAAATTTATCTATAAACCTTGGTAGCACTATGATGTATAGATATTTGAAGGAACATTTTTGGTGGGACAATATGAAGGGAGAGATTACTGATTCTGTGTCAAGATGTATAGTTTGTCAACTAGTGAAGGCTGGATGACAACATCTTAGAGGAGTAATGAAACCTCCTCCCATACTTGAGTGGAAATGGGATGCTATTACTGTGGACTTTTTCATACAGCTACCAAAGACTCCTAGAAGGAATTATGCAATATGGGCCATTGTTGATAGTCTTTCCAAGTCAGCACATTTTCTTTCTGTAAGAGAAGATTTACCAATAGAATTTTTAGCAAGACTATATATTAATGAAGTTATAAGACTTCATGGAGTACCCCTATCTATTGTTTCTGATCATGATCCCCATTTTACATCAAGATTATGGAAAAGTCTTCAGAATTCCCTGGATACTGAACTTCATTTGAGCACTACCAACCACACTCAAACTGAAGGAAAATCAGAATAGAATATTCAAACCTTAGAAGAAATGCTGAGATCTTGCTCACTTGACTTTCAAGGTATGTGGGATCAATATTTACCTCTGGTAGAATTTTTTGATAACTATAGCTTCCATTCAAGTATTCATATGGCCCCATATGAAGTGTTTTATGGAAAGAGATGTCGCACACCAACTTGTTGGGATGATGTTGGTGAAAGAAAACTCACAGGCTTGGAACTTGTTGAGGAAACAATTGAAAAGGTGAAGATTATCCAAACCCACATCAAATCAGCCCAAAGTAGGCAAAAGATCTATGCTGATAACTGAAGGAAGGATTTGGAATTTCAAGTAAGAGACCATGTTTTCTGGAAGGTATCTCCATGGAAGGGTGTTATACGTTTTGTTAAGAAGGGTAAATTGAGTCTCAGGTACATCAGACCTTTAGATATTCTAGAAGGAATTGGAGTTGTATCTTATCATTTGGAAATGCCTCCCAGTCTCCCCAAAGTTCATGATGTGTTCCACGTATCAATGTTGAGAAAATACATGCATGACTCAATGCATGTACTCACCTATGAAGAAATAAAACTGGAACCTGAACTGTATTATTGTGAAGATCCTATCAAAATTCTTGATACCAGAGAACAAGTTCTGAGAAACTAGACAACTTGTCTGGTAAAAGTTCTACGGAGTAACCATAAGATGAAAGAGGTAACGTGGGAACCCAAGGAACTTATGATGAAGAACCACCTGAATCTTTTTATTTAGTATTATTCTAGAAATATCTAGGACAAAATTATTTTAAATAGGGAAGAATGTATCACACCATGCTTACACGGTATGTTTCTCTATGAATAATGCAATAGCTTGCATTGTACGCAACTTCGAGTTCTAGCACACCACGACCAATCAAACTAGCCGTTATGAGAAGTAGTACCCACTTTTTAAAATTTTATAAATTTTATTTTTCAAAACGGACTTCATTTTAGGATTTAGAATATCAAAATTAGTTTATGGTGAAATTTTGGTTTTTTCTAAAAACTTTCATTTTTTTGATGAATAGTGAAAACACTACATTATTGTTTAAACCCGAATTCTTATTTAAATAATTATTTATTTTATTTTAATTTATTTTAATTAAAAATATATATATAATACCTATATTAGTTCAATGTAATTCCTTGGAGGGATTTTATAATAAAATTAGATGGATAAAATTCTATTGATTTTTTTAACGTCTTATACCAACCTTCTAAGAATGTTTGAAAATTTGCATAAAATATAATTTTAACACTTTTGTGAATTGAATTTAAAAACTCCCTAAGACATGGTTGACATCAGTAAGTAAAATTTGGTTCAATAAGCTGAAAATAATTTTTGGTGAATAGTAACTTTTGAATTTTATTTACCATAATTAAAAGTAAATAGGGTAATTAAAGGTAAAAATGATAATATAATTACCCTAACACATGTCCAGATTCTATTGTATAAGTGTATTTCAACCGAAATAAACCTTAGGAATAAAATATAATCCACTTTGATCTACTTGGATTAGATTACAACATTTATTATTATTTTATTTCAAAAATAGTTAAAAGTGTTATATTAAAATTTTAATAACTAAAACATATTTAATATAGGTTTATACATATGATAAATTTGACTATAAATATTAATTATAAAGATAAAAATACTTCCTACATAATGGTATTTTATTTATAATTTTTATGCATTAAATAATTAAATTTATTTGTGACATAATGATGATGCAATAATTACCTTATTAATGAAAGATTAAAATAATTGATATTATAAATATACCAATAAATATAAATTCAGACTTCTGATGCATTCCATGAATTTTATAGGTTAATATGACATGTTAGGATTTATTTAATGTTTTTTTGTAAGTAATTAAGTTTTTTTTGCTTTCACAAAAACTAAATACTAAATAGTGTCAAAATTGACATTAATCGGTTTTTAAAACAAATACTACATTATTATTTATATAATATTCCTAAAAATATAAGTTTCTACCAAAGGACTTATATGAGGTTATATATTTCAATAATTAACCACTTTGGGTTCTCTTAGCATTTTATAGTAACTTTATTAACCATTTATTATAATAATACAAGAATATATGGTAAAAGTTAAACTATTTAACTAAGAGTTATATCAAAAAGATAAGGTTAATATGGTGACCTAAACCTGTATAAAGCTTATTGGCTGAGGGGTTTTCAACCCAAACCCACCGTATCCTATAAATAAATCCTTTTGGATCTATTATAAACCGAATATTATTGTATAATAAATTAATATTTCAATCTTTTCCTAAAGTGACCCTCACCTCTCTTATAAAAGGGTACTACCCTTCTCTCAAAATCACACCTCCAAAGACATTTATCTCAGAAAAACCATGATCAAATATCCTAAAAAATACCCAAGATTAAACCTATAGGCCTTGATCATAATACCTACCTAAGGATCCCTTTTGATCAAATCAAAAGGAAGCACCCGTAGAAGAGGTAATTATTTCATCACCTCTTTCAAAGTTCTTTTCTTCTTCCACTTCCGCTTTCTTTCTTGTTTCCATAAAAAAATAATAAATTCAGTACCTTCAACATACTATGATGTAATTATAAATATGGTACAACCATATTCATTATTCTATCCATCCTATGAATGACAAAGTCACCATACGTGTGTACGGACAGCTTGTCGTCTCCACGTCGTGGTGTAGTTTGTTATTCAACACTTTATTATTTGGACGGGTATAATAATTTGTATAATTAATATAAATAAAAAATATTACATGTTAATTATTATTTATATAAGATATACATACAATTACATACGATTTCACCATCAATATAATGGTATTGTCACTCGTGTGTACGTACGGATTACCGTCTCCACGAATGTGATGAGATTTATTCCCCATTGTATCCATTCAAGAATAATTTTAATTTTATGATTAAAAATAATATTTAAGAACTTAATATAATTCTAGATATTAATCAAATACATCCTATCAAAAACCAAGATGACTTACATAACAAAACATATAAATTAAAATTAATCAGTTAACACCCGAAATAATGATACTACTAAAATATTATTAATAAAGAAGTATTACAAGATCATATATGATATCATGTTTATGTATGTGGTTATTTTTTAATTTAATAAAAATTATTTAACTATTATAAATGAGTTTAAATTACCTTCTACCAAGGAAAAGTACAAGGTAAGGTTAATTTTACAATCACTTAATTTATCTGAGGTTGTTAATACATAAGTATCTACTGGGACATCTTTATCATCCACATCTGTGTTTCTTCAAAATGTATTTAAAAACATTTTTACTATTTACTAGACTATGGGTTAAATTCACTTATAACCTTTTTTTACTTTTTATAAAATGTTTTTAAAGGAATCCTTCCGTCATTTCCCAAATAAGGTACTTTATGACCTTTTCGACAAATTAAAGTAAGAATGATTTTTAACTTATACGGCAGGTGCGGCTATATTATGATATTATAACACCTTATAATATTCCCTTACAAGTTTATAATAATATTTTCAAAATAAATGTTTTCTTTTATAATTATGTGACTTTTAAATGATTTCAAAATAGAAATAGATATTTCTCTCAAATTGTTTTGATTTCATCTATATCAAAATCCTTTGATGGATTTTACATTTTTTTGAAGTTAATTTATTATGATAAAATCTTCCATATTGTATTTATGGTTTTTTGATATATTTGACTATGGATGTGTTATTTTTATACCCTTCATGGTTTATGGTTAAATTATTAACATTTCGTATTCTATTTTTAATAAGAATATGTATGTTATGTTTCAACCTTTTCATATGAGGAATGAATTTGATTTAGTAAGTGACAAGTGGAGCCCACTATAGCTCCTCGATGCATTGTTAGGTCTCCAGAGAAAAATTAGTTTCTTATCATAAGGCCTTGAAAAAATCTTATTTGTAGTCTTTGCATGAGGCATTGACTATGTGGTTATGATGTCTGGCATTATGCATTTCATCATTATGAAATTAGATATTGATATTACATGTGATTATAAGACTAGTATAATATCCATGTGATTAAGTAAATGGAATTATTTTATTTATATTTTCCATATTATGCTGAATTTTAAGTTTAAAAGGATTTTGTTTTAGTCTTATATATTACCATAAATATTTAGGCTTATTTATGATAGTTTCTGCTATATTGTTATCCTTACTGAGAATCTGAGCTCACCCCTATCTTATTTTTTCTCTTTCCAAGTATTTGAAGAAGTGTATTATTATTAACCTTGAGGTAAAGGAAAAGTATATGAGTGTGTTTAAATGGTACCCAATGTTTTTTTTTATTTCATGATGTAATGTAAAACTTATGTATGTATCTAGTGCTTCCAAATCTAATAAACTAATAAGTCTTTAGAGACTTGATTTATTATGATCATGAAAAAGTTATGTAATAATGCACCTACTCTGGGTAAATAGGGTCAGGGATTTACAAAAGATATTACACTTAGTGGTTAAATTGGAGTATAAGAAATATTTTGAAGTTAGATATTTAAATTGTGATCTCAAAAAAATCTGAGGAGAAGTGGAAGTTGTAGTTATACATTCTCGATGATATTAAGAGGAAGTAATATAAAAAATACTTTATTTATAAGGCAAAATAAAGGTTATCCATGATTTCATGATCATTTAGAAATTCTTTAAACCCAAAGATAAGGTATTTATTTTTAAATCTCAATTAAGGATCTTTCTAAAACAATTATGTTTGGGTATTCTATAGAATTTTCTTTTAATAATGTTTTTGACCATGGTATGGTGGATATAGGTAGAGAAGAAGGGATTTATTTCAAGTTTAATGGGAATCACCTCAATACATACTTTCATATGGTGAACAAGGTGTGAAAATTTTCTAACATACATTTTGAATAGTGATATGCCTTAGTTTGTCAAGCCTGATACGTTAAATGTATCAATGGTCAGGTGGTAACCCATTATTTCATAAAATACTACAAAAAGTTATTTTTTTGAATTTTCATATAAAATAATGACTGTGTGTTTGATTCTATGTGTGCTTAAGTTATATGATGAATGTTGTTAATTACTTCAACTGATATTCTTACTTCTTCTTCTCTTTTATTATGCTACTTTCAATGAATTTTATTTTACATTCCTTTAAAACTATATGAATCACTATGTTTCTTTATTTTATTATTTTTTATGGTTTTGTTGTTTTCCCCTGATAATTTTCCCTACTACTACTCTATATTTTTTTCTTCTTTTTCTCTTATTTATCAATTTTAGATAACTTGTTGACTACTCTAATGTATTTAACCACACTCTTCCCCTTTATGGGGTCTTTCACACATTTCTCCATTGCTCATGGCACATAAAACCAAGGCAGTTCTCATTTTTTGGTTCCAATTTTGTTATTTAATTTACTATTATCCTTCTTAAAATTCACCTTCTCTCCCTTCTCCACCTTAAAGTGGTCACGTGGGACCTTTCTCAAACTTAAGTAGGGGGAGGTAACTTATATATTTAATAACCCATTTTATAAATACCTTAACATTTCCATAGGTGACATGTTTCCTGTAGAGACCATTTAAGGGATGATATAACTATCGTATAACTATATTAGTTAAATTAAAAAGGTTGTGGGTGAATCATTTTATAATTTTTTATATTCCTGGATTGATAAACTTGTTCTTGATGTGTGTGAGCAAAAGAAGATTCAAATATTGTTATTTAAAATTCTATCTTAAATCATTTTTATTAAGGATTAATTTTGTGATAAATTCTTTTAAATTAATGAAATTATTAAAATGGAAGTAAATTTTGGAATGATGGGGGGAGTAAATATTTGAAATTATTGAAATCATACACATGGTTATTATGTGGTTTTCATTTCATAAGCACTTGACTTTCTTAAACAATTATTTAGGATAATTCATTTGAAATATTTCAAACAAAAATAAAATGTTGATATCTCAAAATAATAAAATATATGTGATATAAAATAACAAACAAAAATTGATGAAAACCCTTTCATACTTAAATTGGAAATTCAATGAGATTGTGTGACCATTAAAAGTGGTATCCCTACATTTAGTGACTATGAAGTATTGTTTTTAACTAACTCAAGTGTGTGGTGCAATGTAAATGGATAGAGTGATACTATTTTAAATTAATAAGTAAAATTTCATATTTAAACAAAATTCATGAAAGTTTAAATCTTGAAATTTTCAAATTAACTCTACCTTTTGTGATTTCCTTGAGGGTCAGAAAGTCTTAAAGGGTGCATGTGGTATTTTCAAAAATTATTTGGTCACAACATGTTTTTATTTGGTTTATGTAAACTATGAAATCTTTACTTGTTTCTCAGGTGTCCCCTTTGGAATGATTTTCAAAGTAATTATTTAAGAATAAAAAAATGATCAAGTTTGTGGTAATTTGATGCACTAGGACCCATGGGATAATTTCACATTAATTTTCACTAAAAATGTAATTTTTATTCATTTAATTGTATATATTTAATTAACATGTTTATATAGGAAATAATTTGGCATAAAATGGATAATTTATCAAAATTGGCTTGAATCGGGAGTTTTTGTTGCAAAATGGAAGCATTTGGGCTCATTTTCAAAGTTTCAGAGTTTTTTTAAACCATTCTCCCAGCCTAGGAAACTATGAAACATACAACACCAATATGTAGAACACCTCACATGGTTTACCCATGGTTAACTGAACTATATTCCTAGCCTAATAAATTGAGTGAGATATAATTTTAGGAGGTGGAACCATGTGACTGATCTATGAATGGTTAATTGAACTGTGAAACTTTGCCTAGGAACTGTGTATCTCGTAATGAAGATTGATGGAACCATGTGCACAATATATACATTATTTATCCAATTGTTTTCCAAAACTATGCACCATTGGATAGCTAGACACCTACTTATTATCTACCATTATAACGACTATTTTGAATAGGGATTATAACCCCTAACCACCCATAGATATTGGGGTCCACAAAATTAATGGTCTCTATCTATTTTTGAAATATTATTAGGGATATATAAGGGAGAAGATCTTGAAAATCATAGGAGGTGTAATTGAAACATTTTTCATAACGGTGTCTTGTATTTTTATTTTTCTTCTCTATGTTGTAATGATCACTGATGGTAAGAAGATCATGGTTATCATCATTTTTACTATATATAGATAACATCTTCCCTTTATTGGGGATTTGGATGAAAATGGAGAATAATTTTTTTAATTCAATTATTATTGTTTTTTCCATACATTTATTTCATAGTTTCTTCATACTAATTTTCTTCCAACTAGTGTTTATATTGTATCGGACCAAGAACAAAATTTCCAAGCATACCTGAAGGAATTTCAATGAATGTACCTATGAAAATAGGTTTTTTTCATCATCTCCTTGGTTTTTTTCATTAAATGTTATGAAAATTATATTATCAGGACAATAAATGGATTATTAAGAACTTAAATAAAATCTACTAGACCATGGAGATCTTGAAACAATTGAATCCTAAGGATGATATTTATCATGATCAACATGAAAATTAATATAGTTAAATCAAATTAATCCCCATTGATGGCCATAACCCTGATGCATTTTATTGTAAACCAAGAGACACCAATTTATCATTCCAACAGTTTTTCTTTTAGGTAATATTAGTTTTAAGATTTTAAATTTAGGGTAAATTAAAGATCTAATTTTTTATAAAAAAATTATCAATTATTAAAATAATTAACTATGGAATTAAAAATGATAACTACCCATGATTTCCCTACAGATCAACCCCAAACATCCTTTATACACATATTAGAGTTGGGTATAAATTTAAGTTGGGCCATAAAAAAGTAACTAGTCAGGTGGAACAAAACTAAGAATTAATGACTCTATATAAAAGAGATTAGTTTTTAAATACAAAATATGTCTCAATAGAGTGGAATTGAGATGAAAAACCCATTAAAGAGGTCAAAAAATGTAATGTTAGAGTCAATCAATGAAACGATTATGTAAAAAAAATCTAAATCCACACAAAATAACATGAAATACAATATAAAAAATCATAGGTCATAACATACATAATCATGACATAACATAGTCAATAAAGAAGTGATATAACTTAATGAAAATAAATTCAGTTAAGAATACCTTACCTCTATATTTGACTTGACTCGTATATCCACTAACTTACTAAAAAATAAAATTATATTAATTATATACTTTATTTAGAAAATATTTCATGTTTTCCCTTAATATTATCCCTTATTGTAATACCTGATGTGTACTATTGGGTTTTATAAATTCAAGAGAATTTTTCATTTTGAATTGATTGATTGGTCAGATTTTGAAATTGGATTTGAAATTGAATTTTGGAGGTTGGGACCCCTCAAATGAGGTATTTTAATAATTTAATTAAGCTAAAATCATGTTGAGAGGGATTGGTAGAGTAGTGGGAGATCCCTGTAGAAGGTTAGGATGGTCAGGGTTGTAGTCTACAACCATCATACAGCTGGTGGCCTAGATAGTGGCACTTGAATTCTGCATGTAGCCACTGACTAACTAGAGGGATTTTTGGGAGATAAATTAAATTTTTTTGCCCTCATGTTTTTAGAAGGGAGTCACCCTTCACCTATTTTTTTATATTTGCAAACCAAGGGTTTGAACCTTCCCTCTTATGCCATATTAAGTCATCATCATTTTGAAATTTTTATTAAGGAAGAAAAACAACTGAAAACCCCTGATGATCTCTCTCTATGATGATCTTCTTCCTTACCCTCCTCCTCTTATTCTAATTTTCATTTCTCATGGGCTAGGTTTTAAGGATGATTCCACTAGAGAATGGTGGAATTTTCTTAATATGATAAGTATTATGTGATTCTTATCAAGAGGGTATCTTAGGACAACATATACATATTATTTCTCGATGATTCATTGAAGTTATATTACAAAGAATATTTATTTAATGTTTTTATTAAATTTAAATTTAATTGGGTATTTTATCAACGCTGGTTGAAATTTAATTTTCCCAAGATGGTATTAGAGGCACGACATGCACCCCCCACATGAATTTTGTTTATGTTAGATCTGATAAGGTCACTCAATAGGAATTTCATCGATTATACCGAGTTATATAATTTAGAAATAAATTCTGAATTTTTTTAATTAATTATTTTTTGGTTCTAATTAATTAATTTTAGTTGTTCTAGCTTGGAATAAATGCTTGGTTAAGGGATTGGGATCATACAGATCTGAGATGAGGCTTAGAAATACTAATAAAAATTTTCCGAATAGGAATTAAATGGAATGAGAATTAGAATGAGGTAGGTTATCCTTGGTATGATCCATATGGCCTTATTCATGAAGGATATTTTTCATGTGTATGTGTGGTCTCACTACTAAGGTGATGAACCTTTTTAATTAATTTAATTGGATGATTTAATTTCAATAGTTCAGTTTAAATTAAATTATTAAACATTTATAACCACTTGAGAATAAAAGGAACAAAGTGCCTAGTCCACTTTAAAACTAGTGTACTATCTTGACCCCTTGGTTGATGAAAGATAAGGCTTATACTGCTGTTTAATCAATAAGGTTTTCCTTATGACTTTTCCATTCCTTCTTGTTTTGAAAATCACAAACACCTTATCTATAAGGAAAATCTCTTTCATAAGGAAAATCGCTTTTATAAGGAAATTCTCATTTATAAGGAAAATCCCTTTTATAAGGAATATTATCCTTATCTTATTTTCATTATCTATATCCATATATTTCTTAAGTATAAGAATCATATTCATTTCTATACTCTCCAAATAGTTTAAAGTATTGATATGAAGCATTCTGTTTTAGACTCCGAATTCTGGATGAGAACTGTAATGAAGTTCCACTCCGAATTCTGGATACGAACTCTGATAAAGTTCTACTCCGAATTCTGGATACGAACTCTTATGAAGTTCAACACCGAATTCTAATGACGAATTCTGATTACGAATTCTAATAACGAATTCTGATTACGAATTCCCATTACGAATTCTGATTACAAATTCTCATTACGAATTCTTATTCCGAATTCTCATTCCGAATTCACCTATTAAACAGAATCTGATCATCCTTGGTGTATACACTCCGAATTTATTTAGAATCCAAATATTATTTTTAGTTAGACTCCGAACTTTAATTTTGCTTACACTTGTATAAGTTGTCTACTCTTTGATATTTTGTTTACACTCCGAACCTTCACTCCGAACTTTTGAGTTAGACTTAAAACGATGTCGTACATTCTGTTACACTTGTTTTGTTTTAAAACGATGTTGTCTATTCTATTATAAACTAACCGTTTGTTAAGTTACACATGTATAGGTCCCTCTGATTTTTAAGGAAAATATGACCGTTGGAGGAGGGATCCAACCGTTGGAAATTTTCCTATAAATAGGATCTCATTTGAAAGAGCTCATAACAACTTCTTCGACATTGTTCACACAAGCTGTTGAAGTGATTTCTAGAGAGAGAGGATCTTATTAACTCTCAGCTTTGTGCAGAAAGTTTGAACTGCTTGTTCAAACTTTGACTCGTGTAGATTTTCTTTGTGCGACTCTGAATGTTGGTGATTACATTCGAGGACTTCCGGGGATAGGAAGACAGAGGTGCCGACTACCTTAAAGTTAAAGGGATTCCTTGTTGAGGAAGACAGAGGTTCCAACTACCTTGAAGTTGAGGGCTTGCGGGGATAGCAAGACAGAGATTCCAATATTCATATCGAGGGCTTACCCCGGTGTGGGTAAGAGATTCTTTCTTGAAAGTGTAAATCAAGGGACCTTTATCCAAGGTTGTTGGATACCCTTCTCTTTGGGTTAAAAGACTTTTATCTTGTTACTTGTAGTATTACTACTTATTTGTTTCCGCTGCATATTGTATTGTAAGGAAATTATTACTTTCTTATACTTCCTTACTTGTACTTTGTATCATTTAGATACTATACGCTTTAAGGTAGAATCTCATATTGTGATCTCCAGTTAAGTTTCAACTTCTGGAACCATATTTCTGGAATCTACTCTCGGAATCTCTTTCTAGTTTTAAGCAAGTATATAGAACTTTAATTTTATAACTTCATTCCTTATTCCAGTTTTTAATTGGTGTTAGAGGTGTTGTGAATTTGCTTAGTTTAACTTTATTAAACTTAGATCTCTCCTTTGTTTAAGGAAATTTTTAAAGTGTACAATTCACCCCCCCCCCCCTCTTGTATTTTGAGCATTTACATCATTATTTCGATCCTACAATTGCCACTACAAAAGGGGCCTTCAACAATGATGACCTTTATCAGTGCTATAAAAAAGAACTGATAAAGGCGACCTTTATGAGTGCTTCTATTTAGTACTGAAAAAAGGTACCTTTATTAGTGATTTATTTTTATCACTAATAAAGGGTACCCTTTATCAGTGCTTTATTTGTAGTGTTGGTAAAGGTCCATAATAAAATGAAATAATTAAACAAATAAAAATTTAAAACAATGTAAACAATTTTATTAATTAAATAATTACTCGAAAAAAATGAATAAATTGAATATACATATATTTAAATTATAAAAATTAATAAATAGTATATATTAAATATATTGATATCTAAAATGAATAAAATTAAATAATTAAATGAATAAAAAATGAGTACATTAAGAAAAATATTAAATATTTTATTAGTTGAATAATTATTGATAAAAATGAATAAATATATTATACATATATATAGATTATAAATATTAATAAATAGTATATTATATATATCAATATAATTATTCAAATATATAATATATTATAGGTACTTAGGGGTAAAATTACAAAGAAACATATAAATGCAACACACACAACCTGATAGGCATAACCCCCCCAAGGGATAACTCATACATTTTTTGGTGGCCTGAAGGCCCTATGGACATGAAGTCCATTACAAAGCATGTAGCTCAGGTGCTCAGCACCTGCAACTATTTTTTGCATCATAATTTCCCACCTGAGGACTATCTATGAAGGTCATCGCCTGACCCGCCCCGCATTACGCCCCTTCCATGATTCTCGTCACCTGACCGAGTTTCCCTGTATTCCCCAACTGTGATTCGATTGACTAACCAAGCCACCCCCACGCAGCTCATGACCCACCTCCGCTGCACCGGATGGGCATCACTACCCTTTAATCCTCAAATTATTTAAAGATGTCTGGATTTGTACCCAAGTTTTTTATGTATTATTATAGGGTGCTTACCACTAAGCCAAGCAATAACTACTAATATATATTGTAACATCCCGAGTAAGTAATGAATAATAGATATTTTTATCTAATTTATTTATATGATTAGATTATCTTTTGAATTGGTCTTAATGTGTAATATGAATATATTTTTACAATTTAATCCAATGGTGGTCATTGGAATCAATTTCACTTTGAAATTGGACTTAAACTAGTGTCAATCTTTTGATACTTATTGTTTCATAAAAACACGCTATTTGCTCTGACAGCGGGAATTAATTATTAAATTAATTAATGTGACTTATATGTTTTGAATTTTGTAAAATAGACTTCATTTTTGAATTCGTAATATCAAATATAGCTTACGGTGAATTTTTGGTAATTTTCTGAAAAACTTCAATTTTTGATGAATAGTGAAACCACTAAGTGGTACTTATAAAGACTGATTTTCCGTTTAAATGAAATTTTTCCATCATTGTGTTTTGAATTTCAAAAATCCGACATACATGGTTGTCATTAAGAAGTAAAATGTGGTTCAATGGGATTAAAATAATTTTTTGGTGAATAGTAACTTATTAAGTTTTTAATCGTGATTAGTGGTAATTAGGGTAGTTTAAGGTATAAATAATGATTTAATAAAATGAAATGACCTAGACACATGTCCCAACCTTATTGGTTGTGTAATGGCCGACCAATACAAGCCATGGGTCAACTTGGGGACACCATGGAGACACTTTGGTTGGGAAATGACTTAAATAACATTTTATGTAAAAGTAAAAATGACACAAACATAATATGTTTTACGAAAACAATTTTTACATGGGGTTATAAAGATCAGATTTTTGATTATAAATAGTAATTGGAAAGATAAAAAGATTTCCTACATCATAGTATTTTTCTTATAATTTTTAGACTTTAAATAAATTAAATTATTTATGACATCATGATGATGCAGTGATGACCTCATTATTTAACGATTTAAATAAAATAGAAAGATAATGTAAAATCTATGAACTAAACATGTCCAAAACCAATTGGATGAGTTTATTTCGAACCCTTATCACCTTATCCACGAATTATATCAATGTGGGACCTTTTAAAACAGAAAAATATTTTCAAATAAAGTAATATTTCTTTGCTTTCCAAAAGTGCCCCTCCTCTCCTCTTATAAAAGGCCCCCACCTCTACCTCATTTAACACACTTCTCAAGCCTTCGGCTCGTCCAACCCCTGCCCATTTACTCTCTCCACATCCCTCTCCTAATCCTAGAGGATTTCCTTTGGGCAGAATCCTTTCAAAGGAAGCCTTTAGGCTCAAATCAAAAGGAGTTACACTTTTAAAGGTAATTCATTCTCTCATGTTCATTTGTTTTATTTTGCTTCTCCAACCCCCTAAACTCTTTTTATTTACTTATTTTGTAACAACACCAGTATCTTAAATATAATAGGATGTTGTTATAAGATTTATTTGAGCTAAACTCTCACACAACTACATCAAATGGTTAAAGAACATACGGTTTCCGTGGATGGTGAAATTCTGCCTCCCGAAACGATGATTGTTCAATACTCATTTAACACCTTCAAAGGTGGCCATTAAGATGTCACTATATTTATATATGATATATAATATGTTTATTTTTTCCTTAAGCTTCTGTTTTTTTTCATTTTGGGCATACCTTTATGGTTTCTATTATGGGTATACGCGATATCTTCATTTTAGGAAGTGCGGACTACCGCCCCCTAAAAGTGATTTGATTCGTTGATACCATATGTGGGATGTGTAAAGGATAAAGTTAATGATATTATATATGATGTTATACTGGAATTATAATATACCTATATATAATTATTATTTCATTCCATTAAAGTATGAGATAGAAATGAAAGTAGCGTTCATGCGTACGTACGGCTTACCGTCTCCATGAACGGTGCATTTCATTTCTTATCCCCAAATGTAATGTACTATTAAAAGTACATGTATATAATGGATATATATAATGAATGATATATCTAAATGAAGAATATAATTCTGGAATTAAAATATACATACCTCTCATTTAGTTTTAATTCCATTAATATGACAAAGAAATGAAAGTAGTGTTCATGCGTACGTACGGCTTACCGTCTCCATGAACGGTGAATTTCATTTCTTACCTCTAAATGATTATGTAATATTATAAATACATGAATATTCTGGATATATATGATATATATGATATCCAAATAGGGAATTTCATTCTGAATATAAAGAACCTTTGACCGCACGAACAACATGTAATTGTAAGAAGTCCACTTTCGACTTAAGAACCAAATATTGACAAAACAAACATTATTAACTTAAATGGTTACATAATGTTTATAACATGGAAATAAGTGATATAAAAGGAATAATGATCTTGAAAAAGGTTCTTAAACAAGTATAAATTAACTCAAGTTTATTATTCAGGACATTAAAGAACGATTGAGTCAAGTCGGACCCGAGGTAAGGGAACTTCTTAACCCAATTTCCATTCTTTGGGTTAATCTCCTACTTTCAAATTATGTCATGATGTTATTATGTCCTATCTTGTATTTGTACTTTATTTAAGTGTAATTATAGTGAATACACATTATAGATCTATTTTATTTAAAAAAATTGATATTTGTAAGGTACTTCGTCTCAATCTCCTTTCATTGAGGCATATTTCGTTTTATACACAACTTTCTTTTATACGGTGTATAAACCCATTTGAATTTTACTTTTATACAAAAGGAATCTTTTTCTACTAAGCGTTTTACTAAATGACAAAAAGGAATGTTTTTTTAACTTACGCGGTGACAACGACCTTTTCCGCCGCCGCGAGTATTATTTGGTCTTTGGCTTCCTCAACAAGCCGTTATGTTTTTTTAAAATGAAATAAATACCATATACTCTTTTATGTATTTTGGTATTGAAAATGGTTTTGATAAAGGATTCTATTATGATATATTGTGATTGAAATGTGGAAATGTTATCATTCCTTTATATTGGTTTTATGTTTTATGATTTTATATTGGTACTTGGACATTTGACGGGTGGTTACGTTATAAACCATATGACGGGTGGTGCCGTGAATACCTGGACGGGTGGTTACGTTATAACCTCTAATGCATTGGTTATGGAAGTCGGCCGTATGGCTATTCCATTAAGTATGTATGTAAATTGGCCGTATGGCTATTCCATTAAGTGATATGTGTGGAAGTCGAACGTATGGTTATTCCACTTAAGTATGTTTATGTCCCAAGTTACCTTTATATATGCTATGTGTTCTTTATATGGGTTTTATGGTAATCCTTTGGTTACAAAAAGGTAAGTAATGATACTTTATTCAGTGAAGAGTTTTTACTACTTCATGAAGGTGAAGGTATTACTTTGATAGAGTATACATGTTTTACTTGATGTTTGAAAAAGTAACAGTTTTCATTCTTTGTGTATCCCTTACTGAGCTTTTTATGCTCACCCCAAGTTTTTCGAAATGTTTTTCACAGGACTTAAAGTGGAATAAGGTCAAGTATGGGATCAAGGGAATGTCATGCTATCTAAAACATGGAACTATACATATTTCTTTTTAAGAGTTTTTATTTTATGGAAACTTAGTAGAAGTGTATACTTTGTAATCTTTTAAGATGTAATGTAATAGTTATGTTCTAATTCTCTAAAACTCTAAACCTGAAAAGATCCTCAATGTGAATTATTCATTTAATTCAATATTAAGTAAGGTTTAAGGCTGGGGCCTTATAGTTGGTATCAGAGGTCGCTTTAGATAACTTTAGGAGTTAGAATTCTATTAAATGATTATCCAAAAGAAATTCTTTTAAATGATATAGCATTTGAAGATTACCATGTTGCTTCATCTAAGACATGTTTGTTCAGAATGGTTTTCCACGGAGGAAACAGGGAAGCAGTGCTAGGAAGGCATACAGAAGGAAATAACCTTCCGAATCAGCATCTAGAAATGGTCGGAATTGGAACTGAACAGTTTGTTGCAGTAATGGCGCAGTTGACTCAAGCGATAAATGGTGGTGGTATCCATGCACGAGATCAACCAGATCAACCGCAGAGGAACATGTCAGTGGTGGAACATTTCATGAGGCAACATCCCCCATCATTCAGAGGATCATCTGAACCTGTGCAAGATGAAGGGTGGATTAAATCACTAGAGAAGATTTTTGATGTCATGGGGTGTTCAGAACATCAAAAGTTTTGTCTTGTTGTTTACCGTTTTGAAGGTGAAGCTAATAAGTGGTGGTCGATGGTGAAAAATATAAGGGATAGTGATGAGATTGAAGATCTTCACTGGGACGAATTCAAAGGTATGTTTCTTGAGAAGTATTTTCCTAAGGTGGTTCATCTTAGGATGGAAAAACAGTTCCTAGATTTGAGGCAGGAGGATGATTCAGTGGATGCTTATGAAGAAAAGTTCACTCAATTGTCAAGGTATGCTCCAAACTTCATACGAGATCTTGATAGTAAAATAAACCGTTTTTACTCAGGGTTAAAGCCAAAGTATCGAAGGGCTTTAGCTTCTCGTGAGTTTAAAAGTTATGAAAAACTTGTTCGATGTGCGGAGAAGGTGGAAATGGAGTTTGCCGATGATCAGGTGTTCTATGACAAACAACAGAATAAGAGGTATAGTTGGCAGGCAAAGTGGAAGAATTCATCAAAGAAGCAAGGAGGTAAGAAGACCAAATATCCATCCTGTGAGAAGTGTGGTAAAATTCATCCTGGAGAATGTTTATCCAATTCTGGTAAGTGCTTTCGATGTGGTAAGTCTGGTCATATTGCTTGTAACTGTAAGGAAGATGATCAAGCAGGAAATGAAAAGCCAACGGTAAGATGTTTTAAGTGTAATGAAATGGGTCATTATGCAAATGAGTGTCCAATGAAGAACTCAACTGGGGGAATGCAGCCAGACTACAAGCAGAAAGGGGTGGAGAAATCCTTTGCAACAACTTCAGCAGATGTTGGTACATCGAATGAAGTGGTATCAGCTCCAGGGAGCTCAGTATTTTTCGAAGGTTTACTTGAGGTCGGGGTACCATTAGTTGAAAGTAAAAGAAGCAGACGTTACGAAGACTGCGTTCCATACTAGATATGGCCATTATGAATTTGTAGTTATGCCTTTTGGATTAACCAATGCACCTGCTGTATTCATGGACCTTATGAATAGAATTTTCCATGAGTTCTTGGATAAGTTTGTGTTTGTGTTTTGAGATTTGGGAAGAGATTTTCTGTGCCTTGTGATTCACAGTTGAAGACAGAGTTGTTATGTGAATCTCATAGTTCTCCGTTTTCAGTTCATCCGGGTAGTATTAAGATGTACAGAGATCTGCGGGAGTATTACTGGTGGGATGGAATGAAAAGAGATATTGCTGATTTTACTGTGAAGTGTTTGACTTGTCAACAGGTTAAAGCAGAGCGGTAGTTACCGAAAGGGATGCTTCAGCCTTTACCAGTGCCAGAGTGGAAATGGGAGAATATGTCAATGGACTTTGTTGTTGGATTACCAAAGACATCTCGAGGTAATAATGCAATCTGGGTTATTGTTGATCGTTTGACCAAATCTGCTCATTTCCTTGCTATACGAGATACTTTTTCCCTAGATCAACTTTCCCGTTTGTATCTTAAAGAGATAGTCAGGTTACATGGAGTTCCTCTCTCCATTGTATCGGATCGTGATCCCAGGTTTACTTCTAACTTTTGGAAAGGCCTTCAGAAGTCGTTGGGCACTGAATTAAATTTTAGTACAGCTTTTCATCCTCAATCAGATTGGTAGTCAGAACGAACAATCCAGACATTGGAGGATATTCTACGAGCTTGTTCTATGGATTATCAGGGAAGTTGGGACCAGCGTCTTTCTTTGGTTGAATTTTCATATAATAACAGTTTTCATTCCAGTATACAGATGGCACCATTTCAGGCATTATATGGGAAGCAGTGTCGAACTCCAGCTTTCTGGGATGAAGTGGGTGAAAGGAAGTTGATGGGACCGGAATTGGTAGAAGAGATGGCAGAAAAAGTTCAGCTGATTCAGAAGCACATGAGAACAGCTTAGAGCAGGCAGAAGAGTTATGCGGACAACCGGAGGAAGGATCTATCTTTCGAGGTAGGTGATCATGTTTTTCTCAAGGTTTCTCCTTGGAAAAGTGTGATGAGTGTTGGGCGGAGAAAAACGGGAAAGATGGCAAGAGGGGGGGGTGAATTGCCTTTTTAAAAATGATTAACAAATTAAAAATCAAAGTAAAAATTCAGCGGAAATAAAGAGGCAATCACACAAGAAATTGTTAACGGAGTTCGGCCAAAAACCCGGCCTACGTCTCCGCTCCCAACTAAACCGTTGAGAGATTCCTACCGCTTGCTTTTCAATGCTTTTAGCAAGAAACCCACTAGGCTTTGAGGTAGCACTAGGACCTATTACAGCTTGCTTTTGGTGGTTGAGCAAGAACCCACTTGCTTTTAATGGTTTAGCAAGAACCCACTATCCTTCTTACAGGTGAAGGATAGCTCACCTACGTCTCAAGCTATTTAAAGGAAAGCTTGACAACCTCTTCACACCTTAGTGGTGATGTGAAACCCAAAAGAAAGAGGGGATGAGAAAAGTTTGGGTTTTGTAGGCACAAACCCAATTTTAAGCTCAAAATATATAAAGCAAGAAAAACCGTAATTGAGGAAGACTTGGGCGCCAAAGTATGATGGAGTTGATCTAGCATGCTCTCCCAAGCTTCTTGAGGTGCTCCTTGGATTGGAAATTGGTTGGAGCACTTGAGGATCCTTGAAGGTGGAGCGCCGGAGGTTCGCCAAATGTTCAACAATATGTCCGAGCGCTTGGTATATGATCTGATTGGTGTCTGGGGCTTCCTTGGCCTTTATTTATAAGCATGGAACCCATTGGGGGCCTTCGGAGCCATTGGAGAGGCTTAAAGAGCCGTTGGAGGCCAAAAGAAGGTTGACTGGTCAAACCCAACGGCTAGTTTGACTGGGCTACCGGCTGGCCGGTGTAGGGCCACCGGCTGGCCGGTGGGTAGACAGTAGCTACCACTGTTTCATCAGTTTGCCACCGGCTGGCCGGTGACAGAGCCACCGGCTGACCGGTGGAACCTGGCAGTGGGCAATGCCTCTGCCAGGTCCACCGGCTGGCCGGTGCTATCACACCGGTTGGCCGGTGGACTGAATTTCAGTCCACTTCTTGTCCATTCTTGGGCCAATCCTTTGGCAATCTTTTTCCTATCATCCACAACACTTAAAAACAAGGTTAGACAAATAATAAGGTGATTGTGATCATGAAAATCAAACAACGAGGGGAACGAGAGGTACAACAATCTCCCCCTATTTTGATGATCACAATCACCAAAAAAATTAAAGTAAAAACACATAAAAGAAAGACATGCTTAAAGGATAAGGAAAGTAAATGCTAAGCATGATCAAAAGGATTCTCCCCCAATCAATCAAGAATTTCTCCCCCTTTGTGATTATCAAAATAGCTTGGGGCATAAAAATTTGATTGAGGGAAAGGGTTTGAAAAACTAGAAATGAGAATTGAAAGATCAATTGAGATTTTTGAAATTGAAATGAAAATTTGAATAACAGTTTGAATTGAAAGTTTTGAATCAAAAAACCAATTGAAATTTGAAATTTTGAAACCAAATGAAATTTTTTGAAATTGAGAGTTTTGAATCAAAAATGAATTGAAAGAGATTTTTGATTTTAAGAAAATTTCTCCCCCTAAATAAAACAAAAGATCATCGGGGAAACGAAACTATTTTTGGCCCGGAGAGACTCGCCAAAAGGGATTTTTCAATCCAAATTTGTTTCATGGCGGGTCTTCGCCTATAAAATTCGTCCGAATAAAAAATAGATTTGGGTTGACCGTACCGGGCATTTTTGCAATCACACTCATAAATGAGGTGCCCGGGTTTTTTACAATAATTGCAAAATTTGTATTGGGAGCTCCCCCTTACAAAAATAGTGGGTGCATGGGAGGAGGAGGCTTGGTTGGTATAGCCAAGTCCTTGAGTGGTCCTAGAAACCCTTTGAGAACCCAATAATTTGGTCAAATTTTGTTCACCTTGGGTGAACTTGGCTAAGGATTCTCTAAGGTTCTTAATGGTTGATTCCAAAGAATCAACATTGGGAAAATTTTGGATTTTAAGGGAGAGTTCCTCCTTCTCTTTGAGAAGTTGGTCTTTTTCGGAGGAAATATTTTTGAAATTCTTTTTCAAAGCAACGAATTTTGACGAGAGTTCGTGAAAACCATTTTCTAATTGGTCTCGCACATGTTGGAGTTCTTCGTATGACAAATGATTGAAAGAATTAGAAGAACTAGAGGATGAAGAAGAGGAAGAGGATTATGATACCTCATGTTTTTCCATTAGGCATTTTGTACCTTGTTCGCTTGAGGAGGAGGAGGATGAGGATGAGGTGTCACTCCATGTCTCCTTGAGGACCTTTTTCTTTCCTTTTTCCTTAGCCCGTTTCTTATTGAGTGGGCAATCGGGCTTGTAATGGCCCTTTTCGCCGCACCCGTAGCATTTCACCTTGGGCTTGGATTTTTCGGTGGGTTCTTGCTTTCGGTGCTTGCGGGATTTCTTCTTCTTGTGCTTCTTCATAAACTTGTGCATTTGGCGGGCGAGATTCTCCATTTCCGAGTCGCCGCTTGAAGATGAAGAAGATGAAGATGATGATGAGGAGGAGGAGCTTACTTCTTTTTGTACCTTGAGGGCGATGTTCTTTGGTGTCTTGATAGGGGTGCCCTCCTTTTGTGCTTGCCTCCTCATTGTGATCTCATACGTCATGAGAGATCCGATGAGTTCTTCGACCGGAATGTTTTTGACATCCTTAGCTTCTTGGATTGCCGTCACTTTAGGTGCCCATGAGCTCGGAAGGACCCATAGAATCTTCTTGACCATTGCTTCAGCTGAAACATCATCACCAAGAGATTTTCTACAATTGCAAACGTCAGTGAAGCGTGTAAACATTTCAGAAATAGACTCATTTGGATGCATGGAAAAAGACTCGAAATCTTGACGATACATGTCCAATCGAGTATCCTTGACTTTGTTGGTCCCCTCATGGGTAACCTCCAAAAGTTTCCAGATTTCATGTGAAGTGGTGCAAGTGGACACTCGATTGAATTCATTTCGGTCAAGGCCGCAATGTAGAGCGTTCATGGCTTTTCCATCAAGCTCGAAGTTTCTAATATCGGCGGGGGTCCATTTGGATTCGTCGGGGGAAGACAAAGAATAACCTTGCATGACAATTTTTTAAATAGGATATCCTATGCTTCTTAAAAAAGTGGTCATGCGGGTTTTCCAATAATTATAGTCGGTCCCATCAAAAAATGGAGCCCGACCCAATGAGTAGCCCTCGGGGGCGAAAGAGGTAGATGCCATCAAAAATGATCTTTAATTTGAAACCGGTTAGGGAATTATTCAAATACTTGCTCTGATACCAATTGTTGGGCGGAGAAAAATGGGAAGGATGGCAAGAGGGGGGGTGAATTGCCTTTTTAAAAATGATTAACAAATTAAAAATCAAAGTAAAAATGCAGCGGAAATAAAGAGGCAATCACACAAGAAATTGTTAACGGAGTTCGGCCAAAAACTCGGCCTACGTCTCCGCTCCCAACTAAACCGTTGAGAGATTCCTACCGCTTGCTTTTCAATGGTTTTAGCAAGAAACCCACTAGGCTTTGAGGTAGCACTAGGACCTATTACAGCTTTCTTTTGGTGGTTGAGCAAGAACCCACTTGCTTTTAATGGTTTAGCAAGAACCCACTATCCTTCTTACAGGTGAAGGATAGCTCACCTATGTCTCAAGCTATTTAAAGGAAAGCTTGACAACCTCTTCACACCTTAGTGGTGATGTGAAACCCAAAAGAAAGAGGGGATGAGAAAAGTTTGGGGTTTTTAGGCACAAACCCAATTTTAAGCTCAAAATATATAAAGCAAGAAAAACCGTAATTGAGGAAGACTTGGGCGCCAAAGTATGATGGAGTTGATGTAGCGTGCTCTCCCAAGCTTCTTGAGGTGCTCCTTGGATTGGAAATTGGTTGGAGCACTTGAGGATCCTTGAAGGTGGAGCGCCGGAGGTTCGCCAAATGTTCAACAATATGTCTGAGCGCTTGGTATATGATCTGATTGGTGTCCGGGGCTTCCTTGGCCTTTATTTATAGGCATGGAACCCATTGGGGGCCTTCGGAGCCGTTGGAGAGGCTTAAAGAGCCGTTGGAGGCCAAAAGAAGGTTGACTGGTCAAACCCAACGGCTAGTTTGACTGGGCTACCGGCTGGCCGGTGCAGGGCCACCGGCTGGCCGGTGGGCAGACAGTAGCTACCACTGTTTCATCAGGTTGCCACCAGCTGGCCGGTGACAGAGCCACCGGCTGACCAGTGGAACCTGGCAGTGGGCAATGCCTCTGCCAGGTCCACCGGCTGGCCGGTGCTATCACACCGGTTGGCCGGTGGACTGAATTTCAGTCCACTTCTTGTCCATTCTTGGGCCATTCCTTTGGCAATCTTTTTCCTATCATCCACAACACTTAAAAACAAGGTTAGACAAATAATAAGGTGATTGTGATCATGAAAATCAAACAACGAGGGGAACGAGAGGTACAACAATGAGATTTGGTAAGAAAGGAAAGTTGAGTCCAAGGTTCATTGGACCATATGAAATTCTGGAGAGAGTTGGATCAGTTGCTTACCGAGTGGATTTACCTCCGATTTTATCTCAGGTACACAATGTTTTTCATGTTTTGATGTTGAGAAAGTATATGCCAGATCCATCTCATGTTTTGAGTCCAGAGGTAGTTCAGCTGGAAGAGAACCTATCTTATGAGGAACAACCGGTCCAGATTCTTGACCACAGGGAGCAAGTGTTACGGAATAAGGTGATTCACCAGGTAAAGGTTTTGTGGAAAAACCACATGATTGAAGAGGCAACATGGGAATCTGAAAATGCAATGAGGCATAAGTACCCCCATTTATTCGATAAGTAAATAAATTACAGGGATGAAATTTTCTAAAGGGGGGAAGGATGTAACATCCCAAGTAAGTAATGAATAATAGATATTTTTATCTATGTCTATTAATGATTAAGATAGTGTTTTAGAGGCTTAAAATGAAAATAAATCCAATCTTAAGCATGGAATACACTAGTATTCTTAAAAGATTGTTTTACTGCCTTATGATGGAAAACCCTTTTTAAATCTATCTTTTGAAAATTTTATAAGCTATGTTTTTCAAAATAAACTTATTCTTTATGATTGGGACATCAAAATTTACTTTGTGTGAATTTTTGGTATTTTTCTGACAATGTTCATTTTTTAATGAATAGTGAAAAATACTGCATTTTACATCAAAACTGCTTTTTAATCTAATTTATTTATATGATTATATTATCTTTTGAATTGGTCTTAATGTGTAATATGAATATATTTTTACCATTTAATCCAATGGTGGTCATTGGAATCAATTCCACTTTGAAATTGGACCTAAACTAGTGTCAATCTTTTGATACTTATTGTTTCATAAAAACACGCTATTTGCTCTGACAGCGGGATTTAATTATTAAATTAATTAATGTGACTTATATGTTTTTAATTTTGTAAAATAGACTTCATTTTTGAATTCGTAATATCTAATATAGCTTACGGTGAATTTTTGGTAATTTTCTGAAAAACTTCAATTTTTGATGAATAGTGAAACCACTAAGTGGTACTTATAAAGACTGATTTTCCGTTTAAATGAAATTTTGCCATCATTGTGTTTTGAATTTAAAAAAATCCGACATACATGGTTGTCATTAAGAAGTAAAATGTGGTTCAATGAGATTAAAATAATTTTTTGGTGAATAGTAACTTATTAAGTTTTTAATCGCGATTAGTGGTAATTAGGGTAGTTTAAGGTATAAATAATGCTTTAATAAAATGAAATGACCTAGACACATATCCCAAACTTATTGGTTGTGTCATGGACGACCAAGACAAGCCATGGGTCAACTTGGGGACCCCATGGAGACACTTTGGTTGGGAAATGACATAAATAACATTTTATGTAAAAGTAAAAATGACACAAACATAATATGTTTTACGAAAACAATTTTTACATGGGGTTATAAAGATCATATTTTTTATTATAAATAGTCATTGTAAAGATAAAAAGATTTCCTACATCATAGTATTTTTATTATAATTTTTATACTTTAAATAAATTAAATTATTTATGACATCATGATGATGCAGCGATGACCTCATTATTTAACAATTTAAATAAAATAGAAAGATAATGTAAAATCTATAAACTACACATGTCCAAAACCAATTGTATGAGTGGATTTCGAACCCTTATCACCTTATCCACGAATTATATAAATTTGGGACCTTTTAAAACCGAAACACAGTTTCAAATAAAGTAATATTTCTTTGCTTTCCAAAAGTGCCCCTCCTCTCCTCTTATAAAAGGCCCCCACCTCTACCTCATTTCACACACTTCTCAAGCCTTTGGCTCGGCCAAACCCTGCCCATTTACTCTCTAAACATCCCTCTCCTCATCCTAGAGGATTCCCTTTTGGCATAATCCTTTCAAAGGAAGCCTTTAGGCTCAAATCAAAAGGAGTTACACTTTTAAAGGTAATTCATTCTCTCATGTTCATTTGTTTTATTTTGCTTCTCCAACCCCCTAAACTCTTTTTATTTAATTCTTTTGTAACAACACCAGTATCTTAAATATACTAGGATTTTGTTATAAGATTTATTTGACCTACACTCTCACACAACTACATCAAATGGTTAAAGAACATACGGTTTCCGTGGATGGTGAAATTCTGCCTCCTGAAACGATGATTGTTCAATACTCATTTAACACCTTCAAAGGTGGCCATTAAGATGTCACTATATTTATATATGATATATAATATGTTTATGTTTTCCTTAAGCTTATGTTTTTTTTTCATTTTGGGAATACCTTTATGGTTTCCATTATGGGTATATGCGATATCTTCATTTTAGAAAGTGCGGACTATCGCCCCCTAAAAGTGATTTGATTCGTTAATACCATATGTGGGATGTGTAAAGGATAAAGTTAATGACATTATATATTATGTTATACTGGAATTATAATATACCTATATATCATTATTATTTCATTCCATTAAAGTATGAGATAGAAATGAAAGTAGCGTTCATGCGTACGTACGGCTTACCGTCTCCATGAACGGTGCATTTCATTTCTTATCCCCAAATGTAATGTACTATTAAAATTACATGTATATAATGGATATATATAATGAATGATATATCTAAATGACGAATATAATTCTGGAATTAAAATATACATACCTCTAATTTAGTTTTAATTCCATTAATATGACAAAGAAATGAAAGTAGCGTTCATGCGTACGTACGGCTTACCGTCTCCATGAACGGTGCATTTCATTTCTTACCTCTAAATGATTGTGTAATATTATAAATACATGTATATGCTGGATATATATGATATATATGATATCCAAATCGGGAATTTCATTCTGAATATAAAGAACCTTTGACCACACGAACAACATGTAATTGTAAGAAGTCCACTTTCGACTTAAGAACCAAATATTGACAAAACAAACATTATTAACTTAAATGGTTACATAATGTTTATAACATGGCAATAAGTGATATAAAAGGAATAATGAGCTTGAAAAAGGTTCTTAAACAAGTAGAAATTAACTCAAGTTTATTATTCAGGACGTTAAAGAACGATCGAGTCAAGTCGGACCCGGGGTAAGGGAACTTCTTAACCCAATTTCTATTCTTTGGGTTAATCTCCTACTTTCAAATTATGTCATGATGTTATTATGTCCTATCTTGTATTTGTACTTTATTTAAGTGTAATTATAGTGAATACACATAATAGATCTATTTTATTTAAAAAAATTGATCTTTGTAAGGGACTTTGTCTCAATCTCCTTTCATTGAGGCATATTTCGTTTTATACACAACTTTCTTTTATACGGTGTATAAACCTCTTTGACTTTTACTTTTATACAAAAGGAATCTTTTTCTACGAAGCGTTTTACTAAACGACAAAAAGGAATGTTTTTTTAATGTACGCGGTGACAACGACCTTTTCCGCCGCCGCGAGTATTATTTGGTCTTTGGCTTCCTCAACAAGCCGTTATGTTTTTTTAAAATGAAATAAATACCATATACTCTTTTATGTATTTTGGTATTGAAAATGGTTTTGATAAAGGATTCTATTATGATATATTGTGATTGAAATGTGGAAATGTTATCATTCCTTTATATTGGTTTTATGTTTTATGATTTTATATTGGTACTTGGACATTTGACGGGTGGTTACGTTATAAACCATATGACGGGTGGTGCCGTGAATACCAGGACGGGTGGTTACGTTATAACCTCCAATGCATTGGGTATGGAAGTCGGCCGTATGGCTATTCCATTAAGTATGTATGGCTATTCCATTAAGTGATATGTGTGGAAGTCGACCGTATGGTTATTCCACTTAAGTATGTTTATGTCCCAAGTTACCTTTATATATGCTATGTGTTCTTTATATGGGATTTATGGTAATCCTTTGGTTACAAAAAGGTAATTAATGATACTTTATTCAGTGAAGAGTTTTTACTACTTCATGAAGGTGAAGGTATTACTTTGATAGAGTATACATGTTTTACTTGATGTTTGAAAAAGTAACAGTTTTCATTCTTTGTGTATCCCTTACTGAGCTTTTTATGCTCACCCCAAGTTTTTTGAAATGTTTTTCACAGGACTTAAAGTGGAATAAGGTCAAGGATGGGATCAAGGGAATGTCATGCTATCTAAAACATGGAACTAGACATCTTTCTTTTTAAGAGTTTTTATTTTATGGAAACTTAGTAGATGTGTATACTTTGTAATCTTTTAATATGTAATGTAATAGTTATGTTCTAATTATCTAAAACTCTAAACCTGAAAAGATCCTCAATGTGAATTATTCATTTAATTCAATATTAAGTAAGGTTTAAGGCTGGGGCCTTATATATATTGAATAAATTTTAATAATTAAATAAAAAAATAAAAAGAATAAATTATAATAATTAAAAAAATTAATAATGAATACACAAAAAATTATTTGAAATTTTATTAATGAAATAATTATTAAAAAATGAATAAATATGTATAATATATATATATATATATTAATAATAAATAGTAATAAATAATATATATTAAATATAAATATATTAAAAATGAATAAAATGATATAATTAAAAACATATTAATGTATTATTCATTGTTAATGTTGTTTGATTTTTTAATTTAACACATATTAAACATCGTCTATTATATATATTTCACATATATATGTAATTAATGAAGTTTTATATACAACGCACACACACACATATTTATGCAATTAATAAAATCTTATATAGAAACACATACACATAATATTCATTTAAATTATTCAAATTTTAGTAAAGATTAGAATATCATTATAACATAATACATTTAATATATTATGTTTTTAATCAGTCAATTTTGTTTTTTTATTTTTAATATTAGTATAGTTAGGTATTATTTATTTAATTTTAATATTTTTTCTTTTGGTTTGAATTTAATCATTTTCTATTATTTATTTAAATTTATTTATTTATTATGTTTTAGTATTTTAAATATGTATTCATCTTTAATTATATATATATATATCCATATTTTCTTAACAATATATATTTAATTAATAAAACTTTCCCATTTTTTCAATATTTTTAAAGTGTGCCCATTTTTAATTATTCAATTTTAATCATTTTTAAAATGCATGTATTTAAAATTATATATTTATTGATAATGTTAAAACATATTTGTAAATAAATATTTATAAATATATATATTTATAAATGTATATTTACTAAATTTATAAATTTATATATTCATAATTATTTTAAATAAATAAATATTATTTTTAAAAAAGTATTTATATTATTATAAATAATTAATTATATATATTTAAATATTTATAAAATTATAATAAATTTATTCAAGTAATTAATATAATATATTTATATTTATAATATATATATAAGTCAAGGTTGAAGCCTCAATTTATTCGAGGAAATAGGATACATTATAAAAAAACTAAGAAACATACAATATTGGGATATATATGATAAGACTTGAACTCGAGACCTTATCGAGGCCCACTGGGGTAGCTATCATTTAGCTGCACCCTAGGGGATATATATATATATATATATAACTATTTTTTTTAAAAAAAGTATTATTCATATATTTATAAATAAATAATTATATATTTAAATAATTATAAAATTAAAATAAATATATTTAAATAATGAATATATTTAGATTTATATATATTTATTATATATATATATAATTATATATAGTTTTGGTTGTAATTTATTTAAGTTCTACATTAATCGACCATGTGATCCTCCATATGCTGCAAGATGAAGTTTTCCTCAAAATTGAGTATGAAAGGACTCCCCCTTCTATGATTCTTGTGGGGTTATAAGGAATTTGAAATATTATTATATAATTAATGTTGTTTTCTCCAATTTTAATCTTAAAATTCATGATTTCTCTCATTGTAGAATGAGGAAGGCTTCTGGGAATGTTGAGAGTTCTGATCAGCCTAGGGTTTTGACCACGGATGTTGTTGTACCAACTTCTAATTTGGAGATTCCAATACCTTTAAAATTTTATTATATTCATGAAAATTCATAGCAGAGGGTAGGGAGTGATCATGGTTGTTCTCCCCAGGAAAATTATAGTGTCTCTAATCCTATGATTTCTTCTCCCTCCCATTGGTATGAGAAGATACTAATGAACTCTATGGATTTATTGGTTTCTAATATGACCAAGATGTCTTAGGTTGACATTGGAGATGGGTCCCATCAGTTCAAGGATATATTTTCTTTTAGATATGATTTTTACAAAGTTTTATTGGTTGATAAATTTTTTGAGGTATAAGATGATAGTTAGGAAGCATTAGAAAATTTTTCACAAGTAGATGTTGATTCAATATATGGTAGGAGTTGAGGATTGTAGCTTCCAAGGGACACAAGGTAAAGTACAATATGGTGGTTTCCAACTCATTGAATTCCAAAGCTAATAGTTTATAGAAAGGAAAACATATCTTTGTTTCTGTTACCATGACTATGGATCGAGGCAAGGATCAATCTTGAAAATATTCTATTGTTTCTTCAAAAAAGTATCATATTGGAACTGAGATGGTGGGTGCTTATTCTCAGGGTAGAGAGAGCTCTTATACTATACCTTTGGTTTCTACTAAGAAATCTAAGGAAGATGTTATGGGTACTATGTTTTCCATCAGCTTTATTTATTTAATTTATGAGGTGATTTCTTCCTCTCCTCATACTGTTTTTGGTGATTCTAATTCAGGATATGTCATAGGTACTGAAGAATTGGATAGTAGAAAGGTTTTTAGCTAGGAAATAACTATTTTTAATGGATAATATGCCCCTATCTCTGTAATAAGAGACATTCTGAGTGTTGGAATAGTGAAAGGATCTCCTTTTGTGGCTGTTTCACCATTGGCTCCAACACTAGTTGAATCTGTTAGTGATAGGTTAAATGTTGTGGGTATAAATCTTCCCATGAGCTCAGTTATAATGGTTGATGAGAAATAAGAATCTCTAAATGTTACTCTTTCTCTAACAAAGATGGTTCTGGATAGACATGGAAACAAGATTATCACTAAGGTAAGCATGCATAACTCTTTTGACATAATTTCTTCTAGAAGTAGCAAGGAAGAATACAATAATAGTGATGGTATTGTTCATGACATGAGGTTTGATAAATTCATTTAACCATTGGATTATAGAGGATGGCCTTTCCAGCATGTGAAGACATGGAGGAGGGGAAGACATCCCTGCGGTAGGGGTGGACACCTTCTGCATCACAATATTAGTAATCAGTCTCGAGTTTAATGGTGTTTTCTACTTTTTTCTTGATGTGGAGAATTCGGTCTTGTATGTTCCTCCTCTTTTGTTAGTTTTTTCATATTTTAATAAAAGGGTCCTATGAGTCCCAACTTCTTCAAAAAAATTATATAAATATATAAAATGATATAAATATATTTATAATTTGAAAATTATAATAAGTATATTTAAATAATGAATATATTTACTATATTTATGTTTATATATATTTATTAAATATATATAAATATATAAATATATGTATAATGATATAAATATATTTATAATTATAAATAAATAATTATAAATATATTTATAAATGTGTATTTATTATATTTATAAAATTATATATTTATAATTATAAATAAAAAATATTTTTTTAAAAATTATTAATGTAATTATAAATAAATAATTATAAAATTATAATAAACAAATATATAATTATATAAAAAAATTAAAAAAAAATATTTATAATTATAATTATAAATCATTTATCAGTAAAAATGTTTTAGTGCTGATAAAGGTTCTTTTTATCAGTCCTTTTTTTACACCAATAAAGATGCCTTTTATCAGCTTTTATCAATTTAGCACTGATAAAAGTGACCTTTATCAGCACTTTTTGTGAGTTCTGATAAAAGTGTCACTGATATATTTAAAAGATCCCTAACTATGAGACATTGAGTCACAATTCTCAATCTCTCACAAAACTCCCCTACTACTGGCACTACTCCTCTACGTTCTCTTAAAAAAATCAATTCTACAATCCAAGGTATGTTATTTTTCTCTTTTTCCTCTCTCATTGATTATTTTTTTTTTGGGATCCATGGTTTTCATTTTTATGTTATCCTTAACAATAAAAAACCATACATCTTATCTCTCCCACACACAATTTCCTATACATACACAATGTCACCCCTACTCTATAAACTCATTCCGGCTTCATATAAGGCCATTGTGAACTGCATCTTCATCCGCTATTACAATTTATGGTGATTTTCTTGATGTTTCCATTATTATTTCTTTTTATGTTTCTGATAGTATGGATTTTCATTGTTTGATTCTTATTTCCACAGTATGGCATGCACATGAAGATGAAAAATAGTTTAAGACAATAAGAAGAATTATGAATATATGTGTATCTATTGAGAAATTCATCTTCATAAAAATTAAAATAATGATAGGTGTGGATTTTATTTTAATTAATATTGGATTATTAGTGTTGTAAAGGTGATTTAGTTGAATGAAGAAATAGATTTTGTTCCTATTTTATAAAATAATATAATTTTATTGCGGTTCCTTTATATTTTCTTTCATTTGATTATTTTTTGTTTTTCATACACAATTTGAATATACATATGAATATAATTTCACATGTTGAATATGTTATTGAATAATGAGATTATGATATACCAAATTCAAGAATTATTAAAGGTGTTAAGTTAAACTTGTGAAAAATATTAGAAAATTTAGTGTTTCTTAGCACAATTATATTATCTTTCTGATTTTGGTAATTCTTATTATGAATGAATTCATAAATACAACAGATTAAATAGAAAAGTGTTTTCTTGGATTACATTATAGTTGGTCGTATGTTTTGAAGGAGAGTGAATTTTATTTTTAAATTGTAATATGTTAAAATCTATAATTAAAATTTCATTTAGTTTATTTTTCAATATGAGTGGGTTTAGAGTATACATGGAAAAACATATTTTCAAAAAATAATAAGTTATAGGTTTTAACTATGTTAGATTTTAGAAAACATGGTTTATATATAATCTTGATCAATTATTATGTATTACACATGATATAATATATATATTTAAGTGATTATTAGGTTTTATTATTTTCTTAAGGAATTTTATGTTTAAGATACCATATTAGTTATAGTTTTTATGTATGTATTTGATATTTTATTTTTTAGATGAAATGGTTTATAATATATATATATATATATATATATATACTGATAGGATAAATATATTCTAAATATTATTTTACTGTAATCATACATAAATATGGTTCTGATAGTATTTATATTGTAAAATGAACCAATACACATTTATAAATAACGTTTTCTATGGATTATAATTTTAGAAAATGGAAAAGTTTTTTGACTTTTTTTATTATGTCTTAATTTTAATCTTTGTATAAATTTTTACTGATTATTTAACTAATGTTTTTTGTTTAATTTTCTAATAATTTGTTCTCTGGAGTAATATTTTTGAAAATTATTGTATTAAGCATAATATTTAACTAATATTTTTTGATAAATTCTCATAAATCTTTCCTTGTAATATTATCTTTGAATAATCACATGATATTATTTGAAATTATTTTTAATATACCTGTTATTGTATTATTACAGTATTTTTCTACAAGAAATACATGTTTGGATGTGATAAAAATATTTTTTATCATATATTAAAATACAGAGGGTTGAGGGTGATGTGATATTTGTGTTTCAGTTTGTTATTCTTTATGGTTTTTCAAAAGTTAGGTTTAACTAATGTATTGTGGCACCCATTGTGTGGTTCTTTTATAAGGGAACCAATTATGTTAATACTTCCACATATTTCAAATGCAGTACCTAAGTAAAAGGGTTGTGTTATACCCATTTCATAATTTGAATGCAATTAGTAAATGTGATGGTTATCCTTAAGGGATAATCTTGGATGCTAGGGGTATGAGGTTGAATATAATGGGAATTATGGTGTGGTAATTTATAGAGGGGGATAAATAATTTTTTATCCTCCTATGATTCAAATGTTAACCTCTTATTAGTGAAATGATTTTAATTTTAGTGAACAACCATGGTATATACTTATAGAATGATTAGTATAATTCACTAGTATAAAATGAAGTCTGTAGATTTTATTATCTTGGTGTCCTGGTTAGTATAAAATGACTTGACTTACATGTGTATTTTCATAATTACTACTTTTAACATATAACTAAATATATGATTTTTGTTTATTTTAGGGGGCCTGTTAGTATTTACTTGTTTTTTTATACTTACACCCTATACATGAACCTCAGTGGGTATGGATTTCTTATATTTGAGATACATGTGAGGGAAAAGGACTAGTAACATAGATTAGAGTCGATGCAGCTCAGTCTGGATGAGTTGATGTTATCATGGTATTCTTAGGTACCTTTTAGAAATTTTATGTGAGATTTGAAATTTTAAATTAAGATGTGGTAATTTAAAATTTTATAAGGAGAAAAATTTCATCCTCACCGAATTCATATCCCGAATAGTTATTATTGATTTTTTTTTTGCTTGAGACTCATTCCTCATCTATTCTATGTTTCATGAACTACTATGACAAGTATTCATCCAAAATGATCACCAGTACCTGGTATGGGATGACTAATACTCATAGTAATTCAAACAACATAGGTGCAGATGGAGTTAAAGAGTACAAATATGGAGTTAAACTCAATTACCCATTTCCTTAAAAATGGATTCATGTTATTCATTTGGAAAAAGAGTGTGAAGATGGAGTTACATATTTCATGAAGTTCGCAATATATCAAGATTCAACCCTTCTCAGATCCTTTATATGTGTTTATGTTATTGTTACTCAAGACAAATTAAATGGTTGATGACTCATGTAGACAATGTTTATGTATATGAGTTACCAAACCTGAGGAAAAAAATACTACTGATGATGAAACTATAGAATTATTAGAGTATTAATATCATTTTGATGAAAAAACAATGATAATGATACAACATCACAATGTTGAATAAAATAATAATGGAAAGAAGTTAGGGTATAAAATGTTAGGTTGGTTGGAATCAACATGTCCAACCTATTAACCCCAACCATTAAATTTTCATTATTTATGATTGGGTCACAACAAGGATGAATGTACATATTGATATTGATTCCTAGCGTCATGTCCAGCCTTTAATGAAAGAATTCATTTGGAAAGATATAACAGTAATGTTATGATATAATTTCTCTACATTAAAAAAATCATACAATGGAACATCGATTTAATTTTCATTATTCCTTACTGATTTTATTTATTTTAGAAGATTTCTATATTAAATTTGTCTTAATGGTCAATAGAAAATCCCACAGAGGCTTCCAAACACTTCTTTCAAAGTTATATCTTTGGGATACTGAGGGGAAAGAAAAGCCCCACCCACTTGTTAGTTATGAACACATTATAAAGCAAGAAACATGGAATTATTTCATCATTCATCATAATAATAAACTATTTCAGGTGAATTTTAGTTGATAATATATCATTTTAAACTATTTATTATATCCAAATTGATTAAAAATTGTTAATTTATGAAACAAAAAAAGTGTGTTGAAAATAAAGAACATGCATCCAAACCAATGTACCCTTATCACAAAGAAATAATGGGATAGACTTAATTAGAGAAGAAATTCATAATTATTTTAAATAAATAATAAAATTTTAATAATTCAATATGAAAAAATATTTGTTACTTTGTTTATATGTTGATTTATGAATCCAAATATGAATCCACTTCCATCCCACATCATGTTCTATCAAAGGAGGCTCATGTAAATAAGGAGGGTAAACTATTAGATGAAAACATAAAACCTATTTGGGAAACATGAGTAAGTATGAAATATTTATAATTCGTTATTCTTTATAATAGTATTGCATAAAAATATCTATTTATGTTCATATTGTTTTATATGTTTTAGACATAAGAATCTATAGTGACTGTACTGAAAGAAAAACTACTTTCAATGGATTTGAAGCGGTTGAAACAATATGGTCATGTTAGAGGATTGGGTTTTGTATTCTCTAGTCAAATATATCTTGAAAAGATAAAACCACTTAAAGATACATATAATATGGTAATATTATTTTAGGGAAAAATAAACACACTCCAATATATTATTTTTTAGTCTAGTTTAGAATACAATTGTATGATAAAGGATCAAAGTGAATCGGCGATAGAACAGAGATCCACACATGAACCAAATTATCCCACTATATTTGAGGCTAGTCATTCCCCCAACCTCATACCTTACTCAAGTTAATCAATATTTTTATTACTCTTTATCCAAAATTTGAATTAGAAAAACTTTTGATACTTTATATTAGTAAAATTATACGCGGTGCTATTTATTTTATTTGTATCTATAAACACTCACACACCACCTTGTTGAAATGGGTAGAGTGTATAATATATCAAAAGAAAAGATACACCATAAAGAACTCCCAAAATATCACATGATAGTGGGGATTGAGGTAGCTCATGATCCAACTACTGAGTTTCTTATTTATCTTGATGATACAAATATTAAAACAATCAATGATGCTATTGAAGCGTTCCAAGCATGTCCGGATAATATTATAAAGATTAATGAGGTGTGTCTTTATCAATTTTTTTATTATGAAAAAAAATAGTTGATAATAAAAAGTATGAAGTGAGGTATGATATTACATATGGATAAAGTAGTAGGTAAATGGAAGGTCAGATCATGAAAATCTAGTGAATCGACCAAGAAATCAAAACAACCTTCTGAGGGAACCTTATACCCACCAGTTCTAGAGAAACATTTATTATTACTTCAACTTCAGGTAGAGACCACATTTAAAGTTAAAAATATTTCTAATATTATATATGAAAAAGAAATATATGGAACTTTCATAGCATATACAATTAGTATCAAGTAAATGATATTCTCAAGCATGAATGGTTGGGCATCTTAGTTGTGAATACATACATAAGGTACATTTTCATAAAATGTCAATCCAAATAGTTAAATAATATGTTTATTAAAGTTAATAACTACTCATATTTTATAAATTCATTTATATTACTACTATATAAAGGGAAAACCATATAAATCATGATTCGGATTCATTAATTCCTATATTATTTCTACCAAAAAACTTACTTTGGATAAGGAATAAATTTAGAGGAAAAGTGATAATATACTTGAAAATTTTGATCAAAAAATATCAAATGATAGACTCTTTTTTATTCCTATAATGAATAATTAAAACTCTACAATATAATCACATAAAATATATTTTTAATTATTACATTACTTATTTTTTTGTTTTCTTAGGCAACACTGGATGTTAATCATAGTCAATCTTGTTACCCTAAATATTTATTGTTTAGATCCATTGTCCGAAAATCCAACCGACCGACCACACATAATGTGAAATGTTAATTTTTAATACACAAAAATCAATATTTTATTAAAAAAATACAAATTATATGTTTCATTTTTTGTTTTAATAATAATTTTTTTATAATATGAATATTTCTAAAAATGTGATAAATCATGGTATGAGGTCGGTGTATAAAGAGATAAAGCCTATGGATTACTGTAAATGGAAATAAAATTAAGGTATATATAGAAATACTTAACTATAAAAATATTTCAAAACAATTTACTTATTTTGGTAAATGTTTTTTCAGTGTATAAAGTAAGATAATGGCATATATTTTGGATATTATGTTTAAAAATTTATGAGAGAAGTCATAAAGAATGAAAAGACCAATATCTCCCAATAGGTGATTTTTGAAGTTAATTTAAATTTCCTTAAATATATTTCATAATCATTTGTTTTTATATATTTTCTTAGTACTATCAATATTTTTGACAACCTTTCTACTCAAAAGAAGAAGTAAATTTTTTAGAGATGAGTGACTAGTGTAAATGTTGTCAGAATTTTTTCAGTCAAAAAAATTTAGGTGAATAACTACTATGTTTATGATCTATTATGAGTTATGTCCTTAGAAATATATTTTGGGCATGAATATTTAGTGTCAAAATGATTATATAATATTTTTTATTTGTTTCTCAAAGAGAATTATAATAGAAGAGATCAATTTTTTTAGAATCATTGACCTACAAACAATAAAATTGTTGGGAAATGGTGGAGGCGAAGGCATAGGTGGAGGTGAAGGAAGAGTATAAGGAGGCAGAGGTGGAGGAGGAGGTGGAGGAAGAGGTAGAGTCATTGTTGGATAATTAGGTAGAAGAGGAAGTATAGGTGGAGACCAAGGTAGAGACCAAGGCGGAGGAGGAGACAAATTACTATCTTGAAAATAATAAAATTATTGATAAATGCAGTAGAATGAGGATAATACAAGGTTTTTTTTCAAAACAAATTGTTGAAAATTGTTCACAAAACTTTTCATGATCTATTTTCAAGTGTTTTAGGTGGAATATTGAAAACAAATCACCAATTTTTTATGTGATTTTATAAAGGAATTTAGTGGAGAAATATTTTCAAAATCAAAAGAAACAAAACTTATTTTTTTAAACTGAATATCATAAGATAAAATTTTTATTAGAACATTCCAAGTACTATAAAATATTATTTAAGTTTGAAAGAAACCCCTCACTAAGAACAAACTGAACAATAAAAACAAAACTGATGTTGTTTCTTTCCCATGACTTCTCTACACTACAAATAAAGTATCTTAGTAGTAGCGCCAATAGTCACTTGAGATTCAAACAACGCTAATCCAATCATCAAACTAGTATATAATAAAACTTAAATGTTTGAATAAATATGTGTTTAATATACCATTTAAGCTAGTATGTGTATGAGATAACTATTGTAGGATAGCCATCATTGTGAGATCATGGTCATATAGTAGGGTTGGGGTCAAATGAAATATGACATCAAATAAAAAGAAATTGGATTATGAAGAAATCCCCAAATATAAAAACCAGATTCAAAAAAAATAATGAAGCACTATAAATCCTAATAAAAATCCCTTTGAAAAGGAAGATGGTATCTTAATCTAAAACCACTAAATAAAAAATAAATACAAAATTTAATTTTCTGAATTTTGAATTTTCAGAAAAGAACAATATAGTGGTTTCACTTTGGTTGGTGGTGGATTATTTGGGATGTTATAACATCAATTACATGCATGATTTAATATTAAAAATTCTTGTGAAATACATACAAGTAACATCCATTATGCATGTATGGATTAATTATTTAAAATGATCCATATTCCCAAGATCATTAAAAAAACCACTAATAATTCTCAATAAAAAATACATGAGAATAGGTATATTCACATTTTTATTAAAAAAACAATAATTATGGTTTTATGTTAGAGTTTATGGTCATCCAAAAAACACATTCGGATTGTTTTGAAATTGACATTAATTTTAGTAAAATAGACAATCGGCATATTAAAAACCCATAAAATGCATTCATATTGTTTTTTTACTTTAAAAAATGATCCATTAGTCATTTGTGATGTGTAGGAATAATACACATCTCAATATAACACATTATGTGCCTGGTATGAATCAAAGTGTCTATTATCTGTTTAAAATTAATAATTAATAAAAAAAAGTTTCACTCAATGAAAACCAAGAAAACACAGTTTTATTATCTTGATAATTTATTAAAATAATTCATAATTCATTTATGATGTTTAGGAATTAGTGTCACATCAAACCCACACACTATGTGATATGTATGACTCAAAGTGCGTGTTTCCATTTTAAAATGACTTTTTAGTAAAAAACAAAAATGGCCTACTCAAAATTTAGAAAATTAATTATGATTTATTTGATACATTATAAAAAGGATCCATGAGTAATTTTGTGAATGTATAAATCATCCACACCTCAATCCAACACACGGTGTGACCGGTATGACTCTAATTACAACTTTTTATTTAAAATTGACATTAATTTTAGTAAAAAACGACAATTGGCATACTCAAAACAAAGAAAATGAATTTTTATTGTTTTTTTAATTTAGTAAATAATCCATAATTAATTTTTGATGTGTATGAATCAACTACACCTAAATATGATACATTATTTTCCTGATATAACTCAAAGTTTCTGTTATGATTTTAAAAATGATCTTTTAATAAAAAAACATATCACTCGCTAAAAACTATGAAAATATGATTGGATTGTCTTGATAATCTATAAAAATGATTTATAATTCATTTTTTACATGTAGGAGTCAATCTCACATCAAACCCACATATGATGTGACTGATATGACTCAAAGTGCATGTTTCCAGTTTAAAATGACATTTTCGTAAAAAAAAGTGGCATACTCAAAACTAAGGAAACACATTTGGATTTTTTGCATTATAAAAAAATATATAAGTCATTTGTGACATGTGATAATCATTCGCACCATAATTTGATGCATGGTGTGACCGGTATGACTCCAAGTGTGTCTTTTTATTCAAAATTGACATTAATTTTAGTAAAAATACAATTGACATACTCAAAACTAATAAAATTCATTATAAGTGTTTTTTTACATCATAAAAATGATCCATAAGTCATTTTTGATATGTAGGAATCAAAATCACCTCATTCTGATAAATGATGCGTCCAATATGACTCAAAGTGTCCATTATTAGTTTAAAATTGACATTTTAATACAAAAAGTGTCACTCGTTGAAAATCAAGAAAAAATAATTGGATTGTATTGTTAATTAATTAAAATGATTCATAATTACTTTTTGATGTTTTTTAATCAGTCTCATATCAAACCCACATAGATGTGACTTGTATGACTCAAAGTGAATGTTTCTAGTTTAAAATGACATTTTAGTAAAAAACACAAGTGGAATACACAAAAATGAGTAAATTCATTCATATTGTTTTTTAATTTATGTAAATGATCTATAATTCATTTTTTTTTTGTAGGAATTATTCACACCTCAATCTGATACATGGTGTGACTGGTATGACTCCAAGTGTATCTTTTATTTAAGATTTACAGTAATTTTTGTAAAAAGGATAATTGACATACTCAAAACTAATCAAACAAATTATTATTATTTAATAACTTTATTAAAATGATCCATAAGTTATTTTTTACAAATAGAAATCATCCACACTTCAATACAATAAACGATGTTCCCTGTATGACTCAAAGTGTCCATTATCAGTTTAAAGTTGATATTTTAGTATAAAAAGTGTCACTCACTAAAAAATGGGAAAACATGAGAGGATATTATTTACAATTTATCAAAACTATTCATAATTCATTTTTGATGTGTCATAATTATTATCAAATCAAACCCACACACTATATCACTAGTATGACTCAAAGTTCATGTATCAAGTTTAAAATGACATTTTAGTAAAAAACACATGTGGCATACTCAAAATGGAGAAAAATCATTTGGGTTGTTTTTATAATTTTTAAGAAAATCCATAAGTAATTTTGGACATGTAATAAGAATATTCTCCTCAATATGATTCATGGTGTGACCGTTATGACACCAAGTTCATATTTTTATTCAAAATTGATCTTAGATATTGTAAAAAAAAGACAACTGACAAACTCAAAACCATGAAAATGCATTATATTCTTTTTATAATTTGGTAAAATGATCCATAAGTCATTTTTGACATTTAAGAATCATACCCTCATCAATCTAATACATGATGTCCTCGGTGTGACTTAAAGTGTCTATTATCAATTTAAAATTGACATTTTAGTTCCAAAATTATTTCTCAATAGAAACCGATCAAACTCACTTTAATTATATTTATAATTTAGGAAATAATTAATAATTCATTTTCAATGTGAAATAATTGGTCTCATGTCAAACCAATACAGTATGTGACAATTATAACTCAAAGTGTGTGTTTCCAGTTTAAAATGACATTTTAGTAAAAAAACAAGTGACAAACACAAAACAAAGGAAACCCATTTGGATTATTTTGACACTTTTGAAAAAAAAAACATAAGTCATTTGGGATGTTTAGGAATTATTCTCACCTTATTCTGCACCTAGTGTAACCTATATGACTCCATGTTTGTCTTTTCAATATATAAGTGTCATTTTAGTTTAAACGCACATCACATTGCCAAAATAAATAAAATGATCCTATATTGTTTTCTCATCATTCTATATTTTATTATTTAATTAATTTGCCTATATTTTTATCTTATACTTATTTAGTTAATTTTCACATAGTTATTTCATGAATATGAACAATAAATGGTGTGATATGAAAAAATAAACCGCAACATAATATGATACACAGTGTTCCTATAATAACTCAAAGTTTAGATTAAAATTAACACTTTATATTTAATTTTTTTATATTGTCACTAAAATAATAATTGTTTTATTTTATAGTTTTTTTCTTTTTCTCAAGCAGGGGTAGATTTTTCTTTTATACAGGTGCATTCTTTTTCTCTAATATAGTGTTTTTTCTTGTATGTGTGTTGTAAACTTTATTTTATTTTAATTATGTATTTTTATCTATTTTTTCTAATTTCTAGAGATACTTTTAGTTATGCGGTGTTTTTTTATAGTGCATTATAGTATGTTCGATCAGGGTCCTATGCTTATGGATTGATGATGGTTATTTACTTTTTATTTCCTATGGTTTTTTATTTTTTTATCTAAACTTGTCACATGAACATATCATTGTATTACCGGTTATGTATAGGGATGTGTTGTTGGTGGCCTACTAAGTTATATACTCACACCCTTATTAGGTCACCATTACACCAGTGTGCCTGATAAGACTCTCACTAGTTTTAGGTGCATGTTGGGAAAAGGACTAAGCTTTAAAAGTCAAGTAATATAGGTCAAACTCAGGATATAGGGATGAGGTATGGATAAAAGTATTAGTAGCGCATCATTTCCTTTTTCTCTTTTTCATGTTATTTTATATATGTGATTTTCCTAGTGGGGTATTGTCCTGGACTTCTTGTATAAATTCATTCCATTTTTTTATAGCATTTTTGGTTTATTTATTATTCTATGTACTTTGATGGTTATAGATTTTGTATGATACTTGGCTATTTTTCTTTTTGATTGTACACTTTGATATATGGGGTATATTAACCCCACAATACCCCCTTAGACCCTTGTTATAGTTTGTAATTCTCTAGCATATAGGGAGGAACGCATGAGGTCATGTGGTAAACCAAACCAAGGAACCAATCAAGTGGTCTATGGTCTAGGGCATTATAATGTTGTATTAGAGGAGTTTCTTTTTATATTGCCTTATTATTTGGGATATGGTATCCCAGAGATATAATAATGTATTGGATCCAATTATGGATACTATGATGGTTCATCATGAACACCTTTTTTGGTATGAATTCTAATTTTCCATGTATGGGATTATTATTCTTTATGTGTGATCTTATATTTATATGATTTTCACTTCATATAATGCACATGATTTTTGAGTTTACAATTTATTATAGAATTGATTATTTTCCTGTATGGTAAAGAGTCATCTCATGCATCATTATTATCCATGTATAATTCACATGACAAGTATATGAATGTTTGTGTGTGGTTTTCATTGATGAGAGTCCCAACTATTTAAAGTGCCAACAACAGCTCATACAATGTTTTCCTATATAATTTCTTGGTTTCATTCTACTTAATTTTACTTCCATGTATATTTTTTTCTTCTAATGGAAACTCATGTGGATATATGGTGAGATAATTATATACAATGAAGATAGAATACCTTAGTTTATATTACATTGAGTGACCCTACTGGTTTAGTAATTCACTTGATGCCTTAGAAGAAAACCTCTAGTGTTTAGTTAATATTCAGGTTTGGTTATTTAAATTGTTAGTAACAACCTATATGGAATATTTCTATATAGCTTGAAATGATGTACTACTTAACCAATATGTGTAACTATATTTATTATCATGATAATTCTTGGAATATTTATCTATAGGTAGAATTCATATATACATATGCTTGGAGAGAATCAGTACCCTTGTAGGTAGTTTGATATTAGATATCGATTTGATGTAAGAGACCCTAGAGTGGGGATATAAAACATTTTATTTTAAATTATAATTAATATGGGAGAATGTTTCACATTACTTAGTTCATTACTTATATGATACTATACCTTTGGGAAATTTTGGAGGACCTAGAGACCCTTAATATGCAACTTAGGGTTTTAGAGAGTCAGTGCCTAGTGTTATGTGAGGGTAAATCACAGTGTTCATCCCTAGTTAGTAATTTAATTATTTGTGGGAGAAAAGGGTATGTGCTAGATTTTAGGATCAAGGCATGGGATGTGTAATTGAGTTTATAAAAAGGGTCATGGTTTTGACCTATAGTTTTATTAGAAAATCACCTTAGTTTCAGGCATTGTGGCATCAAGACTATATTTGAAGGGTAATACCATATAGGTTCCTGACCCTATTAAATTTGAATGAACATTAGAAGAATTTTGAGAGTGATGGTAGGAGATTTTTATTTGTAATGGTTTCAAATGGTGTCAATTAGTATGGTTGACTTTATCATTAGATAAATCTCAGTTATTTTTTATGGGAACTTCTAAGTTGTTTTGGCTCAACAGACTAGCATGTTGTGGAGATTGATTAGTGCTTAAGAATGTGATCCTATTTATGATGATATAGGACTCATGGTATCATTAGTTGTTTTAAGTGACCTGGTGGTATGGTAGTGTACACATGTTTCTTTTGGATGACATTGAGGTTATGCATGTTGGATATGCAGGGCGTTGTTGTGTTTGGAATCAGTGAGCGGTCATGTGTGAACTAGGGACCAATAGTATAAATGGAGTATTTTCAAGAATCTATGACCAAGAATTTATTATAATAATAAAAATACCTATTTTATATATGATTAATCGTAAATAGAATGGGTTTGTTGGTATGGATGATCTGGGAATTTAGGGAGGTGATGCCATGGATGAAATGATTGTAGCTTAGGAGGAGCTGCACACATGTTGTATTGTAACCTATTGAAGTTTTTCTAAATGAGTGGTAAAAATAAAACCATATGTTTGGGAGGTAATTAGTAATTTATTGAAGGTAGTAACCCTTATTATGAATTTAATTTTTATGGATTTCATAGATAAAATTTCAATGAGATGGGAATGGTTGATAAATTATGGTTCATAATGGAACTTAAGGACGAGAAATATCAACCATGTCCATCCATCACATTCAGTGATGGGTCAAAAATGGTATATGATGATTATTAATTAATATAGTAATGTGATGACCAATAAACTCTTATGGTTTGAAGTATGAGAGAAATCATGGATATGGACCCTCATGGTGAAAGGATCTTATATTCATGGAATCGTTCATTACATTATCATTGTATCATTTTAAATTCCGTGAGTAGATGGATCTAAATAAAAATAGATTACTATTTTAATTCCATAGGTTAATTTATTTGTAACCTTTGAATAGGTTTGATCATCAACCTTAGTCTAGGGATGAATTCATGTTATCCGAGATGGATCAGGTCCTAGGTACGTTGGTGCTCATGGCATGGTAGGCCATGATGAATCATTTTGGTCTATTGAGGATTCAACCATAAAGTTTTACTAAAATATGGGTATGTATTTCTATGGGTATATTCAAATGGTCATATTATACCACATAGGATAAAGGTGTTGTGATCAGGTAATTTAGAAATGCATTGTTGTTTGGGACCGAGTATCTTTGAGTTGGGTTGGTTGGAAGACATCTAGCTAGGACTTTATATGTAATTGGATATGATGATCTAGAAAGTGATTTGGTTCCATCATTTTGGATATGATAAGAATGCATCAGGATTTGGATGGGGATTTTTAGGGAAAGGCCAGTGTGTTCTGGTGGATTCTCTGGACGTTAAAAACTCATTAGATTCATTTGATATTGGAAATGTGGATAGAGTATTGGTTTTTAACTAGCGTTTTTATATGGAATCAGGTGTGGTGTGTCACGTAACCTTTCTAGCAGGTTGGTGGACTAATATAATTGTGTTTGATAGTAAATTTCAATGGTATAAAGCACCATAGAGCAGAATTATATATAATTGCATGGGTTGTGTAGTAGAGAGGACCAATGGTCGGGTGATGGATCGGGCATCTGTGTGATGTCACCTTAGGGTTTGAAGGTGTGGGTAGGCATAGTATTAGTGTTTTAGTGATGGTTAAAAGTGGTGTATTATATACTAGTAAATAGAGTTTAATGGTTTCATAATAGAGATACATAAGCTTGTTTGGAATTTGGGAGCATGATGTGATGAGTTGGTCAATAATTGGAAACCTAATTAGGTCAAGACCAATGATTAAACTCTCAAGGATACTTATTGAGTATAATAAATTCTATGGTAGAGATATTGTAATAACTCATGTGTATGGATGAGTTTTATAAGTTCAATAGAATTTTTAATTTTTAATTAGCAGATGGGTCAAATTTTTAATAAGGATTCAGAATTGAATTTCAGAGGTTAGAACCCAAAAAAGAAGGTACTTTGGACATGGGATTAATCTAAAAGGGTGTTAATAGGACTCTAAAGATAAGTAGGAGGGCCCCGGATATGTTCGGGCTTGTTGGGGATGCAGTTTGCGACCATAGTATAATCAATGGCCTGAACAGTGAAACCTATAATTTATAGGTGGCCATCGGTTAGACAATGGTACTTTTAGGTGTTGGATTTATAATTCATACCCATATTGTTTTTAGAAGGAGTAGCTCCAATTTTCCTCTTATTTTGTCCATGTAAACCAGGGGTTGAACCCCCTACCTCATTCTCCTTACACTTGGTCAAAGGGTGTTCAAAGAGGCTTTTTTTGAACATTTTAGGTATCTATATCCCTCTGGTGATCTCTATCATTCTCATCCTCATTTCATTCTAATTTTCATTTCTCCCATGTTAGGTTTTATTTATGGTTCCACAAAATCTTGGTGTAATCATCCCGATGTGATTGGGATTTGGTTTTTCTTAGTAAAAGGGAATCTTGGGATAACATTTGTACATAATTTCTTAGAAAATAATTTAAGGTATGTTGGGTTTATAATTTATTTGAAGTTTTCCTTAAATATAAATTAGATCATTTTTTATATCAATACTAATTTAATGTTACTTTTCCCAGGATAATATAAAATTCATGGCATAGATCACCCACGTTTATTTGGTGCTGGTTGGGTGCAAAGAGGCCACTTAATAGGTGTTCAATTGATTATGAAAATCTATATAATTTACAATTAAATTTTAAATTGATTAATTAATTATATTTTGGTTGTAATTAAGTAATTTTATATGTTATATCTTGGAATCGATGCTTGGGTGATGACTCAAGCTTGGACTAAGCTTGGACGAGGCTTGGAAAGCCTATGAAAAGTTGTTAGGCTAGGAATTAAATGGAAAGGTCTTTGGAATGAGATAGGTGATACTTAGTAATATCTCTATGGCCATATGAATTAATTTTATCTACATATGTATGTTCAGTCTCGCTACTAAGGTGATAGTACTATTTAATTAATTTAATTGGTTTATTTAATTATAATATCTCAGTTTAAATTAAAATTATTAAATTTGGATGAGAACTTTAGAATAAAAGAAAAAAAAGTTCCAAGGCCACTATGATCCTATTTCTCTAGCTTGATGCCTCAACCGTTGAAGGCCAAGGCTTGTAAAAATTGTATAAATTTGAACATGAACCCCTTGAGGGGTGTTAATCAAATTAATGGAATTAAAGAAGACCTAGTATCCCTAGACTAGGAATCCTTGGACACCTCTAAAATGGGGTGTGTGATGTACTATGTGGAATGACCCAAGTATTCCATGTGGTGACCTTATATATATGATTATCTTAGTTATACATACCTTGGGTAGTATGGTATTGGTTAGATGAGCAGATCGACCTAGGATAACCTTGATCTTTTATATGGATCATGGGTCATATCCATTGACCTTTGAATATGTTATGTGCCCCATTTTTCTAATGGGGACACATTCCATTTATGAATCTATCGTGGAGTTTAATGTCTCCTGTGAGGTTGGTTAGGACCAGAGTGACTCGCACTGAGACCAAGGACCCTAGTAGGGTTCCTCGGCTTGTGAAATAACCTAAGGGACCCCAAGTAGGATTCAATTATGATTACCAAGAGGACTCTATGTTGGCTCCCTACTTCATGCGGTGACCTAGGGGACCCTAGTATGTTCCCAAGTGATATAATGGCAATGACTCGGTGAGTTTTCACATGGATAGAGATGGTAGAGGGGGTCACCTTAAAACCCATTCCAAACATGTGATCTTGAGGGGTTGTGGAAAATGGTGGTGGGTTTAGGATTTCATACAACCCCATTATTTTAAATATGTTTTTAAATCTTGGAGGGGGTTAACTGATTCATGAATTTTTTGATGAGTATATAATTACTTCATAGTCCTCACATTGGTCCATTTCTCCTATCTCATATGGTTTCTAATTGGGTTTATTCATGAAATCTAGAACACTCGATGGTTACTACATTCATGATGAGCAATAGACGTACTTTACAAAAGAAGTCATTCATTGGGGTTTCTTATTAAGGAAAATTAGTAACTCTCATTAGTAAAGATGATGAGAGTTTGGGATTATTATGCCTTTTGGGGGGAGTATTGCCTAATTTATGAGTCTCTTATAGATTTAAGTCATTTTTTGGATCTTTCCCAAATCCGGATATAGGACTGGTTACCCTAATGTTAGTGATTTGTTATAGGAATTTATTGATATGAATGTTTGTACATATTAGATCCATTTTATCAATGTGCACATTTATATGAATCAAAGGTTCTCCATTAATGACACCATGTGTATATATCAAAGGTTCCCTATATTTTTATTTTTATTATTTATTGATGTTGGTTTGGTGTTTACTATGTTTTAAAGCAACATTGTTGGGAATTCTATAGATTATTGTTGTATTGGAAGGAAGACAGTGTTTTTGGTGTCACAATTGGTCCCATGAATGGGAATTCCTATACATAAATTTGAATGTAATCCAAACCCACATAGTTCAGTGGCACCTAACAAGACATGTCATAAATTTTTAGGTTATGTGACAAGGAACAATATATTATGAATATGAATACTAATCTAATAAGTTTTCTATTGATTTTTTCATCTTAGAAAAATACTCATTTTATTTAATAATAAAGTTACATTGAGTGAATTTAAAGTTTACTCTTTTTATTAAACAAGTTATTTTATTCCTGGAATTTTGGAAGTCCATTATTCATTTTTTATTTTTATATTTGGGAGTAATAATATTCTACTAAGTATTCTGGTCATTAAGAATTATTTGTTGGATCGAATATACGTCTATGTATGTCTATTAGATGGAACAATACAAGAGGGGGGGTGAATTGTAGGTTTAAAAACCTTTGAGTTTTAGCAACAAATAGATTAGTTTAAATGATCTTAAACTAATACAAATGCAAACACCCACAATTGTATTGAATATAAAAGGTATGATGTATTGTAATACTAATGTAATGTAAAAACAATTGTATTCAAGGTGAACACAATAATCAGAGTAATATAAAGATGAATGATTCTACCTTAAAGCGTATAGAATCAATCAATACAAAATGTAATAGAATGATTGTAATTGAAACAATTACAATTGAATATGTAAAGAAGAAAGGAAACAATACAAATCCCTTTCTAATATAACAGCGGAAATGTAAAAGTATTACAATTCTTTTAACCCAAAGAGAATGGTTATCCTTTAACCTAGGATAAAAGGTATGTCTCACCAATACCTTGGTGAGCCCTCGATACGATGATCGGAACGTCTGTCTGCCTATCCCCGGCAGCCCTCGATACGATGATCGGCACGTCTGTCTGCCTATCCCCGGCAGCCCTCGATACGATGATCGGCACGTCTGTCTGCCTATCCCCGGCAGCCCTCGATTTTGCAAGTAATCGGCACCTCTGTCTTTCAATTACTTGAAAGCCTTCGATACGATGATCGGACGCACAAGGCAGATGAGAGAAGTCACAGTGTCTCTCTCTAGAATCTTTGTAGTTCACAGAGTCTCTTCATTAGTTCTCTTTGTTCATTGTTGTTCTCTCAGCTTCGAATGACCTCCTATTTATAGGCCTTGGGTTCCAACGGTCATATTGCCTCCAACGGTCATATTGAAACAGAAAGCACGACATCGTTTTGATTAGTTTGTAACTAACTCAACGACATCGTTTTGTTAGGACAAGAAATATATAGAAATGAAAAACAAGAGTACGATTCATATGTAGTGAGTGTTTTTGACTAAGTACCAAAACAAATAATTATCATCTGAATAGCAGAGTCAGTACGATACGATTGACAGAGTCAGTACGATACGATTGACAGAGTCAGTACGATACGATTGACAGAGTCAATACGATACGATTGACAGAGTCAGTATGGTACGATTGACAGAGTCAGTACGATACGATATGGTCGGTACGATCAACATTGTACGATACGATAGACATGATAGAAGACAAATGTAATTTTCAAAATATGATAGAATGCATTTGTGATTTCCAAAACATGATATAGAAGTCAAAAGAAGACTTCTGACTTAACAATCTCCCCCTTTTTGGAAATCACAACCCACAAAGTAAATGTAACAAGAAATACTTATCTCCCCCTGAGTTATTGAAAAATCTTCTGAATAAGAAATTGAATACAACTAACTCCCCCTTAGGTATGGACTTTCCTAAGGATTGTATTCGTAGATTTTCCTTAAGATCATTGTAAAGCATTCTCCCCCTTTGTAAAACAATCTTTGCTTTGTAAATATTCTCCCCCTTTGTGATTTACAAAATGAAAGGAGTAATCTTGAATTGTCTGAAATAGTTAGTAAAGAAATACAAGACAATGGATAAAAGAAAAGGATCATAAGAGTCAATACAAAACAAAGACAAATTCCACAAGAACACAAATACAACAATAATTTGTTTTCTTTTTTCCTTATCCTTCTTTATAAACTCATGAAGAACAGCTTTCATCTTCTTGATCTCCTTCTTGTCTTCAGAAATTGATTCTCCCAGAGTTTTGAGAATCTCTTGTTGTTCCGCAAAAATCTGATCTTGATTTCTGATAGTCTCCTCCTGGACTCTGATTACTTATTCAAGGGTATCAATTCTGTTTTGCAAATTCTTGTTATCTTTGGATAACACAGAATTTTGATTCTTCATTAAAACCATTTCATCTTTGAAAGATGAAACCTTCGAGAATTCAGATTGGAAAACATTCATTCTTTCTTGCAAGTCTTTCACTGAAGGAACATCGACTCTTTGAGAAGACAAAAGATTTAACCTTTCAACCGTTTCTCTGACAAGCTTGCTGAAAGCAATTGCAAGCTCATTTGATAACCTTCTTATATCTTCGATAGCTATTTCATGATCATTTATTGAGCTCTCTGTTTTGTACGACCACTTGGTCATCTTATTGCATGCCTTCTTATGAGAAACCGAGCTTTCTGAAAGAACTTTCAAATCGGCTTCTACTGACAAAACTTTCTTCCTCAATTCTTTTACAGAGCCAAACTTCTTCCTTTGATTTTCAGTAATAAAATAAATCTTCCCTTCCAGCCTCGGGAAATAAGGAATGGTTTTCTCCACCCTTCTCAAAACATGAACAATGTAATCACCCTTATTGAGAGAGATTGTATGATCTGAATCAGTATCCTCATCATACGATGGTAGTTCATATGATTTGCTTGAGTCAACAACTGGTTGTTTCCCTTTCGCTTTTTCTTTCTGTTTTCTTTCTTGTTCCTCTTTGTCACTAATGACAACAACTTTATCTGAATGAGAGGATTGAATACCTTGCTTTTCTTGAAAAGACATTCTATCCGGAGAATGTGCTTGATCGGCATGAGGAGCTTGTTGAACACCTTCACTCAGTTTTTGAACCGATTCCTCTCTACTCTTCTTTGAATTTTGAAGAAATTCTAAAAGAAAGTCTCCTTCTTCTTCTTTTATTTCTTCCATCACTTGTTTTCCTTTTTCTTTCTCAGTAATCCTCTGTATGATGGGCTCTTGGTGCACTTCTTCTGTTAGTTGGGAACTATCATCCTCAACTGCTTTCAAGACTTTAGAGACATCAAAGTCCTGAACCTTTCTTTTCAAAAGAGCCTTCTTCTTCTTTTCAGCCTGAAGGGTTTCTTCTACCCTTATTCTTTCTGCAAAAGCCTCAGCAGGGTCAAGACCAAACTTCGGATCACCTTCTTTTCCCTGTTCCTTATCTTTTCTCCATTTTGCTACAACCTCCTTACTGTACATTGGCTTCTTCTTCGGCTTCAAACTGGTTTGCAGATCAGACTTTTGAGTAACACCGGTAGATTGAATGTCCTTGGATGGCATAGGTGCCGATTGATTCTGAGCCAATTCAGCTTCTACATCTCTGACAAAAAGTTTTGAATTCGAATCAAAACAAACATTCAGCTTTTTCATCGTACTCTTATTAATCCAAGAGGGCTTCAAATCCATGGGGTTTCCTTTCAAAGGAATGTTACAAAACTTCATACTCTCAAAAATGAACTTCGTAAGGATGGCTGGATACATAATCATCTGAGACATAATCCCTCCTGTCTTGACATTCTTAATGGTTTCAAAAATATACCCCATGAGATTCACTTTTCTCATATTCACAAGATAATCAAGCATAAAGATATCAGAAACTTTCAGAGTTTCTCTATCCCCTTTCCTTGGGATAAGAAAACCTTGCATCCATAAAGTGACAAAGCGATTGTCCGGTGAAAGATGAGACACTTTCCTCTTTTCCTCATTAATAAGAAACAAAGACTTTTCAGCATTTTCTCTATTAAACGTACCAACTTCCTCTGGTAGTTTGTGAGATGGACAAAAAGAATCTCATTCTACAGAAACATTCAGAAAATGTGCCACTTGTTTCACAGACATAGAAAATTTTCTATCGTACACAGCGAAGTTTATAGTCATATCTTTGTCGAAAGAAACGGTTTTGTAAAACTGACAAACTTCATCAAAAAGAACTGGATCTTGAATATACGGCTTTTCAACACACAGATGTTCCCATCCTTGAAACAAAATGATTCTCCTGATTGTATAATCATACGTATCGAAAAAGTCTCAAGATACTAACCTTTCTCTGTTAAAGTCTTTCTCTGTAAAAGTCTTTGAAGACATTCTGGCGGGAGTGTTAGCAGAGGATTGAGACATAAAGGTTCTGCCGATGAGAAGATCATACGATGATTTATAGCTGGTGGAGCAGAGCTTCGCCTCAAATCCTGAAACTTCAATGTGGGTTTGGGGAGGGGAGGGGGATATTTATAGGCGATAAAAGAGTTACCGTTGATCTTCTACAGTCGAAAAAGGGTGACCGTTGATCTTCTACGGTCAAGATTAGATAAAACCAGATCAATGGTTAGGATTAAAACAAAGAAAAAAAATTTTAAAAAAAATGAAAAAGATACATGTCGGAGAACATAAGGTGATTGTTGGTTTTGGTAAGAATCAAAAGAAAATAAAATCGTAAGGAGGAAAAAAACATGATGCCGATGGAAAACAAAGTCATTACTATGATCGGACCGTACGATGGAAAATAATCTTGTTACCATGAACTGACAGTACGATGGAAAACAATCTTAATACCATCATCGGTCGATACAAAACTATTGAATGATACGATGGAAAATAATTTCAATACTATCATCGGTCGATTAAAAACTATTGAATGATACGATGGAAAATAATTTCAATACTATCATCGGTCGATTCAAAACTATTGAATGATACGATGGAAAAGAATTTCAATACTATCATCGGTCGATTCAAAACTATTGAATGATACGATGGAAAAGAATTTCAATACTATCATCGGTCGATTCAAAACTATTGAATGATACGATGGAAAAGAATTTCAATACTATCATCGGTCGATTCAAAACTATTGAATGATACGATGGAAAAGAATTTCAATACTATCATCGGTCGATTCAAAACTATTGAATGATACGATGGAAAAGAATTTCAATACTATCATCGGTCGATTGTAAATGATACTATAAAACTGTCAATACGACAAACAGGAAAAAAATGCACGAAATGATAAAACTTTCAATACGATAAACAGGAAAAATAAACGAAATGATAAAACTGTTAATACGATAAACAGAAAAAAATACACATATTAAGAGTGTAAATAGATAATGATCATAAGATAAAAAAAACATAAAGATATAGAAAGAAATGTCCTCCCCCTTTCTACGAGGAGTTTCTTACTATTGGGATAGATGTAAAACAGGAAGTAGATATGAATGATTATTTTAATGTAATCATTCCTAGCTTCTGTTTTATATATTCAAATCTATCGGAAGGTAAAGGTTTTGTAAAAATGTCAGCAAGTTGTTCTTGCGTTCCGATGAATTGTAAAATAATATCTCCTTTTTGTGTGTGATCCCTAAGAAAGTGATGCCTAACATCTATGTGTTTTGCACGAGAGTGATGTGCTGGGTTTTTACTAAGATCTACGGAACTTGTATTATCACAAAGAATTTGAGTTTTGGAGAAACTCAAACCATAGTCAGTGAGTGTGTGCTGCATCCACAATACTTGAGCACAGCAACTTCCAGCTGCTACATATTCAGCTTCAGCAGTGGAGAGTGCTACTGAGTGTTGTTTCTTGCAGGACCAAGAAACCAAAGAATCTCCTAAGAAATGACATGTTCCAAATGTACTTTTTCTATCCATTCTACAACCACCAAAGTCAGCATCTGAAAAACTTTTTAAAACGAAATCATTTCCAGAAGAGTAGAAAAGACCTAAACCCATAGTGTCTTTTAAATACCGAAAGATTCTCTTTACGGCTTTTAAGTGAGACTCTTTTGGATTAGATTGATATCTTGCACATAAGCATACAGAAAACATCAATAGTGTAAACATTCTCTTGCCTATGGGCAGATAGAATGAACTCATCCTTGGAATTTTGAACTACACACTTATTATTTCTAAAATTCACAAGGTAACCTTCATCACATAATTGACTTATACTGATGAGATTGTGCCTAAGACCTTTAATAAACAAAAAATTTGAAATAAGAAATTTTCCAAGAAAAACGATATTACCTATACCAACAATCTTTCCTTGAGCATTATCTTCGAAGGTAACTTTTCCACCTTTTTTTTTATAACCTTTTCAAAGAAATCTTTGTTTCCAGTCATATGTTGAGAACAACCACTATCCATGTACCAAATGTTCTTATTGATACACTTCTTGTTTTCCTGAAAAAGAAACAATTAGATTTTCAGAATCCAAACATGTTTGGATCCAGAAGAGTTAGATAAAAGAATTTTAGGAATCCATATTTGTTTTGCAAAATGAGCTTTATGAAATCCTAAGGATTGAGTTTTGTTAAGAGAACAATATCTTCTCCAATGTCCACCACATTGACACTTGGAACAGAAAATGGTTTTTTGAGGAACAAAATAATTATTACTAAAGACAGGTTTGGAATAAGTATAACCAAGACCAGAACGATTTCTCAAAGTTCTAATTTGAGAATACATCCTATCAAAGTTTTCTTTTCCATGAGTAAAGTTTGACAAACACTTTTTCAAAGAAAAAATTTCTGAATTTAGTTTTAAAACCAAATTCTTATTTTCTAAAACATTTGAATTTGAACTAGAGTTAGACTCTAAAATATTTTTCTTTGAAATTACAGTTTCAAGATCCTTAGAAAGTTTATCCTTATCAGATTTAACTTTCTCAAGGGTTTTTAAAATACTTTCAAAATCCGAAGTTTTCACATCAAGATCTTTAGAAAGATCTGATACTTCTTTAGTCAAAATTGAAATTCTAGAATTTGCTTTTTCAAATCTCTTTTTGAGTTTAGAATTTTCATTTTCAAGTAACTTAGCAAATCTAGATACCTCTTCAAAAGAAGGTAATGTATCATCTTCTGATGATGAGGGTTCATCATTTGAAGATTCATAATATCTATTATCAATATAATTTGCATTCAAAGAGACATTTGTAACAGCTTCAGCATTATGTACCTTAGCCATGAGACAATGATCTTCAATTGGTAGTCTGGCTAGAAGTCCAATATTTCTTTGTCCTGATGTCTCATATTCTGAAGAATCATCTGAGGAATCACTACCACTTGCACTCCACGTATCATTTTCTTTCAAGACTTTCTTTGTCTTATAAAACCTTTTCTTGCTTATTTCAGAGTGTTTCTCTTTTCTATCTTTCCTCTTCAGTAAAGGACAATCAGGCCTTATATGTCCTGCTTTCTTGCATTCATAACAAGTTACCTCTGAATCTTTCCTATCTTTCCTGTCTTTCTTTTTGAATCTATATTGAATGTCTTTCTTTCCCACAATCTTGTTCATCCTTCGAGAAAGATTGGCTAACTCATTATCCGAAACATTACAATCACTTGAATCAGATATAACAACTTTCTTTGATTTAGACCTTGTAAGCCTTTCAGGTGTTTTAGCTTTAGATGAAAAAGATACACTTCCATTCCCATTCTTCTTCTTATTAAAATCAGAATCTCTCTTCATTCTTGTCTCATGTTGTAGAAGAGTTCCAAAGAGTTCATCAAGAGTAATCTGGGAAACTTTTCTATTTTCATCAATAGCTGTTCTTTTTGACTCCCATTCATTTGTCATAATATCTATAATCTTATCAACAAGAGCTTCATCATCAAGTCCTTTTTCTCCCATAGATTGTAAGCTGTTGACAATTGTCATAAACCTTTGTTGCACTTTACATACAGGCTCTCCATAAGGAAAAACAAATCCATGATACTCTGCTCGAAGCATTTCTCTCCCTGTTTCTATAACCTTGGATGTACCAAAATGAGTGACTTCTAATTTCTTCCAGATACAGTTGGCTGCTTCACATGAAGATATCTGACTATATATATTCCTGGTCATAGAGCATAATAAAGTATTGCGTACCTTGTAATTCAGTTGATATTCTTGCTTCTCTTGGTTGGTGAAAGTACTTACTTCTTTGTCAGGAATTTTGTAACCCCCAGTAAGCATAATAAAATTGTCTACACCAGTATTGATAACGAAAGTCTTCATACGATCTCTCCAATACTCATAATCATTCCCGTCAAAGATTGGTGGTCTAGAATGATTCAGATTATCTATTGATCCAATATTCATTCCTTCCATCTAATACAAAAACAAACAACTTTTCCACTCCACACGTTAGTGTAGTAAGTATTCAAGATAGTAATAAGAAATAAAGCTAGTAATACAAATCAGTGGAAAACCGGCTCTGATACCAATTGTTGGATCAAATATATGCCTATGTATGTCTATTAGATGGAACAATACAAGAGGGGGGTAAATTGTAGGTTTAAAAACCTTTGAGTTTTAGCAACAAAGAGATTAGTTTAAATGATCTTAAACTAATACAAATGCAAACACCCACAATTGTATTGAATATAAAAGGTATGATGTATTGTAATACTAATGTAATGTAAAAACAATTGTATTCAAGGTGAACACAATAATCAGAGTAATATAAAGATGAATGATTCTACCTTAAAGCGTATAGAATCAATCAATACAAAATGTAATAGAATGATTGTAATTGAAACAATTACAATTGAATATGTAAAGAAGAAAGGAAACAATACAAATCCCTTTCTAATATAACAGCGGAAATGTAAAAGTATTACAATTCTTTTAACCCAAAGAGAAGGGTTATCCTTTAACCTAGGATAAAAGGTCTGTCTCACCAATACCTTGGTGAGCCCTCGATACGATGATCGGAACGTCTGTCTGCCTATCCCCGGCAGCCCTCGATACGATGATCGGCACGTCTGTCTGCCTATCCCCGGCAGCCCTCGATTTTGCAGGTAATCGGCACCTCTGTCTTTCAATTACTTGAAAGCCTTCGATACGATGATTGGACGCACAAGGCAGATGAGAGAAGTCACAGTGTCTCTCTCTAGAATCTTTGTAGTTCATAGAGTCTCTTCATTCGTTCTCTTCGTTCATCGTTGTTCTCTCAGCTTCGAATGACCTCCTATTTATAGGCCTTGGGTTCCAACGGTCATATTGCCTCCAACGGTCATATTGAAACAGAAAGCACGACATCGTTTTGATTAGTTTGTAAATAACTCAACGACATCGTTTTGTTAGGACAAGAAATATATAGAAATGAAAAACAAGAGTACGATTCATATGTAGTGAGTGTTTTTGACTAAGTACCAAAACAAATAATGATCATCTGAATAGCAGAGTCAGTACGATACGATTGACAGAGTCAGTACGATGCGATTGAAAGAGTCAATACGATACGATTGACAAAGTCAATACGATACGATTGACAGAGTCAGTATGGTACGATTGACAGAGTCAGTACGATACGATATGGTCGGTACGATCAACATTGTACGATACGATAGACATGATAGAAGACAAATGTAATTTCCAAAATATGATAGAATGCATTTTTGATTTCTAAAACATGATATAGAAGTCAAAATAAGACTTTAGACTTAACAATATTTGGGAATCATTGTTCAGAAAGAGTAGTTGAACCTAACATTGGTATCCAACCCCACATTTAGTAACCCCACATTTGTGTTGAGCGTTTTGTCTTGGAATGTCACTTTTGTAAGGAACCTCGCATTTGGGTGCCTAAAATTGATTATATAAATAACATAAATAAATTCATACTAGTGATATATCTCACATTAAGAATCCATACATCATTATTAAACTTCATGTTTTGGAACTCTATGTTTAGATTCATCTATATGCTGGCTACCATAATTTTGGAATTAATTTCACATAAAATGGTCACCATGTTGATCTTGTAATTGGCAGGATTTAAAATTTTAAATATTATGAGATCTATGCTATAATTTTATTATATAAAATCTCTTGAAAAAGTGATTCAAATATCATTTAAGAGTATATATTACAAATGATTGATTTTTCTATTTCTAAGGGAAGTTTTTAGATTTTATATCTTTCAGATTTTAAATTTCAAATATGCTAATAATTTTAATGTTTTGATTTATCAGGTGTCTCTTTTAGATATATTCAACCAAAATTAATTTAGTTTTATTATTTATTATAGTTCTTAAAATAGTGAATAAATATACGCACACATAATTCTAGAGTAAAAAATATTTCTTTTTCATAATATCTGACTTGGTATAACAATGGGGTTTTCATAATATTAGAAGAGATATTTATATCCACTGCTAATTTGTGATCATACAAATATTTTAGTTCAATATTTTTATTCTTGGAAGAAAAATACTTATTATTGTAAGAATATATAATACATATGTTACAATTTTTTATAGTTTACAAGAATACACTATTGATATATGCATGTTCAATTTTTTGATATTGTGTGTCCGTCCTACTGCTATATTGAATAGATTTACGTTATGTTTATTTATCTAAATATCTATGACATCTCCCCAGAGTTTCTTCTTGAGGATTTTACTCTCAATACAAACATGTTACTCTAAATATATCTTTATCTTTTAGTTTTAGTATCCATATCTGAATGTTTGAATAAAAAATTTCTCCAAAAAAATTCAATCATTTCTTTTTTTATGAACACTAAAAAGTTAAGTGTTTTCAGGACTAGAGATAGTCATATATAAAATCCAATCAAAATTTTTTTTAATAAGATATATCTTATTTCGCTAAACTATTAAGATCCCTTGGAAAATGATCTACTAGTGAAAATCACTAAGATATTTGAGGGAGTGTTGGTGAAGTAGATCTAGGGATCTTTTTTCCTTGAACCACTATAAATAATTGTGATATTTTTTTACTATTTATTATATTTAAATAGTGTTTGATATATTTACCTTTAAATTTAAAGAGTTAAAATTTTATTTTCTCAAATATTTTAAAAGGAAACAATTCCCCCCCCCCCCTCTTATGTCTTAATCTTTTTTATCTCCAACTAAAAAATGGTATAATATTTTTCTATTCAAAATGATATATTTTATACCTTTAAAATATAAATAGAATAATCTATATGAATATTAATGCTAATGGATTACCATAAAGAAGTAATTTCTATGATCAGTGATCCAAATTTAATTAGAGAGAGTAATGGATGATGGAAAGATAACAAGATTATATATTTGAAAAATATTGGTTTGAAAGTTTATCTAAAACTTTTCAATCCTTATGAAATAATTAGAGATAAACTAGATAAATGAGATACTACTAAATAATATAAATATGATCTAAATTCATGATATATGAATAAAAATATTTGTCTACTTGGACCATATGATTTCAATCAAGTTTTTCAGTGTGCTATTATTTTTGAAATGTGGAAACAAGCATTGTTGCATATGAAGGGAATGAAAATGTGAGACAATTAAGACACAAAATTTCTAAGTTAAAATTTGATACATTTTTAAATGTATTAAGGTTAAATTTTAAATCAAATTAATGGAAGACTAACTGATGTATTTAATTTTTTCTTCTCTTAGAATTAATATAACAAATAATTCTCTGGGTTTAAAAATTTTCGAACTTTTTACATCTAGATGGAATGAAATTTCAACTATAATTAGATAGTCAACTCTATTTATATATTTAAATATTAAGTACTTAATTTTAAATTTGATGATGTATAATAATGAGAAGAAGAAAAATATAATTAACATAAAATGGACACGAAGTAAAATAATACTCTCAATGTCTCTATTCCTAAAGGAGAAAATATGTTAAAGGAGGGTGATATATTCTCTTATGAGGTGTTAAGTTATTCAAATTTAGGATATAAATTTTTTAAGTTTGAATTAATATTAAATAATAATTATAATATATTTAAATTTTTTAAGAAACTATTGAATAGATAGAAGAAAATTATTCATGTACTGAAGAAAATTATTTACTTTGAATGAAAAATATTAGTATATATCAAGCATGATTATCTATAGCTCAAGGAATGAAGAAAATTTAAAAATAAGGAAAAAATATTTAGATCGAAGATTATTATCAATGAAAAGGTAAAACAATCCATGAAGGATACATGGATTATGTCTGAATATTTAATAATTTCTTCTAGTTATAAATCCAAACTACAATAATCAAATAAAAAAGAAAACATATTATCTATGGCTTAGATAGATGTGGTACAAACCTATTATTCATCTATTTCTCATTTAAAATTTTAAAACTATTTATATGAAAAATTTGTTGAATATTATTACATGTTAGAAGAGAAGTATGAAACCTTGAATAAAAAGAACAAAAATCCCAAAAAATTCATATTGTTGTCTTAAGTGAAAAGGATACTATGCTAAATCATCTTTTATAAATATAATAAAAACTAAATAAATTTGATTCAATCTATACTAATCATGAAAATAAAATTAAATATTTTCTTACTATTGTATAATCCTTAAAATGGGTTTCTAGTATATTTACCAAGGTAGGGGATTATTTAAATAAAATACTTAGGAATGATAAACTTATGAAAGAAAAATATGGAATTTTTAGTAATATTGAGAAACCTAAACTATACAGAAATTAATTTATTCCAAGCTCAAATAATCATAGCAGGTCTAAAGATACATGTTTTTATAATATAATTAATGGTCATTATGATAATGATTTCATCTTGGGTAATCTTAAAATAAGTATTTTTAAGAAAGAATATATTTCTAGAGACTTATCTAGAGTTTATTCTGAAGTTTCTGGTAATATTAAATAGATATGTTTGTCTATATCCTTGTTTGTTGACACTATTGGACCCAAGATAATTTGGGTACCAAATCAAATTTTTTCTAAATATTTTTACATTTAAAGATCCATATGTGCAAAAATTGTATATGGTATATGGATAGTTATTTTTTAAGACACATGAGTGGAGATATTTCAAATTTCTATTTACTATCAAAAGTTGATGTAGGTTTGGTAATATTTAGTGATAATATTAAAGGGGTGTCTTTGGATTTGGTTCAGTTGGAGATATAGATTTTATTTTGATCAATAATGTTCTCTATGTTTAAGGGTTGAATTACAATTAGATAAGTATTTCTAAACTCTGTGATGATGGTATTATAATTGATTTTTTAAATAACGCATGTTCTATTTTTGAGAAAAAACTTCTTATGTTTAGAGAACCTTGAACAAAAAATGTGTATAGTTTGTACCTTATTTTCCTATGTAAACAAAATCAGAACTATTTAAATGAAAAAGTTTGTGAATCCTGGATGTGGCATAGAAGTATTGTTCACTATAACATATTTTCCCAATCTAAGTTATCTAAGAAGAAGTTATTTTTTGATCTTTCCTATCTCAAATTTGATGAGAAAATGCTTTTCCATGCATTTCAAATAAGTAAGAATCACAATTCATATTTCAAATCAATCAACAATGTTTCTACATCTAAACATTTATAACTTATCTAAATATATTTTTTTATACCTTCTAGAATATAAATCATGGTTGTATGATTCTTTGTTTTGGTGTTAGTTGCTGATTTTTTAATATTTAATTGGGTTAATTTTTTAAAATTTAAAAGTGATGCTTTTACAGTTTTTTGGAGTTTCCGTAAGTTGGTTAAAAATGAAAAATATACTTGAATAATTTCATTGAGTAGTCATCATGAGGGTAATTTTATATTCAATAATTTAATTATTTATAATTAAATCTAGGTACTAAGAAAAAAAATTCTATAAAGTTTCCTTAACAAAATGGAATTTCAGAAAGAACAGATAGAACTATTAAACAAATGGATAGAACTATGTTAAATGAGTATAGTTTAATTGATTATTTTTTGGAAGAACTTTTTAATATATAATATCATATTATGAATAGAGTTTTAATTGGGACTTTTCTCAAGAATACATCTTATGAGTTGGGAAATAATAGAAAACCTTAAGTTAGGTACTTCAAAGTTTTTAGATGTATGGTGTATATCATGAATACTAAGTAAACCTTGGTATGTTTGATACTTATTTTGATGGAGGAATCTCTCTAGGGTATTATTTGACTTCTAAATCTTATAAAGTGTATAACATAAAGTTATATATAATTAATGAATAATTTCATGTGAGGTTTGATAAGAGTGATCTATTTGATTACAACATAACACAAATGGATGAAGTTTTTGATTATTTAAATAACTTTAGACTTTATTAATATAATGTTAAGAGTGAAATTAAATTAAATCATTATCATGACAAATATATTTTTAAAGAGAATGAAACTGATAATACAAAAAGTGTCTTATCTAGATAATATATAACCTTTAATAACTATCCTTTAGAAACTATTATAAGATAGCTAAATAAAGGTGTTAAAACATGGAGTAATGTTTGTAATTAAGTTGATTTCTTTATCATTCTAACCAATTTGGAACCTAATTTAGTAGAATAATTGTTTAATGGTGATATTTAGGAAATGTCTATGTAATAAGAGCTAAATCAGTTTAGAGGGAATAACTTTTAGGAGTTAGTCTAAAATCCATCAAATCAACCTGTAATAGAAACTAACTGAGTTTTTAGAAATAAGAAAGATTATCAAATAGTGATTACAAGAAATAAATATAGGCTATTTTTTAAGGTTACAATATGGAGGAAGGTATATACTATTAGGATACATTTTCCACTTTTTCTAGGATTTAATCCATTAGGATCATTTTATCATATTCATTTTATTTGAATTTTAAATTATACCATATGGATTTTAAATTTGATTTTCTAAATCGATATTTAATATAGAATTTTTTTAACAACACTCATGTTTTGAAAATTCTCATTTTCCAAATTCTATTTTTAAAATTACTAAATCTTATTATGTTTTAAATAAGCACTAAGGGCTTAGTATAAAATATTGAGTTATTTTCTTTTAGAAAATAGTTTTTAAATGGGTATTTTTAATCCAAATATTTTTATAAAAAACACTTTTCCTGATATTTTATGGGTACAAGTCTATATAGATGATGTTATTTTTGGTTCCTATAATCAAAAACTTTATAATGGTTCTTAAAAATTTATGTTAAAATATTTTTAAATGAGCATTATAGGAGAATAAAATTTCTTTCTTGGATTTCAAATATTTTAAAAAGATTTTTTAAATATTTTGAATCAGAGAAAATATATTATTAATTTGTTGAAAAAGGTTTCACTTGAAAATCATAATCCATATACAACTTATAATTGTACAAATATAAAACATGATTTGTATGAAGCTGGTAAACAAATTGAAAAAATGTTTTATAGGGGTATGATTGTAAGTTTGTTATATCTTACTACTATTAAGCTAAATATTATTTTTTTTAATGTAAAATATTTCAATTAAATCAAAAAGGTAATCATTTTAAAATAGCTAGAATAATCTTAAGTTATTTAAAAGGAACGGTTTCATTAGCTGTGCTCTATCTAAAAACCACTGGTTTTGATTTAATTTCTTATTCAAATACTAATTTTTGAGGTTATATATTAGATGGAAATATTATCTAAGTAACCTATAACTTTTTGGATAAATATATGATTTCATGGTTAAGTTATAAGTAAAATTAAATTTCATTTTGAACTAATGAAGGTAAATATATATCTAGTGGTAGTTTTTGTGCACATATATTGTTAATGAAATACACACTTCTATATTTTTAATTAATTTTAATCATTCACCTATTTTATGTGATAATAATATTATTATAAATATTTCTAAAAATACAATAAATAATTCTAGAACTAAGTATATTGATATTCAACATCATTTTATAAGATATAAAGTTTAAAAACATGATATTTCTTTAGAATTTATTAATACTAAATATCATCTTGTTAAAAATTTTACTAAACCTATTCCCACTCCTAAATTTTATATTATTATGGGGTTAGGTTCATTTAATTATAAATAAATATTATTCATATATTGTTAATATTTATATCAGTTTTTAGTTAACAAGTAATAGTATATTTTAATAAATTTATTTTAATTCATTAATTTATTTTATTATGATTTTTAATGTTTTAATTTATATTATTTAAATTTAGTTACATATTAATTTAATTATATTAGTTATATTTCTATATTTAAAATTCCTAATCATTAAACTAAGAATTCAGGTTGAGAAACCAAAACATCACCTAAAACAATTACAATTTTCTTATCTCTTCCCTAACATTAAAATTATCATATCTTTGAAACCCAGAACTTTTGAACTTATAATTTCTCAAATGTTAAACCTTCAACAACTATTTTAAATAGTTAAGAAAATTATAACTGATGTAGTTAGTCTTGGTAGTATAAAGAGAAAGAAAGTTTCAAGTATTGAGTTTCGTGTGTTATATAGAAAGGCGATATATTTCAAATTTATTTTTAAAATTAATATATTACTAAATAAATAATTGATCTATCAAGGTTTGGAATTTATTCTTGATATAGGTAACACTAATTATGATTTAAAATACAGGTTATATAATTCTTTGAAAAAATATAGCATAGATTTGGTGAAAGTGAAGATGTATTTTCTTTGAAGGTGGGTGATAAGGAATTCTATATATCTTCTACAAAGATGGATAATTTGTTCTAATTCCTTTATGAAGGGTATTTTAGTTTTAATTTGAATTCAATTCATTATTTGGTTCATAATTAAGAATACATAATGTCTTTTCTATTTGGAACCTCCCATGTAAGGAAACGATAGGGAAATATCTCAAGGATGATCTAAAAGTTATCGTAAAATTTATTCAAACCAGTGTAGTACCAAGGATTTCTGAATTAGAGAATATTCTATTTCCAAATATATACATTGTGTTTCTTATAATGATAATTATAAATCTCAATTTAAGTTTATATATGATGTGATTCATGAAGAAATGCAGTCATAAGGACCCAAGGATGAAATTATATCTATATTAGGGATTAATATCCCTTATTCTATTCAAGGGGAAAGTTATTTTATATATAAGGAATGTGATAATTTTTCATCATAATAATATCATATTAGATGGAACATTGAGAAAAATTTCCTTTTTATGGATCATATCCAAATAAAGTTTCTTTCTTATTGGATCTAAAGAGGACGAACCCTATGATGTTGGTTATAAAAGGGAGCTAATAAATCTTAAGTATACTATGTTTATAGGATAAGATACAAAATAAGTTGGTGAGTATATACTTGAAAGTGGTGTTGTTTGTTTTGATCCTAATATATGTATAGTTAATCTAAATTTGGTTCTATTGTTTTAGAATATTCCATTGTTCATGATGAAAATATTCCTTCAAGTATAAGGATGAAATGCATTGTAGATGAAAATATTATTGCAAGATTTGAAGGAAAAATTCATATCTCAAGGGTGTATTAAACACCATCTTTCATGATAGCTAGTGGAGATTATTTAGTTTAGATATCTCAAAGGAGTGATCAACCTACAACATATGAAAAAATATTTTAGGATATTTAAAGAGATGTTTTATTGATAGGACATGTTAAGGGTAAACTTGTTAGACTTTCTGCCCATTCTTCTAAGAAATAGAGAATTAAATAAATTCATTCTACTATACAATTGATTATTTTTATCTTTGATTATACCTATTTGATTAAGAATAAATTGGTTTCCCTGGTTGATAAATATTTGTAAAATCTAATAAAAAAGTTTTTGATAGTTTATAATTCATTGGAGATCTATTTTCTACCTTAGGTGAATGTTTAAATGTTTGATCACTTCATTTGATGGAAGTGGGAGAACCCTCAGTAAGGCAGGAGGAGGAACCCATAGGTTCTAGAGAAGTGAGATCTAGTTGTGAGGAAAATTCTCAAAAAATTTCCACTAGAATGTTTTTAAGGTTTTATTTGTAAAAGGATGAATTGGTTAAGTTAAAATAATAACTTTAGAGTAGTATAAAATATTTTTAAGAGTTAATAAGTTTTTCTACTTCAAAAGGGAATTTTGAGTCTCTTCAAAATCAATTTATAATTTTAAAATAAAATTTAATTTCTAGAAAGGATTTTAATTCCAATAAGATAGAAATGGAATATCAGTTTGGGATGTTGAAAAGTTATATAACGTCTCAATAAGATTTTATTAATAGAAATAAGTTTTTGGTGTCTCAGTTCAAATTTTTTAAGACTTCCACTTCAGGATAAGAAAGTGTTGCCTCTTTTAGAGTGGTTTTGGTAGATTTTTTATAAAGTATAGAACTTTTATCCTTTGACCATAGTCTCTTGGATTCAAAATTTCAATCTATGTATAGATAAATTGTGCCCCTACACATTCTTCTAGGTAATTGGTAAGATTTAATTGCTAAATAATTTTCAATAGAACCTATTTTGATAAATATGGTAAACTAGATTGAGAGTGTGTTGGAAAAATTGGTTAGATATTTTAATATAGTTCAGAAATTTTTGAAAGTATATTTGGTTAAAACTATAAAGTTCAATCAATACTCTTAGCATTTTATCAAGTAATGGGCTACACCAATCAATCATAATTTCAAGGATTTGATGTAGTAGATTCATAAATTTCATAAGACCCTTCATTATTATCTGACATTTTATTATTCTTCAAAGGAATCTATGCCTATTTTCAGTCATTACTCTACCCCTTTACAATCGTTTTACTTTTTTTTTAATAATTCTTATTGTACTCAATAATTATCTTATTAAATTTTATTCTGACATTATCTGTTATTTGTATTTATATTTATATATTTTTATTTTTATTTTAAGCCTCTTCATTAAAGATTTCACTTATCTTTGTCTTAAATAAAATTTTATTATAGTTTTTTGAAACATTAAACATGTTTTATTCTATTTCATACTTTCTTTTTGATCTCACAAAAAGCTTAAAAATTAAAAAATTAAAAAATTAAAAAATTTACATAATTAGAAATTCATATAAAATGACTTATGTTTATATGTCTTTGACTTGATTAATATGATATTTGATTGATTTCACCTTTGATTTCAATTTAAAAACCTATAATTTTTTTATGGGTTTTGTGATCAATAAAAAATGGGATATTATTGAGCATATGAATGTTGATCCAATAAGTTTTTCACTGATTTTTATGTTCATAAAAACCCTTATTTTTTTAATTAATAAAGTTACTTTGAGTGAACTTAATGCTTATTATTTTTATAAAATTAATTATTTTATTCCTATAATTCTTGAATTATTTTATTTACTTTTTACTTTTGTATTTGGAGTAAGAATATTATGCTATGTATTTTGGTTGTTAAAAAAGAGTATGGAATCACCATTAAAAAAGAGTATTTTAACCTAATGTTGGTATCCATCCCCACTTTTGTGCTTAATGTTATTTTTTGGAACCTCACTTCTATAAATAACCTCATTATTGGATACCTAACATTTGATATATACCTAATGTAAATAACACCACATTGGTTATATACCTCACATTAAGAAACTAGAGGTCTGTATTAAACTTTACATTCTAGAACTCTATGTTTGTATTTACCAATATGGTATCTACCATACTTCTGGAATCAACCTCATGTATAATAATCCCCACATTGATCTGGTCATCTGTGGGATTTTAAATTTGAATTATTCTGAGATTTCTCTAATAATTTTATTGTATAAAATCTCTTAGTAATGTAATTCAAATATTGTTTTATAAGATCTATAGAACAAAATTGATTTTTTTCAATTTATAAGGTAATTTTTGAATTTCCAGATCTTTTAAATTTCAAATGCACCAATCTTGTTAAAGTCTAAATTTATCTAAAATGTTTTTTAGATCTATTTGAAATAAATTTATTCCTTTTTTTATTTATTATTGTTCTTGGACTAATCGATAGAGATGCATTCTCATGTTTCAAGTATAAAAATATTTCCTAGTTTTGAATATCTTTCCCTATATAGAGACATTATTTTGATTATCATTGTAGATATTGTTTATCTATTACTATTTTTAATTTTTCCTACTTCTACAAAAAGTGGATTTAGATGATGTTATTTTATAAAAATATCTTATACAACTATTGAGACTTTCTTCTTGAGGACTACACTTTTTATTCATACATATTCCTATAATGATATCTTCATCTATTAGTTTTATTATCCACATCTAAATTTTTCAATAGATAATTTCTCTAACCAAGTTCAATATTTTATTTGTTTTTAAAAACATTGGTTTTTACTATTTTGATGAATTTATTTAGTCCTGCATAAAATCCTTGAAAAATATGTTGTAATAAGTTATAATTTCTAGAACCCAACTATCCATATTCCTTAGAAAAGTATTTTCTATTGATAATCACCGAGATCATAGAGAGAGTGTTGGGGGAGTGTAATAGGAGATATTTATGCCCCAAACCACTATAAAAATTATTGTGATATTTTTTCCAATACTTATTCTATTTAAATATAATAGGATATATTTTCCTTGAAAATACAAGTGGGGTAGTTTGATTTTGTCAATTTTTTTAAAAGGACACAATCACCCCCGTTTGTATTCATATTTTTTATCTCTTCCCAACATGATCCATATAGTTTTTGGTAATGTTTTAAGGAAGAACCAAAGAAAAAAATCCTATAAATGGATGGTGTGGGACGTACATGTGAATGGACCTTTTTGGTTTACCTCACATGTAATATGGTCCAATGTGTATGGGTTGGTTTTATAATTAGTATGTCCCTGTGAAGACAAATGAGAGTATGAAGTAAATGATATCAAGAGGAATATTTCCTAATGAGGATGGAAAATAAATATTAGTGATGTTTGGGTATAAACCACTGGTATGTGCCCTCTATATCCCATCTAGACAATAATCAAAGCCCACATAGATTGATTAACATGGCTTAAATTCATGTGATAGGATTGTATCATGTGATTTAACATCATGTGGTAAGGATGTTTATGGAAAGATTTGAATATTGGACATAGGGGATCGATCCTTCAATATGAATCATACTTATCTTATAAAGATAAGAATTAGAGTTAATGTAGTTCCAATTTCAAATATATAAATGTCATAAAAGGTGTGAAAATAGAGTATTGAATGGGTTTTATGTATACAGGTTTTCCATAAGGTGCTTCATTAGGGATATTTCTCTTTGAAAGAAAGGAGAATATGGTCATGGATTGCACTTAAAAATAAGTCCCATAATTGAGGCATTTCAAATGTATCGATAGAATAATCATTACAAATCTATAAACCCATGTGAGTCGTGATTGGGGTGAAATAAAAAGAGATAGAAGAAGATAATTCATGTTTCTTGTTATCATAAGATTATATTAGAATGGGGATTACACACAAAGGATTCCTAAAGAGGAATATTATTATGAATACCCTTGAGAATATAGCTCTATAAGAGAATTCTTGATCTTTCATAATGAATATTATAATATAAAAACTATATGGGGGTATTTGATAATAACATCATGGAGGAGTTATGGTCTTCATGGGTGATATGTCCACATAAAAAGACAAGATGTAAAAAATATATTAGATATGGAATTTGATAATTAAAGAGGCATCCTATATATCATTTCTATAACAGGAATCAGAGTCTATATAGTTCATAAGTTCTTGGCCTGCTAGTTGGTAAGGAAGTATAATTAAACTCACCGTAGTATTTCCCTATGTATTAGAAAATATTAGGGTATTACACTAAGATGGGATTCCACAAGGGATATAACCTCATAGGAGAATAAAAAAATAAAGACTTGAGATATTCAAGTGGAGCTTTTGTGGAGGAGGAGCCATCTTGTTTTATGTAAATTTAGTGGCTGTATGAAGACCATGGGGTCTTTCGATCATATAAAGGTATTTGGATCATGTGCTCGGGTAAAAGAGTTGGGTTCATGTGATCACATGAAGGAAATGGGGTCATACGGTCATATAAAGTACATGGATTTGGAAATCGCACAAAGGAAATGGGTTTGTGCGTTCTCATAACAAGTATTAGGATAAGTTACTATGTGAAATTATCATGTGACCAAGAGTTCATCACATGATTTAATGATCATGGGACTATCACACAATTGGAACTTTCATGGGTGGTTATATATCCAAGGCTCACATTAATAGTTTAGGTGATTGAACAATAGTCACCCATTTTACCAGTTCCCCATTATTCAAAGTTAATCACCAAATTTTCAAAATATAAACTTTAATTTCATGCGAACCTACTTAGATATACTTTTTTCACATGTGCACCTATTTTTTTCAATTATTATTCACATGTATCAGTTATATATCATTCTATTTTAAAGGGGGTTTTAAAGGCATTGTATTTGTAACGACCCAAACTTTTGAATAATATTTTGTTTCCTAAAAATGTTCGTAATATTATTTTGTACTCAACAAAACTAAATACCTTTATTAATGATGTGAGTATAATTGAAATGTAACTTTTAGGGTTCTACTGTTATAATACCATTGGTTAATTTGAATGTTGGAAACTCTATTTATAAAAAGAAATGATAGTGGTTAATTAGTGCAAAGGAAAGATTCGATGGCCTCAAAAAGTAGAATCATACCATACGAAGCCCATTTTTCAGATCTTGGGAAGGAGGTAGCATCCCTAGGATTTTCTCTAGACCAATCCCGATTCGAGATTTAACATGTTAATATTGAATTAAACCACCTATGGGAGAAGTTTGAGTTAGTGGAGATTACCACTTAGGTAATGTTATCAGAGCCTCCCCAAGAGTCCATCACCATCGCACACCTTAATGTTATGTCATATGCGTGTGATTTAAGGTTTTATGTTTCAAGTTCCTAGTTACTTAAAATGTAATCCCATTTTTTAAATAAATTTGTTATTTATCATTTCCGTTTTAAGAATAGTTTGTCTTAAAAATTGTGATGGAATTTGATAAATTTATTTTTTAGGAAAAAATAGTTATTTTATTTCTATATTAAATATTTATTTATTAAAATTGTTTATTATAACGATATAGTGTTATAAAAACACTCTTTTTGAATTAAAAATGATAAAATAATTTTATTTAAAGTCTCAAAAATTTTACTATAGATGTCACTATGCATTTTCTACCTGCCATTATTTTTAATAATAAATTATTTTTATAGTTAAATTTTAAATTTGTCATATATAGAGATTTATTAAGGTAAAATAAATTTCATTTTTTCATTCAGAAAGCTTATATTATGTTACGGTGAATTTATGATAATTTTTTAAAATACTTTAGTTTTTATTGAATAGTAAAAATATTGTTTGAGTTTTCCCATAAGTTTAATGACATCATAGTTATGTCATAATGATGTAATGATTAATTAAAAATGATGGTAGAATATTATGTGTTAAATTAACTTAATAGGTGTCCCATGTTTCTAATACCATGGAAAAATACCATAGGCAAGACCATGGTTTTTCAAATACCACTAATGAGGTGTCCTTTGAAATTAAAAAAAACTCTTTATTTTTACTATAAATACCCACCCATTACTTCATTTATCTTCATTAAAAATTAATCCTCCATGAATTTATGCTATTTATACCTCCCAAGGAGTCCTCCCAATGTTCCCTTAAGCTCCCAATGTCCTGATCATCAAGTTTTAGAAGTTACTCTTCAAGGTAAGGGAATTCCCAACTTCTCTTTTCCTTTAAAATTATCTTTTATGTGGTATATATTTAAATTTACATACCTTGTTCTTATTTAAAATATATTCGGTACCTATATTATATTATTAGTCTTTTATGAATGGGTGACCTATGTCCTATCTCTTTATAATGCTTTATAAAAATATGGTTCATACCCACTATGTTGTAGAATTTTCATCTCAAAATCTATCTTTTCTCAAGAAATTATTTTATTTTCTTTATGAGAATACCCAAAAATCATTAATTTTAAAGGGTATTCATAAATAAATAAAAATTATTTATATTATTTTAGAATTGACATATATAAAGCCCTCATTCCCTTCATGTGGGTTATAAATGACATAATGATCATGTTTTTAAGCACTTTTTAAAACGCTGAAATTTTGATATGAAACCCATTTCTTATATTATATATGGGTTATTTATGAAATGTGTGATTATGATCTATGTGTATCACATGAAAATAAATACATATGAAGGTTTCACCCAGATATATCTTCAATAAATTAGGTAAATAAATTAATCTCTAGAGATGATGAGTTTTACGATACCTTGGGGAATAACCTTTGTAATTTTTATAACACCTTGGGAATATACCTTAGTGATATGATTATGAATGTATAAATTAAATGTTTTAGACAAATTTTAAAGATATTATTCAATTTATTATTATCATGATATTCCTCTTTCTCATGACTTTGTGATATTTCCTCAAGTTCTTACTGTATTCTCACAAGCCCACATGTAAACTATTTTCATTGTTTTCCCTTACTGAGCCTTCTTCTCACCCTTTACTTTGATGCATATCCCTAGGTTATGAGATGTTGTAATTATACTTAGGATGAACATTTAAAGAATAATTTCAATTATATTGAAAGAATGTTTTATTTTTTCATGTATTATGTACCTTTTTTCCAAGACACTAGACTTTAAAGATCCTCTATTTGTAAAATGTAATGAAAATTTATGTAATAAAATGTGGGTTGATATAGTATTCCTATATATATGATTATTCATAAGTCATGTGATCAATTTAAATTGGTTTCAGAAAGTTTAAACATCTAGGTAATTTAGCATCGGCTTGTGAGCTTCATGGGACCAAGTCTACATGGAATCAATGTTTTATTTAGGGCATCACATGCTAAATAACAACTACAAAATCATTATTACAAAATAATCATATCAAAATTTGATTTAATGAAAAATTTAGGGTTAAAAATTTCATATACACTACTACGAAATGCACCTTTAACCACACTATAATCGGACTTTATCAGTGCTAGAAAAGTGCTAACTGCCTTAGTGTAGATAAAAGTACATGGATTTTATCAGTGCAAAAAAGATGTTGATAAATGGATGATTTATTAGGATAAATAAAAGAATATATATATCATAATTTTATCGGCACTGATAAAAGACCTCATTTATTAGTGGTTTTATTTATCATTGATAAATATACCCTTTATTAGCGCTTCTATTTGCCGTGATAAAAGTATTATTTATCAGTGCTTTATAAAGCACTAATAAAGGTAATATTTTTAAATGATTCTAAAATCATAGATAAATCATACTTTTATCATCACATTTATTAGCATTGATAAAGGTGAAAACTTTATTGTGATGTTGCCGCACACTACATCCCTAGAAACAAGTGCAATGTGTTGTAACAACACACTGCATCAACATAAATAATAAAAACAATTACTAAAATAAGATAAAAATAATGAATTTAAATGAAATAAAATTTGTAACACAAATAAAAGAAAAATAAAACACTATTATAGAGTATGTAAGTTTTTTTACTAAAATTAATGTAAATTTTGAATAAAAAGGCACACTTGGAGTCATACCAGTCACACCATGAGTCTAATTGATGTTTGACTGATTCCTACGCATCACAAATAACTTATGGATCATTTTACTAAAGTACCAAAATAATCATAATTTGTTTCCTTCGTTTTGGGTATTTCAATTGTTTTTTTGATTAAAATTAATGTCAGTTTGGAATAAAAAGACACACTTGGAGTCATACTGGTCACATCTTTCATCGGATTGAGGTGAAGTTGATCCCTACATTTCACAAATGACATATGGATCATTTTACTAAAGCACCAAAATAATATGAATGAATTATCTCAGTTTTGAGTATGTGAGTTGTTTTTTTTACTAAAATTAATGTTAATTTTGAATAAAAAGATGCACTTGGGGTCATACTAGTCACACCGTACGTCGGATTGAGGCGCGGATGAATGCTACATGTCCCAAATGACTCATGGATCATTTTACTAAAGTATCAAAACAATCTGAATGTGTTTCCTTAATTTTGAGTATACTATGTGTGTTTTTACTAAAATGTCATTTTAAAATGGAAACATGCACTTTAAGCCATACAAGTCACATCATGTGTGGGTTTGACATGAGACTGATTCATACACATTACAAATGAATTATGAATTTTTTTCCCAAATAATTAATACAACCCAAGTGTGTTTGCTCGATTTTCAGTGAGTGAAACTGTTTTTTATTAAAATGTCAATTTTAAACGGATAACGGACACTTTGAGTCATACCTCTCACACCATGTGTCGGATTGAGGTGAGGTTAATCCCTACATGTCACAACTAACCTATGGATTGTTTTCCATATGTAAAAAACAATCTGAATGTGTTTGATTAGTTTAGAGTATCTTGGTTGTCTTTTTGATTAAAATCAATGTTAGTTTTGAATAAAAATATGCACTTGGAGTTATACTGGTCACACCGTGTGTCAAATTGAGGTGCGTCTGATCCCTACACATCATAAGTTAGGTATGGATCATTGTAAAAAAAATTACTAAAGCAATATTAATGCGTTTTATTGGTTTTTATTATTCCACGTGTGTTTTTTACTAAAATTTCATTTTAAACTGGAAGCATGAACTTTGAGCCATACATGTGGAATCGTGTGTCGGTTTGACATGACATTGATTTATACACATTAAAAATTAATTATGAATTTTTTTCCCAAAATATCAGGATAATCTGAGAATGTTTTCTTATTTTTTAGTGAGTGATGATTTTTATATTAAAATGTCAATTTTGAAATGATAACAGACACTTGGAGACATACCATTCACACCATGTGTTGGATTGAGGTGAGGATGATCCCTAGACATCAAAAATGACATATGGATTGTTTTTATAAAGTACCAAAACAATTTGAATGTGTTTTCTCAGTTTTGAGTATGTCCCATCTATTTTTTACTAAAATGTCCTTTTAAACTTGAAAGATGTACAATGAATCTTATCTTGAGTGACAAGTTTTATGTGAACTTTTAAATAATTGTTCTCAAAAAAAATCATTCTATGATCCTTATTCAGCTTCATTTCACAATAATTTTATTGTCTTCAAGCCAATTATTCATATCCTCCTTTGCCTTGGTATCCACCTCGGTCTTCACTTATGCCTCCTCCATGTCGGTCTCTGAATCCGACTCTTCCTATGTATTTTCCTATGACTATACCTCTGCCTCTGTGATTTTACAACAATTTTATTGTTTATAGGTCATCCCTTCTAAACAAATTGATTTCCTCTATTAGTATTCTCCTTGATAAAGAGATCAAAAATAATGTATAAGCATTCTAACACTAATTCTCCACACCACAAATATCTTTTGAAGGTCATAACTTGTACAAGAAGTAATCACTTAAATTTGTTATCAGTATACATTTTGAAAAAAATTATGTTGCCCACTCTTCTCTAAAAAAATTGATTTATTCTTTTGATTAACTCCATCATCAGAAATCTTAATAGTACTTAGAGTAAATATTGACAAATAAATGATTATTAAATATATTTAAGGAAATTTTAATTACGTTCATAAATTACCAGTTGGGGGATGCTGGTCTTTTCATGCTTTATGATTTCTCTAATAAATTTTCAAAAATAATATCCACAATAGATATCATTATCATGATTCGGATACTATAGAAACATTGACCAAAATAAGTAAATTGTTTTGAAATGTTATGATAGTTAAATATTTCTATATATACATTAATTTTTTTCTAGTTATAGTAATCCACAGGCTTTATCTTTTCAAACAATGATTTCATTCCATGATTTATCTTGTATTAAGTGACCTCCTTATCATAACAAAAATCTCATTAAAACACAGAACAAGCATATAATTCAAATTTTATTTATAAAATACTGATTTTAGTGTTTTACATATTCATAATAAACATAATGTGTGGTTATTTGGTTGTAAATACATGCATTTAATCCAAAAAATAAATATTCACAGTGTCTATGTTGACTGCTATAAGCATCCAACATTGCCTAAAAAACATAAACAATTAAATAATGTAAAAATTAAAAATATATTTTATGTGATTAGATCATAGAGTTTTAACATTTCATTTTAGGTATCAAAAATAGTGATTCATTTGATACTTTCTTATTAAACTCTTTGAGTAACTTGTCCTTTTTCTTCTCTATTTCATCCTTATCTAAAGTAATTTTTGCATTAGAAATTATACAGGTATTAATGAATCCAAATCATGTTTTGAATGATATTCCCTTTATATATTTGTAATATAAACACCTATAAAAAAATTAATAGTTATTAACATTAATAAACATATTTTTCTCATTATTTTAAAAGAAATATTATGAACATGTACTTTATATATGTATTCCCAACTAAGATTCACAGCCATTCATGCTTGAGAATATCAGTTAGAGTCTCAAGACTAATTAAGTTTGTAAATGATTTCCCGTATATATTTTCTTCATATTCAATGTAATGCATGGTTTTATCTTTAAATTTGGTCTCTGTATGAAGTTGTAAGGGTAATAAATATTTCTCTAAAATAGGTAGAGATAAGGTACTCTCAGAAGTTCATTTTATTTTCTTGGTTGATTCACTAGATTTTCTTGATTCGGACATTCGATTATCTGAAACATTATTCATAAGTAATATCATACCTCACTTTAGACCATTTATCATCAACTATCACATGTTTTTAATATAATTTTTTTTAAATACGTAACTCATGTATCTTTATAAGATTAGACATCCAATATATGAAATCTAAAATATAATCTTCGGTTGTTGTAATATCCAGGCCATTGAGTGAAACAGGAAATTCAGTTGTCGACTCATAAGCTACCTCAATCCCCTACCTCATGTGATTTTTTGTGAGGGTTTGATTGTGTAGCTGGTCTCCTAGTATATTATACACTCTACCCATCAAAACATGGTGGTACGTAGGTGTTGAAAAATAAAAACCACGTACAAAACTACACCCTATAGAATTTTTGTAATATAAAGCTATCAAAAGTTTTTTGATTCACATTTAAGAGAAAGATTAATGAAAAAATTGATTACCAAGGCTAAGTTATGTGGTTGGGGGGAATGACTAGCCTCAAATCTTGAGGGATCATTTTTTTCAAATTTGGATCTTTTCTCCACCACCGGTTCGCTTTGATCCTTTCTTATACATTGTTCTACCAAACCAGACCACAAAATAATATCTTATAATGAGTCTATTTGTGTCTTCATTCATATCACCATATTATATATATCTTTATGTTGTTTTATCATATCAAAATATGGTTGAGGAGAGACTCCAAAACCTAATCCTCTAACACTACCATATTGTTCAGGCTGCTTCAAAACTACTGAGAGTCACTTTTTTTCTAATACAGTCATTGTCGATTCTTGTGTCTAAACCACATAAACAAATATGAACATATTTATCTTTATATAATATTGTTATGAATCATAACGAATTACAAGTATTACATACTTACACATGCATCTCATACTAGTTTTTTATTTTCATCAACTAATATACCATCCTTATTTACACGAGCCTCCTTCCATAGCACATGACGTGGGATGGAAGTGGCTTCATATTTTGATTTATAAATCTGCATATAAACAAAGGAACATATGTTGTTTTATGTCACATAATTAATCTTTTATGGTTGATTTAAAATACATACCAATTTATTCTCTAATGAATCAAACCTCGTCCTTCCTTTGTGATAGCTGTACATTGGTTTTGATGCATGTTATTTATTTTCAACACTATTTTGTTGTTTCATAAATTAACAGTTTTGAATCAAGTTGGATAAAATAAATAATGTCAAATAATATATTATCAACCACAATGCACATGAAATAATTTCTCATTGCGATGATTGGATAAAGCCGTCCATGTTTCCTACTTTATAATGTGTGTATAACTAATTGGTGGGTGGGGCTTTATTTTCCCCTTAGCATCCCTAAGATGTAAATTCATTAGAAGAGTCTGAATGCCTCCATGGGAATTTCCAATGACCATTAAGACAAATTTCTTATGGAAATATTCTAAAATAAAATAATTCTACAAGGAATAATGGAAACTAAATCAACATTTCATTATATAATTTTTTAGTGAAATATAAAAAGTATATTTTAATATTATAATTACATATTTCTAAAGTATTTCCTTCATTACAGTTGTACATGTAACCATGAGTCAATATTAATCGGTAGATTCATCCTTGTTGTGACCCTAAGATAACTAATGAACATTGACTTTTTGGGGTTAATAGGTTAGTCGTATTGATTACCACCAAACTCAAATTTTATACCCTTAATTCTTACCATGATGATTTTATTCAAAACTTTAATGCAACATTATTCTTGTTTTTTTATTTTTTCATAAACTTGTAGTTTATCCCCTAATAATTCTATAGATTCATTATCAACAGTCTCTTCTTGCTCAGGATTGGAAACATCATCATGTTCAGAATGCATTGTCTGCATGAGTATTCAAGTATTTAACTTTTCTTTAATAACAATAATTCAATACACTCCATGCATAAAAGTCCACATTTGCATCCATATTTAATTAAAATTGTTACAGTAATGAACAGTGATATAATACTTCAATACTATAGTACAACTGACCTTCACAACCTTTATTTAATCCATCCTCACATGCTTGATTGTGTCCCATATCTTGATTATGGGAGTAATTCTAGTTTGAAGTAGGTTTTTTAATCCATCATCAAGATATGAAGGACAATTAAGAATCTAAGGATTAAAGTATCCTAGGAACCTACACTAATAGAATCACTCAAAAATTCTCCTCAATTGAAGAGGAATTAGAATACCTCCACTCTAATGGTCTTAAAGAAATGAATCTCACCCCACCTTATATTACCATAAAATCTTAGAGGAACCATAGATACTTCCCACCATTGAAAATTATACCAAATATCTTGAAGTAGATCTAAAATTACCTCTTGGAATGTCAAACTTTATGAATTATAATGATATTATCAATTGTAAAATATAATATTGGAGAGAGGTATTCCTTCATATCATAATATATGATATTGAAATAATACAACATGTCATTTATTTATTTGAAATACTAATAGTTTAATACATTGTGTCCTTGAATAACAAGTCTTTGATACCACTTATGAGTTTTAGGGTATCATCCTATGATCACTGAAGGAGTGATAACACCTTAACCTAGTGATAAAAAGTGATCAATGAAGAAGAGAGGTTTTACTAGGGAATTCAACAAAGGCTTAATTACAATAGGGGGATCGTATCCCTATTTTGTGCATTTTGGACATGGATAACAAATTACATGACTTATAAGACATAAATATCTAAACCAATAAAAGTATATTTTAATCATTTTTTGTTCCCTCTATGGTTATTCACCATGTTATATGGCTTTTCAAATTATTTTCTATCCTATAAATTAATAATCTCTCTATTTTGATTAGTAAATCCCATCTCATAGTTTTCTTGATCAACTATACAATCATGGATAACCAACTTCATTTTGGGAAATATACTCGTTATATATTATTGTTTATTTCAAAGTCCATGTACCCAATGATTTCTCAAATCTATCTAGTCTAGGAAATTTTTAAAAAATGAGAATAATTTTCTCACCAAATAAATTCCTCATCACTCTTTGTAACAATAGTTAAAGTTTAATAATAATCTTGAATTAATTAAAAAAACTCTCACAACATGTATCACTAAAATATTTTTTATAATGTGACTAAAAAATTAAATATTTATTTGTATTCAATAAAAAATTATTCATCAAAATTATAAATCTAAATAACCCATTTCATGGTGATTAGTCACTAAAAGTGGCTAATATTCATTGTTAAGTTCTTAATATTAATGTGTTTAAAAGTTCATAAACATCAATTTTAGTCCAATTCAGAAATTGAACTTCATTTCCCATCATTGTGCAATTCATGCTTAAAATGTCAATTTGGGCCCACTCAATAATTTGCTTGTGTAAATTAAAATATTCATCATTTTAATTTGAAATTTTGGTATATGATTTATCACTTTGTTTGGAACATTTTATCTTTTAGGTCCGATGGATGAATCCCAAAGGAAGATGGAGAATTTTGCGCCTGAAGGCAGAAACATGCTGGAAAAAGCATAATGGGCCTAAGGCCCATCAAACAAATGTGGGGCCCAGAAACCAAGCCAAATGAAGCTCAAATTTATACAGTAGAAAGATAAAAATATGAGGATCATTTTATTCAACTGTGGCCGGAGCTAATTCTGATGTTATCATGATGATAAAGGGATCTGAAGTTTAGATTTAAATGGTGGACTCGTCATTAATGCGCAGAAATCCGTTCCACCATTTCGACCATAACTTCCAAACGGCTAAGCGAAATTTCCTGAAATTTTTAAATCTCATAGAGGACACATGGACGAAGATATTTTATATTTATGACATCCCCGGCAACGGCGCAAAAATTTGGTTGCGCCCAAATTTACCCTACGGGTAAAAGCGATCGATGTAGTACATGTAGGGGTCGAGTCCACAGGGACCGAAGAAGTAACCTTGAGACGCTATGATTTGGTGAAGGATGGGCTATGAAGTAGCCAACTTTGGTTTTGATTTAGATGTTTTAAATAACACTAAGACACCTACGTGAATTCAATTTAATGAAAATGGGTTGATCTAGGATTATGCTTGGGGTGGATTGAATGAATTTTACTTCTTTAAACAATTTTGGTTTTATTAATTCTTGATGAATCCATTCTTCAAAAATAACACTACCTTCATCATTTTCTGGTTTGGTGCTTACTAAACACAATTACCTCCGGAATCGGCCTTCTTCAATTTCGAATTCATACGTCAAAATGGAGGACGAATCTGGACAGTTTTCCGGGTCAACTTCGAAATGTCAATTTCCTTTTGACTCTCTTAATTGTTGAGGGGTGAATTAATTGTTGGGGGATGTACCTAAGGCTCCTAATATTCCTATATAAGGAGCTATTGGTGAAGGGAATGGGGGTGGAATTTTTTCTTATCATCTTGGATGCTTTGTTTCATTGTAATGTTTTGCTTCCAAATTTCATTTGTAATGTTTTCCATTTCCATGTAAGTTTTTCTTTTTGTTCTTAATCAACTTCTTCTCTTATATATTTTCCATTTCATTTATTAAAACTTTATAATCACAAAGCACAGTGATATCTCTGTGTTGTTGTGAATTAGTTCACACATAGGTGTGAATTTCATTCACACACACGGAGGAGTGCTCGTTATTTCCGCGGTTTTAATTTCTTCAATCCAATTCTTGTTAGTCATCTTCTGCCCACCATTGAGAGTATACCATCAATGGAGGGCTAAACCCTTAATGGGTTGATCTTAGGAGGATGCAAAGGCTGGGTTGAATGTTATTTTATGAACGAATTGTTGTTAAATGGATAATTAATTTAAGATATCCATTCTTCAGTTATTTCTACTCTTCATCTTTACTGTGTTTGAGCAAAATAAATTCAATTACTAAATGACCATATACCTCGGAGAGATCAAATTCATGGTTCCATTACACATCATATCAATGAATTGTTTGTTTCCGGGACCCAACCCTTCATAGAAAATTCTCACTTGTTCTGGGATTAAGAAACCATGGTGTGGTACCATGTTTAATGTGTCCTTGAACCTTTCCCATGTTTCATAGAATGTTTCTCCCTCTCTTTCAAAAAAGTTTTGTATGCTCTTTTTAAGTGCAATTGTTTTGTGATGGGGGAAGTATTTTTTATAAAATTCTCGTTGAAGTTGGTCCCAAGAGTGAATGGATGCTAGTCTCAAATTGTTTAACCAATTCTTTGCTCGGTCTTTAAGGGAAAAAGGGAAAAGTCTCATTTTAGCAGATTCAATTTGATTTGGTGGGCACATGGTTTCTACAATGTCATTAAATTCTTTAACATGAAGGTAAGGCATCTCAGACTCCATCCCATGAAAGGTTGGAAGGTGGTTCAGGACATGGGGTTTGAAAACATATTGGGCATATCCTATGTTATCATGCCTAATGCATGAGGGTGCATTGGTCTAGGTTGGTGTGAGGTAGTCATTCATGGTCGGGTCTGCAACAATTCCCAAGTTAGGGTCCTGCCCGTTATTTTGGTTCCCTCCCCGGTTTATGATTTAGTTTTGTGGGAGATTCTCCATTGTATCGAACTCAACGTCTGAATTTGGAGTATTAGGAATATTTGGATCTAAAGGAAATAGACCTCTTTTAGTGCTTGACTCCCCAGCCCTAGGAGTATCCACCCTAACTAATCTGTTTGAGTTATCGCGGGTGTAGGCGGACATGCGCCAAAAGAAAAAAAAAAGCGAGAAAGGGAAAAGATAAGAGAATTGGGATGAGAATAGAAGAATGGGGGTAAGAAAAGAAGGTTTTTGGTCTAAGGAACTTACTTGGGATCGTGACTCCATAGTTGTCTTGCCCAGAGTTAGGCTTTATATCTCTATTGTAGAGCATGAAATTGACAAAATGCGTGGCGTCCGGCACTTGGGGATCGTGACTCCATAGTTGTCTTGCCCAGAGTTAGTCTTTTCATATCTATTGTGGTTAAAAAAAATCAAAAAAAAAATCAAAAAAAAAGGATACTCATCTTAAGGTTTAATGTGATTCCCACCTAGCGCTTCCATTTTTTTCCCCTTGAACAATAAAATGGGCCCCATATCTTTTATGATGCACAACACTTTATCATGCTTAATTTAAATTGGATGAAATGTGGCGATGAATTTGAACAAAGGAATGGGCTTGGGCTTGGGATATGCATATGGACCTAGCTTGTTTTAAATGATTTTGAAGGGTTCCATAATTTTTTTGGTATGAGATCTTTTGAGTGAGAAATGTGTATTTAAATGTTTTTGGAAAAGGGGATTTCAATTTCATATTTGTAATTTATTTTGCTCGGGACTAGCAAAACTCAAGTTGGGGGGTGTGATTAGTCACTAAAAGTGGCTAATATTCATTGTTAAGTTCTTAATATTAATGTGTTTAAAAGTTCATAAACATCAATTTTAGTCCAATTCAGAAATTGAACTTCATTTCCCATCATTGTGCAATTCATGCTTAAAATGTCAATTTGGGCCCACTCAATAATTTGCTTGTGTAAATTAAAATATTCATCATTTTAATTTGAAATTTTGGGATATGATTGATCACTTTGTTTGGAACATTTTATCTTTTAGGTCTGATGGATGAATCCCAAAGGAAGATGGAGAATTTTGCGCCTGAAGGCAGAAACATGCTGGAAAAAGCATAATGGGCCTAAGGCCCATCAAACAAATGTGGGGCCCAGAAACCAAGCCCAATGAAGCTCAAATTTATACAGTAGAAAGATAAAAATATTAGGATCATTTTATTCAACTGTGGCCGGAGCTAATTCTGATGTTATCATGGTGATAAAGGGATCTGAAGTTTAGATTTAAATGGTGGACTCGTCATTAATGCGCAGAAATCCGTTCCACCATTTCGACCATAACTTCCAAACGGCTAAGCGAAATTTCCTGATATTTTTAAATCTCATAGAGGACACATGGACGCAGATATTTTATATTTATGACACCTCCGGAATCGGCCTTCTTCAATTTCGAATTCATACGTCAAAATGGAGGACGAATCTGGACAGTTTTCCGGGTCAACTTCGAAATGTCAATTTCCTTTTGACTCTCTTAATTGTTGAGGGGTGAATTAATTGTTGGGGGATGTACCTAAGGCTCCTAATATTCCTATATAAGGAGCTATTGGTGAAGGGAATTGGGGTGGAATTTTTTCTTATCATCTTGGATGCTTTGTTTCATTGTAATGTTTTGCTTCCAAATTTCATTTGTAATGTTTTCCATTTCCATGTAAGTTTTTCTTTTTGTTCTTAATCAACTTATTCTCTTATATATTTTCCATTTCATTTATTAAAACTTTATAATCACAAAGCACAGTGATATCTCTGTGTTGTTGTGAATTAGTTCACACATAGGTGTGAATTTCATTCACACACACGGAGGAGTGCTCGTTATTTCCGCGGTTTTAATTTCTTCAATCCAATTCTTGTTAGTCATCTTCCGCCCACCATTGAGAGTATACCATCAATGGAGGGCTAAACCCTTAATGGGTTGATCTTAGGAGGATGCAAAGTCTGGGTTGAATGTTATTTTATGAACGAATTGTTGTTAAATGGATAATTAATTTAAGATATTCATTCTTCAGTTATTTCTACTCTTCATCTTTACTGTGTTTGAGCAAAATAAATTCAATTACTAAATGACCATATACCTCGGAGAGATCATGAATTTGGTTCTCTAAGTGTATAGGGGATTAGTAATTGTGTTTAGTAAGCACCAAACCAGAAAATGATGAAGGTAGTGTTATTTTTGAAGAATGGATTCATCAAGAATTAATAAAACCAAAATTGTTTAAAGAAGTAAAATTCATTCAATCCACCCCAAGCATAATCCTAGATCAACCCATTTTCATTAAATTGAATTCACGTAGGTGTCTTAGTGTTATTTAAAACATCTAAATCAAAACCAAAGTTGGCTACTTCATAGCCCATCCTTCACCAAATCATAGCGTCTCAAGGTTACTTCTTCGGTCCCTGTGGACTCGACCCCTACATGTACTACATCGATCGCTTTTACCCGTAGGGTAAATTTGGGCGCAACCACATGGTTTAACAATTTTCATGAATAACCAAAATCCACAAAACATGTTTTAATAATTTTTACACTCACCTTGGTTCCTATATGTTCATCACCAATAAATGAGGCTCATAACTTGGTATCCCATAATCCTTAAAACACCTTATAATTAAGCCTTTATAATCTATAATATAGTATATAAGATAAATTAATTTTGAGAAACTAGTTTTAATTTGTAACCTTATATTATTCAAATGAAGGGAAACTCGAGGGGGTGAGAGGTCTACTTGTTAATGTTGAGAGAAGAGTAAACCATCTATGTGTGTCTCTAGGGAAATATGGGTTGGACACTCAAATACATATGAAAGGAGAAGAATAAATAGAACCACACTCATTGTATTTCAGTAAAGAAGAGAAAAGATGAAGGCTTCTTTATGTCTAATAATAATGAAAAAACACAAAATGTGGAACCCAAAACATCAAATAATGATATAGGAAGAGTATAAAATAACATACATTAGATTATGTCCTTGATTAATCTGAGGGAACATAAAGGAGATGCACTAAAATCAGGTGAGTTTCATGAGAGCTTGAGAATCATGAGCAACTGATTCATGGTTAGGGTTTTTTTAAATAGATCGGGGACACTTTTAATGTCACTTTCATAAAAGCACTGATAAAGATCTCTTTTATCAATGATAAATTTATTAGCACTGAAAAAAAAGGAGTATTTATAAGTTATTTTTTAGCAATTATAAATCTTGAGCTTTATCAGTGATAAAAAAGAACCACTAAAATACATATTTATCAGTGCTAGCTTTTTAGCACTGATAAATATCTCTTTTAACAGTACTTTTTTAGAGTTCATAAAGATTGATCTTTATTAGTACTAAAAAATGCTGAAAATTTTTTGTAATTATAATAATGTAAATAACTTTATTATAATTTTATAATTATTTAAATAAATTTATTATAATTTTATAGTTATTTAAATATATATAATTGTTTATTTTTAATTTTATAAATACTTATTTTAAAAGTTACAATTATTTATTTATAGATATATTTATTTATAAATATTTATTTACAAATATATTTTTAACGTTATTAATGGATATAAAATCTTAAATACATGCATTTTAAAAATGAGTGAAATTGAATAATTCCAAATTATTACAGTTTAAAAATATTCAAAAAATGGATATGTTTTATTAATTAAAAATAAGTTTTTAAAAAATATGGATATATATATATATATATATTAAAGTGGATGAATACATATTGAAAATACTAAAACATAGTAATCAAATATATATAAATAAATAATAGAAAATTATTAAATTCCAAAACAAAACAAAAAATAAAAAACATTAGAAATGAATTGTAGTATTGAAAAAAAAATTGTCCAATTAAAAACATAATATATATTAAATGTATTATGTAATAATTAAATTCTAGAATATAATAAAATTTGAATAAATTAGATAAATATTATGTTTTCGTGTTTCTATATATTGCATAAATATATTTCTGTGTGTGTTTCGATACAAATACATTAATATATATATATATATATATGTGAAATAAATGAAACACATGATGTTTTATGTATGTTAAATTGAAAAATCAAACAACATTAAAAAAGAATAAGACATTAACATATTTTTAATTAAATTTTTATATATATTTTACTTATTTATTTTATATATACATATTTAATATATACTATTTATTAATATTTGTAATCCATATATGTGTATATTAAATTTATTAATTTTTTCAATAATTATTTAATTAAAAAATGATTCATATTTTTATTAATTTAATCATTTTATTTTTTATTTTTTTATTTTTTCATTCTTTTCTAGACCTTTATCAACACTAATAAAGCCCTAATAAATTTTACCTTTTATGAGTTCTAAAAAAGTCATGATAAATAGTTCCATTTATCAGTACTAGTGTTTATAGAGGGATTCTTTTATCAGTGTTTAGTTTAGCGCTGGTAAATATGGATTTTATCAGAAAATTTTTCTAGTGCGGATAAATTCCAGCATATTTAAACACACTTTTTATAGTAGTAATATCAGCAACAATTCATGATGATGAGTGACTACAACTCGGTCTATTATGGACATCCTCTCTGAAGTGGGCTATGCAAAGTTTTTGGGATTTATTACATAATATTACACATAATACAACCCAAAAGATAAATAGTTCTAGTATATTTGGTAATTAGGAACATTACATAACAACTTAAAATAGGGGGTATATCACCATTATTGAAAACTTCCTTAACATGCTCATAATATTCCATCATACTTAAAACTGCATGGGGTAACCTATGGGCATACATTAGAAAGGGGTGAGGTATAAAGACCACTAAGGGAATAAATATGGCATAACATGAAGATATTATTACATGTTATAAAATATAAAATTAAATGGAAAATAAAATGGGTGAGAAACATGAACATGAACAATGAGGCATGATAAAGCTTGATATCAAAAAGGCAACATGGAAATGTGGTAACAACTTTAAACATTGCATCATAAACATAGGTCAAGGCTAACTGCCAATACATCATGAAGGAAAAAAATCTCATTATGGATTTGGTTCACTCCCTAATCCCTTGAATGATGTCTCATTAGACTAAAACATTACTCAATGCATTGAATCACTATATAATTCTAGGGACACTGTCACTTTAATTTTATTCACATGCATAACTGTTCCACATAGATCATACAACATGGAATAATTTTTTATTTTATTCCAATATCATGGAGTGTATAATATATACATGTAATTCCTCAGTCAAATAATTATAATTTCATAAATTTTAAAACCATTGATAAGAAATTGGTTTAGGTATTCACTACACAATTGGTTGGCATATAAAAATGTAGTGAAATTTTGATATCATAACGGTTGTGTAAAAAGGTTATAAAAATGGTTTAATGAGATAGAAAGTGTTATATCATTATCTTAACATCAAATTTATATTAATAGGTATGTTTAAAATAATATCACAACAATATTATTTGTAAATAAAAGGAATAAAAAGAAGAATATGCTTGAATTGAAAAGAGAAGAGAGAGGTCTCTTACTAAATTTCAAAATGGTAATTGTAGAGACCCGAAGCCTGACGTACATGGACATTACATTACATTTTCAGAATACTTAGTACATAACAAAAACACACACACAAGGATCGTAATAGTTTAGTGTCTTTGGAAACTCGGAACGTAATCTTCTAATCGTGGTGAAAGATCTTCAATATCTCCCATAAAGATCTTCCCTTTTTTTTTCCTAAAACCTTTCTTTATATCCTGGGGAAAATAAAACATAAAAGGGTGAGCTCAAATGCTCAGTAAGGGTAAACAAAAGGAAAATCAATCACATCATATTCATAAGAACATAACTTTTGGAAATCTTAACCTGCAAAAGAGAGCATAATTTCATAACATGGGATAAATCATGGCAGTGAAATGTAATCACAATAATCATAACTTAAAACATGAAACTTTGTGGCATTCACACATAATCATAGATAATCATTTCTTGTCAGTCAAGACTCATTTCCAAGACTATCTTAGTGGACAAAGTCCCTTTCTGAATCAAGTAACCCTCGTTTCAGTCCTGTTTCACTGAACCTGTATAACCTACCATTTCATCCATGTCTATATCATGAGATATAAAATCTTTACCCAATGCATTGGAGGGAGATATAGGTCCCACCCATCTTATAATGAATCCTTTCTTATGTGTGCCACAAAATCATAAATCATACATCATTGCATAACCCATGTAATAAAAATGGGATTCTTAAACAACATGACATCATAAAACAATTCATATAAGATAAAGGAATTCATAAAAATATGTCCATCACAACATAATCAAATCCATGTAATAATAGGGATAGAAACAGAACCCTTTATTATCTTAGATGGAAAATAATTTTGATTAAACACTTGAAATCCATTCTTGAGGAAAATATCCTTTCTACTTCAAAAACATTTTCCTTTCTTAACATGTCTTAAAATTTAAAACTAAAAGAAGTTGATTAAAAATAAACTTGAAAACTTGTAAAGGAAGCTTCTTGGAAATAATGTTTTAAAAATCCATTCATGTCGTATAAGTTAAAAAAACATTCTTCTCGTACTTTTGTCGGAAAAGTCAAAAAAGTACCTCATACGAAAAACGACAAAAGATTCCTTTCATATATTTTACTAACAACTCACCGAAGGGTAAAATAGGATTTAAACAATTGTAGGTGGATGGAAATAATATTACATATTGAGGAAACATAGATGTGGATGATAAAATACACCCCAGTAAATGCCAAAGTATAAATAATATCGGATAAAAATGAGATTGTGATATTTCCCTTACCTTAGGTCCGATTTGCTTCGTAAGTGTCCGAACCTCCTGTATAATGATTTAAATAATGTCATTTACTTATTACAGAATCATATTCATTGTTATTATATCATATACGGTTCACTTATGAATTTATATTACCCGTTCTTTTGTAAATTCCATGATAAAGATCCTTTTGGGTAAAATTGTTTCATTTGTCGTCCGTGTTTTGACTTGTAATTATTCATATGATTACTTAGATCATGATTACTTAATTCCAGAACATAAAACATGATTTATATATATATATATATTCAGGATATACATATATATAATAAATCATTAAAGGGAAAGAAATACACCGTTCATGGAGACGGTAGTCCGTACGTACGCATGAACGATGTTTTCGTTTCCTTATTGAATTGAATGGAATTAAGTAGATGACATTCATATATATAAACATAAATCCAGTATCATTGTTATGTAATATATTCAATTATTACTTATTATATATACTTTATAATCATTCATGAATGGTTTAAAGTGGAGAATGAACCTCATCGCGTCGTGGAGACGGTAGTCCGTACGTACGCACGAGCGATGATATCGTTCCCATGGTCGTGGAATTGTGTTGAAGTGTATGTAGACTATTTCAGTATCAATATCACTTTATAATAATCATATATATTTACTCATTACACCATTATACCCATCCTATTAAGGTGGTGGTGGAAAATAGATTACACCACGGCGTGGAGACGGTATTCCGTACGTACGCACGCGCGGTGATTTCATTTTTCCGTAGGATAGATAGAAGGTGAATTAGGGTTGTTTCATATTTATAATAACATATCAGTATGTAAGTAATACTGATGTTATTACTTTGTCATGAAACAACTAAAGAAGAAGAAGTTTATGAAGAAAGAAATTGAAAAGATCGGTAATGGATATTACCTCTTCTTTGAAACGCCTCTTTGAATCCTCCACTTAGGGAACTAAGATTGGTCTTTGAAGAAGACCAAGACCTCTAGGATTATTCTAGGGAAGTGGAGAAGGGATTTTGGCAGGGTTTGTCTGAGCTTGAGTGCTCAAATTGGTGTGAGGAGGAGGGGAGGAGGTGCCCTTTTATAAGGGAGGAGAGGGGCACCTTAGGAATATCTCAAAATATTATTTTATATTAAAGTCAAAATCGGTTTATAATGGTTACAAAGGGTCTTATTTCGAAGCTAAAGTGGGTATGGGTAGCAATACTATCAACCAATAGGATTTAGACAAGTTTAGGTTATTATTTTAACCTTATCAATTAGATTTAACTCTAAGTTAAATAATTTAACTTTTACCGTGTCTTTTTGTTTTCTTACACTATATGGTTAATAAACTTACTATAACATGCCAAACTAACCCCAAATTGTTTACTATTAATATATATATCCTTATCTAAGTCATTTGTCCGAACCTTAGATTTTTAGGAATAAAATAACAATTAATAATATAATATTTTATTTAAAAACTATTTTGTGTCAATTTTGACACTATTTGATATATGATTTTTGTGAAAGTCATAAAAGAATTATATGTTCAAACCAAGTTGATTAAATAAACACTTATATATCATAGTAAACTATAAAATTAGTGGAATTCATAAAAAGTCTCAAATTACATTTATTTTGGTGTTTATAACATCAATTATGTCAATATTTCATTAATAAGATAATTACTGCATCATCATTGTGTCATAAATAAATTAAATTATTTAATGTCTAAAAATTATAAATAAAATACCATCATGTAGGAAATATTTTTAGCTTTCTAATGAATATTTATAGTCTAATTTATCTTATGTATAACCCCATATTAAAAATGATTTACTTATTAAACTTTGATTTTAACTATTTTAACCCTTCTTTAAATAAATTAATAATAAATGTCCTAATCTAATACAAGTGGACCTAAATGGTCATATTTTATTCCTAAGTTTGTTTTTGGTAGAATTACACTTGTCCAATAGAATTAGGACATGTGTTAGGGTAATAATAATATCATATTTACCCTTAGTTACCCTATTTACTATTTACCGTGGTAAAAAAAAGTAAAAAGTTACTATTCACCAAAAATTATTTTCATCTCATTGAATCACATTTTAGTCCTTAATATTAACCGTGTCTGTTGTATTTTTGAAATTTCATTCACAGAAGCGGTAAAATTAAGTTTTATGAAAAATTCAGTTTTTAACCTACCACTTAGTGGTTTCACTATTCATCAAAAATTGAAAGTTTTCAGAAAAGTACCAAAATTTCACCCTAGGCTATAATTGATATTCCGAATTCAAAAATGATTTCTATTTTACAAAATTCCCAACATATAAGTTGCATTAATTAATTTTATAATTAATTTCCGTTGTCACAACAAATAGCGTGTTTTTAAGAGATAATAACTATCAAAAGATTGACACTTGTTTATAACTGGTTTAAATGTGAAATTACATCCAATGTCCAACATTGTATTAAATTCTAAAAATATATTCTAAATATACTTTAAAACCACTCAAATTAATAATTTATAACTATTAATTATTTCGATTTAAAAAGTTGTTTTTAATTAAAATTTAGTAATTTCCACTATTCATCAAAATATGAAAGTTATCCGAAAATTACCAAAATTTCACCTTAGGCTAAATTCGATACTCCTAATCCATAAATGAAGTCCATTTTGAAAAATAAAATTTACAAAATTTCAAAAAGTGGTTATTACTATTCATAATGGCTAGTTTTAATAATATCTTAATAGCATATCGTTGTTTAGCAAAACTTGGTGTTGCGTACAACACACGCTATCGTGGAAGGTCGCGATTGCGTGTAATTCAAGCCAAGTCAGAGATGTGTGTTGTGAAAGCTCTTTTTGGTGTAGCGTATAACACAAGACATTAATGAAATTAAAAAGAATATTTTTCATAAAATCTCGGGGTGTTACATTCTACCCCCCTTAAAATGAATTTCTCCCTCGAAATTCGTCGGGGTTATAAATGGTTTACTATTCAAAAGTTTCTTTAATAGAAACCCACATCGTAAAAAGGAATACCAAAACCAATCTTTAAAAACAAAAGTATGAAACGTAACGGTTACCCAAATAAACTAATCACTGGGTTTCCACATAGGTGAAAATATGGATATGGAAGAGAAATCTAGCCATCATGTTCTGATGGAGAGTGGTAGAGAACATGGCTATGGAAAAGCCAGCAATCACAAAGCCATAAATTTGTGACGATCTAAGGTACCATCTGATTCATCAGATATAAGATCACTAGGACAACATTTTTGGTTTTCAAGATCGTTTCCCTAAAGTTAAAGAATTTAAATTAGAATAAATACTTACTTTATTTTGGTACAATCTCACTGTTGTTCGTGCCTTTAACAATTTCCACTTCATCTCTTAAATAAATGAAGTTAAATTTGTTATTCGTGAAGTGTTAGGAGATCATGTGATAGAATGATGGGTCATTCCATCTGTCTCAAACAAAAGGTTAGCAAAAAAGATTATATACATAAGTCGATCTATAGTGAGATTAATCATATATGGTTCCTAAAATGGACTTATACATCATATGTCATATAGCTTAATATAATAAAACTAGTTTCTACTAAACAGGGACTTCCTGTAGGCCAGTGGTAGGCGATAAAGGCCAGTCGCACTTCGGTTGTGGGTTCGATTCCCACAGCCTTGTCCGAAGCGATGGGCTGCCGCCCGTCCTGCAGGTTGTCCTTTTTCTAAAGCTATATTACTATAACATCCCATCAATAATATCGAAAATCTTCTATCCTTAAACAATACTAACTTATGTCCAACATAATCCATTCTAATCTTTAGGCTTATCCATAATACTGCAGTCCACTCTCATAATATAGTGAAAACGATTACCAGAGATTTAATACCATCGTTGATCCCCATATATCATAAGATATGTCTTGTTGGTCACATTCTAAACATTCAAAGTCCTTAATCATGTATTCTCTTGAATACCCATTGAACCTTAGTGAAAACATGAATGCAGTTAAACGTTAACACTTTCCACATACCAAAATCCTCAAAATTATTTATAATCAAACCATGATATCACTTAGTCCTTATATCAATCATGAGCTCATGAATACTGTTAAACATTTCATTTTCTCATTTTCCCTTCATTATGCGCATATCGTCTTATTTCCAAAAATATCTCAATCACTTTGAATACCACATTAGACCAATACACAAATATTCCAATACTCCATGATACAACATTATTTTGGAATCCCATTACATAAACACTTAATCATTCCACCACATCGTTGTCATATTCAACATCGCCAATAGTGATCGCATGTGACTTCCCTTTATCCTTTGCCTTAAGTGGTTTCTCATGTCGATCATCACTAACCCTTGGATTAGGGCATTTATTAGCATAATGCCCCATTTCCTTGCACTTGAAGCATTGAAGTGTTGGTGGTGCGTTCTCTGCAGTGTTTGCTTTATTCACATCATTAGAAACACTTTTTCCATTACTTTGACACTCACCTGCTCGATGACCTTCTTTTCCACACTTAAAACATTTTCTAGTCCCTTTAAGACAATATCCACTATGCTTCTTTCCACACTTTGAACATAAGGAAACATTCATTTTCTTTTCACCATTATTCTGATATTTCTCCTTGAACTCCATCTTTCGTTTCTTGTCAAAACCCTGAGATGGATATGTAACACCAACTTCCATTTCTACCTTGATAGCACAACGCACAATTTCTTAATAGCTACTGAAGTCTCTTATAGCCAATGCCCTTCGAAGACTTGGTTTTAATCCACTGAAAAATCGATCAACTTTACTTTCAGGTTGGATGATAATGCCAGATGCATACCTTGCAAGTCTTGTAAAATTCACTTCGTATATACCAACAGATTCATCATCCTTCTGCTTCAGCTCAAGAAACTCCTTTTCCATATTTGTTCGAAGAATACGAGGGAAGTACTTACTGAAAAACAAGTTCTTGAACTCGTCCCATTCCATGGACTCAATTTCATCTCTTGGCCTCGTATTCTTGATAAGATTCCACCATTGATCAGCTTCACCTTCCAAACGATATACTGCTAAGATGACTTTATCATGTTCAGAACAGTGAAGAACTGAAAATATCTTTTCAGTGGTACTGATCCATTGTTCAGCAACAAGTGGATCAGAAGTCCCACTGAAAAAAGGTGGACGTTGCCTCATGAAGGACTCAATAGAATATTGTTCCCTTCTCTGCTCATTTGGAAGTCCAGAATGATTCATAGCTTGTGTAAGTATAGCAATAAGATTTTGCAGTCCATCTCCCATAACATTTGTTTGTTCAGGAGGGCAATTATTGCATTGTCCATTGCATTGACCAACATGGTTCCTTCGGGTTCCAGCCATCGTCTAAAACCCAAAAAGAATAGTGTGAGAGGCAAAAATCATGCTAGGGAAAAAAACATTATAAAGGGGGAGTATCCTCAATATCTAACTTCTTAGGTTAAATTCTAATATCGTTACCGTAGTTATAGGACTGTATCCCATACGTATACTTATCCTTAGGGACATCCCTAGACAAACCTTATAAATATCTCTAGGGATCTCACTAAAGTTCCCGCATCCTAGTTTCCAAAGGTTGACTAAACCTTTCCTCTGATACCAACTGTAGAGACCCGAAGCCTGACGTACATGGAAATTACATTACATTTGCGGAATACTTAGTACATAACAAAAACACACATACAAGGATCGTAATAGTTTAGTGTCTTTGGAAACTCGGAACGTAATCTTCTAATCGTGGTGAAAGATCTTCAATATCTCCCATAAAGATCTTCCCTTTTTTTTACCTAAAACCTTTCTTTATATCCTGGGGAAAATAAAACATAAAAGGGTGAGCTCAAATGCTCAGTAAGGGTAAACAAAAGGAAAATCAATCACATCATATTCATAAGAACATAACTTTTGGAAATCTTAACCTGCAAAAGAGAGCATAATTTCATAACATGGGATAAATCATGGCAGTGAAATGTAATCACAATAATCATAACTTAAAACATGAAACTTTGTGGCATTCACACATAATCATAGATAATCATTTCTTGTTAGTCAAGACTCATTGCCAAAACTATCTTAGTGGACAAAGTCCCTTTCTGAATCAAGTAACACTCGTTTCAGTCCTGTTACACTGAACCGGTATAACCTACCATTCCAGCCATGTCTATCTCATGAGATATAAAATCTTTACCCAATGCATTGGAGGGAGATATAGGTCCCACCCATCTTATAATGAATCCTTTCTTATGTGTGCCACAAAATCATAAATCATACATCATTGCATAACCCATGTAATAAAAATGGGATTCTTAAACAACATGACATCATAAAACAATTCATATAAGATAAAGGAATTCATAAAATTATTTCCATAACAACATAATAAAATACATGTAATAATAGGGATAGAAACAGAACCCTTTATTATCTTAGATGGAAAATAATTTTGATTAAACACTTGAAATCCATTCTTGAGGAAAATATCCTTTCTACTTCAAAAACATTTTCCTTTCTTAACATGTCTTAAAATTTAAAACTAAAAGAAGTTGATTAAAAATAAACTTGAAAACTTGTAAAGGAAGATTCTTGGAAATAATGTTTTAAAAATCCATTCATGTCGTATAAGTTAAAAAAAACATTCTTCTCGTACTTTTTTCGGAAAAGTCAAAAAAGTACCTCGTACGAAAAACGACAAAAGATTCCTTTCATATATTTTACTAAAAACTCACCGAAGGGTAAAATAGGATTTAAAAAATTGTAGGTGGATGGAAATAATATTACATATTGAGGAAACATGGATGTGGATGATAAAATACACCCCAGTAAATGCCAAAGTATAAACAATATCGGATAAAAATGAGATTGTGATATTTCCCTTACCTTAGGTCCGATTTGCTTCGTAAGTGTCCGAACCTCCTTTATAATGATTTAAATAATGTCATTTACTTATTACAGAATCATATTAATTGTTATGATATCATATATGGTTCACTTATGAATTTATATTACCCGTTCTTTTGTAAATTCCATGATAAATAGCGTTTTGGGTAAAATTGTTTCATTTGTCGTCCGTGTTTTGACTTGTAATTATTCATATGATTACTTAGATCATGATTACTTAATTCCAGAACATAAAACATGATTTATATATATATATATATTCAGGATATACATATATATAATAAATCATTAAAGGGAAAGAAATACACCGTTCATGGAGACGGTAGTCCGTACGTACGCATGAACGCTGTTTTCGTTTCCTTATTGAATTGAATGGAATTAAGTAGATGATATTCATATATATAAACATAAATCCAGTATCATTTTTATGTAATATATTTAATTATTACTTATTATATATACTTTATAATCATTCATGAATGGTTTAAAGTGGAGAATGAACCTCATCACGTCGTGGAGACGGTAGTCCGTACGTACGCACGAGCGATGATATCGTTCCCATGGTCGTGGAATTGTGTTGAAGTGTATGTAGACTATTTCAGTATCAATATCACTTTATAATAATCATATATAGTTACTCATTACACCATTATACCCATCCTATTAATGTGGTGGTGGAAAATAGATTACACCACGGCGTGGAGACGGTATTCCGTACGTACGCACGCGCGGTGATTTCATTTTTCCGTAGGATAGATAGAAGGTGAATTGGGGTTGTTTCATATTTATAATAACATATAAGTATTTAAGTAATACTGATGTTATTACTTTGTCATGAAACAACTAAAGAAGAAGAAGTTTATGAAGAAAGAAATTGAAAAGATCGGTAATGGATATTACCTCTTCTTTGAAACGCCTCTTTGAATCCTCCACTTAGGGAACTAAGATTGGTCTTTGAAGAAGACCAGGACCTCTAGGATTATTCTAGGGAAGTGGAGAAGGGATTTTGTCAGGGTTTGTCCGAGATTGAGTTCTCAAATTGGTGTGAGGAGGAGGGGAGGAGGTGCCCTTTTATAAGGGAGGAGAGGGGCACCTTAGGAATATCTCAAAATATTATTTTATATTAAAGTCAAAATCGGTTTATAATGGTTCCAAAGGGTCTTATTTAGAAGATAAAGTGGGGATGGGTCGAAATCCTATCAACCAATAGGATTTAGAAAAGTTTAGGTTATTATTTTAACCTTATCAATTAGATTTAACTCTAAGTTAAATAATTTAACTTTTACCGTGTCTTTTTGTTTTCTTACACTATATGGTTAATACACTTACTATAACATTCCAAACTAACCCCAAATTGTTTATTATTAATATATATATCCTTATCTAAGTCATTTGTCCGAACCTTAGATTTTTAGGAATAAAATAGCAATTAATAATATAATATTTGATTTAAAAACTATTTTGTGTCAATTTTGACACTATTTGATATATGATTTTTGTGAAAGTCATAACAGAATTATATGTTCGAACCAAGTTGATTAAATCAACACTAATATATCATATTAACCTATAAAATTATTGGAATTCATAAAAAGTCTCAAATTACATTTATTTTGGTGTTTATAACATCAATTATGTCAATATTTCATTAATAAGATAATTACTGCATCATCATTGTGTCATAAATAAATTAAATTATTTAATGTCTAAAAATTATAAATAAAATACCATCATGTAGGAAATATTTTTATCTTTCTAATTAATATTTATAGTCGAATTTATCTTATGTATAACCCCATATTAAAAATGATTTACTTATTAAACTTTGATTTTAACTATTTTAACCCTTCTTTAAATAAATTAATAATAAATGTCCTAATCTAATACAAGTGGACCTAAATGGTCATATTTTATTCCTAAGTTTTTTTTTGGTCGAATTACACTTGTCCAATAGAATTAGGACATGTGTTAGGGTAATAATAATATCATATTTACCCTTAGTTACCCTATTTACTATTAATCGTGGTAAAAAAAAGTAAAAAGTTATTATTCACCAAAAATTATTTTCATCTCATTGAATCACATTTTAGTCCTTGATATTAACCGTGTCTGTCGGATTTTCAAAATTCCATTCACAGAAGCGGTAAAATTAAGTTTTATGAAAAATTCAGTTTTTAACCTACCACTTAGTGGTTTCACTATTCATCAAAAATTGAAAGTTTTCAGAAAAGTACCAAAATTTCACCCTAGGCTATAATTGATATTCCGAATTAAAAAATGATTTCTATTTTACAAAATTCCCAACATATAAGTTGCATTAATTAATTTTATAATTAATTTTCGTTGTCACAACAAATAGCGTGTTTTTAAGAGATAATAACTATCAAAAGATTGACACTTGTTTATAACTGGTTTAAATGTGAAATTACATCCAATGTCCAACATTGTATTAAATTGTAAAAATATATTCTAAATATACTTTAAAACCACTCAAATTAATAATTTATAACTATTAATTATTTTGATTGAAAAAGTTGTTTTTAATTAAACTTTAGTAATTTCCACTATTCATCAAAATATGAAAGTTATCCGAAAATTACCAAAATTTCACCTTAGGCTAAATTCGATACTCCTAATCCATAAATGAAGTCCATTTTGAAAAATAAAATTTACAAAATTTCAAAAAGTGGTTATTACTATTCATAACGGCTAGTTTTAATAATATCTTAATAGCATATCGTTGTTTAGCAAAACTTGGTGTTGCGTACAACACACGCTATCGTGGAAGGTCACGATTGCGTGTAATTCAAGCCAAGTCAGAGATGTGTGTTGTGAAAGCTCTTTTTGGTGTATCGTATAACACAAGACATTAATGAAATTAAAAAGAATATTTTTCATAAAATCTCGGGGTGTTACAGTAATGGGTGTATATAAAGGTTCCTAAGAGGGATTAATGAGTGTTAAATGGGTATCTCATCACATGGAAATAAAAATTTCAATGATAGGTTTGTATAAAAACATTTTCAAATAAGAAAAAAATGTAAATTAAGATGCATAACATAAAAGAGGTTCTTGAATAAAAATGAGAAAGGGAGATCCCTTTCTAAATTTTGACATGGTAACAGATTAGGTAAATGTTATAATGAGAAGGGATAAATGGTATCTAATTATTATAAAATAAATTTTAAATTATATGAAACATTATAAATACATGAAAACATAACTAATTGAGATTCAAAAGGATAATTACAAACAAGGTTATTAAATGTAAATAAGGTGAGAGAAATCCCTCACATTGATAGTGTGATTCCAAAATAGTAGAAGGAGATCCTGGATATATTAGGTAACCTTAGGATGACTCTAGATTAGGGGAGTAAGAGTAAGGGAATTCTATAAGGTTTTGTATAAACAAAAATGGGAGCTTGGGTGGGTTTATATAGGAAAAGATAGGTGAATTCTTTATTATTTCCCAAACTTAGGTTTTGGAATCTATATAATAATGTAATCAAAACCACAAACCTTAATATGATTTTTGCCTATGGTTTTTGACTAATTGGATTGTTTTTAATTATTTTATAATGCTAATGGTCGAAATTATTAAAATATTACCCTTTATGATGTGGAAGTGATTCATGTCCTTGAAGAAATTATTTTAAAAAATTAAAATATGATATAAGTTTTGTATGATTCATAAAGGATTTATAAAATTAATAAAATGACCTTAAAATTAAATTATTTTAAATTTTAAACATATATTTGGTTTTGATACCATTTATAGTATTTATTACATCATTTTTTGGGTCATATTATGTCATAATACGCACTGTATATTTATACCGTTTTTAATTTTTACCCAAAAATTTGACTATCTCATAAAATTATGATGAAAAATTCATTATTAGATACATTCAATGTTATGATTCCAAAAATAATTTTTATTTTATTCAAATAATTTTTTAAATAATTTAATTATCACTTTTAAAATAAAAATCAATATTTATTGAGGAATGTTGGGTTTTTTGACAACAACAATTTCTGATCCCTTATAAAAATTACATTTGACTACATGAAAATTATATTATAATTTAAATTTACTAAAAATTATTTAATAATAAAATTCTATTAAAATATTATTTATTTCAAAAATCCATTAATTCGTCAAAATAAATGTCTTAATTGAATATTTCCTAAAAATAAATTTTTTGTTTTATTGTATCAAAATCAAAATTGTTTATAGATTAACAATAAGAAGTAAATATAACCATTATTCTATTGAAAACAAAATATACATATTCATATTATTATGGTCTCCATACATATCCCTTTATTATAATGAAAAACACCCTAAGGGTAAGGTGTGTGATGGTGAGACTTTCATGGGGTGCTTTGATGTACATGGTTTGGGATGTGATCTCAATGAGTTTGAAAATCTCCCATAAATGGTTTTGATCATGATTATGTTATTGGATATTATCTTGGGATTGATCAATGGAAAATCTAAGTGATTCTATCTCCCTCATAAGCTTTGATAAATGGGATTCATAGGGTATGATCCTACTGGTTGAGTCCATCACTTCCTTTTTCTGTGTCAATTGGATTTTTTAAAAACCTATATTTATACTAATCATATGATCAATGTTCAATGTTTATGTTATCAATGATTATAATTATTAATATTATTTTAAATCCAATAGGATATAATAAAACCAATAAAGTTCATATGTTTTCTATAACCATAATACATATTAATATATTTAATTAAATAACAAGGGGAATTTTATTTATAAAAGTTCAGGTCTTTATGAACTTCCCCCCTTTAGAAATTTAACCATAAAAATGCTCATTTCACACACTAGATTTAAAAGGGGAAATAATAAACATTAAAGTAATTATTCATAAATGAAATTTATTCATTAAATTATAAATTTGTTGGCTTCATTATAAGTTATCCATGATCTATTTCCTAACATTGATTCTTATTGGAATTATTTATCCCTTAATAATGGTTCATAATTAGATTGTGAATTTAACAAAGAATATCCCCCAAGAGTGTCAAACCAGGTATAGAGAAAGGCCCATTTTTTTCATCAGTTCCCGATTGAGTCTATCTAAATGTGGTGTTTTTTGGTTTTACCCTTATGTACATCTATTCTTGAGCCACATCCACTTGTAGTATCTTAATAGGGATTTATTTTCCTGGGAACCAATTACTCTATACTTTACCAAAACCTAGATATGTATTCTTTTGTTTATTATTATCCCTATGTATTTATCTAGAATTTTCTAATCCCAATCCCAAAAAATAACTAAACTTTCCTCTGATACCAACTATGATAACCGATGTCTTTATTACACTTTATTGCATGATTTATTATATAAGATTACAGATAATAAAATATTTAATATCAATAAGTATAGTGTCTTTGGTAATTATGCACATTACATAAAAACTTAAAATAGGGGGTACATAACCATTGTTGAAAACTTAATTAACATGCTCATAATATTCCATCATACTTAAAACATTATGGGGTATCTTGGGAACATACATACGAAAGGGGTGACGTATAAATCCAAATAAGGGAATAAAAATGTAATAGCATGAAAAAATTATTACGTTTTAAAGAATATTAATTTTAATGGAACATAAAATGGGTGATAAACATGAACATTAACAATGAGGATGATAAATCATGATAACATAAAAGAAATATGGAAATGTGGAAATAAATTTAAATATGGAATCATAAATATAGGTCAAGTATATCCACCAATACATCATTATTTAAAAATTAGAATGATATATTAGGTTCACTCTATAATACTTTTCATGAAATCTCATGAGACTGAAACATTACTGAATGCATTGGAGAACTATATAATTTTAGGCACACCCATCACTTTTATTCTATTCACATGAATAAGTGTGCCACATAGATTATAAAATATGAAACCATTTTTCATTATATTCAATGATCAAGGATTGTGGAATATATACATGTAATTACCCAATAAAATAATTATAATTTCATAAAAGTGAACACCCTTGATAGGAAATGGGTATACGCATTCACTACAAAATTATTTTCACGGAAAAAAACATAGTGAAATTTTGGAAATATAACGACAGTGTTAAAAGATTCATAAAAATGTTTTAATGAGAGATAAATGGGTATCTAATTATTTTTATATCAAATGTACCATAATAGGGATGTGTAAAATCATATTCCAACATTAGAATTTGTAAATAAAAATCATAAAATGAAGAATATGATTGAATTGAAAAAGAGGAGAGGTTGGTCCCTTGCTAAATTTTGGCATGGTAATGGGTGTACATAAATGTTCACAGGAGGGTTTAATGTGAGTTAAATGGGTCTCTAATCACATAGAAATAAAAAAGTGAAGTGATAGGGATGTATAAAAACATACCCAAACAATAAAAAATATAAATCATGAGTCATAACATAAAATAGGTGCTTGAAAAAAATGAGAGAGAAATCCCTTACTAAAATATTTCATGGTAACAACTTAGGTAAATTCTATAATTAGAGGGGGAAATTTTATATCATTATTAAAGAATCAATTTTACAGTATAGGTATCATTATAAATACATTAAAACATGACCAATGAGATTTAAAATGCTAATTACAAATAAGTTTCTTGAATAGATACGAGAAGAGAGAAATCCATTACCTTGAGAATGTGATTCAAAAAGTTTAGGAGGAGATTCTTGAGGGCTTGAGGGTGACTTGGGAGAAATCTAAAGAGGTTAATTAAGAGTAAGTATGTGATTAAAAGTTTTTTAGGTAATATAAATGGGATCTTTTGTGGGTTTATGTAGGAAATGAGAGGGGGTTCTTTATTATTTCACAAATTTAGGTTTTGGACTCTATATAATAAAGTAATCAAAATCAAAAACCTTCCCATGTTTTTTTACCATGTTTTCTACCAAAGGGTATTTTTATAATTATTTTATAAGTACAAGGTTATAAGTTATCAAAATAATTCCCTTGTTGATGTGGACGTGATTCATGTCTTTAAAGAGATGATTTTAAAAACTTAAAATATTATATAGGTTTTGGAGGATTCATAAATGATTTATAAATTTAATAAAATAACATCAAAATTAAACTATATTAAAGGTTAAATATATATTTGTTCATTTAAACCATTTATAGTATTCATTACAATATTTTTCGGTCATATGATGTCATAATACACATCATATATTTATACATTATTTAATTTTTACTCAAAAATTCATCTATCTTGCAAAATTATGAAAAATTATCCATTAGATAATTTTGAAATTCTGATTCCAAAAATAGTATTTATTTTATACAAATAATTTTATATATATGTTAATTTTTTCTTTTAAAATAAAAATCAACATTTATTGAGCAATATTGTGTTTTTTTACAATAATGGTTCTTGAACCCTTATAAAAATTACATTCTATTTCATAAAAATTATATGATAATTTATATTTAATAAAAATTACTTAATAATAATATTTTATTAAAATATTATTTATCTCAAAAATCCATTAATTCATCAAAATATATGTCTAAATTAAATATTACCCAAAAATAAAATTTATGCTTTATTGTATCAAAATCAAAATCATTTATAAAACAATAATAATAAGTAAGTATAACCATTATTATATTAATAATATCATATAAATATTAATATTATTAATTTATTGATATTTATCCCTTTATTACACCGGAAAATTCCTAATGGGTAAGGTGTGAGATAGTGAGACTTTCATGGGGTGGTTCATTGTTCATGGTTTGGGTCGTGATCTCGATGAACTTGAAATTATTTTATAAACAATTTATATCATGCTTAAGTTTTTGGATCTCATCATGGGTTTAGTAAAGGGAAAATCTTAGTGATGTTATCTCCCTCATAATCTCTGATAAATAGGAATTATATGGTACGATCCTGTGTATTGAATCCATCACTTCCTTTGTATGGGTCAATTGTATTTGTTAAAACCTTATATTTATACTAATCATATGATCACTTTTTAGAGTATATGTTATCAATTCTTATAATGCTTAATGGTATTCTAAATTTGATAGAATATAATAAAACCAATGAAGTGCATGTATTTTATATAACCATTATACATAATAAGACATTTAATTAATGCACAAGGGAAATTTTATTTATAAAATTTTGGGTCATTACACTACCTCGATTGAATATAATTATGAGGGGAAACTATGAGATCACTTTTTCTTTAAACAAATATCATGAATTAGTTGGTGTTTCAAGATTATTTTTTCCTTGGGGCGTCATATGAATCTTTAAAGGTTAGTGGATCATGCAACCTAATGGCATGACACCAAAGGTGTCATTCTATTTGTTAAAGTGGTATTATCTCTATTCTAAGTAACTTTTGTAACAAGATGGTATTTTTACATTGATTATTTTAAATACCTATTCTTTCCAATTTTTGTGTGGCAGGAATCAACAAATTATCCCCCTCATAAACTATAATGACCCAAACTTCTAATACATAAATATTACATCTTAATATATGAATATTCATTACATAACATAACGATCCACATCAAAATCATTTAGGTCTAGTGACTTTGGAAACATAGAAACATAAACAAAACTAGTTCACAAGTGGTATATATCATATATCACTTAGTTCTTCATAAGTAGCACCCTTATTAGACCTATCATACATAAAAACTTTCTTCATACCCTATGGAAAGGAAACATAATAAAGGGTTAGATCATAGTCTCGGTAAGGGTAAATAAGGAATATATCAATATAATGTGACCATAAACATATGAGAATGTGAAAATATTATTTGGAAACCATACCATGTATATCATAGATCATATAATAGATTCATGGTAGTTCATTAGAGATAAATCATAAATGAATCAAAGAAAATAAACCCTATAATCATAACATTGGAATAAGACATTGAATTTTTGCATACACATAAGATTAGAAATAATTTCCTTTGTATTCAAGGATCACTGTTGAAAATATAATAGTAGGATGGGTACACATCTCAAACCATTTAAATATTAAAGGTTCACTCCCTATACTATAATAGTGTAAAAAGACTCTTACTGAACTGGGTTCACTCCACCTTCCAATCCCATTTATCTCTTGAGATATCAATCTTTACCCAATTAATTGGAGGTAGACATAGTTCCCCACCATAACATAATGAAAATAATACAAACCTATTTCATAAGATAAAAAATAATTGTATCATAACACATGAAAATAAATTGGTTTCATAAAAATTTCATCATAGAATTAATTTTAGAAAAGAAACATGTTTTGTAATCATTTAATCATTTTATTTTCTCATAACCCATGTAAAAAAGAAGTAGATTTCATAATCATTTAATCATGGTATAACCCATTGAAAAGAAACAGGTTTCACAAACATCTTATCAATAAAAAAAATAATCCATTTGGATAAATAATAATAATGGTATCCTTGGATCATATCCCAAATAAATTATAAGTAACATAAAAAGATGTCAACGTAAATGTAAAATGATTCGAAATATCTCTTGGAACATTTATTGAGTAAAATATCCTTTCCAATTTCAAAATCACTTTTCAAAACAAAAAATTCATAAAAAACAAAATTATTTTCTTTGAAAACAACCTTGGAAACTTATAAATAAAACATTAAAGATCATTTAAAACATTTATTGAGAAAAATATCCTTTCCACTTTGAAAAAATAGTTTTTAAACATAAAACATTTTCAAAATACTTTTCTTTGAAAATAACCTTGAAAATTTATAAATTAATATTTAAATATAATTTAAAAATTTATTTAGTAAAATAACCTTTTATCTTTGAAAATCACATTTTTAAAACTAATATTTCACGAAACATTGTGAAAATCCTTTTCTTTGAAAATAATCTTTGAAACTTATAAAGGAATATTTAAAACAATGAGTTTTTATGATGGAAAAAATTTATGTTCATATCAAGAAAATTTAACATAAGGACCCAGCCATAAACATTACATAATATTGAATTAAATGTATAATTCACAATGAGGATCTTTTCAGGTTTATAGTTTTAGAGAATTAGGCCATAACTATTACATATCAACTTTAAAATTATATTTAGACAATACTAATCAATATCCATTTTTCATAAAATAAAAACTCTTAAAAAGAAACATGTCTAGTTCTATGTTTTAGACAGCATGAATTTTCCTTGATCCCATCCTTGATCCAATTCATATTTAAGTCCTGTGGAAAACATTTTAAAAACTTTGGATGAGCATAAAAAGCTCATTAAGGGTTATAAAATAATGAAGGAAAAAATTATCCCATTAATAAATACAAATCAATGAAACCATACTTTTCAATCATAACATACCTTATGAAATAATAAGATTTATGAATAACACACACAAATCATAAATCATAAAGTTAACTTATAGAATTCATAACATACTTACATTTTAGTTATCACAGCTACATAGGGAGTCACATTTGGAATAATCATCACATTATATTCCCTAAATCTATAAGGATAAACATTAACTTTTACCTATGTCACGTTACCTAATGCATTGGAGAGCTATCTCATGCTCACCTACCCTAGGTTTATTATGGAACCACCCATATTCTTAAAAAATTCCCAATAACCATAACATATTCATAACATATAAAACAAGCATAATGTAAAGATAACATTTTCATATTTCTATCATAATATATTATTTCAAGATATTGACATAATCAACTATTTATCAAACCATTTAAAACACTTAACAAATAGATTTTTGAATCAAAGTGTCCCATACCACTTTAAATATTTTAAATGAATTATAATTTGAAAACATTAATTTCTATATAAATAAATCCTAAAAATCATTTTGAAAACATGGACATTAATGAGAAATATTTAGAATAATAAATATTTAAAACATTTTAACATATATTTAAATTAAAGAGTTTTTAACAAAATTAGAGATTCTTAAATAAAAATAATTGAGTAATAACATCAATTATATCTTATAATATCATGTGAATAGAGATATTAATGATATAATATGTCAAATTTAATTATATAAACCATATAAAAGTGAATTTTTGTATATCAAAAAATAAGTTTCAATGGAATGTAAATTGTGACAAAGTCCCTTGCAAGGATCATATCCTTAGATTAAGGAAAAAATAAATGACATAATTATGTGTGAAAAATAATAATACACCCAATATAATTGTATATTAAGTGTAAAATAATCATATTTCATTCAAAAATATTCATATCATGGCCTAATCAAGAAGTAGAAGCTTAACCCAAAAATTGAAATTGGGTAAAGAAGTTCCCTTACAAAAATTTGACAGCCTAACAGCATTACTTTAAAATTCAAAAAATGATTTGATGAGAGAAAAAAGGGTATCTCATCAGTTTTTAATAAAATTTACCGCAATAAGTATAAAAAAATAATATGTAAATTAAAATAAATAACAAAATAAAGTCTTTTAAAAAAAGGAGGGTGAAAAGTTCCCTTAACAATTTGGTAACTTACAAAACATACACCTCATAAAAGAAGGATCATACGATGAAGATTTAAATACCCATAAATTAAAGTTTATTATAAAAAGATTAAAATCATGGGCATTACATACACCACACAAAAGGAGATAGTGTCAAATATATCATGAATCTCACAGGAATAAAAAGTGATATGAAAACCCCTTACCACGTTGTAATTCATCAGGTCATAGGAACAAAAGTTAATAACCACAAAATTAATCACATAATACCATGAATATAAATAGAATCTTGATAATATATATCAAATTTAAGTATACAATACACCACATGCAATTAATAAGTGGTGAACAGTGGAAATCTCATGGAATTAAAAGTTAGATAACAAACCCCTTAACTCGTGTCCGACTTGACTTGTTTGTTCCTTATTATTCCTGAATAATAAACATAAGTTAATTTCTACTTGATTAAGAACATTTTTCAAGTTTATTATTCCTTTTATATCACATATTACATTGTTATAAACATTATTTAATCATTTAAGTTAATAACAGTTGTTTTGTCAATATTTGGTATTTGAGTAAAAAATGAACTTCTTATAATTACAAGTTGTTCATGTGGTCAAATATCCATTATCTCTAGAAAAAAATTAATGACTTAGATATCATATAAATATTATATATCCAGTATATTTATTTATTTATAACAGTATATAACATTTGGAGGTAAGAAATGAAATGCACCATTCATGGAGACAGTAAGCCCTACGTACGCATGAACGCTACTTTCATTTTTATTTCATATTTAATAGAATTAAAACATAATGAAACATATATATATTATAATTCCAGTATAATATAATTTATAAAATTATTAAATCCATACTTTATACATCCCACATATGTCATTAACGAGTCATATCACTTTGAGGGGGCGGTAGTCTGCACTTCCTCAAATTAAATTATCGCGTTTACCCATAATGGAAACCAAAAAGGTAAGATATAAATGTAAAATATAGAATAATAAAGAAAACATAAACATAATATATATCATATATAAATACAATTCCATTATAATGGCCACCATGATAGGTGGTAGAAGATAATTGAACAATCATCATTTTGTGAGGCGTTATTTTTCCATCCACAGAAACAGTATGTTATTTACCCAATAGATGGATGTGTGTGTAAGTATAGTTCGAATCCTTATCATAAAAACATCCTAGTATATTAATTATACTTTTTTTGTTATAATATTAAGGAATAAAAAGAGTTTAATGGCTTGGAGAAGTAAAATAAAATAAAAGAACATAAGAGAAGACGTTACCTTTAAATCGGGTAACTCCCTTTAGTTTGAACCAAAAGGGTTTGTTGGAGTTCCTGATACCTAAGTTAAGGATTCTAGGAGAAGTAGAGTGATTTAAAGAGATTAATTGGACAGATTTTGGATGAGCCAAGGGTCTTGATAGGTGTGAAGAATGGGTTAGAGGTGAGGGCTTTTTATAAGGGGTAGGAGGGGCTCTTTAGGAAAGTGTAAAAATATTATTTTATTACATAATGATTTTCAGTTTTTAAAGGTCCAAAATTTATTAAAGTAGAATATAATATGAATCATGGTCTAAATTAAATCATCAAATATAAATTTTATAGGTTTTGGATATTATTTTAATCTTTAAAATTTTATTTATTTAAATAATTTATTAAGGAGGTAAACACTACATCATTATTGTGTAATAAATACTTTTATTTATTTGATGTCTAAAAATTATAAAAAAAATACCATGATGTAAGAAATACTTTTATATTTCCAATGAATATTTATAGTCAAATATATAACTTATATATCCCCATGTAAAAAATTTATTTACTAAAAGATATATGTTTATGTCATTTTTGTCTTTACTTTAAATAAATTAATATAAAGTGTCATCATCACTCCCAAGTGGATCCATGGGGTCCCAAAATCAACTCAAGGATTCCCATGGTTGTATATTTATCTTCCAATATGATTATGACACATTTTAGGGTAATTTTATATTATTATAATAAAATTTGTTTACCCCTATTTACCAGATTTACCCTTTAACAATGGTAAATAAAATATTTACTAAAGTAAATATTCATAATGTATAAAAATAAAATTTATCTATTTACAAAATTTGGACCTCCATATTCCAAATATGGAATCAATTTTTCCAAATTAAAAACAAATAAGTGGCATAAATTAATTTAAAATTAATTCCTGCTGTCAAAACAAAAAGCATGTTTTTATGAAATAATAACTATCAAAATATTAACACTTGTTTATGTCCAATTTCAAAGAGAAATTACTTCCAATGACCCAAATTGGATTAAATAGTAAAAATATATTCTAATTACACTTTAAATATAATTAAAAAGATAATATAACTATATAAATAAATTATATTAAAATGCAGTTTTGAATTAAAATACAGTATTTTCAATTATTCATCAAAAATTTAATTTTATTTGAAAAATACCAAACTTTTACCCAAAGTGAATTTTAATGTCCCAATTCTAAAGAACAATTTTATTTGGTCAAATAGAACATATAAAAGTGACCAAATCTAGATTTAAATAGGTTTCTCCATCAAAAGGTGGTAAATCGACCTTTTAATGAATATTAGAGTATTTATGCTTAAAATCATATTCTTTCTTAATTTAAGCCTCTAAAATTTATTGGATAAATGTAAAAAAATTACAAACATGTATAATAATATTGTAGTTAGTTCTTTTCATTCCTTCCAATACAACGGCTAGGCATTAACTACCATTTAAAATAATAATATTATATTATTATTGTGCAACGTAAGATTTCAAAGAAACTCATTGTTGTGTATCGGGTACATAATCAAACATATTAACAACTTTAAAGTAAAATTAATATTTAATTAAAAAAATATTAATTAAAATTAAAATGAATTATTTCTTTATTTACCAGAGAAGTTACATCCTTCCCCCCTTTTGGAAATTGCATCCTCACAATTTTAAAATTAGGCTTAGAAACTTCATTGAAAGCCCCACATCGGAAAAAGATTCAATAAAACTATCACTTTTAAATAAAATAAGAGAAGTAAAAAAGGTTAACTGAGACAAAAGATACTAATATTCCATGAAAACATAGATATGGAGGAGAAAACAAACCATCAAGTTCTGATGGAGAGTGATAGAAAACATGATTAGAAGAAAGTTAACCACCAAAAAATCACATACTTGTGATGGATTAAACAGTCTTTGATTCCCCAGTAGGAAAAGTTAACAGAATTTTTTTTTTGTTTTAATTTAATTTTAATAAATTTGAGGAATTTATTTATTATCTTAACTAAAAACATAAGGAAACATAATTACTTGTCATGTATATTTTCATACTTTACTAAATTTCTACCACAACCTCATCTTGTATCCAAACAATGAGTATTAAAACTAACTTTGTCACATTAAAAGTGATAGAATCAAATTATAGAGTATCACATAATCCACAAAAGATGAAATGTGTATTTCCCTGGTCTTTAGACATCAAACAAAACCAAAATGGTTAGTACAAGATCAGATAATCCCCAAAAGTATAATCCTTTATAAAAAGAAATACTACTCTTAATCTCCAAAATTCAAAAAATAAGAACCCAAAGTTCCAGAAAGATGATTCAATATACAATTGTCTTTAAAATTATTCAAATTAATAAAAACTAAGATTGAAACCCAAAACTCAGAATGATTTAATCACATAGTCTTTCACATTAAATCTTAACATTTATCCCGAAAACCATCGACTACTCTTAAAGTCTCACATTGATGTGTAATTAACCTAAAAACATATTCTATATGATAGATTAATCATTTCCATAAATAAGAGAAATCACCTTTTGTCCAAAATAAAAACAAATATTATTCCAAAATAATATTTCAACTATTACTCCACAAATTAAATCCCATAGTATTTTATTTTCCTTAAGCATATAGTGTTCCAAAGAGAGAGAATGTCTTCCCAAATAACCTTTATTAATTAATCCCCAAATCATTTTTTTATACTAAGTTGTCCATTTGGTAAAACATAAGATCCCAAATAAAAATATTCTTGATCCATAATATCATTTAAATGAAAATAATTAGTCATACTAACCAGGGACTTCACGTAGTCCAGTGGTAGGCGATAAATCTCAATCACACTTTGGTTGTGGGTTTGATTCTCGCAGCTCTGTCTGATGCGACGGGTTTTCACACGGTCTACGTGTTGTCCTTTTTCAAAAACTATAAAATTTCATAACAATCCCAAAAAAAAGAGACAAATTCCTCAAAATAACCATAACATATTTTATCCTCAAAGGTTATCTAATACGTTTCATTTTTCAACACAAAATGTAATAACCATTTATCATCTCTAAAATAATTATGACTCTTTCTAATATTCTAACCATTATGGCTATGTCACTTATGCTTAAATAACACTCTAACCTCTAAATTTATATAAACTAACCTTTGATACCAACTATAATGACTCGGCCTTAAACATTACATAATCTTGAATTAAATTAATAGTTCACATTGACGATCTTTTTAGATTTAGAGTTTTATAGAATAAGGCCATAACTATTACATATCAAATTAAAAATTACATGTAGACACAACTACTCAATATCCATTTTTCATAAAATAAAAACTCTTAAAAAGGAACATGTTTAGTTCCATGTTTTAGAAAACATGACTTTTCCTTGATCTCATCCTCGACCCAATTCATCTTTATGTCCTGTGGAAAAAATTTCAAAAACCTGGGATGAGAAAAAAAAGATCAGTAAGGGTTATAAAATAATAAAGTAAAACATAATCCCATTAATAAATACAAATAAATAAAACCATACATTTCAATCATAACATACCTTAAAAAATCATAAGATTTAGGAATAACACACACAAATCATAAAGGTATCTTATGGAATTAATAATATACTTACATTGTAGCAATCACAGATACATAGGGAGTCACATCTGGAATACTCATCATAGTATATTCCCTGAATATCTTAGGATAAACATTAACGTTTACCTCCATCATGCTACCCAATGCATTGGAGAGATATCTCGGGCTCACCTGCCCTAGGTTTATCATGGAACCACCCATATTTGTAAACAATTCCCAATAACCAAAACATATTCATAACATATAAAACTAGCATAACGTAAGGATAAAATTTCCACATTGCTATCACAATATATTATTTCCATATATTGACATAATCAATTATTTATCAAACCATTTTCAAAACCATTTAAAACATTTAATAAAGAGATTTTTTAATCAAAGTGTCTCATACCACTTTGAATATTTTAAATGAATCATAATTTAAAAACATTAATGTCCTTATAAATAAATCCTAAAAACTATTTTGAAAACATGTACATTAATTAGAAATATTTATGAGAATAAATCTTTAAAACATTTTAACTGATATTTTAGTTAAAGAGTTTTTTACAAAATGATATACGCTTGAATACAAATAATTGAGGAATAACATCAATAATAGCTTATAATGTCATGAGAATAGAGATATTCATGATATAATATGTAAAAGGGAAGTATATAAACAATATAAAAGTGAATTTGTGTATATCAATAAATAAGTTTCAATGAAATTTAAATTGATACAAAGTCCCTTGCAAAGATCATATACTTAGATTAAGAACAATTCAATGACATAATTATGTGTGAAAAACAAGAATACACCCAATATAATTGGATATTAATTTTAAAACAATAAGATTACATTTCAAAACATATTCATATCATGGCATAATCAATATGTAGAAGTTTAACCCAAATAATTTAAATTGGGTAAAGAAGTTCCCTTATAAAAATTTGACAACCTAACGGTGTTACTTTAATATTTAGAAAATGATTTGATGAGAGAAAAAAGGGTATCACATCACATGGACATAAAATTTACAGCAATAATGATATATAAGAACATATCCCAATATAAGGATATGTAAATTAAAAGACATAACAAAAATAAGTCTTTTCAAAAAAGGAGGGTGAAAAGTTCCCATAACAATTTGGTAGCTTACAAAACATACACCTCATAAAAGAAGGATCATACGATGAAGATTTAAATACCCATAAATGAAAGTATATTACACTAAGAGTACAATCATGGGAATTATATACACCACACAAAAGGATATATTGGGAAATATATCATGAACCTCATGGGAATAAAAACTGAGATGAAAACCCCTTACCACATTGTAATCAATCAAGTCATAAGACCAAAAGTTAATAACCACCAAATGAATCAAATAATACCATGAATATAAATATAATATTGATAATATATATCAAATTTATGTACATAATACACCACATGCAATAAATAAGTGGTGAACATTGGAAATCTCATGGAATTAAAAGTGAGATAAGAAACCCCTTACCTCGTGTCTGACTTGACTCATTTGTTCCTTGTTCTTCCTGAATAATAAAATTAAGTTAATTTATACTTTCCTAATAACATTTTTCAAGTTTATTATTCCTTTTATATCACATATTACCATGTTATAAAAATCATGTAATCATTTAAGTTAATAACGGTCGTTTTGTCGATATTTGGTACTAGAGTCAAAAATGAACTTCTTATAATTACAAGTAGTTCATGTGGTCAAATATCCATTATCTCAGAAATGATATTAATGATTTAGATATCATATATATCTTATATATCTAGTATATATATGTATTTATAATAGTACATAACATTTGGAGGTAAGAAATGAAATGCAATCTTCATGGAGACGGTAAGTCGTACGTACGCATGAACGCTCCTTTCATTTCTATTTCATATTTAACGGAATTAAAACATAATTATACATAGTTATATTATAATTAAAGTATAATATCATATATAATATCATTAAATACATCATTTATACATCCCATATAAGGCATTAATGAGTCATATCACTTTCAGGGGGCGGTTGTCAGTACTTACTCAAATGAAATTATCGCGTTTACCCATAATGGAAAACATAAAGTTATTCAATAAATGGAAAATAAAGAAGAATAAAGAAAAAATAAACATAATATATATCATATATAAATTCATTTCCATCATAATGTCCACCATGATAGGGGGTAGGAGATAATTTAACAATCATCATTTCGTGAGGCGTTAGTTTGTCATCCACAGAAATAGTATATTCTTTACCCATTAGATGGAGGTGTGTGCAAGTGTAGTTATAATAATTCTCCTAAAAAAGTCTTATTATATTTATTATACTGTTTTTGTTATAAAATAAAGTAATAAAAATAGTTTAGGGTCTTGGAGAAGTAAAATAAAACACAATAACCTAAGAGAAGACATTACCTTTAAATCTGGTAACTCCCTTTGTTTTGAACCAAAAGGGTGTGTTGAAGTGCCTTATTCCTAATTTAAGGCTTATAAGAGGAGGATAGGGATGTATGGAGCTTAATTGGTCAGATTTTGGATGATACAAGGAGCATGATAGGTGTGAGGAATGGGTTAGAGGTGAGGGATTTTTATAAGGGGTGGAGGGGCTCTTTAGGAAAGTGTGAAAATGTTGTTTTATTACATAATGATTTTTAGTTTCTAAAGGTCCAAAACTTATTACATTATAACATAATATGACTAATGGTATAAATAAAACCATCCAATAATAATTGAACCGGTTTTTTATATTATTTTAATCTTTATAATTTTATTTATTTAAATCATTTATTAATGAGGTAAACACTGCATCATTATTGTGTCATAAATAATTTTATTTATTTGATGTATAAAAATTATAAAAAAAATACCATGATGTCGGAAATATTTTTATATTTCCAATTAATATTTATAGTATAAGAGATTAATTATATAACCCTATGTAAAAATTGATTTACTAAAAGATATATGTTTATGTCATTTTTGTCTTTAGTTTAAATAAATTAATATAAAGTGTCATTATCACTCCCAAGTGGCTCCATGGGGTCCCAAATTCGACCCAAGGATTCCCATGGTCGGATATGTATCAAAACATAGGATTAGGACACATGTTACGGTAATTTTATATTATTATAATAATATTTTTACCCTTATTTACCAGATTTACCCTTTAACCATGGTAAATAAAATATTTACTGAAGTAAATATTCATAATGTTGAAAAATAAAAGTTACCTATTTTCAAAATTTGGACCTCATGACTCCAAATATGGAATCCATTTCTCAAAATTCAAAACACATAAGTGGGAGAAATTAATTTAAAATTAATTCCCGTTGTCAAAACAAAAAAGCGTGTTTTTAAGAAATAATAACTATCAAAGGATTGATAGTTTTTTATGTACAATTTCAAAGTGAAATTACTTCCAATGACCAAAATTGGATTAAATGGTAAAAATTTAATCTAATTACACTTTAAAACCAATTTAAAAGATAATCTAACCATATAAATAAATTATATTAAAAGGCAGTTTTGAGTTAAAATACAGTATTTTCCACTATTCATAAAAAATTGAATTTTATCCGAAAAATATCAAAATCTTACCCAAAGTGAATTTTTATTTCTTGATTCTAAATAAGAGTTTTATTTGGTCAAATAGAACATAAAAAAGTGACCAAAACTAGATTTAAAGATGGTTCTCCATCAAAAGATGGTAAATCAACCTTTTAATGAATATTAGAGTATTTATGATTAAAATTGGATTCTTTCTTATTTTAAGCCTCTAAAATTTATTGGATAAATGTAAAATAATTTTAATAACATATATAATAAAATTTTAGTTGGTTCTATTCATTACCACCAATACAACAGCTAGGCATTAACTACCATTTAAAATAATAATATTATATTATTATTGTCCAATGTAAGATTTCAAAGAAACCCGTTGTTGTGTATCGGGTACGCCATCGAACATAGAAACCCATTTAAATTAAAATTTATAGTTAATTCACAAAATATTAATGAAAATGAAAATTAATTATTTCTTTATTTACCTGGGATGTTACATTAAATCATTTTCTTTTAAAATTATCTTTGAAACTTATTACTTTTTATGTAAAGCATAAGTGAATAATGAATTACATCACTTCATGAGGTGTCGTTCAACATACACATGAGCAAAGTTATCATATTCCTTAACGAATGGAAATTAAGAGGTTATTTGAAATATTATAATTATATAATTATAATTATTTCATAAATAAAATATATATATATATATATATATTAGATCTACCATTATATATATGTGTTTGTGTGAGAAGTGGTTATGGAAAATGAATTACATCAGTTTGCGAGGAGGTAGCATGTTGTACACACAATACAGTTTAGTTTTCCATTTGATGGAAGAGTATATGGATATAGGTTATTCCATTAACATAATTACATCTAGGTATATATTAGATATTGTTTTATTATATTTTAATTAATATAACATTAATTTAGGTGGTAAGTGAATAATTAAAAATAAGGAGTTTAGTGAAGATAATTACCTTCACTTAGAACAATCCCCTTTGGATATCGTATTAAGGACCCTAAGGTTAGTCTGTTAGGATGAAAAAAAGCTCTAGAACATGGATAAGGATATTTTGGAGATATTTTTAAAGGTTTAGGCCGATAAAAATTTCTTAATATTTGTGAATAAGTGGTGGGAGGAAGTTATAATTGATGAGGAGTGGAATTTTTGTAAATGAAAAAAACTATTCAATGGTGGGAAGCCACTCTCACCCCAAGTGCCTCCGGAATTCATAAATAATGAATTTTATAAATTATATGGTTGATAAAAACCTCCACTATAAAAAACACATGTTTTAAATATGTTATTACTTACCCTTGAAGTTTACTTAATTTTACCATTTTTTTCAGCAAGGTAACTTGTATCTATTTACCAAGATAGTTTATTATTTAAGACTAAAATTAAAAGGATACTTATTAGATAATTTATACCCAATAATTGTAAATTTTAAATAAAATTTATTAAATAAAAACCTTATGGTTTTTTAAAATTAATTTTAACACAAGCGCATGTAACGCGCAAAACATCGTTTTAACCTTAATCACAGTAATTAATTTTTATTTACTTTATTAATATTTATGAACATAAATTAATTTTAACTTATTATATAATATAAATTATTTTTATTCTAAATATGGATTCCATTTTATCAAATTCAAATTTCAAAATTTATATAATTTAATTTAATATTAATCCTAGAGATGCGATGAAAAAATTGTTTTCCAAAATGATAATTTTTAAATGTTTAAAAAAAAATATATCATAATTCAATATAAAATTGATTCCAATGACCAATAATGGATTAAATATAATATAATTGATCTAATTTTACTATAAGAAACATATTAAAATATAATATATCTTTATAAATTATTTAAACAAAAAATGTTCTTTTTAATAAAATCCAGTATTTTCACTATTCATTGAAAAATTAATCTCTTCAGAAAAATCCATAAAATTCACCCTAATATAATTTTGACATGTTGATTCTAAAAATATATTTTAAATTCTAAAATAAATTTTCAAAAATTTTCAAAAATTAATTTTATTATTTGTTTACAAAAATTAATAAAAATTGTTTTTTTTACGAAAAATGTTTTTTTTAGAAAAATATATTTTTGAAGCATATAGATACTTTACTAAAAATTAATATCTTATTTATAAATATATATTCTTTATCTAAAACCATTATTATTAATATTTAGAAAATATATTCTTATTCATACCACCAAATTTAATGGGTAGCTTATAAAGGTCATGTTTAAAAAAATATTAATAGTATATCACAGTTTGTTAAAAATCAATGTTGTGTGTAACAAAATATATTGCAGAAATTAAATTTTTTCAAAAAAAATGTTTCACCAAAAAATCAGGTTTCCACATAAATGAATTCTGTAAGAAGAAGGGAGGACTCCATTCAGAGGAAGTGAATTCTCGCATATGTCCCCTTGTTCTTTATATGTCCTTTAGTCTTCCATGTTACTATTAGTATTCTATGAATTACCCTTATAAATAGAAGAATTAGGGGATAAATCCACACTTGATTCAGAATTAAATTTCTTTGATTTTTTTTCTTCATGTGAGTGTTTCTCATAATCCCCTTTACAGGAATGATTTGTGTGACCTCATCATGTGACGATCATCGTGTGACTAAATCAGATAACCAGCATCATGATACCACTTCGTATAACCCATGTTTCATGTTGAACAATGGTAATTTCCTTAACCATATCATGAGGCTGTGTTTTATTCACATGTTTATTTGGTCTCATGATAACATTACAGTCATATGTTTGTATAATGATTTAAGGATCATGGAATCGTGTGACCCTATTATGGTCACACGATCATGTGACTTTGTATAAGTCATGTTCTTTTAATGAAATTTAATTATTCATGTTCCATTGTTTATTCAATCCCTTATTAATTAAAACTCTCTCACCTTTCATACTTAATCTATATTTTCCATTTTCTAATGTTTATCTCGTTGGGGAAGGAAGATGAAGTTGTTATGGATCACTAGATATCCATCGTTTGTAGTATGGAAGATGAACATTGTGAGGTTATTTAGTCTGCTCATAATAATCATATTATCTTTATGGGGAGAAATCTTTTGGAGTATCTATTTTATAATAAGTTTCCTCTATATGGTTTCAACCATAGAAATGACACTCTGGTCTCAACACCTTAGGTGCGGACCAACCTATTTCTTAAATTGTCAACACTCAAAGAAAGTTCAGAGAAAATATTTTTTATGTGGTTCTCTTCATTTCTAAACGGGACCACTCTGATGGATATGTGATTATGTAACTTTTTATAAATTTTTAAGGTATCTTTCATTAGTACAAGATGAAAACGCATATTTATAGGTTGATATTGTAGAAATATTTATCAAATCATAAATTCTAGTGGTTATCCAGCTATGATCTTTCAACAGGTAGAAGCTTCAGAGTGGATTGGGTCTATCCCTTCTAGGTGTAGTGTACTAGTATAGATTTTATAATATAGTTGAAGTAAATAAGATTATATCAGGATTATGGGTTTCCCAAACACTCTTATATTATATTAAAGGCCAATGGAAGGCCTCATTAGTCGATGGAGTCCAAACACCAACATGTTTCATCTTATCTTGGTGAGGTTGGTATAAATCCTTAGGATATCATGAATATAAGTGGTATGTCAATTATAAGGGAAATTTTCTATGAATCTATTCCTCTATTATATACCACGTATAACACTAACTAGAGTCCTCTCATTGAATATAAGTTTATTAATTGGTCCAAGAGGTTACTTGGTAAGGATCCGTATCCGGTGGAAATATCTCTTTCGAGAAGTGGGTCATGTTATTCATCTAGAATACCCTATATAAACCTCTAGACAAGAATCCTGAGGAATGTCCATTATTACAATCCCATGGTTCATAGGTATCTTATTGTTCAAAAGTTTAATAGGGTTATTTTAATGATTGGGAATGGTTAGTCACCTGTCAGGCCCGTTACTATTTCTAGTTGGTTAGATTCTTAGCAATACATCTTAGTGGGTATCTATTCCCAGTTCAATAGAAGGGTTGTGTATGGGTGTCCTCCATCATGATATATACTGATATGGAGAGTTAAATTCATTATATTGTCCATACCTATGTTTTCCAAGTTGTATTTCCAGCTTCACCTCATATATAACGGTAAGACCTGGTATAGGATTTTGGGCCTTTTTAAATTATTATGGAATTGGATAGGATCCTACATGAGATTTTATGAATTTATCGACACCTAATCCACTATCAGTGCCTAGTTTAGGTTATTTATTCATATTATCAATGTGTTTAGCCTCACTACATTGATGAACTAGAAGATAAAGAATAAGTTGAACTGATGTGATATATTTTTATTCATTTCATATAGAGAACCCACTTACATCACCATAGACAATAGTAAGGGTGATATTGAACCTCAATATTACTTGATATTTGTAGGTGAGAGTTCTTTGTCCACCAAAGTTAATGGAAATACATTCTATGAGTAGTACACACCTTTCCAATTCAGGTATCAATTTTAATGCATCCAAAAAAAATTTCCTTCTCCTCCATGAAATATTTACTCAGAAAAGAACCCGGTAGTAGCTTTCTAGTTTCGAATTAGGTTTTCTAGGTAATAGAATTTAATTTAAGTGACATTTACTTGGAATTATGTAGGTTTCATTCCCCCCAAATCCTACTCTACTAGTAAGATCCAATCCTATATAAATGGATAATTGGTTTCATAAGTTATTAGATCCATATAGCTACTAGCAGTGGTCGAAGGTTAGATATTAGGGGATTTTGAAACATTAACAAGATATATTATTAGTAATAAACCATATTCCAGAAGACCAGTGGATTTGGAGAATACCTAAAAGCAAACTATACACTTTGAGCTCATTCCCTCATTGGGCAAGGTGACGAAGGATGTGGCAACAATGTGTGGAGTGATCATTTGTGAATTTCTAGTTGGTGGGGTGCCTAATCTAGTTATGTAAGTGTTTCCACCACATTATAAAAATTTTATGACTATAGGATAAAAATTATGGTCACTAATTCCATGAATGTTTTTTGTTAGGATGATGTATAGAGAGAGGTTTTTGAGAGTGTAACTTCTCTCGAAGGCAACACATATAAGAAACAGTCTGCTGAATTTGAATTAATCCTTCTGATAATTATCACTGCAATACATTTTTCAAAAGTCTAGGTCCATTACATTCCTTATATGTTGTGAATAATAATTCCCATCATGATGATAGCTGGTAATGACAAGGAAAAATAAAATATCTCTAGTGAATATGTGAGATAAATTCTATAAGTACTAATATATGATTTACCTATTATTGGATATATTCTTATCTTTTCATTAGATATTGGAGGAGGATAGTGAAATTTAGATACAACTTATCTCTCTCATATACTCTCCTTGGGGAATGATAGTTGAGGTTGTCTCACATGATGACTTGGAGGCCAATGATTAGGGATCTCTCAGTCAAATGAAACTCATAAATGTTGTAATTTTAGATTAATAATCAATTTCACTCATGTCTCAACTAATTCCACCTCTAAAAATTATATCATCTAAATTTATTCCTTAAAAAATGCTAGGAAGAAGAAATATTCAAGGTTTTCAACGAAGCAACCTTGCCCAGAGTCAACAAGTAAGTATTGTATTTAAGGATACTTTTTTAATTTCCCTAGTTTGTCCTATATTTTTTAATTATATATATTCTAATCATCTCCCTACAAGGACATAAATATTTATGATCAAGGAAAAAATACATCGCATCCCTCTTGTGGGACCTCTAGATCTAGGCAAGGTTCATGTAGGAGAAGAAACAATCGAGGTCCAAACAGGATCAGGCTCAGTGCCTGATACATATTCACTAGATCTTGTTCATTTTTATCCAGCATGGTAGAGTTCAATCCTAGTTTCTCATGTCTCAAGAATCTATTCTAAAAATTATCTTTCTAGGATAAAGGCATTTTTGGGTGAGGGTAAGTATTTCTTCTGAAACTAGGTCTACAAGTGGGTTGATATCATATTGTATGACATCAATTTATACTTAGAGACCTTCATGGTGAAAAATACAGAGTGCTCCATGATCATATTTTATCAGTTTAAGAGACATTATATAAATATTTTGTTTTCTTACCACATGAGGATAGATCTATCAACCCTTAAGTCAAGGTTGACGTGATGGGAATAGTTTTAATTATATCTTACAAAGGTACATTCTCTGTAGTTAACTTCATTGTTTACAACTTGATTATATTATTTATGTATATTTACTATCATTATTTAGATTTTTAATTGAAAATTATCTTTTTCAAAGCTCATAGATTCTAGATACTTCCTCCTTAGTATCTCACACAACAGAAATCACTACGATACAAGCCTGTTCTGCATCAATCCCATTGAGAGATGCAAGTACGAACCACTCACTCAGTGACTTGGTTATGGAATACATATATGTTCCTAGGTCAAGGCTTGGAACATGTATCATTTAATTATCAGTTGAGGTGAAAATTATTGGGAGATATCTGGAGTTTTATCATGGAGGTCCCTTTCAAAGTTCTTTAGGATTGATTGGTTCACCTCTAATACATGTTCATAACCCTCAGTTGTGGTGGGTTTCAACTATCAAACACTTAATGCTAGGGGAAGAATTTTGTCACTAATATGGAGTATAGGGACCTATAATTAATATTATCAATGTTATAGGCCTCATATTTAGTTGTACAATATCAAAATTATTCCCTAAACAAAGCCTCTTAGCATGAAACCGAAATACCGACACACCAAAACTTTCATAATTAAGGGAGAGATAAAATTGATAGGATTAAACATGAGTTTTACAACCTATATTATATGAACAATACTACTTAAAATATGGTTATTTAATAGAAAAATATGATTTACATGGTAGAAACAGCCAAACATGGTTTTGTTTCTAAAGTAGAGGCACTGTGATGGGCTACTTGGGTAAAAATGGAAATGGTAGATCAATTATTCTAATCCATAATTGCTTTGGGTAAGAATATAATCAAACTCACAGTGTATTCCAATCACATGTTGTTATATATTTTAAATTGTTAGGTTCCCCTTTATTTGGGGGATCATGGGAGAGACACCAAGATGTGGATATTCCTCCCTCCTTTTGAACTAACATGAATTGAAACTTTTAAATTCCATGCATTCATATCAAGTCTTATTTTTTTAATTAATAGTATCTTGATGACCTAATATCTTATAACTCATCAATAAACATCAAGATTCTTTGAAATATTAATCCAACCCAAATTAAAATTGAAAAACTTGATCCATAATAAACTCCTCATAATCATGGTTCATAGATGGATATCGGTATAAACATCATCACAAATTCACTAGAGACATCCCATTTGAAATAATAATGAATTTATTCTAGGTTTATCTCACATACAGATATCTTCATAAACTCTATCACTAATGAACTAGATCCAATCCATTTGAAATAATGATGGATCAAAGGGATGATCTATCTAATAATGTCATGGAAAATGAGTTCTTTAACTTTTTTCCAGTTCAGGGTCCTGCGAGCATATCTTTATTGTTGTTGGTATTGTATGGTGGGCCTAAAAATCCTTGTGTCTATTTATTTTATCACCCTTGATATTTTATATGTTTATAATGAGTAAGTCTTAGTGGGTAGGGACTTTTATTTTTTTAGGCATTCCTTTATGAGTTTTCTACCTAACAGGTTTTATGCATTTTTTATGCTCATTTTTTTTGATCATGTGAGGTGCATGGCCAACAAGAAGAGGCTCAACTTTTTCCTAAACTAATCTTTATGGGTTTTTACCATGAATATTACTATGTATCTTTCCATAGATAGTATATGTATATGCAATTCATACATATTTATTTATGGTTTTAGATGTCACGTATCATCAACCATTTTTTACTATAGTTTAAGGTCATATAGATTTTACATTGTATTACTATAGTTTAATGTCATATAAATTTAACCTTGTGTTACTATAGATTGAGGTCATATAGATTTTCTCATGTGTTGCTGCAGTTTAAGGGCATAAATCTTTGATCATGTATTAAAGAACAAAGTACCACATCTTAAATGATGGACTTGTGGAAAAGTTAAGTCATGTATCAAATATCTTGAATTAGGGTGATTATATGGGACCCATGTACCAGGGATGATCGTTAATTTCACTGAAGTGAGGAGTTCTACTAAAATTTTTTTAAGGAACAAAAGGATCAAAGGAACTTTTTCACCAGGAAAAAACATACCTGGTTGATAGGGCAAACTAAGGGTACATATGCAAGATACAACATAGGAAATATATACATAGTCTTATAGGGGTGACCCTTAGATTAGAACACACTTGTTATCGATATCCATGGAACATTTTTGGGGATTAAAATGATCAATAAATGAAGTGGTTCATGGGAGGTGAGTATTCAAGAAGGGTTATGGTACCCTAGAGATAGATTATATGTAAAGGGATAAGTGAAACTATCCATAAATAGAGGGTTGATTATTGGTATATACTACCTCTAAAAATGGGGGGAATTTAGTTAATGGTTAAAAAACTCAAACTGTGTATCATGCAGTTTAAGTTCATGTGATGAGGGCCACCAAAATTATTAAGAATGAGGTGTTTCATCCTTGAATTAATAATGGTATGATATATGGTGGTGTAATGTTAAGGATATAAAATCCACATAAACAGTAGTATTATGGGATATATAAATAAAGTCTCAAGGTACTTGAATCGAGGATGATGAGGTGGGATATACATAATGGGGATTATTGTGAATCACACTGATATGATGAGTTCTGCTGCAATGTTGACAAAGAACATGGAAATTAGAGAACACTTTTTGTGGTGAAAATGCCTTTGGTTGATAGAATAAACTGGGGGGTTCATATATAGAATACAATGACATGTATGGATATTCAATAAAATGGGTCTCGTGAAGCTATATATTCTCCTTATCGGTGGTCATGAAAGGTTTTGAAGGTTAAAACACTTGAAAATGTAGTTTATGGAGAAAAGGATAATCAGAGAGGGTTCTATCACCCTAAAAGTTGTGTCGCCATATATTAAACACATTACCAAGGTGAATATATGTGAAAGATAATTGCTCTAATGTTTTCTTAGACTGAAAGGATTCATCGAGCATGAATTATCTTTTTTTAGGGTCACGATATAGTCTCTATAAGATTGGTGCCTCTTTTATTTATGCTATAAATTTTACCCAAACTTTTGAAGAGAGAATATTAGCTAATGGAGACTCAACTTTTTCTTATACCTCCCTTTATGGGTTTTTAGTCTAATAAGTTTTATGTATATTTCATTAATAGTTTTATGGTATTTCAATTTGGACCATCAAAAGATAAATTTTAAGGTCATGTAGCTTTGACCAAAGTGTACATAGTTCAAGGTCTTGATGCAAAAATCATTAAAAAGAGGGGTAGTGGGACAAAACAACCCAATTTTGATTCATTGGATTGATAATAATCTAAAAAATTATTGAACGGGGAATGAAGATGTTGTAAATTGTGGCCAAGGTTCTTGGATCATGAGTAATGGTATGGGAAAAAAATTTCTTGGATGGTTTCCAATAACACTAGGGTGAGGTGTTTTAATTAAATGTTTTAGGGTACATGGGGATCATAGGACCTTTTTTTTCAAGTGAAAATTCCTCTAGTTGATAAGAAAAACTGAGGGCACATATGCAGAAACCAGGGGTATATATTTATAATCAAGCAAATATATCCCTTGAAGCTTGATACACTCATCGTAGATAGTCATTTAAGGTTGGTGTCAACCTAGTACATTCAAGACATGAAGTGTGATTTATAGATATATATATATTTATAAAATATGATAAAAGTACCTTGAACCTCAATTGACCATGGTTAGGTTGTTGTGTTTCTTTGATAAGTAATGATAATTGATGATCGTATGTGTGGTTTAACATCATGAAACAAGGACACAACTATAATGTATTTTAGAATCATGTGTAAAGGGATCAATTTTCATGTAGTTTAACATCATGCAACAAGGACTGCGGTGTTCTTTATTTTAAGGGTATATGATGAGGACCTCACACTACATGGTTTAACATCATATAGCTAGGATAAAAGTGCTGGAAATTTTTATCCTTACATAAGTTTATGGATAAATATCCATATGTTGAGGGACCTTATGTATAACATACTCTTACATAAGTAAAGTGGGTCTCTAGGACTATAACATTCTCTTGTAGTCTAAGATCTTGCATGATTGATCATTTTTCCCTCCTATATTTAGTTATGATACTCCTAGTTACGTCAAATAGGATGATCATCCAAAACCTATAAGCTCGCATGAGTCATGATCAGTGTGATAAACAATATGTGATTAGAGAATAACCCATATAATGTTTCCTAGTGATTCATAAAAATGAGGTATAGGAATTATGGGGGACACTATTATATCATAGGTCTATGAGTGTGTGAAAAAATTAAGAATGGTGCATTTCCATGGTCTCTCATTTCTTGTGGAGATTGTCCCTTGCACAAATATGACTCACATTTGGGGAGAAGAGAAACTTTATAATTATAGGTTCATTAATTAGGTATCCTATGATAAATTCTTCTACATAGCTCTAGATCATACAGAGGAGGGGTCATTTCCATTCTTTTTTCTTGTGGATCTGATTCTTGTGTGAGGTGGAAGAAACTTATCTTAATGTTGAGAGTGGGTGAGATCCATTATAAATTATTAGTAATCTGATAGGGTTCCAATATGAGGTATGGGAATTTGCAATCTCTAGGGATAGAACCATTTGGGTATCACTATATATCCTATAAAGGTAGAATAAAGCCTTTTGTTGTTTATTTAGATCAATGTATTAAATAGGGGTGAGGAAATTTTGTGCATAGTTTCAAGAAGATCTCAATGATTAAGACTCCCACATATATTAGGATTTTATATCACAGAGGTTACACAAATCAAGTTCATCTATTAGGAAAGAGGGTTAGGTTCACCTATGTGTAGTGTTATCCCTAGAATGAAAGTGTTGTTAGAGGATAAAGAGTACTATGTATCTAGGATTCTTTTTTTAAATTGGGATTAGGGTTGTCCTAGGATAGGGAGTCCTAGTGTCACTACAAACCATATAGGTATAGGAATCAGTCCATCATAGTTATTATAAATCCTCTATATATATCTGAATCATACACTAAGGAGAGTACAATTTTGTTTATAAATTATGGTTGGGCCTAGGATTGGAGGTTTTTACATCACTACATATCCTATAGATATGTGAATTAGTCCACATGTAGTTCTTATATTGGTAGTTCACTAAAATGACCTTGTTTATATACAAGGGAAATGGGGAATTTTAGTTTGATTTTACTGATGGTCCAAGGGTGGAAGCTTTAGGTGTCACTACATATCCTATACTAAAAAGAATTAATCCACACATTATTCTTATATATCTCCCTAAATATATCGAACTCATATGTAGATATAGGGAAATTTTATTTGGGAATTACATTTAGTCCTAGGATAAGAGATTCGATCATCACTATGTATCCTCTATTAATAGGAATCAAGCCACCTGTAGTTCTTGAAAACTTTCCCCCATGAAGATCAAGTTCATGTATAGAGGAGGTTATTTTCATCATATATTCCCAAATTAATAAACCTATGATGAATAATTCTATTTAGATCTAGATTATACATAGGATGGTTCATTTTCTCAAGCCACGCATGGATTTTTTTTATATCACAACTGAGGATATCTAGCTCATGTGTAGACAAAGATAATTGAGTCTCGCCTTAGTGTAGTTACCTTAAGGAAATAATGTATTATTATAATAGATCAAACAATAATGTAGAACAGTAAAAAAATTTCTATTTTTTTGATGATATCAGGATAGGATATTTAAGCATGACTATATATCCTTTTCTGATAAGAATCAAGATATATATAGTTATTTTAAAGTTTCTCTTCTACACTTATTAAGCACGATGTGGGGGAATAAAAAGGGGGTATCACCTTAGTGCATGGTCATTCAATGAGATAACATAGGCCAAGACACCAAGGTAAAAGAGGTAATTATCATAACTTATTATTTAGATAATACCATAATTATTTTTTTATTACTATGGTTGGGCCCAGAAGAAGAAATTTGGTTTCCACTACATATCATGTACTGAAAGGAATCTATCCACACATAGAGGAGAGGCTATCATCTATGGGGTAATATTCACAATATATTTTTCAAATGGGGGTGACTTCTTTTGATATATACCCAACACCAAGGAGGGTTATGATGGCTGTAAACCTATGGCTAGGCCTAGGATAACATACTTGGGCATCACTATATATCATATGGGATCATAAATCAAGACACATGTAGTACTTGAAAATAAATCCCCTAAATGAATTCGAATAAAATATAGGGGGAGGAAACTTCATGTTTACACATTGGATTTGGGCCCAAGATATGAGATGTGGGTTTCACTATTTATCATGCATTTATAGGAATCAATACACATGTAGTTTTTGAAGAAAATGTATCATGTATAGGTCTATTTCATATTTTGGGTAAATGGGAAGGTATTCCTCAAGGTAGGATCCATCAACTATGATTCCCTACAAGGATCTGGGTTATATGAAAGGAATTTGGGTCAATAATGCTCTAATACATAGGTGAATTGTGCATTGGAAACTTCTACATGGATCTAGCTTTTATTTAGGGAATGAAGATGTCACAAGGAATGGTCCACTCCAAACATTTTAGGGTTATGTAGTATGGACTTCCACCTCATTGGTTTAATGTAATGCAGAAGATATGGTGGTCATATAGTTTAACATCCTATGTTTAGGATATGGATGTTATGTAGTTTAAATTATTTCCATCAGGACTTAGATGTTATATAGTTTAGAGTAGTTTTACTTGGACATGGATTTTGTTAGGATTGTGAAAAATATTTCCTAATAAACCTTTCATTGGTAGGGGTGTGATGTGTTCCTCATCCATAATGCCCAAATTGTAAACTCCATTGGAATATATCTTTTGTATGTATTAAGTTAATTACACTTTAGTCTAAATTTAGAGGATTTTTCCTTAGTATAATCATGGTTTTGAGAACCAATATCATCTCTCCTTGAAGAACTGAGTAGATGAAGGCCTTCTTATTGAATTCTCATGCCTTCAAATTTTGATAGACTTCCAGATTATACTATGTATACAAAATTTTCTCATTAATTTATTCTAACTCATCAAATCACTTTAGTGATTTTTTGTCTTCTAATATTTGGGTGTAGATAGAAATACATAGTGAGGGAAGTTAGAACTTTGATAGGAAAACTACCTTTTTCCATGGACAAGATAATATAGGGTCACTTTTAAGATAGTGAGGGTTATAATGAAATAGGCCCAGAAGGTATTCAATATTTTTTCTAGATAAAATTTCCTTTTTTATCAACCATTTTCTATAGTACAATCAATAGTATCTTATTGAAAGTATCTATATTCTCATTTTACACTTCTAAATAGTAATATGAATGCTTGGACATGATGTTTTACTCCTAATATAGCCATTTTAACTTGGAATAATAGAATTTGGTGTCATTTTATGTTAATATTATATGGGGGAAACTAAATATATTGATTATTTAGACTTCATGAAGTGGATTATGTTCTTAATTCATACTTCCTTGAGGGGTATTTCCTCATCCCACTTAGAAAATAAGTCAATGGTGGTAAAGATATACTAAAAATTCCTAGTTGTAGCTGGGGAATATGGACTTATGAAATACATTAACCATACAAAAAATAACCAATAGTATTTGGAATTATGCAACATCTCCAAGGTATGATTGATGAAGTTTTCAAGTATTTGATGGGAATGAAACTTTTTGGTGAATTCTTCACAATATTGTTTCACTATCATCCAGAAATAACCAAGCCTCCTAATTTTGTTGGAGATTCTGGTTCCTAAATCATGATCACCACAAGATCCTTCATATAATTCCTACGTCACAGTAAGGGACTCTCCTTATTTAATGAATTTGTGGATGACTCCATAAAATACCCATTTTTAGAGGACTTTCTAATCATTTGGAACATCACAAAGGGTAGAGTTTACTACCTAACGTTAGATTTGTTCCTTTCAAAATTGGGATGATAAGAGGGTCCCATTTTAGTGGTAGTATGATATGGGGTTCATCCATATGATAATAGTCAATGGATCGTCATAGCTTGGGGTAGTGTTAATAAGATTAATTTCATCCATGCCACATATGTTGATCTGGGAGATGACCCTTTTATATGCAATGAGGAATACTGTATCATCATGTTCACGGTTGACCATGGTTATGGTTTCATTAAGAATCGCATCATTACAAGCATTTTTTGGCTGGGGTCATGATTCAACATTATTTCAAAATGTAATTTCACCATCAATCATCTCACATAGCCAATAATATGGGTTAAATCTTCCTTATTAGTGAAATATTCATCATTTATCTACTTAATCACCAGTTCTGAATAACCTTTGACATTTAGATGGTAAATCTCTATCTAAAAAGACAATTTTAGTCTAGTAATTAGATATTGGTATTTCACCTCATTTTTGGTATAGCCTTTGGATATTAGTAAGGAATAGGGATAATTGATTTGGATGGGGAGACAAAGAAAATACTTCGACCAAATCAGTTGAGCTTTAGGATCTATATTCATTTCCTATTAAGACTTTGAGAGTCTTCATAAAAATATATCTCTCATGTTTGGAGAGTTTCATGAATATAGAAGACCACTTATTCTTTAATCACAGTGTTTACTGGTGTGCTATATTGGTAATGATGTGCTATAAGGAAAGTGGCTAACACTTTCCCCTTAAATACATTTTACAATTCAAATTGTATGTTGTATTGTTATATAATAACCTCCCATTGGGATATATATTAAATGAGAACATATTGTCTGAGGATGTACTTGAGTAGGCCGATATGGGAGATCAAGCAGACATTTTGGTACTGTAAGTAGTGTCTTAGCTTTTGTACTAAAAAATAAGTGCAATATAGTAATTCAGAATATCATGTCTTGGTATCTATAAATTTTCTATTGAGATATTTGATATTATTATCTATCTCTATATCACTATTCTATGTGATAAGGGAACCAAGATATCTCTCTATAGTGACCACATATTGGATGAGCAGCTTCCCATCCAATGGTGGAATTAATATCAATGATTATATTAGATATTTCTTAAGGTTCTCAAAGGTTTCTTGGAAATCTTGGTACCATTGATAAGAAACTCCCCTGTTCATTAACTTTTTAAAGGGGAGGAATTTTTTGGGTAGGTTGACTATGAAACATATAATATAAGCAATATGTCTGTGAATCCCTCTCAACACTTTAAGGTTTCAATGAGTTCTGATTGTGAGTATTTTACTAGTATTATCAAGTTCAACCATGATTTCATATTGTTATACCACGAATCCAAGTGACTTTCAAAACATTTACCATAAATCAAAATTTAGGGGGGTTATCACCAAGTTATATTGTTGTAACTTACTTAATATTGTTTGAAGGTTAGTGAGATGATAATGGTGCTATCAGGAATTAACCACCAGGTCATCGACATAGAATTTAGTGATTATTCCCAAAAAGGTTTTGAGAATGTGATACATTGAATTTTGGTAAGAGACATTATAATTATGTTAATTGAAGGGAATGACCCGGTATTAGAATATCCCTTGAGGCACCTAAAATCAGTGGCTTTCTCATCTTTGGGATCTATCTTGATCTAATTATACCCCAAGTATCTTCTTATAAATGAAATGGTGTAGAAGCCTTTGGTTACATTGATTAGGAGTTTCATAATCAAAATCGAGAAATAATCCTTCATAAAATGTTGATTGAGATCCCTAAAATCAATTCATACATTGATCTATTTTATATTTTTATTAACATGGAGATATTGGAGATCCATTTCTAGTATTTCACCTCTTGAATGAAGATGGATTTGATAAATTTTTCAAATTTAGACTCTACCTTAGTAGCATGTGTGTAGTTCATTCTCATGGATTCCTACTTAAATCCTTAATAGTCTTTTGGCAGTCCCAAGTTATGGCTTTCCACATCAAGATCCAACTATAGAATCTCTATGTAATTCTAGGTGAACACATAGTATTTCTATTTCAAGAAAGATATATGAATCTCTTATACTTCCATGGGTATGGTGGTACTAATTAATGTGGGTCATGGATCTTCTTTTGTTCCTAGATTTATCCATCAGAGTTCATTGATGGAGGTGGATATGCCTTCCATGAACAGTGGAGGGAAATCTCTAAGGTTATCCTCTTTTTCTTTCATCTCAGCATTGATGGATGTTTCCTCAATACTAGTAGATAGTATGGTGGATTCGCTAACCTTTTCAAAGTGTGGGGAGTCATTCCTTATCCCTATGAGTGTAAATTCATGGGTATCATGATCAGGATCACTCAAGAAATTCTCACATTCTTCTCATCTATCTTTAGAGGACGAAGAAACATTGAAACCCAGTGTCATAAGAGATGTTATAAGTGAATTTTCAACTTTCCACAATGGTATAGGGGAATCAATTTATCTGGATGGTGATAGAAAAGGAATGTTCATGTTTGGGGAAATGATCTAATCACTTCTTGATGAGACTACTTCAACTGGAATGGATCCTATTATATAGGCATGATCCAGTGAATTATGAGAACTGTGGTGGCTTTATAGAGCTAGATTTTTTTCCTCAATCAGGTCTATAGGAAATAAATAGTCATTTTTTATCAATATTCAAGGGTTAACAAAGGTGGTTCCCAAACTGTTATATCACTCTTTGTCATCAATTTTCTTTATTCTCTCTTATAGAAACCCAACTCGATGTATCAAGATTCACAATATTCAAAGGGGGTGTTATCACCACATAACATTCTAACCCTTCCATTGATAGAATATTTAAATCATTGATGGTATGATGATGGTATAGCCATGTAGCTATAAAGTTAAAGTCGTTTGAGTAAAACATTATATATTGTGTCCTACTAGATAACCATGAATTCAGCATTAAATACTAGGTTTCCAAACTGGGCATCAAGTTTAATCTTTTCAAGGAGATTTTTCTTGCTCTTATCATACCCCTAAATTTTTAGCTTTTGCAGATACAAATCATCCTCATTATATCCCAATAGATAAAGAGTCTAGACTGGGATAAGATTAATCCTAGACCCATTATCAACCCAATCCCTAAAAAATCTCAATATTTTAAAGCATCTATAAATGTACATGGGTATAATATTCTCTTTAATTGATTCTTATTTGTCTTTCTATGTGAATAAGATAGTGGTATGATATTCTTCTAAATAATTTTCTTCCTGATAAACCTCAACTATGGATATTTCTATCTTAAAATCTTATGGACTCTGGAGGGAATTGAAAAGTGACTCACTAATATCTTTTGAGAGATAGAGAGTAACTAGGATCAAGAGCATGGTCAATAAAACCACCAAATGTTTCAAAATATCATACTTATGTACCAGAGTTTTGTGCTTCCAAATATGGGTCTATTCTGGGGAATATGTCATAGGGGATGAAGTACTTGAAGTAGATGGAACTACCACAAAAATGGGTTTCCGCAGCGCCACCCTTTAACAGTGCTAAAAAACACTGATAAAGGGGGTGCCTCTATCAGTGCTAAAAAAGTGCTATAAAAATTTCCCCTTTATTAGCACTTATTTTAGCACTCATAAAGGCACCCCCTTTATCAGTGATTTTTTTATCACTGTTAAAGGGGCTCCCTTTATCAGTGTTTTTTTTATTATCACTGATAAAGGGGGGTTTTATCAATGTTTTTTTTCAAGAACTAATAAAGTGTATATTTCAAAAAACAAATCATAAAAAATAATATATTGATATATAAATATATATTTATATTTATATTGATATAAATATAATATATATTTTTTAAATATGTTTTAGATAAGTATAAATAAACATTTTCACTTTATATATAAGATAAGTAGTGAAAATTACTTATAAAATATCTTTAAAAATTATTAATTAATAATTTGACAATAATAATTGACTAATAATCATTTAATAACAATTTGAAGACACAAAAAATCAAAAAAATTAATAACAGGTCTAAAATAAGTTGAAAAGGTAACTCAAACTTCAAACGACCATAACTTTTGATATGGGTGTCTGTTTGATCTCTACAGCATATCAAATTGAAGCCTGCAATGAGATATATGCACTAATGACCCAAAAGAACCTTACGTATGTAACACTCCAACCCTAGTTACCCAGAGTTGGTGCATTATTACTTAAAATTGTCATGATCACAAAAGATCAAGTCTCTAAAGACCGATTAGTTTAGTAGCCTTGGAAGTACTAGATGCATACATAAATTTTACATAACATTATGAAATAAAAAAACTTTGTGTATACTTTGAAAACAATCATATCCCATAGCATATCCCTGTAGTTCAATCATAATATATTTCTTCAAATCTGGGGGAAAATAAAACATAAGAAATGGGTGAGCTCAGATGCTCAGTAAGGATAACAATATAGCGGAAAGTTTCATAAATAAGCATAAATATTGAAGGCAATGTATAAGACTAAAACACAAGCCTTTTAAAAGTAAACTTCATCATAATATGGAAAATATAAATCAAATAATGTCATTTATTTATTCACATGGATATTCTACTAGTAAAATAATCACATGTAATATCAATAGCTAATTTTATAATGATGGAATGCATAATTTCGGATATCATAACCACATAGTCAAGGCCTCATTCCAAGACTACAAATAATATTTTTTTTCAAATCCTTGTGCCAAGACACTAGATTTCCTCATGAGACCTACCGATTCATTGAGGATCTATAGCGGGCTATACCCGTCACTTACTAATTCTAATGCATTCCTCATATGAAAAGGTTAAAACATAAGATAAACATTCATATTAAAAATATCATATAAAATGTTAATACCCCGAAAGTCCGATCCAAGCAAGCTTGGACCACCAAATTTATTAATAAAATAAAAGTGCAGAAACAGGAGAAGGAAGAGAGAGAGATTACAAGTCAAAACATTCATAGTCACCACCCCCATACCCGGTCGTGTCATCAGCATCAGCTGATTCCCATTCTGATTGGGTCTCGTATTGTTTAAGAAGCTTCTTATAGAACTTCCGTTTGTCCATCTGCTCCTTTGATAACTTCTCAATCTCCTTCTTGGCAGATGCCCTAGTGGTCACGGTCCTCGGAACTGCAGAGTAGTCCTTCCTTGGTTTCCTTGAAACAGGGGCAGATCTGACACCCTCATTGTAATATTGTAAGGGAAGCTTCAAAGATGTTATAACGGTAGAAAATAGTCGCACCATCCATATAAGTTAAAAAAACATTCTTACCTTAATTTGTCGAAAAGGTCATAAAGTAGCTTATTTGGAAAGTAATGGGAAGATTCCTTTAATAACATTTTATAAAAATTAAAACAATGATATGAATGACTTTAACACATAGTCTAGTAAATAGTAAAAATGTTTTGAAATATATTTTTAAGAAACACATATGTGGATGATAAAGAGGTCCCAGTAGATACTTACGTATAAACAACCTCAGATAATAAAGATATTGTAAAATTAACCATTACCTTGTATTTTTCCTTGGTCAAGGTTACATTAAACTCTTGTATAATAGTTAAAACATTGTTATTAAATTATATAATAACCACATGCATAAATATGACATCATATATTGTAACGAGTCAAACTTTTGAATAAATTTTATTTCCAACTTTTGTGTGTTATTTCATTTTATACTCTATAAAACTATATACTTTAATTAATGAAGTGAGACTATTAGGTTTAGATTGTTATATGACCATTGCTCAACATGACCATTGGTCAATATGACCATTGGTCAATATGACCACTGGTCAATATGACTGTTCGAAACTAAACTATTAACGTTACAATTATTGTTTATAAATACAATTGATCTGGGTTAATTATTATAGAAAGAAGAGTCGATGGCCTCATCCAGTAGACTCAGTCTGTACGAAGACCATCTGTCAGAGCTTGGGAAGGAGGTAGCATCTCTGGGCTTTGCTCTAGACCAAGCCCGAGCTGAGCTTCAACATGTGAATCTTGAACGGAATCGCCTAAGGCAGAAGTTCAAGCTGATAGAAATCACCACTCGGGCAATGTTGTCTGAGCCGTCCCAAGATTCTATCAGCATAGAACACCTTACACTTAGGTCCTATTTAGGTGTTATAAGGGTATATGTAATGCGACCTTAGTTACTTGTGTAAACCTTTTGTATGAATAAAATTTTTATTTATTATTATGGAAAATTTGGTGAATTTCAAATATCCGGATAAATATAGGATGAATTTATAGTTCCATATTACTAATAAGCTTTAGAAAAAAATGACATTTTAAAATATTAATGTAAAATTTAAATAATTAATAATGTGAACTAATTTTCAAAAAATGGTCTTCTACAATTGTGATCAGTAAAAAATTTAGAGTCTAATAAGATCAACTTGATTTTTGGTGAATAGTAAAGTATGAATAGTAATATACTCTTAGGAATAGAAATGAATAGTAAATTGGCCAAAAAAATAGAAACTTAACCCATGAATGTATAAATACAATTTAGACATCTTAAAAGTGAAAAAAACGATCATAGTATAAGTTTTTTATTTTTATAGGTCATAAAATTTTAATTTATAATTTTATAATTAATTTAATAATTTAAAATAAAAATTAATTTTCATAAAATTTAATCATAAATTTTTTATTTGATGTCTTATATTTATACTATAATTTTATGTGACCTTGATTAATTTTTCAATGTGTCAAAAATAAGTTATAGTTTTAGAGTTGTTTTTTTAATAAATAATGATTTTATTTAAAAATTAAATTAAAAAAATTTAAAAAAAAACATTTTCATAAAATAGAGTTCATTTTTGAATTCAGAGCATTGATATTAGGTTAGGGTAAAATTTTTGGGATTTTTCTGAAACAGTTGAATTTTCAGTGAATAGTAAAAATACAGTTTTGAGTTTTGGGTGTTTAATGACATCATTGGTGATTTAATGATGATGTAATCATTCTGATAAACTTGTAAATAGTAATTTATGCTATGATCTCTCCCAATTGTCCAATACCATGGGAAAAGACCATAGGCAAGCCCATGGTTTTTCAAATATCACCGATGAGGTGTCCCTTGGAAATTAATTAAATATTCTCTCACTTTTCTTATAAATACCAAGACATTTTCTCACTAATTTCATTCAAAAATCTTCCTAAATGAAGCTATGGTCTTTATACCTCCCAATTAGTCCTCCCAAGGTTCCCTAAATCCCCTAAAATTCTTAACCTTCAAGTTTTCGATGTTACTCTTCAAGTAAGAGAACCTTTCACCCTCCTCTTTTTAGTCATGATTTCGTCTATGTTATGTATTATAGTTTTCATCTTCTTATGTGGGGTTATTATTTTATATATTATTATTACTATCCATTTCATGTCCAAATTATGAGATACCCTTTCCAATCTCATCAATTTATTTTCTGAATTTTTTTGTGATATTGTTAGGCTACCGAATTTTTCATTAAAAAAATAGCATCTTATCTTTTCTTTCATGTTTCATTTTAATGTGGCATTTCACTAAAATATCCATAACATGATCTTATTATGTACCCATACTATATTATTAATTATTTATGAGTGGTTTACCTTTGTCCCATCTCTTTTTAATGTTTTCTAAAATGATGTTATGTATCATTATACTGCAGAATTTTCGTCTCAAAATATCTCTTCTTCTCAAGAAATTATCTTATATTATTTTATGTGGATACCCAAATCTATTTTCATTTCTAGGGTTATTTATCAATACATAAAATTGATCTATTTTATTATGTAATTTACATACATATAACCCTCACTCCCTTTCCATGGGTTATAAATGACATAATGATCTTATTTTTAGGTACTTTTTAAATGTCGCAATTTTGACATGATACCCATTTCTTTGATTCTATTTGGGTTATTTATGAAATGTTTGATTATGATCTATGTGTCACACATTAAAATAAATACATATTAATAGTTCTCCCTTATAGTGATCTAATGCATTGGGTAAATAATTAATCTCTATAGATGACAAGTTACATGATACCTTGGTGAATAACCTTGTTAATATTTTTATGACACCTTGGGAATGAACTTTGGTGATATTCTCATGAATGTATAAATGAAATGTTCTAGATACATATTCAAGTTTTTATTCATTTTATTTTTATTATAATATGCCTCGTTTTATATTTCTCATGTCTTGTGGTTTTCATCAAGTTTTTATTGATATCACAAGTAAACTAATTCTCTTGGTTTCCTTACAGGGCCTTCTACTCACCCATTCTTTTGATGTATGTCTCTAGGTTATGAGATGAAGAAATTGTACTTAGGATGAACTTATGATGAATCATTAAAAGTGTATTATAAGAATTTTTTATGTTGTTTTCATGTTTTATGTTCCTGATTTCCAAGACCTTAGACTTTAAAGATCCTTTGTTTGTAAAATGTAATAAAACGTTATGTAATAAAAAGTTAGGATTCTATATATATGATCTTCTAATATTGCATTATTAATAATATTTCAGTAGTATCGTTGTTTCAGGTGTTAACTGATTTGTTTTCCTTTATATGATTTGTTACATAAGTCATGTTTGTTATAGACAGAATGTATTTGATTCATATCTAGAATGATATTAAGTTCTTAGAAATTATCTTAAATAATAAAATGAAAATTATTCTTGAATGGTTATGATGGGGAATCAATATCATCGCGTTTGTGGAGACGGTAATCTGTATATATGTACGAGAGACAATATCATTCTATTGATGGTGAAATATTATATAATTGGATGGTATATCATATATAAATAAATCATTAACATGTTATATTTATTATTTACATCAATTATACTCATTATTATACCTATCCAAATAATGAAGTGTTGAATAAAAAACTACACCACGATGTGGAGACGGTAAGTCGTACGTACTCACATTTGGTGACTTGGTCATTCATAGGATAGATGGAATAATGAATATGGTTGTACCATATTTATAATAACATCATAGTATGTATAAGGTTCTAGAGTTATTATTTGGTAATGTAAACAACAAATAAAGAGGAAGTGGAAGAAGAAAATAACTTTTAAAGAGGTGATGAAATTATTACAAGTTCCTCAAGTGCTTCTTTTTATTTGATCAAAAGGGTTACTTTGGTTGGATATCTGAACAAAGTAAGTCCTATAGGTTGAATTGTGGGTAGTTTGGAGTATATTTGAGCAAGTTTTGGCCAAGCCAAATGGCTTTCGAGGTGTGAAATTAAGAGAAGGGGGAGTACCTTTTTATAAGAGAGGTGAGGGTCACTTTTGGAAAATCATAAAATATTATTTTATTATAAAATAATTTTCAGTTTATAATGGCTCAAAATGGATTTATTTCTAGGATAAGGTGGGTATGAGTATAAATCCTCTCAAACAATAGGTTTTAGAAAAGTTTAGGTTGTAGGTTCTGGGCACAGTGGAAGCACATTGGTGGGTTTGCCCAACTTTAATTTTAGCATTAACAACGATCAATCTGAGATCTGTCACGATAATAAAATGTCGGATCATCAGAATAGAACGAAGAAAAAAAAGAAATAGGGGATTCCTGGAACCATATATAGGATAATTATATGTTTTTTATAATTAATTTAATTAATTGGCAAGAATTACCTTGATGGAATTCTTTCTTCGTTGATGTTTCTGGTCACGATCTATTGTGATCTGTCTTTGCGTTGTAGAATCCAAGTGTATTATTCCTCTAGCGGTGATCCACACATGCTCCACATATATATGGGAGTCACCAAAGGGATCTCTGAGTGCTATCACAGAAGAGAATTTTCTTACATTATCCACCTTCAATCACCTTGATCCAGTGGAGGTGGATCTCTCTCTCATAGCTTGAGAGCATTCTTGGTGAAAAAGGAATTCTCTCTTGTCTTGAGAGCTTTTCCAAATATGTTTTGCATAACCACTAAAAAATGGATATGCTAATGAGAAATATATAATTGTTATTTTAATTACATATAATAATAAAATGAATTAATTACTTGAAAGCATTTATTCATTTCATTTAATTCATAGTAATACCCCATGTCTAATAATAACAGTTGACTGTTATTATTACTTGACATGCACCCAGCGAATTACACCTAATATTATTTAATTAAATAAATAATATTATTTCTCATAAATTCCCAAAAAATACATGATGTGTATATATTAATATACATGGTGTCTACTTTTTATTTTTACATTTTCTTTATTTCCTCCACCACATTTATTAGAGCTTGAATAATGGCTATTGATTTCTTAAATAACTATCACTGCATTACTCACTAATAAATATATATTTTTTCACCCACAATATATTCTCTCGAATAACTAGTTTTGAAATAAATTCAATCAGGCATTCTTGAATAATTATTAAACCACGGTCAGGAATAATATTTATTCAACTTATTAAATTAATATTTAATTGAGATACTTGGACACACTTAGTGTGTGACCCGCTAGGCCTCTTTCTCAGTGGCATTAGTTGGAGCCTTCCTGAAGTCCAAGGTTAGCATCTAGCAACATAACAAGGCACCCATAGAGAAAGAATTTAACACCGCAATGATGTGTCACCTCCTACGAATGATTACCATCTAATTTAATCCCTTTGTCTCGATATCTCTAATCAAGTGGGTTGTATGCTAGTGTCATCAACCCGTGTGCTTGATTATTCTTTCTTTGACTTTTCAAAATTGAACTTTCCCATTCCTCACCTTGGCCATGGATTTATTTAGGCTATATCGATTCCATCAAAGGGCCTGAGATATCTACTTCTGTTATGGAACAGAAGGGACAAATCCTTTCTTGTATTATCTATTAATGTTGTATTACTCGTGATGTACCCAACATATCATACCTCCCTACGAACAGTGTGTCGTCACAATTTTCTTCAATACATCTAATTGAGAGAGTTTTAATAATCATTTATAATAATCATAAAGTCTAAGGACCAATACACATGTCCACTGATAGAAACATCCAATGACACTATGAAATGTGGATTTCCAACTCGCGGGTCTCGTTCTCATAATATCCTCTTGGATATTACCAAGGGCGCACACCATGAGAATGTGCCTTAAAGTTTTATAAGTCCTCACACATAACGGACTGTATCATTTATGTCCCTCAAATAACATCATCCGGCCATAGAATATATATTCAAGAACAGTTTTATGGCACTTTTGGGTTCTCATCATAGCAGGGATCCTTTATGACACTTTAATGCAACAGCTGTACTTAGGACATTATCACATCTATTGTCATGTAGAATAATAACCAAGATGTGATAAAGTGTTTATTAAAGAATAAAGTACAAATTAGTTGGTTCTAGGTCACCAACTCCAACATAGGTCACCATATTAACCTTATCTTTTAGATATAACTATTAGTTAAATAGTTTAATTTTTACAATGTCTTCTTGTATTTTTATATTAGATGGTTAATAAACTTACTATAAAATTCCAAGTGAACCTGAAGTGGTTAATTAATGAAATTTTTATCATTATATAATTCCTTTGGCTAAACATTATATTTTTAGGAATATTATATCATTTAATAATATAGTATTTGTTTTAAAAAACTCATTTATGTCAATTTTGACAATATTTAGTATTTGGTTTTTGTGAAAGTCAACAAAACTAGATTACTTAAAACAAAATACATTAAATCAATACTAACATGTCATATTAACCTATAAAATTCTTGGAATGTAGAAGAAGTCTCATTTTACATTTATTGTTATATTTATAATATCAATTATTTTAATCTTTCATTAATAAGGTAATTACTGCAACATCATTGTGTCATAAATAAATTTAATTATTTAATATATAAAAATTATAAATAAAATACCATTATGTAGGAAATATTTTTATATTTCTAATTAATATTTATAGTCTAATTTATCTTATGTATAACCCTATATTAAAAATGTATTTGTTATTAAAATTTGAATTTAACACTTTTAACTCTTCTTTAAATAAAATAATAATAAATGTCCTAATCTAATACAAGTGGATCAAAGAGGATCATATTTTGTTTATAAAGTTGATTTTGGTCGAAATAAAATTATCCAATAGAATTAGTACATGTGTTAGGGTAATTATAATATTATTTTTACCTTTAATAACCCTATTTACTTTTAACCGTGGAAAATAAAATTCAAAAGTTACTATTCACTTAAAAATATTTTCATCTTATTGAACCAAATTTTAATTTTTAATGTCAATTGTGTCTCTTGGGTTTTTTAAATTCAATTCTCATAAGCGGTAAAATTACATTTAATGCAAATTTGCAAATGTACCAAAAAGGTGGGTAAAAGACGGTAAAACGTTCAATAAATATTTATATATCTAATATTATTATAAAATGACTTTAATGAATTAAATTGGACTAATATTGGTATTATAAATATATTTTGACTTTAAAATAAATTTTAATTAAAAATAATTATTTAAATAAAAAGTAGGTTTTAAATAGTAACACAGTGTTTTTCATTATTCATCAAAAATTGAAAGTTTTCAGAAAAATACCAAAAAATCACCCAATGATAATTTTGATATTACAAATTCAAAAATGATGTTTATTTTTTAAAATTTAAAACATAGGAGTTTCATTAATTAATTTAAAATTAATTCTCATTGTCAAAACCCAAAAGCGTGTTTTTTAGAAGTAAAAACTATCAAAAGATTGATATGTGTTTATGTCCAATTTCTATGTGAAATTACTTCCAATGACCAATATTGGATTTTCTGATAAAAATATAATCTAATTATACTTCAAAACCATTCAAATGTATAATTTAGAACTATAAATTGTTTTAATTAAAAAATTTGTGTTCAATTAAAATTTAGTATCTTTCATTATTCATCAAAAATATGAAAGTAATCATAAAAAACCAAAAATTTATCCAAACTAAATTTTTATATCCCAATTCTAAAGAAGAAGTTTATTTTATCAAATTTAATATATAAAAGTGTCAAATATTGAATTTAAAAAGGGTTCGCCGTTAAAAGGTTGTAAAATTGCATTTTTTTTTAAAATGTTTACTTTATCCGAAAAATTAAATTCATTCTTATATTATGTCTAAGAAATGTATAATATGGATGTTAAAATTATACGGAGTGTATAAAATTTAAAATTCAGTTAATACTATTCATAACTTCTTTTTGAACAATTAGTTTTTTAAGTCGTGGTGCGCTCGAACTTGGTGTTGCATGTAGCGTAAGCTATTGAATTACTTTAAAGAGATAATGTACTATGAAATCCTGAGGTGTTAAATTCTACCCTTCTTTAATAAATTGCATCCTTGAAATTTTAAATTGTTCTTAGAAAATAAAATGTTAAAAATAGAAAATAGCTTTTTGGAAAACCCACATTGGAAATATGGTAAATAAAATTTAGTCTTAAAAAGAGGGAAAGGGAAATGAAAAAATTACCAGCAAATTAGGATTTTGAATAGGAGAACATTAGTGGAAATTTGAGACACATAATTGGAAAAAAAATGTAAATATTTATAGGGACTGATTGAGTTCATCAATCACAAACAAGTGAACAATAAATATAAAATTGAGGGCCTCAAATCCAAAAATCTATGATGACTTAAAATATCATTAGTTAGTCAAAACATAAGGAATTAGGATAACACATTTTTGGTTTTAAGATCCTTTCCCTAAATTTTAGGAATTAATTTCTTCATAGAATATGAAAAAAAAATACATGACATGTATAGGTCCATCCTTTAACTAATTTCTGTCACAAACTCATCTTTCACTCCAATAGATAATATAACTCAAAAATAATTTATTTATCCTAATTGTATAGGGTTTAAAAAAATTATAATTCATATATCATATCATTTAAAAAAACTACATTATACAAACCAGGACATCACGTAGGCTAGTGGTAGGTGATGCACCCTTGTCGCCCTTCGGTTATAGGTTCAAGTCTCACAGCCTTGTTAGATGCGATGGGTTGTCGCCTGACCGTTGGGTTATACTTTTTATAAAAAAAAAATATTAAGAAATGTATTAACCTTAAACCATAGTATCCAATGTCTAACTTAATCCATTCCAATCATTAGACTTATCCAAAATACTTGTGTCCAAACTTATAGTCCAAAAATTTATAAGGAAGGTCAATATAACATAACGAAGATCTCTTTTTTCCACATAACAACATGTGAGTACCTTCATCATGTATTCTCTTAAAACATGGTAACACCCTGAATTACCATAAAACCTTATTTATTACATTCTTTCTCCATTATTCCTTATGGAATACTAGATATATTCCTCATATCTAAAAATTGTAAATTCTCCAACAATGATGGAAAATACAAACCATTAATCAGTTCAAAGGTAGTCAAGAATATCTGATATAATTTATCCAAATCAACCATCTCTTATTCCAAAATCACTACCTCATTATTAGGACCATATTAAGGGTTATCTTTCCTTCAACCATGTATTTTCCAAAAAGTTTAACTTGTTGTTGAGTCACTTTTTTTAGTACCATATAATCTCAAACCATAAATCAAATAGTAATGTAGTAAAATACTTATTTATTTACATAATTAATATAACCAGTAAATCATTGATATAACACACAAATGACATAATTCATTAATAAAAATATAAGAACACTAATTATTCCTCTTCATCTGCGGTAGTATCATAACTTGATTATTATCCAATAGTATCATTTAGGGTATACTCTAATGATTGGGACATTGATTTGCGTAGTGTACAAACTCCTTGCAGATGAAGCATTGTACATTTGAAACCTTTTTATTTCCCTTTCAATTACACACTTGGTGTCCTTTTTATCCACACTTATAACAAACTCCCATTCCCTTCAAGAATTTACCAAGGTGATTATTTCCACAATTATCACGTATGGGAAAATCCTTCTTTCCCTTACTTCCTTTATCCATATTTCTCTCTATGATTATTTTCTTCTCTTGATTCCCTTAAAAGCCATAGGACTCTGAGAATTATTTACTTATCTAATTAACACATGATCTTATTTCTTCATATGATGATAATACGTGGGATACTATTTCAAATATCAATGTTGTCTTAAAACCATGAAAGATGTGATCCTTTTTACTCTTTGGATCATGTGTATTGTTGGAGTTCTCATTCCTTCTACTGGGCACCATTTCTAAACAATGGAATACACTAGGTTAGTTTATGAATCGTAATGCATAATTTCAAACTTTTAAAATACCTTAAGTAAATTGAAAAGTTTATGCATATAATTAATCATCATAAAAAAATTCTTTGAGGAAATATTTACTCATAAATCCTTCATAATGGTTTGTAAAGAAAATGTGAATTATCCTAAGCATATCCCCTAGGAGTGTCATAACCAAGAGTGCAGAAAGGCCTGTTGTCATGTACTGGTTCTCGTTCGAGTCTATCTCAAAGAAGTGTTTTTGAGTTTTACCCCAAGATACATTTCGGCTAAAATTTCATCTACCTTCTCATATCCAGAAAGGGATGTATTTCTTGGAAATTTCACAAAATTTCTACATTACAAAAATTCTAGTAAGTTCTTAAATACTAATCCTCAAAGTCTATATTAGGGTAATGTTCTCTAATCAGAGTTTTTCAAAATCTAGTTTCCAAGGTTTGTACTAAACTTTCTCTGATACCAACTATAAAACCCCAACTCTAGTTACCCAAAATCGATGCATTATTACATAACATTGTCATGATCACAAGAGATCAATTCTCGAAAGACCGATTAGTTTAGTAGCCCTATATGTAATAAATACATATATAAGTTATACATTACATTATGAAATAAAAAACATTATGTCTCCTTTGAACACACTCATATTCCATGGCCTATCCCTATAGTTAAATCATAATATACTTCTTCACATCCTTGGAAAAATAAAATATAAGAAAGGGGTGAGCTCAGATGTTCAGTAAGGATAACAATATAGCGGAAACTTTTATAAATAAGTATAAATATTGAAATCAATGTATAAGACTAAAACAAAAGCATTTTAAAATTAAACTTCATCATAATATGGAAAATATAAATCAAATAATTCCATTAACTTATTCACATGGATATTCTACTAGTTGAATAATCACATGTAATATCAATAGCTAATTTTATAATGATGTAATGCATAATGTCGGACATCATAACCACATTGTCAAGGCCTCGTGCCAAGACTACAAATAAGATTTTTTCAAGGCCTTGTTCCAAGACACTAGTTTGTCTCATGAGACCTACTAATGCATCGAGGATCTACAGTGGGCTCCACCTGTTACTTACTAATTCCAATGCATTCCTCATATGAAAAGGCTGAAACATTACATAAACATTCATATTAAAACTAGCATACGAAATGTTAATACTTTAACCATAAACCAAGAATAGTATAAAAATATCACATCAACGATCAAACATATCACAAAACCTTCAATACAATATGGAAGATTTTATCATAATAAATCAACTTCAAACAAGTGTAAAATCCATTAAAGGATGTTGACAAAGATGAAATCAAAACAATTTGAGAGAAATATATCTTTTTATATTGAAATCATTTAAAAGTCACATAATTATAAAAGAAAAAAAAATTTGAAAATCTTCTTATAATCCTGTAAGGGAAGCTTCTAAGGTGTTATAACGGCATAAAATAGTTGCAACCACCGTATAAGTTAAAAACATTCTTACCTTAATTTGTCGATAAGGTCATAAAGTACCTTATTTAGAAAGGGACAAAAAGATTACTTTCATACCATTTAATAAAAAGTAAAACAATGTTATAAATGAATTTAATCCATATTCTAGTAAATAGTAAAAATGTTTTGAAATACATTTTTGAGAAACATGGATGTGGATGATAAAGAGGTCCCAGTAGATACTTACGTATAAACAACCTCGGATAATAAAGAGATTGTAAAATTAACCCTTACCTTGTACTTTTCCTTGGTCAATGGTACTTTAACCTCATATATAATAGTTAAATCATTGTTATTAAATTATACAAGAACCATATACATAAATATGATATCATATATGATCTTCTAATATTACTTTGTAAATAATATTTCAGTAGTATCGTTGTTTTAGGTGTTAATTAATTCGTTTCCTTTATATGTTTTGTTATGTAAGTCATGCTTGTTATGGAAAGGATTTATTTGATTAATATCCAGAATGATATTAATTTCTTAAAAATTATTTTAAATCATAAAATGAAAATTATTCTTGAATGGTTATGATAGGGAATCAATCTCATCGCGTTCGTGAAGACGGTAATCTGTACTTACGCACGAGTGACCATATCATTATATTAATGGTGAAATAATATGTAAGTGGATGGTATATCATATATACATAATCATTAACATGTTATATTTATTATTTACAATAATTATACTCATTATTATACCCATCCAAATAATGAAATGTTGAATAAAAAACTAAACCACGACATGGAGACGGTAAGTCGTTCGTACGCACGTTTGGTGAATTTTTCATTAATAGGATGGATGGAATATTGAATATGGTTGTAACATATTTATAATAACATCATAGTATTTAAAAGTTACTAGAGTAGTTATTTTGGTATGGAAACAACAAATAAAGAGTAAGTGGAAGAAGAAAAGAACTTTGAAAGAGGTGATGAAATTATTACCTGTTCTTCGGGTGCTTCCTTTTGATTTGATCAAAAGGGTTCCTTAGGTTGAATTTATGATCAAGGTAATACCTCTAGGTTGAATTGAGGGTATTTGGGAGGATATTTGAGCAGGGTTTTTTAGATCCAAATGGTTTTGGAGGTGTGAAATTAAGAGAATGGGAAGTACCCTTTTATAAGAGATGTGAGGGTCACTTTAGGAAAAACTTGAAATATTATTTTATTATAAAATCATTTTTAGTTTATAATGGCTCCAAATGGATTTATTTTGAGGATAAGGTGGGGATGGGTCAAAATCCTCTCAACCAATAGGTTTTAGACAAGTTTAGGTCACCATATTAACCTTATTGTTTAGATTTATTTCTTAGTTAAATAGTTTTACTTTTACAATGTCTTCTTGTACTTTTATATTACATGGTTAATAAGTATAATATAAAATGCCAAATGAATCTAAAGTGTTTCATTAATGACATATCTATCATTATATAAGTCCTTTGGCTGAACCTTAGATTTTTAGGAATATTATATCATTTAATAATATAGTATTTGTTTTAAAAACTCATTTATGTCAATTTTGACACTATTTAGTATTTGGTTTTTGTGAAAGTCAGAAAAACATGATTACTTTGAAAAAATACATTAAATAAATTCAAAAATGTAATATAAACCTAGAAATTTTTTGGAATGCATAATATTAAAAAAAATAGTTATTAAAATTTGAATTTAACACTTTTAATTCTTCTTTAAACAAAATAATAATAAATGTCCTAATCTAATCCAAGTGGATCAAAGAGGATCATATTTTATTTCTAAGGTTGATTTTGGTTGAAATAAAATTATCAAATAGAATTAGTACATGTTTTAGGGTAATTATAATATCACTTTTACCTTTAATAACCCTATTAACTTTTAACCGTGGTAAATAAAATTCAAAAATTACTATTCACCAAAAATTATTTTCAGCTTATTGAACAACATTTTACTTACAGATGTCAATTGTGTCTACTGTATTTTTTAAATTTAATTCACAAAAGTATTAAAATTACGTTTTATGCAAATTTTCAAATGTGCATAGAAGGTGGGTAAAAGACGGTAAAAAGTTCAATAAAATTTTATATATCTAATCTTATTATAAAATTTATTTAATGAATTACATTGGACTAATATAGATATTATGTATCTATTTTGACTTCAAAATAAATTTTAATTAAAAATAATTATTTAAATAAAAATTTGGTTGTAAACAGTAATGGAGTGTTTTTCACTATTCATCAAAAAATTGAAAGTTTTCAGAAAAATACCAAAAATTCACCCAAAGATAATTTTGATATTTCAAATTTAAAAATGATGTCAATTTTTTTAAATTAAAAATAAAGGTGTTTCATTAATTAATTTAAAATTAATTCCTGTTGTCTAAACCAGAAAGCGGGTTTTTGAGAAGTAAAAACTATCAAAAGATTGATATGTGTTTATATCCAATTTAAATGTAAACTTACTTCCAATCACTAATATTGTATTAACTAATAAAAATATAATCTAATTATACTTCATAAACATTAAAATGTATAATTTAACACTATAAATTTTTTTGATTAAAAAATTTGTTTTCAATTAAAATTTAGTATCTTTCACAATTCATCAAAATATGAAAGTTATCATAAAAACACCAAAAATTTATCCAAACTAAATTTTTATTTCCCACTTCTAAAGAAGAAGTTTATTTTATCAAATTGAATATATAAAAGTGTCAAATATTGGATTTAAAAAGGGTTCTCCATTAAATGGTGGTAAAATTGCATTTTTTTAATACTTATTTTATCTGAAAAATTGAATTTTTTCTTATATTATATCTAAGAAATACATAATATGGATATTAAAATTGTATAGAGTATATAAAATTCAAAATGAAATTAATAATATTCATAATTGCTTTTTGAACGGCTAGTTTGGTAAGTTGCGGTGCGCTCGAACTCGGTGTTGCGTGTAGTGTAAGCTATTGAATTACTTTAAAGAGATAACATACAATGAAATCTTGGGGTGTTACATTGTCCCATTTTTTAGGCCAAAAAATGCCCAGAAGGCCTCCAAAACTGAGTTTTTAGTCCGGATACCCAAATTTTTAAACATTCGATGGAATTTCAGACTCGTTTAAGGGGATATTTTTTCCCTTTTTTAGTGGGGAATGAATTTATTTCAATGAATTACATTCATATTCATATTATGGATTTTAAATTTTATCATTTTTTCTAATTCAATATTATTTATAATCAAATATTTAACAATATATACATATTTTTTATATATTCACACATAAAAAATTAATTTTATAAAAAAATAATTAAACATATTTACATATAAAATATATTTCCCAATATATAAGCCTTATCTAAATAAAAAAATAATATCCATTTTATTTAAAATAAAAATATATTAATATTTATATACCTATATAATGGATGTGTGTATATATATATATTTGTGTGTGTCTGTATTGACAAACTAGTATATATTATCTATATATTCTAAACATATGTATAAACATATTAATATAAAATATTTGTAAATATATATAAATATGTATAATTATACATATATATACACATATAATATGTGTGTTTGTGTGTTGTATATATGTATTTATTTATTTATAAACACACATAAGAAGGTATATTTTATAAATGCATTCAAAACTGATCTTATAAATATATATTTATATACGAATAAATATATATATATAAATATAAATATATATAAATAAATATATATAAATATATATTAATATATGAATAAATATGTAAATATATGTATATATGTATATATATATATATACATTAATATAAATACATATTAATAAATGAGTAAATATAACTATATATATATATAAATAGATAGATATATTATTAAAGGGAGAGAAAATAAATATGGTGGCGTGGTAAAGGTTTAAGCGTACACGAAACTGGTTCTAGGTTCGAATCTAGGGAGAGGCAGGGCGCGCGCGTGGGTAGAAATGGGGCTAAGCGTTGTTAAAGGCTGGGGGTGGCTTAGGTGTGCAGGTTGGGGTGGAGGGGTTTGGTACTGTTGAAGGGGGCTTCAAGAGCTGTTGAAGCCCCACCCTGAATTGCAAAAATATTTTTTTAATTTTTTTTAATGTTTTATAACTTTTATCAGTGCTTTTAAAAAAGAACTGATAAAGGGACCTTTTATCATCGCTTTTTTTAGCACTAATAAAATAACCCTTTTATCAATGATTTTTTTAGTGCTGATAAAAGGGGTCTTTATCAGTGATTTTTTTAGCATTGATAAAAGGGACCCCCTTTATCTTTGATGATATTAACTGTGATTTTTTGGCATTGTAAATAGACTTTTCTAGTGCATTTAAATTCCATATTTTCAGTAGTGTGGATCTATATTTTGGTCATTAGTTAAAGGAATTACTATCACCATTTGATTGAGCTAAGATGGTCCAATCACTCATATAGTTTAGTCAGATCGATGTACACCTTCCAGCTATTATTCCAAAATAATTGGTTTTGTATGTCTCCTAAAAGATTATGAGGTATATTTAATCTCTAATTGGGATCATTGAAGTGCTCTCCCACAGGTCTTGTATGAAGATATTACTTCAATAGTAATGTGATTTTGATACTGGGCTCGTCCATGATTTTGTCTCACCATTTTCCCTCAACTTTTAAAGTCTATCCCTTTGACTCCCCAGTCAGGTATGGGGAACTAAGGTTCATATGCATTTTCATCATTGGAGAATGGGACTATTAAATGAAAAAAAATTAACATATCCAAATATTATCTCATTATATAATGAGGATTCTATTTGGTGGGGTGGTTCCCATGCAACAAATGTTGAGGGAAACAAATCAGCAAGAGTCAAGGCCAATTTTTGATTCTAATGAGACTCTTATTCTTATACTCCATTCAGCTTTGTATGATTACATATTCCTCTAGATGGTGATTTAAACAGAACCCCGTGAGATTATATAGGGTATTTGAGGAATGTAATAAATTAATTGAGTTTCACTCTAATAATTTATTGATCCCAACCAACATTATTTTGGGTTGTCCATCCATCAAACTTGTGTTCATGTATAGTCAATACTTCTTGAAAACCACCCTCTTACTCTGATTGGGACAAGGAAACATGAGCCACTTTTATTGGAGATTTTCCTAGTATTACCTATTAGGAGTAATCATATATTCTCTAGAGGATTTCATAGAAGACAAAGTAGTCTTATATGGTGGTCCAACCCCCAATGAAAAGATAAATAATCAGGATGATCATTGAGGCCAGTTTTATTGGGTCTCATGGGGTTAGTAAGCTTAAGGATATTTTTTCCATTATTATGAGAGAGTAACCAAGAACTTTCTTATTTCAGAAGGAATAAATTTTTTTCTTCCATTCCTCAAATAATGGGTGTCCTTGGTCTCTATTTTCCTCTGAACATGGGTGATTTTTTTGTATTTATTGCTCAGTAGGAGGGTGGGGCGATGTGGAGTTTTCCAGGGTAGTCTGGAAGTCACTAGAACTTGTTTGAGTATAATAGGGGAAATATTTGGCTTGCTGGAACTTTTCTATTATGTTGCATACATGGGCCTTAATTTGGCCATGGTTTTATGAATAGGATCCTTTAGATGTTCCACCTTGAATAAAAACTTATAGAATCCACCAGGATATTTCTTTGGGATCAACAATATCTAAAACTCAACATAATGGTTCTCTGCACGAAGTTTTAACAACTAATATTATGAGATTTGAATATAAAGGGAATGCATGAGGCCTTTCTATATAGTGATAAATTCAGAGACCCTTTCAATTTCATGTTGTTTTCAGTTTTTAGGTAAATTAATATTTTCTTCCTTAGTGTGTGGCTAAATTGATAGAGGCACGGACCCCAGACCATGTTAGTTTAGCCCACACCCTCCGCGTTTAGAGTGGTAGCAAGCGGCTCTACTTTAATCATGAACCACTAACGAGGATAATAATATAAAAGATTCAAGAATTTGATAATAACCCCCTACCTTGTTTGTTGATGTTGACATTAGTGTGAGAAGGTAGACGTCGATTCGTTGTATATGAACACGTCCAACGTCAGAGGAGCACAATAATGGCAGTCGGCACCACCTCTAGCCACGACAAAGGCAATGGCGCACGGCACCGCTCCGTGGCACCACCGCCCCGCCGCGCCCTCGCGGCAGCCCCGGCTGAGACACCCGCACCCTTGTGGCAGCCTCGCACACCCCACGGCTCTGCCGTCCGCGCACCCCATGCCACTGCTGGACAAACCTGCCTGCCAGCCTCCTGAACCACCCCGACTGTGCCAGCCCGCCGGCCCCTCACAGTGCCCCAGCCAAACCGGCTCGTGCCCTCGCGGCACCCCGGCCAATCCATCCCGCACCCTCACGGCGCCCCTACCGAACCGGCCCTGGCCTCCAGCCTGAGCTGCCCTGAGCCACGCCCCCTTGCGGCGCCCTCCAGTCTGAACTTCCCTCATTCCGACTTGTGGCCGTTTCACACCCTCTCGGCTCTCTGTGGCCCCTCGCGGCCTGCTGGGCTGGGCCCAGTGGGCCGGGCCGAACCCAACAAGCTGGCCCACCCAACGGGCTAGGACAGACCCAGTGTGTCGTGTTGGGTCAACCTGAACCGGGTCGGCCCAGACTGGGTTGGGTCGGGTTAGTCTGACCGGGTCAGACCGAACCCGGGCCCACTGCAACTCTTTACTTTATTTTGGCCATATCTTTGGTACCGGATGTCCGATTGACAAACCATCAGTAGCGCTAGTAATCATGGAGCATAATGGTCCCTCTGATTATACCCCACTAGAGTCTGGGGTATAGATGAGAAATGGTCAGGTCGGATCGTGCACGAATCCAACCGGACCCCCGAGAGTAAAAGGCTTATAACTCGCAGACCGGGCGTCCGATTGGCACACCATATATTGCGTTGAGACCCCTATTATGTGGAAGACCTTTGACATACTTCTTCGTGGGACTTTAGGACAGTTATAGCATCAACCAGTAGCTTTTGGAGCGCATCTTTCAGAGATGAGTGAGATTTTTTGCAGGAAACTAGTATCTGGTTGAGACTTGATGACTGATGACCGTTTGACTCGGAGTGACTTGACTGGCCTAGTGGGGAGAACCTGGTTGTGGAGGACTACCCATGATAGAGGAGCGTGCTTGGTGATGCGGCAGACCCACGGTACTCGACAGGAGGAGTACCACTGCATGCTATGAGGGGGACCGCCTAGGTGTGGCAGCAGACCCATGGTGGGGAGCACGTCTGTGTGACGCAGCAGACCCATGGTACTTGACAGAAGGAGTACCTCAGCAGTCCAAGGTTAGTGGGAAGTTCCTTTGTGTGACACGGTAGGCCCACTGTAGTTGATTGAGAAGAAGTTCTTCAGTAGTCGAGGTTTCGATAATGTAAATAAAATCTTGGTTGAGCTGAGTCAATTTTTATGTGTTTTCCTCATGATTAAGATGGATCAATTGATAACTTAGGTATATGTATGGGCATATACCTATGTAAGGTTATCTTTTGATTTCATACTTTTTGGTTTATCCTTGATTTATTTTTTGTGAGACCTTGAGGGTCTTGGGGTCCCTACTGAGTATCATTATATTCAGCCCTGCACAGGCTATGCTCACACCTTGTTGTATTGGATGTAGATGACGGATAGCGCTGATTGAGGCTGAGAGTACTAGGACTGGATGGTACCGGGAGGTGGACCATATGGTGACTCAGTACATAGAGGAGATGGATGGACGTGGAGTGATAAGGAGGTGATCTGTACCTACCCTTTAGGTAGGAACCTCAGAGGATGATCCAGCAGTTGTCTTCCGTTTTCTTTAGTTGTATTGCATTCTGGTTATACTTGTACTTTCCAGTTGAGCTTGTACTCTGGCCCATTTTACTTACAGTACTCACTTGTTTACTATACAGTTGACTTCCTTCCATATCTTGCTATGTGTTTGGTTGTGTGAGATTACAGGTTATAAAGGTAATACCTCTCCAGTTTTAGGGAATACTCATTTGGTGCTAGTCGCCAGCCCCTAGCCTATGGAAGGCGGGCTTGGGGTAGTCATGGCACGGGCCCCGGGGGACGGGGCATGATTCTAAGGCCCGGAGTGCCCAGAATGAATTTCTGAAGTTTTGTTCGGGTATTTCTAGTGAAAGTTCGAGCGGGTTTTTATAACTTTTAAACCGGTGCTCAGAATTGAAATCTGAGGGCACCGTTGAACTCGCAGCACTGATTTTCACTTAAGAATACTTTCACCTCGACGACAGTTGGTCAAGGGTGAAAGTTAGTTTTTGGATTTTTTGTGGAAATAATAAAATAAAATAAGCTCATGTTTTATTTTATTTTGTTGTAACCACCAACCATTTGGATGTTCAGGGGTGGGGTCCACCGAAACTAAACCTCCTCTTCTTGATTTATTGTGGTGGGGACCACCCAACCCCCTATTAATGGGAAGAGAGGAAAACCTCTCAACCCCCCCTCATAAATGTGGGGGGAGCCTCTTCAACACCTCCACAATTTTAATTGTTCCAACACACCTTATTAATTATTCCAACTTAGTTATTTGGTTTACCCCCTTTTTAAATTAAGTAACAGCATCATTGGAATTTAGGAAGGTTCCTAATAAATGAACCATCATAAATTCCATGATTGTTACCTACCTTCCCCCCTCTTCTATATATAGGGATCTTGGGAGGAGGATTTGGGATGGCTTCACCAAGAGACGAAGCGTTGGTAAAGTGACGCGATGCCCAACACTTGGAGGATTATGCTCTCCAACGAAGAACGCTTCCTCCACAAAGAACGCCGGTGAGGAATGTCTACAACTTCTTCCTCAGAAGCACCTTGTGGAGGCAACCAACATGGGATGTCTTTGAAAACCGCACTACCTTCTTGCGGCAACGTCATCAAGTGAAGGAGGTAGGGGTTTAATTCTATTTGTTTACCACTTTATAGGTACTCCCTTCCTCTCTTGTTGGGGATTTTTGTGAATGATTTTATATTCCTGTGAATCTTTCCTTCTAAAACAAAGAATGTGGATCAACTTCTAACTAGTCGATCCACAAATGTTTTCCTTTTGTGGGTTTTTGGATTGATCATTGCGGGAGGGTTTGTTGTGCTTCGTTCCTGTGATCCAAATGCTACCACCCTAAACGTGGAGGATACGGACCAAACCAACATGGCCCAACCCCTCATCCATTCTCTTTTGTGGTGTTCTTTGAAATAGAGGAAGGTGAAAACGGTGACGAAGGCAACAAAGGCAATAGTTGTGCCATGTGCATCCTCCGCGACCCGCGCCACTGACGGTCGCACCGGTCGCACGCCCTCGTGGCGCCCCGGTCGAACCGGCCGCTCCCCCCCCCCCCCCACCCCGGCGCCCCGGGCCGGGCTGAGCTACCCCGGACGCCCATGCCCTCTCGGTCGAACCAGGCTCACGGTGCACTCTCGAATTGCCCCGGCCTCCCCATCGAACCGGCTTCCGGCCACCCACGCCCTCCCGGCCGAACCAGCCTCACGGTGCCCTCCCGAGCTGCCCTGTCCTCATGGTTGAACTAGCTCCCGACCTCCCGTGCCCTCTCAACCGAGCCACCCACGTGGCATCCTCTGGGATTAGTCACCCACGCGAAGCCCTCTTGGTTGAACTGCCCTCATGCCGACTAGTGGCTGGTCTGCACCCTCGCGGTCAGACCGCGCCCTTGCGGCCCGCTGGGCTGGGCCCAGCGGGCCGGGCTGATCCCAATGGGCTAGCCCACCCAATGGTCTGGGTCAGACCCAACTGGTCAGGTCGTGTTGACCCGAACCAGGTCACCTCAGACTGGGTCGGGCCGGGTCGGACCGAACTTGGGCCCACTATGACCCTTTACTTTCTTTTGGCCATATCTTTGGCACTGGACGTCCATTTGACGAACCGTCAGTGGTGCTGGTAACCTTGGAGCATGACGGTCCCTTTGAGATTACACCACTAAAGTCTGTGGTATAGTTGAGATACATTCAGGTTGGATCGTGCACGAATCTAATCGGGCCCCCGAAACTAAAAGACTAATAACTCACAGACCGGGCGTCCGATTGATGTGCCATCTATTGAATTGAGACCCATATGATGTGGTGGACCTTTGAGATACTTCTTTATGGGACTTAGTGATAGTTATAGTATTTATCAGTAGCTCATGGAGTTGATCCTTCTGGTGACGAGCATGCAGAGTACGGAGACATAATAGCTGGTTGAGACCTGACGACTACTGACCATTTGACACGGAGTGACTCTATTAGCCTAGTGGGGAGTGCCTGGTTGTGGTGGCAGACCCACTATAGTGGAGTGCGCTTGGTGATGCGGCAGACCCACGGTACTCGACAGGAGGAGTACCTCAGCAGGCTATGAGGGGGACTGCCTGAGTGTGGTGGCAGACCCGCGGTGGGGAGTGCCTCTGTGTGATGCAGCAGACCCACGGTACTCGACAAGAGGAGTACCTCAGTAGTCCACGGTTAGTGGGAAGCGCGCTTGGTGTCATGGCAGGCCCACTATACTCGATAGTGGAGGATTTCTCCAACAGTCGAGGTTTTGATAATGTGAATAAAATCTTGGTTGAACTGAGTCAGTTTTTCTGTGTTTTGCTCATGATTGAGATGGATCACTTGATAACTTAGGTATATGTATGGGAATATACCTAAGTAAGGTTATTTGTTGATTTCATACTTTGTGGTTTATCTTTGCTAGATTTTGTAAGACCTTTAGGGTCTCAAGGTCCCTACTGAGTATCATTATACTCACCCCTAGATGGGCTATGCCCGCACCTTGTTGTGTTGGCTGTAGACTACAGACAGCGCTGATCGAGGATGAGAGTACTAGGACTGGATGATACCCAAAGGTGGACCATACGGCATGATGGTACACAGAGGAGACAGATGGACCTGGAGTATTGAGGAAGCAATCTGTACCTACCCTTCAGGTAGAAACCTCATTGGACGAGCCAACGGCAGTTTATCTTTTCTTCAGTTGTACTTTTAGTTTCTTGTACTTTACTGTTGAGCTTGTATTTCCAGTCCTTTTTACTTTCAACACTCTTTTGTTATGCAGTTTTACCTAGTTATTTTTATCCAGATTTGTACTCTGTTGTGTGTGTATATAGGTTATAAAGGAAATGCCCTCCTGGTTTTAGGGAATTATGCATTTGGTGCTAATCGCCATCCCCTAGCCTATGGAAGGCAGGCTTGGGGTAGTCACGGAATGGGCCCCGGGGGACGGGTCATGACAAATTGGTATCAGAGGAGTCGGTTCTACCACATAACATAGGACTCTGTTCTTTTCTTTGTAGCAATATTGTTAAGTGTAGTAAGTGTTTTTTTCAGTTTAGTGAGTCTAGTGTTGGTGCGACGGCCGATGTATCCATATACTAGGACCCTGACTTCTGATTTCCAACTCAATGCATGAAAACACTGATTACATGTGTGTTTTCAAAAAAATTCTTTAATTCATCTCACCATGTCAGCTCACCAAGTATACCTTTTTAACCATAGCACACCTCTTTTCTTTTCAGGATGCCTCCACGCAGATAGCCAGCTAGAGTTCCGAGAGTCGTACGCACTGATAGCCCACCGAGCGACGAGGCTTCGGTGCAGGGCCATTTTCCAGCGGAGGCACCAGCAGTACCACTCCCCGTTGGGATACCGATGCAACCAGCCCCAGTAGCATACAGTACACGCCACTTGAGTACATTTCACGAGTTCCATTGCTAGAGGCTACCCAGGTTCAGGCGATAGACAGACCCACAAGCGGCTGAGGCTTGACTGGAGGTTGTGGTGAGAGTTTTATGACTCGTAGGGACACCAGCCGACCTCATGGTGATTCTTGCTGCCATCCTTCTACAGGCTGCAGCGGGCAGATGGTGGAGCTTAATTCTTCATGTTCATGATGAGGTTATGCTTCTCTGGGCAGACTTCAAGAGCTTGTCTTGGACAGAGTTTTTTCCAGCAACTCTTCATGCAGTACACATTCAGGAGCTACTTCATCTGTAGTAGGGCAGTATGACTGTAGCTCAGTACTCAGTGAGGTTCATAGACCTCTCACGCTACTCCATAGATATGGTGTGGGACCCATTATTCAGGGCTCAAACATTTGATCAGGTACTTAGGTAGGAGATCAGGGCTTCAGTGATCTCACTCAGCATCCCGATGTTGGCGGGGGTGTTAAAGAGAGCCCTCCTAGTGGAGAGTTTCCTTACTGAGAAATCTCCAATAGCGAGATCCACCACCATTCGACACGTAGCGGAGTATTCTGCAGCTGGAAGCAGGAAAGATGTCGCAAAGGTCCAAGAGGACCAGACCTACAGGTGGATGACTGCATGAATCAGGATCGGTTGTGCAGGGCACCCGAAGCATAGACAGATATGCCAGGAGCAGGAAGTGTTACGCATGCAGCGGGTAGGGTCACATGGATCATGATTGTCCGACCTACCATTCGGATGATCAAAATATGGTCGAAGGATCGCCCATGCAGAGATAGAGATTTCATCAAGGTGGTCCGTAGGGAGCAGGCGAACGTGGTAGAGGAGCTGGTCATGCAGCTGGCGGTGGGTGAAAATTTGAGATATTACCGCCACCACCACCAGGAGGTCCACCCTAACCACAAGGAGCACATGGATAGGGGAGAGATCTGCTCCAGGCCGCTGAGGCCTACAATCATGGTGCTCTGGAGATGATTCAAAGTATGATCTGTGTCTACTCCACCATAGCTGTAGTAGTTATAGACATAGGTTCCATTCATTCTTTCATTTCCACTTCCCTTGTTTGGAGCTCAGAGATTTCGACGGAGCTGTTTTCTCGATCCTTACGGCTAGAGACTCCTACGGGAGAAGACTCGACGATTACGCACTGGTGTCGGCAGTGTGAACTTACTCTAGGAGGTGAGAGCTTTGGTCAGGATCTCTAAGTAGCGACATTGAGTACTTATGACGTCATCTTAGGTATGGACTGGTTATCTACAGTCCATGCTCAAATCGACTATATTAGGCACAAAGTGTGGTGTGTCCGCACGGATGGGACTAGGTTTACCTTCATCGGTGATAAGGGAGCCTTTTCAGTATAGGATGGACACACTCTGAGGAGAGTGCAGCCGATCCCTCATCAATTGTCTATCCTTACCCTCAGAGCTGTTGATCTGGAGAGTCCGATTTATCCTGTAGTGGTGGACCAATATATAGATGTTTTCCCTGATAATGTCCCAGGTCTACCTCCTTAGAGAGAGGTGGACTTTTACATTGATTTGTAACCTGGGACGGCACTGATATCTACACCAGCATATTGGATGGCTCTCACGGAGCTTCATGAGCTGTGGGTACAGTTGGAGGACTTGCAGAGGAAGGGTTCATCAGGACCAGTGTTTCACCCTGGGCAGCCCCGATTCTATTCACCAATAAGGCGGATGGGAGGTTGAGGCTTCTTGTTGACTATCATCACTTGAACCAGGTGACCGTGAAGAACAAGTACTCACTCTCGAGGATTGATGACCACTTTGATCAGTTTAAGGGGGAACGGTGGTTCTCGAAGATAAACCTCAGATCAGGCTATCACCCGCTCAGAGTTCAAGACGAGGATGTGCATAAGACAGCCTTCAGGTGTCGGTATGGCCACTATGAGTTCTTGGTTATTCCTTTTGGTATAACCAACTCTCTAATAGTGTTCATGGGGATCATGAACAGTATATTTCAGCCAAACCTCAATTGCTTTGTCATAGTCTTCATCGACGATATTCTGATCAACTCGACTACTGACGAGGATCATGCCTATCATTTGCGGGTAGTACTGGACACACTTGAAGAGCATTAGCTTTATGGTAAGCTCTCGAAGTGAAAATTCTAGATCTGAGTGGTTCACTTTCTGGGACATGTTATATTATAAGCTCAAGTTATAGTGGATCCACTGAATATTGAGGTGGTACTTTCTTGAGAGCCACCCAGGAGTGTGATAGAGGTACGGAATTTCCTGGGTTTGGTTGGATACTACTGTAGATTTATTCCAGATTTCTCTAGAGTTTCAGCACCACTATCAACCTTGAAGAAGAGGGGGAAACCCTTCATGTGGTCAGAGAGATTCCAGTAGAGTTTTTAGGAGCTAAGTCAGAGGCTAATTAGTTCCCCCATATTGAGGTTTTCAGAGAAAGGTGTAGGGTACATAGTCTACTGCAACGCATCAGGGACTGGAATCGGATGTATCCTGATGCAGGAGTGATCCATGATCGCATGTGGTTCTTGAAATCTGAGACAACATGAGTAGAACTACTCTACCCTTAACCTGGAGTTAGCAGTAGTGGTCTTCTCCATGAAGATGTAGCGACATTATCTGATGGGAGATCATTTTACCATGTACTCTGATCACAAGAGTCTCAAGTATATCTTCTCCCAGAAGGACCTGAACCTGAGACAGCGATGTTTTCTTGATTTCCTCTAGTAATATGACTTCGATATATTCTATACTTCTGGGAAGGGGAACGTTGTTTCAGATTCACTCAGTAAGAGATCTGGTATAAAGCTTCTAGGTGAGGCGACGAAGCAGCTGGACACTTTGCATATATCCTTTGTGGATTACGATGGAGAAACTTTTCTACAGTCTCTTACAATCACTCCCCCACTCCTTCAGTGATTCAAGGAGGCGCAATGTGGGGACACTAACTGTGAGACACAACGTGCTCAAATATCCATAGGATAGGAACCTAATAGATTTTCTAAAGGTGGGGAGCACGTCATCCTCTTTAGAGGATATACCACGATACCAGTGTCACTTCATAAGGAAGTGTTGAGGGATTCCCACACATCCCCTCAAGCGGTACATCTAGGAGTGGCGAAGATGTACCAAGCTCTTTGACGAAATCACTGGTGGACTGGAATGAAGAAGGCAGTAGTAGAGTTTTTCTCGCGATGTCTCACTTATCAGCAAGTGAAGGCAGAGCATCAGGTACCAGCAGGCTTGGTTCAGCCTTTAGAGGTTCCAGAGTGGAATTGGGATGGGATATCCATAGGCTTAGTGACAAGACTTCCACGTAAATCCAGGGGACATGACTCGATTTGGGTGATCATCGACCGACTCACCAAGTCGGCCCACTTCTTACCGATCATAGAGTAGGGTTCAGTAGAGATATTGGGATGCCTCTATGTGCAGGAGATTGTGCGGCTACATGGAGTACCTTTGACGATTATCTCTGATTGTGATGCATGATTTACTTCCTAGATATGGAAGGGGTTGTAGGAGGCTTTCAGGATGCAGCTTAATTTGAGCACCACCTTCCATCCACAGATGGATGGTTAGACTGAGCGGTCCATTCAGACCCTCGAGGATATGTTGTGTGCTTGTGTCTTCGACTTCGGTCATAGCTGGGAGGATCACTTGCCTTTGGTGGAGTTTGTGTATGACAACAATTATCACTCCACCATTGAGATTTCACCTTTTGAGGCATTATACGGGCGACCTTACAGATCACCTTTGTGTTGGACTGAACCTGGTGAGTCAGCACTAGTGGGACAAGACACTAGTGGAAATACGGGCTTTAACGTCGTCGTAATAACGTCGGTTTTTTAAAAACCGACGCGAATAGTATATGCGGGGAATTTTTGGCGTCGGTTTTACACAAAACCGACGCCAAAAATAATTATGTTTTTTTTTTCGCGTCGGTTTTTCTAAAAACCGACGCGGAAAATTCTGTTTGAAGAGGTTTTCCGCGTCGGTTTTTAGAAAAACCGACGCGGAAAATCCGGTCGAAGAGGTTTTCCGCGTCGGTTTTTCTAAAAACCGACGCGGAAAACCTCTTAAAACAGGATTTTCCGCGTCGGTTTTTCTACAAACCGACGCGGAAAACCGATTAAAACAGGATTTTCCGCGTCGGTTTTTAGAAAAACCGACGCGGAAAACCTCTTAAAACAGGATTTTCCGCGTCGGTTTTTAGAAAAACCGACGCGGAAAATCCGGTCGAATAGGTTTTCCGCGTCGGTTTTTCTAAAAACCGACGCGGAAAATCCTGTTTTAATCGGTTTTCCGCGTCGGTTTGTAGAAAAACCGACGCGGAAAACCTCTTCGACTATATTTTCCGCGTCGGTTTTCATGAAAACCGACGCCGAAACTCATAAAAAAAATATATTTCGCGTCGGTTTTCATTAAAACCGACGCGAAAAGTCTTTTAAAAATATTCACGGACAGAAACCCTCATTTTGTTCGTCCGTCGAAATCGAGTTCCGCTGCGGCGCTTCGGACTCCCGACGACCTTCGAACTTGATTTGCGATCTTGAACGGCCATTGTTGAAGGTTTTTTGTCGTCTGCACGATTTTGGGTATGTGTTCTTCCTATTTATCTCTTGTTTCATATCCCATTGTTTATTTCTTTATCAATAACCCTATTTTGCGTGATTTGGATTATTGGTTAGATTTTAGTTGTAATTTATCATTATTTTTTGTTTGTATTATCATTGTTGGTGTAGATTTGATATTGTTTGTTTTTGGAAGTAATTATACCGGTCGCAGTTTGGATTTAACATCTCAATTCGGGTTGAATAATTATGTAAGATTTTATATTATGTTGGATTTTAAATAATTATGTAAGATTTTATTTTATTTTATTTCAAACTAGATTAAAAGGGGCTTTAATTAAAAGTTAGAAATTTTGTAAGGTGAGTAGTGGCCTAATTAGTATTTGTATACTCATGTTTATCTACATTTCAGTTTTAGGATCTTATCTAGTTCTTTTTCCCTCTTAGGATGCATTCTGTTTCAGTTTGGGTTAGTGATTAGTGGGGACTTGAGCTCAGTTATTGTTTTACTTATCAAATTATCCCAAGTGTGCCTATTATAGGTTTTTTACGGATTTATTTAAATAGAATATGTGTAAATTTTTTCCATTTAAATGATGTTTTTACTACTTAAAATTATGGTTAAAAGTGTATTGAATTACTTTTGTGAGGACTAGGTGATTTAGGAGATGAAGTGTATTGAGGGAATTAGTTTATATCTATTTATAGTTATTCTTTATATTATTTATACTGATTCAAATTTTGTGTTGATGTATAACCTATGGATAGGTCATTTCAGATTTCTGATAGAAATATGATGTTAATTACACTATGATTAATGGGTGAAATCATACCTAGTGATTGTTTTAGATGCCTATAATGCTTATTGTTAGTCTATGAGGATTAGGTACTCCCCTCAAGTATGTCATGGTCTAGTTTAGGTGTTTAATGGATAGATATCTTGGGTTGGTTCATGAAAATGGTATCAAAACCAAGATTTTTCAGAGGGTTTGGGTTTCCAAGTTCCCTTTGTTATTTGGCATTATAATGTTATTATGGATATAGGTTATAAAAAATCTAGTGCTACACATTGGGAAAAGTGTCATAATATCTTTTCCATTTGAATCCTTGAGTGTTTATGTAATTCTAGGATTTATTGTTGGATTTTGATATTGATTTTGATTGGTTTTATGTGTTTGATATAAAAATGATGATTGAATTACCAATGATGTGTAATCTATTTGGGGGTTCACTTAATATTGGGGTGATGGTGGATGAAGATTTGTAGCTATAGGTCTATCCCCCATAGTTAGGCCAACCATATGGAGCCCTTTTGAATAGTTTTAATGACTCTTCAAATCCCACAAGTAGTTTTGTTAATCGAGTTCCACATGTGTGTTTTAATACACATTGTTTTAAATAAGGATAGTTATTGCACTATTTTTCACATTAATTTTTCCATGATTCATTCATGTTACATCAAATGAATAAAAAAATAAATATAGTGTGATCAATAGTAGTCATAGTGAGAAATCATATTATCTTGTATGTCATTCATATAATATTTATATCATGAAACTTTATTTTCAAAAAATGAAACCTTTGATTTAACCATTTTGTCCTTGTATTTCAATATAACACACATGTATATAATATTAAAATTAACTGTTTACTATATTTGTAAACGTGTTTCATATTTGATGTCTTTTATCTGATTATCAATAGTTTTTATGGAATATGTTTTTGTTTACAATTTATCTGATAGATATTTAAATGTTTTTATGTTTTAATATATTCATCAATTATATTGTGATATCAGGTATTAATGGATCATAATTGGATTTATCTACGAAGAACTACTAGTGAATATGAAAGAGGAGTTGACAATTTTTTGGAATTTGCTAAACGGCATAATCAAAATATTGATTTGATTTTCTGTCCATGTGTGAAGTGTGTAAATATGAGAAAGTTAAACTTCAGAGAAATCAAAGATCATCTCATTTGTTATGGTTTTAGCCTTAATTATACACGTTGGATCTTGCATGGTGAAAGAACTGAAAATTCAACATCCAATGTTGATGACGATATTCATAATGAGGCAGAGGATCGTATTGAAGAATTAATTCATGATTTAGGTGTTGAAACCATCGAAAAAACACCAACTGTTGAACGATTGTATGGAGATTCTGAGAAACCATTATTCCCAGGTTGCAGTAAATATACAGTGTTATCAGCAGTTTTGAGATTAGTTAACTTAAAAGCAAAAAATGGGTGGAGTGATAAAAGTTTCTCCAGTTTACTTGAGCTTTTAAAAGAGCTTCTTCCAGAAGGCAATGGGCTTCCAGATTCCAATTATGAGGCGAAGAAAATATTATGCCCAATGGGATTGGGGTATAAAAAGATACATGCTTGCCCCAATGATTGTGTACTATATAGGAAAGAAAATGAACATTTATCAAGTTGTCCTACATGTGGAACATCGCGCTATAAGATGGATGAGAAAGTCAACTCAGATTCATTTTCAGGTGATGTCATGTAACGTTATGAAAAATCAATTTTTTTACTTTCCAATGATATCATCCAATATTTTTTTCAAACAATTCTGATAATTCAATTCTGGTTTATTTTTAGGTACCAAAATCAAAACTCCATCTAAAGCATTTTGGTACCTTCCAATTATTCCTCGTTTGAAGCGTCTATTTGCAAATTCAAATGATGCAAAAAGGTTAATATGGCATTCAGATGAGCGCATTTCTGATGGTAACTTACGTCACCCGGCCGATTCACCACAGTGGAAGAGTTTTGATAAAAAATTTCATGATTTTGGAAGTGAAGTTAGAAATCTCAGAATGGGATTGTGTACTGATGGAATGAATCCATATCGGAGCCTCAGTAGCCAACATAGTTCATGGCCTGTTTTGCTGGTACTTTACAACTTGTCCCCACATCTATGTATGAAGAAAAAATATGTTATGATGAGCTTGATGATTTCTGGACCAAAACAACCAGGAAATGATATTGATGTGTATCTTACACCATTGATTGAGGATTTAAAACTGCTATGGGAGAAAGGTGTTACAGTTTTCGATGCATACAAGAAAGAGTATTTTCTTTTGCGTGCTATGATAATGTTCACTATAAACGACTTTCCTGCGTATGGAAACTTATCTGGATATAGTGTTAAGGGACATAAAGCATGTCCAATTTGTGAAGAACAAACTTCATATTATCAATTGCAGAATGGAAGAAAGACAGTGTACATGGGACATCGAAGATTTTTGCGAATTGATCATCCTTATCGTAGATTGAGAAAAGCATTTAACGGTTTACAAGAATACAACCTCCCCCCTCAACCATTGTCAGCTGAAGAATATTATGACAGAGTGAAAGATATTGATTCAACATTCGGAAAGAGAAAAAGTTCTGGTTTACAAAAACATATCTGGAAGAAGCAGTCTATTTTTTTCAAACTACCTTATTGGAGATTTTTAGAGATAAAACATAACATTGATGTTATGCATGTTGAGAAAAACATATGTGATAGTTTGATTGGAACTTTGTTAGACATAAAAGGAAAGACAAAAGATGGATTACATGCTAGATTGGACTTGATGTTAATGCGAATACGTTTGGAGTTAGCTCCCGCTGTGAAAGGAAAAAGAACATATTTACCTCCGGCTTGTCACACATTAAGCAAGATTGAAAAGATGAATTTTTGTCAGTGTCTTCATGGTATTAAAGTACCCAGCGGTTTTTCTTCAAATGTGAGTAATTTTGTGTCATTGAAGGATTGTAAATTAATAGGTATGAAATCACATGATTGTCATGTGTTAATGCAACAAATTCTACCAGTAGCAGTGCGTGGTATATTACCGAAAGCTGTCAGGAAGACAATCATCAGGTTATGTAATTTCTTTAAATCCATTTGTAGCAAAGTCGTTGATCCAAATTTGTTAGATTTGTTGGAGAATGAAGCAACTCTTATTCTTTGTCAACTAGAAATGTATTTCCCACCCACATTTTTTGATATAATGGTTCATCTATTGGTTCATTTGGTGCGTGAGATAAGAATGTGTGGGCCTGTTTATTTAAGATGGATGTATCCTTTTGAAAGATATATGAAAATTTTGAAAGGATATGTTAAAAATCCTTATCGACCAGAGGCCTCTATTGTTCAAAAATATGTATCAGAAGAGGTGATTGAGTTCTGTACTGATTATTTGAATGAAGTGGAGCATATTGGTCTCCCTCTATCTCGACATATGACAGTTGACAGAGAAGGTAGAGGGGTTCGAGGCTTAAAGGTAAAGTTCATTCCACGTGATGAAGTGATGCAAGCACATTTATACATTTTGAACAACACAGATGAGGTTCAACCATATATATCCTCACATATTGCTGAATTAAAGTTACGATATCAGAAAAGAAATGAAAAGTGGTTGATGATTGAGCATAAGAAGACATTTGTTTCATGGTTTAAAGAGAAAGTCACCTCAGATATATCTGTATCAGAAACATTGAAGTGGTTATCAGGGGGACCATCTTTTAATGTGATCACTTGGTCTGGTTTTGATATCAATGGCTACACATTTTACACAAAAAACCTGGATGACAAGAGTACCGTTCAGAATAGTGGTGTGATGGTATTCGCTGAAGCAGTGCATTTTTCGAGTGCCAAAGATAAAAACCCAATTTCTGCATCAACATCATATTTTGGAGTTATTGAAGACATATGGGAAATTGATTATATTAAATTTCGAGTCACTATTTTTAAGTGCAATTGGGTTGATAGTAATAGTGGCGTGAAACATGATGAATATGGGTTTAAACTGGTTGATTTGAAAAGATTTAATCACAATGAGGAACCATTTATCTTGGCGACACATGCAAAACAAGTATTTTATGTCATTGATCCGTCGAATGATCAGTGGTCAGTTGTTTTGCAAGGGAAAAGATATCATTTGGGTGATGATGATGATTCTGATGATGCTAGTGATTTACATGAGCGTTATTCATCTATTATGCAATTTTCAGATGATTACAATGAATATAAGACAGACATAGTGCATGCAGTACGTACCGATCATGATGAAGGGACGTGGGAAAACACTAAATTAGTCTCCTAATTTTTCTGGTAAATATTTATATTTTGTGTCTATTTTTAAAACTTACAAATGCATGCCTCTATTTTTACATATTTATTTTTCATTTCCTTGTTTCTAATTATTCAGTTTTCTAATGATATGCAGGTACCCAAAATTTCATTACACTTTCTAGTAGCAATGTCAAATACAGATAGAGATGAGCAGTTACCGAGGTATATCTATTTTGACATATTATTAAATATTCAGTAATATACATATTTAATGAAATAAAACTGTTAATTTATTAAAAAAAATTGCAGGACTACTGATGCGTCCTCGGCGGAGGAGACTTCTCCAGTTACTACTGAAAAATCAAGTTCTCTAGTTGGTAAACGTGGTATTACACGTTTACCAAAACTATCACTCGCTCGTGATGATAACAAATTACACATCCGTTTTGATGATAATAATAATGCAGTTGGCCCAAATGCAGTTCAGTTTGTCAGTTATATAGCGATGCAGAGCCGTTGCAGGATTAGTATTTTATATCCTGATTGGAAGTCAGTGGACAGGACGGCGAAGCAACAGCTTTGGGAGGCCGTGACGGTAAAATATCTTTATTTATTTATTTTATCTCATTTTTTTAATATTATATAGTTTAAATGACATATTTTATATTTTCAATTACAGATGACATTCAATTTTGAGGAAACCAAAGAAATTAGGAAAAGACATCTCTCTTTAGCGGCGGTTCGATGGAGAGATTTTAAAAACAAACTGACGAAAGATTATGTTTTTGGAAAGAGAAGGTTTGAAAGCCCATGTCTTAAGTATCCATATATAGATGAAGAAACATGGAAGCGATTTGTTGACAGTCGTCAGGAAGAGAAATTTCAGGTATTGTAATTGTTTTATATTTTAAAATTTATGCTATATTTTCCTTATTACTAATGTGTTTATTTTTATGTAACAGGCCTCCAGAAGATCTCATCAGGAGATCCAGTTGAAAAACGTATACCCTCATACTTTATCACGTGGAGGATACTCGTATTTGGAGCAGAAAATTATTGAAGAAAAATTTGAAGCATTAAGAGCTCGATCAAGTAGTGGTTCAGAAGAGGTCCAGTATGGTCCTCCATCTCCTCCCACTCGCCATGAGAAATGGAAACGAGCAAGAAGAAAAAAAAATGAACAATATCTTACAGACGAAGCTCATCAAGTGGCTGATAGAATTGTAAGTAAATATTAATTCTTTGTTAACAATTTTCCTTTTTTATAATTTATAAACACTAATATAAATTTTTTATTTTTCATTTCAGGATGAACTTCAGGAGAAAGAGACACAGGGCTCTTTTATCCCTGAGGGTAGGATGGATATCCTAGCCACTGCTTTGGGAAAGACTGAACACCCCGGCCGTGTTAGAGGATATCAGGCGGGTGTTAGTATTCGGAAGGTTTTTGGTAAGAGTAAGCAACCAAGAGACCCGGAAATTGAATCCTTAAAAGAAGAGCTGCAGGATATGAAACGGTCTATGGGTGATCAAATTCAAGCAGCAGTACAGAAGGCTTTATTAGAACACTTGGCAAGACATTCACAGTCTGCTCATCCTTCCGAGGTATATTATTTACTGTTAACAATTTTTCTTTTCTATAAATTATAAACACTGATATAACTTTTTCATTTTTCAACATTCTCAGCCTACTCACTCAGACTATCATGCCTCATATGCTTACCCAACACCGTCTGGGCAGCCTTCCGAGGTATATTATTTAATGTCATCAATTTGTCTATTTTATAAATTATAAACACTGATATAACTTTTTCATTTTTCAACATTCTCAGCCAACTCACCCGGACTACCCTGCCTCATCTGCTTACCCTGCCCCGTCTGCGCAACCATTTGAGGTATATTATTTAATTTAATTTTTAATCAATTTTTCTATGTTAAAAATTTTAAACACTAATATACCCTTTTCATTTTTCTGACTTCTCAGCCTGCTCACCCTGACTACCCTGCCCCACCTGCTAACTTTGAGCCTCCACCTCCTCCATCGGATCAAACCTTATATTGTGAGTTGTTTGCGGGAGATCCTCATGTACATATTGTTGCGTTAGGACAAGTGTATTTTTTGGGGGACTCGGTACATCATCAGCCTATGCAGATGGGTCAGGTTAGAGTATCAGTACTTTTTATTATAGATCCTACTGCTCTACTACCATTTCCTACTGCGGAGATCACCAGTGTTGGGGAATGCATGGGCCATTTTTTACTTTGGCCAACTGCACTTCTTCGTTATATTTCACATGAGGTATGAGTTTTTTTAACTAGTAATTAGAAATGATTCCAAATTACTTATAATGTTTTCTGACATTTAACTTATATAGGAATATCTGAAAGCAAAAGAAACTGTACAAATGCAGCAAAATGTTCAAAAACAGTCGGCTGTAGATACTTCTGATATTTCTTCTGGGTTGAAAAGATTATCTCAGTGCTCTTCTTCCTTGAATTTTATCTATGAGTTTCGGATGACGCCCGATATATGTGGAAGAAATTATAAATTGAGAATATTGAAAGAAGATATCATGAATTTAGTTAATTTTGAAGAGATCGGGCTGAATGTGGTGCAGTTGTTTTCCATGTAAGTAAATTGACGTCTGAATTGCTATTTCTTTACTAAAATATTGTTATGTCATTGACTAACTATGTTTTCTTTTTAAATTAGGTATCTATACAGGATTCTTTTACAAAATGAAACTACAAGCATTTATAGCTTTATAGATCCAGAGTACATTTCCTCGGAAGTCAAACATGTGAAAAATGATGAAAAAGTTAAATATATATCCGAGAGATTATCACAAACAGAGATTCAGTGCTGGTTTTTGCCATTTGTTGATAAGTAAGAATATCAACATAATTTTGAACTCATGATCATTATAATGTCATTAATTATGAACTTTTTGTATTATAGGGGGCATTGGATGTTAGGTGTATTTTGCCCAAATGAATGCACCTTATATTGGTTTTGCTCTTTATTAGGAAAAGTGCGTAAAACGTTTTCCAACTTATTAAACAGGTAAGTTGTTTTTTTATTTTTAGAAGTTTGTTATGTTTAATTTTAATTGTTTACACAAGTTTTATTAGTTCTTATATAAAACAATGCAGTTCATGGAAACATTTTACAAATGAAAAGAAACCAACGAAAATCAAATATGTGGAAGTACAGGTAATTAGTTTTTATATTTTTGTTATATATTGGGTTTCATTATTAGTTAAATGTTTTATAACTGTAGTGTCATCGTCAAAATGGAAGCGTTGAATGTGGTTATTATATTCTACGATTTATGTACGAGATAATCACAACTGGGGAAACTACTGATTTTCATAAGGTTAGTTGTATTAACTTTTTTATATATTTTCATCCACTTTCTTCTATTTATTAATTTCATATCATTCAATATTATTGTAGGTATTCAATGATTCACAGTCATATTCTCAATCTGATATGATTCATATTCAATCTACTTTTGCGGACTATTTGTTAAGTCTGATTAAGATTTGAGGTATGTATACTAATATTTATAAATAATATTATATATGGGTTTAAAAAACTAACTCTTATGATATATTAGGTGTTTGAACCTACTAATAATCAAATGAATGCTTCAACAATAACAAACAATGAGCATGTCATATATTTCAGGTACGTGTATTTTAATTCTGATTTACTGAGTTTTCTCAAGTGCCTCTGCAAAAACTGTTTTATTGAATCTACTAATAATCAAATGAATCCTTCAACAATAACCAACAATAAGCATGTCGTATATTTCAGGTACGTGTATTTTAATTCAGAATTAGTTATTATATTTCTTTTCATTGTTATTTCTTAAAATCATTTGTCTGTACAGTGACAAATCTGTAGGGTGGTACTTGGATCATGAACATAGAGATTCGTATAGCGAAATAACATTCACAAACACTAAAAATTGTCTCCCTTGAATGCACAGCAATATCTTCTAGGCCTTTTTATTTTTTATGCAAATAAATATCGAAAAATGATTGCCGAGAAGCATATCACATAATACCTGAAACAACGCTTAGTGGGTTTGCACAAAGATAAAATAGAAGGCGTCAATTTTTAAGGTATGTTTCTTTATGTATCTTCAATCTGCATTTGATTTCAATTTTCTAACCTATTTTTTGCACTCAAATTTATTTCTCTGTTATTCCATAACTTAAACAAATAACAATAGTGAATAGGTAATGCACGTCTATACAGAGCAAATATAAAAACCTGAGGTTGGGGGTGGTGGGGATTCTATGGTGAAAAGACACCCCCAACATCTTCAGTGGGGGAGGTGAGGAAGAGGTTGCATCGGCTGAGTGTTCCTGGAATTTTGATCATTTCATTTTGGTAATTTACTTTGTGAAAAAATGAATGATTCAAATAAATTACACATTTTCATTTAATGTTTATTCATTGCACTAATAACTTGGATTGATTGTTTCACTCGTTTCATTACTGTTTTGACAGGATTGGTGCTATCTATGGGAGGAAACTTACAATGATTGATACTGAGTATGGTTAGATTAAGAAAATGCACCATGTAGGTACGTGTATTTTAATTCTGCTTTACTTTGAGTTTTCTGAAGTACTTCTGTTAAAGCTGTTTAATTGTTTTTGTATACTTCGTTATTTTTTTTCAGGGTTCCGATTTGTTTGGAGGAGAAAATATATGTATTTTATTTAAAAAAAAAAAAAAATTTACGGCGTCGGTTATTTTAAAAACCGACGCCGAATAATTTTAAAAAAAAATTATTTACGGCGTCGGTTTTTTTAAAAACCGACGCCGAAAGGGTTTTCCGCGTCGGTTTTTAGAAAAACCGACGCGGAAAACCCGGTTGAATTCGGTTTTCCGCGTCGGTTTTTCTAAAAACCGACGCGGAAAATCCTGTTCCAATCGGTTTTCCGCGTCGGTTTTTCTAAAAACCGACGCGGAAAACCTATTCGAATATATTTTCCGCGTCGGTTTTTTAATGAACCGACGTGGAAAATAATGTCTACATGTAGCTTCGGCGTCGGTTTTATAAAAAACCGACGCCGAAGCTCATAAGCGAATTATTTTTCGCGTCGGTTTCTATGAACCGACGCGAAAACGCTATTTTTAACGTCGCCTATAAAGACGTCGGTTTATAACCGACGTTAAAAATTAAAAAAAACCGACGCGAAAAAGTGTTTTTGCACTAGTGAGAGATGGTACGGGCTACCACATAGAAGGTGAAGGTCATCCAGGAGCGGATGAAGACTGCACAAAGCAGGCAGAAGTCATATGATGACAGAATATGGAGACCTCTAGAGTTCGAGGATGGCGACCATGTCTTTCTATGGGTCTCACCCCGACGAGGTCTGCGGAGATTTGGATGAGGCGGTAGTTATCTCAAAGGTTCATTGGACCTCTTTAGGTCCTCAGCAGAGTTGGAAAGGTGGCATACTGCTTAGCTCTTCCACCTCAGTTGCTCCGGGTGCACGACGTCTTCCATGTATCCTAGCTAAGGAGATATGTCCACGACCCTTCTCACATCATCAACCATGGAGAGCTAGACATCGACGATGGTGTGAATTTTACAAAGGTTATAGTAGAGATTGATGATCGACAGGATTAGGTCCTTCATGGATGGTTTATACCTTGTTTCACATTCGCTGGCAGCAAGGGAACCTCCAGGAGAGCACATGAGAGTGGGGGGATCATATACATGATCTGTACCCCCAATTGTTCTCTTAGTTTGAGTTGTGGCTTAGGGGGACGTAAATCCTGAGGTGGGGAGAATGTAAAGACCTGGGATTTCTATGTAATTTTTTTAAAATATATAGGGATTTTACGAGTCCATGAAAATTGACGGGGAATGATTCTGAGGCCTGGAGTGCCCTAAATAAATTTATGAAGTTTTTTTCAGGTACGTTTAGTGAAAGTTAAAGTGGGTTTTTATAACTTTTAAACGGTGCTTGAAATTGAAATTTGAGGGAACCATTAAACTCACAGCACCGATTTTCGCTTAAGAATACTTTCACCTCAACAGAAGTTAGTTGAGGTTGAAAGTTAGTTTTTCGGTTTTTTGTGGAAATAATAAAATAAAATAATCTCATATTTTATTTTATTTTTTTGTAACCACCCACCATGTGGATGTTCAGGGGTGGGGTCCACCGGAACTAATCCTCCTTTTTTTGATTTATTGTGGTGTGGACCACCTGACCCCTATTAATGGGAGGAGGGGAAAACCTCTCACCCCCCCCCCCCCGCCCATCATAAATGTGGGGGGAGCCTCTTCAACACCTCCACAATTGTAATTGTTTCAATGAACGTTACTAATTATGCCAACTTAGTTATTTGGATTTCCCCATTTTTAAATTAAGTAGCAACATCATTGGAATTTAGGAAGGTTCTTAATAAATGAACCGTCATAAATTACATGATTGTCACCTACCTTCCCCCCTCTCCTATATATAGGGATCTTGGGAGGAGGATTTGGGATGGCTTCACCAAGCAATGAAGCGCAGGTAAAGTGACGCAATGCCCAACACTTGGAGGATTATGCTCTCTAACAAAGAACACTTCCTCCATGAAGAACACCAGTGAGGAACATCTATGACTTCTTCCTTGGAATCACCTTGCGAAGGCAACCGACATGGGATGTCTTCGACGACAGTACTACCTTCTTGCACCAACGTCATCAAGAAAACAAGGTAGGGGTTTAATGACATTTGTTTCCCACTTTCCAAGTACTCCCTTCTTCTCTTGTAGGGTATTTTAGTGAATGATTTTATATTCCCGTGATTATTTCCTTCTAAAACAAAGAACACGGATCAAATTCTAACTAGTAGAACTGCATATGTTTTCCTTTTGTGGGTTTTGGGATTGATCATTGCGAGAGGGTTTTTTGTGCTTCATTCTTGTGATCCAAATTCTACCACCCTAAACATGGAGGGTGCAGGCCAAACCAACATGGATTGACCCCTCCGTTGTTATCTTTTGCAGTGTTCTTCAAAATGGAGGAAGGTGACAACGGCGACAAAGGCAATGAAGGCAACGGTCACGCCACTCGTGGCCTCCGCGACCCACGCCGCCTCCACGGTGTTCCACGCTGCCGCCGGTCAAACCGGTCGCGTGCCCTTGCAGCGCCCTGGCCAAACCAATCGTTCCCACTCACGACACCCCGGGCCGGGCTGAGCCGCCCTAACCGCCCGCACCCTCCCGGCCGAACCGGCCTCACGACACCCTCTCAAGCCTCCCTAGCCTCCTGGTCAAACCGGCTCCCGGCTGCCCGTGCCCTCTTGGAAAAACCGGCCTCGCGGTACCCTCCCACGCCACCCTGGCCTCCTGGTCAAACTGGATCCCAGCCACCCGTGCCCTCCCGGCAAAACCGGCCTCGCACCACCCTCCCGAGCCACCCTGGTCGTGATAGCCTGCCGGCCTCCTGAGCCCCTGGCCGAACCAACCCCACGCGGTACCCTTTGGGATGATCCATCCACGTGGTTCCCTCGTGGTCGAACTACCCTCGTGCCGACTCGTTGCCGGTCTATGCCCTCACGGCCCTCCGCGGCCCCTCACGGCCTATTGGGTTGGGCCTAGTGGGCCGGGCCAAACCCAACAGGATGACCCACCCAACGGGCTGGCCCACCCAACGGGTCGGGCCAGAACCAATGGGTTAGGACGTGTTGACCCGAACCGATTCATCCCAGACTGGGTCGGGCCGGGTCGGTTCGACCGGATCAGACCGAACCCGGGCCCACTACGACCCTTTACTTTCTTTTGGCCATATCTTTGGCACTGGATGTCCGTTTGACAAACCGGAAGCGGCACTGGTAACCTTGGAGCATGGAAGTCCATTTGATATTACCCCACTAGAGTTTGGGTATATTTGAGATACATTCGGGTTAGATCATGCACGAATCCAACTGGGCCCCTGAAACTAAAGTGCTAATAACTCACAGATCGGGTGTCTGATTGATGTGTCGTCTATTGTGTTGATACCCCTATGATGTGGCGGACCATTGAGATAATTTTTTTCTATAATTCATGACAGTTGGAGTATTGAATAGTATCTTGTGTTGCGTATCCTTCCGATGACAAGCGGGCGGAGTACGGAGACTTAGTAGCTGGCTGAGACCTGAAAACTGCTAACCATTTGAATCAGAGTGACTCTACTAGCCCAGTGGGGAGCTCCTGGTTGTGGCGGTAGACCCATGGAGGAAGAGCGTGCTTGGTGACGCGGAAGACCCATGGTAATCGATAGGAGGAGTACCTTAGTAGGCTATGAGGGGGAGCATCTGGGTGTGGTGGAAGACCCGCGGTGGGGAGTGCCTCTGTGTGACGTAGCAGACCCACGGTACTCAACATGAGGAGTACCTCAGCAGTCCAAGGTTAATGGGAAGTGTGCTTGGTGTCGCGGCAGGCCCACTGTACTCGATAGAGGAGGAGTTCTCCAGCAGCCGAGGTTTCGATAATGTAAATAAAATCCTAGTTGAGCTGAGTCAGTTTTTATGTGTTTTCCTCATGATTTAGATGGATCACTTGATAACTTAGGTATATGTATGGTCATATACCTAAGTAATGTTATCTATTGATTTCATACATTATGGTTTATCCTTGCTGGATTTTGTGAGACCTTAAGGGTCTTAGGGTCCCTACTGAGTATTGTTATACTCCCCCCTGCACGGGCTATGCCCGCACCTTGTTTTGTTGGATGCAGACGACGGATAGCACTGATCAAGGCTGAGAGTACAAGGACTAGATGATACCCAGATGTGGACCATACGGCGTGATGGTACACGGAGGAGACGGACGGACCAGGAGTACTGAGGATGTGATCTGTACCTACCCTTCAGGTAGAAACCTCGTAGGGCGACCCAACGGCAGTTTATCTTTTTTTCAGTTGTACTTTTAGTTTCTTGTACTTTACAGTTGGGCTTGTATTTCTGGACCTTTTTACTTTCATCACTCTTTTGTTATGCTGTTTTACCTAGTGATTTGTATCCATCTTTGTGCTCTATTATGTGTGTATAATGGTTATAAAGGCAATGCCTTCCCAGTTTTAGGTAATTACACCTTTGGTGCTAGTCGTCAGTCCCTGGCCTCTGGAAGGTGGGCTTGGGGTAGTCACGGCATAGGACTTGGGGGACGGTTCGTGACAGTATTCACAAAGAACCTCAGTTTTTTATCCACTTTTTGGTATCTAGGGGTCCATCATTGGGTTGTATTAGGATAAGAAGTGTGAGAGATGCTACTTCAGATCTCCCATGCCATCAAAGGCTGGGAAAAATGTTTTTCAAAGTTTGGAAGAAGAGGAGTGGCATCCATCCACTAGGGATAGTGCTTCCTTTTAGGATCCATTGGGGCACACCACCCTTACAAGGGTTACATTCAAGCAGAAAGAGACTCAATTTGAGGGAGGTTATTACCATAATGAAGAAAATACTTATTCTTCCTCAATCCATGAATTCAAATAGATCTATTGTCTAAACCCTGACCCAAATTGATTCTTAGACTCTATTATTATAGGTAAAGTAAACTCCTCTTAATGAGTAGGAGGGAAAATGTTTTCTTATACTTGGAGTTGAAACCCACTGGGAATATTTCCCAGGAGTAATTCTTCATTGATCTATATAAGATTGAATATCTCAGTCTCATACAGTGCCAATTTCTCTTCTGTAAACAGGGCATCAGGATCTACTGGGGGTGAGTGGTACATAGATGAACTTTTCCCTTTATCTCTACAATAAGGGTGTATAGGGTCTATAAAATCCTTTTTTTGTAGCACCAAGTTCGAGTTCCTCCTTTGGTTCTGGGTGCATGTGGCCTCAGACCGTGATTTGGTACAACCCACATCTCGGGGTATTGTTTATCCATTTTGTGCTTAAGTTTCAATGTCTTGTTCTATATCATCTATCATATTAATGATTATGATCTTTAAAAATAGATTTTTGGTGGAAGTAATCATGTATTCATCATCCAATTAATAGAGTGACTCTACACTTCTAGCTTCCCCTTTGAGAGTTATGTAAGGTCTTCCCTCGGACCCCTTTTCTCAGTGGGTCATTTTATCTTTCCTCCTTTATGGGGTTAAATATTATTCATTATTTATTCCCTTGATTTTAGTCTATGAATAATTTTCCTAAATTAATCCACAACTATCCTCATTGAATGTGCCCTGAATGATAGGGTAGTGTAACATAGCAGTAGGAACAGCTTGGGTTCCAGTTATTGGCAACCACTTATCGGTATAGAAAAGACTAATTTTTCTTAGAGAAGGTGGTGATAATGAATAAATACCTAATGGATAGGGAGATATAGGTCTCCCACTATTATTTTCTAAACCCTTTAAGGATTTTATGATTTTGGAGGTAGTGGCCATGGTAAAAGTTCCCCTAACTCAGTGGGTTGGGTTTGGTATGGATTTGTCATTGATATCTTCCAGACCCACTGAGGATTTGGTGGTCCTGGGAGTAAAGGTAGTGGTAAAAATTACCTCATCCAGACAATATGATGTTTCTCCTATATAGTTTTCATGGAGGCTTCCAATTAAATCCTTTTATTTTATCACATTTTTACTTTATCATGTTCCAGGTGTAGCACCTACTCAGTATGTGTGTTTCTTTCCATGGGTGGTTTCCTTTCAGTTTAAATATTTGGTATTCTCATCTGAGATTTGTTCTCATCCTTTTGGGAGTATTAGATTTGGATCCTTACAATGGCCTTCTCTCTTGGTTTTCATCACTTTTTTACCATAGAAATAGAAATATTTTGTTATATTTACCAACTAGTGTGTGCGTTGCTCAGTCTTACAACCCCTCATATGGATATGAAATTGAAATATTCCTTATTTTAGGGACTTTAATATAACAAAGATTACATGAAGTTATATTATCTATATTCTCTCTATCTTCGGATGTGTATATTCATTAAGGATTCACCAATTTTTTGTTGGAGGAAATCTAGGATACATGTACAAGAATGTTGCAATATCTCATGGTATTTTTCTAACCTTGGGTCGCAAGCCACAGAGAAATAGTGAGTTCTATCTGATAATAATGCTTTTTCAAATTTATGTAGGTGATAGTCATATCCCTAATAATGTAGTTTCTTAGACTTTAGTTGATGAAAATTTTCCCATGGGTTCTAGCATAGATAAGGCATACACTCCTCCTTTAACTTATATGTGATATCATATTTGGAAGTAGTGATGAGCTAGAACATAGTCATAAGATTGTTCTCAACAAACTCTTTCCACATATCCATGTCATTTTATTCCTCGTTGGACGAATATTCCTCTATATAGTCAAACCATAGAGGTTTATTTCCTACCAATAGTGACTCGCTACCCATATAATGTAGGGATGGTAGTCCCCACTATGGGATGCCTACGGACTAAGATGAGGTGTCCTTGGTAATTTATGGGAACCATATGTAGTTGTCCCTAGTTTTTAGAGAACCACTCTATATGAAGGTTCCCTTACAAGGGGATGGCTTCCTAGAATGGGTGAAATATAATTGTGGGTAGGTTTTCCACAGTTAATTCCAGAGATAGGATCCCCATAATTAATCATTATGCTACCTTGAGGTGGAATTTCATGGAATACATGTCTTTATTATTCATATTAATAGTTGGGGGCTTCCATTAGATTTTATAAATATGTGTTGTATAGCCTCACGTATATTGGCATTTATCAGGGTGGGAATATGAGATTTTTCCTATGTTATCATCAAAATATGTAAACTTTCTATTTGGGGTTGATCGGGGACATGATCCTATTGCTAGGAAACCATAATGGTATGTTTATGGTTATATTTGAATGTTGTGGGAATATGTGCCTAATATTTAGAAGTTTTTGGGATATGCCTTCAATAATCTGATTTACTAGAAAAAATATGAGCTCACCTTTGGGTAGCTCTGGAAATATACTCACTAGCCTTGGTTGAAGCAGGAATATCCACCTAATTCTAATGTTCATTCCCCATTGGAATATAACAAAAACCAATGGGATGAGAGAAGGGATATGGTCTTTATCCTCAATGGCCTCTGAGGGATACTAATACATCACTTTATTGGAGAGATTTTAAATATGTTCCTTGCTCCTATCAGCTACCGAAATATATTGAGAAGATTTTTAATTATTGGCAGGGATATGGGAATGACCTTAGGTTAATTATGGGACATGTCAACAAACACCATATAGAGAATTAGTATGATCCTAACCCTAGTTTTATTTTGTAATATGTTACTATATCTATTTTAAAGTAATATGAATCTATCTTGGGGTGATTATCAAACTGGGTTGATGAACCCCAATCAGAATGGGAATATGATTCTAGTCATATTCCACATTTTTTATTAGAATATTCCAACAATCCTCCTGAATTGGAGAATAAATATATTCTTCCCTATATTGGTAATCGTGTCATTTTTTACATTCTGATATGTTTACAAGGAAGTTGGAATATAAGTATTTGAATGTTATTGTATGATCATTGGAATATGTCAGTTAATCTCCTTTTTTGCTGCAAAAATATACTAGAAATTTAAAATGGTTTGAGAAAAAATATGAGTATTATATCTTTTTATCACCAATATATGTTGGAATAAATCATCGATTGAAATGTGAATTTATTCCCACTCCTAACCTCCATTTTCCATCAATATATGCCAACGGTATTCATTCATTGGGGTGGGAATATGCACATTCCCTCTGGTTTCTATTTGAATATGCTGGAAGACTTGGTATATGTGAGAAATATTATGAGTCTTCTCACTATATGTCACTAAAATATATTGGCATTACAGTTTAGAGAAAGTGGGGAAATGATCTAATTCCTTGTGATCTGGATCTCATTTCACCTAGTGATATCTTCTAGAGGCTCGATTCAGAGTGATTAGGGGTGATCTGTCAGGTAGTGTCCTCATCAGTCAGTTGAGGGGTAGTAGTTATGTGGTGTTGGTGGTAGAGGTTAATAGGAGACCTCCTGTGTGACTCATAAACCATGTTTAATTCATATTTGACTCCCTAGTCTACCTTCCTAAGATAAGTAAGGTACTAATTGTCATGCTCCTGGTACAGGCACCCAAATCTGCTGGTAATGGAAACAAGCATTGTCAACTTCATTGTAACCTTCCTCAAACATGATGAATTTGAAAGATTTATTTATTTTATTCCATTGCATGAATCCTCTAGGGTCATTATGGTACCATTTAGTTGGTACTCCTTAACCATTTTATTTTCTACCTGGTGCTGGAGGTGTTGGGTAGGTGATTTTTTACTTTTTTGTAGATGTAGAATCTCACGTGGTAGTTGTAGTGTTGGAACACTTTCTCGATGATGATGATGACATTTCCTTAGATTATAGAGAGCTCTTGAGCATGTTATCTATGTTCACAAATATATCAAAAATAATAATATCGATCAGTGTATCATTGTAATTAAGAAACATGTTTAACTAGTTATGTGTGGGTGACTTAGTTATTTGTTCTTGTTAATGAAACATTCACATCAAGTTCACTATTTTTGTTTTATCCTAGGATGGGTTTGCTTGATGCCTATTTTTGTGAGGGGATAATAATGACTATACTATTATCACATTAGGACACCTCTCCTAACATGGATGGTTCCCAGCGGGGTTTGTTTATAGAACTATAAACACCCAATGGTTCCTATATTTGTAACAAGTTACGGTCTGACTTTACAAGGGAAGGAGGTTATTTGGATTTATTTTCAAAGATTATTAGGAACTCACATTGGTTGAGAGGATGGGATTTCAGGCTCATCGCGCCCTATTGGGGGGAATTATTTCCTACTCTGGTACTCTATAATATATTTAAGTCATGTTTATGAATATTTCCCAAATCCCAATATGGGACTGGTTATGCTAACATTAGGAATTGATTATTGTAATATGTCAATGTGAATGTTTTTACATACCATATTCACTCTATTGATATAAAAATCTAAATATATCAGAGGTTCTCCATTGATGAGACTGTCAGTTTGTATTGGAGGTTCTTTATCTTCATATTTTTATAACTTAGTGATACTGGTTTGGTTGTTACTATATTTTAAAGCCACATGGATGGGTTATCTAGATCTTATTACCTTCTAGGAAGGTGTTAGGTGTTTACAGTGTTAGGATAGAGCCCTTGGAGGGGTATTACTATGTATCCATGTGAAAGAAATCAGAAACCACATAGTTCTATGACACTTAAAGTGACTATCGTGTCATGACCCATCCTAGTGGAGCCCATGTTGTGACTCCCCAATCCCATATCCAATAATTCAGGGGCTGTTGACTAGCATAGATTAGGCATATCATTGAAATGGGAGGCCTTAGACTAAGTACCTAAACAAATACACACATATCCAAGCCCATATAAATAATATTTCCATCCAAAAATTATCATAATATGTTTATCAACAAAATATCATTGATCACTATGGAGGGATAGGATCACCTAAAAGACTGGGAAAATGGAACTTCATCTTTAAAACATGTGCAAGTCATTACATATATATTACATCATTTGATCATATTGTTTCTCATTCAATTGATGTTACTCATGTTGTTGCTGCTATTGAAAATTCTCATCCTACTCTCTATAAATTCTCTATATTATCTTATTCTGATCTCACAGCCACTCCATAAACTCTAAATATGAAAAAAAGTCAAAAACATATCCCCTATTATTGGATTATGACAACACAATAGTATCATAATAACTATTATACATCAATTAAGAATCAATACTAATCACATAACCTTTCTTGATACCATATTGGGTCACCTGCATCAAAGATTCCTCATCAAAATTGGACTCACATGTGTCCTAACCCACAATATTAATTTGAATCTCATGTGTGTAAGAATTTTTGGCCTCATATTCCTCCTTAAAATGGAATTTGAAATTAAAATAGTTAAAATATAGATTAAAGTTAATTTTAAAAAATATTTATATACTAACCACAATTTGATGTTTTCAATCACCAATAATCTCTCTAGTGGTAGGATCGGTTTACATATTCTTAAAAACATTTAATTATATAACATAGGTATGTACAAATTCCTTTATGAATATAAAATAAACCATTATATTTAAAATATATATAAATTATTTAATAAAATTACTTACCATATGTCATTGATGAATACTAAAGGTATGACTCTCAACTCTATGTGTGACCACCTATCTCCCCCAATTCTATCGACCTAAAGATGATATCCTCTGAGAAATATATTTTATTAGGTAGGAACACAATCCATCCTAAAAGTGTGATGAGATGTAATTAGGTTAATTACTATAGAATGACTGATCAGAAATTGTGACTCCATCTCTCTTCATGGATCTATTTCTCAAATTTTGAAAATATTTATGAAAATTCTCATGTATACCAATCTCTCATGACTCTTATATTGAGGCTCTCATGTTATCATCGATAGAATACTAAAAACACTATAAATATTTAATAATATAAATTTAATAATAAAAATAAATTTCAAAAATTATTTATTTATATATCATATGGTGATCAAACACGTGATGATGAACATCAATGGGAATCTTATCCTGTGATACCCATGGTCCATAAAAATAATTACATAGAATCTCACCCCCTATCAAACAACTATATATGAATAATTATGGGAGAAAAAGAAAAAATATTCAAACAATTAATACATAAATAAGTTAATGAAAAATAATTGAAATATAAAATTGAACATACCTTTACATCTGTGGATCAAAAATAGTAGGTGGATGTTGCTCGAGAATAGGGTCTAGAATCATCAATCTAGACAGACCATGCCCAATCTGAGTCTATAATGTAGTGGTAGAAACCTAAAAGTTGTATGATAGATTATCAAGATAATCACTAATAAATTGAATATCCATGAGGTCATAGAATAGCTCATCTATATCTTTGTTGGCCATCTAAAACTAAAAAATAATGTTGTTCGTAAATAATTTAAAATGGATACTATATATTAATTATGACTATAACCAGCATGTAATTGAGTCATTATTTATCTTCATCCTAATATTCATATAAAATATTGTCAATGTATTTTTCTTCCTCTTTATCATCATCAATTTCCACATGATATTCATCTTTATTATCCCCTTTTATTTCAAATACATTATTTACATCATCAATATTATCAACACCATCAGACTGCATCTATAGGGTTTCATCATCAAAATGTGTATCTATTTAACTAAAATATGTATTTAGTGATGTCTCTTGAAAATTTTCAATTTTTTCACTTCAATAGAATAACTTTCAAATTCCATAAATTGAATTTTATGATATTCAATTTCTATTGTACTCCACCTATCAATTAAAAATGTTAACACAGAATAATAATTTTAATAATAAATTTTATGTTCTTGATGAACTATTTTAAATGGTTAATTTAATATAATAATTATTTTATATTTAATGTTATTGATTCTATAGCATGGATGAACTCACAACCCTCTATTTATATCAAACCAGTGATATTTAAACATTGTTACATAATTCTATCCCAAATAACATAACTCAATTATTTTATCCAGCATGCCATAAAAGTCAAACTAACTTTCTTTATAATGATATCCTTTCAATAAAACACCATTGTTCATTGTTTTTATTTATTCACTATATGTGTATGTATGAAATTGAAATCCATTAACCACATAAGAATTATTAGATTTAACCAATTTAGATGGAGGGTCAATCAATAAATCTAATAGATTTCCAATTTTATATTAATGTTGTGATACCTAGAAAAATAAAAAATATATATATAAATTAATATTATTATTTAATATGTTCTACAAAAAATAATTTACTTTACCAGTTTTTGAAACCATTATAAATAATTACATTATTAGAATTCATCAAGAGAAACTGGTGTGATTTTTTGTGGACTATTTCTTGATATGATCATCATATAATCTAAAAATAAATAAATATTAATTTACTTCTAAAAATATATAAATAATAAGTAAAATTAGTATATTATTTAAAAATCATGTCATTTCATCCTAATTGGAAAGAACATATATATGAGTTTTTTGTTGTTCATCATCCAAAATAAAACATTCATGAACTCTACTAAAACCAATTTCATACTGATTAAATAATGATGATTGATGGTTCATTACGTCATTAACATTTCCCTCATTAACACTCAATTGATTATGTTTTAAAGGATATTCAGAATTAAAATAATATGAGTAGAAAATTGAAATTTTCCCTTGTAAATACACTTATACAATTGACCCTTCAACTGATTCATTTTTATGTACCTTTTTATTCAATTTTTACATGAATATTTTATATGGGTACATCAATCAGAACTGCACTGGTCCTCCACATTTTTCTTCTTATAGAAAAAAATATATTAAATGTTCCATTGAATCAAAAAAATCCAGTAGAATTTTTTTTCAAATTTACATAAAATTAAAAAAACATCTTGTTAAATCATATTTATTGCATCATATTCTATTATCATAAAAAAAATGTATTAGAAAAAATATGATATTTATATCAGAACATCTCAAATATAAGAATTAAACATCCCTATAAAGCCAATTATTAGTAGTATTTTCATTATAAAATAAAAATCACAACTTTTTTATCTGGTAATATGATAATTTCTGAAATATCAAACCAAATTGGATACATAATCATCTGGTAACCTCAAATCTAAAATCCACTAACAAAATAATAAATTATTTTCTTTAGAGAATATATAGGATTCTTTTTTTCTTCACTAAATTTTATGATCTTTCATTTTCAAATAAATCAAGTTTTGGAAACCTATAAATTTGGGAAAGATCTAATCATGCATTTACATTATCTTTATTCCTTCCAGGTATGTAAAAATTATATAAAATGTATGATCAAAATATTTATTATCAATATTCATGACATCTAACTAGTGACAAAACAAAAAATCAAACCAATATGAATGATCCCAAAAAATACTTGGCTTTATCCTACTGTGATCTTTCCCAAATCCATCTATTTTTTATAGGTTTATAGTTATTCTGAAGATAAAAAAGAGGTAATAAATAGATAATATATTTTATATCATTACCAAATATCTTTGTTTGAGGTCTATCTCTTTAAATTTTACCTTTTTTGAAATTATTTTTATTCCTTTTGAAATGATGGTTTGTAGGCCATTGATAATAATAAACACTTTTTCACTCATATAGTATGGACATGATTTTGGACCATGTTTACTCTAATAGAATAGCATGTTGTAGACTATAAATTCTCCAATTTTCCACATTAATTCAACTTTCATTATAAAATTTTGTTTTTAAACTACATCATATGTACTTACACCATTACTCTAAAAAAAATTAAATCATCAATCAAAGGAATCAAAAATAAATAAATATTCTTCTTTGGATGACATAGAATAAGTAATGTCAAAAATATATGTGGTTCCTTCATCAACATCTCATGAGGTAAGTTGTATAGAGTTATAAAGATAGTCTAATAATAATATTGACTACCATAATAACCAAATATAAAGAAACAATCTGTAGAAAGATCTAATCACATGTTGTGAGGTTCTGAAGCAAAAGGAATATTCACATGATCAAAATGTTTCCATGATTATCCATAACAAGGATGATTTAAAAAATTTCTGATGGAATTATTCAATTTTTGTCATATCATCAATGTGGTTGTGTTGTGAGACATAAATAAACATTAAAATATAGATGTAAAAGGGAAATACCTCAACTATTTAACAGGATCAAATCTAGAATTTTCTTGTTCTCTCTCTTTGTACCTTTATTATCCACATGTAGGACAATTAATTAACGACTCATATTCAGCATAATATAACATGCAGTTATTTGAACAATAATGGATCTTCTAATGACTAAGACCCAAATTACAGACCAACCTCTTTCTATTATATAAATTTAGAGGAAATATATTTCCCTTGGGTTATAATGATTTAACCAAAGAAAATATTTGATTAAAATGACTATTTGATAGTCCATTATTTGATTGAATAGCCATAAATTTTAAAAAAGCTTCAAATTTTCTTATCTTACAACCAAGATATAAGTAATACTCAACAAATTTCATCAAATCATAAAGTTAGGATGGTTCCAACTCTTGATTTTAATTACCATTATATGTTTCCATATATTAAAAAGACGGGCTAGGAACCTCATGTGCTAAATTTTGAAATCGTGATGGTTCTGGAACTAAATTATTTGTTTTTTATCTTGAATTTTTTTCAACATGTTGATGCTAAAATAATAATAATTTTGAAAACCAAAATTCAATAGATGAAACTCAATGCTATTAAACATTTCAAATCTCCTCAGGTCACATTTCTTACATCAGAACTTAATTATCCCTTCTAAAGAAAATTATGATTTTGATGATGTTAATGATAAAAAAATTCAATTCCATTAATATATAAAGGATTTATACTAGATATTTTTTGGATTTCTGTGATGATTTATCCAATTGTGATTATGTAAAAAAATATTTTTTTCTTCTTTCTTCCATGGTTTTCTAAAAAAATATTAAATAGTAATATTTCTTATGATTAATCTGGTAGAAGGAAGGGATGATCCAAGAAAAAAACAAAAAATAAAAAACTTACTAATTACTTATAATTTTTACCAGTTAGTGGTAATTACTAGTTATTAGTAATTATAGGTAATTATTGGTAATTATTGATAATTATTTCTAAGTATTAATAATTATTGTTTATGATTGATAATTATTACAAATTACTAGTAATAATTACTAATTATTTGTAATTATTGGTAATTACTAGTAATTGTTACTAATTATTACTAATTATGACAAATTAATGAAGATTATTAGTAATGACTTGTAATTATTATGAATTTTTACTCATTATTATTAATTGTTTGTAATTATTAATAATTATTAATAACTAATGATAATTGGTACAAATTATTAATAATTATGACTAATGAAGGGTAATTATTGCAAAATATTACTAATGAGCGGTAATGTAATGCCCCAACCCCAGAATCTCGGAGTCGGTGCAATACTTTAATACATTGGCACGCATATAAGGAATCAAATCCTAAAGTACTGAATAGTTTAGCAATTTTGGAAAACTAGATTACATACATTATACACATTTTACATTGGGAGAAGAATATAATACATAACAAATACAAATAAACCACATCCTTGAAACTCATTAAAAGGGTTCCTCTTCATAATATAGGGAAATGAAACATAATAAGTTTGATATCAAATGCTACATAATGGTACGTAAAGTGGAATCAATAATGAATTGAATAGAATAAATCAACATGGAAAGGTAAATAAGTGATAACGCATGCCATTATAACAAATAGATAAGGCATAATCAATATGGAAAGGTAAATAACTGAAACACATTCCATTTAATCAATGAACTAAGAATAAAATGAATCCATATATATGTAGGTGTAAAATATCATGGATAAATAATAATTTAAATGAAGTAATTTCTTAATTATTGGACTTCATGTATCTTGAATTTGAACCACTATAATCAAGACCTTTCTAAGATTGTTTAAGTCTATGGATAGAAACTCATCTATTCAGCTTTGAAACAAACTCTAAGGGTTTATTGTCAGCTAATTTCATCGCATGAGACTATCAATGCATTGAGTGGAATTAATTAACCAATACCCAACATGTTTCTTATATTTCCAAAGAATTCCTCATATATTGAATAATTGATTTAAAAAGATATTTTTAAATCAAAGTGTCTCATACCACTTTGAAATATTTGAATCATAATCCCCATATAAGTAAATAATTACAAAATGGAACATTTAATACCATGAAGACAAATAGATTCATGATATGATATATCAAATGGGTTAGTAGATACACCACACAAAATAAGTAAGTAGTGAATATGACATTTATCTCGCATATGTAAAAAAGTGAGTTGAAAATCTCTTACCTCTCAATTCTTTTCTATTTGTACGTGATTTAACCAATTTTATAATGGTTTAAAGAATTTTACTCATTTATATCAGAACCTTATTCATATTTATGATATCATATATGATCTTATTATATTATTTTATCACCTTTTTTTCAATAATATTTCAAAATTTTCACTATTTTGGGTGTTAATTGACTAGTTTCTCAAGTATGTTTTGACTTGTTATTTGTTGTTTCAATTAATTATATCATGATTTCATCATATCAAGAATATAAAACATGATTTAAATATCATATATATTCATTATATATATATTTATAATAATCCATAAAATTTGGAGATAGGAAATGAAATGCACAGTTCATGGAGACGGTAGGCCATACATATACATGAACGCTACATTCATTTATTTTATATATTAAAATAATGAAAAGTAAATGATATATATGTATATTATAATTACATTATAGTATCTATGTCATATATATCACATTTTTTTAAAACCGTCCTTTATATGTTCCATTATAGTGTGAACGAATCCCATCATTTGAGAAGGTGGTAGTCCACACTTCCACAAACGATGTTATTATATTTACACAAAATATAAAGCATGAAGGTATGTGTTATATAGAAATTAAAGAATTATTAAGACAATATAAATATAATATATATCACATAAAAATATCATTTCCATCATAATGACCAACCATGTGAGGTGGTAAAAGAAAAATGAACGATATCGTTTCGCGAGGCGGTAGTTCGTCATACACGAATGGTAAATTCATTACCCATTTTATGGAAGTGTGTGTAGGTGTAGGTATAAGCCTTAACATAAAAACATATCATTACATTTAGTATAAATTTTTATTATAAAATCATTGAATAATAATAGATTAAGGGGTGGGGAAAGAAATAAAACTAATGTGATCATTGAATAATGTTACCTTTTATTTGGGTAACTCATTTTGCTTTATACCAAAAGACTTCATTGGTTTGATTTGTAACCATATTGAGGATTGTAAGATTAGGTGATGAAATTTGGGAGCTTTTTTGGGAAGGTTTTGGATAAGTTATAAGGCTCAAAGTGGTGTGAGAAAGTGAGGGAGGAGGTGCCCTTTTATAATTGAGGTGAGGGGTAATTTTGGAAACTCTCAAAATATTAAATTAATATAAATTAATTTTCAATTAAAATGGCTCAAAAATGATTTATTTAAAATATAATATTATTATGGGTTGAAATAATCTCAACCAATAATTTTTATAAAAATTTAGGTCTCATTATTACCCTTATCTTTTGGTTTTAACACTTAATTGAACTCTTTAAATCTTACTGTGAAAACATGTGTTTTTACTCGTTGAAGGTTAATATAGTTACTATAAAATGGGAAAATAACCTTAAATGAGTCATGTATGAAATTTTTTACTTTATCCCAGTAATTTTTCCAAATTTTATATTTTTATGAATTTTATATCATTTAATAAAATATTATTTATTTTAAACATCATTAGCATCATTTTTGACACTATTCATTACTTGACTTTTTAAAAATATCATAATAACATGATAAATTCAAACCAAAACCTTTAATACATTCCTAATATATCTATGTCATCTATAAAAATAGTGAATAAAATAAAAATATTAAATTATATTTATTTTAATATTTTTAATAACATTTATTTGATGTGTCCATTAATTAAACAATTACTACATCATCATTGTGAAAACCTTTAATTTAATTATTTATTACATAAATTTTAAAAATAAATTATCATGATGAAGAAAAATATTTTATATTTCCAATTACTATTTATAGTTGAATATATCTTATTAATAACTATATATAACAAATGTAATACTTATTAAAAACATGGGTGTAACATATTGGACTTACCTTATAATAAAATACTAAAAAATGCTTAAAGTCATCCAAGTGTCTCCAAGAGGCCATAAAATCAGAAAAAGTGTTTTTTGGTTGATATTAACTCATCTAATAAAATTATGAAATCTGTTAGGGAAATTTTATAATACTTATAATATTATTTTTATGCTTAATTACCAAAATTACCTTTAACTGTGGTAATTAAAAAAATACTAATGTTACTATTCATATTGCCCAAAAATAAAAAGAACCTATTTACATAATTTGGACCCATTGATTCCAAATATACAATCCATTTTTCAAAATTCAAAACATAGAATTTTTTCTAATTAATTTAAAATTAATCTCGTTGACGGAATAAGAAAGCGAGGTTTTTAAGTGAAAATGTTCAAAAGATTGAAATATTTTTATATCCAAATCCAATGTGAAAATGATTAAAATTAACTAAATTATATTAAATTATAAAATATTTATCTAATTATACTTTAAAAATAATTAAAATTTTGATTTAATGCTATAATTTTTTTAGAAGAAAAATCTATTTTTAATTAAAATGAAATATTTTATCGTTATTCATCAAAACATAAAACATATCATTAAAATACAAAATTTTAAAATAAAATAAATTTTTATATTATGTTTTAATATAAGAAGTTATTTTTTTTAAATAACATATTTTAAAGTGTCAAAAATTGGATTTAAAATAGGTTCTCTATTAAAAAGAGGTAGAACTACCACTAGAAAAATACTGGCTTTTATGTATAAAATTGGGTTTGTTATTATATTTTAACTATTAAATCTATTGTATGAATGTAAAAAATATTTTATTTAATATGTATTAAATTAATATCATTCACTAATTTTAATTAATTTAATTTATTAGGATAAAATGAATTTTTGGGATTAAAAGTTTTCTTTATAAAAACATTTCATATATATTCAGTTAGTTCATATATTCATTTCTAATTAATTTATAACCAACTAGTTCAACCATATATTTTCATAAGTTAGTTAATAATATTCATAACTTCCAACTAAATGGCTATGTTATATCTTATTATATAAAATAATAATATTTTTTATTCAATAAAACTCGACTTTGCTTGTAACGCAAGTCAACTCATTATTGTGTTTAGCATAATCTTATCATGGTGTTGTGTATAAATAAATATAGAAAAAAATTATTCAAAAAAATATTGTAAATTCTTAGAGTGTTACATTTTTCCAGCATTAATTAAATTGTGTCCTTACAATTTAAACATTATTTCGGTATTCTAAGATTTGATATTTAAAAATAAACAATTGTTGAAAACCCACATATTAAATAGGATTAATAACACATATTCTTAATAAATGGAAAATGAAATTTGAAGGAACTACAAAACTATACTTTCAAATAGGAGAACCTTAGTGAAAACATGGATATGGAAGAGATATCTAACCATCATGTTCTAATAGAGAGTATAGAGAACATGTTCATGAAAAAGTTGTTGAACAAAAAACCATAAACCAGAGAAGTGAATAAAGTTAATTGATATCATAAAAAAATTTGATAATAGGACAACATTTTTGTTTTAAGACTTTTTTTCTAGAGTTGATAAATTTTTTCACTCTCTGAGGATATAAGTAAATATACATACTTGATATGTTTTTATAAGAATAGTCTTATCCTTATGGATTGAAATATTTCTACTTATTTTTTTAGCACAGGTTTCATCACATGGTTAAGTAATATAATAATCTCTAAAACGTGGTCCAAAATTAAATTTAAACCATTTCATAAATGGTTAAACTTATGACCTTTTGATGTTTTGTGATTTAAATTTTTAAAATAAGTTCCAAGGCAGTTAGTAGTATCAAATTTACTTTATCCATATCAATCATCTCTTTAACCAACATCATTCTCTAAACATCGGGAACATATTAAGGATTAACTTTCCCTCAACCATGTGTTTTCCAAAAAAAAATTAACTTGTTACTAAATCACTTTTCTTGGTTATCGGTACCAATCAACACAAACTTTTAAATCCTTAATGAAAAAGTATTGTAGTACAATCCTTATGCATTCCATAATACTTATAACTGATATATCATCAACAGCATAATTTTAAAACATTATTCAAGGATTTGAATACTGGAGAAAATTAATCATTCCACTTCAGCTATATCAATATCATAAGATTGACATTGATCCCTTATCTTATTTTTGAGGTACGTATGTCCCCTTTTATTAATTTAGGGTCCTTTACAAGGGAGGGGCTTCATCATGTGGTTAATTACACCCTTGGCTTACACTTTTTCATACCTACATGATTATATCACTTGTGTTTTTTTCTCCCAAAAATAAATAAAAATGGTTATTTTCAGTCAGGTACATTCCCTTGATTCTTGGGGCATTCGTTTGAATAGTGTCCCATCTCCTTATAGTTGTAATAATGAATTGTAGTGTTTTCCTTATTCCCTTTTCATTTGTTTGCTTGGTGACCTTTATCTCTACACTTATAACATACTCCCAATCCTTTCAATCATTTCTTAGGATGATTCTTTCCACATTTATTACATGTGGGAAAGACCTTATTTCCATTTTTCCTTTATCTACCATTTATTCTTCCTTTATCTTATTATATTTCTTCCCTTTAAATCCATAATATTTGGATAATTCTTTATCTATCTTGATATCATATAAAACTATTTCATCATATGAATAAAAATTTTGAGATATTAGTTCCCTTCAAATACTTGTCTTAAGAACCTCTGAGAAATGGTCAATATTGCACTCCATGTTGCATATGAAATCAATAGCATACATTTCTAACCTTGTAAAGGTAACTTCAATTTCCGTAACACTTTCTTCCTCCTTTTCTTTAGGTTACAACACACTAAATAAATATTTTTATTAAAATAGAGGGGAACACTTTCTTCCTCATTTTTCTTTAAACTATGTAACTTTCTCTTTATATTAGTTTATTGATCACAAGAGAATTATTTATCAAATAATGTCTCCTTATAATTTATTCATTCCTTGAGTTCTATTTCTTATTCCTCTCTAGTATTATATATTAATGACTATCATTGATTAGAATCACCTTTGAGACAATAGACTGAAGTGTAACCTTTTCCATTTCACTTCATTCCAAGGCCATAAATATCTTCTCTAGAGACCTAATCCATTGCCCAGCTACAGTTATATTAGTAGTACCACTAAATTATAGGGTCCTCTATCACATAAAGAGGTATAATATAAAATAATATCACTATGTAGTAGGTTTCTTAATCTAGTCAAGGTTATGTTTCATAACCTAACTAAGCTTCCCTAGTACATCCATAACTTGCTCAATTCCAAAACTACCTATATTGGCTTCCTCGGTAGGGAAATATATACATTTTTTATGAGTATTGATACTATTTTTCCTTCTAGGTTCCATTTCTAAATAATTTCATATACTAAATTAGCTAAAAAAATCAAGAATTTTAAATCATATTGTATAATTCCAAATATGGTATAGCACTCAACATAAAATAAAGTTTATAAACCATAAATCTTAGAATCATAATATTTTATTTCTTTGGGGACATCATTACTTTTAAATGCCTTATAATGGTTTGTAAATAGAATGTGAATTATCTTAAGCATATACCTCGGGAGTTTAAAACTAGGTGTATAGTAAGGTCCATTGTCATATACCAGGTTATGCTCAAGCTAGGGCTGATGCACCATTTCAAATTTTTTACCCCTAGGTACATCTGTTCCAAAACCACATATACTTGTAGTATCCAAAAATGTATTTATTGCTAGGAAGAACCATTTGATATATACCTTACCAAAATTATAGGATTTTATTCTATACTTATCCTCAAATTATATCTTAGGATCATTTTCCTTAATATAAGTTTTCTAAATCTAGTTTCTAATGTTGCTTTTAAACTTCCTTTGATACCAACTATAACATCCTGACCCTAGAAGTTGGGAATCAATTCATTGATTTATTAAATTGGCATGATTACAAGGAATAAAATCCCAAAGGACCAAACAGTTTAGAATTTTTATAAAACCAAATTACATACATGATACCCATTTTATATAAGGAGAAGAACATAATACATAACAAATACAAATAAACTACATCCTTGAAACTCATTTAAAGGATTCCTCTTCATAACTTGAAGAAAGGAAACACAATAAGGGTTAGCTAAAATTCTTTTTAAATTTAAGTAAAGTGTAATAAATAATTAATTGAAGATAATAAATCAACATAGTAAGGTAAATAACTAATAACACATGCCATTCAAATAAATAGATAAGGCATAATCAACAAGGAAATAAAAATAACTAAAACACGTGTCATTTAATCAGTGAACTGAGAGTGAAATGAATCCATAAATCTATAAACAAAAAATATCATGGATAAATAATGAGTGAAATGAAGTTAATTATTAATTATTATATGTCATTTATCTTGAACATGAACCACTACTATCAACACCTTTCACAAGATGGTTTAAGTCTGTGGGTAGAAACTCATCTATAATGCTTGGAAAAAAACTCAAAGGGTTTGCCACCAAATGATTTAATCTCATGATAATACCAATAAATTAAGGAAAATTCATTAACTATTCCCCAACCTATGTCTTAAATTTTCAAATAATTCCTTATATATTGAATAATCTATTTAAAAATAAATTTTTAAATCAAAGTATCCCATGCCACTTTGAAATATTTGAATCACAAGCCCTATAAAAGTAAATAATTATGAAATAAAATATTGAATACCATGAAGATAAAGAGATTAATGATATGATATATAAAATGGGGTAGTAGATACCCCACAAAAAATAATTAAGTAGTGAATATGATATTTATCTCACATATGTAAAAAAGTGAGATTAAAATCGCTTACCTCACACTTCCTTTTTAGTTGTACATGATTTAACCTATTTTATAATGGTTTAAATCATGTTATTAATTTATATAAGAACCTTATTCATATTTTTTATATCATATATGATCTTATTATTTTATTTTATCACCCATTTGTTAATAATCTTTCATCATTTTCGCTATTTTGGGTGTTAATTAACTAGTTTTTCAAGTATGTTTTGACTTGTTATCAGTTGTTTCAATAACTTAGATCATGATTTCATTATACCTAAAATATAAACAATGATTTAAATATCATATATATTTATTATATATATATATATATATATAATAATCCATAAAATTTGGAGATAGGAAATTAAATGCACCGTTCATGGAGATGGTAGATCGTACGTACGCATGAAGGCTACTTTTATTTCTTTTCTATATTAAAGGAATTAAAAGTAAATTTTATATATGTATATTATAATTAAATTATCATATCTATGTAATATATATCACATATTTTTATTAAAACCATCATTTATACGTTCTATGTATAGTGTGAATGAATCATATTGCTTTGAGGAAGCGGTAGTCTACACTTCCACAAACGATGTTATCAAATTTACAAAAAATGGAAACCATGAAGGTATATTTTATATAAAAATTACAGAAGTATTAAGAAAACATAAATATAATATATATATATATAATATAAAACCATCATTTACATAATAATTCCCAACCATGAGAGGTGGTAAATGAAAAACGAATAAAATCGTTTCACGAGGCGGTAGTTCGCCATACACAAACGGTAAATTTGTTACCCATTTAATGGAAGTGTGTGTATATATAGGTAGAGTACTTAACATAACAACATATAAGTATATTTATGATAATGTTTTATTATATAATCATGTAATAATAATAAATGGAGAGGTGTGGAAATAAATAAAACTAAAGTGATCATTGATGAATGTTACCTTTTATTTGGGTAAATCCTTTTGGTTTATACCAAAATCCCTCCTTGGTTTACTTTTTTCCAAAAGTTAGGCTTTTAGTATTTGTGTAGGTAAGTAGTTAGATTATTTTTTCTAGGTTTTGATGTGATATAAGGCTCAAAGGGATGTGAGGAAGTGAGGGAGGATGTTCCCTTTTATAATTGAGGTGAGGGGAACTTTTAAAAAATCTAAAAATATTTAATTAATATAAATTAACGTTCAATTAAAATGGCTCCAAAGTGAATTATTTAGAATATAAGATGATTATGGGTCTAAATAATATCAACTAAAAAATTTTATTCAAGTTTAGGTCTCATTATTTCCCTTATATTTTTGTTTTAACCCTTATTTAAACTCTTTAAATCTTATCGTGACAACATGTATTTTTACTCTTTGAAGGTTAATATAGTTAATATAAAATTCCAAAAGAACCTTAAATGAGTCATGGATGAAATTTTTAACTTTATCATAATAATTTGGCCTAATTTTAAATTTTTATGAATTTTATATCATTTAATAAAATATTATTTATTTTAAAATATCATTAGTGTCAATTTTGATACTATTCATTACTTGACTTTTTAGAAATATCATAACAAAATTATAACATTGAACCGAAACATTTAATACATCCATAATATATCTAGGTAATATATAAAATATGTGGATGAAATTAATTATATAAAATTATATTTATTTTAATATTTTTAATAACATTTATTCGATATGTCTGTTAGTTAAACATTTACTACATCATAGTTGTGAAATCCTTTAATTTAATTATTTATTCCCTATTATCATGATGAAGATAAAAATTTTAATTTTTATAATGAATATTTATATATTAATATATATTTTTAATAACCATATATAAAAATGTAATACTTATAAAAAACTTGATTGTGACATATTGGACTTCCCTTAGAATAAAATACTAAAAAATGCTTAAAGTCATCCAAGTGGCTCCAAGAGGCCATAAAATCAGCCCAAGTATTTTTTTTTGTCATAACTAACTCATCCAATGAAATTATGAAAATTATTGGGGTAATTTTATAATACCTATAATATTATTTTTACCCTTAATTACCTAATTTACCCTTAACTGTGGTAATTAAAAATAATAATAAAATTATTATTCATATTGTCCAAAAATAAAAGAATACTATTTAAATAATTCAGACCCACTTATTCCAATAATGGAATCCAATTTTTTAAATTCAAAACAAGAAGTTTTAGTAATTAATTTAAAATTAATCCTGTTAAAGGAACGAGAAAATGGGATTTTAATGTGAAACTGTTCAAAATATTGAAATGTTTTTATATAAAAATTCAATGTAAAATTGATTCCAGTAAACTAAATTTTATTAAATGGTAATATATTGATCTAATTATACTTTAAAACCAATTAAAAATATAATTTAACACTATAAATTATTTATAAAAAGAATATGTTTTCAATTAAAATGAAATATTTTATCATTATTTATCAAAACATAAAACTTATCATAAAAATGACAAAAATTAAACCAAAGTAAATTTTTATATTCATATTTATAATAATAATTTTATTTTTTAAAATAAAATATTTAAAAGTGTCAAAATTTTGATTTAAAATAGGTCCGTTATTAAAAAGTGGTAAAACTACCTTTAGAAATATATTGGTTTTTAAGCATAAAATTAGGTTTGTTCTTATCTTATGTTTATTAAATCTATTTTATGAAAGTAAAAAAAATATTTTATTAAATATATATTACATTAAAATCATTAACTAATTGTAATTAATTTAATTTATTAAGATAAAACGACTTTGTGATTATAAAAATAGTTCTTTAAGCATAAAATTAGGTTTGTTCTTATCTTATGTTTATTAAATCTATTGTATGAATGTAAAAAAATATTTTGTTGAATATATATTACATTAATATCATTAAATAATTGTAATTAATTTAATTTATTAAGATAAAACGACTTTGTGAGCATAAAAATAGTTCTTTATAAAAACATTTCCTATATTTTTTTGAAAAGGGAGAGGCAAAGACTCTTTATTAAGATGAAAATGAAAACATGGAAGAGTAAAGGAATTGGGTCAGACAAGACAAACTTCCCTCATTCAGTGATATAAAAATTTCATAGATATCAGTAATCAATATCAAGAGGATTATAATCATCATAATCCCAATCAGATTCATCCTCCAAAGGGATGAAAGAATTCCTTGAGCCATTCTCCCACATAAAATGGATATAGTCATCATGGTGGGCTTCAGATGTGAGTAGTCCTTACTTGTTCTTGAATTCTTCATTGGGGTCAATGAGAAGCCTCCATTGTCAACTGCCTTACCATTTTTAGCAGCATCCCTATATGAGCATTTATTTGGTGAATCATCATTCTCTGTGTCAGTCCATTTTCCCCCAATATTTATTACTCTCCACTTCTTGTTAAGCTCATCAATAATTTGTGATCTTTTGTCTATAGATTTACAAGCATCCATGTCAGGATTAAAAGTTAAAGCATCATTCATTACCTGAGTCTCAGTGTCAGGAGTTTTAATGGAATCTATCTCCCCTCCCTGAAGAGGGATTGGAATTAAAGTTGTATCAAGTTTCTACTCTGTATGTACAGTGGATCCAAGGAAAGGATCCCCAGGCCCATCATGTTGTCAACATCTCCCTGCAAACCATTAGCATGGGAGAAATCCTCATGCTGGTTAATAGCCTACACTTTCACTGATAGGCCATAAGAATTTCTATCTAGTGGAAGATTTTCCCCATTTGGTTAGTCAACAGATCCCTGTAACTTCTCAGCAAGGTAGCAACCCTCACGCTGATTCAATTCGATAGCATACACCTGCCCTATTAGTCCATGACCATTACCTTCAATGGTTCTAGCTGCTGGAGGAATTTCTCCATCTTTGCACAATATTTTTTGGATCTTCTTACTTAGTGTCTAGTTGTGACCCTTAGCAGAGAAAAAAGAACAAATAGCATCCCAAAATAAATTATGATTTATATTTCTAAAAGATTGATAATCTACACAAAAATGAGTTAGTTTTTTATACTTAATCTATAAATTAATATCTTCCTCTGATTTATAAAGAACAATTTGTTCAACCAAATCAAAATTTAGGTCAATTTCAACTAAAATCCTAGAAAAGTAACCAAAATGTTCCATTTATGTGGCTTTATCCATCTTGATGGGAACACCCACACCAAAAGAAATATCAAACAATAAACAAGGATTCCAAAATATCCAGTTTAAGCTGATAATTTTAATCCAAACCTGAACCCTAGTGTTCTTGATAGAGAACTAGTTGAAATGGAAATCCCATTCCTGAATGGTAACCATGCCTAGTGTTAAGGAAATGGAGCCAGATCCCCATTCCATATGTTTCATTTCTTCATTCGAGAAGAGAAAATGAAAATTGCCTTTCCCAAACAGAATACATCTGTATTCCGAGAATCCCCAAAACATAGAGAGTCTTTCTGAGAGTTCATTCACCCTCAATGACTTATCCCCAACCAGAAAAATCAAACAAGCAATTATCAAAAATTAAAAAATATTAATCTTATCTGAAATAAAATCCTCATTTTCTTTGATGTGAAAAATATTACCTTTTTATGATTATTTTTGGAGTGAAATCCTTAAAAGATGCAAAATTCCTATTGGCACCATCATCCTTCACTATCCTCCCACATCCATCCTATGTTTATAGTTCCACTGATTCTATCGTGGGATGATTAATCCCCCCATAAAGCAGCTCGAAGTCCAAATCAAGAGGAAAATCCATGCTCGAAGAAAACCCTAGACACCTCCATCGTCGCGATGAGCACTCCCGAACCTGCCTTCCATCTTCACCCAAAAAAGAAAAAACATTTCCTATATATTCATTTGGTTTCTATATTCATTTCTAGTTAATTTTTAACCAATGAATTCAACCATATATTTTCATAAGTTAGTTAATATTATTTATAATTTCCAACTTAACGGCTAGGTTATATCTTATTATATTAAATAGTAATAATTTTATATTCGGTAAAACTCAGTATTTCTTATGATACAAGCCAACTCCCTATTGTGTGTAGTGTAATCTTATCATGGTGTTGCATATAAATAAATCTTGCAACAAAATTAAAATTATTCAAAAAAAATATTGTAATGTCTTTGGGTGTTAGTGGTAATTATTACAAATTATCAGTAATTATTATTAATTATTACTCATTGTTGATAATTATTACTAATTATTATTAATTATACATAACTATGACTGTTTATAACTTATGATCGATAATTATTACTAATTATTAATAATTACCAGTAATTATTGCTTATTATTACCAATTACATGTAATTATTACTAATTATTACTAATTATGGATAATTATTACTCATTATTACTAAGTAATGATAATTATTACTTATTTTTGGTAATTAGTACTAATTATTACTAACTATGGGTAATTATTAATCATTACTAGTAATTATTACTAATTACTTATAATTATTTCAAATTATTACTAATTACTATTATTTATTACAAATTATTACAAATTATTCATAATTATTACAAATTAATGCTAATTACAGGTAATTACTATAAATTATTACTAATTATTGGTAATTATTACTAATTAATTATTACTAATTATTACTAATCACTGGTAATTATTACTAATTATTACTAATTATTGATAATTATTACTAAATATTACTAATTATTGTTAATTATTACTTATTTCGACTAATTACTATTAATTATTACTAATTATTACCAGTTATTACTAATTATCAATAATTATAACTTATTATTACCAATTATTACTAACTACTAGTAATTATAAGTAATCATTACTAATTACTAGTAAATATTACCAATTATTACCTATTATTACAAATTACTGATAACTATTTCTAATTAGTACTAATTACCAGTAATTATTACTAATTATTACTAATTATTACTAATTCTAGGTAATTATTAATAATTATTAGTAATTACTAGTAATTATTACTAATTATTGCTAATTATCAGTAATTATTACTAATTATTAATAATTATTACTAATTATTAGTAGTTATTGTTAATTACCCAATAATTATTGGTAATTATTACTAATTAGTGGTAATTAATAATAATTATTGCTAATTACCGATAATTTTTTCTAATTGTGGGTAATTAATACAAATTACGGGTACTTATTACAAATTACGAGTAATTATTACAAATCCCTGGTAATTATTATGAATTACTGGTTATTATAACGAATTACCGATAATTATTACCAATTACTGGTAATTATTACAAATTATTACTAATTATTACGAATTACTGCTAATTGTTATGAATTTTTACTTATTATTATAAATTATTACTAATTATCTATAATTATTATTAATTATTCATAATTATTACTATTTATTGATAATTATTACTAAATATTACTAATTATTACTAATTATTAGAAATTATTACCAATTATTTGTAACACCCCAAGATTTTATGGTAAGTCTTTTTTTAAAATAAATTTAACCACTTTGACAAATTATGTTGCACAGAACATCGAGTTTAAACGAACACCAAAATATTATTATTTTACCACAATCATTATAACCTAGCCATTAAATTGGTGGGAATGAATAATATTAACCACATTGTGAAATATAGAATTTTCTAACTCATTTTTAATGTATTAATTAATGCCTTGTGAATATGTACATAATTTTTAGTAAAGTCATATTGTTCTTCAAATATATGTTTTCTTTAAAAAGTGATTTTTGTTGCTTTCTATGAGAAAATAAATATAATTAATTTTTGAGACTTTTATAAAATTTATTTGAAAAATTGAATATCATTTTTGGATTTAGCATGTCAAAATTGTCTTAGAATTAATTTTTGAGAATTTTCTGAAAAGTTTAATTTTTCATTGAATAGTAAAAATATGCCAATTTTTATAAAACCCTCATTTTCTTTATATTTAAAAACCATTTATAATTTTAAATTGACCTTAATGTAACTTAATTAATTTTTATTTATACATAATTTAATTAATTACATTTAAATATTCTTTATACCTTATTTTTCTATAAGTACATTTTTGGGCCTAAAAACACATTTTTCCAAAAAAAAAATATTTTTCATTGTATTTTGATGGTTTAATATTACATGTAATTTTGAAAATTTCATTTTTTTTATTTTTAAAAAATTGATTCCATATTTGAAATTAGGAGGTCCAAATTAGGTTATAATTTCATTTTCATTTTTAGGCATAAAAAAGTTACTGTGGTAAAAAAAGATTTACCACAATATTGGTAAAATAATGTAGCAGGTTAAAGTTAAAATATAAAATCTTAAAATACCTAAAAACTACAACATTAAATGGGTGTTTGGTTAGTTTCTCTATATTAACCATCCTTTATAACATTAATTATCAATCTAATTTTTTGAAATTAATGTCACCCATATGTGGTTGGTTTTAAATTTAAACTAATCGCTATTTAATCACTTAAAACCGCCCCTCCTCAAGTATAAATACCACTCCTTACAACCCCCTTTCTACTCACAAGATTTTAAAATATTCAAATATCTACCAAAAACTCTAATACCTACTCTTACCACGTCTAAGTGTTGTTGGTCTCACCCAAAGACAAATTCCAAGTTCCTTAAGGGTCCTTTAAGGAGGTGATATTCAAGAGGTAACTTTCACAAACAACCTCTCTTAATTTCTTTTCTTTTTATACCTTTTCCTAACCTACTTCATCCATCAAGGATTAATAAATCCAGTATCATCTATATACTATAATTTTATATTTATAATGGAATATCTTATATTTATCTCTTTTATTAGCTTCTCTTATTCAAAGAAACGAAACCATTTTCTAAATTATGGCGGTTAACCATCTTTGTAGATAATAATTTTTTTCCATTAATACCTAAAAATATGGTCATAAAAGTATTATTATAGTTAAATAATATTCTAATATGTATATTATAACCTATTTTATGTTTTGTAACTAATATATAGACAGAATATTAAATAAAACAAAGCTAGGTTGTGATGGTTGGAAAAACCGCCAAATTAGACTAAACATTTATCATTAACATTTTATCAAATGAATCACCCTCATGTAAGAAATAAAAATTATATATGAGACAATTTATACTTATTTATTTTCATTAACACTATTTCATTTCACTTCTATAGTTTTATTTCCATTTTATAATAAAATCCATAATTATACACAAGTGAACCAACCATGAAACCATGAAATGAACACACCTGAAATAATGGAAATAATGAAATATTATTAATGAATGAGTATTAATATGAAATAAAAGTATATTATGGTGTATTATAAATATAAATATGATTATATAATTAATTAATAAAAAAATTAAACCTTTATATATAAATTTAAAGTACAGAAAAATAAAGAGAAGCGTGAGGTAAGGGTTTATCATCTCACTTTTACTTCTGTGAGATATATGTCTTATTCACCACTTATTTCTTTTATGTGGTGCATATACTAACATTTGATATATATTATCATGAATATTATTATCTTAATTTAATTCAATGTTTAATTTGATAAATATTACTTTTATGAGGCATACGATTCAACTCATAACAAAGTGGTAAGGGAATTCCTAACCCAATTTCCATTATTTGGGTTAAACTTCTACTTGACTGATTATATCATGATAATATTATGTGTGAAAGTGAATTTTTATTATATTGTGTTGTATTTAAACTTTTTTTATATGTATTTAAATCTTATACATATAATTGATTCATTTTATTAATGCCCACTTTAATGATAGGGTATTTATAAGAGACTTTCTTTTAAAAATTATCTTTTAAAGTTTCCCTTAAAACTCAATTTTTTATCCATGTACATGATTTCTAAAATTATTTATGAAAATTTTTTTAATAATCTATTATGATTGTTTAAATTAATTTTTAATCATTTTTTAATTTTTATAAAATTGTTTGAAATGATTCTTATTTTTTGTTTTATAAACAAGGTTCTTTTGTAACGTTTTTGAAGAAAAATACGAAAGGAATGTTTTGTTAAATAATATATCCTGAGTGAATTTTCTCACCATCATAATGCCTTAATGATTTTATTTTTCCTTTACAATATTACATGATCCTTTTCAAATAAAATTTTTTCCTTTATAATTGTGCAACTCTTTAAAAATAAAATATTTAAAAATGAAAATGTTATTTTTTAAAGAATTATTTCAAGTGATCTTTAAAAATCATTTTTATATAAGTTTACATTATTTGATGTTACTTATGATTTAATGGAGATATTATCCAAGTATATTATCCTCATTTTTTATCTATATGGTTTATGTTTATGATGGCATGATGTTTATGAATCCTGTTAATTTTTCTATGATGAATTGTTTATGCAGCCCATTTCTTTTCATGGGTTTAGATATGATGAATGATTTATTTTATAATGGAACACATATGTATAGTTTTTATTACATGATGGGTGGAACCTATATCTACCTCAAATTAATTGGGTAAATATGGATAAATCATGAGAAAAAAATTTATGTGTGAACCTGATTACATGTTCATAAATGTTATATGTGAACCTGATTACATGTTCACAGATGTTATGCATGAACTTGATTACATGTTCACAATGTTATGTATGAACCTGGTTACATGTTCACAGTGTTATAAAATGATTTATCTTTCATTTCTATAATATTATGTGTGGACCTATTTTCATGTCCATAAGTTTATTCAAGGTCCTGTTTTTATGTCCTTAACTTCATGAGTGAACCTAATTCTATTTATACATGTTCACAATATTATAAGTTTATTTGTATGCCACAATTTCATGTTTCATGTCAATTTTATTCTCTCATATATTATGTTCTTTGATTATTTTATGATTCATGTCTTATTAACTGCCAATATTTATTCCATGACTCAAGATTATGAATTTATGATATATAGGGTATAGATTTTCAAAAAGGTAATTTCATGTTCTCACACCTTTATGCTCATGTTATTCTTATGTGATTATTTATGTCTCTGTTGTTTTCCCTTACTAAGCATCTAAGATCACCCTACTCTTATATTTATTTTCCATAGGATATGAAGGAAGGTATTAAGTATGCTATTTCAAACAGGGTTTTAGTTATGAAGGTATAAGCGGGAGACGATGTAGATGTTTTATGTACCAGTTGTTTATGTTTCCAAGTTTCCAAAGACACTAAACCCATGCGTTTCTATCATGGTTTTGTTATGTTATGTAATGAATATTCATCTATTTTTATTTAATATCCATATATAAAAATAATGGGTCATTATAGTTGGTATCAGAGTAAGTTTTAGTTAAACTTTGGAAACTATGATAAGGAAATATTAGTAAGAACCCTAAGTGTAAGTCTAAGTTACAATCCTAGATTTTTGGTAATTATTGTGAATAACCTAATTTAAACCTAAGGTTTCATATATTGAAAATCTATAAATTATTTATCTTGATTATGTGGTATACCACTATGATTATTTTCACTCACACTATACTTTTTGGGTTTTAGATAATAGTTGGAACCATGAGGATTTATGTTAATAGTGAATATGATGGACAATGGAATGATCTTCCTCATGAGAAATCAAATGAAATAGGAATCCAAAGGTGAAACCTTGTTATTATTAATAATCAAAAATATCATAATATAATCTATAATTTTAACTTTGGTGAGTTGCATGGCCTATCTAATAAGAGAAAGATGGAGTTTCATGGTGACCAAAGAGGAAAGAATGTTCAACTTTACTCATGTAAATCATGTAGGAAGAGGAATAAAGGAGAATGTTTCAAAGGAACTGGAAGATATTTTGGGTGTGCAAAATAAGGATACAAAGAAACTAATTGTAATGGAAAAGTGAAAGGTTTGGTTGATGCAATGGATGATAATAATGATATTTATAAGGCATTATCGACAGTAAAATGTTTTAAATGTGTAATGTAAGGTCATTATCCAAATAGATTTCCTAGCACTACTGAATTTTTTTTATTTGTGACGGGTCATTTGTGACGGAATCCCGTCGCAAATAGTATTTTTTGCAACAGTCTGTCACAAGAAAATACTATTTGCGATGGGAAATTCTCTTGTCATAATAAGTTTACCCATATTATTTAAAAAACCTTTTGCAGCAGGCCTGTTGTAAGTACATATTTATGACGGGCCCGTTGCAAAGAATTATTTGCGACGGGTCTATCCAAAAAACTTTAAAAAATAAATAAATAATAAAATTTAATAAAATAAAATTACTAATAACAAAATAATATTAAATAATAATAATAATAATAAAATAATAATAATAATAATAATAATATCATTATTATTATTAATAATATTACTAATGATATTAATAAAATTAATATTAATAAGAATAAGAATAAGAATAATAAAATTATAAAAAATTATAAAATAATAAAAACTTCAATATTCTAAAAAATATAAAAAATAATAATAATAAATTATTATTATTATTATTAAATAATAATTTTAATAAAATAATAAATAAATAATAATAAAGTAATAAAAAATATAAAAATATAAAATACAATATTCACAATAATATAAAAAACGGACTATTTTGAAATGTAAATATATAATATTACAAAAAAAATATTCAAATGCTTTATTATAAAATGTCAATACATCACTGGTGGTCATCTAGAGGAGCTGGAGGAGCTAGAGGAGGTGGTGGAGGGAACTCCATACCTAAACCATGAGTCAACCGATGCATGTGCTACATCGTATGCTCGTGCCCCTTCTGCCATTGATATATCTCCTCATGCTACTGTTGTTGTTGTTGATGGAGCTCTTCCTACTCCCTACACATACTCTCTATAAGCTCACCCTAATCTCGTAGCTACTCCTGATAATGTGCAACAGACAATTATGACTCTCTATATGATCCTCTCGAGTTGCACGTCGACATCACAGTGGTCCTATAATAACTCACAGACATAAATCGAGAGTTGATATCAATAACTCCACTTTTCTCGAAGGCATATTGGGTTGCATGCATCCATGCTGCCTCATAAAATCGGTGGGAACCGGTCTGATCCTTAGTCTTGGTTTGACTCTCAGTCTGCGTCAAAGACATTGTGGCATCATATGACTCCTTCAATTGCAATTTAAAATTAAAATAGTTAAAATATTATTTGCAATTAATTTTAAAACTCAAAAAGAAATTACACTGACCATAATCTGATACTGGCAATCACCTCTAATCTCTTCAGTCACAAGATCACTGTAAATCCTCATATAAACATCGAATTCTATAATATAATGCTATTTGAATTTCTATATGAATATAAAATAAAAAATTTACATTTAAAGTTATATAAATTAATTAAAAAAAAGTATTTACAATATGTTTCATATGCGTACTGAATGTATGACTACTGGATTGATGTGTCGCCTCTTATCTCCCCTGGTTTTATAAACCTACTGATGATCTCCTCTGAAAAAAAACCACCCATCTAGTGTGAAAATAAACCATACCAAACCTAAGATGAAATGTAATTAGGTCAGTTGGCACAAAATGACTCATCAAACTCTATCACTTCTGCTTTCATCATTGTTTTCCTTCTCAAATTGTAAAAAACTGACAACAATGATCATGCATAACCCCCCCCCCCCCATGCCTCCCATATAGCATCACACATGATATCATTGATGGGATACTATAAACCTTGTAAATAATTAATAATATAAAATAATTAATTAATAATTATTATTTATTTACATACCATCCAATGATCGAACATGCAGTGTTGAACATCAATGGGAATTTGATTCCATGTGACCCATGTTCCAGAAAAATAATTATGCAATATAGCGCTCCCTTGTCCAATAGCTATATGTGAAAAGCTGTGAAAAAAAACGAAGAAATAAAAAAAAGTATACAAATAAATTAATGATAATTAATGAAAACTAACTAAAATACATAAAAAACAAACCTCTGCATTCATGGATCGAATCCAATACATGGACGTCGCTCGGGGATAGGGTCATGAATCATCAATCGTGTAAGACCACACCCCTTCTAAGTCCCCCCTAAACTGCCAACATTCTGAGGTTCAGATGATCCAACATCCAACTCATTATCAGGTTGACCGCCCTCCTCAAACTCGCAAAATTGATCTAATTCCATCTGAAACATGAAATTATTGTTGTTAGAAAATAGTTGAAAACAACTATTATATATATTTATATATATTATATATGATTATAATTATCATCTAATTGTGTCAATCTTCATCTTCATCCTCATATTCATATCTGTAAATTTCAATATCTTCATATTCCTCCTCAACATCATCAATTTCTATATGAGTTTCAATTTCATCATCTCTTATCATTTCAAACTCATTTGTTACATTATTAACATCATCATCACCATCAACCCTTAAATGTGGGGTTTCATCATTAATAATAATTTCTCTTCATGAAAAAGATGGATTTGGAGTAGTCACTTGAAAAATTTCAATTCCTTTCACTTCAGCAAAACCACATCCACTTTGCATAAACTGATTTTCCTGGGATTTAATTTTTATTATGATCCACCAATCACCTAAGTCTCTTAAAGTAGCATAGTAATTTTCATAATAAATTTAATGTACCTAATAAGAAAATAAAAAATGGTTCATTTACTATAAGAAGTAATTTATATTTAATGTCAATGATTCCATGGGTCGGATGAACTCACAAGAATCTCTCAGTATCTAACCACTAACATTTAAACATTGTTATGTAATTCTATATCAAATAACACAGTTTAATAATTTCTTCCAGTAAGCTGTAAAAGTCAAGTTTAATTTCTCTATGATTGGATCCTCTCAAGAAAACACCATTATTCATTGTTTTTATTATTCTCTATATGCATGTGTATGAAAAAAAACAATTTACCACATATACATTATAAGATTTAACCATTTTGGATGGTGGGTTACTCAATACACACAATCGATTATCAATTTTGTTAGCCTATTAAGATACCTAAAAATTTGTAAAAACATTATCAATATAAAAAGTAATAAATTGATTTTATATGTTAAACCATAAATAATTTATGTTACTATTTTTTGAAACTATTATGAAAAATTATTTTTATCAACGTTCTTCAAGATCATTTTCTATAATGTATGGAATTTTTTTCTTGAAATGATTATCATATAACCTAAAAATAAAATAATATTAATTTATTATAATAAATATTATAGAATAAGTTATAGGATATTTAATAGTAAAAATAGTGTCATTTCTTCATAGTTGAGCAAAACATATGTATGATCTTTTTGATGTTTAACATCTGAAATCCATCGTTCATAAACTCTACCAAATCCAAGTTTTTCCTGATTAAAAACTGATAACTGATTTCTCATTTTATCATCAACATTTTCTTAGTTACAGCCCACATGGTTGTGTTTTGAGGGGTATTCTTATTGAAAATAATGATAGTAGAAAAAAGAAATTTCCACCTGAAAATAAGCTTCTATAATTGATCCTTCAACCGATGCTTTGTTACATACTTTTTTCTTCAATTTCTGCATGTATATTTCGAATGGGTACATCCATCAAAATTTTACTGGACCGCCACATTTCGCTTCATGAGGAAAATGTAATATCAAATGATCTATTGAGTCAAAGAAAGTCAGCGGGAAGATTTTTTCTAGATTATATAAAATTAAAACAACATGTTATTACAGTTTTCTTAGTGCATCATAGTTTGTTCATTCAGAAGAAAGAAATCCCCCTGTGTGTCCTTTTTGAACCCTCCACATATAGGAACCCCTCTCCCCCATGAAGAGTTCATTACCAGGGTGTAACACCCCAGCCGGGGAAGGAGTCGTTGCCAGTTGAGATGGCAGAGCGTCCCAGAGGGTAACGGCCTTGAAGCGATGGTCTGTCACAGTGATCCGTCAGCAATTGGGTCGCACCTCATTTTGCCCGCCTAGAGGGGTCCAGGTGACCCGGAAAGGTGGGTGGATCCTGGGGAGAGGTTCACCCCAAAAGCGGACTCCCAGGATTTGAACCCTAAACCTCCCAAAGAATGATGTGTTTGGGCCACTCTCCTTCACCACCACACCACCATCGAAGTGGCAGTGCGTCATAGTTTGTTTTTACAACACAAATGTCTTGAAAAAAATATGATATGTCTATTATTGTATCCCAAATCATAAAATTCAACAAACCTCTTAATCCAATTGGTATAATTCCTTCCATTATAACATAACAGTCATGACTTTTTAATATGGTAATATGACCATTTCTGACACATCTACCCAAATTGGAAACATAACCATCTAGAAGTCTCAAATATGAAATCCACTAACAAATTAATAATTTATTTTCTTTGGAAAGTGTATAATTTGATTTTGGATTTATTCACTTCTGTTATCTGAATTTTCAAATAGTTCAAGTTCTGGTCACCTGAAAATTTGGGCAAGATTTAATCGTGCCTTTACATTATCTTTGGTCTTACCTGGTGTATCCAAAACTGGATAAAATATATTATCAAAATAGTTTTTCTTAATATGCATGACATTCAACATGTGATGGACCAAAAAATTAGACCAATATGGCAGATCCCAAAAAATGCTCTATTTTATCCAATTGTGTTATTTCCCAAATCCATCAATTTTATTGTGGTTTATAGTTGGACCAAATGTAATGGGGGTTAATGAAGAGACAAATTATTATAACTTCATACCTGAGATCACTGTTGGAGGTACATATCTTTCAATTGTGCCTTTTCTGAAATGATATTTGTTCCTCCGAAAAAGATGATCGGTTGGAAGGAATCTACCATGACTGTCAAAAAACAAGGTTTTCTTCCATTGATAGGTATAAGCGCTTTGTTTTATCTCATACAGTATAGACATGATTTTGTACCATGTGTACTCCATCCAAATAACATGGAATATACTGGAAAGCCACTAATTTTTCACATCAATGCAGCTTTCAGTAGGAAATTTTATTTCACAACAACATCATATGTATTGACATAATTACTCTAAAATGAATTTAACTCCTTAATCAATGGTTTCAAATAAATATCAATATTATTTTTTAGATGTCCTGGAATTAATAAGGTCAAAAATATATATGGCTCCTTAATCAATATCAAAGGAGGTAAATTTTACAGAGTTATAAAGATATTCTAACATGAATACTAACTACCGTAAGAACCAAATGGATAGAAACCTTCAGTAGAAATACTTAATCGTAAGTTTTGGGCTTCTGAAGAAAAAGATGGATATAATTGGTCCAAATATTTCCATAAATACCCATCAGAGGAATGATTTAATCTTTTATCAGTTGAAATATTAATTTTGTTCCATGACATCAATGTCGTTGTGTTTTGGGATATAAATAAACATTATAATCTGGGTGTAAATGGGAAATACCTCAACTGTTTTACAAGAATCAATCCATACTTTCCTAGTTGAGCCTCTTTATACCTTGATTGTCCACATGTGGGAAAACTATCTAACAAATCATTTTCACCATAATATAAGATGTAATCATTTTGAACATGCATGAATATTTTGATATTCAAAACCCAGATTATGAACCAGTCTCATACTCTCATAGAAATTTATAGGCAACACATCTCCATTCATGTAATAGTGTTTTAACCAAAGAGAATATCTGATCAAAATAGCTATTTGACATTATATTATCTGATTTAATAGCCATAAATTTTTCAACTGCTTCAAATTTTCTTATCTTTCAACCAGAATATAAAGAATCATTAGTGGACCTCAATAACTCATAAAATTGAGATGGTTCCAACTCAAGAGATAAATCAATATCATCCTGAGTTTCAGTTTTTAAAAAAGACAGACCTACCGTATCATGTACTAAATTTTGAAAGCGTGATAGTTCTGAAACCAAATTATTAGTATCTTCTTTAGAAATGTGTTCACCATGTTGATACCAAAAAACATAATCTGTTTGAAAACCAAAACACAACATATAACCCCCAACATTGTCAAATATGTCAAACATTCTCAGACCACATTTTTTATATGGACACTTAATTTTCTTTTATGAAACAAATTATGGTTTTGATGATGTAAATGATAAGAAAGTTTCAACACCCTAAATATATATATGATTTATAATAGAACTATTTGAATTCCTATGCTGATTTATCCAAGCATGATCATATAATAATGATTGTTGTCAACTTCTTTATTCCCTATTTATCTAAAAATATAAAATAATTAGTTTTTTATGAATAATTTGATATAAGAAAAACATGATTCAAAAAAAATTAATTATTCCAAATTACCGTTAATTGCTGCTATTTATTACTAATTATACCTATTTATTACTAATTATTACTAATCATACCTATTTATTATTAATTATTACTAATTATTATTAAGTATTACAAATTTTAAGAACCTGGATCTTCTTTTCAGGTACGATTTTCCTTTTTCTGGAGTTTTTGAGAAAAATGAATTTTCTAGAAATTTCAGAAGTACACACCGTGTACGTTCTGAGTACACAGCGTGTACTCTTCCCTGGATCGAAGCCGTGTGATGGCCGTATCCGGGCCACACACACAGTGTGTAAGGATGATGTGGAGGCCAGTTATTTCGGAGTACGGAAAATTCGAAGTACACGTCGTGTACTCAAAAAGTACACACCGTGTACTTTCTTTTTTTTCATTAAACAGACTGGGGTCGCGTCTAACCCCCATATTCATCTTCTTCTTCAGTTTTTGACCGTCTGAGGGTGACCGTATGGCTGGATCTTCGATGAACTTCTGCCCCGCCGCCTTTTCTCCAATTCGAGCACGGTCAGTTGCGTTGGAATCACAGTTGTGAGTTCTTCCTTCTACTTTAGCCTTGTTTCTTGATTCCTCCTCATTTCCATGTTATCATGAACGTTTTGTGAATTTTCTCAGATCTACATTGTTCTAAGAGGAATATGTCGTCGATGTTTGCGTATATCGGTCTCCTCGGATCGAGGTAGGTGGTTTGTACCTCTCTGTAGAAAGTTGATGAATGTTATGTACAAATCCCACCAATACCCATGAACGGGGTATTGCGTGTTTCCTATTTTTTTCCTTGTTGTTTTCCTGCTTTTCTTGATTGCTTTAGTAGAGGTTATTTCTTGTGAGTAGTGTAAATTATTTGTGCTCAGGTTGCTTTGTCATGCTTGTTTCTCCTGTTGGGCGTTTTTCCAGTTGCCATACCCTGTTGTAGGATAGTGGAACTATCTCTTTTGTTACTATTGAGCCTTAGTTGAGAGCCAAGTAGTTCTTGAGGTTTATTTGGACGATACACACGCACTGAGAATTTTTAGTTATACTCAGGACTATGAGAACCTAGAGTAGTAGACCAAAGGGAGAATTGACAGAAGGGATTCTCCAGAGTGTCTTTTAATTACAATGCGAGACCATAGGGGGAATTGACGTTGAGTGCTTCCTAAGAGAGTCTGTAGATCCACGACGTGGGCCATAGGGGGAATTTATGTTGAGTGCTTCCCCAGAGAGCCTTTAGCATGATACGATACTATAGGGGGAATTGACGGTGAGTGCTTCCCCAGAGAGTATGCTTAAATACGTAGCTGAACCAGAGGGGTGAGACTGTGTTTGCCTCCCAGAGGGTTGCTAGTACTTAGAGGTTGAACCATAGGGGTTAGAATGTGAGAGCTACCCATAGGGTGACCTGTTTTCTTCTTGTTTTTGACTGCTTACTTGTGTGCTTTACTTGTTAGAGCTGTGGATTGTAGCTGCTTGTGCTTTCCTGTTTACTGCTTCTTGTTTGTTTACTGCCATGTACTCGTTGACTGCTAGTCACAAATCTTTGGGTGATTGCCTATTGGGATTGTATCTCACACCCTATTTGGGCCATCCTTTTGGGTCCAAGCAGACTATATTGCTGCAGGTATAGATAAGGGCAAGCGCCCTTCTACTTCGGGATCTTGACTGCATCAGGAGCTGGGGAGTATGGTACCGAGCCGTGGCTCACGATGCTGAGGAGCTTACTTTGTTTTTCTTTTGCACTTGGTTTTAGTTTTATTTTAGCACGTTGTTGTGTTTCCTGTTTTCCTTAGATACTTGTACCTGCTACATCATTTTCATCATAGTTATATATATTTACATTACTTCCGTTGTTTGTTTCTGTTGGGTGCATGTTGTTTACTACTTCTGCTGTTTATTTTTGTTTTCTTACCTTGTATACCTTACCGAATGAGAGCATAGTTTCCCCACCGACTCACCAAGGCCCTCGCTACTAGTCGGCATCCTCTGGCATTCAGGGAAACATGCTTGAGGTCATGTGGAGACCCGGGTACAGGCACCAGTGGAGGGGCTCCGGACTCGGGACGTTACAAAGTGGTATCAAAGGAGTTATTTTCTCTTGCCTTACTGTTTGGAGACTTTATTTAGGGATAGGATGGATTAGATACTTGGAATTAAGCTGTGCTTGGGAGTATCTAACCCGTGTATAGGGAAAGGCCATACTACCTCATTAATTGCAGTTTTCTGGTTATGAGATTTTATAGTTGATCTGATTTCACCTAGAGTGATTCACATGACTTGTGCGGTTATTGTTTTGATATTTGGGTTCTATTTCTGTTGCAACCCGATGATATGAGGGTATTCCATCTCATGCATCATATAGGAACTTGTAGAAATCATATGTCATGCATTATTTCCATGCCATCTAGGGTGCATTAGTGATTGCATGCTGTTGTGATAGACTTTGTGTAGATTATGCATGCTGTTGTGATAGTTGCTTGATAGATTCTATGTTGTTATGTTAGAAAATTGTTGTTCTATTTCTTTCTTGAAATGAACGCAAAATTTTGGTTCTTTAGGTGTTATGGGCCCTCCCAGATCAGAATTTGGCATCTATTCCCATGTTTTTAATGTTTCTAGAATTCTGCGCAGTTTCTGAGCTACTGCCCAGAAAAACCCATAATACACGGAGTGTACTTTTTGGATACACATCGTGTAGTTTTCAGGCCGTGTCACTGACCGTGTGATTAGAACACGGTGTCGTGGGAGTAACTTCGAGAACATGCCATGTACGATCGGTACACGCCGTGTAAGTTCAGAGTCGTGTACCCGACCATGTCACGAACAACACGGGTCGGCGTTACCTTCTTTTCCACACGCCGTGTTTGTTTGGAACACGCCGTGTAGTCTTGTCCAGGTACCCGGCCATGTCACGAACAACACGGGACGGGGTCACCTTGCCTATGCATGTTGTGTTTAATAGGAGCACGCTGTGTAAGTTTTAGCCGTGTAGACGGCTGTGTGTTTCACAAACACGGGTCGCCAAAGCCTTGTCTAGTACACTCTGTGTGTGTTGAGAACATGTCATGTAGTTTCGGGTTGAGTCAGACCGTGTGGGTAAGCCTTGTAAGGATACTCGGGTAGGGGAATAGTTTTCAAGAACACGCCGTGTGTTGGGGTCAACACGCCGTATAGTTTGAAGTTTACACGACTTGTAGGGCTGGAGTACATGCCCATGTCAGTGGTTTAAGAAGACACGCCGTGTAGTTTTATACACGCAGTGTAGTCGTGTTTTTCAATCTTGTGTGTTTCCTTCCCCTGTTCCCATTTTGTGATCTTGTGTTCTCTATCCTTGTTTTCTTGATCTAAGGTGTGCTTTTGATCTTTCAAAGCTATGCCTCTGAGACGTCCTCTGGTTATACGTCTATCGTCAGGAAGTGATTAGATGCCAGACAGGGCTGATCAAGGACTTCCTGTCGATCCCCCAGCCGAGCTAGCCTTGGCACCGGTTGTTGTACCAGTTGCAGGCACTGATGCACAGTTTAGGGAAGGTTTCATGAGGATGATGCAGGCCTTCCAAGGAGCGTCGCCTCCTACCTTTTCTATGGCAGACTTGACGCGGGATTTCCAGCAACAGCATCCTCCCACGTTCTCAGGGGAGGGAGGACCTCAGGCTCCAGAGTCATGGCTGGAAGCCATGCTGACTATCTTCGAGCATCTGGAGACGCCTCCAGAGAGGCGGGTCAATCTCTCCACCTATATGCTCCGAGACTCCGCCAAGAGGTGGTGGGATGTGATCTCACAGGCGGGTCAGTAGCAGGTTATGGCTTGGGAGGAGTTCCAGCGCATGTTCTACAACTACTTCTACCCGGAGACCCTGAGGGCCGATCGAGCCTGGGAGTTCATGAGCTTAGAGCAGGGTACTCTATATTTCATGGAGTATTCCTCTATTTTCACTGAGCTGTAGCGTTTTACACCCCTTTGGGATGGGAGTGGGGTGTTCTTGGTAAGGAAGTTCGAGGATGGACTCAGGCAGGAGATCCGCTCGCAGGTGAACATCTTCCAGCTGACTTCCATTACTTCCATCATCAACCAAGCACTGATTGCGGAACGCAATCTGAGAGACTCTGAAGCTGCGAGCCAGGGTAGTTCTTCTCCCAGAGCTATCTTTCCTTCAGATGACAGCAAGAAGTGCCATAGGGAGCCTACGCGCGGTGATCTGAGGAAGTGAGATGCATCGCCAGGAAGCCAGGTGACATGCTATCAGTGTGGCCGGACAGGGCACACAAGGCCGCAGTGCTATAGGGACCCAGTGGAGTGCCGATCTTGTGGAAAGATGGGTCACCTTCAGCGTTTCTGCCAGGTTTTCTCACCAACAGCTGGTGACCGGGGTTCCTCTATGACTCCTCGTTCAGGAGAAGCACCGCCAGCTTCTCACCAGTCGGGGAACTGGAGTTCTTCTGGCTGTTCGGGCTGAGGTGGAGGTCAAGGTCGTGGCAGTCAGCCACCAGTTCCTCAGCACCAGCAGGGTGGTTCAGCTCAGAGTGGTCATCCAGGGGTGCAGGGCCGCGGCACGGGCCAGTCTTTCACCGTGGAGCAGACTTATCAGGAGCAGGATCTCGGCCCTTCTACTATTCGAGGTATGATTTTAGTAGCCTCAGTTTTATCTTCATCCCTTTTTGATACTGGTGCTATGCATAGCTTTATCTCCGTTGCTGTTGTAGAGAGCCTTGGACTCTTCATCTTTTCTTTTTCTGACTCGTTGACACTAGACACACCTTTGTGAATGAGGACATCTAGTGTACGCCAGTGTAGAGAGTGCCCTCTCGAGGTTGTAGGGTATCGCTTCTTGTGGGATCTCTATGTCCTAGAGATGATAGGCTATGATTTCATCCTTGGCATGGATTGGTTGATTCCCTTTCAGGAAGTTGTCGACTTTTATCGCCACAGAGTCAGTTTCATTTCACTAGAAGGTGAATCTTTCCTTCATAGAGGCGAGTGGGACGTTCGGGCGAGTTGGGTGGGACACGAGCATCTTGGGGTAGGAGGGGTGACAGCCCAGATTGCTAGTCTTTATCTGGATGATCAGGGGACTCCACAGTTGAACTTTCCTTCAGTGGTGGATCGCTTTAGGGACGTCCTTCCAGAAAACTTTTCGGGTTTTCCTCCAGAGCGTGAGGTAGACTTCTCTATTGAGCTCGTGCCAGGAGCGGCACCGGTGTCCATTCCTCCCTATAGGATGGCCACACCTGAGTTGCAGGAGCTCAAGAAGCAGTTGGAGGATCTATAGGTTAATGGTTTCATTCGACCCAGTACTTCTCCTTGGGGTTTTCCTGTTCTGTTTGCGAAGAAGGCAGACGGTACCCTTCGGCTTTGTGTGGATTATCGGAAGATGAACCAGTTGACGGTCAAGAACCGATATCCCTTACCGAGAATTGATGACCTTTTTGATCAGCTTCGAGGATCCTGGGTGTTCTCAAAGATAGACTTGAGGTCTGGTTATTATCAGTTGCACGTTAGACCATCAGATATACCTCTGACAGCCTTCAGAAGCAGGTATGGTCTATACGAGTATACAGTCATGTCATTCGGTCTCACAAACACACCTGCAGTTTTCATGGCACTGATGAACAGAGTGTTCCATCCTTACTTGGACTCTTTTCTCATGGTATTCGTGGAAAATATCTTGGTGTACTCTCACACTCGACATGACCATGCCACAGATCTTGAGATCATTCTGAGTACACTGAGAGAGCATCGTCTTTATGCTAAACTCTTGAAGTGCCACTTCTGGATGGATCAGATTCACTTCTTGGGTCACGTCATCTCAGAGGCATGAGTATTAGTGGAACCATAGAAAGTGAGATCTATAGTTTCCTAGGAGTAGCCAAAGAACATCTTTGAGGTACGGAGTTTCGTAGGGCTGGCTAGATACTACAGACATTTCATTTAGGACTTTTCTCGTCTAGCAGCACCTTTGACAGGTCTGACCAAGAAGGGGGTGAAGTTCTTATGGTCAGATTCTTGTGAGTCAGCCTTTGAGGAGCTGAAAGGGAGGTTGACGTTAGCACCGATACTAGTCTTTCCAGAGCCAGACAAGAGCTACATTGTTTACTGTGATGCTTTGGGTATCGGGCTGGGAGCTGTGCTTATGCAGGGAGATAAAGTCATTGTATACAGGTCTCGGCAGTTGAGGCCACATGAGAGGAACTACCCTACGCATGATCTGGAGTTGGCAGCTGTTGTTCATGCCTTGCGTTGTTGGAGACACTATCTTCTGGGAGAGCACTTTGTGTCTTTCACTGACCACAAGAGTCTCAAGTATATCTTCACACAGCATGATCTAAATCTGAGGCTGCGCAGGTGGGTCGAGTACCTTCAGTATTTTGACTTCGAGATCGCCTATACGCCAGGAAAGGGCAACGCCGTGGAAGATGCGTTGAGTAGGAGAACTTAGATTCGGGCAGTTCAGGAGGCCAGTAGTGAGTGGAAATTGATGGCTCTGTTCTCTGAGATGCATCTGGAGGTGCATTACAGACGGGGACAGACCTTTCTATCTTCTGTAGCTGTTACCTCCACGCTACTTGATCGGGTACGGATGAGGTAGCTATCAGAATCAGAAGGCTTAGTCCTGTGGGAGAGTGTGTCAGGAGGAGACCCTCTTCCTGGATGGAAAGTGGGCGAGGATGAGATCTTGCGTTTCCAGGGACGTGTATGGGTACCAGCAGACATACGTGAGGAGCTGATGCAGGATTTCCATTCCCCTGTTTGGGCAGTTCATCCTGGCATCACCAAAATGTATCAGGACCTTCATCACCAATACTGGTGTCCAGGTATGAAGAAGGATGTTGTTGGTTTTGTCATCAGATGTTTTACTTGTCATCAGGTGAAAGCAGAGCATCAGCGACTAGTGGGGCTTTTACAGCAGTTACCCATTCCGGAGTGGAAGTGGAACGATGTTGCGATGGACTTCGTGACCGGGTTGCCGAGATCACCTTGGGGGAACGATGTTGTCTGGGTTATCGTCGACAGAATTATGAAGGTTTCTCACTTCTTTCCGATCAAGGAAACCTTCAGTGTCGATGATCTGGGAGGACTTTACATCAGGGAGATCGTTCGTCTGCATGGAGTTCCGCGCTCTATTATTTCAGACAGAGATGCGCGCTTTACCTCTCGGTTCTGTAAGGGACTTCAGATGGCCTTGGGTACACAGGTACTTTTGAGTACAGCATATCATCCCCAGACTGATGGCCAGTCTGAGCGCACGATCCAGGTGCTTGAGGATATGCTCCGATCTTGCATCCTTGACTTTGGCGGTTCTTGGGAGAAGCATATTCCTCTGTTGGAGTTCGCCTACAACAACAGTTTCCAGGTGACCATTCAGATGGCGCCATACGAGGCTTTGTACGGTAGGCCATTCCGATCACCCTTATGCAAGCTGGAGGTAGGAGAGGTAGCTTTGTTGGGACCACGTCTTGTTCAGGAGACTTCAGAGCAGATAGAGCTAATTCAGAAGAGGATGGCTACAGTGCAGTCTCGGCAGAAGTCTTATACTGATCAGCGGAGACGACCTCTGGAGTTCGAGGTCGGTGATCAGGTTTTCCTACATGTCACACCGAGGTTGGGACACAAGAGGATTTGGAGACAGGGTAATCTTTCACCGTGGTACGTCGGGCCGTTTGAGGTCTTGGAGAGAGTTGGGTCGGTCGCCTATCGGTTGCAGCTACCTCAGAGGTATCGGTCCATGCAAGACATCTTCCACGTCTCTCAACTCCAATGTTACTTTTCAGACCTGTCTCACATCTTTCAACCCGAGGAAGTCGAGCTTGAATCAGATGCGTCGTTTGAGGAGCATCCTATTCGGATTGTTGATCGTAGTACAAAGGTTCTCCACGGGCGGTCTGTTCCTCTGGTACGAGTGTTATGGCAGCATGGGCGAGTACAGGACATGACCTGGGAGAGGGAGGCCAATGTACGATCGCAATGGCTGTATCTGTTCGAGGTTTCTTCTTCTCTGACTCATTAGGGAAATTTGGGGACGAATTTCTTTAAGAGGGGAAGTTTGTAAGAACCCGGATCTTCTTTTCAGGTACGATTTTCCTTTTTCTGGAGTTTTTGAGAAAAATGAATTTTCTAGAAATTTCGAAAGTACACATTGTGTACTTTCTGAGTACACGCCGTGTACTCTTCCCCATCTCAAAGCCGTGTGCTGGCCGTGTCCGGGCCACACACACGGTGTGTAAGGCTGAGGTGGAGGCCGGTTATTTCGGAGTACGAAAATTCGAATTACACACTGTGTACTCAAAAAGTACATGTCGTGTACTTTCTTTTTTTATTAAACAGTCCGGGGTCGCGTCTAACCCCCATATTCGTCTTCTTCTTCAGTTTTCTACCGTCCGAGGGCGACCGTACAGTTGGATCTTCGACGAACTTCAACCCCACCATCCATTCTCCGATTCGAGCACGGTTAGTTGCATTGGAATCACAGCGGTGAGTTCTTCCTTCTACTTTAGCCTTGTTTCTTGATTCCTCCTCATTTCCAAGTTATCGTGGGATGAAATTTTTGTGTGTTTTCTCAGATCTACGTTATTCTAAGAGGAATATTTCATCGAGGTTCGCGTATATCGGTCTCCTCGGATTGAGGAAGGTGGTTTGTGCCTTTCTGTAGAAAGTTGATGAATGTTATGTGAAAATTCCACCAATACCCGTGAACGGGGTATTGCATGTTTCCTATTTTGCCCTTGTTATTTTCTTACTTTTCTTGATTGCTTTAATAGAGGTTATTGCTTGTGATTAGTGTAATTTATTTGTGCTCAGGTTGCTTTGTCATGCTTGTTTTGCCTGTTGGGCGTTTTTCTAGTTGTCATACCCTATTGTAGGATAGTGGAACTATCTCTTTTGTTACTGTTGATCCTTAGTTGATAGCCAAGTAGTTCTTGAGGTTTACTTGGACGATACACACCCACTGAGCATGTTTAGTTATACTCAGGACTGTGAGAACCTAGACTAGTAGACCAAAGGGAGAATTGATGGAAGGGCTTCTCCAGAGTTTCTTTTAATTACGATGTGAGACCACAGGGGGAATTGACGTTGAGTGCTTCCTGAGAGAGTCTGTAGATCCACGACGTGGGCCACAGGGGGAATTGACATTGAGTGCTTCCCTAGAGAGCCTTTAGCACAATACGAGACTATAGGGGGAATTGATGGTAAGTGATTCCCCAGAGAGTCTGCTTAAATACGTAGCTGGACCAGAGGGGTGAGACTGTGTGTGCCTCCCAGAGGGTTGCTAGTACTTAGAGGTTGAACCATAGGGGTTAGACTGTGAGAGCTACCCAGAGGGTTACCTATTTTTTTCTTGTTGTTGACTGCTTACTTGTGTGCTTTACTTGTTAGAGATGTGGATGGTAGCTGCTTGTGCTTTCCTGTTTACTACTTCTTGTTTGTTTACTGCCATGTACTCATTGACTGTTAGACACAAATATTTGGGTGATTACCTATTGGGATTGTATCTCACACCCTGTTTGGGCCATGCTTTTGGGCCCAAGCAAACTATATTGCTGCAGGTATAGATAAGGGCAAGCGCCCTTCTACTTCGGGATCTTGACTGCATCAGGAGTTGGGGAGCATGGGATAGAGCCGTGGCTCACGATGTTGAGGAGCTTACTTTGTTTTTCTTTTGCACTTGGTTTCAGTTGTATTTCAATACATTGTTGTGTTTGTTGTTTTCCTTAGATACTTGTACCTGCTACATCATTGTCATCATAGTTATATATATTTATATTGCTTCCACTATTGGTTTCTATTGGGTGCATGTTGTTTACTGCTTCCGCTATTTATTGTTGTTTTCTTACCTTGTATACCTTACCGAATGAGGGCATAGTTTTCCCACTGACTCACCAAGTCCCTCGTTGCTAGTCGGCAACCTCTGGCATTCAGGGAAACACGCTTGAGGTCATGTGGTGACCCGGGTACGGGCACCAGTGGAGGGGCTCCGGACTCAGGACGTTACACAAATTACTACTAATTATACCTATTAATTACTAATTATTACTAATTATACCAATTTATTACTAATTATTACTAATTATACCTATTTATTACTAATTATTACTAAAAATACCTATTTATTACTAATTGTTACTATTTATACCTATTTATACCTATTTATACCTATCTATACTTAATTATTATTATTTATTACAATTTATTTCTATTTATACCTATCAATAACTATTTATTACTAATTATTTCTAATTATTACTAATTTTAACAAATTATTACTCATTATTACTGATTATTGCTAATTATTACTAATTAATGCTAATTATTACTTGTTATTCCTAATTATTACTAATAATTACAAATTATACCTAATTACAACTAATTATTACTAATTATGCCTAATTATACCAAATTATTACTAAATATACCTATTTATTACTAATTATACATATTTGTTACTAATTATTACTAATTATACCTAATTATACATATTTATTACTAATTATACCTATTTATTACTAATTATTACTAATTATACCTATTTATTACTAATTATACCTAATTATTACTAATTATTACTAATTATACATAATTATTACTAATTTTTACTAATTTTTACTAATTGTTACTAATCATTACAAGTTATTACAAATTATTAACAATTATTACTAATTATTACTAATTAGGTTTAATTATTACCAATCATTACCAATTAGGTTTAATTATTACTAATTATTACTAATTATACCTAATTATTACTAATTATACCTAATTATTACTAATTATACCTAATTATTACTAATTATTACTAGTTATACAAAATTATACCTATTTATTATGAATTATTACTAATTATTACTAATTTTTACTAATTATACCTAATTATTACTAATTATTACTAAGTATACATATTTATTACTAATTATTACTACTTATTTCTAATTATTACAAATTATTACTTATTATTACTAATTATTACAATTTATTACTAATTATTACTAACTATTACAATTTATTACAAATTACTATTAATTATTACTAATTATTTCTAATTATTACTAATTATTACAATTTATTACTAATTATTACAATTCATTACTAATTATTACAATTTATTACTAATTATTACTAATTATGCCTATTTATTACTAATTATTACTAATTATTACTAATTACTGCTAATTATTACAATTTATTACTAATTATTACTAATTATACCTATTTAATAATAATTATTACAATGTATTACACCTAATTATTTCTAATTATTACTAATTATTACCAATTTTACCTATTTATTACTAATTATTACTAATTATTGCAATTTATTACTAATTATTAGTAATTATTACAATTTAGTTCTAATTATTATTAATTATTACTAAATATTACTAATTATTAGTAATTGTTACTAATTATTACAATTTATTACTAATTATTACTAATTATTACAATTTATTACTAATTATTACAATTTATTACTAATTATTACTAATTATACCTATTTATTACTAATTATTACAATTTATTACTAATTATTATTATTTATTACAATTTATTACTAGTTATTACTAATTATTCCCATTTATTACTAATTATTACAATTTATTACTAATTATTACTAATTGTACCTAATTATTACAAATTATACCTATTTATTTCTAATTATACCTATTTATAACTAATTATTTCTAATTATTACTATTTATTACTATTTATTACTATTTATTACTATTTATTACTATTTATTACTATTTATTACTAATTATTACATATTATTAGTAATTATTACAAATTATTACTAATTATACCTATTTGTTACTAATTATACCAATTTATTAATAATAATACCTATTTATTACTAATTGTACCTAATTATTACAAATTATTACTAATTATTACTAGTTATTACTAGTTATTACTAATTATTATGAATTATTATGAATTATAACAAATTATTATGAATTATTACAAATTATTACAAATCATTGCGAGTTATTATGAATTATTACGAATTATTACGAATTATTATGAATTTGCCCATTTATTATTAATTGTTACTAATTATTACTCATTTTATTAATTATTACTCATTATTACTAATTATACCAGTTTATTACTCATTATTACTAATTATACTGATTTATTACTAATTATACCTATTTATTTCTAATTATACATATTTATTACTAATTATACCTATTTATTACTAATTATACCTATTTATTACTATTTATTCCTATTTATTACTAATTATTACTAATTATTTTTAATTATTTCTAATTATTACTAATTATACCTATTTATTACTAATTATTACTAATTATTACTAATATAGGTATTTATTACTAATTATGACTATTTATTACTAATTATTGATAATTATTGTTAATTATTACTAATTTTTACTAATTTTTACTAATTATACCTATTTATTACTAATCATTGCTAATTATACCTAGTTATTACTAATTATTACTACTTATACCTATTTATTACTAATTATTACTTATTATTGCTAATTATTACTAATTGTGGCTATTTATTACAAATTATTGCTAATTATTACTAATTATACATATTTATTACTAATTATACCTTTTTATTACTAATTATTAATAATTATTACTAATTAATTCTTATTATACCTATTTATTACTAATTATTACTAATTATACCTATTTACTACTAATTATTACTAATTATACCTATTTACTGCTAATTATTACTAATTACTACCTAATTATTACTAATTGATACTAATTTATACCTTATTATTACTAACTATTACTGATTATTTCTAATTATACCTATTTATTACAAATTATTATTAATTATTATTTATTATTCCTAATTATTCCTAGTGATTCCTGATTATTCCTAATTATTCGAATTTATTCGAATTTAATCGAATTTATTCCATTTTAATCGAATTTATTCCATTTTATTACTATTTATTACTAAGTATTGCTAATTATACCTATTTATTACTATTTATTACTAATTATTACTAATTATTATAATTTATTAGTATTTATTACTACTGAAACAACATATTTGTAAAAATAAATAATGCAAAATAAAACTAACTGATTCTAATTTAATTTTATTGTCTCTAATTAACAATAATAATAACTAACATAAAATTAAATGAATTAACTAAAAAATAAAAGTAATAGATAAATACCTTAAAACAAGATCTTTTATGCACTACAAGGTTTGAAAATCGCTCCGATATAATATTTTAAACTTTTTAAAAAAAATAGAGAGAAATTTGAGAGTTCAAAGAGAGAGAGTTGAGAGAGATGTGAATGAAAAAAATAGATGGGGTATATATATGTTAGATTATTTGCGACGGGTGCAATTGCAACGGGATTCTCATCACAGATATTATCCTCTTATTAATTAGGCAGTGACAGTTAAAAAAGTATTTCCAACAGGACCCGTTGCAAATACCTACATGCCGACATAGCATTTGCGACGGGTTATAAATCTTGTCATAAAGAATATTATTTGCAACGGGACCCGTTGCAAATGTTAATCCCCTATTAATTAGGGGGTGGTGGTTAAAAAAGGTATTTGCGACGGGTCTCGTCGCAAATACGAAAACCCTCCTGAGGTTATTTGCAACGAGCGAAAACCACTCATCGCAAATAACCTTCCTGCGGTTTGGCGCACAGCGCGCGCCAAATCATTTGTGACGGGATACCCTCTTCCCATCGCAAATAAATAACTATTTGTGACGGGAAGAATGTCTCATCACAAATAGTCCCCCTGAACATACTATTTGTGATGGGACCCATTTCCATCACAAATGATGAGTTTTTCCATAGTGGGAGAATGATCATGAAGAGAATCAATAAGGTTGTATGGGTAATGGTCATATTGCTAATGATGAAGAGACTATGAATGACATGAGATAGAAGAAGTGTTAAGGAATAAAAATGACAAAGTCTGGTTAATGGTTTAAGAAGGAAGTGGAATAATTGAGTGTTTATGTATTGGAATTCAAGAATAATGTTTTATAAGTACTTTTATGGTATTATGGAATAATGAAACATCTATGGATTGTTCCACTGTAGTTTTTAATTAAGCATTTGAATGTATATTTTGAATGGTACTGGTAACCATGAAAAGTGATTGAGGTGGTAAAGTGATATTTTTGGAGAACACATGATTAAGGGAAAGATAACCCTTAATATGTACATGGTGTTGGGATAATAATGAGATAAAGAGAAGTTTGTTTGTGATAAAATAAATGGTATAGTATTGATAACGTTTGAATTGATTACTAATATGATGACAAGGTGGTTTATGGATTGAGTTTATAGAATTTTTTGATTCATGGTATGAGGAAAGAGTTAATTTTTTAAAGAATACATGTTTTCACTAAGGTTTTATGATAATTCAGGTTATTACCATGTTTCAAGTGAATACATGATGAAGGTATTCACATGTTTGGTATGTGAAAATCAAGATTCACTTTATAGTATGTGGGGATTAATGATAAGTTTGTTTTGGAAATTTAGTGACCCTACTATAAATTTTGAGTTTTGGAAGTGTTATAAGGTTAACCAATTATGGAATGGTTTAAGTTGAAGATTGGATGAGGTTTTTAGATATTAATATATTACTTAACCATATAAAGATTTATGTGCATTGGATAACTTGTGCTAACCATTTTGTTGTGATAACTAGAGACAAAAGAAAGGACGTGTCATCCCATTATGGATTTTATGATCCACTAGTTCTTCAGGCATTACAATTTCAACTTCATTTCTTGGAGTAAGAAATGAAGTGGAGATTGATCAAGGCATGACTAAGAGTGAGATTGTGCTTATGAGATGAAATCAAGTAAGTATATCTTTTCAAATGATTTTGAAATAAAATATAATCCTATTAACATCATTTCTGATGATATCAATGGCCTTTTTCAGACCTATTTGGTCTATGGTTTTATGGTCATTAACCTTATAATGACCAGGTTCTCTATCATTCTCCATCAGAACTTGATAGTTAGAATTCTCTTCCATGCTCATATTTTCACTTTCCACTAATATTATCCTAATCAAAATCCTAGTTTGTGATGATCTTCTCCTTTTACTTTCCCTCATTTTATGAGGAATTTTTATCAACCCTTTTTATGATGTGGGTTTACCAGAAATGAATTTTCATACATCCACCTTTGATTTTCGAAGTGAAATTTAAAATTTACAAGGATATAATTTTTTTTAAAATTCTTGATCGTATCGGGATAGTAGTTTATTGATTGGATATTCCACCAAATCTCTCTCAATTTCATGATGTGTTCCATGTATCTCTCCTGAGGAAGTACTTACTTGATCATTCACATGTACTATACTCAGAGGTCATATCATTGGAGAAATATTTTTTTTATGAATAACAACCGATAGAGATTCTGGATCATAGAGATAATGTTTTATGAAACATTACCACTCACTTGGTTAAGGTTTTTTGGCAAAACCAACAATTTGAAGAAGCTACATGGGAACTTTAGGATGTGATGAGGTAGAGGTATCCTCATCTCTTTGTATCTAAGTGATGAATTTTGAGGGAGAAATCCATTTTAATGGGGGTAGAATGTAACACCCAAAGATTTTATGGTATGTATTTTGTTTAAACTAATTTAATCTCTTCGATAGCTTATGTTTCACATAACACCAAGCTTAAACAAACTCCAAAATATTATTATTTTAACAAGACCATTATAAAATAGTCATTAAATTGATGGGAATGAATAGTATTAACCACATTTTAAAATATATAATTTTCCTACTCATTATTAATCTATTAATTAATTCCTTATGGATATGCACATAATTTTTAGTAAAGTCGTTTTATTCTTCAAATATATGTTTTCTTCAAAAAGAAAATTTTATTGTTTTATATGTGAAAATAAATATAATTAAATTTTTACACTTTTATAAACTTTATTTAATAAAATTAACATCATTTTTTTATTCATAATATCAAAATTATCTTTGTATTAATTATTGAGAATTTTTTGAAAAGTTTAATTTTTCAGTTAATAGTAAAAAATACCAATTTTTATAAAACCCTCATTTTCTTTATTTTTAAAAGTCGTTTTATGATTTTAAATATACCTAAATGTAAATTAATTACTTTTTGTTTAAATATAATATAACTAATTACATTTAAATAATCTGTATACCTTATTTTAGTATAAATACATTTTTAGGCTTAAAAACACATTTTTCCAAAAAATAAATGTTTTTCATTATGTTTTGAAGGTTTAATTTTAAATGTAATTTTGAAACTTATGTATTTTAAATTTTTAAAAATGGATTCTATATTTGGAATTATTAGGTTCAAATTTGGTTATAAGGTCATTTTTATTTTTAGTCATAAAAACATTATTGTGGAAAAAAAAAGATTTACCGTAGTATAGGTAAAATAATGTAGTAGGTTAAAGTTAAAAGGTAAATGCATAAAATACCTAAAAACTACAAAATTAAATGTTTAGTTGATCTATTTATTGACCTTAAAAAACCTTTACAACATTAATTATATATTTAATTCCTTTTAATTAATTCCACCTAAATGTGGTTGTCTTTAAATATAAAATAATCATTATTTAATCACTTAAAATCACCCCTCCTCAAGTATAAATCTCTCTCCTCACCACCCCATTTCTCCTAAAAAACCTTGAATCTATTAAAATATCTAAAAAAACCTCTCCTCCCTACTCTCTCCATGACCAAGTTCCGCTGGTCTCACCTAAAGACCAATTTCAAATTCCTTAAGGGGTCCTTTAAGGAGGTGCTACTCAATGGTAACTTTCCCAAACAACTTATCTTGATTTTTTTCTTTTTATACCCTATCCTCACCTAATTCATCCATAAAGGAATAATTACTCCAGTATCATGTATATAAAATAATTTTATATTTCTGAAGGAATATATTATATCCATTCCTTTTATTACCTCCTCTTATTCAAAGAAACGAAACCATTTTCCAAATTATGGTAGTTAAATGTCTCCAGGGATAATGATTTTTTCCCATTACCACCTTCAAGGCTAGTAATAAAATTATTATTATGGTTAAATAATATTTTAATAGGTATATTATAACCTATATCATGTTCTGGAACTAATATATATACATAATATTAAATAAAAAAACCGGTTCATGATGGTTGGAAAAATCGCCAAATTAAACTAAACATTTATCATTAATAATTTATCAAATGAATCATCCTCATTTAAGAAATAAAAATTATATATGGGATCATTTAAACTTATATAAGTTCATTAATTCCATTTTATTTCACTATTTTATTTTTATTTCTATTTGATAATAAAATCAATAATTATACACAAGTGAACTGACCATGAAGCCATGAAACGAACACACATGAAACAATGAAAATAATGAAATATTATTAATGAATGGGTGATGGTATGTTATAAAATTATCATATAAGGTATTATAAATATTAATATGGTTCTGTAATAAATTAATAACATTATATAAACCTTTATAAAGGAATTTAAAGTATGCACAACTAATGGAAAGTGAGATATAAGGGTTTATCATCTCACTTTTACTTCTGTGAGATATATGCCTTATTCACCACTTATTTCATTTGTGTGGTTAATATAATTCCCTTTGATATATATTATCATTAATATCATTTTCTTCATGTAATTAAATGTTAATTTTATAATTATTACTTTTATGGGGCATATGATTCGACTAATTACAAAGTGGTAAAGAAATTCTTAACCCAATTTTCATTTTTTGGGTTAAACTTCTACTTCATTGATTATGTCATGATAATATTATGTGTGATATGAATTTTGATTATATTGTGTTGTATTTACACTTTTTTAAATGTATTTATATCTTATACACATAATTAATTCATTTTATTAATGCTCACTTCAATGATATGATATTTATAAGGTATTTTATTTTAAAAAAATATCTTTTAAAGTTTACCGTAAAAAATTTTATTCCATGTCCATGTTTTCTAAAAAAAATTATTAAAATGTTTTTAATGTTATCTTATGATTTTTTAGAGTCATTTTTACTCATGTTTGGATTTTTACAAAATATTTTTAAAGGATTCTTTTTTTCATTTTATAAATGAGGTTCTTTATGACTTTTCTCGAAAAAAATAGTGAAGGGATATTTTTATTAACTTATACGACATGATCATCTTTTCCCACCATCATAAAACCTTAATTATTTGATGTTTTGTTTAAAATATTACATGGTTATTTTCAAAGAAAATGTTTTCCTTTATAATTTAACATCTCTTTAAAAATAAATGATTTGAAAATAAAAATGTTATTTTTTTCAAGAATTATTTCAAGTGATATTTTAAAATAATTTTTATCTAAGATGAAATTATTTTATGTTAATTATGATTTACTAGGGATATTATCCAAGTATACTATTATTATTTTTTCTCTATATGCTTTATGTTTATTATGGCATGATGTTTATGAATCTCGTTACTCTTTCAATGATGAAATGTTTATGCAACCCATTTCTTTTCATGGGTTATGATATGATGAATGATTTATGTTCTTAGGGCACACATATGTATGGTTTTCATTATGTTATGTATGGGACCTATATATACCTCTAATGCATTAGTTTCATATGGATAACTCATGAGTAAAAATGTTATGCGTGAACCTGATTACATGCTCAAAAATGTTATGCGTGAACCTGATTATATGTTCAAAAAAGTTATGCATGAACTTGATTTCATGTTCACAATATTATGTGTGAACCTAATTACATGTTCAAAATGTTATTCATATACTTGTATTTCATGTCTATAAGATTATGCGTAGATCTAGTTTCATGTCTATAATTTTATGCAAGGTATTGGTTTCATGTCCTTAACTTGATGAGTGAACCGGTCTCTATTTATACATGTTCACAGTGTTATAAGTTTATGTATATTCCACAATTTCATGTTTCATGTTAGTTTCAGACTCTCATGGATTATTTTATTTGATTATTTTATTATTCATGTCTTATGAACTTTCAGTCTTTATTCCATGACTCAAGATTATGAATCTATGATGTATAGGGTAGAGATTTTCAATGGTTAAGTTCATGCTCATACACCCTTATGCTCATGTTATGCTTGTGTGATTATTTATATCTATTTTGTTTACCCTTACTAGTCATTTAAGTTAACCCTATTCTTATATTTATTTTCCTTGGGATACGAAGGAATGTATTGAGTATGATACGTCAAAAAGGGTTCTAGTTATGAAGGAATAAGTAAGAGAATATGTAGGTGTTTTTTGAACAAGTTGCTTATGTTTCCAAGTTTCCAAAGACACTCAACCCATATGATGATGACATGGTTTTTTTATGTTATGTAATGAATATTCATCTATTTATATGTAATATCTATGTATGAATATAATGGTTTTTTATATGGTTAGTAATTATTACTATTTGTTACTAATTTTTTATAATTATTAGTAATTATTATAAATTAATAATAATTACATTTATATAAAAATTAAAATATATAAAGTAGATAAGTTTGAGAGAATTTAAGAGGATGTGAGAAGGTAATTTATGGAGTAGGATGTTGTTTGGGGCCTTATATTGGTTTGATTAGTTGCGGCAGACTATTTGATATGGAATTTATCACATATATTTCCCACTATAAAAAGTAATGACGGTAGACAAAAAGGTATTTGTAAAAGATCTAAAGATCGATGGAAAATATTACCAACCATATTTATATTTTATTTACTCTACCAACAAATTATTTTCAATGGACACCATTCTCCATTTCAAATAATATTATTTGTAATTGAAAGTTTAATCTGTTGCAATAGTGTATTTAGAAAAAAATGACTATTTGTGACAGAATGAGACCTTCCGTCACAAATAGTATTTTTCTTCCATATGGTGCACATTTCCATTGAGATTAAATATGTTTGAGTTTTAACCTTACATAATTTTCCTATATACCTCATCAAGATAGGAATAAAATCCCATATAGTTTGAGTTAAACAATTTAAGTTCATGTGATAGGAATTTACCATGTGGTCTAGCGTCGTGTGATAAAGCCATCTATGGGGACATTTGAATATTTTACATCGAGGCTTGATCCTTGGAGAGGCATCATAAGTATCCTATTTATATAGGAATAATATTCCACATAGTTCTAATGTTGAAGAAATTTTTTTCATAAAATTTGAGTCAACATAGGATTGAGAGGGGTTTATACATACCGGGCTTCCTGAAGATGTTTCATTAGGAATATAGAACTGTAAAGAAAAGTAAGATATGTAATTGGATTGAGCCTAAAAACGAGGCCCATAATAGATGAATTTCCAACATATTTATAGTATAATAATCACATATCTCTAGTCCCACATGATTCGTGCTCAGTGTGAAATAAAAGAGATAGAAAAAGATCAGACACATTGAATGTTATTATAAGATTATATTTTAATGGGGCTTAAAAACTAAGGATTTCCTAAGAGGAATATATTTATGAGTCCCATGGAGAGTATATCTCTACAATAGAATACATCATATTTCAAAAGTAATATTGTAATATGAAACCTATTTGGGGTATTTGATAATTATTTCATGGAGGAATTATGATATTTATGGGTAATATGGACACGTGGAAAGATAGTAAATAGAAATATATTAGATATGGATAAGAATTAGATTCTACATTGTTTATAAGATTCTATACTACTGGTGGGTAAGGATGTATAATTGAACTCGTGAGAATATTTCCTTAGGAGTTAGAAAATATTAGGGACTTACACTAAGGTGGATTCCATTCAGGGATACAAAATCATAGCAGAAAAAGAAAATAGAGACTTGAGAGGTTCAAGTGGAACATTTTTAGAAGTAGGACTCGTCTTGTTTATATGGGGATTGGGAAACCACATGAAGACCATGGTTCATGCGATCACGTAAAGTAGTTATCATCATGCACTCAGGTAAAGGAGTAGGGGTCATGTGATCACATGAAGATGATGGGGACATGCGGTCACATAAAGAAAATGGTGTCTCATTACCGCATAAAGGCAAGGGGTAAGGTGATAATGTAACCAATATTAGGTTAGGTGACCATACAATAGGATCTTGTGGCCAAGAGGTCATTATACAATCACTTGATCATGGGACTATCATGTGATTTTCACTTACTTTGGTAGTCATGAGGCCAGGGCTTGTTTAAACAGTATATTATATTGAAAAATGGTCACCCCTTTTACTAGGTCTCTATCATTTTAATTTACTCATCAAAATTGAAAATGTGAGACTTTGAAGTCATGTGACTCTCCTTATTTATCCTATTGTCGCATGTGAGCCTCTATCTGTCAATCGTGCTCCTTGTCTATCAATTGTGTCTCATTTTTTTTCAAGTGGGGTTTTTTATAGGTGTTGGCTTCCTATATCTAGGTCACTTCATAAGGAAGGCAATCCACATCCACAGATTTGAGCCAGTAGAATAATTCCATGTAATTCATCCTACATTTGTGTGCTTCATGTGAACTTGTCCACGTGACATTGATAATGTCTCTGGTGTATCACATGATTAAGAATGATCTCAAAAAATTTCCATCATGGATATCCTCTCTTAAGTGTATCTCATGAACCATTTGGAGTTACATGATCACACATCTCCGGAGAATCACATGATGAAGATAGACCACAACTCAGACTATCATGGAAAAACTCTATAAATTGGATCACATGAAGTTATTGGGGTTATATGATTGAATACCTTTAGTTCATCGCATGATGAGGAGTAACCAAAAGTTCATTCCGTCATGGACAACCCCCTTTAAACTAGTCATCTAAATTGGTTGGGGTTACATGATCATGCATCCTTAGGGGTTTCGCATAAATATTTAAAGGTTACGTGACTGTGTAACCAGATCACATGGCCCCCAAGGTGCCATAAAATCCATACATGAGGTGTTTTATCCATTCTATGTTCATTTTATACCAAAATAGTACTTGTAATTTGGGTGTTTTCACTACCTTTTCTTATCAATGTTCATCTGGAATAAATCAAAAATATACGTTCACTTTTTATTTTTTATGCCTCCATTGATACCCAAAAGTAATTCCTAGGACTCTAATTATGGGCCTAATGTGATGTAATGGTGATTTTGTGGATGCCCGAAGGTGATTCCTAAGATCTATCTTTTGATCCACATGTGATATAGATGTGATACGACTGATGATATGATGTTCTCATTGATGGCCAAATGTGCTTCGTAAGATTTGGATGTTGAGTCACGTAATAATGATTGGGATTCCATGATTCAACCTAGGTTCTATATGGGATTACTTAAATTACATAGGTCCCTAGGGTTCCTATCATGTCTTGGATATAATAATTCAGGCTTGGGGGTTGTAAACACTATTATTATTATTATGAGATCCCCAGGTCATCCCTAGGATCTAGCCATTAGAGCTTGATGATATTATTAGTTCTTGATTAGGATGCCCAGGATGTATGGTATCTGGGAATTTGGCATGGTGACATGGAGGATTACTTTGGTTAGTGACTATTAGAGATTCTTGGGAATTAGATATGAGACACTCATTATACTTGGAGTTTGGAGCAATTCCTAGGATGCTTTGGATCTAGCTGTTGAGCCATTCATGATGACTTTTCAGCCATATAATCCTAAGCATTAGGGTTGTATGGTTTATACCCTATAATATGGTATTTATATGGTTTGCATGATATTTTTATGTACTTAGATACACCCCGAAACTGGTTAATGTAGGTATGGTTAATCGAGGTTCTATACTTAAGGATCAAGGATGGTTTATTTATTTCCTATAGTTTATTTATTTTTCAGCTTATCATGTCACATGCCCATATCACTATATTATTAGTTTAGTATGATACCATGTTTATGGTTCCCTACTGAGTTATGTACTCACACCCTATTTGGGCCACCATTATACTTGGATACCCGAGCAGACTCTCTCTTATTTCAAGTACAGGTTGGGAAGAGGCTCATATTTTTATCATCAAGATAGATAGCTCAAACACAAGAAATTGAAATGAAGTATGGATATGAGTATTATTAGAGCCTCACATCCTTTTTCTCTTATACATTTTATTTTTTATATGTGGTTGGGCCAATGGGAATTCTTCCTTGACTACTTGTATGAATGATTTCCATTTTATTATATCATGTTCAATTTATTTATTATTCTTCATACTCTGATGTTTATATATTGTGTGTGATACTTGGTTATTTTTCTTATTGATTGTGCACTCTGATATATGGGGTATAGTCTCCCCATAGTACATCCTTAGACTCCCACTGATAGTCATCATCCTCTTGCATTTGGGAAGGCACATATGAGGTCATGTGGTGAATCAGATTGGGGAACTAGTTGAGTGGCCTCTGGACTAAGTAATTACACTTATTATCATGCTTTGTTTTATTTACTAATTTGGTATAGTTCACATTGATCATTTGGGGATGATTCAGTTCATAATATCCAAAAATGTATGGTATATTTATAATGTTCAATGGTCTTAGTAAAATGTTTCATAAAATCCAATAAATTCATGAATAGGTTCTATATCATTCCAAAAGTAAAGAGTTTCAATATTTTATCAAACTGTTACCATCCTGAAAACATTCCTCGATAAGCCTATTTTTTATTGTTAGAAATAGCTATATTTTTTTACTTTTACATTCATTGTTATAATGGATAATTTACCATTCCATAATCATAATAATAATCACAATAATAATCATAAAATTAATTAAATACTAATGTTATATTTAATCATAAAATCAATTTTCAATAGTAACCAATTTATTTAGTAAAAAAATATAATTCTTCAAAAAGAAAATATTTTTAGCGTTAATTGAATTTATTCTTATCATTTAAACTTTAGTACTTATTTCATAGGCATTATTAAATGAATTTGTGTTAAGGAAAACCATTATACATAGGTTTCATAATTTGGTTACTTCTATTCATAATGGTTAATCCAACAGCTAGGTTATATCGGTCATATTAAAATAATAATATTTTTATTGTATATCTTGTTTCATTTAAGCTTGGTGTTGAACTATAGTATTATTTAAAGGATAAATACATATTTGATTCATGGGTTGTTACATTATCCCCTCTTATAAAAATTTTGACCTCAAAATTTGAATTTATTCACTTCAAAATGAATATATCTTTACATAGGTATAATCTTAAATGTATATTTTATCATCATAAGGAATTTTTAAGTTTCTAAAAAACAACTTAGTACCACTTAATTATTTATAAAACCATGTATGTACCATTATATGAATTATGCTTGTGAATAGGGTTCCAAAAGAATATCTTAATAGTTGAGCACTATTTTCCACATAAGACTAAATATATTTACCTTTCTCTTGTTTGATTTGAGGAATTTTTTTGCTATCAAGATTTAGAATATGATAAAATTTACTTACTTGGTTTATTTCTATTCCATAATTACAATTTCATTCATTGATTGTGTTTTGAGTAGTTTTCCACCTCTACTTCATCTCATGTTCTAAATGATAAAATATATATTATAAATTTTTGATGCCTGGAGTAATAAAATTAAATTTTAATGGATCAAAATATCCAAAAAAGTGATGAAATTTTATTCTTATAGTCTCTAGTCATTTATTAAAACAAAAAATGGTTAGCACATGTACAGATAATACCCAAATGAAATATGAATAAACAATTATATAAAGAAACATTACATTATTGTCCAAAGAAACAATAATATCCAAAGTTTAACATAAATCAATCTATAAATAACTAACCTTAAAAATATTAAAAATATTCTTGACCAAGATTGAAACCCAAAAAAACAGAAATATTTGATCACATACTCTTCCAAAATTAAATTAACATTTAGATCCCAAATTATTAAACCTAAATAATCATAAAAAATCCTTCATACTATATCTTAAACCTAAAAATCATGGAAACCTATATTCACAAAATCTAAATTAACCTTTTTATCCAAACAACACTAATATCATACCTTAATCATATATACTCGCAAAAATATATAAATCATTTCCCAAAATAACCTGAATTTCCTTTTCACCAAATTAATTTTAAATCCTTAAGGTAATACATACTGCTCAAATTATATTAAAAATAAAAATTAAACAATTTTACCTATTAACCATAATTACTCTAACATCAAATCCAAAATAATATATTCAAATAATTCATAATTGTTCAAAGATAAAATTTTAATTAACCAAAGAATATCTCGTGGGATTGTTAAACTAGTTGTGCAGTTAGTTCCACTTATTGTGTACCAAGTAAAGATCGAGTTAATACCCAGCCAAACTTTTTAAGGTTATTACCCATAGGTGTTTCTATTCCATAGCATGCATCCACATTTTTTTATCCAGACCGAGACATTATTTCTCAGAAACAACACACTCTTTACATTACCAAAATTTTTGCATGTTTTCCAATACATAAACCTATCCCTAACTTTTTTCTAAAATTTTCTCATCCTAATCCATAAACAACATAAAATAACATATCAATTAATATCACCCAAAAATTAAATCACATAACATCCCAAAGGGTTTTTTATACCTCAATCATCTCCTAAAAATCATTATTCGCCTTAAATTCCCATCACATAAAACCTCAAAAGGGTATTTATGCCTTTAAACTTATGATTGAATTTAAACTTATTAACCCATTATATTATCTAAAACTAATAAAATAACATCATATGATAATATATAATTCTATAAAGTTATCTAAACGTTATATTTATACCAATTGTAGCACCTTGAACCCACACCCTTGGGTCTAAAGTTAAAATATATTCTTTACATATTGGATTCGATACCAACTGGTGCAACCCAATTTTAACCATCCATAATTAAAAATTTAAAAGTAAAAATTGAGAAAAATATGTATTGAAGATATTTTAGGTTTATAATTTTAGAGAGTTGGGGAAATAAATTTTTTTAACAAAACCCATGTATATCTTATCAAATGGGAATTTTTTCTGCTATACCCAAATTTTCTTATTTCATAATAGGTCTTAAATAGATCCCACAATATTCACCATATATGATACTATAATAAACATATAATATGTAATATATTTATTCATAACTTGGGGAAAAAGAAACATAATAAGGGTTAACTCATATACTTATTAAGGGAAAGCTTACATCTAGAGATGTTATAGTATAAATAAGGCATGAATAATGTGGAAAGTATAAAAGATAATAAAATAATGTCATGTAACTAATAAAATGGTCTTGAAATATATCCATGAATAAAAATATAAACTATTTAATGGATAAAAATAATATATTCCATTGTGATGGAATGCATAATTTCAGGTATCATAAACATATTGTCAAGGCCTCTTTCTAAGATATCATAAATAATTGGGCAAGCATACACCAAATACCAAGACTAGTTTGTATCATAATATCTATTAATTAATCAATGGGATATCTAATATCAAGTCCCACCTATTCAAATACTTAATCCAATTATTTCATCATATGAAATAAATAAATAAAATTCAATACATATACATCATGCCTTGGTAATAAGCATTTATATTGGAAAACTAGCATACAAAATGTCATTATTTCCCCAGTAAATTTTAAGACTTCATTAGTAGTCAACAATAATCCATATATAACTAAAAAATATATGTATTTTTAATGTTTCCCTAGTCAATAAATGATCTATATTTATTAGTAAACACCCCCAATCTAATTTATATAAAATGGGGTTTTTAAACCATATAGAGTAATGGGTATACGACTAAGTAAAAAATTGAAATGATATAGAATACATACATGATAATAAAAAACATATACATTAATAATATTATAAATTCATCAAAAATTCAGTTGTTTTGATAGGGATAATTCCCTTGTAAAATTGATAAGATAATGGAAACAAAAATTTTAAAAAGAATTTACCTTAATGATTTTTTAAAAACAAATTTATAAATAAATTTCAAAACTCTTTTATGAGGTGTCAATAATACATTTAAAACATTATTTATAAAATAATTTAAAATAATTTAATCTTAAAAAACTATACTTAAGTAAGAAAATGTGTAGTGAAAGATAAAAATACATATAAGTGGAGAGAAATACCTTTCAAAACATTAAGAAAATAATAACCTTTTCCTTTGAAAAATTCATATAATAATGTAAATAGATAATACTTTGAAATACCATCAAAACTTGGATAATAAATTAAATCATAAATAAGGTTCATTTTGGTGGGAAAATTCATTCATGTAGAAAACCTTTAAAAATAGATTCTTTTCACTCTTTTGTAAAGAAAGTCAAAAATGGATTGTTTTGAAAACATTAAAAGGATTCATTTTAAAAAAATTAATATAAATTAAAGATAACAAAATTAAACTTTATAAATAATTTAATTATATAAATTAAGTTTATTAAAATAAAATAATGAATATTTATATGTAATAGAAATGTTCTCGGCCAAAAAAGAGAAATAATGTCAGATTTTCTTATAAACAAATTTCAGTGGATTTGAGTACTAAAGAGGGGGTAAATGTAAATAATAATTTTAAACCATATAAATATCCATAGTATGATAAAATGTATGGGTTTATAATAGAAATATAATATAATTATCCTAAATAAGATTCAATCATAAACAATCCCTATTAAAAGTGAGATTAAAACATAAACCCTTACAGCTTTGGTAACTTCTGAATCAAAGGCCATAAAAATTTAGAACATGATATGTTTCTAAAAATACCATTAAATACATCAAATATTATTTCAAAATACATTCATGGTTAATTAATTACATCATATAAAGTATATTAGGTTCGTAGTATAAAATATATCTCAATAGAGTGGAATTGAGATGAAAACCCCTTATAAAGATCATAACATTTGATTTAATAATCAATCAAGGAATTTATTATGTGAAATAAATATAAATTCACACAATAAAAGTTTAAATATAATATAAAACAATAAAATTTTATAACAAACATAATCTTGGTAAAACATAGTATACGAAGAAGTGATATGACTCGATGAAAAGATATTGATTTATGAATCTCTTACCTTGAGTCTTAACTTGCCTCATACATCGACTAAATTTCTGAATAATAAAATTATATTAATTATATAATTTATTTATAACATTTTTTATGTCTATTAACTTATTATTATCCCTTATTATTATGTTTTTTCATTTATAAATTCAGTATAGTTCACATCGGTCATTTTGGGATCATTCATTTCATAATATTCAAACATGTACAATATATATATATATAATGGTCAATCGTATTAGTACAATAGTTTCATAAACTCTATAAGAGTACTGAATAAGTTTATATCATTCCAAAATTAATAAATTTCAACAAGTTATCAAATTATTACCATCCCAAAAAACCTTCCTCAATAAGCCTAATTTTTATGGTTAGAAATAACCATGTTTGTTTTCTATTACTTTCATTGTAATGATAGATTATTTACCATTATAGAATCATAATCATAAAATTAATTTAATATTAATGTTATATTAAATCATAAAATCAATTTTCAATAATACCCATGAGATACTTAAATTCATGAAAACACCACCGTTCACATAGGTTGTGTAAAACCACCATGATGAGAGATGTTTTCCAAAAGTGTTAAAAAGAATGGTAAGTTAGTAAATATGTGTGTTTTAGAAAATAAATTAGGTAATACATAAGACAATGATTTGTGATAAATTTTGATTTATTACTTTCATTATTGAAAAAGTAATAAGATAAATAAAATGAAACGATCATCTTTCAAAAACCTATATTTTGAAATAATAATGGTTTATAGAGGAGAGTTTGTGGATAGATAATAAGATGTCCCCTATCATCAGTTGATCAAATAGATTCTAATACCATATAAATATAATCATATAAGAAAAATAATTTAAGGTTTACAAAGTTCCCAAGAATGTGTACACCACTGAGAAGGGGGTTAAATTTGTGGTGATCTTTTACAATTTACTTTCTCTTTAAATTAACCTCTAAAACTTGTTGAATTTTTGATCCTCTAAACTTTATAACTCAACCAAATTCATATTAAAAGATAAGAAAATAAATTAAGCCACACAATATTTTATAAGTTTCTCTCCCAATGTGGGTGATTGTGTCCTTACTGTGTTGACTCCTGTTGGACCATGAATATCCACTATATAATGAAGTGAATATGAATTATCCAAATCCTATCAGGATCCTTATATATCTCAATATATAATTACACTATATCCCACTATTTTCAAAATTTATTTATATTTCCAGGCCAAAGAAAAATAAAACTTGAAATCTTCTCACAAAACTTTGTCTTGAGGTTCTATGTCTAGTACACTTGGTCCATTTCACCTCTATCAGGTGCACCTCATTCTCTGTCTAATATTCCTCCATCTGATGCACCTCAATTTAGTGTTCCTATTTCCAGTAACTCTATCTAATATGCCTATTTCTGGTAGTTCTATATGGTACCTCTTCTTCCACTAAATTTTGGAATCGAATTTCTTCATTGAAGTTTCCTTGAGTCTCAGGATCAAAAATCTTGTTCAAAACTTCCTCAAATTACAGCTAGTTTTATTAAAATTGAAATAACAGCTCAATATCATCACAATTTATTTATAGTGTATTAACATGAAGACATATATTTTTAATACACCATAAGAACTTCTCTATATGATTCCTTTATAAGTACTTCTCTGTCTAAAAACTCTTTGTATGGTCCTACCTTGTTCAGTTCTTCTTGGTATAATCATCTTTCTCTAGCATACCTTGGATTCCTCCTTCTAGTTATCTTTACATGTTTCCTCTATCTGTTGTACTCACTGAAGATTATCCATCTTGATCTATATAATAAGTTGGCATAGCATCATCAGTTCATCCTGTGTCCACTCAAACTTCATATAGATCTCGGTCCACTAAACTCAGTCTGGTGAATTCACAATATTTTTTTCCAATACTCTTCCATCTAAAAAAACCTCAATAGTTTTTCCAATTGAACTTCTATAATAATTAGTTTGATAACTATGTACTCCTTTGTATGGTCTAATCCTTCAAGTAACTATCACACTTCTCTGTCCAATCCTTGGCTGAAACTTCATCACATCATAGCTTTAACTTTGTATAGCTACAAATATAACCTGGTAAATAAAACTTGTTTAACATCAATACTCTCACCATCCTATATACTTCATAAAACTATATTTGAAATTAATTCATTCTTCAAACATTATATAGTTTTTGACTTTATAATTTTATAACTTTAACTTCATACTAGATATCTCTATTAGGAAACTTCATCTTGAATCATGAGAAATTTTTAGTAATAATGATATTAGAAACATTGAAGTCCATCGTAACATCATCTAACTTGGTATTATTATAAAATCAAACTCCTTATAATAGACAACAACTCATTTTCCAAAAACAAAAAACAATCCACAAATAAGATATTGACAATAAATTCAATAATAATTAAAAATCAACTTAAAATATATTCAATATCCCACTTTGTATTTATTGGAAACATAATTAAAAACTCTTTTCTCAACTTTAATCAAACTAAAACCTTTCTCATAGAGAATGTCCTGACACCACACTATGAGACTATGCAATGTTTTTTAATATATTTTATCCCTTGGTGATAATAAATTTTACAAAAAAGATATTTATAAACTCCCTCTAAATCATCTCAACATCTAGAATTGTTATTTATAGTACTTTTCCCCAGTCCCCCTTTTTATGATAACAACATCTTTGGATTCACAAAATATAGAGTACATATTTTTACTTCTTCTACCCCTTTTTCAACAGAAACCAAAGGATCATGTGGGTGGTACCATAAGAACTTTCTTAAGTCGATGTTGGAGGATAAACATATAGTTTCATCCTCAATTCATCAAATATTTCCCTTAGAATGCCTTCAATGAAAATTTCAGATATTTTATTTTTCATTGAAATATACTCAAGCATTATATCTCTACTAGTAACTTTCTCCTTAATTAAATGATACTTAATATCAATGTCCTTTTATATAGAATGTTGCACAGGATTTTTAGAGAGATAAATGGAACATGGATTATCAAAAATAATCTTCAATATTTTTTCAAAATTCATCTCAAATATTCTATCTAAACTTTCATCCACATCATTTGTGAAAATTCTCAGGCGGAGGCAACATATTCTTCTTCAATTGTACACAACGTAACAGAACTTTGTTTTTTACTATACCATCTCACAAAACTTTCTACCAAGAATAAAGTTCATCCTAATGTTGATTTTTAATCATTACAATATCCAGACCAATCGACATCAGTAAAACCAAAAAAAATAACTCACTACTTCATAGATATATCAAGACACAGTTTGATGTTCCTTTTATATACCCAAGGATTCCTTTTTCCACCCTAATTTGCAATTACTTTGGATCACTCTGATATCTTTCACAAAAATTTAAATCATATAAAAATTTTGGTCTTGAAGTAGTAATATGGTGTAAAATTCTAATCAACTTTTGAAAGTCCTTCTAATTTACACTTTTCCCAGCTTCATCTTTACTCATCTTCATGCCAATAGAAATTTGAGTAGTAACTTCCTTCAAATATTCCATGAAAAAAATTTATAATAACTACTAGGAATACTTTTCTTATGATAAGAAGATATATATTCCTTTATATATATCTTTTAATCCCCCAAAAAATCAAACTTGTAGTTCAAAGTGCTTTAATGGTCCAAATCAGGGTGCTTTCAGTTATCGAGGAACTTTTAGCTAGAAGTGTTGGGGTGACTTAACTTGGTTCACATAAAGGTTTAACTAGCTAAGAAGGACTTGGTGTAAATGGGAGGCAAGAAAGTCTTTATTTGGAATTTCATAATTTGGGAGTTCACTCAACAGATCAAGGAACTTTGAGTTAATACAGTTGGAAAGTTATGCATACCTAAAACCATTCAATTAACTTGTCAGGGCCAAGTTTGGGCTATGAGAAGGGGATATAGTTCCTTTTAACTAAAATATCTATACAACATGATATTTAAAAATTAATTTTGATGGATATAAGGTTTTTAAAAAATAGTGGGAGATTAATAAAATTTAATAAAATTTAAATTTATTAATCTGATTCGGTAATAAAGTACTAATTATCTGCTGTTAATTTTTTATAAATGGAAAACCACATGACTTTGACCATATCCTTGGGATTCATAGTATAAAAGGATAAACTTATCATTATAATGAATTTATAGTAATTATATAGGTGTTTACACATTATATTATTCCATGAATAGAAATTATATTTTCTGGAAACCCCACTTCCCGAGTCACTTGCTAAAAAGGTTAGTGAAGAAGAAGTATATATCTACTTAAATCATATGGATGACACAATGTATGTCCAATGTTTCATGTTATTCCCCATGTCTAGTGAGATTATAAAGTAATATGGGGACATGGATGTATATAGAATCATTTCTCTCCTTCATGATCTTTATTAGGAGAAGGAGACACAAGAGAGATATGAGATATCCAACCCATTATTCACATTCAATATTAGAGAGTCAGCATCAGCTTGGCTTTATGTAGTCAATATGATTGGATATATAGAATACTTATACATCTTAGGTTTTTATATCCTTGATGAATTGCACACATATCTCATTCTATCTTCACTACCTAAAACATCTTCCAATTTTATTGTGAATTACAATATGATCAATAGTGAGAATACTGTTTTGGAACTTTTTACACTTATTTTCCAAGTTGATAAAGTCATGGGGTGTGAAAAAATCACGGTCTTTATGGTGAATAAGAAAATTAAATACAAGTAAAAGGTTATAAAGAATCATTCTAATTATAAGGCTCCATAGAACCATCCTTATAAAAAGAAGAACATTTAGTGGTAAGAAAAGGAGAATAATATGATGTGTTTTGTATATAGCAAGCAAGGATGTTGGAAGAGGAATTTAACCCATCAAAAGAAGCAAAGTTAATCTTAAAGTGTGTTTTTTATTGAGTGTAATATTTCTATATCTAAAATTTGGGTATTAGATATTGAATGTGGTGCTCAAATTTATATCAAAATATAGGATCCAAGTATATTTAGGAAGGTTTCCAAAGGCGAGGTTAATCTACAGGTTACCAATATACCAAGGATAGATACTCTATCCATTGGATAATACCACCTCACATTTCCAACATGAATGATTTTAGTTTTAAATAACTATTATCATGTGCCCAGTGTTACTAAGAACATCATTTCTTTTTTATATATGAATGGATTTTTTTTCAGTTTTGGAAATAAGAGTTTCTAATTTTATAAAGATAATATATTTTATCATATGTCACAAATGAATAGTAGTATTTATGTATTAAATTAATAAAAAAATATTTTCAATTGATAATGAATCAAATTTATGTGACCCATTTAACACCTAGATAGGGAATCACTATCTTGATCATCTAAATGGAAATTATTTGATAAAGCTCTATTAGTATGGTTACCTAGAATATTTTGAGCTTAACACACTTGAAAGATGTTGTACTTCTTTGTAAGTTAAGATGACCAAACCATCATTTTTTAGTGAAGGTAAAAGGGTCACAGAGATTCTAGAATTAGTACACAGTAATGTGTGTAGAACTTTTCACGTAGAAGATAGAGGTGGATTCTCATGATTTATGAATTTTAATAAAAAATTGAGTAGGTATAGTTACTTCTACTTGATGAGGAATAAGTTTGAATCCTTTGAGAAGTTCAAGTTTTTCAAGTATGAATTTGAGAATTATATTGGTAAGAAGATAAAGAATCTTCAATCGAATCAAGGTGGTGAATATTGTAACCGATGGTTTGTCAATATTCTATAGAAGTATGACATTTTATCTAAACTCAATCCTCCTTATACAAAATAATGGAATAGTTTTAGTGAAAATAGAAAACGTACCTTTCTGGACACGATAATGTCGATGATGAGTCATGCAATACTTCCATTATCCTTTTGGGGATATGAAATACACACAAAAACATATAAACTAAAATGAGTACCAACTAAAGTGTAAAATGGTATTACTTTTGAGTTATATATTGGAAAGAAACTTGTTTGTCATGTATTCTTGCATGGGGTGAGAGGTGATTTTCAAGGCTAGTTCAAGAAATAAACTGACACCCTGGGTCATGAAATTTATCTTCCTAGGTTACCCTAAGGAAACAAGGGGATATTTCCTATATGATACCTTAGATAAAATGGTTATAGTTTATAGTAAAGTTGTAGTCCTTGAGAGTAAATTCATACTAAGGAAAGATATTAGAAGCAAGATCAACTTCTAGGAAGTTGATGCATGAGATACGTAAGAGTTGGTATGAGAACAGACTCCACAGTTCATTGTAAAAGATGTAGTTCCTAAAACACAAGTACTACGTAGAAGCACCATAAGGGTTAGAAAACTAGAAATAAATTTTTTTTTCTAGTCACATAAGATGGTGAATCATTAATGGTTGACAATAATGACCCTCTATCCTATAAGGAGGTGATATATAACTCAAAAGGTGTAAAATTATAAGAATCCATGAACTCTGAGATGGATTCCATATAATAAAATTGTGTGTGGGTTTTGGATGATCCACCAACAAATGTAAACCATGTTGGGTGTAAATGGGTATTAAAGAGAAATATGGGCATAAAAGGTTAGGTTGGTTCCTATAAAGTATTACAAGTGGCTAAAGGTTTCAGACAATGTCCGAGCATAGACTATTATGAAACCTTTTTCTATAGTTTTCATGCTTAAATCCATCATAATTATTCTTGTCATTACAGCTTAACATGACTATGAGATTTGGAATATGGATGTTAAAACTACTTTCCTTAATGGTAACCTTTAGTAATGTATGTATATGACACAACTAGAAGGGTTTGTAACTCCATAGAATGATAAAAAGGTATGAAAGTTTCATAGATTAATTTGTGGATTAAATCAAGTATCCATGTCATAAAAAAATGGATTAGATGAATCTATAAAATAATTTGGTTTCATTAAGAAACAATGTGATCCATGTGTTTATAATAAATTTAGTAGGAGTACATTCATTTTCATAGTAGTATATATTGATGAAATATTACTAATTGGAAATGAGATACCAGCCTTATAAGAGGTTAATTAATGGTTGAACATGTGATTCTCTATCAAGGACTTAGGGGAATTAGCCTAAATTATAGGGATCAATATCACGCGTGATAGACCAAGTGGCATATTAGACTAAGACAAAGTATATTCATTAACCAGATACTGAAGAGGTATAGTCTAGAAAATTCTAAGAGGGGATTAGATATAGTGTCACACGGTATACATCTTTCTATGAATATGTGTCCTCAAACACGGTACAAAAGAGATAGAATGAATAACATCCCATACACTTCTAGAATAGGATCTATCATGTATTCCATGTTATGTATGATGATAGATATTGATTATTATTTAATCATAATTGGTAGATATCAAGAGGATCTAGGTAAACAACATTGGGTTTTTATTAATCTTATCCTTAATTATCTAAGGTGAACTAAAGATATGTTCTTGGTGTATGGAGGATATGAAGAGCCAGTCATCAGGGGTTATACAAATGCTAACATTCAAAGATATTAGGATGATCTAAAATTACAATTAGGAAATTTATTTAGTCTCAATAGAGGATTTTTGAGCTGGAAGAGTTCAAAGTAGCCAATTATTGTTGATTTTACAATGGATTATAAGTACATTGTGTCTACTTATATAGATAAGTAATCTATTTGGATACATAAATTTTTCCAAGAGCTTGATGTGGTGATAAGAAATAAAGTACTTATCAAAATTTATTATGATAACATTATAGTGGTGGCTCTTTCTAAAGATCCAAGGTCACATAAAAGTAAAATAATATACTTTGAACATTTCATCTATTGATGAATTCTTCTTAATAAGGTTATGCCACAGTGAGAAGAGTATCCATGGAGGAAAACGTGGTGAACCCCTTGATGAAGTCACTATCTCAGTAGAGGCATGAGTATCATGTGAGAGATAGCAGATTGATGATTGTTAAGATTTTACTATAGTGTAAGTGAGAGCCTGTTGAAGTTGGTTCCCTAAAAAACTTATAATTACTTGATGATTACATGCATTCATTTCCTTGAATATTAATGAATTTTCTTATAAAATCATGATTTTTCCTCTACATAAAATAGTATGTGATAATGTCCTATAAATATTTATCATGCTAAAAAGATATAGTGGTTCCCTACTATGATGAGAACCTGAAGGGTCCATGATAGTATTCTTGAATATATATACTATAGTTGGATGATATCATTTTATGGGACACAAATTATATAGGATAAAGGGTGTAAACTCATAAGACTTTGATGAACTCTCTCATGGTTTGCACCCTTGGTAATTTCCATAGAAAGAGATTATGAGATCAAGACCAACTAATATGGAATACAAATTTATATGTGTCATTGGATGTTCCTATTTACAGACATGTTTATTGATCCTTATAATTTAATATTATCATTAATGAATTATATAAGTCATTCACTTTGATGTATTTATGAAAATTGTGATGATATATTCTCATGGAAAAGTAGGATACGTTAGGTGCATCATGAGTGATTTTTCATTAATGAATAATATGAGAAAGGATTTATCCCTTCAATCCCTTGATAAAAGTTGATATCTTAGGACATTTTATGTGAATGGAACTGCTTGGATAAATCCATGGACATGGTTTTTTGTGAGAGTTTTATTTTCTATAAATTCAAAGAAAGAGACATCAAGCACATATGTTGATGACACTAGTATACAACTTGCTTGATTAGAGGTATCATGAAAAAGGAATTATATTACACAATGGGCATTCATAAGAGGTTTTGTATTGTTTTGACATTAAATTATTTCTATATGGGTGTCTTGGAATGTTTTTAAATATTGAATTTGGACTTTAGTAATTTCCACATATTTCCATTAGGAAAGAGGCCTAGAGGGTCACACACTAAGTGTATCCATAATCTCAGTTAAATTCAATGTTGAATTTAATAAGTTAGAATAAATATTATTCTTAATTTTTGGTTTAATTGTTTTTTAGTTTTGGTTGATCTCAAAGATTTAATCACAAGTTATTTGAAATATTTTTTGAGTTAAATAATAATAAATATTTATTTTCAAGGTTTGTCGAATATAATTTTTATTATATTTATTGATAAATAATTAAGTGTTATTTATTTATTAAATAAATAGTCTTTATTAAAGGTTCGGTAAATATTGGGTAGGATAAGAAGACCGAGTTTAATGGTTTTATTAGAAATGATGTAAATGATATTTATTCATTCTTAAGTGATGTACATGTTAAGTGAATACTAATTATATTATTATTAAGAAATGGGACTCACTAATAATTAAGAAATTGGTAAGGGGGGTTATATGAAAATAGGAAAACCGAAACATTCCTTAATATATATCTATTTATATCTCTTTTCTAATATATATTTGTTGTTCATAATGTATAGAGAGAATATCTCTCAAAACATAGAGAGATTTCTAAAGATTTGGCATATGCTCTTCCCTCCTCCACTCTCAAGCCATCGAGAGAACACAGATAATTTTTCATCCTAAAAGAGCATTCTGTAATGATCAACCATGAAAGATGCAAGTGATTAGGATCAACCATTATAGAACCCAAAGATTCAACAATAATCTTCGTATAATATTGTGCATATGTGGATCACTGCTAGAGGGATTCTGCACTTTGATCTTGTGATACAATGAATATATGATGGGATTGAGTCAAATGGATCATCAATGAAGAAAGAATTACAAGTTCATAAAATTATATATCTTCTTATAAATTAATTATAAATTACATGTGATGATCCTCCTATTATGATTTTTAACTTCATGTCCATTAATATTAAAATTAATTACATTGTTCATGACATTTTCATTGTGTGCATCTCAGATGAAGAAGGATATTACTAAATATAAATCAAAGTGCCTGGTATTTCAGCAAGTGAAGTATGAAAGTTAAAAGTCTAAGGAGATAATGAAACCATTACCCATACTTACATGGAAATGGTAAAACATAACCATGGAATTTGTCTCTAGAATTACAAATATATCTAGAGAAAATAATTTAATATGGGTTGTTGTGGATAATTTTACAAAAACTGCTCACTTTATTACAATTCGAGAGGATTTCTCGCTCGATCAACTTGAATGGATATACATCAGAGAAGTGGTGTGGCTGTATAGAGTACCATTATCAATTGTATTCGATCAAGATTCAAGATTTACCTCCAAGTTCTTGAAAATCCTCTAACATTACCTAAACACTAAGAATAACTTCAACATGGCTTATCACCCCTAGACTGATGGTCATTTTGAGAGAATTATTCATACATTGGAAGATATGTTGAGATATTTCTCAGTGGACTTAAAAGGAAGATGGGACCAACATCTCCCTCTGGTCAAATTCTATTACAATAATAGTTTCTACTCAAGTCTCCAAATGGTTCCATATGAAACCTTTTATGGGAAGAGATGTAGAACACCTGCATACTAGGATGAAGTTGGTGAATGCTAGCTATTGGGACTTGAAATGGTTTAGCAAATGGTAGAAAAGGTGAAGACTATTTAACAACGCATCAAGGATAACCAAATTTGATAGAAGAGATATGTACACAATCATCGGTGGGACCTGGAGTTTGTAGTGGGAGTTAAGATAATCCTATGCATATCTCTATGGAATAGATTCATGAGATTTTGGAAGAAGGGAAATCAAATTCCCAAGTACATCGGTCCCTTTGATATTCTTGATCATGTCAGTGTTGTGTCATGTCGACTAGCACTTCCACCAACCATGTCTCAAGTAAATGATGTATTCCATATATCCCTCTTGTGTAAGTACACACCATATCCCTCACATGTACTGAATTCGGATGTGGTACATCTGGAAAATGATCTATCTTATGAGGAGCAATCAGTGTGGATCTTGAACCGTAGAGATAAAGCTCTATGCAATAATACTACTCATTGGTTCAAATTATTATGGTGGAACTATAAATAAAAAGAGGTAACATGGGAACCGAAGGAAATGATGGGGGAGAAGTACCCTCACATATTTTCACCTTAGTTTGTAAAATGAAATTTAAAGGGTGGAATTTTATAAGGGGGGAGAATGTAACAACCCATAATTTTATCAATGTAAATTACCTTTTTATAATTATGTCATGTAGTATAAAGCACATACATCACATAGAGAAACCAAAAAAACATTACTCTCATAAATGATGAATGATACATTATTCAGTAAATAAACCAATAAGAAATCAAAATATTATTGTGGGATAATAAATAGAAAATAAGATAATAAGAATAGGATAATTTGGATCTACTCAACCACCAGAATGACCGCACTCTCAAACAAATCTATAGAAATAAATCAAAATTTTATTAATACAATATTCATTTTGAAGATGAAAGTATATATATACTTGAGAGAAAATAAAAGTGAATGAAGTATTAATTGAATAATAGTTATTTATAGGAAGTTGGGAACTCATGTGATTGTTAAAAATATGACCATTATAATAGTATTATGACCATTTGAATAATATCATGATCGTTGGAATAGTAATTTGACTGGTTGGAATAATAATATGATTGTTGGAATAGTAACATAACCTATGGGAATATAAAATAATATTTAGTTATTTTATAAAATTAAAATATGATATATTATTTATGGTATAAGTAAATAAATGTTTTAAAAATGATAAATTAAGTGTTTGTGTTTTTTTAAAATGTAAATGTTTTATTTGCAATTTTATAGTGAATATAATGATTTCAATGAAAATTTATTTTCATAAAATGGATTCTTAAATTAATATTAATTTTTATTATAATTATAAGATAATCTTATGAGACCATAAGTAATTTTTTAAAGGGTTATAAAACTGATTATAATATTAAATTTGTATGTTTCAAATAAATGATAATTTTATTTAAAAATTAAATTTTTCATATTTAGAAAATTATTTTAATAAAATAGATTCCATTTTTTAAATAGACACATGTAAAAATGGTTAGGGTGAATTTTTGGTATTTTTCTAAAATAGTTGAATTTTTGTGAATAGTGAAATATGATAATTTATGGTATTTAACATTATAAGAAAAATAAATAAATTTTTAAATCATGGATGATGTAAGAACCCATTAAGTATAATTTATATGAAACATTAACTGTATATAGTCATAAGAATCAATAATATTGATATTCTTGAGCAAAAATAATAAACTAATGAATATAATAATCCAAAACACTCCTCTCCTCTTATAAATACCACCCCTCACCACCCCCTCTACTCACAACTTATAAGCCTTTAAGCTTAATAAATCTATTTCAAACACTCTCCTACCCACTCTACCCTTGTCCAAGTGTTTCTGTCTCACCAAAATACCAATTCCAAGTTCCTTAAGGGGTCCTCAAGGAGGTGATATTCAAGATGTAACATTCTCAAACTGCCTCTTTAAATTTCTATTCTTTTTCTACCTTCTCCTAACCTCATTAATCCATCAATGCATAATAAATCCATTATCATGTATATACTGAAATTTTATATTTCTAATGGAATATCTTTTATCCATCCTTTTTCTCATCTCCTGTTATTCAAATAAATGAAACCATTGTCTAAATTATGGTGGTTAATCGTCTCCATAGATACTGAGTTTTTGTTTTCCATTAAAGCCTTCAAGGAAGGTCATAAAACTATTATTATGGTTAAATAATATTTTAATAATAAAATTATAACTCATTTAATGTTCTAAAACTAATAAATATATACATAATATTAAATAAAATGAAACTAGTTTGATATTGTTGGAAAAACCACCAAAATAAACTAACCATTTATCATTGACGTTTTATTAAATAAATAATATACATTTTAGTAAAAATGATATATGGGACCATTTAAACTTATTTAATTGCATTAATACTATCTCATTTTTCTTATGGAGCAGTACTCTCATTTGTCAATAACTTCCATAATTATACACAAGTGAACTGACTCTGAAACCATGAAACGAACGCTCCCAAGACGACACAATTGAACTTTATAACTCATCAAAATGGATATAAATGAAATTAATTATAATAAATTAAATATATTTGTAAGAGTTTTTGAATTAATTAATTATTGGATATAATTTTATTATCCATTACATTAAGTGAAAGTGTAGAACGCATTCGTACATAATGCTAGGGATCTCTCTGAACCTCCATATTTACTTTGGGTAACACTTTATCGCCCTTTACCTCAATTTATCTCTTCATTATTATTATATAATTATCATTTATTCTTTATATATGTTTAAAAAATATATATCTAGCTCAATTTATCTTTCTTTGTTGGGGAAATTCATATTTTAAAAAGGTTCTCTTCTCAATTCCTCTTAATAAGCAAACCTGATTAAAGGGAACTTCTCTATTTCTTACCAATATTCAAGTACACTCCATAAATTTTTTAATCAACCAATATTTTCTAAAATCACTCATTTTTATCATGAAAAAAAAATTAGTTCATTTCTTATTTTACAAAAATAATTATTCTTTTATCCTCTTTAAATACTCTTTATTCATTTCCCTAAAGTCACGCTTAAGTGACACATTTCCAAAATTACCTAACCACTCTTTTCCATCTCTTAAATTCAGTTGGACATCATTATTCATGATCTATTCTTATTTTTCCTTTATTAATGTACTAGAATGATTTAATACCTTATTTCATGGACACCATTATGATACACCATTTGGTTTTACCTTATGATAGGATTGCAAAACCCATTTATTTTCATGGGAAACTCGTATGTTTATTTCTTATGTTTAATTTTTTTATATGGGACACATATGAATGAGAATGTTATGATGGGTATGTCAATATATCTCTCCAATGAATTGGGTAATGTTTTTGTCTCATGAGACATTATGTATGGGATTAGGGAGTAAACTTAATCCATTATGGGACTCTTCCCACCACGTAATATCATCTTGACAGTTAGCCTTGACTCATGTTTATGTCATGATATATGTTGCTGCCAAGTTCCTATATTTCCATGATCACGTGATTCCATGTTATATACGTTATGTCTCCATATGTTTATTCATGATCTATACCTTTTATGTTATCATGTTATGTCTTATAACTCATGTTTTATGCTTTTTTCATGATTATTCCCTTACTAGGATTCTTAGCTCATCCCTTTTGTCTATGTATTCCCCAGGTTATCCTATGTAGTTGTAGGATCTCAAAGGGAGTTAGTATATCATTATGGAGATTAATAAAAAGATATTTTATTCTAGTTTCATGTTTTCTAATTATGTACATAGTCTTCCAAAGACACTAGGATTTTCGACCCTTGGTTTGTATTTGATGGTTAATTATGCTTAAATTAATGTAATAATATGTGTAAAAGGATAGGGTCTCTATACTCAACCTCACTCGTATGAAAGGTTAATAAAATAAAGCACATCACACAAGTTTTTATAAGGTTCTCCCCCAATGTGGGTGACTACATCCTTTTCATGTTGAATCTCATCGGTCCATGGATATCCACTATATGATGAAGTGAATATAAATGATCCAAATCCTATTAATATCCTTATGTATCATGATGGTTAATTATACTGTCTCCCACCAACTACGAAATTTTCTTATACTTCTAAGACAACAAAAAATAAAACTTGAAATATGCTCACAAAACTTTTTCCATAAATTATTTTTCGGATAAACTCGGTATGTTACACCTTTATCCGGTGTTCCTTAGTCTCAGTCTCATATGTCTCCATCTAGTGTGCCTCAATTCAGTGTGCCTCTATCTGGTGCCTCTGTCTGATAGACCTCTATCCAGTAGCTATTTTTGGTACCTCTTCTTCCACCAATAGATTTCTTGACTAGATACTCACACTACAAAAACTTCAACACTTTCGCTCTATGATAATAGTAGAAAAATCATCACTCGATGAGCCTTAACCCCTTTATATATTCATACTTCATCCAAAAATCAAGGAGGATGTGTGAGCTCCATTTTGAATTTCCTACTCAAATAAAACTCTGTTTGACTACCTTAAAAAGTTCTAAAACTTTGGAGTTAGCTTTCTTCATTGAAATTTCCTCGAATCTCAACATCAACAATCTTCATCAAAACTTCCTCAAATATCGACTAGTTTTATGGATGTTGAAATAAAAACTCATAATATTCACAATTGTTTTAGAGTGTATCAATATGAAGACATCTCTATTTGATACACCATAAGAAATTCTTTGTCTAAGTCCTTTATAACGACTCCTCTGTCTAAAAACACTTTGTATAGTCCTGCCTTGTATGGTTCTTCTTGATCTAATCATCTCGGTACAGTATACTTAGGCTTCCTCCATCTGGTGCTCTTCACATGTTTCCTCTATCTAGTGGACTCACTGAAGTTCGTCTGACTTGATATGTCTGATGAGTTGGCACAACTCAATCCAGTCATCCTACATCCGCTCAAACTCCATACAATGCTCGGTTTGCTAAACTCTATCTAATGACTTCGCAATATTATATCTAATACTATTCCATTTGATGATCCCTTATAATTTTATTCAGATGAACTTATAAAAAAGTTCATATAATAACAATGGACTCCCCTTTCCGGTCAACTCATTTTGGTAGTCATCACACTTCTCTGTTCAATCATCATTGGCTATAACTTCATCACATCATAGCTTGATCTTTGTACAACAGCAAGTCCAACTCTGTAACTCAAACTTGTTGAACATCATCACTCTCATCATCTAATGTACTTCATACAAATCTGTTCAGTATGACTTCATGTTTCGAACATTGTATGGTTTGAGAATTCATCATTTTATAACTTCAACTTTTTCAAAGCTTTTTTTAACGCTCATAAAAGTAACATTTATCAACGATTTTTGCTAATGAAAATAAAAGGTATATTTCATAAAAAAAATTATATATCATTAAAAAACATATATTAATTTATAAATATATTTATATTGATATAAATATAATATATTTTATTATATGTGATTTATAAAAGATTAAATATGCATTTACACTAAATATATAAGATATTTAGTGAAAATAGATTATAAAATAATTGAAAAATAATATTAATTAATAATCTTCTAATTATTATTGATTAATAGACATTTAATAACAATTAGATGTCATAAAAAATAAATAAATTAATGAGTGATCTAAGATAAGTTGAAAATATGACATGAACTGCAAACAATGATAAACTTTGATCCGGGTGTATGTTTGGGTTATGCCCCATATCAAATCAAAACCTATGAAGAGATCTATGTTGTGATGATTGGGAAGACCTTAGTTACTATTTTTTTGAGGTCAAAAAAGGCTTGAAAGGTCTCCAAAACCAAGTTTTTAGTTGGGATGCCTAATTTTTTAATATTTGAAGAGATTTCAGCTTCATTTAAGAGGGTATTCTTGTCCTTTTTCAGTGGAGATTGGATTTATACTCATGGATTACATTCATATAGATATTTTGGTTTTAAAATTTTATTGTTTTCATATTGTAGTTTTATTTATAATTAATATATACATATTTTCTTATATTTACATATAATGAATCAATTTTATAAATAAATATTTAAACATATTTAGATAAAAAAATTATTTTAAAATATATAAACCATATGGAAATAAATATTTATTATTTATTTTATTTAAAATAAAAAATGTATATTCTAATATATGTAAATAAATACATATATGTAAATATTTGTACGTGTATGTGCAAAATATAAATTTGTATGTGTGCATGTAAATATGTGTGTGTCAATATTGTGTAAATATATCATATATAAATGTATTTTTATAAATATATCATTATCATTAAATATAGTATATAAAATTATTTACAATAAATATTTATTAATACATTATAAAAAAATTATGTCTAAATATGCGATTATATTTAAATGTGTATAAATATATATGTAAATATATATGTAATGTATGAAATTTATATTTAAATATAAAATATATATACATATTTTAAAAATGAATTTGAAAGTGAATTTAAAAATAATTATATAAATCATATGAAAAAAATTATTATCCATTTTATTTAAAATAATATCTAACTATTTTTTACATTATAAAAATATATGAATATATATATATACTTATACAAATGCATATATAATGTTTATATATACATGAGTGTGTGTATTAATAAACAGATATATATTTATATTTATATTCTATTATATTTCAATGAGTATTAATAAATAATATATTTAAGTAAATATATGTATATATATGTATATATATATACATATATATCACACACACAAACAAATATTTTATAAATGTATTTAAAAATAATTATATAAATATATGAATAAAATGATGTATGTAAATATATATAAATAAAAAAAGAAATGTCATAAAATATAGAATAAAGCAAGCTTGGGGAAGTGGTAAAGGGGTTTGAATTGCACAAAATAGGTCAAAGGATCGAGTCCAGGCATGCGTGCATGTGCGGGTGGTTGGGCGATGGAAAAACACTAACAAAGGGGCATCACGAGCACTAATAAAAGGGGGTGCGTGAGAGTGAAAGTATTTAAAAAGGGAGTGGGGGTTGGGAGGGTGAGTGGTTGAAAAAAATTATAAGAACTAAAACAAAAGCGCTAATAAAGGAGTTATTTATCCATGCTTTTGTTTTAACACTAATAAATGCACCATTTATCAGTGTTTTTTAGCACAGATAATGGTTATAGCTATTAATAGCTCTTAGCATGTGATTATTTTTTAACGCTGACAAATCCCATTTCTAATGCTTTTAAAAGTGTGATTTGTAGCAGTGTATTGTTAACACAATTCTGGAGATTAAAGAGATTCTTCCATTTTCATCTTGCAGATTGTGGGAGATTCTTCTTATTGGTGGATACAGGAGGAGGGGAAAGTATTTGTTTCCCTTTATGATCAAATTTATCAATCCCCTTCATTTTTAAGTTGTTATGATTGATATCGCATGTGAATTTTTTTTTATAATACTCTTTCTAGATTTTATTTATGGTGTGTTTCTAGATCATTTATATCACTTTTAGATCATTTAGAACATCATTTAAAACATAACACATGTATAGTTACCACTTGTAAATTTTAACACATCCCCATTAGTTGTTAGTAACACGATTCATATTAATCGCCACATGCATTTCACCAATGAAAACCTATGATAACTTTTAAAATAACTATATCCATCGATGTTTACATCTAGAATTCATTATAATTTCTCTATTATTGAATAATCATTTACATTTAATTAGTATTAGCAAACAAATTTTCTCACTTTAATTGCACCATCTTCATATGAAATACCTTCCTTTAGATCACACAACTCACATTTTGATTATGCATATCAACAAACCTTGAATCCATCAAACATTTTAAGATTCACAATGGGTAATACATACTTCCATGGTTTTATTCTTATGAAATATATCAATCATACATTTAAAGAGTTTCATTGTAAGTATTGTTGTACCTCTCGTTCCCCTCGTTGTTTGATTTTCATGATCACAATCACCTTATTTTTTTTTGTCTAACATTGTTTTTAAGTGTTGTGGATGATAGGCAAAAGATTGCCAAAGGATTGGCCCAAGAATGGACAAGAAGTGGACTGAATTTCAGTCCACCGGCCAACCGGTGTGATAGCATCGGCCAGCCGGTGGACCTGGCAGAGGCATTGCCCACTGCCAGGTTCCACCGGTCAGCCGGTGGCTTGACCACCGGCCAGCCGGTGGCACCCAGATGAATAGTGAGACCTACTGTCTCACCACCGGCCAGCCGGTGGCCTTCTCACCGGCCAGCCGGTGGCTCCTGGGCAGAAGCACTCTCAAACTTCCAAGGCACCGGCCAGCCGGTGGAGCTATACCGGCCAGCCGGTAGCCCAGTCAAACTAGTCGTTGGGTTTGACCAGTCAACCCTCTTTTGGCCTCCAACGGCTCCGAAGACCTTTACAACGGCTCTGAAGGCCCCCAATGGGTTCCATGCCTATAAATAAAGGCCAAGGAAGCCCCGGACACCAACCGGATCATATACCAAGCGCCCGGACATATTGTTTCACATTTGGCGAACCTCCGGCGCTCCACCTTCAAGGATCCTCAAGTGCTCCAACCAATTTCCAATCCAAGGAGCACCTCAAGAAGCTTGGGAGAGCACGCTACATCAACTCCATCTATCCAATTGGCGCCCAAGGCTTCTCCTCAATTACGGTTTTTATTGCATTATTTATTTTGAGCTTAAAATTGGGTTTGTGCCTACAAACCCCAAACCTTTTCTCATCCCCCTTTCTTTTGGGTTTCACATCACCATTAAGGTGTGAAAAGGTTTCCAAGCTTTCCTTTAATAGCTTGAGACATAGGTGAGCTATCCTTCACCTGTAAGAAGTATAGTGGGTTCTTGTTAAACCATTAAAAGCAAGTGGGTTCTTGCTAAACCATTTTAAAAGCAAGTTGTAATAGGTCCTAGTGCTACCTCAAAGCCTAGTGGGTTTCTTGCTAAAACCATTGAAAAGCAAGCGGTAGGAATCTCTCAACGGTTGAGTTGGGAGCGGAGACGTAGGCCGGGTTTTGGCCGAACTCCGTTAACAATTTCTTGTGTGATTGCCTCTTTTATTTCCGCTGCATTTCAACTTTGATTTTAATTTGTTAATCTTTTTTTAAAAGGCAATTCACCCCCCCTCTTGCCATCCTTCCCGTATTTCTCCGACCCAACAATTGGTATCAAAGGGATAATTTGAGTAATACCTTAAACGGTTTCAAATTCAAAGATCCATTGTGATGGCATCCACTTCTTTCGCCCCCGAAGGCTTTTCTTTGGGTCGGGCTCCATTTTTTGATGGGTCCGACTATAATTATTGGAAAACCCGCATGACCACGTTTTTAAGAAGCATAGGATATCCTATTTACAAAATTGTCATGCAAGGTTATACTTTGTCTACCCCCGACGAATCCAAATGGACCCCCGCCGACATTAAGAATTTTGAGCTTGATGGCAAAGCCATGAACGCTCTCCATTGCGGCTTAGATAGAAATGAGTTCAATCGAGTGTCTACTTGCACCTACTCACATGAAATTTGGAAGCTTTTAGAAGTGACCCATGAAGGCACTAATAAAGTCAAAGATACTAGATTAGATATGTATAGACAAGACTTTGAATCTTTTTCAATGCATCCAAATGAGTCTATTTCTGAAATGTTTACACGCTTCACTGACGTTTGCAATGGTAGAAAATCTCTCGGTGATGATGTTTCAGCTGAAGCAATGGTCAAGAAGATTCTATGGGTCCTTCCGAGCTCATGGGCACCTAAGGTGACGGTTATCCAAGAAGCTAAGGATGTAAAGAACATGTCGGTCGAAGAGCTCATCGGATCCCTAATGACGTACGAAATCACGATGAGGAGGCAAGCTCAAAAGGAGGGCACACCAATCAAGACACCAAAGAACATTGCCCTCAAGGTTCAAAAAGAAGTAAGCTCCTCCTCATCCTCATCTTCCTCATCTCCTTCATCTTCAAGCGGCGACTCGGAAATGGAGAATCTCGCCCGCCAAATGCACAAGTTTATGAAGAAGCACAAGAAGAAGAAATCCCGCAAGCACCGAAAGCAAGAACCCACCGAAAAATCCGAGCCCAAGGTGAAATGCTACGGGTGTGGCCAAAAAGGGCATTACAAGCCCGATTGCCCACTCAACAAAAAACGGGCCACGCCAAAGGAAAAAGGAAAGAAAAAGGTCCTCAAGGCGACATGGAGTGACACCTCATCATCATCCTCCTCCTCCTCCTCAAGCGACCAAGGTACAAAATGCCTAATGGAAAAACATGAGGTATCATCATCCTCTTCCTCTTCTTCATCCTCTAGTTCTTCAAATTCTTTTAATCATTTATCTTATGAGGAACTCCAACATGCTAGAGACCAATTAGAAAATGGTTTTCATGAACTCTCTTCAAAATTTGTTGCTTTAAAAAAGAATTTCAAAAAGCTTTCCTCCGAAAAAGACCAACTTCTCAAAGAGAAGGAGGAACTCTCCCTAAAAATCCAAAATTTCCCCAATGTTGATTCTTTGGAATCAACCATCAAGGATCTTAGAGAATCCTTAGCCAAGTTCACCCAAGGTGAACAAAATTTGTCCAAACTCTTAGGTTCTCAACGAGTATCTAGATCCACCAATGGACTTGGCTACACCAATATAGCTTCCTCCTCCTATGCTCCCACTGTTTTTGTAAGGGGGAGCTCTAGTTATAAATTTTGTAATTATTGTAAGAAAATCGGGCACCTTATTTATGAATGTAATTGTAAAAACGCCCGGTATGGTCAACCCAAAAGTTTTTTCTTTTCAGACGAATTTACAGGAGAAGACCCGCTATGAGACAAGTTTGGATTGAAAAATCCCTTTTGGCGAGTCTCTCCGGGCCAAAAATAGTTTCGTTTCCCCGATGATCTTTTGTTTTATTTAGGGGGAGAAATTTTCTTAAATTCAAAAATCTCTTTCGATTCATTTTTTCAATTTATACCTTGTCTCAAAACTCTCAATTTCAAAAATTTCATTTGGTTTCAAATTTCAAAATTCAATTGGTTTTTTTTTATTCAAAACTTTCAATTCAAACTATTATTCAAATTTTCATTTCAATTTCAAAAATCTCAATTGATCTTTCAATTCTCATTTCTTGTTTTTCAAACCATTTTCCCTCAATCAAATTTTTATGCCCCGCGCTATTTTGATAATCACAAAGGGGGAGAAATTTCTTGATTGATTGGGGGAGAATCCTTTTGATCATGCTTAGCATTTACTTTCTTTATCCTTTAAGCATGTCTTTCATTTTTGTTTTTACTTTAATTGTTTTGGTGATTGTGATCATCAAAATAGGGGGAGATTGTTGTACCTCTCGTTCCCCTCGTTGTTTGATTTTCATGATCACAATCACCTTATTTTTTTTGTCTAACATTGTTTTTAAGTGTTGTGGATGATAGGCAAAAGATTGCCAAAGGATTGGCCCAAGAATGGACAAGAAGTGGACTGAATTTCAGTCCACCGGCCAACCGGTGTGATAGCACCGGCCAGCCGGTGGACCTGGCAGAGGCATTGCCCACTGCCAGGTTCCACCGGTCAGCCGGTGGCTTGACCACCGGCCAGCCGGTGGCACCCAGATGAATAGTGAGACCTACTGTCTCACCACCGGCCAGCCGGTGGCCTTCTCACCGGCCAGCCGGTGGCTCCTGGGCAGAAGCACTCTCAAACTTCCAAGGCACCGGCCAGCCGGTGGAGCTGTACCGGCCAGCCGGTGGAGCTGTACCGGCCAGCCGGTAGCCCAGTCAAACTAGCCGTTGGGTTTGACCAGTCAACCCTCTTTTGGCCTCCAACGGCTCCGAAGACCTTTACAACGGCTCCGAAGGCCCCCAATGGGTTCCATGCCTATAAATAAAGGCCAAGGAAGCCCCGGACACCAACCAGATCATATACCAAGCGCCCGGACATATTGTTGCACATTTGGCGAACCTCCGGCGCTCCACCTTCAAGGATCCTCAAGTGCTCCAACCAATTTCCAATCCAAGGAGCACCTTAAGAAGCTTGGGAGAGCACGCTACATCAACTCCATCTATCCAATTGGCGCCCAAGGCTTCTCCTCAATTACGGTTTTTATTGCATTATTTATTTTGAGCTTAAAATTGGGTTTGTGCCTACAAACCCCAAACCTTTTCTCATCCCCCTTTCTTTTGGGTTTCACATCACCATTAAGGTGTGAAAAGGTTGCCAAGCTTTCCTTTAATAGCTTGAGACATAGGTGAGCTATCCTTCACCTGTAAGAAGGATAGTGGGTTCTTGCTAAACCATTAAAAGCAAGTGGATTCTTGCTAAACCATTTTAAAAGCAAGCTGTAATAGGTCCTAGTGCTACCTCAAAGCCTAGTGGGTTTCTTGCTAAAACCATTGAAAAGCAAGCGGTAGGAATCTCTCAACGGTTGAGTTGGGAGCGGAGACGTAGGCCGGGTTTTGGCCGAACTCCGTTAACAATTTCTTGTGTGATTGCCTCTTTTATTTCCGCTGCATTTCAACTTTGATTTTAATTTGTTAATCTTTTTTTAAAAGGCAATTCACCCCCCCTCTTGCCATCCTTCCCGTATTTCTCCGACCCAACAAGTATAACATGTGATTTAATTTTTTTTTTGACAAAATGAAGGAATTTATATTAATCACGAAGATCAAGAGTAACAAGATCAAGAATCCATGAAGGGACATAATAAAGCCAAAGGTGGTTTTCTCTATAAGAACAATGAGAAGCCACATGATGTGTTGCTTCATTTTCCTTCCTTTTGATGAATGAGAAGGAGAAAACTGAAAAGTTGTGGCTGAGTGACTGAATTTTTTTGATGAGGAAGCCATAGGATTGGAAGCTGAAATCATAAGTGTTTATGGCGTTGATGATGTTGAGATGGTCGGATTCAATATGTATGAAATTCCATCCAGGATCTTTTACAAAGGTCAGACCGGTAAGGACAACATGGGATTCAACAACAGTGGACACCTAGAAGGCATGGATCGAATCCCGTCTGGCCACGATGATCATGCCACCATGGTCACAGACTATCAGTCTAATTCCAACAATTCCACTTTTGGGTAAATAAGTTTCAACATTGATCTTAAGGATTCCTTCCGAAGGTGGATTCAATCTAGACACAGTGGATCCCGAAGAGGAAAACATGTTCTGGTTAGGGTCCTGGTGCCACCCATCAATCCAGGAAGTATCTCATTTAATCTAGAAACTATAGGGTTTTGAGGTGTGATTGAAGATGAAATCGTTTTGTCTCACACATAAAATCCAATCCACGATGCACAGAGAGGAAAACTTATCAGCAGTGAATGTGGAAAACTGCATCATCAGCAGTGATGGGAGATTTGGTGCGTATATCCAACAAAAGCTCCGAAAGAGGTCCCCAAGTAGACCAGACCTCCAAAACCCCTGGACAATGAATGATATCATGCATAGGGGATTTGTATCATATGAGAAAAGGGGACAGATCTGGTTTTATGTAACATGGCGGTGATAAAGGAAGTTCAAGGTGGGGAAGATACCCGAACAAATCTGCCACAAAAAGTAGCAGATCGTTGGGGTGACGTCCAAGAGCCAAACAATTCTCCACAGCCCCTCTCTACCATTAATGTGAGCGTCAAGAGCCATTCTATACCATGATTCCACTATATAATATCCCGATACATCATTGCTCCAGAAGAGACGGTCCTACCCCGCATCTATCACACAGGGAATGCTAAGGATAATCCTTATATCCCTTTCATTAAACCAAGAGTAAATTTTATCCAAGCACCAGCTAGAACCAGTATCATCGAACAGACAGTGGACAGTGGCCTCCTCAGATCCAAGAAAGATTGGGGAAGTAACCAGTATGCTATCATTTTCAATCAACCAATGATCCTTCCAAATGTTAACTTTCATTCCATCCCCAATCCGCAAGCCAGTCCCTTTGTCAAGTAATTTTTGTGATCCCCAAATACTCCTCCATGGGAAACTGGGGTGGTGGCCTAGAAATGAGTCTCAAAAGTCAGAGCGAGGAAAATATTTTGCACGAAGAATCCACGCGCAAAGAGGTGAAGGTTGAGTCAGAAGGTGTCATCCCTGCTTAGCCAGCAGTGCATCATTGAACAGGTCGAGCTCCCGAAAGCCCATAACACCACCCGCTTTAGGGGAGCGCAATGATTTCTAGGCAATCCAATGAATTTTGTGCCTCCTGTTAAAATGGACCCACCAGAAATCGGCAATACGGGAGTGAATCTGATCAACAATCGCACCAGGAAGCTTGAATAGAGACATGATATATCTTGGGATAGACTGAAGAGTTGCCTTGATGGGGATTTCTTTCCCCGATTTAGAAATTCTACCTACCATCATGGGCAGCCCAATGTATTTATTATTTTTATCAACCATATGAATTCCTGCAATGTGGAAAAGTTATGCTCTCTTATTCGGTGGAACACCTAAGCTGAAGGAGATCTCTGATTTGGCCTGATTAATCGCCTGTCCAAAAACCCTCTCGTAAAGGCAGATCACATTACAAATAGAAAGGCATTCATCATGTGTGGATCTTGAGAAGAGACGAACGTCATCCGCAAAAAAAGAGATGTGAAATAGGCGGGCTAATCCGACACACCTTTTCCCCATGAATCGAGTTAGAAGAAGTTGTCATAGAAGTGAGGTTGGAAAAAAACATCACCCACCAAGATGAAGAGAAAGGGGGAGAGGGGTCACTCTGGCAAAGACCTCGGGTGGGGGAAATCCTTGTGAGATTCCGCCCTTAATATTAATCCTAAAAGAAATAGAATAAACACAGTGTATGATCATATCAATCCATTTTGAACAAAAACCCATTTTGGTCATAACAACCCAAAGGAAATGTCATTCCACTCTATTATACGCCTTAGTCATATCCAATTTACAGGCCATAATTCCTATTTTCACTGCCGAGTGTGCTTTCATTGAATGAAACATCTCATGGGACACAATATCATTATCTATGATGAGTGTTTTTGCAACAAAGACACTTTGGTTTTCAGAGATAATGGAAGGTAGCCACATACGCAGTCGGTTGACAAGAATCTTTGAAAAAAAAATGTCCGGACCAATAATGTGTCAGTACTTCTTGAAGAAGAGATCATGGAAGTCATCAGGACCCAGGGCTTTTGTAGAATGGATCTGTTTCAGTGCTCATAGGATCTCATCATCTGAAAAAACTTTTGTGAGTTGTTGGCTCATTGTTTCAGTGATCACGGGTTTAATGAACGCTTTGACCTCAGCCGAGATGGTGGATTCCCCTATAGTGTAAAGCTTTTGAAAAAAAAACAGGAAAGGATATTGTGGACTCCTTCAACATCGGATGTCATTCTGCCATCAGGATACAAGAGGCTAGAAATAGTGTTTTTTCAACACCTGGCAGAAGCCTTCTGATGGAAGTAACATGTGTTAGCATCCCCTTCTTTGATGTGGGCTTTGCGCGCGTGCATAGCTCAGAAACTCTCTTTAATTCGTAGGGTCGCGTCCAATTTGCCTGAGGAAGTTAATTCTGGAAAGGGTAGTATGAGTTTGTGGTCGAGCAAAAAGGGAATTAAGTTGTCTCTCAATTAATTCACATTGCTTGTCGGGTTGGCAGAACTTAGTATTTCTCTAAGAGCTCAACCTAGAGGCCGTCTGCTGGAGGGTTGAACAAATATCTGACTTTTCGCCTTTCCAGTAAGAGTGGACAATCTCTTTTCATTCATGGTCTTTTTCCTAGAAGCTTTCGAATTTGAAAGGTTTCATATATCTTTGATTGTGAACCATGCGAGAGAAATCAATGACGATAGGGCAATGGTCTGAAGAATTGAGTGCCAAGTGAGAGATATAAAACATTCTGAAGATATTGGTCCATTCTGTTGAGTCCAAAAAACTATCCAAACGCTCTGCAATGCACGTACTTTCTGAATTCCCTCAAAACCATGTGAAGGGGCTACCAGTGAATCCAAGGTCCGACAGCTCCGCCCTTGAGATTGCATCCCAAAAACTAGACATGGCACCAGAGGACCAGAGAATGCCCCTTCTTTTTTCATTTTGAGCCAGAATCTCATTGAAATCACCACCAAACAGGATAGGGCCAGACATCCTTTTGTCGCAGTGAGTATAGAAGATCCCGCGACTTCCATTTCTCATTTTGAGATGGCCAATCATAGAAACCAACAAAAGTCCATGGCAGAGAGGGGTCATCATGGATCGATGCAGCCACATGATTCGAAGAATACAAGATGATTCTAACATCAATGTTATCCTTCCATAAGACAACCCATGAGTGGCCTTGGTGGGGGACCGGGAAGCAACTATACAAGCCACATTTGTGAGCTATGCCAGTGTTGTCCTTGCTTTCTAACATGGTTTCGGACAGGAAAACCATATCAAGGCAACTTTTAGCGCAATGGTGCTGGAGCATCCGAACCGTAGACGGGTTGCCAAGCTCACAACAATTCCAGCTTAGTATGATCACTGTGTTAGGCGGGGCTGGTTTGTTCCAACCTCCACCTCTTGTAATTCAAGCAGTGTTTCATCATCATTAACTTTCCACCTTTTGGGATACTTTTCATTTTCTAGTGGTTCTTCTATAGATCTTTTTGATCCACTTGTTTCTAATGAACCCATAACACAACCATAATCATCTCTTGCCTTCTTCTTCCACATACGTGGCATTTTAGGTGCAGGCACATCGGCGAAGAGTAGGGCAGCACTTGGTTTAATGGTTTGTGGGATGTGACAACCCCTTGGAGTACTCATGCAGTTTGGCAGGTCCGAGCATATGTGTTTGGGGCTATCTGGCGGGTGAGGAGAATCCCCCGAGGTTGGAGGCCTGAGTCCCGTGGATATGATCATTATTATTGAGGGTGTCATATGGGGTTTGTCAGTGCTTTTGGTTTCCACCGATGGAGAATTAGTTAGGGGGTGCTTTGCGCCACATGATTGCTATGTGATAAATAACTCTGCCTAGATGGGAGGGGTCCAACAAAAATGATTTTACTATGCGTGGGAGTTTTTTGCGCATTGAGAGCCTTAGTAAGTCTTTCTTTATCTCGTTTTTTTTCTGCTTCAAGGATAAAAGACATGCACGTATTCTTCGCACGTAACCATGGACCGTACTGCATCACTAGATTACCTTCATTGTTTAACACTTTTTATGTACAATCTTTTTCAGTGTCTTAGGTAACCGCAAAAAAAAACAGAAGTATAACACCTTTTCACACTCAAAATGATATCCAAAATTTCGAACCATCAAGTGTCAAGAAGGTACCTCTCATAAGAGGTTTGGCAATTTCAACCATCACTTTGATCCTAACTGATGGTCCCCACTGGATAGGGTCCGATCGGTTCCATTCCATGAACTGGCCAATATGATTTCCAATTTCTCGCATCACATGTTCTGTTTTTGCATTGAAGGGAATCCTAGTTAATCGCACCCAGAAAGGGGACTTGGGAAAATCGGTCGTGAGTAAATCTTCTCCGTTCTTCAGGTCTTCCATCATCAGAAGGTGGTTATCGAACGACCACGACCTCCCCCGGAAAGAACCCCGCCAACAACGTTTAAAGGGATTTGGGGAAATGACGCTGAAGCCCTAACGTCCAGATTGAGATCGTGCAATCACGTCGCAGAAGACTCAATGGAGCACGCAACACCAGTGGGAAGAAGCAGGTGGATGAGGCATGCGGTCGAAACCTCACCTTCGTGAAGGGGAGGGCGAGCAGAGGGTGGAGGAGGGGAGATCAGGGGGACGAGAGTGGGGTTGGGGTGGAAAAGGGTAAACATAGGCCACTAGAATTGCGAGGGGGGGGGGAGTGGAGAGGCGCTGGCGAAGGCGATGAAGAGAGATCAGAGGCCGACCAGGAGGGCACCAGTGAGTGGTGTCGAGACGGGGGGAGGAGGTCCGAAACCTAAGAAACCCTAGGACGAACCACTCTCACAGGGATGATTTTTTGATTTAAATTGATTTTCTATAGGGAACATTACATATATTTTACATGTAGTAATCTGTTTTTGAGATTTTATTTTTATTTCAAAGGTTTCTATTGTTATCAGAGTCATGAAAAATGAAGGTACCCCAATTCGAATCTTCATGTTTTAGGTTGTAATTTAATATGGAAATCCAAACCCAACAAACTAATTTAATATTCATTTAAAACCTGAATCAAAATATAAATAAGTATTATATATAATACCCCAATATGACATGAACTTGTTCACACCCGTTTTAATGAGTAGATTGGGGTTTGAGAAACCGGTTTGTCCACAATAATCGAGGGGACCACATTTTTCCCATAAAACCACGCCGTACTCCCTCGGCCGCTCAAATTCTCAGCGTCCAAGTTGCGGCAGCAGGATCGAGACCTGCATGGAAAAAAAATAATAAAAAATAAAAAACATTTGCTGTTTTTTCTCTCTATTTAAAAAAATTAACAAAAAACAACGTGCGTTGGAATTTTGTCGTTTTTTTGACTTACAAGTTAAAAAAAAAAAAAAAAAAGATTGGGAGAGTTCGGGAGGGGAGATAATGGCGTTGATAAGCAGTTTGAAACAGCCCACTGGAAATGGCCCGTGGTTTTCCGCGCTCTCCTCCTTCCTCACTGTTGGGATTCTATCCTCTCGTTCCTCAAACCCTAGCCGTGTTTCTCCTCCCGAACTCTCGCCCCACCTGATTTCTTCATATAAATTGACGCCCGTATCCACGTTGCATTCCATTCCTTCTGGTTATAATCGATTCCGTATCGGGCTTTCTGAATCCTTCTCCTCTTCACCCTTTGATTCCATTCGAAGTTTTGTGATAGGGATCTCGATTGTTTTGCTGAGTGCCAGCTCGGGGCTGCCTCCGCGATCTGTGGATTTCGCATGGTGATCGAGAAGGCATTGTCCGATCGACATGGAAGGGAGTCTAGCGGATTGTCGAATGAGAGGAGCGGCCGGCCGAAGAAGAGCGTCCGGCAGCGGCAGAAGAAGACGGTGTCGCCGGTTCAGAACCTGTTCGATACTTGCAAGGAAGTGTTCGCCGGCGGCGGTGTTGGAGTGGTTCCGCCGCCCCCTGATGTGGAGCGACTCCGGTCGGTTTTGAGTATGTTCCCATTCCCTGCATTCAGTTCGAGGTCAATCTTTACATACCAACTTTTATCGTTTTCCTCATGATTCTTTACCCCTTTCTTTTTCTTTTTTAACCGGAACAGTGCTGAATTAATTAATAGACTCCTTCAAAAAGTAAAATTCTGTATCTGAATCGCATTAAATTTCTTCTCCATCGGGACAGCCTGTTTCCTGCTCCATTGCTTGCTTACAGTGTTTCAACTTCTTATGTTTAGATAGTTTGAAACTAGCGAACCTTGGCATCTCTCCAGACATGCCTTACTTCAGAACATCAAGGGCATCCGTAATGGGAAGGCAGTGTCCAAGAATAACATACATCCACCTCCATGAATGTGAAGAGTTTTCGGTATGCCAGTAGCCCATTAAAATGTTTGAAACTTCCTTATGTTTCTTGAAATTTGATTCAATTCTACGCAGATAGGGATCTTTTGCTTGCCACCATCAGGCGTCATCCCGCTCCATAATCATCCTGGCATGACAGTTTTCAGTAAGCTCCTGTTTGGTTCGATGCACATCAAATCTTATGATTGGGCAGATGCCTCCGGCAACCCTTCGAATGGTGGGGTTTTCTAATCCATAATTTTTGTTTATCTAGTGTTGTCAGAGAGAGTAATGAATTATGATGGCGTGCAAGCTTCTGCATATTCAGAAACACATGCACGATAGTGTTGTAGGGCCTAGAAAGACAAAATATCATGTTTTTTCGTACGTTTATTGTAGGCTAAGTTTGGTGCGAGAAAGATCTTTCATGAAAAGTACCTGGGAAGTATTCCAAACAAGGAAAGAACATCTCATCCAAATCGAAAGGAAACAGTGGAACAAGGGAACCGATGACCTTTTCACTGTTCCCTCATCCATTACTATTCTAAGATCACTAATTCTTAGCACCAAACATTGATTTATACCAACATTAGTAGTAGCAGCATCCCAGACATAAATGTTTTTTTTTCTTCTAGTCTTGATTATAAATGTGTCCTTTCAGTCATATCAGGAAAAGACATTGTTTGCTTCTGGTTATTGTCTGATATAGAAGTTGCAATTTGGGTTTATGGATCGGGTTAGTGTTGGGTTGGCTGTCCTATGAATTCATTTAAGCTCAACCCAACCCAGGTCAGCCCTAATCGGATCAGCCAACTCGTTTAACTTTAAATATGTAGTTAATATCATATAAACTCAATGGCCTAATTATCTCATTTAGAGTAAAAATAATCTTACTAATATGAAACATATGTTATCCATACCGCAACTCCCTTTATCCATTTAAAATAAATAATGTGCTATAAACTTGTTGAATTATTTCTAATTAAATTGATTATATGGATTAAACATATTATAAAATTAATCATTATTATACTTTTAATGTTTTATATTATCATTATACTTTTAATTGGGTTACATGGGTTAGATGGATCAATGATGATCACACAAACCCAACCTGAATTTTATTCGTGTAGGATTACTCAATCCTTATTACAAATCGAACTCATTTATTTCTGATCCAAACCCTTTTAACTGTGTGGTGTCCTGTTGGGTTATTGTAGTCTCATATGACATGGCAAAGAGAATTTGAATGGAAGTGGTGCGGTGCTAAGCTGAAATGATCAAAATTTTGATTTTCTAGTATACTGCAAATGCCTCCCACCAAGTTCTGATATTTTGGCATGCCATCTTGGGCCATGCAGCAGATCCCTCGGTTCGGCTTGCAAGGGTTGAGGTGGATTCTGTTTTTAATGATCCATGCGACACCTCGATCCTCTTTCCTGCTGCAAGGGGCAACATGCACTGTTTCACAGCATTGTCGGCTTGTGCGGTGCTGGATGTGATGGGACCGCCGTACTCCGATCCCGATGGACGGCATTGTCAATACTACTCGGCCTTCCCTGTCGGCAATATCACGGGTGGTAAGGATTCTAACATGATGCCGTATCCTGGTCCGGATTAAAGATAATATGACATGATCTCGGGTGCGTGAATCTTGCAGTGGATGGGGCATTGGTGCCTGTTGAGGGGGCGGGGAGCTATGCATGGCTTCAGGAAAGGGAGATACCAGAGGACTACATTGTCGTTGGATATCCCTACAGGGGGCCCAAGTTTGTGGTCAACTGATGAGTCCATGGATGCCTGGGAGTAGCTGGGTGAAGGCTCTTTGTTTTTGTCTCCCCTCATCATCTTCTATGTCTTTATGTTTTGTACATAGTATATTAGGAGAAAAAGCCGTGTCAGTGCAACTATAGTCTTCATAATAAAGTGCACTTACTGTTTACAATACAATCACAACAGGACACAAGTTTTTTTTGCTTTGGACTATTGGTCTATGATGTCCCAAAATGTATTTTGTGGGTGCTCTTTTGTGCCAAGGCTATATCTCAAAATATTCACAATTATGGATTATTTGATGGTTGTCCAAAATATTCATTGTTTTCTTCAACACAAGCATTACCGACGAGTTTTTTTTTAAATACGTTTAAAAAAAATAAATTAAAAAAAAAATACTCTTAAAAAAAAAAAAAAACACTCTAAAGCCGGCCGCACAGTTACTGTCTTTAGATCTAAAAAAAAATACTATTTTTTGTATTTTAAAATTTTGTATTTTTATTTTGTTTATATATATATATATATAAATATAAATAAAAAAATAAAAAAATTCAGCAGAATTTATTACCTATTTAAAATCCAGCAGTACTGTTATTACAGTAGTTTGGATTCTGACAGAATCTCACACAAGACTCCTTTTTATAAGAGGGCTTAGCCTGGAAATTATTTTGCATTTTCGATGTGAGATTTCGGTTCTCCTTTTCCTACGCAGAACATTCTGTATTTCCGATGTGAGATTCTGTTTCATGTACGTGATTTTGAAAAACTACAAAATTTAAACTATAAGACCAATATAAATGAAACTTAAAACATGAATTAAACATATAATAAATAGTTGAAAACAAAAAGAATTTCATAAAAAATGATGATAAAAAATATTTTGTAAACTTTCAAAACCACTTACTTGAAATTTAAAAATGTTTCAAGTATGTGATTTTGAAAGCCTATAAAATATAAACTACAAGACCAACATAAATGAAACTTAATACACAAATTAAACATAAAACAAATAGTTGAAAATAAAAAGAATTTCGTAAAAAATATTTATGAAAGATAATTTATAAGCTTTCAAAGACACTTATATGAAACTTAAAAATGTTTCAAATACGTGACTTTGAAAGCCTATAAAATATAAACTATAAAACCGATATAAATGAAATTTAAAAAATAGATTAAAAATATAACAAATAGTTGAAAATAAAAAAAATCGTAAAAAATGTTCATGAAAACTAATTTATAATCCAAAACTACCTACATGAAACTTAAAAATGATTAAAGTATGTGGTTTTGAATGACTATAAAATATAGACTATAAGACCGATATAATTTAAAGTTAAAACATGAATTAAATATATAATAAATTATTTAATTATTTAATTAATATTATTAATAATTAATTATATAATAATTAGTGAGTTAGTAATTATTAATAATTAATTATATAATAATTAACTAATTAATTAGTAATATAATTATTAAGTATATAATAGTTAATTAACTAGTTAGTAATATAATTATAAATTGTATTTATTAATTATAATTAATAATTAGTAATTATTAAAAATTATTATATAATAATTATTTAGTTAATCGGTAATATAATTATTAATTATATAATAGTTAATTAGTTAATTAGTAATATAATTATTAATTATAATTATTAATTATAATTATTAATTATAATTATTCATTATAATTATTAATTATTAATTATTAATTATTAATTATTTAATTAGTAATATAACTATTAATTATATAACTATTAATTGTATAATAATTAGTTAATTAGTAATTATTAATAATTTGTTATATAATAATTAATTAGTTAATAAGTAATATAATTAGTTAATTAGTGATATAATTATTAATTATTTAATAATTAATTAGTTACTTAGTAATATAAGTATTAATTATTTAATAATTAATTAGTTAATTATTAATTTAATTATTAATTATATAATTTTTAATTAGTTAATTAGTAATTATTAATCATTAATTATATAATAATTAATTAGTTAATTAGTAATACAATTATTAATTATATAATAGTTAATTAGTTAATTTTTTGAGAAATATAGGGACAATGCCCTTTTTATAATTAGTTAATTAGTAATATAATTATAAATTATAATTATTCATTATAATTATTAATTAGTATTTATTAAAAATTATTATATAATAATTAATTAGTTAATTGGTAATATAATTATTAATTATATAATAGTTAATTAGTAATATAATTATTCATTATAATTATTAATTAGTAATTATTAAAAAATATTATATAATAATTAATTAGTTAATTAGTAATATAATTATTCTTTATAATTATTCATTATAATTATTCATTATAATTGTTAATTATTAATTATTAATTATTAATTAGTTAATTATTAATTAGTTAATTAGTAATACAATTATTAATTATATAACTATTAATTGTATAATAATTAGTTAGTTAATTAGTAATTATTAATAATTAATTATATAATAATTAATTAGTTAATTAGTAATATAATTGGTTAATCAATAATATAATTATTAATTATTTAATAATTAATTAATTACTTAGTAATATAATTATTAATTATATAATAATTAATTAGTTAATTAGTAATATAATTATTAATTATATAATAATTAATTAGTTAATTAGTAATATAATTATTAATTATAAAATTTGTAATTAGTTAATTAGTAAATATTAATCATTAATTATATAATAGTTAATTAGTAATATAATTATTAATTATATAATAGTTAATTAGTAAATTTTTTGAGAAAGATAGAGATGAGGCCCTTTTTATAATTAGTTAATTAGTAATATAATTATAAATTATAATTATTCATTATAATTATTAATTAGTATTTATTAAAAATTATTATATGATAATTAATTAGTTAATTAGTAATATAATTATTAATTATATAATAGTTAATTAGTTAATTAGTAATATAATTATAAATTATAATTTTTTATTATAATTATTAAATTGTAATTATTAAGTCATTACATTACTAATTAATTAGTTAATTATTATATAATTAATTATTAATAATTACTAATTAACCAACTAATTATTATATAATTAATTATTAATAATATTAATTAAATAATTAAATAATTTATTATATTTTTAATCTATGTTTTAAGTTTCATTTATATTGGTCTTATAGTTATATTTTATAGGCTTTCAAATGCACATACTTGAAACATTTTTAAGTTTCAAGTAGGTGGCTTTGAAAGCTTATAAATTATTTTTCACCAACATTTTTTAAGAAATTCTTTTTATTTTCAACTATTTGTTATATGTTTAATCCATGTTATAAGTTTCATTTATGTTGGTCTTATAGTTTATATTTTATAGACTTTCAAAGTCACGTACTTGAAACATTTTTAAGTTTCAAGTAGGTGTTTTGAAAACTTATAAATTATTTTTCATCAACATTTTTATGAAATTCTTTTTGTTTTCAACTATTTCTTATATGTTTAATCCATGTTTTAAGTTTCATTTATATTGGTCTTATAGTTTATATTTTATAGTCTTTCAAAGTCACGTACTTGAAATAGAATCACACATCGGAAATGCAGAATGTTCTACGCAGGAAAGGGAGAACTAGAATCCCACATCGGAAATGCGGAATGATTTCTAGGGTAAGCTATCTTATCAAAGGGAGCCTTGGGTGAGAGCTTTTGTCAGAATCCGGACTATTGTAATGACAGTACTGTTGGATTTTAAATAGCAGATAAATTTTACTGAAAATTTTATTTTTGTTTTGTTTTGTATATATATATATATATAAACAAAACAAAACAAAATAAAAATAAAATAAAAAAATTAATTATTTTTTTGGGTTTTAGTGGAAAGGCGGCATCGCCGATGACGCCTTTGCGGCGTACTTTTAATTTTTTTTAACCCAGGTGTTTTAAAAACAATATTTTTTTTAAAAAACTTATTAAAAAAAACTCCATTACCAACACATAACTGTGACAGATAATTATAAAATGTTTAAATGTTAAAAAACTTAAAATACTTATCAAAAGGGTGGTGTTGATCAACATGAAGAGTAAACTTTGTTTATATCACATCGGTTGGGAGAGGGGGATAAACAAGAAAATCTACACTATGTGCTTGGGAAGGCTTGAATTCGTAACCTCCTTAAACTTCGTTTATAAGGTACATGTGTAGCATTATATCGTGTCCCTCATCCATTTATTTTTGTGGAATTCTTGAAATTTGGAATGTTCTCTTTTTATCATCTCAATGAATTTTACATGAGATATGATCATCACAAAAATAACTCATATGGGTTATTTTAGATTATTTTCTATATTTTTTGATGTCACTAAAATAAATTTACTGAAATTGGTTGTAAAAGTATGAAATTGTTTCACACTTTTGCTCTGGCGGCTAAAAGCGTGAAATGATTTCATGCTATTAGTGAGATTTCATGAAAATTAAGAGTTAAATCATTTCACCCTTTTAGTGAGGGTTTACATGAAAAATATGAAATGACTTCATGCTTTTAGTCGGATTGTCCATAAAAGGGAACCACTTCTCAATTCTTCTCACGCCTCTTCCTCTATCAATGGAGTCTAAAAGAATATCCAACGCTCCTCATCGTTGTTTCAGTCTTCCGATCTTCTAAAATTTAGATATTTTTCTAGTTTTTTATAATTTTATTTTTTAGAGTAGTTATTAGCAGAAATAATATGTAATTTGTTTATTTCTTTATAGTTTTAAATTTATCAAGAAAATAACTACAATAATAGTTTTTTATAAACTTAAATTATTTAGATTGTAGACTCGTAAGTTAGTTTAAATTTATACTAGTTTATTTTTAGTAAGTATATGTAATATTATGTACATTTAGGTATTTCAGAATTGATGATTTACTAAGATAGGAATGTTGTAAAGAAAATGTAATAATAAAATTACTAATTGTTATTTTAATTAACGGTTTCTTTAAATTTATTCGGTGCAAGAATATTGTATAACGGGTAATCACTTTGGACCTCTCCCATGTCCATCTGGGTGGTTGTCTTGACTAAGGTATGAAATGGCTAATGCTTTTTCCACCAAACTCCCACCTAATAATATCTTTAGAGGTTGTTAATTAGAAGACTATGTTTTTTAATAAAAAGAAAAAATAGATTTAAATAATAATAACGTCACTATGATGATATATAATTAATTGATTAAGTTTAATTATTTGAAATTAATGTTCTTGATTTGTTAAATAAGTCATATTATTAAAAAATCAATAAGTTTAATATTAAAATTTGTTATGTACCTAAATGACATTTGTTTATATTTCACTACTACAAAACTGGTCTTTAATAGTGCCAGAATTTAGCAGCGCTAGAAAAATACGCTGAGAAATTCCATCTTTATCAGCGCTAAATGAAAGCGCTCATAAAGGATACCATTTATCATCGCCTTTTGTTTAGTGCTGATAAAATGTCTTCTATATCAGTGCTTTTTTAGTGCTGATAAAGATGTTTTTTATCAGTGCTTTCGAAGCGCTGATAAATATCAAGATTTATCATCTTTTTTTAGCACTGATAAACATCACTTTTATCAACACTTATCAATTTAACGCTGATAAAAGGAATCTTTATCAGTGCTTTTCTAAAAGCACTGTTAAAAGTGTCACCGATCTATTTAAAAAAAACCATAACCCGCACTTAGTCATCGTGATTCTGAAGCTCTCACGGAACTCCCCTGCAGCCGGCGCGACTCCACTATGATCCATCAGACGGATCAAGAATAAAATCCAAGGTCTATTATTTTCTATTTTTTCCTATATCGTTGTTTGATTTTTTGGGTTCTGTGTTTTGCGTTTTTGTTCTATTACGAACCCCACATCTCATCTCCTCACCGCTGCCGGCACGACTCCTTTAGAATGTTGGAGTTGGTGTCCTAGAACCAACTACTTTGTACTTTATTTATTAATAAATACCTTAACACATCTTGATTGTTCTTCTGTGTGACAATGCATGTGATAATGTCCTAAGGATAGCTGTTGCATTAAAGGGTCATAGCAGATCCCTACTATGATGAGAACCCGAAGGTTCCATAACACTGTTCTTGAATATATGTTATATGGTCAGATGATGTTATTTGAGGGGCACAAATAATACAGTCCATTAAGGGTGAGGACTCATAAAACTTTGAGACATCTTCTCATGGTGTGCGCCCTTGGTAATATTCAGGAGGATATTATGAGAAGGAGACCCGCCAGTAGGAAATCCACATTCCATAGTGTCATTGGATGTTCCTATCTGTGGACGTATGTATTGGTCCTTAGACTTTAAGATTATTATTAATGGGTATTACAACTCGCGCACTTAGATGTATTGACGAAAACTGTGATGACACACTTTTCGCAGTGAGGTAGGATATGTTGGGTGCGTCATGAGTAATACTGCATTAATAGATAATGCGAGAAAGGATTTTTCCATTCTGTTCCATAACGAAAGTAGATATCTCAGGTTCTTTTATGGAATTGATATAGCCTAAATAAATCCATGGCCATGGTGAGGAATGAGCAAGTTCAATTCTGAAAAGTCAAAGAAAGAATAATCGAGCACATGGGTTGAGGGCACTAGCATGCAACCCGCTTGATTTGAGATACTGAGACAAAGGGATTACATTACACGATAAGTGTTCATAGGAGGTGACATGTCATTGCGACATTAACTTCTTTCTCTATGGGTGCCTTGACATGTTGCTAGACGCTAACCTTGGACTTTAGGCAGGCTCCGCCTAATGCCACTGAGAAAGAGGCCTAGAGGGTCACACACTAAGTGTGTCCAAGTATCTCAGTTAAATATTAATTTAACAAGTTGAATAAAGATTATTCCTGATTGTGGTTTAATAATTATTCAAGGATACCTGATCGCATTTATTTCGACACTAGTTATTCAAGAGAATATATTGTGGGTGATGTAACGACCCAAAAATTTCATTAATGGAAAATCCCTCTTGATCAAGTTAAATGTTTCTTTATGAAAAATGTTTTTATAAGATATCAACTTTTTAGTATTACTTTAAGATTTGTGACCGTTACTTTTATAGCCGTTGAACAGCGATCATCTGGGTAGTTTAAATATAAGGCTTTAACGAACCAATTTTCTACTCAGACAAAGGAAGCGATGGCCTCATCCAGTAGAATTGCCCCTTACGAAGCCCATTTGTCGGAGCTCGGAAAGGAGGTGGCGTCTTTGGGCTTTGCCCTTGACCAAGCCCAAGCTGAGCTTCATCAAGTCAAGCTCGAACGTGATCGTCTACGGGAAAAATGGAAGTTGATAGAGATTACCACTCGAGCGATGTTATCCGAGCAACCCCAAGAGTCTGTCACCATCGCACACCTTACCCTTAGGTCTTATGCAGCTATTTTAAGGGGTTATGTAACAAATAAGTAGCACCATGTTCATGTACATTATTTTTTTTATATAATAATGAATATAATTTCTGGTCATTTTTGATACATTGTAATTAGTTTTTAAAGTACAAATGATGTTTTTAGTTATTATTTAATTAAGAATTATATGTTATTAAATTAAAGGATTTTTGAATTAAATAATATTTTAATAAAATATTATTATTAATATTAAATTAATTTTTATTAAATATAAATTATCTTATAATTTTATGAATGCAATTAAAATTTTTATCAAGGTTTGAAAGCCATTTCTGTCAAAACCCGTGAATTTTTTATAAATGTCGGTTTTTATTTTAAAAGTGAAAATTCACATATTTAGAAAATTATTTAGATAAAATAAATATTATTTTTGGAATCAGGACGTCGAAATTATCCAACGGTGAATTTTTCATAATTTTCTGAGACAGTCAAATTTTTGGGTAAAAATTAAATACCATTTAAATATATAATGTGTTTTATGACATCATAATGACCCAATGGTGATGTAATAAAATACCATAATCCTTATGTTCGGCCAATATGTGTTTTATCATTAAAATAATGAGGTTTTGGGTTTGTTTGACTCACTTTTCAAAGCATTAATGGAGCCCTCAAGACTTATTCAACACTTTGCCTTTTTAAATTAATTTCCATGGGAGTGTGACTCACCTCCACATAAGCAACCCTAATTTTTTAATAAGTTCGGACCTTGGCCTTGTAAAATATTATTTTCCTCTTTCCTTTTCCAGAAACCATGGGCAAATACCATGGGATGGTTTGTGGTTTGGATTATTTTAATATAAGGGGTCCCAAACCTAAATAATAAAGAATTCTCTCACCTTTCCTATATAAACCCACCCAAGATCCCACTTCCTCCTCACTCAAAGCCCTTGAAGTTCGTCCAACCTCTGCCCCACTCTCTCTAGAATCCTCTCAAGGTGCCCCAAGCTCCCAAGAAGCCTCTCACAAGCCTCTCTCTAGCCTTTGGAAGCACACTTCCAAGTAAGGGTTTTTTCTTCCTTTCTCATTTTTGTCAATTTTCTTTAAGTTGTATTGCCCTTTTTAATTTCATTTATGAATGTTGGGGTATGGTTTCGCACCTCTCCCATACTGCCCTCTTATTGTTTTAATGATGGGAGACCCCTTTCTCTCTCATTAAATGCCTCCCATGTACACCCGTTACTATGCCGAAATTCCGAAAGGAACCTTTTTCTCCTCTTATATATTCAAGCAATACTTTTGTATCATGAATCTAAATTCCTTTTCAATTGTTGGGACATGTATCTATATGACCTTCTTACTGTCCATTACATGTAAATATGATGAGGAACCCCTTTCTCTCTCATCAGCCTTTTTTATGAATTCTTATGTCACGCCGTTACGCTGCCGAAATCACACCGATTTTCTAAGCCAATATCATTGTGTAGTGAATACCATGCCCATTTCTCCATCAAGGGTATTCACCTTTATGCACGTTTACTTATTGATTGTAAAGTTTCATGTATGAATTTCACATTCCTTTATCGTGGAATAAATGATTATGTTTTATGAATCCATGTTTTATGATCCATGTGGCACACTTATGCATGAAATGAAATGTTTAAGAAGGGTGCGCCCTGATAGCGCTCCAATGCATTGAGTAAAGTATAGTATCATGATACGTCATGTGAAATGAGTGTTGACTCATGCTAATTCAAGTGCAACGAGGGTTTACTCGTGCTTCAAGTGCAATGAGGGTTTACTCATGCTCCATGTGCAATGAGCCTTGGCTCATGCTAATTCAATGTTAAGTGTTGTTGCCACATTTCCATGTTATGATTATCATGCTTTATCATGCCTTTATGTTCATGTCTCTCTTATGATCTATTGATATGCCTATTGCCTAACATGTATTGTACTCCTCATGTTATTCATTATGTACTCCCTTACTGGGCTTTATAGCTCACCCTTTTCTTATGCATGTCCTCAGGTTATCCCATGCAATGCTAAGTACGAAGGAATGTAGTGGTCATGTAAAGGAAGTTTTCAATAAGGATGTTGTATTTCAAGTTTAAAGTTTTTATGTAATGATCCTAAGCCCCAAAGACACTAAACCTCTCGATCTTATTTGTTGTATCAAGTGAAGTTTTATGTAATAAATCATGTTTAAGTTGTAATAAAAAGCAGGGGTTGTCATAGTTGGTATCAAAGGATAGGTTTAGTTATTTTTGGGATTAGGAAACCCTAGTAAAGCCTTAGATACAAGACTAATCATAATAAAAACATCCCTAAGTTTTGGTAAATACTAAGTAAGTGGTTTATCAAACAAATACATCCCTGTCTGGATACGAGCAGGTAGAGGCGGCTCTGGCACAGATGTATCCTAGGGGTAAAACCCGAAAACACCGCTTTGAGCTAGACTCGAACGGGAACTGGTGCACGACAACGGGCCTTGCTGCACTCTTGGTTACGACACTCCCTGGGGATATGTTTTGATAAATTCACAATCTTAGTATGAACCCTTATTAAGGGAAAAATGCCCCTAAGGATATATGTTAGAAGGAAGATCATGAAAAGCCTGGATTGAATCCTATAGACTCATGAGTTAAAGAGATTAAAGTTTATTTATAAGTCATCAACTTTTGTCTTTGGATTACCCTTTATGTGTCACCCCTAACTTTCCTTTTATTCCAGCCAATGGCCGGTAATAGGAGAACTCGGGCTAACAACCGTTGTGAAGATCAATGTGATGATTGTACCAACGAGATGCCCAATCCAATGGGAGCGGGAATCGCGAACTTTGTCACACTTCTCTCTCAGCTAACTCAAGTTTTGAATAGAAACACTGGTCAAGAGGAACTTTCAACCCCCCCTAAGAAAGAACAAGTCGCTATTGAAAGCTTCATGAGACAAAGGCCTCCTACTTTTAGTGGATCATCCGATCCCATGATTGCTGAACAATGGATCAACTCCATTGAAAAGATATTCTCCATCCTCCAATGCTCTGAAAAAGGGAAGGTTCTCCTGGCGGCTTATCGTATGGAGGGTGAAGCTGATCAATGGTGGACGTTGATCAAAAATACGAAGCCTGAGGAGGAGATCGAGGCTTTGGAATGGAAGGTATTCCGGAAAATGTTTTTCGATAAATATTTTCCACGCACCCTCCGTCTTAAGATGGAAAGGGACTTCCTTTCCCTCAAGCAGAAAGATGAGGAATCTGTGGGAGCGTACGAGGAAAACTTCACAAGGCTTGCACGATACGCTTCCGGCTTTGTCGTTACCCCCGAATGCAAGGTTGACCGCTTCTTTGGTGGGCTGAAGCCTAGCTTACGGAAAGCATTAGCGATCTGTGACTTCGACAGCTATGAGGAAATTGTCCGATGTGCCCTCAAGGTTGAAATGGAGATCGTAGAATCACAGGGGTATCATGGGGACAAGAAGCGGAAGGTGGACTTCAATGCTGGTGGTCCGATGGATAAATCCAACGGCGCTAAGAAATTCCAGCACCCCACTTGCCAAAAGTGTGGAAAGAAGCACCCTGGAAATTGCCTTAGGGGGACAAGAAAATGCTTCAAGTGTGGAAGAGAAGGGCACCTAGCTGTTAACTGTCAGCAAGAAGGACCCGCGGCTGCGACGGAGGGGAGGAACGCTCTGTTCGAACCTCAACGCGTTGTTCAATGCTTAAAATGCAAAGAACCGGGTCATTTTGCGAATCAATGCCCTAATCCAAGGGTTATCGGAGGCAATCAACAACCTCCAAGACAGCAAGGAAGAGCTTTTGCCATCACTTCTGCCGAAGTGAACCCCGACAACGAAGTGGTGACAGGTACGCTAGTTATTCATTCAAGAATAGCGAACGTACTTTTTGATTCAGGTTCTACGCATTCTTTTATATCTCAAAAGTTTAGTAGAACAATCCCTGCACCACCACAAATCCTGGAAGTAAATATGTCGGTGAGTACAACAAATGGGGCAATCATTGCATCCCATGAGTATAAGTCCTCCCCTGTTATAATCTGTGGATTGAATTTCCCGGCGAACCTCGTCATACTCCCTTTGGTGGAATTTGATGCAATTCTTGGCATGGATTGGCTTTCCTTATATAGAGCCAACATAAATTTTCGGGAGAGGGAAATCACACTCCACATGGAGAATCGACCCCCGATTCTTTACAAGTGTCAGGAGGAAGATGAATCTCATTTAGCTCCATCATCTCAAGCATGGATATTACTGCCTTATGAGCACGCATATCTGGCTCAGATGATTGAGTCCAAGGAAGAAACCACCCTTGAAGAAATGCCTATTGTGAGGGAATTCGCTGAAGTATTTCCCGAGGAACTTCCTGGTCTTCCTTCGAGAAGAGATGTTGAGTTCTCAATTGAACTTATACCTGGGGCGCTACCAATATCCAAGACTCCATATAGAATGGCTGTGGTTGAGCTTAAAGAACTGAAGAAACAACTACAGGAGAATCTGGATAAAGGGTTTATACGCCCAAGTGCATCACCATGGGGTGCACCAGTCCTCTTCGTCAAGAAGAAGGATGGGTCAATGCGGCTTTGCATCGATTATCATGAACTTAACAAAATCACGATAAAGAACAAGTATCCTCTCCCAAGAATCGATGACTTGTTTGATCAGCTGCGTGGAGCACAATACTTTTCCAAGGTCGACTTGCGGTCGGGATATTATCAAGTAAGGGTGAAGAAGGAAGATATCCCCAAGACTGCTTTTCGTACAAGGTACGGGCACTATGAATTCATAGTAATGCCTTTTGGACTCACAAATGCTCCAGCAATATTCATGGACTTGATGAATAGAGTCTTTAGAGATTACCTAGATAAATTTGTGGTAGTCTTTATAGATGATATTCTAATATACTCCAAAACCAAGGAGGACCATGAGGAGCATTTAAGAACTGTACTGGAGACTTTGCGCAAGGAGAAGCTCTATGCCAAGTACAGCAAGTGTGAGTTCTGGTTGAAGGAGGTCTCATTCTTGGGCCATATCATCACAAGCAATGGGATATCTGTGGACCCTTCTAAAACAGATGCAATTGAGGGATGGCCGAGGCCAACATCGGTAACTGATATCCGTAGCTTCTTGGGGTTAGCTGGATATTATCGACGATTTGTGAGAAACTTCTCACGATTTTCCAACCCTCTTACCAAGCTAACTCGAAAGGGAGTAAAGTTTGCTTGGAGTGATGAATGCGAAGAAAGCTTCAAGGAGTTGAAAAGGAGGCTTATCACTGCACCTTTGCTCACTTTACCCACAAGTGTGGAGCTTTTTGTGGTATTCAGTGATGCTTCGAAGAAGGGCTTAGGATGTGTGCGGATGCAGAATGATAAAGTGATATCCTATGCCTCAAGACAGTTGAAAATCCATGAGCGAAACTATCCAACGCATGATCTGGAGTTGGCGGCGGTAATCTTTGCCTTGAAAATCTGGCGGCATTATCTCTATGGAGAGAAATGTGAGATATATACTGACCACAAGAGTCTTAAATATATATTCACACAGAAAGAGCTTAATATGCGCCAGAGAAGATGGATAGAGCTTATCAAGGATTATGACTGTTCAATACATTACCACCCTGGGAAGGCGAACAAGGTGGCAGATGCCCTAAGTAGAAAGGATCCAGCAATTCTATCAATGATGAGAATTGAGAAGGATCCAATCTTCTTAGACTTGATGAAGATGGACGTGGGAATCATAAAGAAGGGAACATCATCAATCCTTTCACAAATGATTGCCCAACCATCTCTTTTGGAAAGATTAAAGGATGCTCAAAAGGATGATGCGAGAATCCAAGAAAAAGTGGAAGCTATCAAAAAGGGAAAATCCTCAGAGTTTAATGTTAATGAAGAAGGAATTGTGCGGTTTGGGAAAAGACTATGTGTTCCATCAAGTTCAGAGCTGAAGAAGGAACTTTTGGATGATGCACATAGTTCAAATTTCTCTATTCACCCAGGGAGCACAAAGATGTATCGAGATCTCCGAGAAAACTTTTGGTGGGATAATATGAAGAAGGAGATCGCCGAATATACATCAAAGTGCCTGGTATGTCAGCAAGTGAAGGCAGAGAGGCATAAGTCTAAGGGGATGATGCAACCATTGCCCATACCAGAATGGAAATGGGAGAACATCACCATGGACTTCGTCACTGGACTTCCAAGGACATCCAAAAGCAACAATGCAATCTGGGTTATTGTGGATCGTCTTACAAAGACTGCACACTTCATTGCTATTCGAGAGGATTTCTCTTTGGATCAACTGGCACAGATATATATCAGGGAAGTGGTACGGTTGCATGGAGTACCACTATCTATTGTGTCGGACCGAGATCCAAGATTTACCTCTAAGTTTTGGAAGAGTCTTCAACATGCTCTGAATACTGAACTGAACTTCAGTACGGCCTATCATCCTCAAACTGATGGCCAATCCGAGCGGACTATCCAAACACTTGAGGATATGTTGAGAGCGTGCTCAATGGACTTTAAAGGAGGATGGGATCAACATCTTCCTCTAGTTGAGTTCTCTTATAATAATAGTTTCCACTCGAGCATCCAAATGGCACCATATGAAGCCCTGTATGGGAAAAGGTGTAGAACACCGGCATGTTGGGATGAGGTCGGTGAACGTAAGCTGCTTGGACCAGAAATGGTCGAAGAAATGGTGGAGAAGGTGAAAACCATTCAGCAGCATATCAAGGCAGCCCAAAGTCGACAGAAGAGTTATGCAGATAATCGTCGACGAGACCTTGAGTTTAAAGTCGGAGACATGGTGTTTTTACGCATATCTCCGTGGAAGAAGGTCATGAGGTTTGGAAAGAAAGGGAAGTTAAGTCCAAGGTACATCGGCCCCTTCGAGATTCTTGATCGTGTTGGGGCTGTGGCCTATCGACTAGCACTTCCACCTACTATGGCCAAGGTGCATGATGTCTTCCATGTATCCCTCTTAAGGAAGTACATACCAGACCCTTCACATGTACTCTCTTCCGAGGTGGTACAATTAGAAGACGATCTTTCTTATGAGGAGCAACCAGTGAAGATCTTAGATCGTAGAGAAAAAGTTCTACGAAATAAGACAATGCCTCTCGTCAAGGTGTTGTGGAGAAACCACAAGTTTGAAGAAGCAACTTGGGAGTCGGAGGATATGATGAAGCTAAGTTACCCTCATTTGTTTTAGTGTGGGAAAAGGAAAATTTCGAGGGCGAAATTTCTTAAGGGGGGAATGTTGTAACGACCCAAAAATTTCATTAATGGAAAATCCCTCTTGATCAAGTTAAATGTTTCTTTATGAAAAATGTTTTTATAAGATATCAACTTTTTAGTATTACTTTAAGATTTGTGACCGTTACTTTTATAGCCGTTTGTCACGACCCGCCCTCGGGGTCCGTGCCGTGACTACCCCAAGCCCGCCTTCCATAGGCCAGGGGCTGGCGACTAGCACCAAGGCGTAATTACCGGAAAAAGGGAAGGCATTGCCTTTGAAAAGTAAACACACACCACAGAGTAAACAAGCGGAAAGTAAACACTAAGCAAACAGAGTACGACTGAAAGTGCGGAAAAGTAAATGGGCCAGAATACAAACCCAAACTGAAGGTAAAGTACAACTCGAAAAGGGAAAAACAGCAACTGAAAAGTAAAGCCGCTACTCCGAGCTGTCCACTGGAAATCCCACCCGAAGGGTGGGTACAGATAGCTCCTCTGCTCCACGGGTCCCGCCGTCCGCTCCGAGCACGTCCCGCCCAGTGGTCCACCTCCGGGTACCGTCCCGCTCTGCAAGCCTCAGCTAAGGTCAACGCTGTCCGTCGTCTGCAACCAACACAACGAAGTGCGGGCAAAGCCCGTGCAGGGGTGAGTATAAGCTACTCAGTAGGGACCCCGAGACCCCAGAAGGTCTCTCAAATCCACAAAGGATAAACAACGAAGAAAAGTACAATCACGAAGTAACAACCGACACTGCTTAGGTATATGCCCATACATATACCTAAGTCATCAAAATACGCTCCATCCTCCGAGCCCAAGTACAACTCAGTCCACACAGGAAAGTATACGTATTCCACATAGGAAAGCAGAACATAATCCACACAGGATTGCACAACAAAATCCACACAGGAAAACAACAGGATTCAGCTCACACAGGTATACTTCTTCAAGGACGATAAAGATGATCACTGATCCATCTAAGTCGTCGGACCCACGAAGGATCGATAGGTAACTAACCCCCGCAGAAGACCCACACAGGATCGGGCTCACACAGAACCTGTAGGCGCTGGCTCACACAGAACCGCTGAGCGCAAGGACCCACACAGGATCGGGCTCACACAGAACCTGTAGCACTGATCCACGTAGGATCGCTGAGTGCTGTAGTCGTCGTCGTCGAATCCACACAGGATCTCTGTACTGTCGTCGTCCAATCCACACAGGATCTCAGTACTGTCGTCGTCAAATCCACACAGGATCTCTGTACTGTCGTCGTCAAATCCACACAGGATCTCTGTACTGTCGTCGTCAAATCCACACAGGATCTCTGTACTGTCGTCGTCAAATCCACACAGGATCTCTGTACTGTCGTCGTCAAATCCACACAGGATCTCTGTACTGTCGTCGTCAAATCCACACAGGATCTCTGTACTGTCGTCGTCAAATCCACACAGGATCTCTGTACTGTCGTCGTCAAATCCACACAGGATCTCTGTACTGTCGTCGTCAAATCCACACAGGATCTCTGTACTGTCGTCGTCAAATCCACACAGGATCTCTGTACTGTCGTCGTCAAATCCACACAGGATCTCTGTACTGTCGTCGTCGCAGTCACAGTAGCAGTCGTAGCAGTAGAACAGTCGCAGCCAGCACTAGGGTTCCCGCACACAGCAAGCTCGTACGGAGGATCCGCTCCACGAGCCGAGAGGCTGATACATCAACTGTCACGAAGACCGAAGTTGATGTATCCAAAAGTTCCGTATCGTCAACAGGAACTCAACGTAACAGACGGCGCGTCGATCGGACGCCCGGTCTGAGAGTTATTGGCATTTTCGTCTCCGGGGCCCAGTTGGTTTTTAAGGCAAAACCAATCCGACCGTACTCCACCTGCGTCCAAACCTCGGGCGGAGTATGCCAAAAGATCCGTCTCACTAAGAGGAACACTACGCGACTGACGGCACGTCAATCGGACGTCCGTAGCTCAAGATATGAGCGTTTCCGCTCCGAAGGCCCGGTTGGTTTCGTGAACGAACCAACCCGGCCGAACTCAAAGTTAACCGAAACCTTGAGTGCGATATACCGAAACGACCGTCTCGATCCAAGGATCGTGTCGCCGCAGACGGTTCGTCATTCGGAGGTCCGAGGCTCAAGTTATGAGCCAAAAACCGAAACTGGTCCGAAACGGGGGGGTCCGGGTCCGGCCCGACCCGGCCCGACCCCCCCCCCCCGGGGCGGCGCGGCGGCCGGCGGCGGCGGCGGACGGCGGCGGACGGCGGCGGCGGGCGGCGGCGGCGGGCGGCGGCGCACGCGGGGCTCAGCCCCGCGGCTTTTGTGCGCTGCGCGGCACAAAGGGGCTGTGCCCCTTTTGTTTTTAAAGAAGCCCCCCCCACGTGGGGGGCCTGTTGTTGCGGAACCGAGGGGGGCGCTGCCCCCCTCCTTCAAAGAACCGCCCCCCTCTCTTAAAGAGGGGGGGTTTTAAAATACCAGCCGGGGAATTAAATTCCCCGGTTTAAAGGCATCCGGCCGGCCAGCTGGCCGGCCGGTCTTCTCCAACGGGACCGGAAAATCCGGTCCCCTCTTCGGCTTCCGACACCGGCGGCCCGGCCGCCGGTCTTCCCTTCCGCCGCGGCCCGGAACCGGCCGCGGTCTCCTCGTCCCGCCGCGGCCCGGAACCGGCCGCGGTCTTCTCGTTCCGCCGCGGCCCGGAACCGGCCGCGGCGTTCGTCATCCGGCGCGGTGCGTCGGCACCGCGCCCCTTCGCCGTGCCATGATTCCTTCCAACGCGGCGCGACGGCGTCGCGTTCTTGAAGATTCTCCTCGGCGTAGCGCGACGGCGTTGCGTAAAATAAAAGAACGATCGTCCGCGTGGTGCGACGGCACCACGCTACTTGTTTCCACCAACATAAACAAACATGAACGATGGAGGGGGGATTCAGCCGTGTTCGTGCGGTCCGGCCCCCCCCCCCCCCTCACGTTAAAGGAATAAAAACGAAACTTAAATAAATAAGCCACACGTTATACTTATCATTCATGTTCAAGAAAAGGAGTAAGGAAACCAAAATGAAAACAAAAACCCCTACCTCGGGTTTAGGATTCAAAGGTTCGGCTACGCTCCGCGGAAGACGGCGTCGCGGAGGTCGGGTGTCGCGGTCGTCGTTCGTCAAATCCGTTGAGGAAGTGCTATGCCCGAAGAGACACGACGTTGGCGGATCTTCGTTTGCCGACGAAGAAGGTCCGAGGAGGAAGAAGAGGTCCGAAGATACCGGTCGCCGAGTCGATGATCCTTGACGAAGTGTTATCGTTCTTCGTTGAGGATGAAGACGTTCTTCGTTCTTCGACAGAGCTTGAAGATGGGAAAGCTCTCCAAAGACAAACAAAGAACTCTAAATAAAATAAGACTACCTCTTATTTTATTAACACAACACAAAGAATTTCAATATTTGAAATTCAAAAAGGGGGTTTAACTCCCTTAATTAAATAAGGGTAACTTAAGCCATTAAAAGAGGGGTTAAGTATGTTGAGAGAAAAAGAAAAGACTTAGGGGTTCGTGTGGGCCCCACCACACTTAATCCTCCCAAGGGAGGTTAAGTGGGTGTGGGTCCCACTTCCAACCCCCTTAGGTAGTTTTTTTAATAAGTTAAAATAAATTTTGTTTTACACAATTTTATTTAACTTAACTGAAAAACCCCAAAACGTAACTTTCAACCCGCAACAAACGCAACTCCCGAAAAGGTCTCATTAAGCGAATATCGGCGCTGCGAGTTCATCGGTGACCTCGGATTTCAATTCCGAGCACCGGATCAAAAGTTAGGAATTCCCGCTCGTTCGTTCACTGAACGTACCCGAGCCAAAGTTCGGAAATTAATTCCGGGCACTCCGGGCCTCGGAATCAGGTGCCGTCTGAAACCGCGCTCTTGTAAAATTCTAAAGAAAATTAAGAAAAAATTTTCCTTGAATTTTACGGGTCTTTACACCGTTGAACAGCGATCATCTGAGTAGTTTAAATATAAGGCTTTAACGAACCAATTTTCTACTCAGACAAAGGAAGCGATGGCCTCATCCAGTAGAATTGCCCCTTACGAAGCCCATTTGTCGGAGCTCGAAAAGGAGGTGGCGTCTTTGGGCTTTTCCCTTGACCAAGCCCAAGCTGAGCTTCATCAAGTCAAGCTCGAACGTGATCGTCTACGGGAAAAATGGAAGTTGATAGAGATTACCACTCGAGCGATGTTATCCGAGCAACCCCAAGAGTCTGTCACCATCGCACACCTTACCCTTAGGTCTTATGCGGCTATTTTAAGGGGTTATGTAACAAATAAGTAGCACCATGTTCATGTACATTATTTTTTTTATATAATAATGAATATAATTTCTGGTCATTTTTGATACATTGTAATTAGTTTTTAAAGTACAAATGATGTTTTTAGTTATTATTTAATTAAGAATTATATGTTATTAAATTAAAGGATTTTTGAATTAAATAATATTTTAATAAAATATTATTATTAATATTAAATTAATTTTTATTAAATATAAATTATCTTATAATTTTATGAATGCAATTAAATTTTTTATCAAGGTTTGAAAGCCATTTCTGTCAAAACCCGTGAATTTTTTATAAATGTCGGTTTTTATTTTAAAAGTGAAAATTCACATATTTAGAAAATTATTTAGATAAAATAAATATTATTTTTGGAATCAGGACGTCGAAATTATCCAACGGTGAATTTTTCATAATTTTCTGAGACAGTCAAATTTTTGGGTAAAAATTAAATACCATTTAAATATATAATGTGTTTTATGACATCATAATGACCCAATGGTGATGTAATAAAATACCATAATCCTTATGTTCGGCCAATATGTGTTTTATCATTAAAATAATGAGGTTTTGGGTTTGTTTGACTCACTTTTCAAAGCATTAATGGAGCCCTCAAGACTTATTCAACACTTTGCCTTTTTAAATTAATTTCCATGGGAGTGTGACTCACCTCCACATAAGAAACCCTAATTTTTTAATAAGTTCGGACCTTGGCCTTGTAAAATATTATTTTCCTCTTTCCTTTTCCAGAAACCATGGGCAAATACCATGGGATGGTTTGTGGTTTGGATTATTTTAATATAAGGGGTCCCAAACCTAAATAATAAAGAATTCTCTCACCTTTCCTATATAAACCCACCCAAGCTCCCACTTCCTCCTCACTCAAAGCCCTTGAAGTTCGTCCAACCTCTGCCCCACTCTCTCTAGAATCCTCTCAAGGTGCCCCAAGCTCCCAAGAATCCTCTCACAAGCCTCTCTCTAGCCTTTGGAAGCACACTTCCAAGTAAGGGTTTTTTCTTCCTTTCTCATTTTTGTCAATTTTCTTTAAGTTGTATTGCCCTTTTTAATTTCATTTATGAATGTTGGGGTATGGTTTCGCACCTCTCCCATACTTCCCTCTTATTGTTTTAATGATGGGAGACCCCTTTCTCTCTCATTAAATGCCTCCCATGTACACCCGTTACTATGCCGAAATTCCGAAAGGAACCTTTTTCTCCTCTTCTATATTCAAGCAATACTTTTGTATCATGAATCTAAATTCCTTTTCAATTGTTGGGACATGTATCTATATGACCTTCTTACTGTCCATTACATGTAAATATGATGAGGAACCCCTTTCTCTCTCATCAGCCTTTTTTATGAATTCTTATGTCACGCCGTTACGCTGCCGAAATCACACCGATTTTCTAAGCCAATATCATTGTGTAGTGAATACCATGCCCATTTCTCCATCAAGGGTATTCACCTTTATGCACATTTACTTATTGATTGTAAAGTTTCATGTATGAATTCCACATTCCTTTATCGTGGAATAAATGATTATGTTTTATGAATCCATGTTTTATGATCCATGTGGCACACTTATGCATGAAATGAAATGTTTAAGAAGGGTGCACCCTGATAGCGCTCCAATGCATTGGGTAAAGTATAGTATCATGATACGTCATGTGCAATGAGTGTTGACTCATGCTAATTCAAGTGCAACGAGGGTTTACTCGTGCTTCAAGTGCAATGAGGGTTTACTCATGCTCCATGTGCAATGAGACTTGGCTCATGCTAATTCAATGTTAAGTGTTGTTGCCACATTTCCATGTTATGATTATCATGCTTTATCATGCCTTTATGTTCATGTCTCTCTTATGCTCTATTGATATGCCTATTTCCTAACATGTATTGTACTCCTCGTGTTATTCATTATGTACTCCCTTACTGGGCTTTATAGCTCACCCTTTTCTTATGCATGTCCTCAGGTTATCCCATGCAATGCTAAGTACGAAGGAATGTAGTGGTCATGTAAAGGAAGTTTTCAATAAGGATGTTGTATTTCAAGTTTAAAGTTTTTATGTAATGATCCTAATCCCCAAAGACACTAAACCTCTCGATCTTCTTTGTTGTATCAAGTGAAGTTTTATGTAATAAAGCATGTTTAAGTTGTAATAAAAAGCAGGGGTTGTCATAGGTGAAATAATATATTTATTAGCGAGTAATGCAGTGATATTTATTTGAGAAATAAATAGCCATTATTCAAGGTCTAATAAATATAGTGGATGAAATAAAGAGAATAGAAAAAAAACAAAAGTACACACCGTGTATATTAATATACACGCCGTGTATTTTTTATTGAAATTTATGAGAAATAATATTATTTATTTAATTAAATAATATTAGGTGTAATTCATTGGGCGCATGTCAAGTAATAATAATAGCCAACTGTTATTATTAGATATGGGGTATTACTAAGAATTAAATGAAATGAATAAATGATTTCGGGTAATTAATTCATTTTATTATTCTAAGTAATTAAAATCCCAATTATATAATTCTTATTAGCCTAGCCATTTTGAGGGGTTGTGCACAATGGATCAAGAGAAAGCTCTCAAGCCAAGAGATAATTCTTTTCTTACAAGAACGCTCTCAAGCTACGAGAGAGAGATCCTCCTCCACCGGATCAAGGCGATCGAAGGCGAACATCGCAAGTGAAGGCTCATCCACACTAGCACCCAGAGATCCCTTTAGCGACGTCCAAAGATATGTGGAGTATGTGTGGATCACCACTAGAGAAATCCTACACTTGGATTTTACAACACAACGACGGATCACATCAGATCATGACCGGAAACATCAATGGAGAGAGAATTACATCAAAGTAATTCTTGTCAATTAATTAAATTAATTATAACCAACATATGATGATACTCTCTATGGTTCTGGGACTCCCCTCTTTTCTTTTGTTCTTCATTTTATTCAGAAGATCCGACATTTTATTATCATGAAAAATCTCGGATTAAACGTCATTAACGACAAAAATTAAAGTTGGGTACACCCACTAGCACGCTTCCGCTACGCCCGGAAACTATAAGTGGCATCAGAGGGTTCATATCATTGATTATAATTATTTAGTTTTTTATTGATGATTTACGCATTTAATAATTTAGTTATTTAAATTCAAGTTAATCATTATATACATCTGAATCTCAAGATCTATTCCTTCTCTATCATTTCTCGTTCACCTTAAAGAAAAAAATTTTCTTTTAATTTTGATTAAAATAAAACAGAGGATCACATTTAGAGGTGCCAAACGTTCCTGACCATACAACACCAGAATAAACAACATGTATTCGGCAGTACACACTATGTAGTCAAGATTCAATGCATCGAACCGGTCCGCCAAATCAGGTCATGTGTTGGAGTCTTTCTAAGTCTTAAATGACTCTGTGTGTTGACTAGAAAAAGGTGTAACACAATTTCTGGATTACACGCCATGTGGCCTATTGAACACGGCGTGTAGTCCCTTCAGGTTAGGGTTGGACCGTGTACCCCGTACATGGATCGACCGGTCAGAAACCGTGTAACATGGATACTACATGACGTGTGTCCCACTGAACTCGCCATGTACTCTGAAGATTTCCAAAGTATATCTACATGCCATGTCCCCAGGCATATACTTCAGATGGACGATGAACAAAAGTATACGTCATGTAATCGGAACTACACACCGTGTACTCATCCAAATTACATAGATTTATTAAAATTTATTATTATATTACACAAACCCTTGATATGTGTACCATAGTGCAGGCATAAAGTTGAGGCACAACACATGATATGTGTTATATATATATATATGTTTAATTTAACATCTGTGTAATGTTCATTTATACTCATTGGGTAGTTATGAACGAGAATTCACCAGGTTTCCTCCAAGGTACAAGTTACGTAAAAATATAATTTTAAATGAATTTATTTGTTTAAAATTATAATGGATGAGAATCTTAGGGAAATTCAGAAAAAGGGTTTAAGATAAAATGATTAATTAATTAAATATAATTAATTGATTTGATCATGATTTATCTTAAATAAGAACGATTAAAGAATTGAATGCTAGTTTTATTTATGCGTAAATATCATTGCATGTATTGATGATGATGATCTAGACCAATACCTTTGTATGTGAATGGTTTCTTTTAATTAATTAATTTAAATTAAAATTTTTGGCCTGTGAGCCTTCTCCTCATTAATATGTAGGGCCTGCGTGCCCAAGGTTTCTTTTATGTAAAACCTCGTTTTACCCCTCACATGCATGTGAGATAAAAGAATATTTAATATATGAATCTACCAATCTAGTAGAGGCAGCTCAAGTTAGGAGCCAAGGTGAAACCAATCCAAGGAGATACAAAGGTGGAAAGGTTGAAAGCTGTAAACACAAATTCAAAAGGTTCAAGGTGTTTCTCCCCCAGGTCTTGGGTTAGTTTATCAACCACTAGATAAACTAACCAATATAACAACCTCATCATCATACCATTTATTTTATTTATGTCAGTTTCATGGTTTATTTATTGTGGGTGTGTTGTCACGATCACACAATTAATGAATTAAACAAGCATGCAAGATGGAACTAAAATAAGACCGGATTATGCATAGATATTATCTTAGACATGGTTAATAACTTAAGTATATCCCACATAATATTAACAAGCATGTAATCAACGATAATAAAATGGAAATTTACGTATAAGGATAAAATACCTCAAAGAAATATTAAATCGGCATAGCCTTCAATAATATTGGTTAGAATCGAACCATAGTTCAAAGTGCTTGACCAACCCTAGTTGGGGTGCTTTAAATTATCGAGGAATTATAATTCAAGTTTTTGGGTTGACTTGACTTGGTTCACATCAAGGGTTGACTTTCACAGTAGGACTTGGTGTGACTAAGAGGAAAAGTTTGAGGAAATCCAAATTAAAAGGATTTTAGGATTGGGGAGTCCACTCAGTGGATCAAGGAACTACGAGTTAATGTAGTTGGTATTTGGAATGCCTACCTAAAACCCTTCAAGTTTCTTTACCAACCCTAGTTGGGGTAATGCGAAGGGAAATATAGATCCTTTCCACTAGAATATTCAGGAAACAGAATATTCTGAAGTCAATGGTGAGGGCTATTGGATTTCAATAAAATAATGGGAGACTAATAAGTATTAATTTATTTATTTGTCTCAGTTTTATCATAATAAAGTACTAAAACTTTGCTCATATTATTTTTTAGAAACAATAAGAAATATTACTTCAAACATATCATTGTGAACCATACTTGATAAGTAAAACCTTCTCACCGGCACCAATTTCCAGGAATGGCAGAGGCATTTATGTGTCATCCTTCACCACGAGAGGAAATTGTATGTGCTAGAAGAGCCTGTTCCAGTTGCACTTGGAAAACAGGCCAGTGATGAGGAACTATCACTCTATATGAAACATCTGGATGATGCCACAGATGTCCAATATTTCATGCTATCGACAATGTCTAATGAGATCTTGAAGAAACATGAAAACATGGACGCCTATAACATGATGCCTCAACTTAAGGATCTCTACCAAGAGAAGGTGAGACATGAGATATATGAGATATCCAATTCTTTGTTTACAACTAAGATTGGAGAGTCTGCGCCAGCTAGGCCTCATGTAGTTAATCTTATTGGCTACATTGAATGCCTGAACATCTTAGGGATTAAGTTCCCAGATGAGTTGCGTACAGATCTCATCCTATCATCACTTCCCAAGACCTTCTCTAGCTTTATTTTCAACTATAACACGAGCAACAATGAGAAGAGTCTATCAGAACTTCTGACCTTAATTATCCAGGTAGATAAAGACATGGGGTGTGACAAACTCATAGTCCTTAGAGTGAATAAGAAAAGTAAGAACAAGGAAAAAGATCCAAGGACTTATAAACAGTTTGAATCCCCCGAGCACCGTCCCTCCAAGAAGGGGAAGATACAGAGGTAGGGAAAGGAACGATATGTGGTATTTTTTGCATGTGGAAATCCAGGCCACTAGAAGAGTAATTTTACCCATAAGCATGGGGACACTAAAGGTGAATTCGTTATTGAGTGCAATCTTTTCATTTTTACACATTGGTCATTAGATACAGCTTATGGGGCTCATATATGTATTCAAATGCATGAACCAAGTATATTTAGAAAGATTTCCAGAGGAGAGGTGGATCTTCGAGATGCCAATAGCGCGAGGTTGGCTGCATTGGCCATTGGCAATTTAATACCTTTCATTTCCAACTGGGATGATTTTGGTTTTACATAAATGTTATTATGTTCCAAGTGTTAATAAAAACATAATTTTTGTATCATGTTTGGATATGGATGGATTTATTTTCATGTTTGGAAATGAGGGTTGCTTATTTTACAAGAACAACGTATATTATGGTATGGCGCATTTAAATATTGGTTTGTATGTATTAAATTATGAAAACCAAGTGTTGAAAATCAATAAAAAAACAAACACACATGACTCATACATCACCCAGTTGTGGCATCACAGTCTCAGTCATATAAATGAGAAGCAATTGAAAAAGCTCTGCCAAGATGGATATTTAGACTCTACTGAGCTAAAACCACTTGATAGATGTCACGCTTGTTTACAAGGTAAAATGACCAAGCCTTCTTTCAGTGGACAGGGTGAAAGGGCCACATAGCTTCTAGGATTGGTGCACATGGATGTGTGTAGACCATTTTTAGTAGAAGATAGAGGTGGATATTATTACTTCATTACTTTTACTGATGATTTGAGTAGATATGGCTTTGTCTACTTAATGAGGTACAAGTTAGAAGACTTAGAGAAATTTATGGAATTCAAGAATGAAGTAGAGAATCAGCTTTCTAAGAAGATAAAGAAGCTTCGATCAGATCAAGGTGGAGAATATATGAACCAAGAGTTCATCGATCTTCTACGAGAGTTTGGGATTCTATCTCAGCTCACTCCTCCTTATACACAACAGTGGAATAATGTTAATGAAAGTAGGAACCGCACCTTGTTGGACATGGTGAGGTTGATGATGAGTCATGCAGATCTTCCATTATCCTTTTGGGGATATGCATTGAAAACTGCAACATACACATTAAATTGAGTACCAAATAAGGTGGAAAATGGAATTCCCTTCAAGTTATGGGATGGAAAGAAACCCATTTTGTCGCACACATGTGTATGGGGATGCGAGACGCTTTTTAAGGCCTTCTCAGGAAATAAACTAGCACTCCCGGGCACGAGGTGTATCTTTATAGGATATCCCAAGTAAACAAAAGGATATTACCTATATAACCCTTCAGACAAGAAAGTGACTGTCACTAGACAAACCAACTTTATTGAGAGGGAGCAAATCCTCAAAAAGGATAGTGGGAGCAAGATTGACTTCAATGAAGTTGATGCTCAAGATACACAAGAGTTAGTACAGGAACAAGTTCCACAGGTTCCCATGGAAGAGGTTCTAGAAACACAAGTACTGCATAGAAGCTCATGAGAGGTAAGGAAACCAGAGAGATTTGGTTTCCTAGTCACTGAGGATGGTGAATCATTATTGTTGGAAAATGATGAACCTCTCTCATACAAGGAAGAAATAGAAATATCATAAGTTATAAGATGGATAGAAGCTATGAATTTTGAGATGGATTCCATGTATCAGAACCATGTTTGGGTTCTGGTCGATGATCCAGTTGATGTAAACCCTGTTGGATGCAAATGGGTATTAAAGATAAAAATGGACATGGAAGGTCAAGTTAGCACTTATAAAGCAAGGTTAGTGGCTAATGGATTTAGACAATGTTAGGGAATTGACTATGATGAAACCTTCTCACCAGTTTCCCTATTTAAATCCATAAGAATCATACTCTCCATAGCAGGTTACCATGACTACGAGATTTGGAAAATGGATGTCAAAAAAACATTCCTTAACAGGAACCTTTAGGAATATGTCTGTATGACACAACCAGAAGGGTTTGTGACACCAGGTTAATCCAAACGGGTTTATAAGTTGTAGAAATCCATTTATGGATTAAATAAAGCATCCAAGTCATGGAACATTCGATTTGATGAAGCCATAAAGGACTTTGGTTTCATTAAGAACGAATGTGAGCCATGTGTTTATAAGCAGTTTAATGAGAATGCAGTCGTTATCCTAGTAGTATATGTTGATGACATACTGCTTATTGGAAATGATGTACCAGTATTACAGTCAGTTAAAGACTGGTTGAACAAGTGATTCTACATGAAGGACTTAGGTGAAGCAGCCTACATTCTAGGGATCAATATCATTCTTGGTAGATGCAAGAGGCTGCTTGGACTAAGTCAGGGTACATACATTGACCAGATACTAAAGAGATTTAGTATGGAACGATCCAAGAGGGGATTGGTTCCAGTGTCACATGTCCTACATCTTTCTAAGAAAATGTGTCCTCATACACAATATTAGAAAGATATAATGAGTTAGATCCCATACACTTCATCTATATGATCCATCATGTATGCCATGTTATATACCAGGCTTGATGTTTCCTATACACTGAGCATGGTAGGAAGATATCAAGAAGATATAGGGGAACATCATTGGGATGCTGTTAAGACCATTCTTAAGTATATGAGAAGAACTAAGGATATGTTCCTGGTGTATGGAGGAGAGAAGGAGCTTGTCATCAGATGGTATGCTAATGCTGGTTTTTAGATAGATCAGAACGATCTGAAGTCAAAATATGGATATGTTTTTTGTCTCAATGGAGGAGCTGTGAGCTGGAAGAGTTCAAAGAAACCAGTTGTAACCGATTATATAGTGGAGTCTGAATATATAGAATCTTCTAATACACCCAAGGAAGCCACATGGATTCAAAAATTTGTCCAAGAGCTTGATGTGGTTCATAGCAGTAAAGATCCTATCACATTGAATTGTGATAATACTACAACAGTGGATCTTGAAAAAGAACTAGGGTCACATCAAAGGAAAAAGCACATACTTCATAAGTATTACCTCTTGAGGGATTTCTATCAAAGGGGTGAATTTTCAGTGATAAGAGTTTCCATAGAAGAGAATGTGGCAGACCCCATGACTAAAGGCCTATCTTAGCAGAAGCATGAATATCATGTGAGAGATAGCGGGTTTAAGGTTGTTAGTAGTTGGCTCTATTCCAAGTGGGAGTATTTTGGAGTTGGTGGCCTAAAACCAACTAATTTGTACTGTATTCATTACTAAATACCTTATCACATCTTGATTTTTCTTCTGTGAGATAATTCATGTGATAATGACCTAAGGATAGATGTTACATTAAAAAGTTATAGCGGATCCCTACAATAATGAGAACCCAGAGGTGCCATAACACTATTCTTGAATATATGTTTTATGGCTGGATGATGTTATTTGAGGGACACAAATAATATAGGCCATTAAGGGCGAGGACTCATAAAAATTTGAGACACCTTCTCATGGTGTGTTCCCTTGGTAATATCTAGGAGGATATTATGAGAACGAGACCTTCCAGTAAAAAATCCACATTTCATAATGTCATTGGATGTTCCTATCTGAAAATGTGTGTATTGGTATTTAGACTTTAAGATTATTATTAATGGGTATTACAACTCACACACTTAGATGTATTGAAGAAAACTGTAAAGACACACTGTTCATAGCAAGATAGGATATGTTGGGTGTGTCACGAGTAATATTGCATTAATAGATAATGCGAGAAAGGATTTGTCCCTTCTATTCTATAATGGAAGTAGATATCTCATGACCTTTGATGGAATTGATATAGCCTAAATAAATCCATGGCCATGGTGAGGAATGGGAAAGTTCAATTCTAGAAAGTCAAAGAAAGAATAATCGAGCACATGGGTTGATGGTACTATCATGCAATCCGCTTGATTCGAGATATCGAGACAAATGGATTACATTACACGGTAAGAATTTGTAGGAGGTGACATGTCATTGCACCGTTAACTTCTTTCTCTATGGGTGCCTTGGCATGTTGCTATATGCTAACCTTGGACTTTAGGCCGGCTCTGCCTAATGCCACTGAGAAAGAGGCCTAGAGGGTCACACACTAAGTGTGTCCAAGTATCTCAGTTAAATATTAATTTAACAAGTTGAATAAAGATTATTCCCGATTTTGGTTTAATAATTATTCAAGAATTCCTGATCGCATTTATTTCGACACTAGTTATTCAAGAGAATATATTGTGGGTGAAATAATATATTTATTAGTGAGTAATGCAGTGATATTTATTTGATAAATATATAGCCATTATTCAAGGTCTAATAAATACAGTGGAGGAAATAAAGAGAATGGAAAAAAACAAAAGTACACACCGTGTATATTAATATACACGCCGTGTATTTTTTCTGGGAATTTATGAGAAATAATATTATTTATTTAATTAAATAATCTTAGGTGTAATTCGCTGGGAACATGTCAAGAAATAATAATAGTTAACTATTATTATTAAACATTGAGTATTACTAAGAATTAAATGAAATGAATAAATGAATTCAGGTAATTAATTAATTTTATTATTCTAAGTAAATAAAATACCAATTATATAATTCTCATTAGCCTAGAAATTTTAAGGGGTTGTGCACAACGGATCAAGAGAAAGCTCCCAAGCCAAGAAATAATTCTTTTCTTCCAATAACGCTCTCAAGCTACGAGAGAGAGATCCTCCTCCACTGGATCAAGGCAATCGAAGGCGGACATCGTAAGTGAAGGCTCTTTCACGCTAGCACCGAGAAATCCCTTCGGCGACATCCAAAGATATATAGAGCACATGTGGATCACCACTAGAGGAATCCTACACTTTTATTTTATGACACAACGACAGATCACATTGGATCATGACTGGAAACATCAATAGAGAGAGAATTCCATCAAGGTAATTCTTATCAATTAATTAAATTAATTATAACCAACATATGACAATCCTCTCTATGGTTCCGGTACTCCCCTATTTTCTTTCATTATTCATTTTATTATGAAGATCTAAAGTTTTATTATCGTGATAGATCTCAGATTAAACGTCGTTAACATCAAAAATTAAAGTTGGGTACACCCACCAACGTGCTTTCGCTGCGCTCGGAACCTACATAGAAGACCAACTAAATTACTTTATTGATATATAATCATCAACAATAATTTATTTTGAGATGAATTACCATACGTAGTCATTTATATTGTGTATAAAAAATATGAAGGATTCCCATGCATGTTCTTCATGGCCATTAATGAATCAAATAATATTTTTTATTGGTTGTTTAATGGCCTTGAAGAAGACCCCTTTTGTTTACCACATGTAATTTCTTTATGGAGGGATATCTATAAAAATTTTATTGTAGCCACTGTTACTTATCCTCTATAGATTTAAATCATTTACATAAGGAATTAAATTTTATATAGTCTATTGGATACCTAAAGAACGTGTTTCCCTATATTATGTAAACCACCTTTTTATAATATTTGATCTAGGGTGACCCCTTTATAAACGATCCTTTATGTGGTATACAAAAATATCACTCTAGTATCTTATAAATAGAGTTATATAAATATTTATAAATTATAGATGGATTCTTTATCTTCTAGGGTTTCCCACCTTAGATGATCTTAATCCCATGCATTTATGGATCAAAATACCTTTTAGATACTTTATTTATTTGGTTTACACCCCTATAAGCATATTTTACTAAGGCCTACTTTGAAGAAACTTCACTTGGATGGGTAGTAATTAGTTTCCAAGAACCAACTAACATTTTACATTTGATCACATGAATATTAATAAATATTTTATAACATTATGAGTTTTATTCTTTGTAACATTAATGTTATAATGTATTTAGAATATCTGCAACATCGAAACGTTATATGAGTTACCCAATATAATGTGATCTATGAAATGTGATGGAAATATTCATAAACATATATCCAGTGATCTAGATTCCATATTTATGATCGAAAAAAATGATGTTTGACTATTAGGTGTTGGATGCTTATAGGTACAAGACAATTATTCTCATGAATTTTAAACCTTGTAATCCTCAAGAAGGGGGGTTATAAGGACTGAACCTGAAATAAGAATTACCCTTATTATATGTGTCATTAGGTATTTCTAACTATATATGTGTGTATTTAAATATATATAGGATTTTATTAATGATGTATATTATAATCAACATAAATTTACATTTTCATGTAAACAGTGGAAACATATTTTCATGGCGCGTTAAGATATATTGGGTTTGTCATAAGTTATATGAAATTAATTAATTAATTCAAGAAATATATATTTTTTCTTTAATTTTATGGAATATGACATCTCTACCCTTTTGTTTGAAATTAAACTATCTGATTAAATCCATAACCCCCGTAGTTTATTGATGAGTTCATATCAAAAAGTCAAATAAAGGTAAATCAATAATATAGGTTAATAAAAAAAGTATGAAAAAATTATTACGAGATATAATTATAAATGGATTTCATTGAATAGTAAGCTTTCATATGAGCTATTTTCATTGCGACATTATCTTATTTGTCTATGAGCGTCTTAATGTATTTCTAGATTTCAATCATAGACTTTAGGAAATTTCTACTAATTGAACTGATAAATTTTCCTATAAGGTCACACAATAATTCTATCCCCAATCTCAGAAAAAGTTATTTTAAATTTAATATTAATGAATAAATATTATTCTTGATTTTGATAGAAAAACCATAAACCATAATTAAGAACAAATAACCTAGATAGAATAAAATAAAAAAATAAATCTAGAGTTTAAAAACTAATTCTTAGGATGCTCGTAGAGCTTGATGACTCAGATAAATTTGTTTTTTGGTCCAATAGATTCATATGATCTCCTCATCCTTGGTTTAAATTTATTTTTTGGATTGTGAGCAAATTGTTTTGGACCAAGATGTTCCTTTCGGTTGTGCCTCAGATTGATTATGAACCATATTTTATGATTTTTGTGTCATTCAGAATATGATTCCCAGAAAGGTCCCTGAAGTTTCTAGTGGGTCTTGTCCTATTTTTGGTTCTCCTTAGTTGCTTCCCGTCTTCTGTGGCAATCGAGGTTCATTAGAGGCAGTGAAGTGGCTTGAGGAAGTTGATCATGTATTCAGAGTGTTTGGAACTCCCAAATCTATTAAAGTTCATGATGGTCTGGGTTTTCTTGGGGGTCTAGCTTTGGAATAATGGAAGTTGTTTTCCCCACTAACAATGAAAGTTGGAATGACGTGGCAAGATTTTAACTTCCTCTTTGTCTGATGGTTTATACCTGAGGAGGTGAAGATGAAGAAAAGGGAAGAGCTCATGAGTGTCCAACAAGGTTAGTGGGTGGTGAAGGATTATGTTAAACACCTCAAAGAGTTGATTTCCTTTTTTTCCCGAAGGTGGTGTTGTAGGATCTGTTGAAAGACTCTCTTTTAATTGTGGGTCTTAATATAGAGATCAAAGAGAAAGTCCTCTTATCTGAGGATATCTATTTTGAGAAGTTGGTGGCAGAAGCATTTTTGGCTGAGTTGTTGTGAAATAAGAATAAACACATTAGCTCAGTTGTTTTCTCCCATGTTGGGGTGAATATATTTGGATTTTCCTCATTTTTGTTTTGTGGCTATTATAAGTTCATCTTTCATTATAAAAATCTAATGAAATTATACCTTAGTAGTTCAAATGGTTTTATTTTTTTGAACGTGAACTTTTAAATGGTTAGCCTTTCATGAATTTGTTTCCCTCCTTCTATCATGCTTGTTTGGATATGTATATTTTTGTGGAAATCGCTCTTTGTTCCTTGTGTGAAGGTTCATTTATATTCCGTATTTTAGTCATTTCTACTACTATTTATACTAACATAGTGTGTTGGAATAATATTGATGTCTATTTGGCTCCATTAATCATTGAATCCAAAACATGGATTGGCTGTGCATCACTCACAAAGTTAATAACAAAACTAAGGATTCTCTGTGCACTTCACTACTGTTGGTTAACTACCGATTAACATAGCATCTAATCTGAACTTCCTACCCGACATCCCCGCGATGCTCTCATATCACACACGCTCGCCACCATCTATATCATATCACCATTAAACATTCAATTTTCCTTCTCTTCATACACACATTTACTATATGAATTTAGATGCATGCATCATGAATCTTTACAAGTAGTAAATGGGTGCAAGAAGAGAATGAAAAGTGAATGCTGGAAGGCGACATGATAGAGATAGTGGCGAGCGTGTGTGGGATGAGAGAATCACAGGGTAACTGGGTAGGAATTTCAGGTCATATTCTATGCTAAGTGGTATTTAACCAACAATAGTAAAGTGAACAGAGAATACTTAGTTTTATTATTAGCTTATATCTATACCAAAGAAACCCTTTGGAAAGATGTAAAGGTAATGTTACAATATACTTTCTCTATTTTACAAAAAAATTATATAATGAAACTTTGATTTAATTTTCATTATTCCTTGAATAGTTTGTTTATTTTAGAAGGTTTATATCCACGTGTCATGCCTTTGTAGGAAGATCAATGACGCAGTATCTGCTCAATCAGAGAGGTAATCTTGATATTTTCACAGTAAAATCATTTCCCATAGAATTAATGCATTGTTTCATATTTATGTTTAATTTATTTATTTTTAGTATTACTCACATAATAATTATTTTCTTATAAAGGTGAATTATTTTGTTCGAGTTGGGGTGATCTGTCCTATAGTTAGGATTGTTTTTGAATGTATGTAATAATTTTTATTTATGAAATTGTATAAACCAATGTTTGAAATGTTTATAATATAGTTTTTTTCTGGTATTTGCATTGTAAATTTCATTTCATTTAAATTCTGTATTGGGACTTGTTTTTATTGATATCTGGTGTGTTTTTGGTCTGTTTCTAGTGCTGTGGTGTGTCATAACAGCACACTGCAGTATCACCCTTTATCAGCGCTATTTAAGCGCTGATAAAAGTCCCGATATTTTAACATCACTCAAGTATTCAGTGATTTTCTAGCGCTGATAAAGACCATTTCTAGCGCTGTTAAAGGCCAATTTTGTAGTAGTATTTATTGCAACAAGTAATTTATGTCGATTAAGGAGTTAGTTATAGTACACAACCAATAATAGTTATAAATCTAAAAGATTGTACAACATTAAAAGAAGTGATGAGAAAAATTCATAAGCGGTTAAATCTTATTGAATCTTCCCACCCACTACTACACATATTCCCTTTAACAGTGTGCAAAAAGGATTTTAATAGAATGAAAAAAGGCATTGTTAATAGCAACACTGATAAATGGGGTCCTTTATCCATGCTAAAAAAGTGATGATAAAGGCCAAGATGGATACAATGTTCTATTAATATAACAGCACACCCCCAAAAAACCTATAACTCAATACAACGCTATATACATTTAATTGACATAATGAACAAAAAAAAGTCTGCCCATGGTATATATAAAAAACACTGCTATATACATTTCAAACATTGTTTTATATAATTACATTTACAATTATCCAACAAAAATTTAAAAACATTAATATTTAATATTTTGATGCTCATGATCCCCTCTAAAAAATGTCTGCCCATGGCATCAGTTGCTGAATAAATCATCTCAACCCAAGAAAAATATTACACCTATATAAGAAAATAAATATTGTGTTAGTAATACTATAAAGAAATAAATTGAACATTAATATGAAAGAATACATTAATAAAATGTCAATATCTAATAAAAAAGACACATTTGGAGTGATACTGATCACATTGTGCATCGTATTGAGGTGGGGTTTATTTCTACACATCACAAGTGAGTTATGAATCATTTTCTTAAAATATCAAAACAATCCGAATGTGTTTGCTCAGTTTTGAGTATGTCACTTGTTCTTTTACTAAAATTAATGTCAATTTTAAATAAAAAGAGACACTTTGAGTTATAATGGCCACACTATACATCATGTTGAGGTAAGATTGATTCGTACATGTCACAAATGACTTATAAGATCATTTTCTTAAAGCATCAAAACGATCTGAACACATTTTATCGGTTTTCAACATGCTAGTTGTGTTTTTTTATTAAAATTTCATTTCAAACCAGAAACACTCATTTTGATTCATACCAGTCACATTGTGAATCCTTTTTATGTGAGACTTATTCATACATGTTGAAAAGGACTTATAAATCACCACCTTAAATTATCAAGAAAATTAGAGCATGTTTTCTAGGTTTTCAATTAGGGGAACATTTTGAACTAAAATGTCAATTTTAAACTGATAATAAACACATTGAGTCATACCGGTCACACTGTGTGTCTAATTGAGGTGTGGTTGATTCTTAAATATCAAAAATGACTCATGGATCATTTTCCCAAAGTATCAAAACAATCCTAATGTTTTTTCTCAGTTTTTAGTATGTCACTCATTATTTTTACTTAAATTAATGTCAATATTTAATAAAAAAGACACATTTGGATTGATAATAGTCACATCGTGCGTCATATTGAGGTGGGGTTGATTCCTATATGTCAAAAATGAGTTTTGGATCTTTGTCCGAAAATATCAAAATAATCCGAATGTGTTTTCTCAGTTTTGCGTATTTCACTTGTTCTTTTACAAAAATTATTGTCAATTTTAAATAAAAAGAGACACTTTGAGTTATACCAGCCCCACTACACATCATATTGAGGTGAGGTTGATTCCTACATGTCAAAAATGACTTATAGATCATTGTATTAAAGTATCAAAACAATATTAATGCGTTTTATCAGTTTTTAGTTTTCCAATTGTGTTTTTTTATTAAAATGTCATTTCAAACTAGAAACACACATTTTGAGTCATAAAAGTCGCATCGTGCATCAGTTTGATGTGAGACTACATCATACATGTCATAAATGACTGATTAATTTCCTTCCTAAATTATCAATATAATCAGAGCATGTTTTATAGGTTTTCACTGAGGGGCATGTTTTAAACTAAAATGTTAATTCTAAACTAATAACGAACACTTTGAGTCATACTGGTCACACCGTGCATCAGATTGAGATATGGTTGATTCTTACACATTAAAAATTACTCATGGATCATTTTACTAAAGTATCAAAGCAATACTAATGCATTTTCTTAGTTTTATGTATGTCATTTATTTTTTACTTAAATTAATGTTAATTTTAAATAAAAAGACACACTTAGAGTTATACCAGTCACACCATGCATCATATTGAAGTGTGGTTAACTCCTACACATAAAAAATGAATCATGGATATTTTTTATAAAATATAAAAACAATCTAAATTCGTTGAGTTATACCGGGCACATCATGAATTATATTGAGGTTTGGTTTATTCCTACATGTAAAAAATGACTTATAGATCATTTTTCTAATGTATAAAAACAATCTGAATGCATTTGTAAACTTTTTATTATATCAGTTGTGTTTTTTTATTAAAATATCATTTCAAACTAAAAACATGCATTTTGAGTTATACCAGTCACATTGTGAATTAGTTTGACATGATACTACTTTATACACTTGAAAAATGACTTATGAATCTTTTTCCTAAATTATCAGTATAATAAGAGTGTGTTTTATTGGTTTTTAGTGTGGGACATGTTTTGAACTAAAATATCAATTTTAAACTGATAACGGATACTTTGAGTCATACCGGACACACCGTGCATCATATTGAGATTTTGTTGATTCCTACATGTCAAAAATGAATCATGGATAATTTTACTAAAGTATAAAAACAATAGGAATTCATTTTCTTAGTTTTCAATATGTCGCTTGTTCTTTTTTACTTAAATTAATGTCAATTTTAAATAAAAAGACACACTTGGGGTCATACCAGTCATATTGTGCATCTTATTAAGCTAAATTTGACTTATACATGTCACAAATGGATCATGTATCATTGTACTAAAATATCAAAACAATTCAAATGCATTTTATCGCTTTTAAGTATGTCACTTGTTCTTTTTACTAAAATTAATGTCAATTTTAAATAAAAAGAGACACTTTGAGTTATACCGGTCACACCGTGCATCATATTGAGATACAGTTGATTCTTACACATCAAAAATTATATATATATCATTATAATAAAGTATCAAAATAACCTGAATGTGTTTTTTTGGTTTTCAGTGTGCCAATTGGTTTTTTATTAAAATGACATTTCAAAATGGAAACACACATTTTGAGTCATATAGGTAACATCGGGCGTCTATTTGAAATGTGACTCATTCCTACAAGTAAAAAATGACTTATGAATCTCTGTCCTAAATTATCAATACAATAAAAGTGTGTTTTCTTGGTTTTTAGTGATGAACATGTTTTGAACTAAAATGTCAATTTTAAACTGATAACATACACTTTGAGTTATATCGGTCACACTGTGTGTTGGATTGAGGTGTGGTTGATTCCTACACATTAAAAATGACTCATGGATCATTTTTCTAAAGTATCAAAACAATATAAATATATTTTCTTGGTTTTTAGTATGTCACTTGTTCTTTTTTACTTAAATTAATGTCAATTTTAAATAAAAAATACACACTTGGAGTCATAGTGGTCACACCGTTCATCATATTGAGATAAGGTTGACTCTTAAAAGTTAAAAATGAATCATGGATCATTTTACTAAACTATCAAAACAATCTGAATGCATTTTCTTGGTTTTCAATATGCCACTTGTTCTTTTTACCAAAATAAATGTAAATTTTAAATAAAAAGAGACACTTTGAGTTATACCGGCCACACTGTGCATTATATTGCAGTGCGGTTGATTCATACACATCACAAATGACTTATAGATCATTTTCCTAAAGTATCAAAACAATTCGAATGAGTTTTCTTTATTTTAAATATGTTTTTTTTATTAAAATTTAATTTTAAATTGGAAAATCACATTTTTGAGTTATACCAGTTGCATCATGCATCGACTTGATGTGAGACTACTTTATACACATAAAAAATGACTTATGAATCACTGCCCTAAATTATCAAGATAATCAGAGTGAGTTTTCTCTATTTTTAGTGAGTGACACCTTTTAAATTAAGTAGTCAAGAATTTAATTTAGATTATGTTAATATGGTAGAGAATATATAATTTTATGAGGAAAAACATAGTATATTAAAAAAAAAATTTACCTTATCATTGAATTCTAAGTTGTAGCCTCAAAGTGCTATCTCTCACAAGCACGAGCATTCTTTGAACAAACCACTCCGACTCAAACAAATTAATCCACCTATATAATAAAAAAATTCTTATGTGAGTAATATTAAAATGAAGTAAATTAAACATAAATATGAAACAATCCACTACTTCTATGGAATTTACATCTTTATGCTATATGTGTACATTATTCCATTAGGTATGCTGCCCATTTGTTTCTAAGAAAATATATATCATCTTGTGAATATGAGTCTTTTCAACAGTCATATTAGTACTATAAAAATATAAATACAGAAAGGATTGATAAATATTTTAAATAAAATAGTAATTATCTTTGAAAATTCCTCTTTGGGGTTTCTATTTTGTTGATGGAATATGATCTCTCTCATAAATTTACAAACATAATAACCCCAAAATTTTCTATTTATTTATTTCAGAAACTACATAAACATTGATGAGAATAAGTAATTTTTTTTATATGTGTTTGGATAGTGAAATATTATTATATATACCCTAATACTTGTCCAGTTGTAGAACTTTTCATGCTCCTCGTGCTTAGCCCCTGACCTCATTCCTTATTTTTTACAATATTAATGCACCACTATATCATAAAAAAATACTAATTAAAACATAATATAAATTATATGACTTGATGTTTAGTTATAAAATATTAGATGTAGTGTATTAAAAATTGACAACATCCATCAGGTGTGGCTAGTTCTTTGGATATCCATGCATTGAATCCAGGAAATAAATCTTTGGAGTATCCAAATTGACTGCAACGAGCATCCAATGTTGCATAAAAACACAAAAATAAAATAATTAATGAAAGAAATAAAAATATATTTGATATGATTAAATTGTATAGTTTTACCCCTAAATCATTGGTATTGGGAAGGGTTTGTCATCTGAAAGTTATTTCAAACTATTTGACTAGGCCTGTCACTATTTCATCCTTTTTTTGGATTCTATTTTTGGTTGTTCTGTAGAAGAGATGTGATGACTAACGAGTCCATTTTTTTTCATGGGGAAATCCCTTCAATTGTTTTTGATATATACACCTTCCAAAAATATGAAATGTATTTAGTTATAATTAACATAGTATATCAACTTTTGGAAAATTAAATCATGAAAATATACCTCATGTATAAATTTACAAATGAGGAACCTAACCAATCATAGTTGAGGATTTAAATTACATTCTCAAAACCAATTAATTCTTGAACTCTCTCTCAGTATATATTTTATTCAAAATAAAATATGTGACGACAACCATTTTTTAATTTTGTATCTATATGAACTTTCAATGATAGTAAATGAGGATATAGAACGGGTGGCGTAAAGGTGCTTTTGGTAGATAGTTTTGATCAGTTGGTCGATCCTTTAGATGGTTTTGAGTCGGTATTTCATTTCACCCTCTTCCCTTTTCCCGTCTATGATAAAATTAATTGGTTTAGAACTTTTTTCATTAATTTTTAAAGGTTTATCTTGAAAAATAAATTGGAAATGAATACCTCATTGTTGACATGTTTTTTTACAAGATGTGACAATCATGCGATGAATGTTCCAACAGCTTATTTAGCCTTATGAATATCTTCCTCATTAATGGGAACAATTAGCTCGATGCTCGGCTCATGGGATATACTAATCAACACTCTCACATGACCTATTGGAAGTGGTCAGTTGGGTAGCATGTTGTTTTGGATATTAAACACCATAACCCTCACTACGAGGTGATGGGTGGGTATTGATAGATATAAATCACAATCCTTATCACCTTGTAGAATATCAATATAGGAGAGTTATTGGTGTCGGTTTGATTGACATTTCACAAAAAAAATTATTAAAACATTTATTACCATGACCAATATAGCTATTTGAGGGGAATGGCTCACCTAAAAGCTGGCGTGGGGTGTGTGTGTGTGTGGGGGGGGGGATCATTAGGAAACGATTGTTCTTGAGTTGTTTCTTATCTTTGCTTTCCCCCATAAAATTTTCTAGCATCTCTCTCTGATATTGGAATTTTTCTTCAAGGGTAGCTAGTATTTCTCTCATCTGTTTCATTTCTTCACCTTGAACCTCTTCTTGTTTTTTTCTCAAAATATGTTTGGGGTGTCACCCTAAAACTCGAACATCTATCAGAAACATACTATTCTGGATGCTTCAAGGAAACTAATAGTATGTGTTCATCCGGTATAGGTGTTGTTGATTCCTATGATTATGTTACATATAAAATATAGGAAAATAAGTAATTATTGTTATGTAATAACTTTTTAAGGAATAACAAAATTTTTATTATGTCATACTTACACATGTTTCCCACACTTTTTGTGCATTTTTATCTATTAGCATCCCATATTTATTTACACATGCCTCCTTCCATATCACATGACATGGGATGGAAGTGGATTCAGATTTGGATTCATCAATATGTATATAAACAAAGTAATATAATTATGCTGTTATTTAATGTCACATAAAATTATTATGGTAGATTTAAAATATGTATCAATTTTTTTCAAGTGAATCATACCCCATCCTTACTTTACGGTAGGGGTACGTTGGTTTTGATGTATGTTCCTTATTTTCAGCACTCAGTTGCTATTTTATAAATAAAAAACTATCAATCAAAGTGAAGAATACATGTATCATCAAACAATGTATTAATATCCACGATGTACCTGAAAAGACACATCCACATGATGTCCAGTAAATGCATCCCATGCTTCTTGGGTTATCAGGTGTGTATAGATAATGGTGGGTGAGGGTTTATTTTATCTTCAACATATTTAATATGATGTCTCATTAGAATTGTGTGAAAGCCTTTGGGAGTCCTTATAGCAAGCATTAATACATATTTCTTGTGGGATTCATCTAATATAAATGCACTCTGTAAGGGATGATGAAGAGTAATTCAATGTTTCATTATTTTATTTTTTAATAAAATAATGAAATGATATCATAATGTTACTGTAATCTCTTCCCACATCAGGGTCTTAAGCTCGGGCACAACATGGTGCCCTGAATATACATCAATCAGAATGCATTGCCGAGTGACGATTCCAATGTAACTACTGAACATGGCCTTGTTGGGGTTAACATGATAGCCCTGTGCATTCCATCTGACCTCTTATTTGATGCCTTTTATTTTCACATCAATTATTTTTTCTAACACCATAAAACTACGATGCTCCTATTTTTTATGCTTCATCTATTCTTCATTGCCTACCATTTCCTTAGATTCAACATCATCAATATGTTCCTCTAGAGTGGTAGCATAAATATGGGCAGATGGTCATTGTACCTATGCACTTGGAGCAACAACAGGTTGAGAAACCTATTGTTCCTTGGTATTGGGAGCACCGACACATACAGATGGTCATTGTTCCTCTGCACTGCTAGCGATAGTAGGTTGAGAGGCCCGTTGTTCCTAGGGATTGGGAGCACCAACACATGAAAAATTCATTATCCATAGAATTGGTTTAACATTTAATTTAGAGTACATAAATACAATAGTGAATTAATAATAATATGAGGCAACACAATTTATATTATAAAAAAATATTACCTGATTATTGAACTATTTTTTTAAGATTTAAGGGATTTGACCCCCTTATCGACTATCCAAATCCCTTTATTGTGATCTCCTATAACATACAAAACTCCATCTACATTGAGACTATTATGAAATTATTGTGATATCCCAATGAAAGGGCCATCCTAAATTTAATTTTCATCCGACCCTTCAGTGGTTTTGGTCGATAACAAAACAATTAACCACTTTTTGTTTGTGGGATCTAGAATATAAAATACTTGTACTATATGCGATTCTATTATAAATGGTTCGTCTTTGTACCATTCCTTACTGAAATCAAAATTTATGAATCCCAATTCATCTATTATAATATCACTCCTATTATCAACTCACTTGCATTGAAAAATGGTAACTTTGAATGTTGTATAATCCAAATATCATATTTGTTTAATGATTCCAAAGTATCACATATTCGCGTAAATTGGATTTCTTTCCTTAGTACCAGAAACATGCATCTCTTCAGCCACAAGTGTAACTCCACTATTTTCATGGTACTATATTAATCATGTTCATTTGTACAGAATGTATAACTATTAATTACATAACCATTGTAAGATAATACATACACACTTGGTCCTATGATTATACATCAAAGTCATTCTAAAATTGAATCCATATTTTCATTTGACTCCTTAAACTATTGATTATGTGTATTTGATATCCATATTTCATCCGTTGATGGATTTAGATTCCTAAGAATTTCTTTGTGGGTTTCCACATATGGGGAAACCTATAAACTATTATGAAAAATATAAAGGTGGGCCTTCTCCTGATTTGTAATATTTATTGTGACAACATCCCTTCTAGAAATTCCTTCACCTGAAAGCTTCCTAGTGCGATGAGACTTTGGTATAACAATGATTTCCACACCAGACAGGTATTCGGTAAAAAAATTAATAGCTTCCTCAACAATACATCACTTCGCAATACAACCCTCTGGACAACATCGATTTTTGACACACCCTTCCAATATCTTCATATACCGTTCAATGGGGTACATCCATCTATAGTGTATATGACCACATAGCCGAATATCTCTCACCAAGTAAACCATTAAATGAACCATCATATCAAAGAATGTTGATAGGAATAACATTTACAATTCATATAATATAACAACAATTTCTCTTTCCCTAGTCATAAATTTCACTAATTCTATAACTTTATTGCATATAGCTTCGAAGAAGAAGTAGATTTCGGTTAATGTATGATGGAAATTATTAGAAAAAATGAAATGTAAAGCTATATGAATTATATCTTGCATAAAAACATGGAATTCATTTGATTTAAGACCCTTTAACTTTAAATTGGACATTAACATGATGTTCTTGATATTTTATGAATACACCTTTGGAACCTTTACATCATTCAAGAAGTTGCAAAACTGATATCCCTTCTGCCCAGAAAGAGTTTAAGTAGCTGGAGGAAGAAAAGTTTCTTTTTCAACCTTCACTAGTACTAACTCTTCTCATATTCTCATGTCAACCATGTCCAACCTAGACTTAATTTCATCCTTTGTTTTTCTAAGTGCATTTATCAACGTACTGTTGATACTATCATACACATTTTTTTTTCAACATGCATAACGTCAAGAAAATATCTGATATACAGACAATTCCAGCATAGTAATTCAAAAAAACCGATCTATTTTTCCAATAGATTTTTGTAAGGTTTTTCAAAAATAGTTTACCAAAAGTAGTTTCCACATATTTTACATTCTCAAACAGTTGATAAATTGTTAGTAGAGATGGTGTTGTACATTCTTCTAAACTTCTGTCAAATGATGTTGTTCAAGATTGATACTTATTCTATCAGGGTAGAAATATTAAATGTATTAAAAACACAATTTTCGATGAATGTTTCAACCTAATTGAATTTGCACCTTGTTTGAAAATGGGAAACACTTGATTTCCTTTAATGATATATCCTGACAAATTCTATAAGCAGTAAAGTCCTTTATCATCCCATACAATGTGAATATCATGTGAAATATTTATTTCTATAAACATCATAAAATGTAACACATGAGTCCCACAATAATTTCAAATCCTTGATCAATAGATCCAAATAAACATCAAAATCATTACTTGGTTGTTTTGGTCCTAATATAAGCATAGATAACATGATGTATTTTCATTTCATGCATAACCATGATGGTAAGTCATAATTTACCAACATAACCAGACATGTACTGTGAGTAATGATTTGAAAACCAAAAGGATTCACTCTATCTATAGATAACACAAGATGAAGGTTTCTTGGGAAATTTCCAAATATAGGATACTCATGATCAATTCTCTTCCACTGAGGAGAGTTTTCCAGGTGACATAGTTTCTTATCTTTAATTTGTGTATCTGCATGCCACGTCAATTATCCTGTAGTCTCCTCACTTCCATATAGGCGACTAAACCTTAGAATGATTGGAAAGTACCTTAAAAATTTTACAGGACTTGATTCATATTTCTTGTATTGAGAATCACCAAACTTTGGAAATTTTATAAGTGATTTATGGTCCTTGAAAAATAGTATACAGTCATTTGGGAAGACATGTATTTTTTCAGAGATCATACCCATCGAGCGTAGAATTATTTTGGCATCATATGTTTGTCTTGGGAGCTCATTATCTTCTGGGAGCATGTCATTCAAGAGAGCAAGTAGTTTCATAAAACTAGAGTCACTCCATCCATTGCATACTTTCATATTATATAGCTTTAGTAAAACTGAAAATGTTGTATATTTAGTGAAAACAGTATACAATGATGTCTTTACATAACTATTTAACTTAAAAAATTTTGGGAAATCATGAAGTTCATCTTTAACTGTTCTTGTCATTTACTCAATAAAATCTTCATCATCATTCACATATGTAATCACATCCTTGATACAGTTTTCTTCATTGTCCAAACTTGTAATCATATCAGATGATCTATAAAACACGGTTCTATCCCAGCCACTAGCTACATTCTATTTTCCCCATGTTTATTCCAACATTTATAACTTTGATCTATTCCATGGCAGATCAAGTGTTCTTCTAACTCCTCTAGACTAACTAGTATTGAATAACAAGAGTGTAAACACAAAAAAAGGATTTGAGAAGGTTTATATGCATGATCTTTTGAAAACTTGATGAACTCTTTCACTCCATCTTCATACTCTTTTTTCAGATGAGTTGAATCCATCCATTATTTATTCACATACATCCCATTTGATTTGGTAATATTAATATTTAAGAAAATAAACACACAAAAGGGTAAATCCACATTTTAATGATAGTTATTATTGAATTTTGTTTCCTGAGACTCATCCCCTTAGAAGCTAACACAAAACCAAAAATAAGATGTAATTATAGAGGACTCCCCTAATTTAAACCATACAGGTGTTGTTGGATACAAATTAGGTTTAAGAGTTACAATGGGGTTAAACATTAATTCACCTTTTTGAGGAGTGAGGTCACGATGGATATCTTATGGGTTAGATAGAGTTAGTGAAATTCCCTTTCCATGGTGTTATTATCAATCTACCTATCTTCCCTATATAATGTAATGGTTTTCCAAAATCTATAAAAATATAAACTCAAAAGATTATGGAAAAACTATATTTCACATGTCCTTTAAAAACTATTTATAAAATAACACCTAAAATCCCATTAAAAGAACCAACCATTTACACAAATTACTCTTTAAAATAACACACCATTTTTAAAATAAACCAATCGATTCCAAACACTCTTTCAAAAAATACATGAACACTTTGAGAATAATCCAAATTATTAAAAAAAAATCTATCTTTTTCATGTTAAATCATTTCCAAAAATACCAAAAATGTTCTCTAATTTTTCATAATTAAATAAACCACATCTCAAAAATTTCAAATTAAATAAATTATTTATTATAAGGAAATATTCATACAAAGTTTCAATAATTAATGCATTTCTCAAAATACCCTTTTAATTTCAATACAAAAAATTCCATGTAAAAATGAAAAGAGAAGAGAAACCATATTTAAAACATTTTATGACCATTAAAATATTTTTCATTCCCTCACAAATTTGGTTTTAAAATCAACTCACTCAATAAAATCTTATAATATATTCAAAAATATTCTTTTCCAAACATAAAACAAGATTTTAAGTAAAAAAATAGGATATTATAGAAAAAATTACATAAATTGGTATATAATGCAGTATTAAAGTTAAATGATTGAGGAAAATAGTATAAAAGTAAAATTTAAGGTCAGGCCAAAGATAATAAATCAAGGAATCAATATATATCCAATAGGAACATGAATATGGCCACATATAGTTCTAAGAAATATAATACATACATAGATTGGGATAATACACAAGGGGAATATAATAGTTCCAGTTCACTGGATGGTCAATTATTTTGAAGATTTTATAAAGTATGATCTTAATATGCAGGTAATCACACTTCATTAGGAGTTATATAGGGCGTTTAAATCCACCATGATATGGAGATGACTATTGTGCTTCTCAGAAATCTCTAACTCATTTTAAAACCACTCCAACTCTTTAAAAAACCAAATCATGAAAAAAAATATAGAAACCTCTATCAAACATTTTCATTGACATGAATTCTCTTTCAATGAATGAATATATTTTTATAAATCATTTGGTATCCAATAAAATCAGTCATCATCAATTATTCTTCAACAACATTCAGTAATATCAAACATCATTAATGATTGTCAACAAATACCATATACAACCCAATAGAAAAATAATTTTCTCCAATTGGATTTTTTTCACAATGATTACATCCATAAAAATTAACAACCATAAGAGATAGATATAATCTATCCCCCTTTCATTAATAATCTACGATCCTCCAAATATCTAGATTTTTTTCACCTTCCTACACATTTGGATGTAAAATTTTAAAGGGTCTAATCATATGACCACATATAATCTTATTCTATTTAAAAATTCAACACTATCATAAATCATATAAAAAAGTATTTAATTAACCACTAATCATATATGATACAATTCTAAGTATATGAAAAAAGAGAATTAATAAATATTGTAATGTCAACAAAAAAACTAGATCAAATACCTCTATCTTCCTAGAAACCATAGACCATATCTTTCCCAATTTCAGTGCTTCCAAGAATAATATAAATTTATATGCACAAATAATATCTATATGTACAAATAATTTAAACCATTTGAAACTCACGGTTCGACGACAGGAATGACGTGGGTAGTAGAGGTGAAGGTGGGGGTAGGGGAAACAATGATGATGGGGGGGGGGGGCAGTGGGGACTGCGGAGGCGAATGTGGGGGCAACAACGACGGTGGCGATATGGGTGGGGGTATCAGGGACAACGATGGTGGAGGCAGGGGCAGCGAAGGTAGGGGCAACAAAGGTGGGGCGGCGAAGGTGGGGGTAGTGGAGAAGGGGGTAGCAGAGAAGGGGGAAGTGGAGGCGGAGGCAGGGGTGGAGGTGGAGGTGGGGGCAGTGGAGGTGGGGACAACAGAGAAGGGGGAAACAGATAAGGGGGTAGGTGAAGTAGAGGTGGGGGCTGCGGAGGTAGAAGTGAGGGTGGAGGCAGAGGAGGCGGGGGTGGGGGAGGAGGTGGAGGAGGCGGAGGCAGAGGCGGAGGAGGCGATAGTGGTAGAGGCATAACTCAACTTCTACAAAAGTTTGAGGCTCGAGCGAGAAGTGGATTTTCTAGGGTTCCATTTATAAAAACATAAAAGGCATTTATGAGCGCTAAAATATAAAGCGCTGATAAAACAAAAATTTGTTAGCGTTTTTTAGCACTGATAAAGGTACCCCATTATCAACGCTAAAAAAATGATGATAAAACATCCCTTTATCAGTGCTAAAAATATAGTGCTGATAAAGACCTAATATTAATAAATTATTTATAATTATAAAATTAAAATAAATATATTTATTATATTTATAATTATAATTATAAATAAATAAATAAATAAATAAATATATATATATATATATTTAAATACCTATGAAATTAAAATAAATACATTCATTATATATATATTTTTTACAATTTCAAAATTATTTAAATAAATAAATATATTTAAATTATTATGAAATTATAAAAAAATATAATTAATATATTTATTTTAATATCATAAGTATATATATATATATTTGACTAAATAAATAAATATTTATTTATAATTATAATTATAAATATAATAAATATATTTATTATAATTTTATAATTATTTACACATATATATTATTTATAATTATAATTATAAATATTTGTATATATGTGTAAATATTTGTATATATTTATAAATCTATTGCTATAATTATATATATTTATAAAATTATAATTATTATGAATATATTTATTAAAATATTATAAATATATATATATATATATATATATTTATAATTATAATTATAAATAAATATATTAATAAATATATTTATACAATTATATATATATGTATATAAATAAATAAATAAATAAATAAATATATTTATAAAATTATAATAAATATATTTATTGTAATTTTATAATAATTTAAACACACACACACATATAGTTATAATAATTATTATAAATAAATATAATTTAAAAGTATTTCTATATAATTAAAAATTTATAATTAAAAATTTAATAAATAAATTTATTGTAATTTTATAAGTATTTATGAGAACATCATAAGTTCATGAGTATAACATGAATGAATCATTCAAGTGTCAATTTATAAATGAACATTCATAATGACGAATAGATAACATATGCATGTGCGTGTCATCATAATATAGGTAATCTTAACATTTAGAACATAAGTCACAATCACATTCATAAATAAACTTTATGATCATATAGGATCAATTATACTCATGCATCAATATATAAACATAAATAATGACAATTAATATAATCATTATCTAATGATATATATATATATATATATATTCATTAGACATATATTTAAATATATATATATATATTTATAATTATAATTATAAATAAATATATTTAAAAAGTATTTATATATAATTATAATATAATAAATATATTTATCATTTTAAAAAAATTATTATAATTTTATAATTATTCAAATATATATCTATTTATTTATAAACTTATAAATAAATTTTTTTAAAACTTTATATATATATATTTGAATTATTAAAAAATATATATTATCATATATCATATTTATATTAATTATAAAAAAGAATTTTTTAATTAATATATATAAATAATCATTATTTTTGAATATAAATATAATCATTTAATATAAATTAATAATATTTTTTCTTAAAAACTTTTATCAGTGCTAAAATTAGCACTGATAAATCTATCCTTTATCAGCGCTTTCTGCTTAGCACTGATAAAAGCCGGTGCATCCCTTGTCTGGATCTATGGCAGTGCTCTGAGTGCCACCCAGTAATGCCCTGAGATGGTGGTACAAGACCTCAAGCGTATCTCCTCGAATGCTAGAGGCTGCCGACTAGTAGCGAGGGTCTAAGGTGTGTCCATGGGGAGACTATGCTCTCATAGATCAATTATGCACAATGGTAACAATAATAGTAAATAGCGAAAGCAATGAGATATGATAAACAACAAATGAAGCAACGATACAAGTCGTGCAAACTAAATAAGAAACTAGTGGAAGTAGAATAATCCCTACTGTATACAAAAATGATAATGATGTCATATCACGAGTCTATACAAAAAATGTAAGTGTAGGGGAATAGGGGTACAAGCATATAATTCATGCTAAAAAAACTAAAAAAGGCTAAAAACTGCTACTACAACATCTCGAGCATAGGCATGATCCTCTTCCCCCAAGCTCCATCCTAAAACATCAAGTAATCAAGCATCAGAAGCAGCCTGCTTCCCTTTATCTATACTTGTGAACATAAAGTCTAGTTGGGTACCAAATGATGCCTGAGAAGGGTGTGAGAATCCCAGTAGGCTGACACACATGGTGTCTAGACATTTCCATTTCATGCTACAATTAACGAAAGAGTTCCATATATAATAAATATAGAGTGATTGAATAAATGAAAAATTAAAACTTTGGTCCAGGTTTCTAAATGGACACTCATCCCTTACCACCTGCTTCAGCCTATGCCAAAAGTCTGAGTAAGGTACCTATGTAAGTCACAATACATATAACATGTGCTAATGTAAACAAGGAAACTAACAAAAGAATACCCCCAAGATTATTCTATGGCTTGGGATCTCATATCCATGTCATCACTAAAGTGCTAATAAGCAGGAAAGAATAATCACATGTGCATAAGAAACTCATAATAATGATAATAAGGGTGCATCACATATGTCCAAAGAATCAATCAATTTTTTCAAATCTAGTGGTGGAGTCTCGATCCCATCCAAGATGATCTAAAATAATCCCATGTATAACTATGAGAAGATCTAATATAATCCAATACCACCGATTCCATCCAAGGTGATCCAAAATAATCCTAAGTATCACTCGAGGCATGGTGACTCTGAGTCCATCCCAAGTATCACACATAGGGGATCGAGTATCACCCATAGCATGAAATATCATCTTTCTAGTGGTTCCATCCATAGTTTCTCCCCTAGGGAATTGGTATCACTCAAGAGTATAGTAAATCGCCCATGAATCCCTCTCCTGGAAAGCCAAATCATCTCCCACAGTGCATCAGGTCCCAACCCATCGAGCATGATGAGTCTATCCACGAGTCCTTAATATGGAAACCATGTTCTTTCCAAGATCATATCATGTGATCCATACAATAAAGAAACATATAAAGGAAATAATTTATAATTTCAATCCATCAACAATAACATCATTCCAAAAGTTATCAAGCTATACAAGCTATTAAAATATGACAAACACAATGGAACAATTCATGTGGCATGATATAAAGCAGTAAAAGAAAACACGACATGAGCAAGAGCCACTAATTACAGGGCATAAGCTTTAAGTAATGGAATGAAATCATTGACACCTATAATTAACATGCTTCTAACTATATATCATCAATTACATCTCAATATCTCAAGCTATCAATCTTGACCAAACATGTCAATCAATTCAAGCCATTAGAACAAGGGAACATGCATTTACACATTTCACATGTCATAAATGACATTCTAACATCACAAGGTGACAATATTATCAAATAAAACAACCCAAGTCTTTAAACATGGCATAATGCATTAGTATAGTGAATTTTTCAAATAAAAAGGTAAAGCATCAACATGCATTTAAAAGTAAGGTGAGGCATAAAGCTTAAGGGCTATACTCACGGCCATCCACCCATCCCAATTCAATTCAAGTTATAATTTAAGACCTTGAACCAAGGGTCAACACACATCCAAGGTGATTTCATTAATCAAGCATGGTAATTCATCCATTATAGTTGGGTACACCCATTGGGATGGACCAAGTCAAGGCAAAAACCATATGAATGGGTTTTTGCATAAGTTAAGGTCACAACAGACTTGAAAAACCAAGGTGGTCAATTTAATATACTATAATGAATCATAATTGTAATATCTAGAGAGAATCACATTGGTGCAATGCTTAAAAATCCACGAAACAAGTGAGAAAAAGCACAGAAACCCTACCTTGTAGTATTAATAATACACACGTCTGACAAAAACCAATTATTTAACCTAAAACAGAAGAAATCGAAAGATTTAACCAAACCTCAAAAATAGGGTAAAAATATGTTGAATCTAAATAACACAACAGAATATTAGAGAAACTTAGAAATTGAAGGGTGCAGATGATATAGCTTACCAAGATGAGTTTGTATCTTCTGATAGTGAAGGAAATGGGTCATGATTGAAGGAGATATAAAAAAATACCAAAGGAGGAGGAGGAGGGGGTTCATGAACCTGAAAGAGAGGAAAATACTGAGTGGGATAGAAGAGAGAAAAATAAATTGGGGTTAAACACCTCATTAAGGGAAAGAATGGAATTTCACCCACACATTGCACTATGCATGGTTTGACCACCCGATTGGCCAAACTTTGCGCCAACCGTGTACATGGTTCTACTTCACTGGGGAACCTCGCACGGGCTACCACACAATTTGAATAAACTTGTGAAAACCATGTGGTAACTCACTATAAGAAACCTATAATAGACCACATGATTATACTTCATGGCCTACAAAGTTACAGACTAACTGTGTGGCTTAGTCTGCCTCCTCTATTTTTGAGCCCGCGGGCTTCAAACTAGCCCTGGAGGCACCCAAGACCTCCAAATATTTATTAAGAATTTATATTAGGGATGTTTTAATGAATTTAAACCAAAAATTAAATGATCCATACCTTTAGATAATGTTTTGATGTTACAAAATTCCCTCCTTAAAACAACTCATCCCTGAGTTACCCTTCCGAGGGTGGTACAACGTCATATGAGAAGAGTTCTAGCCACTGTGCACGTACATCGACCTCCCACTCCCAAGTCTCATCCTGAACACATCTGTGTTACCATAACACTCAGACTAAAGGAACTGACCTACCTCGAAGAACCTTCATGATATGATCAACGATACAAATTAGATGCTCCTCAAAGGACGCATCCACCTCAAACTTGATACCATCAGGATCAGATGAATGAGTGGGGTCTGGATGATATTGCCAAAGATGAGATATGTGAAAGACATCATACATGGCACAATACCACTGTGGAAAAATAAATCGATAGGCTATCGGACCAAATCACTGCACTCTCTCGAAAGGTCCAACATATCTCGATGATAACTTTTCCTATCTCCTAATTCATTTATGTCCCAACCGAGGTGATACACACATAAAGACCTTACATCACACCTCAAACTCTAGAGGTATATGGTGATGATAGGTATAATACTTCTACCTCAACTGAGCTATAGCCATATGCTTCTAAATCAGCTGGAATTGCTCTGAAGTCTCCTTCACAAGACGAGGACCAAATAGAGTTGCCTCCCCTACCTCTATCCAACACAGAGGTGAACGACATGGTCTACTATAGAGAGCCTCATATAGAGACATCTGAATTGATGCCAAAAATCTATTATTATAGACAAAATCAACTAGAGGAATATGATTCTCCCAAGAACCTCCAAAATCAAGGATACAGTCCCATATCATATCCTCTAACACCCAAATAATCTGTTCGGACTGCCCATCGGTCTGAGGGTGATATACAGTACTAAAGAGAACTTGTGAATCTAGTTCCTTACACAAATATTGTCAAAACTGTGATGTGAACCAGGAATCTCGATTCGAAATGATAGAACATGGCACACCATGAAGTATCACTATCTCCTGTGCCACTAAGCTGATTCTTTTGCCTAAGATCAAAGATCCGTCCTCCATTTCCCATTACAGGGCAGTGGGTATGTGAAACATTTCTTATAAGATTCTTTCCACCATTATCAATTCGAGGCTATCCAAACATATTCCATGGTGTCTATCGCTTGAGCAGCATGGTTTTGTGAAAGGTCGGTCGATTCAAGGTGCTATTGCTTTGGCGCATGAGATGATTAGAGATATCAACCTCAAGAAATATGTTCAAACATGGATATAAAATTGTACATGGACGAGGCTTATGATAGAATTGAATGAGGTTTTATCAACAGGGTTCTATCCATCATGGGCTTCTCAGTCTGGGCTACTGATATTCTGTTTAGATGTGTGAGTTCTCCATGGTTGGAAATATCTTTTATGGGTAAGTCCCATGGAATCTTCAAGGCTACTCGGGGACTCAGGAAAGGTGGACCCCTTTCCCCAACAATTTTCATTATCGTGCAGGGCACACTTAGCCGTTTTCTCAACAGAAAGGTACTCTACGGGGAAATCCTTCCGTTTCACAGAAAAATGGTTCTAACCACAATCTCCCATCTAATGTTTGTGGACGACTCCCTGATTTTAATTAATGCTAATAGAAGAAAAATACATAGCATAAGAAATGTCCTGGATTATTGCTACTTCTAGAGTGGTCAGGTGATTAACCAAACCAAGAGCACTGTGTACATTTCCAACAAATGTGGGTTAAGTCGGATTTCCCTCTTGTGCAGTGAGCTGAACATACAGAAGGGATCCTTTTCCTTGGAGTATTTAGGCACGCCGGTTTCTCCAGGGATAACTTTCATTAAAGACTTTTATTGGATTATCAACAAGATTGCGAGTCGGGTGCTCAACTGGAAAAACCAGTTCCTTTCATTCATGGGATGCATTACCTTGATTAATAGTGTCCTTTCAAGCATCCCTATCCATGCTCTTTCATCAATTAAAGTACCAAAGGGGGTCATCCTGGCCATTGATAAAATATTGGAAACTTTTATATGGGATTCTTTATCTGAAGGTAAGCACCATTGGATTTCCTAGAAGATGATGGTAAGAACGGTCATTGAAGGATGGATCAATGTTAGGAACCTATCTGATACACTGCAATGCATGCAAGCGAAACTTGCTTGGGAGGTTGTGGAAGAATGTACTCTATGGGGTAAGGTTATCTCTTCAATAGGCAAAGAGAATAATGATAATGAGATATCCCATGGTTCCCCTTTATGGTCTATGTTATTACCTCTAGTGTCGGATCTTTGATAACACTCTTGGTGGATTGTGGGTGAAGGAAATATTCTCTTTTGACATCATAACTAGGTGGGATCCACGATTGGATTCCCAGGATGTCTTGATAGTCGGATAACTTTCAACGAAGCCAGCATGCACCCAAACTTTATTAATGTGGTTTTAGATAGATAATAGAAAGGAGTTTTTTATCTCATTAGCACCAACTCAGAGCCAGATCGCTGTGTGTTCACTCCATCGGCTTCGGGGCTCTTCACCACAAGGGATTTCCGCAGAACTGCTATCCAACAGGAGAAAACTGACAGATGGAACAATGTTGTGTGAAAAAACAGAATTCCAACTAAGTATAATTTCTTAACCTGGAGAATAAGGAACCACGCAGTCACGACGGATGAAAAAAATCAAGCATCTGGGTGTTAATATTGCCTCCAAATGCTACTGTTGCAAGTGTCATCAGGAGGAGGATATGAACCATTTTTTTTTAAAGTGACTGGGCACAGGAAGTATGGATTTTACTTGGGGTGGTTCAGGCGCCACATTTTCTGAATATTATGGAGGGAAACTATCTGGAGCAGTGGTTTTACGACACTAATATCACAACGGTGGAAAGGGAGGCTCAACGATTATTCTGAGTGCAGCTTGCTGGTGTATTTGGTAGGCCAGAAACAAGTCCAGGTATGAAGGAATCACCACCTCTAGAAGAGCTATTATTGTTATAATTAAATATCTTCTCATGGATGTGGTCATTGGTATCAGAAACTGGCGTGAGGCGCCTTTTTTTGCGGTGTTTTCCGGGAATTACTTCACCCGATACTCACAGCAATGGAAGTGTTGGCGGACAGTGGGTGCGGTGGCACCTGCCAGCTTCTAGCTTCAAGATTAATGTTGATGGTTCGTGTAAAGAAGGGCATATACATGGGGGAGGATTTGTTCGAGATTCCAGAGGTAATGTCCTTATGGATTTATCTGCATATTATGGCCCAGGAAATTCACTTCAGGCAGAAGCTAAAGCATTTCTTACAGGCCTGCAATTATGCGAGCAAGAGAACATGACTCTTTCTCAGGTTGAGACTAATTCTAAGATCATCCACGATTCCATGTAAGACAAAGGTATCACTCCATGGTTAATTGTATACGACATTAGGATATACAAATGTCTCCTTGATAATAATACTGAGGTAACCCATACTTGGCGGGAAGGAAACAGGGTGGCTGATCACTTTGCATCTTTGGCTGTGGCGGACTGGGGTATTAATGTCACTTGCTTTCCCAGTTGTCTCCTTGTGAAACCTGAAGGGGTGAACTTGATTAGAGGTGACTCTCTTGGCCTCCATTACTTTAGACCGCCTTAGGTATTTTGGTTTTATTTCATCCTTGTATGTTGGAACTCTTCTCTGTTTTATATAAAAATTTACCTTTGATGATGTAAAGTTTACCTAAATCATCAATAGAGTAGTATTCTTGGATCAAAAAGAAGGGCATGAATTTTGTCAACCTATCTACAATCACCCATATCACATCACTGTCTCAAGGAGATCTCAATAATCTTGTCACAAAATCCATGGTGACATCATTCCATTTCCACTCAGGAATGGATAGGGGCTGTATAAGTCTAGTAGTTTCCTGGTGCTCTACCTTCACCTACTGACAGATAGAGCATCGAGTAATAAATCCTACTATCTGCCTCTTCATACCTAGCCACCAATACTAACGATACATATCCCGATATATTTTGGTAATCCTAGGACAAGCAGCCTAAACAGAGGCATGATATTCCCTCATCATCTCTTCCCATATATCAAAAGGTACCCAAACATGGATATGGTAGATTAGGGTATCACTACTATCAATAACCCAACTAGAAGGTGGGTTCTCTCCTGTGATGATTTCCCTTAGAACAAGGCCAACCGATTTTTTTTGCATCCAAACCCATTCCAAAAGAGAGGACATCACTGCCAAAGCTACTAAAAGTTATTACCCGTGTTTTTCCTGAACCTCTAGATGAAACTAAAAGAACATAACTATCATACACCACTCACTGCTGGTCACTTGGATGGCTTGTGTCTGTATTTTTTGGCTCAAGGAATCAGCAATGACATTTCCCTTACCAAGGGTATAAGAAATCTCAAAATCAAAAAACTATAGGTATTCCACCCACCTGCGCTACCTCAAATTCAAGTCCCACTACGTGGAGATGTACTTTAATCTTTTGTGATTCATGTAAAAAATGAATTTCTCACCCATAAGATAATGCCTCCAACTGTGCAGAGCATGAACCAAAGCTACTAGATCAAGGTCTTTCATGGGATAGTTTCTCTCATGAGGCCTCAACTAGAGAGATCCATATGGTATGACTCAATCACCTTGCTATAGGACTCCAGAACACCCTGAGAGGGGAGGTGTGAATTTTGGTGCCAAATTTTTCTTTTAAAGTGATGGATCATGTTCCCATGTTGGTAGAAACTTGTTAAACCTGTCTTATGGAATTGTGTAGCAACCAAACATTCACATATAGAGAGACAACACAATAATTTTACTTGGTTCACCACTAAGAGATAGTCCAAGGAGCATATGCAGAAAATGTGCCAGTCGTACCTAAATCCAATAATATTCACTAGTTATAGAATACATAAGTTTATACATAGTCACTTTATTCTAGGCACACTGCCTTTAAAAGATTTTAGGGATAACACACTACCTCCCTAAAAACACTTATGTCTACTCCCCCTAAGTTCACTTCTTTGGGTGAAGTCTCACTCAGTTTATTAACACAAAGGCCACTTTAGTAGATTTAAATTTAAGTATTTTTCCCTAACTACAATGAGACTCTTCTTGAATTGAATCCCCATGTTGATGCACTTGAAAGAACTATTCAATTAAACATTATGTTCAATACTGTCATTTGCGACGCTCCTTCATGAAGCTCACTACCTTCATGAATCAATCTTTCTTCATGGAATAAACTTCCTCCTTGACGCTCAATTAGTCATTGAAGAATACCTCATAATCATGAAACCCCCATTACTCAAAAGCGTTGGCATCAGTAAAGACCTAACCAGTATTTTCACAATGCTCAAGCTCCCATAGAAAACCAAATTCACAAAGCTCCCAAACTTCATGAAATCAGTGCAATTAAGACTTTTCTCCAATTATTTTCAAGTGTAATTTTGTGAGGGTATCCTCATATATATTGTCTCAGCCCCTCGTGAAGTTCCCATGCCTTCAACGCACTTTTCATGAACCTTAAAAAATATCTTATCAAAGATCCTCCATTTGTGAATCTCAAGTGATATTTTTCATATTCTTAAAGAACACCATAAACTCATCATGCAATCTCAATGCTTCACTTCTTGTAGTTATAGAGAACATCATAAACTCATCATGCACTCAAAATTCTCTACTTCTCATAGTCACAAAGAACACCATCAACTAATCATGCAATCACAAAGCTCCATAACTTTATGATGTTCAAACTTTAAAAAACATAGTATTCACAAAACCCATGACTTAACCATATTTATGAATATTTGATTCTAGAAAACAAACTTTCATGATTCCAGTATATTCCTCTAGATTTTGAGTCTAAAAATTTGAAAAATACTGGGAAACAATGTGACCTTCAATACTGTATTCATCTAGTACTATAAGATCACTTTACTTGAAAACTTCTAGACCATCCAAGTTTGGACTGATAACAAACACAAACCAGACTCCATTTACAGTAAAGAAAATCCTTGGTTCCAACAATACCCCCTTTGGGTTTGTTATAAATCTATAGAAAAATTCAATAAAACACCAACCGCTGTCAAGACCTAATACATGAGAAAAAAATCATCCAACACTCTAAGTCTACATGAGTAAATATGAGTGTAAAAAACAAGAGAGAAAACATGAATTTGGTTCACATGTTTTGTAATGATTTAATATATCCAAAATAATCTCTGATCATGTCACAGGAGCATTTCACGCCCTAAACCGTTTCCTCATAACTACTAATTCTCATCATCTCGTAGAAGCATTGCATGGTTTTTCAAAAAACTAAAAACACAACCCTTTTATAACATTGAATTTCTCCATAATTTCTCCATTATCCTCTTTTGGAAATAAACCCAAAGGACCTGTATTTTTACTTTTATATATCAAAACACACTTCCCCTTGATTGTATCTCCCCTATAAACCTACATCACTTCCATAAACAAATTAAAATAGTTAACACAATTGGGGAGAGAAGAACAACCATAACCTCCTCATGGATTGGGAGGTTGCTGAAAACTGAGGTTTAGATGATGTTTCTAGAAAAAATGTTTTACCTATATCTTAGTTAGAATGTGATCTGCTTGGTCATCAGTTCCAATATGATCCATTTGAATAATACCTTCTTCAATTTTTTTGATGAAGTGATATCTTATATAAATATGTTTTGTATGAGAGTGCTGAATCAGATTATTCATAAGATCGATCATGCTAATTTTGTCACAGCGAATCACCATTGCCTATTTCACCTCATCACCAATATCAGTCAATTTTTTCTTCATCCACAATAGCTAAGTGCAAGCCTTTATAGTAGATATATACTCTTATTTAGTAGTACTAAGAGAATTGATATACTTTTTCTTACTCAACCACCCCATATATTTATTTCCAATAGAGAATACTCCTCCACTTTTGGAATTTTTATCTACCACATATCTATCCTAGTCAGCATCGGAAAATTCCAATAGTTTATTATCTCTTCCCAAAACAAAGTATAATCCATAATTTTGAGTACGTTGAATGTACTTCATGATTATTTTAACTGATGTAAAATATTATTGCTTTGTATTACTTTAAAATAATTCTACTAAGAATGTTGCAAAGAAAATATCCATCCATCTTACATTTAAGTATAATAAGATTCCAATGATTCTATTGTACATAGTGGGATCCATAAAAGTCTCATCCTCATGCTTTACATGTTTTGTCCCGACTGTAATCAGAGTCGACATTGGTTTGAAATCATGCATGCTAAATTTCTTTAGCAACTCTCTTACATATTTTTTTCCTGATAAATAAATGTATAATACTTATTCTAAATCACCTGCAACCCTAAGAATTATGTGACTTCACCAATCACAGACATTTAAAATTATGATTTCATGTGATTTGAAAACTCTTCCACTAATACCCAATCGCTTCCAACAAATATGATGTCATCCATGTACACAATAACCATAAATTGATCTTCCTTTGAATTATTCACATAGATATTATGATAAAAACCTCCTCTTTTGAATTTAAGCTTCTTTAAATATGCATCCAGTCAAGAATACCATGCATGTGGTGCCTATTTTAGACCATATAGATCCTTCTTTAATATGGAAACCTTTTCATCATAATTTCCAATAAAAAATCCCATTTGTTGTTCAATGTATACTTATTCTTCAAGAAATCCATTTAAGAATGTTATTTTTACATCTATATGATAAAATTTATATCATATATGGATTTCCATAAAAAGGAAAATCCTGATCAACTCCAGTATCACTATTGGAGAAAATGTTTATTCAACATCAATTCCTTCAATCTGTGCATAACTTTTACACACTAGTTGTGCCTTATTTCTGATCACATTTCCATTCTCATCTAATTTATTTTTAAATATCCACTTGGTACCAATCACAATGTTATTTTCAAGTCTCATAACAAGATCCCATTTTCTGGTCTTATCAATATGATAAAGTTCTTCATTCATGGATTTAACCCATGATTAATCCTTTAATACTTATTCAAATGAGATTGGTTCCATAATTGAAAGGAATATAGAGTTTTATTCAATCCTCATTCTTCTTGTCTGTGTGGGTGCTGTCCAATCCCCAATGACATTAGATTGATCAATTTCTGCTCTTCAATTTTTCCTATGAGGTTCAGATAAAGTTTCTTCATCCATGCTTTTATCTTCTGATTCTTATTCTGAATCATCATCATTTTGTGATCCCTGAATGTTTTTCACGCCTTCCTCTACTTCTACATTTGAATCTGTTTCATGTCCACTTTCTTTTTCATCTTCTATCAGATCAATATATGATCTCCTCGAGGTAATTGTGATTTTATCTTCAATGATATTTACATCACCACTTTCCATAATTCTTCCAAGATTATTATTGAAGCACTTATAGGATTTAATCTTCATTGAGCATCCAAAGAATATTCCCTCTTCTACAACATCACCATACTTTCCTTGATTTCCTTATTTGTTTCAGATGAAACATTTACTTCTAAAAACATGAAAATAATTCAGAGAGGGATTCATTCCATAACACAAATCATATTGTGTATTAGTTTATCCCATATAAAGTCTTATTTTATTTTGAGTGTAAAATGATACTTGAACAACCTCTTTCTAGTAATGATGAGAGATACGACTCTCAATCAGCATAGTTCTATCCATATTGTTCACCTATTGATTTCTATGTTCAAAAACTTCATTTTACTATGAGGTTATCACTGAAACTACCTCATGATTTATTCCATGTTTTTCTAGGTAATTTTAAAATTAAATAGATGTGTGTTCCAATCCATTTTCATATCATATAACTTTGATTGTGTGTCTAATATCATTATCATCTATTTGATGACAACTTTTCATGCAATCAAACACTTACTATTTTCTATGTATAATTATTACACAATACATTCTACTATAATCATCAATAAAAATAATGAATTACCTATCTCCATGTGTTCCAAACACATTTATTTGATCACATATATCTATGTGGATGAGATCAATAAGATTTAATTCCCTTTTCTTCTCTGGCCGATATGAACTAAAAACCAAATTTCCTCGCATGAAAGCATCACATGTATTTTCCCATTCATGATTCAGATTGGGGATATCCATGACCATATTCACATTAGATATATTTTCCAATAATTTTTTATTAATGTGACCTAACCTATGGTTCCACAAGTTTTTTTCCTCTTCAATATTTAAGTAATAAATGTTTTCTTTACTGTCCACTTGGTATAAATTTCCATATGTTCTGCATACTTTCATGATAGAATTCCATTTATATCCTTTGATAGTGCAACCCTTTTGATTAAATGTTACTATTATTATTCATTAATATAGTTGAATTAAACTTAGGATATTGTGATGTAAACCATCCACATAAATAACTTCAGTTTTTCTCAACTCATAGTTTTCTAATTCTGTACTTCAATTGACTTTGATCTTCAAAGCACCATCATTAATGAACCTCACTGTTCCATAAATCATTTTCTTAAAATTATTCAATAAATTTGTATTTTTTATCATATGGGATGAGAATAAACTGTCAATAATCTATGTGTAACTATTCTCTGTATCTTTGAGAACTATTTATGCAAGGTTGGATTTCTTGATTTTCTTTTTTCCCTTCCTTGAGATACTTGACTAAGTGAAAGCTAAATATGGCCTTCCCAATATCTTTTCAATATGGATTGGTTCATCACACTCATAATTTTATCCTAGAGGAGAATACCTATTTTCAAGAGAAACTCTGCCTTGTTGGTGGGTATTGACTTTTATCTGAGTTTTTTAGGTATTGATCCCACCATTCGTCAGCCTAAAATAAATAGTTTTATGACTATAGTCAGAACATTGAAAACAATATCCATATAAAATATTTCTTCTATAAGATAAAGGATATGGTTCCACTCTCCTTTTTTTACTTATAATCTATTCCCCATTCAAATAGATTCTTTCCTCTTCATATTATGACATGGTATGGCCCAAATAACCATATAATTGACATTTTATAAGAGGAAATATTTTCTTACTTCCATTACTTATCATGTACCTTTTCTTTTCAAATAATATTTGACAGGAGATCATCTCTTGATACTTAAGGATAATTTTCATATCTCTTTTTGGATTGATTTGAATATTTATTTGATATGACATCATGTGCCTTTATGATATGTCCAAATTTATTCTTCCCTTTATTTTGACTCATTTTTTTCCATCCTTTTATGTTTCCGCATCACAACCAATTCCACTTTTTCCCATACATGTGTATCTTTGATCATTCAATTCCTTATCTTCTTCTTTATAACCATGCTTAGATCTCTCTAACAACTTTGCATATGATAATATTCCAAACTAAATTTTATTATTTGTTTCCCTTGAATTTGATTCAATTTCTTATTTACTCCTTAGATTAACAACTTATTCTTCAAGACCCTCAACTGTCATGGAATTCTACTCTAGTCTGGATGTAAGGTCATTGATGACCTTTTCCTATTATTTAATCTAGAGCTTAAATTATAATACTTCTTATGGTAATTCAATAATTTTTGAATGTTATTTTACTACTTCTTCCAATCGATCAATTTCAGCTTAAAGACAATCAATATATTCAGATGACTCTTCCAGAATAGCTCTCAACTTTCTATTTTTGTTTCTTTGATTTTCAATATTATCAAGAGAATCCTTATGTTCCAACTTGATATTAACATCACTAATTAAATTATTATCTATAGATTTATCTTTTTAAGATTTTCAATTATAGCCATCATGGATTCTTGGGTTCTATATTTAAACTCTCGTTCTTCATCCTCAAAAAATTCATTATCATCTTATTCTTATTTGTAGACGAAACTCTCCCTCTTTAATTTATTTCCTAATTTTTAGTCTCCCTTTTGGGGAAAACTTTTCTGTGCGTTATTAATGTTTTCAACTTTACTTTATTCATCATCAAACTTCCTTGAGTAGTGAGAATAAATGTTACTAACTCTACCACATCAAAAAAAGACCAGAGGAAGATTTATTTAAAATCTCCCTTTTCCTCTCTTGAATTTCATTGAAAATTGGGAAATAAGTTCATCTTCCACATTATCTTTATCAATTATACCACTAGAAACCTCAAGTTTTCTATGTCTTTGAATTCCATTTCTTTACTTATGTGAGTCGTTGCATATTCTTGTTTGAATCTCATTTCATAAGCCACTAAACTACTTAACAGATCATTAAGAGAAAGTTAGAAAGATCCATTTCCTCAAGGGATAACACTTTTGGATTATAGAGAGGTGGAAGCCTTCTCATGATTTTCTTCACAATGTCAATGTATTTTTTTTCTTCACCAATTCATCATATTGATACAATAACATTAGTAATTAGATTAAAAAAGGTATCCACATTTTCTTCAAGATCCATTTTCAGATTATAAAACCTATTGTACAAAACTTAAAGTTTCTCCTCTTTCACTTTGTTCTTGCCTTCATATATATTTTAATGTTTTTCCCACATAGACTTGGATGAATTGAAACTCATCACCTTTAGATATATTTGATAAAATAGAGATACAGTAAGGGAATGTTTTTATTTGGCATCTACATCAATCATTTTCTATCTATTTTAGTCATAGAAAATTCTGTTGTATTAGTGACCTGAGTTCCCTGTGCAGTGGAAAAAATAACTTCCATTATAATATATCTAAGATGAGATCTCATCCCATTCTTTCAAACCTAGAAATTTCTTCCATCAAAGAGGGAGACTCCCCTAATATTTACTAAATTCTACATGATAGCGAAAGAGGACAGATTTAACCCCAGTAATCCATAGGCTCCGATACCACTTGTAGGACCCCGAAACACCCTGATAGGGGAGGGGTGAATCAAGGTGTCCCCTTTTTCTTTTAAAGTGAAAAATATTGTTCCCACATTGGTAGGAACTTGTTAATCCTATATTATAGAATCGTACAGTAATCAAATATTCACATGTAGAGAGACAACACAACAATTTCACTTGGTTCGCCACTAATGCTAGTCTAAGGATCATATGATGAATGTGTATTGGTCGTACTGAAATCTACTAACCTTCACTAGTTGTGGAATACATAAGTTTATACGTAGTCACTCTATACCAGACATGCTTCCTTTATAAGATTTTTGGGACAACACACTACCTCTATCAGAACACTTCCATATACTCCCCCAAGCTTACTACTTTGGGTGAAGTCTCACTCAGTTTATCAACATGAAGGTCAATTCAGTAGATTGAAATTTAAGTCTTTTCCCTGACTACCATGAGATTCTACTTGCATCAAAGTCCTGAGTTTATTCACTTGAAATCATTTTTCACTTAAACCTGATGTTCAATACTATCGTTCGTGATGCTCTTTCGTGAAGTTTGCTACCTTCACAATGCAAACTTCCATCACAGAACATACTGACTTTGTGAAGACAACCAAGTTATTATCGAACACATCATCATCACAAAAATCCCATTCTCAGAATCATTGGCATCGATAAATACTTAACTAGTCTTTTCCCAATGCTCAATCTCACACAAAAAACAAAATTTATGGATCTCCAAGACTTCATGAAATCAGTGAAATTCAGAATTTTCTCCATTTATTTTCATGTATAATTAAGTGGGGGTATCCTCAAATATGTAGGATTTACCCCTCGTGAATCTCCTATGCCTCTAACACATTTTTCATAAACTTTCAAAAACATCTTTACAAAGATCTTCCATCCATAAAGCTCTAGTGAGATTTATCATAGTCACAAAGAACACCTTCAACTCATCACAAACTAATGATTCTCCACTTCTTGTAGTCTTGTATAAAACCATCAAATCATCACACACTCACAATTCTCCACTTCTCATAGTCATGAAGAACACCGTTAACTCATTGCGCACTCATAAAGCTCTATACCTTCACAAATCCCATCCTTTGCAAAACCTAGTATTTTAAAAACCCATGAATTTACCATATTTATGAAGATTTGATTCCAAAAAATATTTTTTTTAATGATATCATCTTCCTCTAAATTTTGAACCCAAAAATGTAGCAAACACTAGGAAATGATGACACCTTAAATACTATAGTCATCTAGTACTATAAGATTAATTTCCTTGAAAACTCCCTAATTATCTAAGTGTGGATTGACAATAAACACAAACCAGACTCCATTTCCAACAATGAAAAACCTTGGCTCCAACAATTGCATCAGAACTGCACCCAACCCAATCCCAGAAGCATCATAATAGACTATATAACAACTTCCTATCTTAGGAAGAATTAGAATTAGAGCTAAAGTGATTCTTCCCTTTAACTTCTAAAAATATTTCTCACAAGATTTAGGCCATTGGAACTATACACCCTTCTTAGTCAGGGCTGTAAGAGACACTTCTAAGTGGGAGAAGTCATGGATAAAATGCCTCTAATAGCCCACAATCCCTAAGAAGCTACGTATATCAAACACATTCTTTGGATTATCCCAAGAAACAAAAACTCTCACCTTCTCTGGTTCAATATATACACCTACCTATGATATAATATGACCCAATAAGTGAACCTTACTGATCCAAAAGTGGCATTTAATAAGCTTCACATATAGTTGGTGCTCTCTCAGTGTACTAAACATGATCTCAATATGGGTTGCATGGTTGTGTATGGTACGTGAGTACAAAAATATGTCATCTACGAATACTACCACAAATAAATCCAAATACGAGTGGAAAACCTGATTCATCAATTCCATAAAGACTTTCAGAGCATTCGTTAGATCGAACAACATAACCAAGTACTCATACAAGCTATACCTAATCCAGAATGATGTACGTGGTATATATGATGGTCTCACATGAACCTAATGATAGTCCGACCTCAGATCGATCTTATAGAAAATAGTTTCTCCTTAGAGATGGTTGAAGAGGTAATCTATACGAGGCAGTGAATAATAATTTTTCACCGTAAGCTTGTTCAATCATCTATAATCCACACACAATTGTAGGGTACCATCCACCTTCTTGGAGAAAAGGACAAGTGAACCCCATGTCGATGTGTTGGGTCTGAAAAAACCCTTAGCCTCAAGATCTTGAAGCTGCTTTTTGAGTTCCCAATGCTCTGTAGGTTCCATCCTAGATGGAGGAATGGACATTAGTGCTGCACCTAAAAGTATCTCTATGGTGAACTCAACCTCTCTCTTAAAAGGAAATATAGATAAATCATCAAGGAAGACATACCTAAAATGACCCACAATAGTAGAGAAATCTACCAACTTCATTCCCTGGTCTCCCATAAAGAGACTTGATAACTGAGCTTTCATTATGAAAATTACATCTCACTAGGGTCCAGCTCGATCTTCAGGGATATCCCATTATCCCTTATGTACATACTCATTTCCATACAACAATGTAAAAGATACTATGTGGCTATATAAATCCACTTGGGCATGATAAAGCACAATACAGTCCATATCGAGAATGATATCAAAGATGGTCATCTTGAGGATGAATAAATTCCAGAAGAAATGGTACCATCATATCTCAAGGGTGAACTCTTGATATTGACATATTCTGTCACAAACTAGCTTGGGTCAAACCTAAACTGGTCACCTGATCCAGTCTACAACATGTCCCGAGGGGCATTTCCAATCCCCCTGGGATGACAACTAGTATTGGGAATCAAAATTTAACCATTGCGAATTATTTTTCCCATTAATAAAATATAAATAAACAAATAAATATTGATGATAAAAATAAAAACTACCAGCGGAAGGAAAAAAAACTACAAATACCTCCATGTCACCTTCTAAGTCACCACCCAACCAAAGACCAACCTTGCTCTAATAATGAGCAACTAAGCCAAGAGAACCTGATTAAAGGAAACCTTCTACTGAAAAGATAAGATAGGCATGAGCACCAAAATTCTTATTAGGAAATCCTAAAGTAAACCACTGAATCCAAAAAAGTTCCTTTCCCAAAACAGTCCAAAGACACTAGTTTAAAATACAGTTACAAAAATAGGATTTTAACATTTTTAATAAAACAATATCATTTTCCCCGCTTTGAAAACGAACAGACGCCACATAACATTTCCAAAAACAGTTAACCATTTTATAAACAAAACCAAGTAGGTAATACTGGGGTTGTGCTAAAATAAAATGGGTAAAGAGTTCAAGCTGGAAATAAACTAAGAAGGAACATAAATAATCAATCACACGTAAATATAAATAAACAATCAAAGATAATAACTATGTGTGATCCTAAACATCCCTAGAAAACCCCTAGACGTACTTGGTTCGGAACCACCTACTGGCGTATGGTGAAGCCCCTAAGTCAATAACCACTGGCCTCCCTAGACTAGCCAATCCAGTAGCACATCCCACCTAGCCTATCTACAACTATAGGGGGGTACCAACCCATCTAATTGGGGTTGATTAGTAATCATCACTCGATCATCCAAAATATGCCTAGGAACCCATGGTGAAAATACTAGTATTGTGTAAGTAGGAGGCCCTTGTATGCATGACTCACCTTACCTGTTGTCACAAAACTTTCCTACCCCAAACACAAATACCCTATATGATAACCCATAAAAGTTATATCCCTACTATAGTGGTTCCCCATGTAAATATACATATATATCATAAAACAAGGTTCCAACCAAGCTGCTATATGGAATAAAATTAAAATCATTTTATAAAACATGACCAAGTTTCCAAATGGGAACACACATTTACCAAACAAAACCTTTACTAAAAATTTAGACAAACATCACCATTGTATTCAAAGTGACAAATAGTCCTCTAAACTCAACATTCACCAAAACCCACACTAAGAGCCAAATAGGTACACCTTAGGAAACTCCACTATAAACAATTCTTTTAGAAACCACACAAAAGAACCCATCATCATTTAGAAAATGAGAACTAACTTCACAAAGTTACCATTCATTTTTGAACCAAACCCACACTAACACCAAAACACTTTTCACCCATGATTTTTATTTCAAACATCATTAAATAAATCAGTTACTCATTTGGTAAAACATTTCAAAGGACAAAACAAAGGATTTCATCATGATTTCACCAACTTCACATGAAAATTCCATTACATAACAAAACCCTTTGAAAAATACTCTCACACCTTCCAAAACATAACCCACACCACTCACACAACCAAATTCACCTTTTCACAATTAAAGAAACCATTTTCATAAGTAAACAAACCACTATGAACAATTATTCAATAGTTTAAATAATTAACATGTGGATTAAAACAATAAAACATAATCAACCTTCTTTTATGACTAAATTCACATCGACGCCACACCAAAACCAAATTTTCACTCCTTTCATAGTTGAATACATTAATTGCATAGTTCATAAAACACTGGTAAGTGACACTATGAGTTTTCATCAAAGAACACACTTCATATCACATGAAGTGCTACAAAAATATGTCAACTCATATTAAAATTCCTTGAAAAGTGATTTCTCACAAAAAAAATTAATTACATAACACACTAAACCAATTAAACAGGTATAATGGTTCATCAAATAATATTTATATATGGAATCATCTACACATAATCAAATACATATTCCAAAACAATTTTTAACTATTTTAACTAACACAAAAACACTACAATAAAATAGGTACAATAATTATAGAGATGAAAATGATATTTCAAAAATTATTTAAAACACAAAAGTGTCATGATTTGTGCGGGAAAGGAATTTTTTTGAAAACTCCTACCTCAATGGTGTGAGAATGCGACATCATCTCAGCAGAAGTAAGAACCAAGATTCCCAGTCCCTTCACACACCCTAAAATTGAGAAAAACACACAAATAAAACCCCTCGATTAGGGTTTGGACAACTCAAAGACCCCCCCCCCCCCCAAAAAAAATGAATTGGAATAAAAAACGAGTGGTGGAGAGGGTTAACAGTGAGAGATTGGGGAATGTCCAGAAAGGGTGGTGCACCTGGATTAGAACATGTTGGAATAGTGGGAATGCTGGGAGAAGGTAGGGCCGCAGGGAGTAGGGTGAATCACAAGGGGGGTCGGTCCGTCAGGAGTAGGGTGAGATAGGGGGGGGCGTCATCGGAAGGAGGCACGCTGGGGAGGTTGGTCGTCGGAGGTCGTCAGAGAGGAGAGGCCGGAGAGGAGGGGGCCATGATGGAGGGGAGTGCACACAGGGGGGAGTGACATGCAGGCTTCCACACCAAGGGGGTGTGTGTTGAGGGTAGGGGAAGGGTAGTATTAGTGTTTAAAAAAACATAAAAATATAACAACAACAACAAAAACAATAATAACATAATTATAATAATAACAAAAATAATAAGAAGAATAAAAATAATAATCTTGTTCATTTTATTTTTTTTCAAATATTAACAAAACTAATAATAATATAACAACATTAATAATAATTTACTCATAACTAAGGACACTTTTAACAACCATTTAATATTAAAAATATTAATGATAATAATAACACTTCCAATAATATAATAATAATAATATATACAAAATAATAATGTTATTATTATTATGGTGTAAATGTTTAACCCATTTTACTTTTATAAAATTTCATTTATTTTAAACATTAGATACCTGTATGGGTGCTTGGTCTGACCACATGGTCACTGCCAACCATGCGGTGCTCACGCACTAGTCCGAAACCCATCAAAATTATTAAACATCAAAAGTTTTTTGACCAGCACTCAACCCGCACCTTGGCGAGGCTAACTGAAGCCAAGGAATAAATAATAATAATAATTCAAAAAGGAAGGGGTGTGACAATTATTCCCATCATAAAAATTTCTTCCCCCAGAAAGTCACCAAGCCAACAATTGACAAAACTCAAGCTCATTCCCAGACAAAACCAAAGAAAATCGAAAGCCTTAGGGTGACCATTCCCAACACATGTCACACCCGGACAATTAAAGAAGAGACCACAACAGAAGAATGAGGGGAGAACACGAGAAGGTTCTCACCACCATAATGATTCACTAACACAGAAACCTTGATAACCGAATACACCCCCCCGGGGGGGGGGAAATGCGGGAACTCCCAAACCGAACTCATTAACTTTCTCCACATGTACCGAACAACACCCCTAAGACTTAGATGAAAATCTTTCTATGAAACAACCCAACAACATAAGGATGAGAAATTAAATCAAAACTTCCCATCAATTCCACGAAACCAAAAATCCCCCTAACGGACATATCTAATACCAAACTCAAAATTAGAATGGTTCCATTTATTCACGGTCCCTACACCCTTCAAGGATAACGAATGATTTAAAATACACACAAGGAGATGATAAGGCCTCTTGGATTATAGTATAATGATCTCATCACACCACCACACAAAAGATGATTTTATATTGGTGACAAGAATAGAACAAGGTAAGATTGGATAATTCCATCCCAAATATGAAAACTTGATCTGAACCGAGATTCCACACCCCCTCGAAAACTTCTGACTGTATGAAAGCTTCACCACAAGACCTGAGGCTGGGGATATGATGGACAAATCATCTTATGCCTCACAGTATGGTACTAGAATCCCATGACCAGGACTCCTTCTTCAAACAAAACTTCTTTCGAAACCTTTTATGGTGACCCAAATGGCCACACGATAGCAGGACTTCAAAGGGATGAGACAAGATGGATTGGAATTCCTAAATGGTCCACTCTAGTGAAATGTAAGAGGACATTCCCAAGAACTGTAAGTTAGCATCGATGAACAAATTCTTCAAAGACAGGTTCCTCTAGCACACCTTGCTTTCCAGTTGGGGAACCCTCACGAAAAATGACTACCCTTTGACCACACCCTAAATCCTAAAAATGATGAGGCACCCAACCTCCACTAGTCCAAAATCAAACCCTCCATTAAAACAGAAACAATACAGACTCTAACAAACTTGGGATTTCCCAAAAACCCAAAGACATGCTCTGCTTCTATCAAACCACCTCGCTACTTCTAATAGACCTCAGATGCCTTGAAGGACAAGCATCACCCGAGAGGAACCAAAAACTAGGCATGACTCACTGGTAACATTAACGACCTTTTTGGGTGGCATAATTTAAACAAAACAAAAAATAAAACTAAAATAAGCATCTAGACAAAACTCAATCAAAGAAACAGCCCAAGACAAGAGAAACAGACTCACAAGTCAAACATTTACAAACACAAGCAATAATTAATTTTAAAAAAACTGCTATTTATTTTAAAATTTTAAAATTTGCATGTGGAATCTTATGAATCATCACATGTGAATTCATCCAATCCCGCTTACATCATTCCCATACAAGTGACCCCATGCACTCTCCGTACATAACCACACACATGTGACCCTCCATAAAGAATAACAAGGTCCAAAAATCTCTTTTCCTTATCAAATAAAAAAACATACTAAATTTTCTAAATCAAAACACTTCCTATTTAAAAACCAACCTAACCCATTTAAAACCATTTGAGTAAAGCACTCTCATTTGAAAACCATTTTCACTTTAAAAGTCCACTTTCAATTTCAACACACACTTACATCAACTGAAACCAAAATTAAACACAACCAATGACAAACTATCAGAATGAGGAACTAGTTCCCGTGCCTAACTTGGAAAAATGGTGGTGGGCCATGACCCATGTAAGGAATAAAACTAAGAGAACCTTGAACTGGGAACTTGGAATCCACATGGTTTACCACTACATGTGAGGCCACAACATAACCTGAATCACCTCCATTATCACCCCTCAATCCAAAACAACTCAAAAAAAAAATACTCAAATCTCATACTACCCCTGGTAATTTGAGGACCGATGCAAGAAAGAGTTCGCGAAGTTCTTCCCGCACCTACCTCCTGAGTCCTAATAGTCCTAATCACCTTCTACCAGACACCCCAAATAGAAAGGGACTCCTCTGATACCATTTTGTCATGAACCATCCCAGTTTTACCCTGAACCGGTCACCCGAGCTGGTTCAAAACATGTCCCGAGGGGCGTTCCCGATCCCCTCGGGATGAAAACTAGTGTCGAGCATCAAAATTTAACTATTGGGAATGATTTGGACCATTAATAAAAGATAAATAGATAAATAAAGAATAATGATAAAAATAAAAATTAGCATTATAAAGAAAAAAAAACTGCACATACCTCCATATAACCTTCTAGGTAAGCACCCAACCAAAGAAAAAACTTACTCCAATAATGAGAATCTAATCCAAGAGAACCTGAGAAAATGGAACCTACAACTGAAAAGATAAGATAGTCATGAGCACCAAAATTCTCATTAGGAAAGCCTAAAGTAAACCACTGAATCCAAAAAAAGTTTCTTTACCAAAACACTCCAAAGACACTAGTTTGAAATACAGTTGAAAAAATGGTATTTTCACATTTTTCATAAAACAATATCATTTTACCCACTTTGAAAATCAACACACACCACATAACATTTCCAAAATAGTTTACCATTTTATAAACAAAACCAAGAAGGTAATACCAAGGCTGTGCTAAAATAAAACAAATAATACAAGCTGGAAATAAACTAAGAAGGAACATAGAGAATCAAGAACATGTATAAATAAAGAAACAACCCAAGATAATAACCATGGTAAATTATAAACATCCCTAGACCTCCCTTGGACACACTCAGTTCAGAACCACCTGCCGGCATATGGTGAATCCCCTAAGTTAATAACCACTAGCCTCCCTAGACTAGCCAATCCAATAGCACATACCACCTGTCGTATCTACAACTCCAGGGGGTACCAACCTTTCTAATAGAGGTTGATCAGTAACCATCACTTGATCATCTAAAAGATTCCCAAGAGCCCATGGTGGTAATACTAGTACAATGTAAGTAGGAGGCCCTCACACGCATGACTCACCTTACCTACCGTCACCACACTTGCCTACCCCAAAGATGAACACCCTATATGATAACCCATAAAAGGGATATCCATACTATAGAGGTTCCCCATGTAAATATACATATATCTCATAAAACAAGGTGCCAACTAGGCTGCTATACATGATAACATTCAAATAGTTTTATAATACACCACTAAGTTTCCAACTGGGCACACACATTTACCAAACACAACCTTTTCTAATTTTTTTCACAAACATCACCTTTGTATTAAAAGTGCCAAATGAGCCTCTAAACTCAACATTCACCAAAAACCACACTAAGAGCCAAACATGCACACCTTATAAAACTTCACTCTAAACCATTATTTTAGAAAAAACACAAAAGAACCCAACATCATTTAGAAAATGAGAACCAACTTCACAAAGTTACCATTCATTTTCAAACCAAAACCCCACACACAATGAAACAATTTTCACCCATGATTCATATTTCAAACATCATTTAATAAATCAGTTACTCATTTGGTAAAAAATTTCAAAGGACAAAACAAAGGCTTGCATCATGATTTCACCAACTTCACAAGCAAATTCCATTTTAAAATCCATTTCATAACCAAACCCTTTGAAAAATACTCTCACACCTTTCAAAACTTAACCCACACCACTCACACAACTAAATTCACATTTTTTCACAATTAATGAAACCATTTTCATAATTAAACAAACCACTATGAACAATTATTTAGTAGTTTAAAGAATTAATGTGTGGATTTAAACACCAAAACATACTAAACCTTTTTTTATGAATAAATGCACATCAACACCACACCAAAGTACATCTTTCACTCCTTGAACAGTTGAATACATTAATTTCACAGTTCATAAAACACTAGTAAGTGACACTATGGGTTTTTATCAATGAACACACTTCATATCACATGAAATGATATAAAAATATGTCAACACACATTAAAACTCCTTGAAAAGTGATTTCGAACCAAACAACTTAATTACAGAACACGATAAACCAATTAAACAGGGGGAACAGTTCATCAAATAATATTTATATTTGAAATCACCTACACATAATCAAAGAAATATTCCAAAAATATTTTTAAAAATTTTAACTAACACAAAAAAACTAAAAAAAATTAGGTACGATACTTATGAAGATGAAAATGATATTTCAAAAATTAGTTAAAACACACAAGTGTCATGAGTTATGCGGTAAAGGAAAAATTAAAAAAATTACTACCTCAATGGAATGTGAATGCAACACCACCTATGTAGAAGTAAGAACCAACCTTTGTAGACCCTTCACACACCCTAAAAACTGAGAAAAAATGCACAAATAAAACCCCATAAATTAGGGTTTGTCCAACCCAAAGACCCCCCAAATAAATAAATAAATAAATGGAATGTGAACCAAGTAGTGGAGATGGTTGACGACGAGAGATGGGGGCACGGCTGGAAAGGGCGGTGCACTGAGATCAGACCACTCTAGAATAGTGGGAGTGCTGGGAGGAGGAAGGGTCATGGGGAGTATCGTGCATCGTAAGGGGGGTCGGGCCATCTAGAGTAGGGTGGGAGAAGGGGGGGGCACTGTCATCAGAAGGAGGCACGCTGGGGAGGTTGGTTGTCGAAGGTCGCCAGAGAGGAGAGGCTGGAGAGGCTGGAGATGTGATGGAGGGGAGTGCGTGCAGGGGGGAGTGACATGTAGGCTTCCACACCAAGGGAGTGTGTGTCAAGGGTAGGGGAAGGGTAGTATTAGGGTTTAAAAAAACTTAAAAGCATAATAATAATAATAACAATAATAATAATAATAATAATTATAATAACAATTACATAATTATAATAATAAAAATAATAATAAGAAGAATAAAAATAATAATCTTGTTCATTTCATTTTTTTTCAAATATTAATAACACTAATAATAATATAACAACATTAATAATAATTTACTCATAAAAAAATATTAAGAACTCTTTTAACAACCATTTAATATTAAAAATATTAATGATAATAATAGAACTTCCAATAATATAATAATAATATTATCTACACAATAATAATGTTATTATTATTATGGAATAGATGTTTAACCTATTTTATTTTTATAAAATTTTATTTATTTTAAACATTAGATTATTGCATTGGCACCTGGGATGACCACACAGTCACTTCCAACCGTGCGGTGCCCACATACTGGTCCAAAACCCATAAAAATTATTAAACATCAATTTTTTTACTAGTGCTCAACCCGCACCTTGGTGTGGCTTACTGAAGCCAAGAAATAAAAAAATTAAAAAGGTCGGTGTGTGACATATTCCATCTGTTCTGACCCCTAATAGAGTGTTGAGAGACATAATGTTGTACAAGTACTTGATAGCTAGACTAAGACTTTCCAAACACACAACATATATAAAAGAGTACGATGCACCTATATTGAAAAAGACAAGAACTAAAATAGAGGTCCCCAGGATAGTACCTCTAACCATAGATGACCCTAGAGTCTGCTCCTCTGGAACTGGCTACACATCATACATATGGATTGAATCATAGCCCTGAGATGCAGCTAAACTAGCTTGATCATATCCACTCCTCTAATACTGAAGATCTGGCCCCTGACTGCCTCGGCCATGACTACCATTGCCTCGGCCTGAACGGCTAGTTGAAGACCAACTCCCATCTTTATGTGGCATCAAAGATCCTTCACCTAATAGATGTGCTGGTACAAATTATCTACCACTAGATTCCATCCAAAAAGAATGGAAGAAGTGCTAAAGATGACCAATCCTGCCATAAGATCAACATTCCATTAGGTTCTTCATACACCGAGTCTTATTGTGGCCTATCCTTCCACACCAGTGTCACACTAGACAGATGTCAGTATACATCACCTAGCTAGAACTACACTCACATTCACTCTCAAATCGGTGCTTTCTACTGCCTAAAGAACCATCACCCTGTCTCAAAATCGAGCTGTCCTAGCTCACAACACCATCTTCTCTGAGATTTCATTCCATAATTAGGGAATGGTTAACTATCTATATCATAGTGATTAACCAAAAGATGTTCACTTGCAAGCGGACATTATACCCAAGCCTGTCCTCAAATTGACTTGCAGTTTCAATTTTTCACCCATCAGAGATGGAGTGAAATGTTGAAGATCGGTGAAATGATCAGAATAATCAAGCACCAAAATAGATCCCTACTGAAGATGCATGAACTCCTAAGTTTGATCTGCTCTCAAAGTCTATGGAAAGAGGTGACCAAAGGAATACATATCAAATTCTGACAAGATCATATCTCAGTAACACTTTGACTGAGAAACAAAATCCCACCAATGATTGGAAGAGTCATGAATCATGTAGGTAGAAAGATTGAACCTCCTCTATGGAGGCATATTAAGATGGTTGAATATGGAAACCATAACCTCTAAGGATGATTCTACATCAAGAGGTCCACCATCCTTCAAAAAATTGGGAGGATGATGCTGCTAGAAGTATCGTGTAAGCTCTTCTATAGTTGAGGTAGTCCAAGGAACACTCTGAACTAACTGCATAAACCTGAGAAAACTATCCCTGAATTTAGCATCGACACCCAGTGGATGATCAATAAGAGGTTCCTCAGGTGGCACTACAAAAGGCATCATGGGTGGATCATGATCCTCCACCCATGGAGTGTGATCATTTCCACTCTATTGGCTTGAAACATGAGGACGTCACAGTGGAATAGCTCTACAATTTCCAAAACCATGCCTTAGACATGATTTATAATATATAGAACAAGCAGATAAGGAAAAAAGATAAAGAAGGGTAGGTAAAAATCCTCTATGATCACGTTAAAACTCACATCATACTCCTAGAGCTAGGTTTAAACAAGAAATAAATACCTTGAAAGGATCATTAGAAACACGGTCTACATCCCATTACCAAGGTACATTCAAATTATCACATTTACTTATAAGGCATCCATTTCATTTTAATAGGTGGTTTTTCATTTTAATTTATTTAAGGATTTAATCACCCTTTCCATTTGGTTGTGTTGGGTGGATCACCATTACAATTCATAAGGTCCCATACACCTCATGATTTGAAAGTGGTTTCCACTTAACCCAAACCATAACATATTACTACAAGGAAAATTTGGAACACTTCTACCTTTATAATAGTCAAACACTACAAGATATAATAATGAGTCAAAATAGTTATCACATGCAACTAGGCAATGCATGCGGAAAAGTAAACATGGAATGGAATAATGCATGAAATTTCATTTCATATAGTGCCTAGTATGATGCATGCAATGAAAATACCTCATATCATCATGCTGAAGTAATAGGAATCGTCATTCCAATCATACCAAACCAATAAAACCACAAATCAAGTGTGTCACCCAACAGTGAAGTCGTATCAGCAGTAAATAACATAGCCAATAACTACAATTTTCCAACCTAGGTAATTTGGGTTTCCCCTATACATGGGTTAGATACGTCCAAGAACAGGTTCAGATCCAAATTGAAATATCCCAACCTCCTATCTCATACCCAAACTATAAGATAAAGGAAAATATGGTCATCTGATACCACTTTGTAGCGTCCCGCCCCAAGTTCCACTCAATAGTGCTCTGAGATGGTGGCTATAAAACCTCAAGAGCATATCCCCGAATGCTTAGAGGCTGACGACTAGCAGTAAGGGACTAGGATGTGTCCATGGGGAGACTATTCCCTCATAGATCGAGTATGAATAACAGTAACAATAATTTTAAATAGCAGAAGCAATGAGATATAAGAGACAACAACTGAAGCAATGATACAAGTCATGAAAACTAAATAAGAAATTAGTGAAATTAGAATAATCTATACAGTATAAAAAAATTATAATGATATAATGTCATGAGTCTATACAAAAATGTAAGTGTAGGGGAATAAGGGTAAAATCATATACTACATGCTAAACGAAACTACAAACATCCAAAAACTGCCACTACAACATCTTAATCATTGGCTTGGTCCTCTACCCCTAGCTCCCACTACTAAAAAAATGGGCAAGGGAAGCGCTACCCTTTTATCAGTGCTAAAAAAAAGAACTGATGAAGGGGCACTTTTAACAGGTCTAAAAAGAAGCGTTGATAAAGGCCCCCCTTTATCAGCGCTTTTTTAGCACTGATAAAGGGGACCTCTTTATCAGTGCTTTTTTTAGTAGCGCTGATAAAGGGGGGATTTATCAGCACTTTTTCCTACCGGTGATAAATTTTATGTTTCAAAAAAAATCATGAAAAATAAATTATTGTTATATAAGTATATTTATATTGATATAAATATAATATATATTTTTTAAATATGTTTTAGATACATATAAATAGACTATTACATTTAATATATAATAAATTTAGTAAAAATGGCTTTAAAATATTTTAAAAAATATTATTAATTAATAATTTTCTAATTATTATTGATTAAAAATCATTTAATAACAATTTGAAGACACAAAAAATCAAAACAATTAATAAAAGATCTAAAATAAGTTGAAAATGTAACTCAAACTTTAAATGACCACAACTTTTGATCCAGGTGTCTGTTTGAGCTCTACAACATATCAAATCAAATCCTGCGATGAGATCTACGTGCTAGTGACCTAAGAGAAGATTCTGTCACATTTTTATAGGCCAAAAAGGTCCATAAGTCCTCCAAAACTGAGTTTTTATTCAGGATACCCCGATTTATTACCATTCAAACAAGTACAACTTCTGATCTGGATGTCCGTTAGGCTTTTACCACATATAATATTTAGGATTGTTTTATTTTCTTCAATTTGACTAGTTTTAGAGTTGAAACGGGCTTCTGGATTATAAGTTATGGTCATTTTAACATTCTATGGCTTTTCAAATACACATATATATGTATTTATTTGTAAATATATATGTGTCTGCGTGTGTGTGTGTGTGTGTGTGTGTGTGTTGTATATATGTATGTATGTATGTATTTATTTATTTATAAACACACAAACATATTTTATAAATGTATTTAAAACTAATCTTATAAGTATATATTAATATACAAATAAATATATGGATAAAAAATTATAACTAAAAATATATATATAAATAAATATAAATATATATTAATATACTAATGAATATATGTATACTAATATATGAATAAATATATTTATATTAATATGAATCTATATCAATATACGATTAAATATAACTATATATATATATATATAAATAAATATATATATCATTAAATAGAGAAAAAAACGAAATGGCTTAGTGGTAAAGGTGCAGCAGTGAAAGGGGGGGGGGGTTGCGAGTTCAAGTTCAGGTGGATGCTAAGGGGTGCGTGCGTGTGAGGATGCGTAGAAAGGGCAGCATGCAGGAGGCCTCCTAGCACTGATAAAGGGGGGTGGGGGGTTCAATCACTGTTAAAAGCTCTCCCGTATTATATAATTCTTTTTTATTTTCTTTTAATTTTTTTTGACTTTTATCAGTGCTTTTTAAAAGCACTGATAAAGGTCCCTTTTATCAGCGCTAAAAAAAGCACTGATAAAGGGGTATTTTATCAGAACTTTTCTTAGCACTAATAAAAGGGGCCTTTATTAGTGCTTTTCAGAGCACTGATAAAAGGGAACCCCCTATATCCACACTGAGCTTTAGAGCACTTTTTTAGCGCTTTTAAAGCCCATTTTGAGCACTGATAAAGCCCGTTTTTATAGTAGTGTCCATCCTAAAATAGCAATCAATGAAGTATAAAAAATATATCTCTTCCCTTTATCCATATCCATGATCATAAAGTCTACTCGAGTACCAAATGATGCCTAAGAAGGGTATGATATATAAATCTCAGTAGGCTGGTACCCACGGTGTCTAGAACTTTCCATTTCATGCTGCAATTAATGATAGAGTTACATATATAATAAATTCAAGGAAATTGAATAAATTAAACATTAAAACTTTGGTCCGGGTTCCTAAATACACACCCATCCCATACCACCTACTTCGGCCAAGGCTGAAAGTCTGAGTAAGGTACCTGTGCAAGTCACAATACATATAACATGTGCCAATGTAAACAAGGAAACTAATGAAAGCATACCCACCGAGATTGTACTCTAACTTGGTATATTATATCCATGTCGTCACACAAGTTATAATAAGTAAAAAATAAGTATCACATGTTCATAAGAAACTCATAATAATGATAATAAGGGTGCAACACATATGTACAAAGAATCAATCAATTCTATAAAATCTAGTGGTGGAGTCCTAAGCCCATCCAAGGAGATCTAAAATAATTCCAAGATTTGTTAGGGGAACATATGATATAATCCAATACCACCAATACTGTCAAAGGAAATCCAAAATAATTTTAAGTATCACTCGAGGCATGGTGACTCTGAGTCCGTCCCTGGTATCGCACATAGGGGATCGAGTATCACCCATAGCACGTCGTAACCATCTTGCTAATGGGTCTATTCACAATTTCTCCCCTAGGGAACCAATATCACTCAAGAGTATAATAAACCATATAGGCATCCCTCTCATTATAAGTCAAAGCATCGCCCCTGGTGCGTCAGTTTATAACCCATCGAGCACAGTGAGTCCTTCCATGAGTCCTTAATATGGAACCCATGTTCTCTCCCAACCTGTATCATACAAGACATACATGAAAGGTACATATCAAGGAAATTCATTTATAATTTCAAGCCATCAACAACAATCTCATGCCAACATCTATCAAGCTATACAAGATATTTGAACAATCCAAACACAATGTCACAATTCATATGGCATGGAATAAAGCATTAAAGGAAAACAAGACAGTAGAAAGATCCATTAATTACAAGGTATAAGCTTTAAGAAATTGAATTCAACCATTGAAACATGGAATTAACATGCCTCTAACCAAATGTCATCAATTAAATCTCAATATATCAAGCTATAAATCTTAACCAATCATGTCAATCAATTCAATCCATTAGAACAAGGTCACAAGTATTTACACATTTCACATGTAATAAATTACATTATAACATCACATGCTAACAATATTTTCAAATAAAACAACCCAAGTATTTAAACATGGAATAAGGCATTAATATAGTGCATTTTTCAAAGAACAAGGTAAAACATTAACATGAATTAAAAAGTAATGAGAGGCATAAATCTCAAGTGATATACTCCTGGACATCCATTAATACCAATTCAATTAAAGTTATAATTTAAGACCTGTAACCAAGAGGAAACACGCATCCAAGGTGATTTCAATAATCAAGCATGGGAATTCAATAATTATAGGAGGTAACACCCATTAGGATGACCCAAGTCAAGGTGAACACCCTATGAACGGGTTTCACTGTAAGCTAAGGTCACAACAGACTCATCAAACCAAGGCGGTCAATTTAATATGATATAATGAAGCATCGTAGGAAGGTCCGACTAGAAGAACATTGGCCTAACTCCTAAAAAGCCATGAAACAAGTGAAAAAAGAATAGACACCCTACCTCATAGTCTTAGTACTACACATGTCTGGAAAAATCCCTTGATTCAACCCTAAAAATAGAGTAAAAATAGAAAATGGAAGAAATTGAATGATTTAGAAAAACCCTAAAAATAGAGTAAAAATCCATTACATTGAAATAGAAGTAAAATCTTGTAGGAACTTAGAAATTGAACAGTTCAAATGATAGATCTTACTGAGATGAGTCCTTATATTCTGATGATGAAGGAAATGGATCCCAACTGAAGGAGATATCACAAAACCCAAAAGGAGGATGAGGAGGGGGTTTGTGCACTAGGAGGAGAAGAAAATCCTGAGTGGGAGAGAAGGGAGGAAACGAAATTGGGGTTAAACACATTATAAAGTGAAAAAATGGAATTTATACCACAAATTTCACTTCACATGGTTTGGATGCATGGTTGTCCAAATCATGTACCAACCATGAGCATGGTTCTTCTTCACCGGGGCACCTCACAGAGGCTACCACAAAGTTTGACTAATCATGCACAAACCATGTGCAAACTATGCGAAAAACCGTGCGGTAACTCACTGCCCAAAAACTATAATCGACCACACAACTTTGAGCATTGGCCCACATGGTTGAAGACTAACCATATGACCTAAAGGTTCCCACTATCTACTACCATACAGTTTAGGGAAACTGTGTGGGCTGGGCAACATAGTTTCCTCTAACCATGTGATCAAGTCTAACTCCTCCATTTTTAGGGTGCTGGGCTTCAAATGATCCCTAAACACACCCATGAACTCCAAATATTGGTTATAAATTGATATTATGTCCATTTTAAGGAATTTAAACAAAAAATTAAATGGTCCATTCCTTTGGATAAAGAGAAGATGTTACACTTATAGTTAAACAGGTTATACAAACCATCATTTATAGAAATATTCAATATAAAGATAGGTTATTCCATATATATTATCCCATTATTTACGATGATTAATGAAAATAATTATAATCAATGTTTATGTGTCCATCTAAAAGTGGAATGCATGTTAATATATTAGCTACCACAAAAGAGAAGTCTGTAATCCCTATGAAAACTTATGAGGATCTAGTTGAAGCTAGTGCATTGTAAACATATGATACCATGTCATATTATCAAACCATGAAACCTTATAGAGAGTGAGAATTTTTGGGAAATTATTCTATACAATGTATAAATGATGGTGAATAACTTCACAAATGACAAAGATTTAGATGATGGGGAAAATTCTAGTGATGAGACTGAATGGGATGAAAAATAAGATGTCAAAGGACATTATGAACCGACACCCCTATCATTACACTGAATACTGAATCATAATCTACTACTGGTTTCATGTTTATTGGAAGTTATTTCACATTTACTAAAATTTTATTTGGCTATCATTTCTCCCAACAGGTAATTTTCAAGAATTGTTGGCGATACGCATTGGGCGATGAATTATAATGTTTTTTACATTGAGAGGAAATTTTAAGAAAATATCCAATGAAGACTATGATAAAATAGTATCACATCGAGTGACATTATAGTTATGTGGTGAAGTAATCATAGAGGGATCATTAAATCATTAGATGTGACAAGTATGATGCAGATTTTCAAATACGGTTGAAAGGTATATTTGATAAAAAAATTAGTTGTTGGAGGATCCCAAAATTTACTCATCACACTTGTGTGAATCCAAGCTTTTCATAGGGTCACACAACCTTAGATGATAAATTCATTTGAATAGTTATTGTTGAATTGACAAGAGCATGTTAATATGTTCTTATGTATCTTGTACTAGAGATAATGTGATAACTTTTTAGATATACAGTCTCTTATTAAAATGCATGGATGAAATAACACAAATACATAGAGAAAGTGTATAGAGATTAGAAAGATTTATATCATATTCTAAAAATTATGGATATTTTTTTTCATAATAATCAGGCTGTTTACCAATTTCATATTGTGGAATATTTCAGCCAACAAAATCAAGTTGATCAGTAAAATGTATTGTTCGATAGATTGTTTTGGGGATTCTTACCCCACAAAGTAACATTCAAGTATTTCAAGAAGTTTATTCAGATTTTTTGTGATTATGGAGTAGTGGTGCCACCCATTCACTTCCACACCATTGAGAGACAAAATCCATATAGGGTTATGTGGCCGTTTGGATACATGTAGTGTATTCCTACTTCACCATGATAAATACCCAGTGTATACACTATTAAAATCGCAGGGTGTCAAGAGGTTTGTTAGGTGTTCTATATTGATCATTACATAGATTATTGGGAAAGACACACCGAGTAGAGTGAGTTCTAATATAGAGAGTCCACAACGTGCTTTCACCTATTTGATCACAGTGATTATGCATATTAGTGAAAGAAACGCAGTGTTATACACCTTATGTGCCTTGGGATAGGCCTTTGTGACCTAATATATTTACTAAATTCCTTTATATATTTTATTTTATTTTTTGTATTTACCTAAATCTTATTCAATTTTCTAGTTTGAGGGGCTGAAGTGTACTATACACATCCATAATCCTCAAGAAGAGGTAGTTTTCATCAAGGAGGCATTTTATAGAGATGTATTGACCCTTAAATATATTCTCCTTGCCTTATACAACAATTTATATTATGTGGAGCTACAAGTATGTTATTATATACATGTTCATGATGTTCTACTTGTTAATCCTACTAGGGAGGATAGATCACTATTTCCCCAACAACACTACCATCACAATGGATGAGATGCCGACTCTAGGGATGTTCCTACATCGTTGATGTTTTCACATACAACATATATATCATAATTATTTGAGGAACACCTTATTGTGTATATAGATTCATCATCCTAGACATTACCTACCGCCAATGTTTTTGGGGCTCATGAGTAGTATGATCCATCTATTTTTTATAGTACCCTTAGTACTCGACCAAGAATACAGTGGATAAAATGCTTGATTTTTCTATTCTCTAATCATTATCACCTGTGCTTGATCTTACTTTGAACCCATTTCTACTGACATATGGGTCTATATCTAATGTTGGTGGTTCATCCACCCAATACTATGAGGAGCTAGTAGTAACAACCACTTGTGCCTCCTATCGAGTTAGACGAATTTCATAAAGAGGAGCCACCTCATGTAGTTATTGTTATAAATATTCCATAAATTCATAACCATGGTGTGATGATATAAACCACATTATGGTTTGAGTTTCTAAAAACCACAATGTAGCGAGGGAAACTATGACATGTTTGGTGCATTGCAGTTTATGAATTATGAAATAATGCATAAAAAGTTCTTGATTTTATTACTATAAGTTAATGTTTTAATTTTGATTATCATGTGATAATTATTCAAGGAGTTTTAACATCCCAAAAAATTGTTTAAAGGTTAAAAAATTGATTATCATAAATGATTCTATGTTTCAAAGTGTTTTAATGTTATAAATTTTTTATATAACATCTCATTGATAAAAAAATGTTTGAGAAATGTTTGGTTTCCAAGGAGTTTCCTTGGATAATCTATATAAATAGGATCATATTTTATGAACATGAGTGTGACACCATGATTAAATCATTTATATTCCCAAAAGATGAAACTCTTACTCTATTCCTATCTTTCTATTTAACATGAACATTCTAGAAGACCATGAGGAAGAGGGAATCCTTCCAAAGTGTTGGGAGAATCACATAGCCTATGGATATCCAAGGAGGAATGAGTCCATTACTTCTCAGAAATTTCTATCAAGATCATGTTAAGGAGTTTGGGTAGATTGAATTAATAAAGAAAAGGTACATGTTCCTCATTTGTTTTATTAAGTCCAAATAAATGAACAGATAATGTGTCATAATAGGTCTTGGTTGATATTTTCCACTACATTTGGATATTCATTATCACCTTTAAAATCCATTAGTGGTATTATAGTAAAGGATAAATAATTAACTGATTCTTAGGAACTCTTATGAATGAATGATGAGCCTCCTATCATGGGGTGCTAAAAAAAATAATTTTTGAACCCAAGTAAATACAGTAGTAGTAGGAATTAGGTTTGTCTCTAGAGAGGATATTGGTATGGGTGTGTTATACCTTTTTTGGTGGGTTGAGTATGTGAAAAAAATAGTGGAATTAAAATGGGTTGGTTTTTAAATTCAATTTTAAAAGAAGTGTCCTAACCTCAGATCATCCCCTTGTATTTTCTATTAAATCATTATTCAAATTTATGTTATCTTATTTTCTATTCAATCAAGTGAAATATAAATTGATTACCCTCACCTAGAAATTTCAATTTACTTGGAGTGATGTAATGTACACTGCAAGATCCAATATTCCGTGATCTAGAAATCAAAGATATCCAATTACCCTTAAGTCAGACTAATGCTCATGATCGCAAGATATAGAGAAAACCTAAGTGACCTGTGTGTGAGATCCAGTGAATAAGGGAATACAAATTCAAAGTTCAATAAATAAGTAAATCTTCTAATCTCTATATAGTTCAAATACATTTAGAGATTAATAGAAGATATTGAACTATTAAAATGCATAATTCATTAACAAGGGATAGGGGATCTTCTTATATAATTCATTAATGGTTTAGTGTTCCATCACCATAAAATTACAACAAAGAAATAAAATAAAATAATAAGATGAAAAAATGTAGCAGCAACTTTGGTTTTATGATTACTGGAACAAAAACACACAACTTCTATGATGAAACCGTTAATACTTTATAGAGAGACACTCCTAGTTCATCAATCATCCATACCTGGTCATGTGATAAGCATGAAATTATCTTCCAAATAACCCAACAATCCTGAATTATTCCTCAAATTATATGCCAAATTCCTACTCTTCAGATTACCTCCACGTGCATTGCTTGACAATCGAGATTTCTATGAATCAAATTACGTAAATATTTTTTGATAAATCATTCCCCTCCCATGATTAGGCTCCATAATCCTTCATGATGGATCAAAGATAAATTATTCACCACTCCACAACTTTAGTGGATGTCAAATTCTACTTGGGGGAAGGAGATGAGGTCCATGTTGGTATAGGGATTATGATTTTAAATGTAATTGTAATGGGACTATATGTCATCGATATTGGCCATCAAAAAATCAAATGTGGGCCTTCTTAAGCCTGGGTGTGCCTGGGTTTTTAAACTAGGCCTGAATATGATTTGTATTTAATGTCATCTTTGATTCATTCATGATATATTTTGGTATTTTTCCGAATTCATTCATCGGATATGTCTTCAACTCGACCTGATCATTGACCAAATTTAATTGATCAGTTGTAGTTTCAAATCAATCCTAATTTTCAACTGTGGTCTTCAATTTTTGAATCAACTTCTAATGTCGGTCTTCAAAAATTCTTCAAACCTAATATCCACTCGCAGATCCGACTATTCCTCTGATGAGAAACATCACCCATAAATTGATTGACACATTTCATCAAAAATATTATGGGCATTCATCAATGGAATAACAGGCACAATCATGGGGAAAATTAAGGTCCACCTCCATCTTCAATTCTGAACAAGGTACAAAATGTAGGAAGAAAAAATAATCAGGTTAGCTCAACTTGATTCTGTTATCCCTAACAGTGAGCTCAGGTCCTATCTTCTTCCCTGGTGAGATTCATCAGTGTAGATTCAACGCGGCTCGGGTTCTTATTTGGTTTTCACAATTTCAATGTCCAGGGAAAGGTGGTGTCGACATTAGGTTCTAGTCAGTCAGACATTACATATTGATGAATCTTCTTTATGATCTTCTTCTTTTTCTTGGGATCTTTAAGCAATGACACGATTCATCATGCATTGACAACTAGCTCATGTGTTCATTCTGTATCATCAATGGTGGATCTTTCTTTTAACATATCATGTGACTTTGGTTTTCATTGGAAATCCAATATTCCTCAAGCTACACCAGCGAGTATCGGGTCCTATTCAACCTATACAAGCTTGGTGTCTTTAGTTGCAAGCTTCAATAAGGGCCACGACTCATGGTGGGATTTCTGGATCGAAGAGATTCAAAGGAGGTTCGGTCTTCCGAATTCAGTCGGTTAAGCTCAGATCTACTCTAGTTGGATCGAGTTCAAGATATCACAGTGATTACTCTATCTCTTTGTGTTCGATTGTGAAGTTTTCCATGTTTCAGTTACTAGTGCTCTCTTATATTGTAGCTTCTGATTTTGTTAATGCAGCGGGTTGGAGAGTTTTCCATTTTTTAAATGTATGGTTGATCTAAATCACATTTTATGAAAAATACTCAACTAATTTTCAATTAAAAAAACATTTTCTTCTTTCAATCTCAATTAATTACAAATCATCAAATAAAATTTGATTTCAACATTTTTAAATCATAGTAAAAAAATTCTATCTTCTCAATTTTAAAAAACATAATTCAAAATCAAAATTAACTCAAATTTCAAATTTTCAAAATCAATTCATGGGTTTAATTTAATGTATAAAACAATTAAAGTTCAAAATTAAATCCATTTCCAAATATTAAATTCATATTGAGTCAAAAATTTTATTTCAAGTTCCAAAAAAATTGTATGGATAAAATTAATTAAAAAAATAAATCATTAATAATAAAAAAATGTGATGTTTATCGATTAAAGTCTATATTCTAAAAGAAACCACAAAGTGAATTAATTATCCATTTTTTAAATAAATTATGGGGTATTTTCAATGTATAATAGGAAAAAACTTTGAAATTTTCAACTCACATCACTCCTCTACACTTAAAACTATTGCATCCTGGGCATTTTTATCAATGAATTTAATGTATTAAAAATAGAAAAAAGATGATTGTCTAGACTATATCTAGATATACAAGAAATAGGAAGAAATTCACTGGTTTATCCATTATTTGAATTATCAGGTCTCTTATGTGATTCCAATTCACTCTTCACTTCAACCCAATCAAAGTCCCAAGTCTAGGAGTGGATAAAATTTGATTCAAATGGAATAAAAATTTTAATAATAAGAACATCCATTTTTTCCTCTCTCTTGAGTTCCTTAAACCAAATTTTAATTTTCCACTCCATTGATACAATTCAAATGAAATTAGAGTAAGTCAATTGCTCCATTGTTCATCTGGGGACAATAATCTCCTCACTTAAATGAATTCATTTATGACTATTAGGAACTTTATTGTTTTTTTAATTTTTCCCAGTCATGTATGTGTAAATAACTATGAAAATGAACTTATTGGATATGAATAGGGGGATTATGCACACTCTTGGTGCCTAATGTCTGAAATTTTCACCATGGGATCCCAAAATGCTTGTTTTACTCCAGTTTCATAGGACTTATATCAATTTATTTTGAATTTTATCCCTATGGTGTTCTTTTTCATAGAGGTTAAGTTGCCTTAGATTAAGTTCAAAAATTATAGTGACCTCAAGTTATAATTCTTATTCTACAAAAAATATTTTCTCTCACACTCACTTTTATAGTTATAAGACCAAATATCCATGAAGAAAGTGAAAAATACACTCAACATTCATCTAATTCTTACTATGTTATAACCCATGAAATTATTAAATCTAGAATGGAATTTAAACTAAGAAGGGAAGCATTCAGTTCAACGAAATTTTTATGAATCATAAAAAAAATTATCAAAAGTTACATGTATAATATTTAAAATAAAATCAGTATATATATATATGTGTGTGTGTGTTTTTAAAGGCGAACATAATATAAAATAAAAAAGGGTATTTAAATCCTAATATAATTTGACTTTATTCTCCCACACTTATTTCTGACACAATTCCAATACATTTCCATCATGAATTTTATCAAATAAAAATAGTTCAAAATAAAAGCATCTAAACTTGTGTGAAAAAATAGACAACATGAGGTTCTTTTTTCAATGCTAGTAGGGAGGAGTTTAGACTCCTCTATTGTCTCTTTCAAATAATATTCATGGTATTTCTTTACATTATGTCTATTTACTTTAAAGGTTCTTCATGACTTAGCTCCCTCGATCTCAACTACACTAAATAAAAAAAGTATTAGTTACAATATAGGGTCCAGTCCATTTGAAATGAATTTTACCTAGCATGAGTTTCATCCTTAAGGAGAAGAGTAACACTTTATCTTCAATTTTAAAATATCTCTTCTAGATGAGTCTGTCATGAATAGATCTGAATCTCTCCTTGTATAATAGGTAATTATCATAAGTTTCTCCTCTCAGCTACTCAAGATCTATCATCTACAACTTCTTCTGCTCACCATCTTTTCCAAACTCCATCTCTACTCTCTTAACATCCCAATAGGCTTTATGCTGCATCTCAAAAAGTTAGTGAAAGTATTTTTCATAGAATATTCTATAAGGATAAACATATAAGGGGGTTTTGTAGGTATCCTTGTATTCCTATAGTGCATCTTATTGATTTTTACTCCAGTACTTCCATTTAGTTTGCATTTTCTTCTATAGAATTATTTTTATCTATTTGTTTGAAACCTCGACATTCCCATTGGTTTATAGGTGGTAAGTAATGGAGGTTTTGTGATATATTCCATATTTCCTCATTATGACATCAATATTATTGTTATATAAGTTTGTTCCTTGGTCACTTACTATTGATCAAGGCATTCCAAACCTATAAAAAATATTTGATTTCAAAAATTCCATCATAATTTTAGAATCATCAATTCTCTTGGATTTTGCTTCAATCCACTTAGAAATATAATATACTATTAAAAAAAGGTAGGAAAAAAATGACATAAGAAATTATCCTATGAAATATAACCCCATACATTAAAAACTTCATAAAAAATAAAAGGTTTCTGGGGAATTGCACGTCTTTTTGAAATACCACCCGAAAACTAGCTGTTTGGACATTTGTTTCAAAAATCATGCGAGTCATAAAAAATTGAGGGTAAAAAAAACCGGCCTTTAAAACTTTCCTAGCTGTTATTTGAGGTTTAAAATGGTATCCAAAATCAAGTGTGTGAAAAAATTTAAGTATTGACTTAATATCTTCTTTAGGGATAAATCTCCATATTACATGATCACTAAAAACATTTCATAGAAATGGGTCTTCCCAAACATAAAATTTTAATTAAAATTTTAATTTAAATACTTGATGGTTGGAAAATAAAGTAGTTACCTTTGATGTGACAAGAAAATTCACTAAATTAATATACTAGGTCACTTGAGTGGATTCATATAGTTTCTCACTAGGAAACAAGTCATACACATTTATTTCAGATAGTGGTTCTATCTCGATAGTTTGTTGAATTCTACTCATGTGGTTTGAAACCATGTTTTTTAAGGATAAATGTGGTCATGTCCAAAGGAAAATCCTCTTAAAATTAATGAAAGGAAGTTTAAAATATTTTGAAGGAATGAAGTTTACATTTATCCCTTTGGAAAAGGGGAAACAACTCATCAGGTAGGGTGATGGAAAAGATGAAATCATCACAACTCACCACTTTGTTTGAAAGACCATAGACAAGTGAATTAGATTCAAAATAATCCTGTTTGATAAATTAATTTATCGGGGAGAGAATTTACAATTATTTGACCTATTTAGTAGTCATTCTCCATGAGAGGTGGATGTTACCATTTCTAACAGCATGAACAATCATAGAAGTGTCACACTCAATCCATAAGTTGTTCCAGCCCTGTTGACTTTCCATGTCCACTATTTTAACCATAGTGTTTTATGATTAGAAAATATAGTTACTTTACTTCCTAAAAAATAATATATAAATTCATCTAAGGAAACAATAATACAAAGAAACTTCTTCTCTATTATTTTATAATTTATTTGAGCTGCATATAAGGTCTATGATACATAGGCTATCACTTGTGAGTGCCCTACAATATTCTAGGAAAGTAAAACTCAGATAGATCTATTTGAAGAAACACACAATATATCAAAGGGTTGTTCATATTTTAATGAGAAAATCATAGGGTTAGTGGTTAATCTCTCTTTTAGTTTATCAAAATATATCCTGCATGAATCATCAAACACAATACTACTTTCTTTCTTGAGTTTGTTAGTCAAGGGAAAAACAATTTTGCTAAATTACATAATAAACCATATGAAAAACTCAAAATTTTATAAGAATGATCTAATTTATCTCAAAATGGGGGGGGGGGGGTAAGTAAGTGTATTTATAATATCAATTTTAGAATTATCTACTTCGGTTCCATCTATATAAATTATATGGCCCAAAAAAAATTCCTTTTCCTACCATAAAATAACATTTTCAAAATATAAAAGTAAGTTATTCTCATGGTATCTTTTTAATTTATTTTACTGAATCTCCAGCCAACTTTTAAAATAAGTTTCATTGATAATAAATTCATCAAGGAATACCTCTAAGTTTATCTAAATTAGTTATAAGAAATACTTACCATGCAGCACTGAAAAGTAGCTGGGGAATTTCAAATACTGAAAGGCATTTGTTGGTAGGAAAACGTACTAATGGGACATGTGAATTTTGTATCTATTATAATTACAGAGTGATTGAAACATAAAAATACCTATAAAATCTATTATATAAACAATAATGACACTTCTCAACTATCCTTTCTAACATTTGGTCTAAAAAGTTCATAGAGAAGTGGTTGTTACAGGTTACATGGTTCAACCTCTTATAGTCAATGCAAACTCTTCGACTATTCTAGATTCTTGTTGGAAATAATTCATTATTTTCATTTTGTATCATTACGTATCTAGTTTTATTTGGGAAACATTTAGTGGGAATCAACCATTGGGAGTCTTAAATGGGGTAAATTATTCTAGCTCTTAGTAGTATTTACACTTCGTTTTCACTACTTCAAGATGGGTCATGTTGAGACTTCATCAGAACCGTCTCACTAGTTTATACTCATTTTCCAAAAATATATATACTTTTAGTTGGTAGGGATAATCCCAATAATTTTCTCCCAATTTTCATCCTATTTCTCTAGAATTTTGTTTCAAAATTTTCAGCAGTTTATGTCCTGGATTGGGTTTTATATTATTTTAAATAATCACCAGTAGTTTCTCATTTTCCATTAAAAAAACATATTTAAAGTTTAATGGAAGAAGTTTCAATTCTAACTCCGGGGGTTTTATAGTTCTGTTTTAATCTTAGTGTTCTTCATGATAGAAACCTTCACATGTAAAGAACAAGTATTAGAAGCACATTTTAGTAACTCATAAAAATAACTTTCATTAATTTCTTAAAATTCTCCAACACTCAAAACTGTCTCTAAAGTAAGATCATTTTAAAAAATATATTATTTAACAAATTTAGGTGTCTCAAAATATTCTCCTAATGTGATTATGACATAAATTTTTTAATTTCCATCCTATAAGAATAAGGTAACTCAAAATGTTTTAAGGTAAACACAAATTACTCCTCTTGTAGGTATTTAATTTAGTTAAGGATGTTTAAATCCACCGTTTACTCATTGAAATTCATGGAAAGAGTTACTTCATTGAAATTTATTATGGTATTAGCATTCATAAGGATTGGAATTACTAAAATTATAGGAGAACAATCTTTTCCTTTTCTTTCTTAAATATTTAGAATGTATAAGTTGACAAGGAATGTGAATCCTTGTACACTTACCAAGACAAATTCTAGAACACCAACTGGGTAGGTAGTGGCTTGGTTGGAAAACTATAAAACCACTCTGGTGGGTTTGAGTTATCCCATATTCAGATAAGAGTAAATGAAATAAGTCATTATGTTTATTGATGCTCCTAAATCACATAGTTAATTAGAAAAAGTAAGAGCTCCTATAGTGTAGGGGATAGTGAAAGTACATGGATATTGATATTTCATAGAATTTTTTGGAGTAAAAAGGTGATGGAGATGATATTTTCAATATATTTTATGTGAATAATAATTATTTAATCCCTAGAAATGTTTCATTATAAGTGAAATTTCATCACTTTTAAAATTTTGATGATTTTTGATATAGATTATGAAAAATCCTTAATTATGGACTTTTAACTGTTTTTTTATCACTTATACATTTCGATAATATGTTTTTAAATAATAATTTAACTATATAAATTCATTTTTTAGGAACCCTTGGATTGTGGGATTCAAAGTTTTTAGTTGGGAAAAGTGGGGAATTAATCATTTGGAGGCCCAAAAAAATCACTCAATTTGGGAAATCATTTTTTTGGATAGAATTGATACTCCTTTAGTAAATGAGGCATAACTATACCCATAAAAGTTCAATTTATATTATTTATCCTTTAAAAGAAATATTATTTGAATAAAAATATCTAAACTAAATACCAATATTAAATTCTCTCATTAAGATGGTCATTGGGTGTGTGAAAGTAGAGGAAGTTGAGGATACACCTCAAACAAAAAAATTTCACTTTAGTAATTAGGGGATAACATTTTTCTAAAGTATCCAAATATACTTAAATTTTGTATGGATAAATATAATTTGTGTGTGAATAACATATTAGAAGGAACTTTTCCAAAATTCAGTTTGGAGGAGGTCCAAAATCTATCCAATATCCAGGGGAAATAAACTGGACAAAACATTTTCCACCCCTCCTATTGTTTATATGTTCATCATCACTTCATTTCAAAGGTGGGTTATATTGAAGAAGTGGGAAGTTCGGGAGAAGATTTAATTGAGAAGAGGAGTTTAATTTATGATAATAAAGCCATAAATAGCTAAACTCCATGTGTCAATGGGTAGTGAAAATCCGATTATATTTCCCCTTTTGAGTTTGTGCTTTTAACTGTAAACATTTCTCTTTTGAATTTTCAAGGAAATTGTTTTCTTGATTGAAGGAGGTATCTTTCTTCATTTTTTCATTTTATTTTAGTTTGTTCTAGATTTTTTACCATCTTATGAATTTAAAATGATTGTATTGTTGTTTAAACTTTTTTGGGTTAGGTCTCCCCATTGAGCACAATAAGTTCAACTAGTTTCACTTTCTCAGAGGTATTTTGGAAATCAAATCACTTTCATAAGCATATAAACACCCATATTTGAGGTATTGATATGGTTTCTAGCCAATTTAGGTAAATTTTTTAAGGCATTGAATTATAAATTATTTAATTCAATTGGGAGACATTGGTAGACAATGATAAAGGGAGTGTCTGAGGATTGAATCTTGTCCATTTCTATTATCTTTATATTATCTTTTTAGTCCTATTTTCTTCTAATTTTTAATAAATAACACATATTTATTATCTTAATATGATTTTTTGTTATTTAACATTGTTTATATAATTTAAAATACCTATTTTAGTGTTAACTTTAACAATATTTTTAACAAAGTGACAGTTTAACAACTTAGCCTACAACCCCCTCGTGAGACAACCCCATGGTCACCATTATACTACATTTTTAAAGGGAAAAATATTGACAAGGGAAACATGAGTAAAAACAATATCATTAATTTGGATCTATTTTTAGGGAGGTTTCCAGTAAAAACCTGAATTTTTATGAACTTTTTTAAATAAATTAAATTTCTTTGATGGCTTGCGTTACACGCTACACCAAGTTAAGCTTGCACTACATGTAACACTGACTTATCTTGTATTACATGCAACACTAAGTTTCTACAAAACAACATTTTATTACTATAATTATTTAAACGAGATAGTTATAAAATACATGTTAAACCTAGTAATAGGAATGATAATAACTATTTTTAAGAAAATATTTATAATTGTTTCATATAAATAAAACACATTGATAATGAAATATATAATTTTTGTTAGTCTATATGTTTTGAAAAAAATACTATTTTCTCAAAAGAACTACTTTTTATGTCCTTCTGTGAACAATAATAAAATTAATTTTATAAACTTTTGTAAATTGAATTAGATAAAATAAAATTAATTTTATAATTCAGAATATCAAAATTATCTTAGGGTGATTTTTTGGGATCTTTCTGAAATATTTCATTTTTGGATGAATAGTGAAAAATACAGAATTTTAATTGAAAAAAACTTGTTCTTATTACTTATTTATAGAGTTAAATTATATTTTAATTTGATTTTAAAGTTAAATTAGATCAATTTTACATAAATTAATCCAATTTAGGTCATTGGAACTAATTTTACATTGAAATTGGATATCAAAACATTTCAAACTTTTAAACCTTTTACTTTAAAAACCCGCTTTCGCGACACGTCTGTAGAATTAATTTTAAATTAATTTCTGCCACTTATTTGTTTAAAATTAAGAAAAATGGATTAAATATCTAGAATCATAACAATTTATAATTTTTATTTAGGTCAAGTTAGTTTTGGACCAAAAATATTAATGAAAGTAATTAAAATTAATTACAGTAATTAAGGTAAAAATAAGCTTAATTAATGACTAAACTTAAAATATAAGGTGTAAAAATGACCCTAAACTTGTATAAAAAATATTTTCTTGACATATTTATACCACTAAACCTCTAATTATATATAATGGTCTATTTTTAACCCTTGGGGGACAAGTAAAACCTAGGGAGTACACAATTCTTTTCAAAATTACCAAGTGTGTATCTTTCCCCACTTATAAAAGGCCACCACATCTTCTCATCTATTCACACCTATCATTCCCTTTGGATCAGAAAAACCTTAAAAAAATCTATTCAAAAATTCCATCCATCCATTCTATAGGTCTCACTTTGGAAATAAATCCAACCAAGGAATCCCTTTGGTGAAAACCAAAAGGAGTTCCCCAAAGAAGAGGTAACATCCTTCAATAAGCACTTTTGTTTTATTTATTTATTCGACCATCAATTATTATTATTACATGATTATATAGTAACCGTTGTATAAAAAATATACTGATATATTTTTATTCTAAGGTTATTATCTACACACACACACTTCCATCAAATGAGATACACAATCATCGTTCGTGTGTACGGTGGACTACTGCCTCACAAATCGATGTCGTTCATTCTTCCATTACCACCTTTAATGGTTGGAAATAATGATAGAATTGATATTTTTATATTATATATATGATATTTATGGTTTATTTATTCTTATTTAATTATTATATAACACATACCTTCATGTTTTCCATTTTGTGAGAATATGATAACTTTGTTTGTGGATGTGTGGACTACTACCTTCTTAAAGCAATGTGATTCATTCAAAGTTTAGATGGAATGTATTAAAGAAGGATTCATAAAATTTATATGATATATATAAAACAATAATGATACTGGAATGTTAATATATATATATATACATATATTTCATTTATATAATTTCTTTTATTATGACAAGAAAACTGATACAATGTTGATGGGTACGTATGACCTACCATCTCCATGAATGGAGTATTCCATTTTATATTTATATCTTTTATAGATTATTATAAATACATATATAATAAATATATATGATATTTATATCATGTATTACATTCTTTAGATCATGACACAATTAAGAGGACAAAAAATATAACAAATCAAAACACATATGAAAAACGAAGTGATTATTACCCGAAATGTAACTTTAACATGGAATTGTTAATAAATGGGTAATAGAAGGTCATAAGTAAATAATATATGGTATTATATAATTGAATTTGGTTATATAATATATGTATAATAAACTTATATTTATTATATAGGATTTTTTAATGAGTACGATGAGAATCAAGATATAAGGCAAGGGGATTTCAAGTCCCACTTTTATTTCCATGAGACTTTTGCCTTATTCACCACTCGTTTCTTTTATATGGTGTAAATAATTAAAATTAATGTATTATATTATTATCATCCTTAAATTTATGGTTATTTAAATATCCTGTTATTATCTCTATTTCATGGGGTTTTACGGTTCAAAGGTTACCAAATCAATAATGTAGTTTTGCCTCAATTTTCCTTCTTTGAGACACATGTTTTGTTATGCACCCATATTATTTTACAAGGTGCATATACTACCATTTGACATGATATATCATGAATCTAATTATTTTAAAGATATTTTAAGCTTAATTTAATTTTATTATTACATGGTGAGTTTTATTCAAAGTTACCAAAGTGTTAAGATTTTATTTCAACAATCACATCGTTAATCGGGACTGTTTATGATTATGCTACCATTGATGAAATACTATGATAAATCTCTAAAGAACACTCATAAATTTTATTTTACTATGGTTATTCATGATATATTCATGTATTAGTACTATTTTACAACTCTTTGGTACTTAATATATTTAGTAATTTTTTAATAAAATCTAATCTTTTCTCTCTCTTTAGTCGAAAATATGTTTTATTCAAAAACAATGTTTCGAAAAATGTTTTTAAAATGATATTTTGAGAAAATTTTCAAGGAAAAAGTATTGCAATTTTTTTACTGTTTTAAAATCTTCTTTTATAAATTTTAATATCAATTTTAAAAGAAAAAGGTTTTCAGAAAGGTTTTATGTTTTAAAAAGAATTTTTCAAAGTAGAAATGATATTTTCCTCAAGAAATGCTTTCAAAAGATATTTCAAAATTATTTTCCATATAAGATGTAATTTTTTGTGTTAATAATTAATTTTTATGGATACGATCCATTGTTACCATTCATATTATTTCTCTATATGGTTTATGTTTTATGGAATGATGTCTTTGATACTCGTTTCTCTTCCATGGGTTATATGCTTATGAAAACAGTTTCTTTTCATGGGTTATGCTTTGATGAAATGATAATTAAACCTATCTATTTTCTACAGGTTATGATATGATGACATTTTTATTATACCCATTTCATTTAATGGGTTATGATATGATGAATATTTATGATCTAGTGGCACACATATGTGTGATTTCATTATAAGATGGGTGGGAACTATTTTTACCTCCAATGAATTGGGTAAAGATTTATATATCATGAGATAATCATGGGAAACCAGTTGACGAGATTGATATAGTATTGCAATAAGGGGAAACCCGATCCAATCTAGGAAGAAGGTGTAACCTGATCCACTATGTGGAAAGGACTGTGACTGGGGATGGTGGTGTGTCCCGCCCAGTAGGTGTGGTCCCCTATAAGTACCCTGATAAGTTTTGGAAATTATCCTTGACTTATAGGGAACAATATTACATGTTTATTTGTATAAAAAAATTCCAAGTATTATTACTATGTTATGCTTTCATGGATTATGCTCTTCATTCCCTTATAATTTATGTTTTATTAACTACCAATATTTATTCCATGACTGTTGATTATGATATTTGATATGTAGGTTATGATATTCTAATGTTATAATAATGTTATCATACAATTATGATCATGATTATTATTACATATATCCCTTGTTTACCCTTACTGGGCATCTAATCTCACCCCTTTCTTATGTTTCATTTACCAAGGTTATGAAGATATTTATTATATATGATGTGTCTACGAAGGGTTCTAGTCATGGAGAACCTAGTGGGAGATAATGTAGCTCACTTATATACTAGTGTTTATGTTTCCATGTTTCCAAAGGCACTAAACTAATATGGAATTTTGGAATTTATTTGTGTAATGTATTAATTATTCCAAAAAAAAATGATGTAATGTATATGCATGTTAAGAGAGGGTTGATACAGTCTGTATCAGAGAAAAATTTTAGTTAATATTTGGAAACTATGATGAGAAAGCCTTAGTGATAAACCTAAGGACATGTCGAAGGATAATTCTAAGGATGAGGAAAAGTATATGAAAATTTCCTTGAATTTTGGTAAAGGATAGAGTGCATGGTTTCTTATAAATACATAAATTTCTGGATAATATAAGTGGATGTGTATCTGACATAGATGTACATTGGGGTAACAACCCAAAAGACACCGTATTGAGCTAGACTCGATCTGGATCTGGTGCAAAAAAAAATGCTCCTTGATGAACACCTACTTTGACAATCCCATGAGATATGCTTTGGAAATTCACAAAATATTCCTAAAACATCATTAAGTACTTAAATATAATTTGGCTACGAATAACCTAGGATAAACCTATGGTGTCATAGATTAAATAAGGTTTCATAATTTAGACATCCTATAGTTGATTGTTTTTATGATTATGTGATTAATCACTATGATAACTATTTATTACTCTGTGTTTTTTTGTTTTAGTCAATGGTTGGAACCCAAAGTAACTATGTTAATGGTGATTGTGATAGATAATGCAATGATATTCCTCATGAGAAATTGAATGTTATGGAGATGGATTGAAAAATCTTGTTTTTATGCCCACCCACATTTATCAAACTAGGAATAATTCTAGAATTCCAAATGAGTAGAAGAGGGAACAACATTTTTTTGATTCCTTCACGAGGAAACATCCACCTTCTTTCAGTAGATCTTTTTATCCACTTATTATTTAAAAATGGATCGGCATCACTAAAAATATATTTTCCATCCTCCATTTTTCGGAACATGAGAAATTAATTTTCGTTGTTTATCATTTAGAAGGTTAAGAAATCTAGTGGTGGACTCTAATCAATAATATAAGGAAGAACTATGAATCTGAATCCATATATTGGGACGAGTTCAAGAACTTATTATTTAATAAGTAATTTCCTCACATTCTTTGAACAAATATAGAGAAGAAGTTCCTTGAGTTAAAGAAAAATAATGTTTAATCCATTGGTACCTATGAGGATAATTTTACATGACTTGTGAGGTACAATTATGGTATTATCATCCAACCTAAAAGTAAGGTTGATAGATTATTTAGTGGATAAAAACCAAGTCTTAGAAGGGAATTATCCATAATAGAGTTCAGTAGCTTTTAAGAGATTGTGAATTATGATATCAAGGTGGAAATTGATGTTAAAGTTATATATAAATATAACGGTTTTGATAATAAAAGGAATATAGAGTCCAAAAGAAAATATAAAAACCATTGAGTGAAGAAGATAAACTTTCCTTTATGATCTTTATGTGGAAAAAGCATAGAGGAAATTTTCTTACGGGGTTTAATGAATGTTTTATGTATAAAATAGAAGGCCATCAGAAAATTTATTTCCAAACTAATGGGAATAAGTTTCATAATGATGAGAATAGAGGAAAAAATACCTAGAATGCACCTCCCACACTTTAGTGATTCAAGTGTTAGGAGAATAAGAATTATGATAACTAGTGCCCAAACCCGAGGGTTAATTATGATGATCAGTGTCAATAACCTCTTAATCTAATGTACAAGGGGAAATATCATGCGATCACTATTTCTGACGAGGAGCACGATAATGATATAGTGAAAGTTACACTTACCATCCACTCTATAATTTCTAATGTCTTATTTTATTATGGATCCACCCACTCTTTCATATATAAATAAATTTCTAAGGGTATTAAGATTCCACCTAAATTATTAGATGTGGAATTAGTAGTGAAAACCCTAATAGTTTGATGAATGAATATCAAGTATATGATTCCTCTATAATTTATGTTTGTGGGAATGTGATTCATACAAATATTTTCATTCTACCAATGGTTGAATTTGATTTCATCTTAGGCATGGATTGGATTTATACCAATGTGACAATAAGTATAAACTTCATATAGAGATTATATCCAATATATGGGTCTTAATTACCATTAAGAAGGCGTGTTTGTCTCAAATGGTTAGGGAGAAACTTGACATCGACAATATGACTATTGTTCAAGAATTTTTGGATGTCTTTATAGAAGAGTTTCCTATCATTACACTAAAACATGAAGTTGAGTTCTCAATAGAACTCATACCTAGTGCCACTCCAATTTTAAGGACTCCATATATAATGAACCGAATTGAGTTGCAAGAATTGAATAAGAAACTACAAGAAAACCTTGATAAGGTATTCATTTTTCCAAGTGTGTTACCTTGGGGTGCACCTGTTATTTTTGTGAAAAATAAATATGGATCTATGTGACTCTATATTTATTATTGGGAGTCGAACAAGATCATAATAAAGAACAAGTATCCTTTTCCCCATATTGATGAATTGTTTGATCAGATATGTAAATCTGAACACTTTTCTAAAATTGACCTTTATTCTAGATATCATCAATTAAGGGTCAAGAAAAATGATATACCCAAGATGGAATTCCATACAAGGTATGGAAACTATGAATATATAGACATGTCTTTCAATCTTACTAATTCCCCTACTATATTTATGGATTTTATGAATATAATATTTATAGATTACCTGGATTGGTTCATGGTATTATTTTTAGATGATATTCTTATCTACTCAAAGTGTAAGGAAGAGCATGAAGAACACTTGAGAATTGTACTAAAGACCCTAATAAATGAGAAAATGAATGAATAATTTACATAGTGTGAATTTTGGATGAAAAAGGTTTCATTTTTGGTTTATATAATCTCAAGATAGGGTATATCAATAGATCCATCAAAGATAGAGGCTATTGAATGTTGGCCCAGACCAACCATGATTATTGAGATCTATAGTTTTCTTGGTTTATGTAGATATTATCGATGGTTTTTAGATAATTTTTCCAACTATATAATCCTATGACTAGGTTAACTCTAAAGGGTTCCAAGTTCCTTTGGATCGATGATTGTGAGGAAAATTTCAAGGAACTAAAGACAAGGTTGGTCAACACACATATGCTTACATTTACCTATAGTATAGGGGTATTTTTAATCTATAATGATGAATCCATGAAGGGATTGGGATGTGTTGTTATTCATAATAAAATGGTTATAGCATATACCTCAGGATAACTAAAGATTCTTGAGAAAAATTTCCTAATTCATGATTTGGAGTTAGCAGCGGTAATTTTTATATTTAATATATGGAGACATTATATTTACAAAGAAAAGTATGATATATATACCGATCATAAAAGTTTGAAATATATATTCACACAAAAGGATTTGAATATGTTCCAGAGAAGATATTTGGATCTGATAAAGTATTTTGACTACTACATACATTACCACCCTCAGAAAGTGAATAAGGTGGCCAATGATTTGTTTCAGAAGGATCATGATATCTTATCTATAACGAGGATCACAAAATATCCAATATTTATGGATTTAAAAAGGATGGGTCTTGAAATCCTAAAGGAAGGGGAAAAATATTATCTTTCTCAAATGAATGTTCAACCATTTATCTAGGTAACACTACGAAAAAACGACTTATACCAACATAAATCTATTAACATAAAATATATCTATTGGTAAAAGTTGGAAATTACAACATATTAAGTTTTATTGGTATTAATTTTAAGTATGAACACTTGTTTTTACCAATATATATATTTATTGGCATTGATCATTCAATACCAACAAATATTTTTACCAATGGTTAAATCTATTGCTTTATCATACTAATACCAACATTTTTGTACCAACATATGAATTTGTTAGTAATAAAAAAATTACTAACAAATATTTTACCATTAATAAAAATTGTTATAATAAACCATCCAATAAAAACAAATATTTTATCGATAACCAATTAAGAGAAATCATATTTTTTATATATTATTATTTTTATAACCAAAGTTAATATCCATTTTTTACAGTCTTATTAAAAACATCTCATTAATTGATTTTAATTTTCAATTTTCTCTAAATATAAATAATGTTTTTATTCTTTAATGTCTTTCATTTAATAAAAATTTAAATAATATTTATAAAAAAACAATTTAAATCATTATGATATTTGATATATTTACATATATGTCTGATACTCTCTATATACATGATAATTTAATTTTCTTTATTTAAATTTAATAAACATAATTAAATCTAATCAAAATTAATTCAAAAAATTAATTATTTAAATTTAATAAATAAAAAAACATAACAAAAAATTGAGTAATATTATTTTATTAATAATTGATATTCACATATTGAAAATTTATTTTATATTATAAAATAAAATTAATAATTTTTATAAAATTTTATACAATTTATATATATGCTTATTATATTTTTAATTTAAAAAATGGATGGTATTTGGTATTTTATTTATTTTATTTTATTTTTAAAAGCCATTTACCAGCCCTCAACCCTAATTGGACTCTCACCACCGCACGACCCCCCACCCCCTGCTTCTTCCACTGCCTCTGCCACTGCCTCCACAACCCACTGCCTCCTCAGTGACCACCACTACCCTTAGAGATCCCCATTAGATACTACACCACTCTCCGTCGATGCCACCTGCCTCATCTGAGACCCCCTCCTCCACCACACTCCACCTACACCATCAACCCCCTCCATCTTGGCCCTCCACACCCGCCACCCTCTTTCAGTGTTTGTCATGTCTTCCTTGCCATCCCCACCGGACGAACCCCCACCATCCCCACCGAATGAACCCTCACCATCCCCAACCCTCCCCACTCAACTCCCCACTATACAAGACCTTCCCCATGTGACCACGATAGCATTGTGTTCGACATATCTCTCTGGCCTAATTTATCGACAACGAGGTATGCAAAAAATCAACAGTTTGGACTATAGATGATTTTTCTATCATGAGAATATTTCACAAAGGGTCTTTGAGTTAATTTCATAGAGTTATCATTCTAAAATAGAAGTATTTTCCATGGGTGAGTATTGAATAATTACCTTTTTTGTGGCTGTAACTTTTTATGCTTCGAATTTCAGACATTAACATTTTTGTTACATAAAAATTACTAATTAATATACACTACTTATGAGTTTGATGAAGAAACCTAGAAAATAATGTCACAACATGAGCGCACTATCCTATATATTATATATCATCTAGAAAAATATTCCACCTATAGTTGATATGTCATCTAGAAGACTATTCCATCTATTTGATAAGAGGAAAACACTAACATAAATTAGATCATGCATAAAGTTCAATCATAAATTTCATTATCTGTAATAAAATTATTACTTCTGTCCCATCATAATTTCAGTTCATGTTTTGATATTAATTATATTGAATTTTTTTTATAATAGGTTACAAAATGCATCACTATGACCACAATGAAAAACAATTCAAACAAACTACACCTGGTTTTAAGAATCATGCATTTTTTGTAATTTTTTTTGATTAAATGACAAAATTTGGTGTTATAACGGTAAGTAATAACCAATAATGACAATTCCAAGGTACTATTTCAAAACTCACATGGCTATATTCAATTATAATGATACATGTACAATTTTAATAACATTACCTTTAATATATTACTAACAATTTATCATAACCATTTTCTGCATTATAAACATCAATAACTTTTAGAAACTATTATAGCAAGTTATAGCTACATTTTTGTCCAATAAGTAATGTTATCAAATGGAATCCTGCATTATTTGAATACTACAATTTATGGAATGTTTGATAAAAGTTTTAACTTTCTCTAACTTAACTTAATATTTCCCCAGATACTAAGTTCAATTGTTAGTCAATGATAATGATGTATTTATCACAATTGTTCTCTTTGAAAAAATAGGTCATGCAAGTTATACCAAAAAGATATTCACAACTAATAGATATACTCATTTGGGTAAATGACTAAAAATCTTTTATTTTTTTCATGTGGGTGTACAATTTGTAATGAAAAAATATATGTAAATTATAGGACAATGAAGATCTTTGATTTCCTACCAACTTGAATGTATTCAAATATAAAATAGTTCTTCTCAACATTTAAATCTCATAATTTAATATACGAAACAAACATTGACCATTATAATAGAATACATTCAAAGTTGTTGTTATTATAGACAATACATAACACATTTAAGATTTCCAAAATCTTGAAAACCAACACTGGGTATAAAATTCATACCTATTTTACATACCAAATACAATCAATTTTAAGACAGATACGTATTTAACATTTGTTTAAGATATCCACATTTTGACTTATTTATTGTTTATTTTCTTATAGGGCGTTTCATCAGATGAAAGATCTTGAAAAAATGACTCAAGTACTATATCGATGTTATATTTTTACCTAATGGTATGTTAAAATGTATTTAATTTATCATTTACTTCAACATTATAAACTTATTTAAAAATATTCCTTCCACTCTATATTTTAGTATTTACATCTGATTTCAAGTCTTTGCATGTACAGTTAAATATTTTATAATAATTTCTAAATTTATGTTTAAATTATTTAATGTACAACTTTACTTACATTCAAATTGTTCAAAGTAGAATATAAGTAACATATTTTAAATATTATCACAATACATTAACATCAATCTGGAATGAAAATTATACACTTTATATTTATACATGATAGTTTTTAAAACTATATTTTAATACCATCACAATATATCTTACATTTAAACTATATTTAGATTTTATTTATACATGAAACCTTTTAAATAAAATCAACCTAGAATTTAAAGTAGGCAACAATATGTTTAAATAATTGAAACCGTACACAAATGAAATATGAAAATGAAACTATTAAAAAATGAAACTATATGCATAATGATTTATTCATGTGGAAAATACTATATGTAAATGATATATGTATATAGTTCTCTAATGAATTATTGAACATGATTATTCATGCATTTTAAAATTGAATTAATGAAACCATTTTAGTTTAAGGATGAATACAATTTATGAATAAAATTTACTCATATACATAGTAACTCATATATATATACAGTTTGAAACGATCCACATCATTCCAATACAATATATGCACTTTACTCAAATATATAGTTTCTCTTCATAAAGGTTTACTCAATTCCTTACATATATGGAATTGGGTATAACTTATCATTTGGTATATGGGATTCCTTTGTGATATTACCCTATAAAGTAATCATGATATCCACATCATTCCTTTACAGTATCATGACATTGCTTTGTGAATATGTTTTTGAATACAGTATCATGACATTACTTTTCGAATACAAATTTCTTTGGGAATATAATAATATACACAGTTTACTTTCAAAAAGATTAAATTATGAATACATTATCATGATATTTCTTTGTGAATATAGTATCATGATATCCACATCATTCCTATAGAGTATCTACATTATTCCTGTATAGTTTCATTACTCATAATTCCTATAGAGTATCCACATTATTCATGCACTGTTTCATTCCAAATTATTCCTGTACATTATTCTACATCATTCCTATAGAGTATTCACATCATTATAGGTTATTGAACTTTTAGTTTAATGCAATTTTATTTTACCTATTATTCAATATCTTTTTTTATCTATATGTTGAAATTATTCCTGCTACACCATTGGTCTTTTATAATAATAAAAAATCACAATATGAAATCAATACCAACAAACATATCATTATCATTACCATTTTATTTCAAAATTTACATACACCATAAAATATTGTACTATTTAGATATTAATTTACAATTAATACTATAATATTTATATATTTATTTACAGTACAGGTTATATATTTTTATTTTTCCAGCCAACAAGGTTTTCAACTGTAGAAAAAATTTAGAAAATCCAAATCGATTAGTGGAACATCCACAAAAGAAGGTAATTAATATCTGAAATTTTAAGCATAAATAGTTTCATGTATATATCCGAGTCTAATATCTAGAAACCACTGACGAGTGTAATATATCAATTCAAAATAAAAATGATAATAATGGTCCAAATAAGTACTAGTGTTTTACCTGTTTTGAAAGGAATGTTCCCTTTTCCATTCATCCATCAGCTACTGATTGTTTTTTCTATAGATTCTAGAAGAAATCCTAATCCAAAGAAGGACCTATTCATCAATGGATATGATATTACCATTATCAAGGTGTTTCTAGGTTTTAATGCTTTTCACTGCCCCCAATGCCACATTCCCATTCTCTCTAAGCTTTCCATCCCCACCTATGCTCTTTTTTGACCATCCAACATTTCCATAAGACATTAAGATAATCACGACCCACATATGAAACCTTCACATCACCATCTTACACCATTGTTGTAAAGAAGAACGAATTCACAAAACGTGAGATAATGTCTTCTTGTTTGACTCTGGTGAAAGTAAGCAATCCCGGACACATGTCTCCTTTGGTATGGTGGTGTGGAATTTTATAGCCTATAAAGCCACTTTTAACTGAGATGAAACCAAAGCTATTGGGATGGATTGATCCATTCATAGCATGTAATGGTGTAAAACTGAGTATAATCCCCACTTAAGGAAGTAAAGGTTTATAACTGATTTGTTTTGCAAGGCAGAACCATCAACCTAGCAAGACTCCAAATTTTAGTTTCCAAAACCTTCAATAATAAAGGTTTCTATAGTATTGAGTTTTGAAAATTCAAGATTTATTCTATTTATATACTTCATCACAACTTTCTATGAGATATTGGATTCCTGATAATGGTTTCCCAGAACAGAAGCCCATGGAATGTTCGATGTCACTACCAGATTAAACGTCGAATCCATAGATATTGTGGCATCCGATGCCTCAATACCAAAGATGGTATCCCCTATAAAAATTAAGATGTTGGGATTATCATCATGGATCATCCTATTTATGAAGGTGGTGGTGTTGAGGTTGGAATAGGAAATGTTTTGAGTAGGTAAAATATCCAAAAAAGGAGTCAATTTTCCATCACCTTAGCACATATCAATGAGTTATAGGATTTTGAATATCCCATCATGCTCGAAACACAATGATCCATTTGCTGAGGTGAAAATCAAATCAAAAAAGAGAGAGAGGGTTACACATTTATATTTTTTTCACCTTCAACTGTAAGGGTTTTTATTCTTCCCTTTTTATCTTTTTCTTATTGTTTCAATTAGTATTTATGTTACTCAAATTTTTTTCTCATTTCTTACAACCATTTGGGAGAACTACATAAATTACTAAATATTATTTCTTGTTTTAATTTTTGTTATATGTTCTTTTATTGATAATAATTTATAATGATTAAATAATCTTGCATGTGGATGAAATATTTAATTAGAATTTAGATTGAAAATAGAATTTAATCTATTCAAGTTTCTTAATGTTAGGTGAGGAAAATATTATGGAATAACTTATAATTTTATACCATGGGATCTGTAGTACATGAATGTAGAAAGGCTTTGTTGTCTATATCATCATTGAGGTGTTGGTTTGTGGAAATAATTGAGCCTCTTGTTTTTTATCAAGCATGACCAGATAATGTTGCAGTGGAAACTCTTGGGTGGTGGTGTCGAGCATGTCATGTTGGAGAGGCATATGATTACTAAATGCATGGACCTTCCTCTAGTGTGAACCATGGAATGAAAAATTATATATGGAAGTTTGGAGTTTCATGTAAAATTTATTTGAGTTTGAATACTTCTAAACATATTTTGTAAAATGTTTATTTGAGGTTTATGTTGAGTTTGAAGATGTTAATATAATATAATTTTATAATGATTATATAATAAATATAATAAATATAATAAATATAATAAATATAATAAGTATAATAATATTAATAAATACAACATATAATTTTAGAAATAAATATTGGAATATCCACATAATATTAAAAATGGCTGGGGAGAGGGAATACCCACATAATATTTTATTCAAAATATAATTTAGAAACAGATATTAATCATTGGTATTGCTTATAATAAATGGAAAGATAAATGTTGATGATATTAATAACAGATAATTTTTTCATATTAATCTATTTCTAAACATTTCGACCAGCTTTATATTATCTATTGGTATTATTATAATTCTAAAAAAACTATTTTATCTGTCACAATAACATTTAACGACAGAGTTTTTACCAACAATTTAGTGAGAAAATTTTTTTTGTTGGTTAAATGTTTTACCAACATATTATGAACTTTTACCAACAGATATACCCTGGTTGTAAAAAGCTATTTATTTTGTAGTGTGAAGATTAAAGAGGCACATAAAGAAGATGTAGAACTACAAAATAATTTTATAAATGTTCCTAAGTTTAGACTTGATCAAGCGGAATGATAAGGTTCTAAAACCATGTCTGTGTTACTCCACAATAGATTTGAAGGATTAATTAGAGGAAGATTATAGTTATTCATTATATATTTATCATGTATGTACGAAGAGGTATAGATATTTGAAATAATACTTCTAGTGAGATGGAATGAATAGGGATATCACATATTTTGTATCTTGGTGCTTGGTATTCCAGCAAGTTAAGTCTAAAAGAAAAAAGTCAAAGGGGATGTTACATCCATTACCCATACCAGAATGGAAATGGGATAACATAACTATGTATTTTTTCATTAGACCCCCAAAACCTCTAAAGGATTTAATTATATATGGGTGGTAGTCTATTCCTTTACAAAGTTAGCACACTTCATCTATATCAAAGTAAAATTCTCTCTGAATCAACATGCCATGATATACATTACGAAAGTAGTAAGGTTTCATGGAGTACCACATTATATCGTATCTAATTGGAGTTTGAGGTTTACTCAAAAGCTTTGGTGAAGTCTTCAATAATCCCTTGATAAAAAATTGATTTTCAACACTACTTTTCATCCACATTTGTATGGTAACTCTAAAAGAACAATTCAAACCCTATAGGATATGTTGAGATCTTTTTCATTGGATTTCAAAGGTTGTTGGGATCAAAACCTTCCTCTTGTTGAGTTTTCTTACAATAATATCTTTCATTAAAGAATTCATATGGATCCTTATAAATTCCTCTATGGAAATAAATGTAGAACTCTAATGTGTTGGAATGGATTTGGATAAAGAAAGATATTGGGAGATGATATTACTGAAGAAATGGAAGAGAATGTTAGAAACATTCAACAAAATATCAAGGTAACTCATAGTATAAAAAAATTAATGATGATAATTATCAGTGTGATCTAGAATTTGATATTGGTGAGAAGGTGTTTCTATGAATCTCTCCATGGAATAAGATTTTGAGATTCTGGAAGAAAGGGAAACTAAGATTTAGGTATATCTGTTACTTTGATATTCTTGATTGTATCAGGATGGCAGCCTATTTCTTGGCACTTTCACCAAATCTATCTCAAGTACATGATGTTTTCCATTATCTATTCTAAGAAAGTACATACCTGGACCGTCACATGTACTAAACTCAAAGGTCATATAGCTGGAGTAGGATCTTTCTTATGAGGAATAACCAGTTGAAATTTTGAATCATACGAAGAAATTTCTATAAAACAATACCACTCACCTGGTCAATATTTTTTGTAGGAACCACCTATTAGAGAAAGCTACATGATAACTTGAGGATATTATAAGGTATAAGTATACTTATTTTTTTCTATCAGAATGATGAATTTTGAAGGTGAAATTTATTTTAAGGGTGGTAGAATGTAACACCCCAAGTTTTTATGAACTTTTTTTTGAATAAATTAAAATTTTTAGTGTATTTAATTGCATTCTACACCAATTTAAAACTATGCTACAAGCAACACCGACTTATCTACATTATAAGAAACACTGAGTTTCTACAAAACAACATTTTATTACAATAATTAATTAAACAATATCGTTATATCCTAGCTATTAAACTTAGGAATATAAATGGTAATAAATAATTTTTAAATATGGTTTATAATGTTCTCATATAAACAAAACATATTTATAATGAAATATATAATTTTTGGTAAAATCTCTATGTTTTGAAAAATACTATTTTCTCAAAAGAACTACTTTTTTATGTCCCGTGAACAATAATAAAATTAATTTTAGACTCTTTTAGAAATTTAATTAGATACAATAAAATTAAATTTTTAATTCAGAACATCAAAATTATCTTAGGGTTATTTTTTGGGTATTTTTATGAAATATTTCATTTTTGGATGAATAGTGAATAATATTGAATTTTAATTGAAAGATGCTTTTTTGTCTAAATTATTTATATGGTTAAATTATATATTAATTTTATTTTAAAGTTTAATTAGATCAATTTTATATCAATAAATCCAATTTATGTCATTTTAAATAATTTTACACTAAAATTGGATCTAAAAACATTTCAAACTTATGAACCTTTTACTTTAAAAACCTGCTTTCGAGACACGTCTGCAGGATTAATTTAAAAATAATTTTTTCCACTTCTATATTTAGAATTTGGAAAAATTGATTAAATATTTTGAATCATAATAATTTATAATTTATATTAAGGTTAATTTTTTTTAATAAAAATATTAGTGAAAGTAATTAAAATTAATTACAGTAATAAGGTAAAAATGAGCTTAATTAATGACTAAAATTAAAATATAAAATGTAAAAATGACCATAAAATTGTCTAAAAATTATTTTATAGACATATTTAGACCATAATAAATCTAATTATCTATAATTTTCCATTTTTAAACCTTTTGGGACAAGTAAAATGTGGGGAACACACAATTGTTTTCAAAAATACCAAGTGTGTCCTTTTCCCCACTTATAAAAGGCCACCACATCTTCCACTCTATCCACACATCTCAAGCCATTTTAATTAGAAAAAACCTGACCAAATATCTTATAAATTACCTCCTTTAATAATAGAGGCCTCAATTTGGGTAGAAAGCCAACCAAGGAATCCCTTTGTTGAAAACCAGAAAGAGTTACCCAAAGAAGAGGCAACATCTTTCAACAAGCACTTTTATTTTATTTTTTTCTAAACCCCATAAATTATTATTACTACATTATTATATGACAACAATTGTAGCCTAAATATACTGATATATTTTTATGATAAGGGTATGACCTACACTCACACACACTTCCATCAAACGAGATACACAATCATCGTTTTTGTGTACGGTGGACTACCATCTCGTGAACCGATGTCATCCATTCTTACATTAACACATTTAAAGTTTGGAAATAACGATGAAATTTATATTTTTATATGATATATATGATATTTTTTATATATTTATGATTCTTTAATTATTATATAACACATACCTTTATGATTTCCATTTTGTGGGAATATGATATCTTCGTTTGTAGACGTGTGGACTACCGCCTCCTCAAAGTGATGTAATTAATTCACAATTTACATGGAATGTATTAAGGATGGGTTTAATAAATTTATTTGATATATATGAAATAATAATTCTACTTTAATTTTAATATATATATATATACACACACATATATATTTCATTGACAATATTTCTTTCAATACGATAAGAAAACAGAAACAACATTTATGCATATGTACGGTCTACCGTCTCCATGAACGGTGTATTCCATTTCATATATCTATATTTTATATATTATTATAAATAAACATATACAGAATATATATTATATTTATATCATGTTTTACATTCTGGAGATAATGATACATGTAATAGGACCTAAAATATAACAAATCAAAACACATATGAAAAACAAAGGAGTTATTACCTGAAACATAACTTTAACATGAAATTGTTAATAAATGGGGAATTAAAGGTCATAAGTAAATAATATATGGTAAGGGTATTAGGTTTTAACTATTACTATGAGATTCAAGACATAAGGTACGGGGATTTCTTGTCTCGGTTTTATTTCTGTGAGACTTATGCCTTATTCAGCACTCATTTCATCAGTGTGGTGTATATACATTCCATGAATGTATTATATGATTATTATCCATAAAATTATGGGTATTTAAATATCCATTTTATTATCTATTTTTTATATGGTTTTACAGTTGATTTGTTACCAAATCAGTAAGGTGGTTTTCCCTCAATTTTCCTTCTTTGAGACACATGTTTTGTGATGCATCGATATTCTGTTACGAGGTGTATATACCACCATATGACATGTTATATCATGAGTATACCTATTTTAATGAAATTTTAAGCTTAATTTAATTTTATTATTACATGGGAAGTTTTATTCAAAGTAACCAAAGTGGTAAGAGTTTATTCCAACAATCTTATCATTTATCAAGATTATTTATGATTATGCTACCATATATGAAATATTTTGATCTATATCTCTAGAAAACTCATGAATTTTATTACCCTATGGTTATTAATGATATATTAATGTATTATTACCATTTTAAACTATTTGTTACTTAATATAATTAATATTTTTTAAAATAAAATCCAACATTATCTCTCTCTTCGGTCAGAAATATGTTTTATTCAAAAAAAATGTTTTCAAAAATGATTTAAAAAATATTTTTAAAATGATATTTTAATATAATTTTCAAGGAAAAAGGATATTAAAAATGTTTTATGGTTTTAAAATATTCCTTTATAAGTTTTCAAAGCTATTTTAAAAGAAAAATGTTTTAAAAAATGTTTTACATTTTAAAAATAATTTTTCAAAGCAGAAATGATATTTTCCTTAAGAAATGTTTTCATAAGATATTTAAAAATTAGTTTCCATATAAGATGACATATATTAGTGTTAATCATGAATTTATAGGTATATGATCTAGGGGAACCATTCATATTCCTTTTCTGAATGGTTTATGTTTGATGGAATGATGTCCATGACACCTGTTTCTCTTCAGTAAGTTATATGCTTATGAAAACTACTTATTTTCATGGGTTATGATTTGATGAAATGATTATGAAACCTGTCTTTATTACACTAGTTATGATTTGATGGAATTTTTATGATGAAAATTTCATTTCATGGGTTATTATATGATGAATGTTTACGATTTAGTGGAACACATATGTATGATTTCATTATAAGATGGGTGAGACCAATATCTCCCTCCAATGAATTGGGTAAAGATTTATATCTCATGAGATAATTATGGGAAAAAAGTTGATGGTATTGATACACTATGGGAAGAAGGGGAAACCCAATCCACTATGGGAATAATGTTTAAACTGATTCACTATAAGGGAAGGATTGTGACTGTGGATGGTGGTATGTTCCTCCCATTAGGTGTAGTCCCCATGAAGTGCCCTAATAATTTTTGGAAACAATCCTTGACTTATAGGGAATGATATTACATGTTTATATGTCTACTAGAATTACATGTATTATTACTATATTTTGATTTCATGGATTATGCTCTTCATTCCCATATTATTCATGTCTTATGAACTACTAATATTTATTCCATGACTCTTTATTATGATATTTAATATGCATGGTATGATCTTATAATGTTATAATCATGTTCTTATACCCATATGTTTATGATTACGCTTACATATCTCCCTTATTTACACTTACTGAGCATCTAATATTACCCATTTCTTATGTTTCCTTTCCCCAGGTTTTTAATAGACATATTATATATGATGTGTCAAAGAAGGGTGTTAGTCATGGGGAATCTAGTGGGAGATAATATAGCTTAATGATGTACCAATGTTTATGTTTTCATGTTTTCAAATTCACTAAACTAATATGGTCTTTGGGCTTCGATTTGTATAATGTATTATATATTTTGGAAAAATGATGTAATTTATATTCATGTTAAGTAAGGGTAGCTATATTTCCTAATTTTATTATATTTTTTTTTATTTAAAGTATTTTAACTACTAATACCAAGTATTAAAAAAGGATTTTTAGTGTGACTGATCCTGTACTTGGCCTTACTATCAACAATTTGAGGATTCTAGAGTTGAATATTTTTTAAAATTTCAATTAAAAAAAATTATTTCATTCCTAAAAAATAATTTGGTGCTTCAAGAGTATCCTATTATGATTTAAGAAGTAAAAAAAACAAATTGAAAATATTTACACAACTTTAAAATATTTAAAGGAATTAAAATATTAAAAAGATGCTAAAGAAATAAAAAATCTCATCCCACCCACTTTTGATTTTGAGGAAATATTTTTGGGTGAGTTGAAAAATAATTTGAAATTTACTTTTTCAAATATAAAGGAATAAATTATCAAATATTTACCAATTGACGTGTCTTTTGGAAATGAAATTTCTTTGAAAAATTATTGTGTTGAATTTATTGAAAATGAAATTCCATGTGAAACCCTACTATTCAAAATTAAAAAATTCAGAGAATTTATATAAAACTTTATACAAAGAAGGAGAAATAATTGAGGCATTCATTTTTGAAGAGAATATGGATGAACTTGAGCTACTACCTACTCTCAATACAACTGTTATCCACTCCCAAATAGAGATGGAGCCTTGGAAAAAATATGGAGAAGTGTTAAATTTTGATCAAAGTTTTAAATATTATTTTGATAATAACTTGTTAAATATTTCTCCATGTATAGATTTAGTTCCAATTGCTTCCAAGTGGATTGATTTTTAGATGAAGAAGATTTCAAGGATAAAATTGAAAAAAGAATGGTGTACCTTCTTATGTACACTTGTAGACACGAGGATGGTGGTACCGAGCTATTTTTCAAAGAAGAAACTATTTTTCAAGATGAAATAGAAGATGAAACACATACTATAATTACATTTCATCAACCAGTGGATGTCATTTGTGAGGATAAATTTTTGGTAAGTTTAATTTTCATTTTTCCCTCTTCTAATGAATCATTGGAATAAAAAATTCATGGAGGAGAACCTAAATAAATCTATTTTTGGGAGATTATAAAAGTTTTGTGATATAAAGAATATTAGAGAAAAATCGTTTTTTTGGGTGCTTGAGGAAGAAACTTAATGATCCTTTAGATTGGGTATGATCAGCTAGAACTACTTGACTAGGGGCAGTGAAATCCTAACACCCACTTAAGGTTTCAGACCAAGACACTTTTCACTTCTATTTATTTATTATTTTTATTTCATTTATTTTAATAAAAATAATTGATGATTTGATTTGTTTTTTCTTGTAGGTTTACAAGTTACAACTTTTAGGAGGCTATCTCAAGGCCATGGATTCTTAATAAAAACTAGGTTATGTCTTTCCTTTTCACTTGTTTTTTGTCATGTAATATCTTCTTGATTTTTACATAAAAAATTCTACTGCTATAAAATGAGTACATCTTACAAAATAAGTGTGTGTGTGTGGGGAGATCCTACTTGGTTAGATTAGGATTTTTTTTATTTTCAATTTTTCTTTCAAAATTTGTGTGTTTTTTTAAATTTTGTGTGTTTTATATAAAATTTCTTAAAAAAAATGTGATATTAAAAGTAATAAACTTTTTGAAATAAAAACTATATGTCAATGAAATGAAAAAACTTAGTTCATGTCACTAAACTTAAATGATTTCTAAAATATGTTGTCTTCTGAATTCAAATTATGGGAATTCTTGAAAAAGACCATCAAATTGTGAATTCTATGCGACAAATTCTATCCAATGTTGAAAATCACTTTCTTGTGAGGACTTTGAATAATTTTTTTTCATATTGTTCACAATAACCTCACTTATTGAGGAAAGAAAATAATGATTGATTTAACTAGAACATTCCATTTTTCTTTCAAAACATGTGATCTTTAAATAATTTGTGTTCAAAATGATTAAGGCAATTAGTTTGTGATTAAAGCCCCCTTTTAAAGTGAATACTTTTTATTTTTTCCATCCCTATATATTTCATATTTGTGAGCCCTTAGTATTCATGAACAATGTGATGTCTCGAACCCAGTTCAATCTACAGTAACCAAACATAGTTGCCACATGGCCTCAAGTGCACCTCCCCGTATACCAAATAACTACTACAAAACATGTCTTTAATGACTTTGGCCTTTATCAGCACTAAAAAATCACTAATAAAGGGTTCCTTTTAATATCGCTTTTATCTAACACTGATAAAAGGCACCTTTAGCGACAATTTTTTAGCACTGATAAAGGGAACCCTTTAACAACACTTTATTTTTAGCGCCCATAAATGGATCTTTTATAATCACTTTTTAGTATCGATAAAAGTCCAAATAAAATGAAATAATAAAATAAATAAAAAATAAAAAATGATTTTATTACAAAAATGTTTAAAATTTTATTAATTAAATAATTATTGATAAAAATGAATAAATGATTATACTGTATATAAATTATAAATACTAATAAATATTATATATTAAATATATAGATATATAAAATGAAAACTAAAAAAATAAAAAATAAAAAATAATAAATTGAGAAAAATATTAAACATTTTATTAATTAAATAATTATTGACAATGTTAATCAATAGTTTATATTAAATATATATATATATATTAATGTATATAAATATGATTTATATAATACAAAATATGTATGATTTACATTAAATAGTAATATATTTAGTGAATAATGGTTTATAATTAAAAATTAATATGAATTAAAAATACTAACTAATTACATCCAGTAATGGACATAATTGAATGTCATTTGATTTTTCAATTTAACATAGATCAAATGTATTATATTGATTTCACATATACGTAATTAATTCATTTTTATATACAACTCACACACAAATATTATTTTTGGGAATTTAATCATTTTCTACTATTTATTATTATTATTATATATATATATATATATTTACTATGTTTTAATATTTTCAATATGTATTCATCTTTATTTCAATATATATCCATTTTTAATGATTTGTATTTAATTAATCAAACTTATCCAATTTTTCAATATTGTTAAAGTGTACTAATTTTTAATTATTCAATTTTACTCATTTTTAACATGTATGCACTTAAGATTAAATATTCATTAACACTGTTAAAAATATATTTGTAAAAACATATATATAAATAAATATATTTATAAATGTATATTTACTATTTTTATACATTTATAATTATAAATAATTAAATAATATTTATTTAAAAAGTATTTATATAATTATAAATAAATAATTATAAAATCATAAATTTTTTATTTAAATAATGAATATATTTACAATATTTATATATTTATATATTTATTATATATATATATAATTATATAAATATATATGATATAAATATTATTTTTTAAAAAAGTATTTATATAATTACATATAAATAATTATATATTCAAAGAATTATAAAATTATTATTTTATAAAAAGTATTATTATAAGTATTATAATTATATATAATAATTATACTTATTTTTAAAATTATTATTTTAAAAAAAGTATTATAAGTATTTACCAGTGATTTTTTTAGCGTTTATGAAGATATAAATTTATTATCGCTAACGTTTTAGCATTGATAAAGATGGATTTTATCAGCACATTAATAAATCTCTATCTTTATCGGTGATAAAAAAAGAACTGATAAAGATTCCTTTTATCAGCACTTATTAACTTAGCATTGAAAAAATGTATCTTTAGCAGCGCTTTTTTTGGAAGTGCTAATAAAAGCATCCCGATCTATTTTTAGAACCCTAACCATCACGAACTAGTTCACGATATCTAAAGCTCTCTATGGAAGCCGCTTATTGCGCTCCTCGTTGTCAAATCCAAGCTCTAATCTAAGATGGAATTAAGTATCCAACTATTTCATGGCTCAAATATAAGGTTCGAACAATTCAAGGGTCCAACGAAACCAAGGCTCGAATGAAATCCAAGTTTTTTGATATCTCTACTTTACCTCAGTTGTCCACTTAACCTTCTCATCCCACATCTGTGTATCCCAAAAACTCTAGTTTCACTATCAAATAACAAAACAATCCAAAATTCCTTATTTTTTAGATATATTGAAGTATCGTCTTCCCCGATAGCATGTGGATCTCCTTGGTACTATGCGACTTGAAATATATCAAACCCAATGTTGGGTCATGTTTTTTGAGGTATAATAGGCTCCAAATACCTATATTCTGTAACATCTACCTCTTTGTAATCGTCAACTTTTCAAAAATTCATCCATATAGTGGTTGGTGTTGTCATTGGTTTGGAATTTTCTATTGGAAATCAATTGGGAACCAATTTTTCATATTTTTAATGAGACATTGACATACTATGATTTCCTTGATTCGCCTATAAACCAAGGAAAATGTTTTAACAATCATCAAAATCTTGATCTAGTACCACATATGATCTAAAAAAATTTCATTATGCTTTGCCTAATACTCAAATATTATGTCTTAAAATATATTAGTATCAAAATCCTTTGATCATTCTCCTTTTTGATGTAGAGGCTCTGATCAACTCCACCTCACTAAAAATAATTTTTTCTTAGGTATTGATCCAAAATTAAATACCTGGTCCTCATTGATTTATTTATATTATACAAATAATTATTTAAATGGCACAACTTTATCACATTTTCATCCATAATAAACCCATCCAGGTTCTCAATGTATACTCCCCCCTTAAGAACTCCATTTAGGAACATAGATTTGACATCCATTTGGAATACTTTTAAATACATTTTCACTAAAATAAAAAAGAAAATTAAAATAGTTTCTAACCATGATAGGGGAGTAAATTTATAATAAATATAAATTCCTTTGATCTATGATTTCCCCTAGCACACGATCCATTATTTATTTTGATCCACTTTTCTATAGTCAATGAGTTTATTACTAAACACCCACTTGGTTTTGATAATTTTTTTGTCTTCTAGCCTTGGAACAATTTCCAATGTCACATTTTTCTTATTTGTATCAAGATCATCATGCATAGATTTGATCCAATTATAATCCTTATTATCCTCTCCAAATGATTTAGGCTTTACTTGGAAAAAATGAGGTATTTTGTAGAGACTTACCCCAAGTTTTCTGTGAAACTATCTGATCACCAATAAAATTTTATTCAATGATTTCAGCCATGATTTTATTTATTGTAGTTGATAATACCTATTCATTTTCCTCACCATCATTGTATTATTTTTATACTACCTTATACTCATGTTCTCCCACTATTCAAATCAATTCAACATTAATTTCATACAATGTTTCATCATTATTTTAATTATTAACAATATCCCCATTCTAATTAGTAAAATTTATCTATCAATTATATATTGTCATCATACAAACATCTCAACCCACCATTTTTAAGTTAATATTTAATTGTACCATTATCTAATATGATCAATTTTTCACTATCACAAATAAATTTCCTATTTTAGAAACAATCACCATAAATTTTTACCAACCCCAAATCAAAAAATAGTTCGACTAGATTTCTGTACCTTTGTAAAAATATAGCCATCTTTGAAATGATAACCCACTCATTAATACTTCTTAAAAATAATTTCATTTCTTTCATCACACATCTAAAAAACACTATATATGTTTTAATTTAACCCATCTAAAAAAATATCATCATTTAATATTTCCTTTTGGTTCCACCCTTAGGAATCTCTAATTACCATCTTTGTAATTCTCACATATGGGAGACATTACCCCTTTTAGTGAGCACAATGGATTGTAATTATCATCATCATCAGTTTCATCTCCCAAATAGTTATTATTCCAATTTTTTTATTGGGAATCATCCCCTATCTCTTTTATGTTACTTTTAATACTCTGAGAAGTAGTAATCATATGTATGACTACTAATTTGAGTATTTCAAGAAACATATGTGCATGTCTACAAGATATGGAGGATGAGTTCCAAACAAAAAAAATGCAATGATAATTATTTTCAAGATGAGATGATGAAGATGAAAATTGTCTATAACTTTCACCTTTGGATGAATTTAGAGGATAACACCTACCATAATAGAGTAATTCTTTTCTTAAATTAAATTAACCATTTTCTTCAAAGCATACTGAAATTCCATGAAACAATAAAATTTTGAGTTTCCCTTATTAGAATAATCTTTAAGTTTCACCTTTGATAATGAATATCTTATGTATATTTATTTATTTATTATACAAAATGAGTATATTATGAACCCAATAGGATATCTCTACTTTCTCTCATATGATTCAAAGCTTCAATCCAATATATATTATTTTCTTCTCATCCTCCCCACTCTTTGATTGATTGTTTAGTGAGATCTATTTGTGTTTTTATCATCATTATTACTTTACCATCAACATATCTATGTGATCATCAATGATTCAACAGTAAAATAATTATCCATATAATTAATGTATTTTTTCATATTTATGTTTAATTTATATCTTTTTAGTATTACTCATATAATAATTGTTTTCTTATAATGGTGTATTCTTTTGTTCAAGTTGGGGCAGATTGTTTGAAGTTTCTCATGATCGTGAGGGATTGGACTTCGATCCTACAACTGAGATAATGACATTAAGTAAGCACATCAATAATGTATAAAACCATCAGGAAAAGTATAATTCCTATTATTTATTTAATTAATTTTGTAATAATTTTATCTACTATTTGGAAGTTAATTTCTTTACCATTGTTATCTAATAATTATTTAGTTGTTTTCACAGATCATTTGGGAAGTCATATTTTTATTTCAACCATCTTCAATAAGCTACAAAAGAGATAAAATATTTCTTTCTTCTAATGTTATCATGTTTTCCATTTCCATTTCCTTTCTTTTTCAAACTTCAAAAAATTAAAATTGATTCGATGTTTTTAGATGAAAATATTTTTCATTTTTGGAATATAGATGATTAGAGGAAGATCATGTGCTTATTGTGGTGAATTCTTGTGATGTAATGGTCACATGAGCTTCCTATGATCTTATGGATTTAAAAAATAAGAAAGGTTTTTTATTTAAGAAAATCAAGTTAATATATATGCAGTGTTGGTAGTTCGACATAGAAAAATAATGGAAATGTGGTAAGATTAGTAGTTATGATTGTTTTGAGACTTTTGGTTGTGTAGGACTTAGCCTCACCTTAATCTGATATACGGTGTGACCGGTATGACTCCAAGTGGTTCTTTTTAGTTCAAGCTGACATTAATTTTAGAAAAAAGAAAACTAACATACTCAAAAATGATAAAAAATATTATGATTGTTTTGATACTTTAAGGAAACAATCTATAAGTTATTTAGAACATGTCATAATTATCGGCACCTTAATTCAATGCACGGTGTGCCCACTATGATTCAATGTGTCAGTTATCAGTTTAAAATAAATAGTTTTGTTTAAAAAATTTCACTCACTAAAAACAAAGCATAAACGATCAAATTTTATTTATAATTAAGTATATAGATTTATAAGTCATTTATAACATGTAGGAATCAGTCTCACATCAAACTGATACACGATGTGATCAACATGAGTCAAACTGCATGTTTCCAATTTAAAATGAAATTTTAGTAAAAAAACAAGTTATATACTCAAAACATAGGAAACACATTTATATTGTTTTTATAATTTAGAAAAATGATCTATAAGTCATTTTTTACATGTAGGAATTAGTCGCACCTCAATTGGATGCACAGTGTGACCGATATGACTTGAATTTGAAATTGAAATCAATTTTCGTAAAAAATACAACTGACCTAATCAAAACCAAGAAAACACATTCAGATTGTTTTTATAATTTATGAAAATGATCCATAATTAATTTTTGAAATTAAGGAATCATCTTCACCTCAATCTGATACACGATGTCCCCAATATGACTCAATGTGTCTATTATCAGTTTAAAATCGATAGTTTATTTCAAAAAATGTCACTCACTGAAAATAGAGAAAATGTACTCATATTTTTCTGATAATTTATATCATCGATTCATAATTCATTTTTGATGTGTAGGAATCAATCACACATAAAACTGTTACATGATGTGATCGATATGAGTCAAAGAGAGCGTTTCCAATTTAAAATGACTTTTTAGTAAAAAAGAGAAGTGACGTACTCAAAACCAAGTAAATGAATTCATATTGTTTTGATACTTTACTAAAACAATCCATAAGGAATTTAGGATGTGTATTAATTAGACACACCTAAATATGATTCATGATGTGACCAGTATGACACCAAGTGCACCTTTTTATTTAAAATTGATATCAATTTTAGTAAAACGGACAACTGACCTACTCAAAACCAATAAAAAATTTTTATACTATTTTGATACTTTATAAAAATGAAATATAAGTAATTTTTGATGTTTATTAACAAACCTTACCTAAATATGACACATGATTTGACCGTTATGATTCCAAGTGCATCTTTTTATTTAAAATTGACATCAATTTTTGTAAAAAGGAAAACTAATCTACTCAAAACTAGGAAAACAAATTTAGATTTATTTGATACTTTATTACAATGATCCATAAGTTATTTTTGAAATATTGGAATATAACACACTTCAATATAATACAAGATGTGGTCGATATGACTCGCTGTGTCTGTTATCAGTTTAAAATTGACATTTTAGTTCAAAAAGTGTCACTCACTGAAAACCAAGAAAACATGGTCATATTGTCTTGATAATTTTAGAAAATGATTAATATTTAATTTTTGATGTGTAGGAATCAGTATCATGTCAAACTGACACACATTGTGTCCAATATGAGTCATGGTACATGTTTCCAATTTAAAATGATATTTTAATAAAAAAGACAAGCAGCGTACTCAAAACCAAGAAAACACATTTATATTATTTTGATAGTTTAGGAAAATGATCCTTAAGTCATTTGAGATGTGTATTAATCATATAAACCTCAATATGATTCATGATATAACTAGTATGACTCCAAGTGTATATTTTCAATATATAAGTGTCATTTTAGTTTAAAATGCACATCACATCGCCAAAACTGAGAAAACGAGCCCAGATTGTTTTATCATTATTCTATATGATATTAATTATTAATTTCATTATCATTTTTATCTTATAATTATTTAGTTAATTTTCATAGAAATAATTCTTGAAGATTAATAAGAAATGGTGTGATGTGAAATAATTAACTAGAAGTCAATCCGATACAGAATATTCCGTGTATAACTCAAAGTTTAGTTTAAAGTGTTAATTTATTTCTTTATATTATTAATAACATAAGAATTTTTTTCTTATACAGGTTCATTTTTTGACTGAGTAGGGGTTATGATCAAAATACAAAGAAAGACTGCTATTTTTTAATGTATGTAATAATTTGTACATATGTACTTGTATAAACCAATGTTTGAAATGTCTATAATATAATGTTTTTTCTCGTATTTTTTTGTAAATTTTATTTCTTTTAAATTTTCTATTTGAACTTTATTTTTATGATTTCACCGTGTTTTTTGAGCTGTGGTGTGCTGTTACATCACACTGTACTGGTGTTGTAGTGTGTTGTTGCAGCATACTGCAGTATACCCCTTTATTAGTGTTTTTTTCAAGATCATAGAAAAGACCAGGTCTGGTAGTCTGTTATTCTATAGCACTGATAAAGGAAATTTTTTAACACTATTAAAGGCCTATTTTTTAGTAGTGGAGGTTTCTGACTAGCAGTGAGGGTCCTTGGTGGAATAATGGGGGACTATAGTTAGAATTTATCATATTGGTATAATCATAATAAAAAATAGTATAGGCATATAAAGATGATTGAGTAGAGGATAGATAAACATCCATCATATAAATAACTAGGTAAACACATTCAGTAGTGTCATATACATATTATGATCATAGTATTCTATACAAAAGATAGGAAATACATGAAAAAAGGAATCCAGTACAATACATGTGTTAGAAGTACAAATGTCCAAAAATAACTATCCCCAGATAGCATCACAATCCATGGTCCATTCCTATGAACCCTAGATCCTATGAAAGAATCAATCAAGCATCATTAAGCATGATCTTTCCTCTATCCCTACCTACATACATGAAGTTTGTCTGGGTACCATAAAAGTATCCCAAGAAGGGTTTGAGATAAACTCAGGAGGATACCACCGATGGTGTCCATTCCATCCAGTATATGGATATATAATAAGGAATTTACAGGTAATAGATAATCTAAAAATGAAGTGTAGTTTATAAATAACCCACATAGGTTTGAGTTCCTATGTAACACCCATCATCTGCCACCTGCTTTTTCCTAAGATGAACTATCTCTAAGAAATAAATCAAACATTATTTAATTGTAACAATGTATTGGGATTTGGATCATAGCCCGTGTATCCCCCATATAACATCTCTAATAGTATGTGTATAATAAGTCCATCAATAAAGTGTATGGTTATGACCAAATCCAAGCTTGTTCTTTGGCTTAACAAACACATCATAAAATCATTTCACTATTTAATATTTCAAGGAAACCTAATCTCATCCTTAGTGTTACTAATTTGGAACCTAGGTATCACTCTAGGTACATCATGAATCAAATTCCTTACTAGACCATCATAGGTATTCTTCATAGGAACCCTAGTATCACTCTATGTGTGGTATAAATTCATCATTAATTGAGTCTATCCTTGGTGGTCCATGTAAGGAAGACCAAGTGTCACTCACTTCATATATAATAATCACCCCTTAGAGTATGTCCTTGGATTTCCATAAGGGATTCTAAGTATCACTCGGGCATAAAAATCATCTATCCTGTAAGTCTATCCTTGGAAATAAATAAGGATTCCAAGTATCACTCGGGTGTAACAATAGTTTTCCCTCTGAGTCTATCCATGGAATCCCATTCAGAGGTCAATTATTACTAGGTAATATATGATCCATCTTCCAAATACATCCATACATAGTGTTTATATGTGAACCCATGTTTTACCCAAGTTTCATAATAATCAATTCAGCATAATTAATTTAATTATTCAAGGAAAAAATACCAACTATGGTGATCCTAAATTGGAACCCACCTCTCACTCTCGACATGTCAATAAGAATGGTAATGGGCCTATAGTCTAACCATAAAATTAAAGTACACATTTTAATCCATTTGGTCATCACACTTTTAATCAATTAACTCACATCACAATGTTGTTTAAATAAGGCATAGGATTAGAAGGCCCATCTTCACATGAATCCTCCCATTAATTTTAAACTGGACATTTTAAATATGAAATATGTCTCAAGCATAAATGAGAAGGAATAAATTCCAAAGGCCTAGGGACATGGAATTCAATTCCCTAATTCATTTATTCAATTCAATTTCCAATGTAATCTATTCATTTATCCTCCCTAAGGAAATGGGTAAAAGGCCACACCTCAATAGATGAATCAAAAACAAAGGCCACTGATGGTGTTTAAATCTTATTTAATAAGAAACCCAAGGGGTGGTTTGAATTAGAGGTCCTTAAAATTTAATTACACATCAATAGGCATCACAATTCATTTAGATTAATCCCATTCAATCAATTTAAATACAAATTCAATTTATAATCATCGCTCGGAAGAACCATTGTGTGACACAACATCATAATATATAAACACCTCAAATTTAAGGTAAAATCACAATACTGCATACCTATCTTGGTAAGGGAACACTCATTAAGTATCAACGTCTGATTTTATCTTAAATAGAATAAAACAAAATAATGGATGAATGCCCTAAAAATATGGCATAAGAGTTTGCACCAATATAACTCTTTCAAGAGGAATACAAATAGAGAAAGGTGAAATAGGAATAGAAAAATCAGTGGCATACATCCAATGATACCAATGATGAGTGATTTGGAGTCCAAATAGGAAAGATACAGAAAATAATAGGCTAGGCTTTATGGGATATCTCAACATGAGAAGAATTTATCCACTGGATATGAAATAAGAAAAGGGAGAGAGTTAAAATGAGGATAGGGAGAAAAAGTTCATTTCATATTTAAAAACTGGGTCAGATGGTTTGGATGAATGATTGTCCAAACCATGTTTCAATCATGAAACGTTAACTACCTCAATTCCCCCTTGTATGATCATAGAGAATTTATGGTTAAAAAAAATCATGCGTTGACTATATATTTTTCCCTCTGCCAAAAACTCTCTAGAAAATATAGAGGCGTGTGACCTAGGTTTCATGGTTAGGGAAAACAATGAACCCTATATTGTGCTCTAAAACTCCCCAAATGGTTTTCTCAGACCATGTGTTCTGGGTAGAATGGTTTTTAATAACTGTGAGGCCCAGCTGTCTCCTCTAAAATATCATGCTCTAGGTTCCATACAAGCCTTGGACACTCATGTTTCTTCTGTGACCCTACTCAACAATCCTATAAGGATAAAATTAAGGAATTAAATAGAAATAAAAGGTTTCATAACTCCTAGAAAAATTCATGTTCTTATAATATTCCCCCCTTAAAGAAAAGTTTCCCTGAATTTCCCTTCCAAGGGTGGTAAAGCATCGTATGAGAATAACTCCAGCCACCGGGCACGTATGTCGGCTTCCTGCTCCCAAGTCTTGTCATGTACATGACTGTGCTACCATACCACCCATACCAGAGGAATTGAATAGACTCACAAAACCTTCATTTATCGATCAAAAATATAAACATGATTCTACTCAAAGGAAACATCTACCTCCAACTAAACCTCATCAGGATGAAGAATATACGATATATTGGAATGATATTGGTGAATATGAGATACGTGGAAGAGATCGTGCATATCTTGATACCTTTGAGGTAACTACAACTGATAGGCTACCATCCCAAATCTATCTATAATCTTGAAGGGACCAATGTAACAAGGTGATAGATTTCCTTATTTCAGAAACTGTCTATTCCCTAGTCTAGTTGAAACTCATAAGAAAATACGACTCCCCACCTCGAAATCTAGTGTCCGATAGTGACGATTGATGTATGAATTATGTCTAGACTAAGCTATTGTAATATAATTCCTAATAACCTAAACCTAATTTGATGTCTCTCGAATGATAATAGGACCCAGTAGCACTACCTATCTTACCTCTAACCAGTATAGCGGTGAATGGAACAACCTACCACATAGGGCCTCATAAGGATCCATCTGTATGGTCACCCAGAAGCTGTTATTATAAGAGAAATAAAAAATAGGCAAGTGTTTCTCCCAAGAACCCTTGAAATAAAGTACACATTCTTAGATCATTTCATCCAAGACTTGTATTATATGATTGTAATGACCACTAGTCTATGGGTGGTAGGCTATATTCAGCAGGACCATTGAACCCAGTTCTATCTGTAACCACTACCAGAACCACAATGTAAAACGAGTGTCTCTTCTCGATATGATAGAATGTGGAACCCTATAGAGGCATATGATCTCCTGAATATAGACCCTACCAAGATCATCCACTAAAATATTCTACTAAATAGCTAAAAAATGGGAGACATTTGTCAACCTATCAATGATCACCCATACGACGTCATTGTCCTGATGAAATCTAGGAAGTCCTGTCATGAAATATTTAGTGTCATCATCAAATTTCCACTCAAGAATTGGAAATTAATGTAAAATACCTATAGGTAACTAGTGTTTTTCCTTCACCTACTACTAGGTGGAACACCTAGTAACAAACCCAACTATCTCTTGATTCATCCCAAGCCACCAGTATTGATGGAACAAGTCATGATTCATCTTAGTAAGACTAGGATGCACAACCCATATAGAGGAATGAGGATCTCACATAAACTCCTCTAAAATGTATGTAGGAATCCATACATTCCCATGGATTTAAAATATCTTCTTCTGGTTAACAATCAAACCAAGTTGTGGTTCATCACCTGCAACACTCTCCCGTATGGCCAAAACCTCAGAATCTGATAGTTGTCTCATAATAAATCTCTCCATAAGTGAATATGTCAATGATACTAATGAATCTATAGATTTTACATGATGTTCCTAAACTTTTATTTTCATATGAAAAATAGGTCTATAAGCTTCCACTCACTACTGGCCTCCTGAACTGCTAGTGTTTGAGTCCTCCTCCTGAGAGCATCAACAACCGTATTTCCCTTTCCGGGCATATAGGAAAGATCAAAGTCAAAATAATGTAGGTATTCAACCCAAATTCATTGAATAAGATTAAGGTTATACTATTTAAATATTTACTTGAGGCTTTTTTGGTATGTATACACCACAAATATCTATCATATTAAACAATGCCGCCAATAGTGAAAGGAATGAAAGTGGCTAAATCAAGATCACACGTCAGGTAGTTACTCTCATGTGGCCTCAAATGATGAGACTAATATTCCCTAAATCAGTCCTATTGCATAAAAACTTGTCTTATCCTGATACCTAATGCATACCAATATATTGTATAGATTCTACTAGGCTCTGTAAGAATCATGATCCATGTTGAAATCAATCTCTCTTTTTTTATCCTGAAAGGCTATCTCATAGGAATCTGACCATATAAACTTCACAACCTTCTAGACAAGCCTATAAGAGGTGATTATAAGTGTGATAAGTCCTTTATAAATCACATTTGATAACTGAATCACCTCTATAAACTCTATATATCAAATAAATTCTTGGGCTATTACCTGGTAACTACAACTCTCACATTCTCTAGGTCAACTAATACTTCTATCTCTGAGATAATATGACCCAGGAAATGAATTTAATCCATAAAAGTGTACCTTTATGAGATTAGAATATAACTAATGATTTCTTAGTGTATATAATATGATATAAATATGTTTTTTATGTTCATGTTGAGTGTGTAAATACACCAATATATCATCCATGAATACAACCACAAGGGAATCGAGATAAGGATAGAAAACCTAGTTCATAAGTTCCATGAAAACTACAGGTGTATTAATGAGACCAAAAAACATGAAAGAAATACTCTTACAAGACACATATACTATAGAATGATGTATGTGGTATATTTGATGGTCTGACATGCACATGATGATAACATAATCTTAGATCAATCTTTGAGAAAACTTGAGATCCTCAGAGTTGGTCAAAGAGACCATCCATCTGAGGCAATGGATACTGGTTCTTAACCATAAGAAGGTTCAACTAATGGTAACCCAGAAAAATATTGAGGGTACCCTCTTCCTTCTTGGTGAAAAGGAATGGTGAAACCCACATTGAAGAACTCAGTCTTATAAACCCCTTTGCTTCCAAATCCTCTAGCTACCTCTTGTGATCCTGTAACTGAGTAGTATCCATCCTATAAGGAGGAATGGATACTAATGTAGTTCTAGGCACTAGATCGATTAAAAAAATACACCTCTATTAGGAGGTATTCCTAAAAAGTCATTTATGAAAATGTACTTAAAATGATCAACCACTAGAGGGAAGTCCACCTGACATGTTCCGTGATCATCTAGATATAAGTTAGGAATATAGGCTATCATCCCACCCAACCCATGATTCTCTAATCTAGATCAACTTTCCTGGACATCCCATTCAACTTTTTGAATAAAAACTCTACCATATGGTGATGTGAAAGCCACCCTTTAATGATAAAAGTTAATGAAAGTATGATAGGGAACCAACCAGTCCATCGTGAGAAAGATGTCAAACCCTATCTTCTTAAATAAAAAGTGGTCCCAAATGAAGCGACACCCACCTATCTCAAGGGGAACTCCCTGCACTAGAATACACTCTCTTATTATATCCCCAATAGAGTATTGAGTTTCATGATGCTATAGGATAATTCAACATCGAGCCCAAATATCTCTATAATAGGATAAAATATGAATGAATGATATGCACCTATATCAAAAAGATAAGATTCTAATTTATTGGCTATTAAAATATTACCTCTCATTGTATAAGGTTTGAAACTATGCTCCTCAATTATCATATATACTATATATATTTGTCCTCATACGCGACCCTAAGATATAACTAGAATACTCTAAGTAGGTCTATTCCACTATCGCTAAAAATATGATGTATGGATACCCTGACTATGACCACCCCCTCTTCTTAATTTTCCGACCGTTATGGAATCCCACCTTTTTATTACATAACTTCTCATTACATGGTACAAAATAGAGGATCGTTTACAGTTTAGTTTCCTGAAAAAAAGGTACATAATACATGAAAACTTAAAACATTATTATAAAAACACTAGAAATACATCTTCATGGGTTCACTCTAGGTGAACATTATTGCATCTCATATTCTAGGGACACACATCAAAGGAAATGGGTGAGCATGAATCCTAGTAAGGGAATAATCAAGAGAGACATATAACATGAAATCTTGTTACATATCAATAAGAACATGAGGCATAATGATAAGGCATGAGAAAGAGGTATATCATAATAATAATAACATGAATAATAACACAGAAATGTGGTTAAAAATTTTAAATGATATATTCATAAGTATATCACCAAGGTGTCATAAATGAAAATTACCAAGTTTATTCACCAAGGTATTATAAAACATATAATATATAAAGATTAAATTCATTAACCAATGCATTGGATTTTATCAGGGTTCACCCTTCATATTTATTAATTTTATGTGAGCCACAAAAATCATAAAAAATCATTTCATTAATAACATATGGAGGATAAATAATTGGTTTCTTATCAAAATCTTGGAATTCGAAAGAGCTTAAAAATATGACCACTAAGTAATTTTTAACCCATAAAAAGGGAATGTGGGTTTCATGTATATAAAACCCTGAATCAATTATTCATGTTTAAATCTAGTTGAATACCCATTTAAGATAAAATTGGGTTGGGTATTCAAATAAAAAGGAAAAGATAATTTCTCATGTAAAATAGAGAAATTTGAGAAGTAAATTCGACATCATGACAGGTATAGAACATGATTTTAGAAAGGGGTAAAATGAGAGGGGAAAAGGGTATCCCACTCATAAAATAACCCTATTATAGTAATGGGATAATAGAATCTGGAAAAAATAACTTAGTTTGGTATTTAGAATACATACCACATGAAAAGGGAAGTTGAATGGAAAAAAGAAGTGAAGATTTACCTTACCGTGAAGAGTTGTTGCTAAAACTTGAGGATGGAACCTTAGGGGATTTAGGATACCATGGGGGGAACCATTGGGAGGAAAAATAACTAGAAATTCATATAGGATGGATTGGTAGTGAATGTAAATGGAGAAATGGGTGAGTATTTGTTGCAAAATTGGAGAAATTGTTTAACAATTTCCAAATATAGGTCTTGAAAAACTAGGTTGTAGAAAATAAAAAACCATTGGATTTCCCATGGTTTTTATCATGGTTTTAGGGATTTGGGTCAAATTTTATGATAATTTAATCCTCTAGAACCGAACACCATTATTTAATACTTCTTTTGGCATGTAAAAGTAAAGATTCCACAAAGTAATGTTTTTAAAAATAAAATTTTCCCTTTTTGAGTTTGGAAAGTAAATTATAGTTTTAAAAATTAAATAAAATAGATTAAAATAATTAATATTAAAATAATAACATATTTAAGGTTGCAGATTTTGTTTAATTAATTATTACATAATTATGAAAAAAATACGATGTCATAAAATATACAGAAACCCTAAAATTATATTTTTTACTATTTAAGAAAAAATAAACTATTTTAGATTATTATCATAAATTCACCCTAACCTAATTTCGATATGTTGATTTAAAAATGGATGTTTATTTTACCAAAAAAATTATCTAAATATTATAATTTTAAATTTTAAATATAAAAATCCTTATTTATTTAAAAAATAGCATTTTTAAGGTAGAGTCAAATTTCTAACACTTATAGAAAAAATTTCCTAGGAAATTATACAATTATTTTATAATTTATTATTTAAATAAAAGTGTTTTAAGGATAATTTCATTAAAAAAATACTATTCATAATAACTTGGTTTATTATAAAATTTTTATATATTATCTAGAAAAATACAATCATGTTTTATTTTCATTCTAAATCAAATTATAAAATTCATATCAATTAAACATATATTTTATTAAGAAAAACTATTCTTAAGAGGAATTGATAGAATAAACATTTTGTTTATACAAAGTAATTTAAAATTTATGTAACTAAGTTTTTGACACATAACCTCTTATTACTCCCATATACGCCCTAAAGGTAAGGTGTGTGATGGTGGTAGTTTCGTGGGGTGCCTTGGTTAACATCAACCAAGTGGTAATCTCTACTGACGTGAACTTCTCCTATAGGTGATTTCATTCAATATTTACTTGTTGAAGATTGGATTGGTCTTGGTCAAGGGAAAACCCTAGTGATGATACCACCCTACCAAGTTCTAATAAATGGGCCTCAAATGACTCGTCTCTACTAGTTGAGGCCATTGATTCTACTTTCTATATCAATTATTATTTGTCATTACTAATTATAAACACTAATTATAATGATAAAATTATCCACCAAGGTTATAGTTTCCAATTTTCATATTGACCAATGGTCATATAACAGTTGAATCACAATGACCACATTTCCCTTTATACCATATAAATACAACTTCATTATTTTACTCAAAATTCACTACAATTTATCTTAAGGTTATATTTTTATTTTCATAAGATGTTGATTAGTTTACTAATATTTTGTTTTATTTCTATAGAATTTTTACGGGAGAAATGATTCTAGTAGATTGGGGTGATCCCTAATTTCCCATATTAGCTATTCTATTATATATTTTTTTTCTAGTTGTAATTTTTGTAATTTTAATTGGTTTCATAGATGACTAATGTAATGATATTTATTAATGATATAAAGTTTGTTGGTTTCTCTTTATTTTGTATGTGTATAATATTATATAATATGTAAAAACATTTATTTAAATATCATTTAAAAGTTACAGGTAGTTACATTCTTCCCCCTTTAAGAAATTTCATCCCCAAAATTTCAAATCATCATCTCAGTTGATAAAAGGTGAGGGTAATTTTTTCTCATTAACTCATCTAGTTCCCACATCATTTCTTTATATTTATAGTTCCTCCACAACAATTTGAAAAGGTGGGTAGTCTTGTTTCATAAAACCTTGTCTCTATAGTTCAATATGTCCACTAGATTCTCCTTATAATAGAGGCCATGTTACAGTTATACTACCTCTAGATTTGGGTACATGTGAGGGATCAGGTATGTACTTTATCAAGAGAGATACGTGGAATACATCATGAACATGAGCTAGATTTGGTGGAAGTTCTAGACAATAGGCCACCACTCCTACTCAATCAAGGACTTCAAAGGGGAAAATGTACGTAGGGATAAGCTTACATTTCTTTACAAATAAAATGACTCTCTTAAAAGGTGGTATTTGAAGGAAAATGTTATCCCCAACATTAAACTAAAAGTACCTTTTATGATTGTTAGCATAGATCTTCTGAAAACTCTGAGTATAATTTATATGTTGTTATATGGAATGAACCTTTTTTGTTATCTCTTGCACAAAATTGGACCCAAGCAATTACCTCTCACCAAATTTTACCCAATAAGTAGGAGTTCTACATCACTTCATATAGAGCTTCATATGGTGCCATTTGAATACTTAAGTGGAAGCTGATGTATTATGAGAACTCAACTAATCAGAGGTGTGAATCCCATATTTATTTAAATTCCATTGAGTATGTTCTCAACATGTCCTCAAGTGTATGAATAGTCCTTTCATATTGACCATCAGTTTAGGGGTGATATTAAATACTAAAATTCAATTCAGTATTTAGAGAATGTTGAAGACTTCTCAAAAATTTAGATGCGAACCTTGGATCATGATCATAAATTATAGAAAGTGGAACCCCATGAAACTTCACCACTTCCTTTACATATATATTGGAAAATTTTTCAAGAGAGAAATCTTCCCGAATAGAGATGAAATGGGAAGTCTTAGTGAGATGATCCACTATAACCCATATCACATTGTTTCCTTTGGATGTTCTTGGGAGACCAGTGACAAATTACATGGTAATATTATCCCACTTTTATGTTGGTTTGGATAGTCATTGAAATATTCATTTATAAAGTTATTTCTATTCCTTTACTTGCTAACATACCAAACACCTTGTAGTGTAGTCAACAATCACCCTTTTCATATTATCCCACCAATAATGATCATGAAGGTTCCTATACATTTTATTACTTCCAATATGTATAGAGAATTTATAGCTATGAGCTTCATCCATCAGCTCCTTATTTATATCTGGGATAGTTGGGACAAATATCCTTGTATGAAATTTCAATACACCTTCTTGATAAATATTGAGCTCAGTAACCTTCCCATTATTCACAACCTCTATCTTATTTTTGTAACAAAGGGTCTTGTTTTTGATATTTCTTGATTTTATCTAGTAATGATGGTTGAGAAATCTTTTTGGATAGGGTTGATTATGTCCCTTCCCTTTCAATTCCCATGTCTAATTTTAGTATGCCCTTTATCAAAGGATCTCCTTGAATCCTCATCATTTCCAACACAAGAGGGTCTTTCCTACTTAATGTATGATAATTAATTGAATAGTCATAGTCTTTAAGAAGTCTTGTCCATCTCCTTTTATTTATGTTATATTTATTTTACAAAAAAATATACTTCAAACTTTTTTGGTATATGTATATATCTAATTTATCACTATAAATATAGTTCCTCTATATTTTCAGATAAAAAATAACCACAACTAGCTCCAGGTCATGTATAGGATAATTTTTCCCATGAGTATTTAACTTTTGAGATGCATAAGAAATAACCTTTTCATTTTTCATGAGGAAAAACCCTATCCATTTTATAGATGCATTTCTATAAATAAATAATCCATCTCTGATATAGGGTAGAGTTAACATAGGCGTATTAACACATCTCTTCTTCAGTTCTTGGAAACTTTTATCACACACCTTAGTCCATATGAACTTAGACCCTTTTGTGTTAACTTGGTTAGTGGATTAGAAATTTGTGAAAAGTTTTTCAAAAACTTATTATAATATCCTGCTAAACCAAGGAAATTATGAATCTCACTTACTATTGAAGGATAAGGCCACTCCTCAGCATCCATTTTATTCATAGGGTTAACTGAGATTCCTACATTGGCTACAATGTTACTCAAGAATATAACTTGTTGTAATCATAATTCACATTTAGTAAATTTTCCAAAAATATTCTCCTTCCTAAGAGTTCATAATATAACCCTTATATGATCCTCATGCTCCTCATGAATTTTGGATTATATCATAATGTCATCAATAAAAACTACCCTGAATTTATCAAGGCGGTCCTTAAAGAATTTATTTATCAAATCCATAAATATAGCAGGAGTATTAGTCAAGCCTAAGGGAATAAAAACAAACTCATAATGACCATATATTATTTGGAAGGTAGTATATGGAATATATTCTTTCTTCACCCTCAATTAATGACACCTAGATCAAAGTTCAATCTTATAGAATAATTGATCCCCATGAAGATGGTCAAATTAATCATCAATCCTTAGAAGAGGGTACTTGCTCTTCATTGTGATCCCATCAAGTTCTCTATAATTAATGCATATACCCATTTATCCATACTTCTTATTTAAAAATATAATAGGTTCTCCCCAAGGAGACACAGTTGGTTAGATAAATCCTTTGTCTATAAGATCTTGAAGTTGTTTATTTAATTCCTAGGACTCTATATTTTCGATTCTATATGGGGTCTTTGATATCATCTTGGATCTAGGTATGTATTCAATGGATAACTCTATCTCTATTTATAGGGGAGGTTTAGGTAACTCTTTAAGAAATATGTCAATGTATTCCAGAACTATGGGAACATTCTCTATATTTATACTTCTATTTACTTCTCCCTATTCACTGATCATATCCATAAATAAGTCTATGGGAGAAGATTCTAGACAAATATTAGGTCGGGATATCTCTCCTTTGAAAATGACTATAGGTTTCCATTCAAGACTACCGAAATTTCCTTACTTCTGCATTTGATATTAGAATTATACTTTGAGATCCATTCCATCCCTAGTATAGTGTCAAATTCAACCCTGGGAATGACTACTATATTTATGATGAGATTGTACTCGCTAAAGTTAATATTAGAGTTTATATACACTGTTAATGCTAGGATAATTCCTCTAGAAGTCTTGAATGATAACTCTACTTATAGAAGTTCAGGGATCGATTCTATATTCTTTGTAGACTTGGATGAAATAAAGGAATAAGTAGAGATAGAATCAAACAAATTACTTGCTAGAATTTAGATCAAAATGAGACTACCTACCGCCACATAAGTTAGATCTTCTACTTTATCCATCATGATAGAAAATTCATAATATTGATCCATTTTACTAATATGAGGCTGATGGTGGTTCCCCTCTATTATATTTTTATTTGGACATTTATTGGAAAAGTTCCACAATTGTCCACACTTAAATCATTTAACTTCTGGCTATGCCAGAACTATCTTTAATTTGTCATTAGTGTTGAGAAGTTTAGGCTTCAACTCACCATGATAGTTTCAAGCTATATGGACATCACTTTTGTACTTTTAGAACTTTCCACTTCCAAGAAATTATTTCCCTGAATTCTTCTTCCCACATTTGTTTCACATGGGGAGTTTTAATTTCTTTCCTCCTCTTTTATGATAAAATCCCCCCCTTGAGTTTGGATCCATTTCTCTATTTTTTTATTCGATCTATATGAACATTTTATCTCTCGAAACTCCAATTCAACCTTCATATCACTCCACACTATCTCCTCATAGTTTTGATAGTATCTATTTTCTATATTCCTCTATATATGGGGTTATAGTCTACCAAAGAATATATCAAAATTTCCATTAGGATCCATAAAAAATATAGAGGTGTATTAAGAAATTCTTGTAAAGTTTATCTCATTGATTCCCACCGATCCTTTTTTCCTTCTTATTTGGCTCTAATAATTCTTTCTCCATTTTCATTCACATTGAACAAGAAAAATATTTATTGAAAAATATTCTCCTAAACTCTTCCCACTCTATAACATTGATCTCCCTTCTTGGATTCGTGTTTTTAATCAGTGTCCACCACTGACCGACTTCTCCTTTTAAGTGGTATACTTCCAGGGTTACTTTTTATTGCTTCAAAAAATAGATTATAGAAAAGATCTTTTCGATATAGCTTATCCATTATTTAATAATAAATGGGTTGGTATATCCACTGAAAGAAGGTGATAATTGAAGCATGAAGGGTTCAATGGAAATTTGTTCCCTTTGAGATAAATTTGGTCTCTAGACTTGATTCAATTTATTATTCATAACTTGAGTTAGTAGATTCATCATCCTTATGAAGTTTTTCATTCCATCTTCCGTAGGAACCCCATTAGTGCATCATCCATTGCACTCATCATTTACGTGGTTCCTCCTATTTCCTTCCATTCTTCTATAAGAAGAAAAAATTAGCATGAAACATGATACTTTTATAAATCTTATAATTCTAAAGGGATTTTATGTCTTAAAACATCATTCTTAAATATGTTATTAATATCATCCAACAAAAATTACATTTTCTATATATCCTTCATAATGGTTCATAAAAAGCTTATGATTAACCAAAAATACCCCTCCAGAGTGTCAAAATAGAAGTTCAGTAAGGTCCATTGTCATGCACTAGTTCTAGTTCAAATATAGATCAAATAATTGTTTCAATGTGTTACCCCTAGGTACATCTATTCCATATGCACATCCACTTGTTCGTATCCAGATATGTATTTATTTACTCTGAAACCACTTACTTAATACTTCAACAAATACTATGATGTTTTCCTATATTAAGACTTGTACATAGGGTTATTACTAAAATTTTCAATTCTTAATTTCCATAAATAAATGCACTATCCTTTGATACCAACTATGACATCCTGAATTTTTATTACATAAATTTTAATTACATGGTACAAAATAGAGGATCTTTTTAAGTTTAGTTTCTTGGAAAAAAGGTACATCATACATTAAAAATTAATAATTCTTATAAAACCACTTTAAATTTATGTTCATGTGTTCACTATAGGCTACTTTTACTATATCTCATATCCTGGGGACACGCATCAAAGGAAAGGGGTGATCATGAAGTCTAGTAAGGGAATAAGAAAGATAGATACATATCATGAGATCTTGAGACATATCAATAAGAACATGAGGAATAATGATAAGGTGTGAGAAAGAGGCACATAATAATAATACGACTATGAATCATAACACAAAAATGTGGATTTAATATTTAAATGATACATTAATAAGCATATCATAAAGTTTGATCACTAAGGTTCCATAAATAAAAATTACCAAGGTTATTCCCCAAGGTATCGTAAAACATGTCATATCTAGAGATTAAATTATTTACCCAATGAATTGGAGAACTATAAGGGAACACCATTAATATGTATTAATTTAATTTGATATATATATAAAATAATAAATCATTTCATTAATAACCCATGGAGGATAAATAAAAAGTTTATTATCAAAATATTGATATATAAAAGAGCTTTAAGACATGATTGTTACATCATTTTTAACCCATGAAAAGGGAATGGGGGTTTCATATATATAAATACTAGAATTAATTAGTCATTTTTACATATATTTGAATACGCATTTGAGATAAAATAATTGTTTTTATTCAAATAAAAAGTTAAAGAGAATTTATCATGTAAAAGAGGGAAATTTGAGAAGTAAATTCGACAGCACGATGGGTATAAAACATGGTTTTAGAAAAAGGGTAAAATGGGAGAGTACAATGGTTTCCCACTAAAAAAAATCTTCTTACTCTAATGGGATAATATAAATTTTAAAAAATAACTTAGTTTGGTATTTAGAAGACATAACACATGAAAAGGGAACTTGAATGTAAAAGAGAATTGAAAATTTCCATTACCTTGAAGAGTTGTTCCTAAAACTTGAGGATGAAACTTTGGGGGCTTGAGGACACCTTGGGGGTACTACTTAGGAGGAAAAACTAGAACTTAATAGAGGATGGATTGGTAGTGAATGTAAATGGATAAATGGGTGGGTAATTATAGAAAAAGTGGAGGCATTGTTTTTAAATTTACAAATATAGGTCTTGGAAAACTAGGTCGTGGAAAATGAAAAACCATTACCCTACCCATGGGTTTTTATCATGTTTTAAGACATTTGGGTCAAATTTTATTATAATTTAATCCTCCAGAACCAAAAACCATTATTTAATACTTCTTTGGGCATGAAAAACTAAATATCCCACAAAGTAATGTTTTTAAAAATAAAATTTTCCTTTTTAGAATTTGGAAACTAACTTATAGTTTTAAAAATTGAATAAAATATATCAAAATAATTAACATTAAAAAATAGCATATTTTAGGTTAAGGTTATGTTTAATTAATTATTAAATCATTATTACACAAATATGATGTCATAAAATATTACGAAACCCTAAAACTTTATTTTTTACTATTTATGAAAATTAAGTATTTTAGAAAATTATCATAAATTCACACTCACCTAATATTGATAAGATGATTTAAAAAATGATGTTTATTTTTTCATAAAAATTATATAAATATGATAATTTTAAATTTTAAATATAAAAATCCTTATTTATTTAAAAAATAATAGTTTTTAAGGCACAATCAAATTTCCGAAACTTTAAAGAAAATCCACTAGGCTATTATAAAATTATTTTATAATTTATTAGTAAAATAAAAATTATTTTAAAAGTACATTTCATTAAAAAAATACTATTTATAATAACTTGGTTTATTATAAAAATTGTATAAAATTTCTAGAAAAATAAAATTATGTTTTTTTTGCGTACAAAAATAAAATTATAAAATTCATATCAATTAAACATATATATTATTAAGAAAAACTTTTAAAAATAGGAATTTATATAATGAAAATATTATTTATACAAAGGAATTTACAATTTATATAACCAAGATCAGGACATGTAACACCTTATTACACCTGTATACGCCCTGATGGTAAGGTGTGCAATGTTGGTATTTTTGTGGGGTGCCTCGGCTAACATCGACCAAGTGGTAATCTCCACTAACTTCAAATTATCCTATAGGTAATTTCATTCAAGCTTAAATTTTTGAAGCTTAGATTGGTCCTGGTTAAGAGAAAACCCCAATGATGATACCTCACTCAATGTTTTGACAAATGGGTTTCAAATGGCACGACTCTACTAGTTGAGGCCATCAATTATTCTTTCTGTATCAATTACCCTTTATCATTTCTACTTATAAACACTAATTATAATAGTAAAATTATCAGCCAATGGTATAGTTTCGAACACTCCTATTGAAAAAAGGTCATATAATGGTCGAATCCCAATTGTCACATTTCCCTTTATACCCAATAAATATCACTTCATTATTTTATTCAAAACTCACTATAATTTATCTTAAGATTGTACTATCTTTTTCATAAGATGTTGATTGTTTTACTAATTTTTTTTTGATTTCTATAGAATTTCCTATGGGAGCGATGATTCTAGTGGATTGGGGATATCCATAATTTCCCATTTTAGCTGTTCTATTTTATATTTTTGTCCTGTTGTAATGTTTTGAATTTTAATTGGTTTCATTGCTAACTAATGTAATGATATTTATTAATGATGTAAATTTGTTGGTTTCTACTTATCTTTTTTTTATATATAATATTATATAATTTGTAACAATATTTATTCAAATATCATTTAGAAATCCTAGATCGTTAAATCTGTACTCTAATTCCCTACCTGATGAGAAGCTACTAACCCCACTCATGAATACAGAGTTGGTGTAGACCCTCTCTCACTGGATACTTGAGGAAAATATATACAATAGTATAGTAGATATCTTATCTTTCTACAATATTGACACTTTATCGGGTCCCTCGTACACTAAGATCTCATATATCTTGGTTTACTACACTGAAGGCAACTCATATAGCTAACCGAGTATGTACCCTATAAACTAATATCACCACATGGAAGCTCCAGATGAAGCTTCCTACTATTGGTCAATTTAGTTCTAGATATAGGTGCTGAACTGCCCTAGATCACACCTCTATCCTCTCTTAGGTTATTCTCCATGATAAGAACATAATTAACTATTCTATATATGGTAGTAAAATAAAATACACTCACATATGATTAGATGTAATACCTGAGACCAACCTCAAATCACCTAGATTTAGATAAGTCATCACCAAATAGAATACATGTGAAGTTCTATAAGTTTTTAAAATGGGATGAATAGTGCATGATTGATAATACACCCTACTCTAGAGGAATAAACTCTAAGGATTTATTATCCCTAAACATCTTGGGATAGATATAATAATAAAAGGCCATATGAAAATCCCTCTAAGACATATCTCGATGGGGATTTTTCTGAGTAATCACATCCCACTATCCCTTTTAGGAATCTTGAAGCATATGAGTTGTGAGATTCACTCCTTTATCAGTATGTGTCTCGAGATTCTCAAAGATTGATAACATGGACTTTATCTATGACTCTATATCCTCTGGTCTACTGTCCCCTAAAAACATGGTCAAATCCTGATTCTAGAACTCATGAGTTAACTATTTCATTGTCGGGGAAGGTTGTGAGGCTCCCTGAATAGTCTGCATAAAGTGTAGGAACCTATCTCGAAACTGGGCATCATTACCCATATCAGGTATAACTAGCAGTGTCGCAAGATGCACTACTGTAGGTTCTATTAGCGACCCAGGTCCCACCACCTCTAAAGCATGGTCATCGCCACCCTCATAGCACATGACTCAAGGATGTTGTGGTGGAATGCCTCTAAAAATTCCAAACAAATTCCTCAATATAAGATTTAACAACTGCTAAAGTTGTAGATATAATAATAGTATAGGCACAAGCCTCCCTATATAAAGGTTTCACCCCTCTTCCAACTCCTAAATCCAAGTCTAGGCAATGTAAAAATCATAAAGAAATAAAGTTACATGGCCTAATACCCATTACTAAGGTTGGGTCAATGTCAATTTCCCTTCTATAAGTATAAGGTACTGATATACATAGTGTCAATTTCAATTTATAGAGGAAAACACCCATTAAATTATAATTTTAATCCCCCTTTATCGATGGAAATTTCATTTTGTAATTCAATTTCATTTAAATTCATTCTCATTTATATAAGAATTATTATAAATGGTTGAATCATATGGATCACCACTTCCAATTTATAAGGTCCCATACACCTTATAAATTGAAGTGTGGTGTCCATTTAGTCCCAACAGGTGATTTATCAACTCCCTACATAAAATGTTATCACACTTTCATGAACATAAGAATAAAGACACCAAAAAATTCTACAAGAAATGAACACGGTAATATAAATGTGGAATGACATAATGTATGGAATATAAATATTGAAGTGCCTATGATGATTCATGATGCATCAATTCCTTTCCATATTAGTCAAAAGTAAAAATACATAGTCATAAAGAACATAACACATCAAGTTCACCATCCAACTATGAAATCAAGAAAACTATAATAACCAGAATTTATAACAACATGTCCCATCCTAGGTAATTTGGATTTTCAGTATATGTGGTTTAGATACTTCTAGAAATAAGCTCATAAACAAATTAAATTACATTAAAATATTCTATATAATACCTAAATAGTAATAAAAAAGGAAAAAATAAAGCTCTAATACCACTTTATGATGTCCTGGACCTGGTTCACTAAATAATAACCTACCTGGTTGGCCACATGGCCTCAAGCGTGCCTCCCCGTATGGAAGAGGCTACCGATTATCAGTGAGGGTCCATGGTGGAATAGTGGGGAGAGTATAACCTAATGGTCATAGTGTAACACATCAGTGTAATCATAATAAGAAATAGTTAAATCTTATAAAGATGGCTGAGTAGTGGAAAGATAAACATCCATCATATAAATAACCAATTAAACACATCCAATACTGTCATATACATATTATGATCATGGAATTATATACAAAATATAGGTAATACATGGAAATAGACATCCAGTACAATACATGCATCAAAAGTACAAAAGAAAAAAAAGAACTATCCATAGATAGCATCACAATTCATGGCCTGGTCCAATGTTCCCCAGATCCTATGAAAGAATCAATAAATCATCAAAAAGTGGGTGCTTTCCCCTATACCTACCACATCCATAATGTTTTTCTAGGTACCATGAAGGAAACTTGAATTGGGTGTGAGATAAACATAATCGGCCACCATGAATGGTGTCCCTGAAATCCAGTCTTCGGATATATAATAAATAGTGTAAAGGTAATAAATAATAGGAAAATTAATTGTAGTATATAAATAGCCCACATAGGTTTGAGTTCCCATGGAACACCCATCCTATGCTTCTTGATTCAACCTAATCTATACTATCTATGAGTAATCAATCAAACATGATTTAATTATAATGAATTCCTGGGATCTAGATCAAATCCCAAGTATCCCCTGTATAATATCTCCAGCATGATGTGTATAATAAGGCCATTGGTAGTGTGTAAATCTTCAGCTGAATTCAAGCTTGTTTTTTTATCTTAGAAGATGCAACGTATAATGATTTTAGTATTTAATCTTTCAAGGCAACTTGAGCCTATCCTTGGTGTTCCTAATTTGGAACCCAGGTATCAGTCCACGTATATTATAAACCAAACACCTTATAGGTCCATCTTAGGTATTCCTTATAGGAACCATGGAATCACTCTAGGTGTGGTATAAAGTCATCACTCACTGATTCTATCATTCGTGGTCCATATAAGGGATCCCAAGTGTCACTAATGATGTACATAATAATCAAACATCATATTCTATCCTTGTATATCCTTAAAGGATTCCAAATATCACTTGAGAAAAACAACAGTCCACCCTCTAAGTATGTCTTTGGTAGTCCATAAGGAGTCCAAGAATCACCCAGGTCTAAGAACAATCTAACCTCTAAGTCCATCATTGGAAGTACATAAGTATTCCATGTACCACTTGGTCATATATATTATAGCTTCCAAATGAGTCCATCCATGGAATTTATTTGAGAACCCATGTGTCACCTAAGGTACATAATAATCAATTCATCATAATTTATTTAATTATTTAATCCAAAAAATTACATCCATGGAAATCCTAAATTGGAACCCAAATCTCAATCTTTTCATGTCAATAAAAATAGGAATGGGCCCATAGTCTAAGTATACCATTTAAGTACACAATTTAATCTAATTGTTCATCACAATTTTAATCAATTAACTCACCTCATAAGGTGGTTTAAATAATAAATAGGATTAGAAGGTCCATCTTCACACAAATCCTTCGATTCATTTTAAAATGGCTATTTTAATTATGAAAGGCAACTCAAGAATATGAAAGAAAGAACAAAGGCCAAAGAACTAGGGACATAGACTTACACTCACTCCTTCCTTTATTTAATTCAATTTATAATGTAATAAATTCATTTATCTGACATAAGGAAAGGGGTAAAAGGCCAAGCCTCAATAGGAGAATCAAATACATAGGACACTAATGGTGGATTAATCTAATTTAACAACAGACCCAATGGGTTGTTCAAATTTGAGGTCCTTAACCCTTAAATAACACCTCTATAGGTATCATGGGACATCTAGATCAACCCCATTAAATAAATTTAAATAAAAATTAAATTTATAAGCATTACCTAGAAGAAACAACATGTGAAAAAATGACATAATATAAAAACATACTGAATTTAAGGGAAAAGCATGATACTACCCACATTATATTGATAGAGGAAAACTCATTCAATCTCAACCACTAATTTTTTTCTAGAACAGAAGAAAATGAAATAATGGATGAATGCCTAGAAACTAGGAAATAATACCCTAAACCAAAATAACTCTTATGAGAGGAAAAAAATAGAAAAAGGTGTAGTAGGAATAGATAACTCACTGACACACATACAACTATATTTACAATGACTGATTTAGAGTATTGATTGGGAATATATAAAAAATACTAGGCTAGGCTTCATGGGAGCTCTCAGTATGAGAAGAATATATCTGTTGGAGAAGAAATAATAAAAGGGAGAGAGTTAAATGAGGAGAGGAAAAACGGTCATTTACCCTTTAAAAACTAGGTTTCATGGTTTATCCACACATTTTTCCAAACCTTATTCTAACCATGCACACTTCACTTTTTAGATACCCTTTTCACATGGTTATGGCCCTTGGTTAGAAAAATAGTGCGATGACCGTGAATTTTACCACTATCAAAAACTATGTAGTAAAAACATGAGAATGAAAACTAGGTATCATGGTTAGGGAAAACTATACTCCCTTTTCTATGATATGAAACACCCCCATGGTTTACTCAAACCGTACAACTTAGGCCACATGGTTTCTACTAACTATGCTGCCCAGTTGACTCCTCCAAAATCTCAGGGTGCAGGGTTTGTACAAGCCCTGAACACCCCTATTTCCTTGTGGAACCTACTAGGAACTCCCATAAGGATAAAATTATGGAATTAAATGGAAATAAAAAGGTTTTATACCTCATAAAAAATATGGATTATTATGAACAACATGTTAGTATAGCCACATTATAAGCCAATTTTCCCTATCTAACATTCCCTAGAAGTGAAAATGCATGATCTAGTTGAAATTAAGTGTGTGTGTGTGGGGAGTATAATTTTTATATGATACATTATTTGGTGCTACTTTGAGTGGAAATTAAAATTCTTAAGATATGTTTTTTCTACTGAAAAAATACTTTACCGAAGGCTATTCCTTTATGGCGCTTTTAAGGATAATTAAGATGTGCCTTTTTGGAACTTGCAATGAAATAATGTTGTGCATATCTATAGATTTAAAGAAAAAAAGAGAAGATAAATGTTAGTTTTTCTAATGAAAATTTTATGATCTATGAAATAAATTTTTAATTTATTTTCGAGTTTTTTTATGCCAAGAAGAAATAGGATATGTCTATTCCTGAGTGAAAACTGAAATCAAGCAATTTTTCTTTACTAAGAGCCAAGAAATCTCTTACTACCTCAGAATTTTTATTATTTGAAACTGAAACACCTTAAAACCTTAGAACATAAATTTATAATTACTCATTATGGATATAAATTTTTAACTCAATTAGGTGTAGGTTTATAAAGTTTTCAAGATTATGGTGACACTTTCATTTATTTGAATAAGGAAAACTTTAGTCAACATCAACATCATGTAATGAGAGAAAGAAAAAGGTGAGGTAGGCATCCTTATTCATGGAGGATTGAATGAAATTGGAATGGAATGAATGAAAATTATTAATTTTTTTGAATTTAAGCTTTTGAATATGCTTGATGAGTTTGGTGCCTTCATTTTGAGCTTGTGATTTTCATTGACATATGTTTTGAATTTTCATTGGAAATTTATTTTGAGTGCTCAATTATTTAAGAATAAAAGTGATAAGTTTGGAGTAATTTATAGAGATAATATTTTAAATATATTTTATATGTATTAAAATGATTTAATCCCCACCAATGTTTTATTATAAGTGAAATTTCATCAATTTTGGAATTTTGATGAGTTTTGAGCTAAATTTTGAAAATGAATGAATTTTGGAATTTTAACAGTTTTTTATCACTTATATATTTTGGGAATATATTTTTAAATACTAATAAAACTATCAAAAATTAGTTTTTAATAAACCATTTTATTGTGGGATTCAAATTTTTTATCTATTAAAAGTGTTGAATAAATCATTTGGAGGCCTAAAAAAATCACTCAATTTGGAAAATCAATTTCTGGACAAAATTGATACTCTTTCAGTAAATGAGGCCTAAATATGACCATAAGTGACCAATTTAGATGATTCCACATAAAAAAATCTTTTAATCCACATCTACACATAAAATACCAAGATAAAATGTACTTATTAACATGTTCATTGGCACGTGCAGGTGGAGGAAGTTGAAAATGCACCTCGAATAAAAAAATTTCACTTTAGAAATTATGGTAAAAAATTTTATTTCCATGTACAAATAGCCTGATTTTTTATTGAGAAAGGTTATTTGTGTGCAGAGAACATTTTATAAGAAACGTTTCCAAAATTTAGTTGGGATGAGGTCTAAAATTGAGACAAAATTTGGGGGATAGAAACTGGACTAAACAATTTCCACCCCTCATATTATTTATATTTTAATCTTCAATTAATTTCAAATGGGGGTTAGATTGAAGAATTGACATATACTAGAGAAGATATGATAGTGAATAATTGTTCCATTTATGATAATCAATCCATAAAGGGATAAACTCCAAGTGGTGATTAGCATAAAAAATTTGATGACATTTACCCTTTTGAGTTGTGATTTTAATTGTAAAAATTTATCTTTTGAATTATCTTAGAAATTGTTTTCTTGATTGAAGGAGGTCTATTTATTTATTATTTTAATTTTAATTTAATTTTTCTATATTTTTTTATCATTTTATGACTTTAAAAATATTTTCTTATTTTTTAAACTTCTTTGGGTGAGGTCTCCCTATGGAGCACAACAAGTTCAAATAGTTTCGGTTGCTCGGAGGTCTTTGGGAAATTGAATCAATTTGATAAGTGGATATAAACTAATATATGAGGCCTCAATATAGTTTCAAGAAAATTTAGGTGTATGGTTCTAGTCCTTTAAGTATTAATTGATTAATTTAATTTTAATACATTGGTAGGCAATGATAAAGGGAGTGTCCGTGGATCTAAGCTTGTCCGATACTCCTATCTTTAACTTGTCTTTTCTCAATCCGGTTTGATTCTGATTTCTGAACACTAATTTATATTTATTGTCTTAATATAATTTTAACTAATTTAAATTTCTTTAACTCATTTAAAATACCCATTTTTTGTATTAACTTAAAAAAAATAACAAAGTGATAGTATGACAACTTAGCCTGGAACCTCCTTGTGAGTCAAACCTGTGTCCACCACTACACTTCATTTTTAAAGGGTAAAACTATTGAATAAATATTCATGTTAAAAAATCTATAATAAAAATGTAGATACATTCTTACCTAGACTTACTTTTTCATTTCCTTGCAATATCCTTCTCTAGGTGTGTATGCATTTGATGAATTTTAGATACCTTAGAAATTGAGGGATGACATCCAAAAAAGAGATATTGATATCCAATTTACTGAATATATGTAGAATCTAATATTTTAGTGTATCCTAACTAAGTTTCATGGGTGGTTTAGTTCTTATATGGAAGAGTGGTTGGGGTTAGTTTGAATCTTCCATCTTGCATTTCCCTTTGTCTTTCTTTGTAGGGGTATCTCCAATGGTGATTTTGCTTATTTTTCCTAGGAAAATTCTCCAAGAAGTGTGGTTTTTCCACTTCTATATTAATCTTGATATTATAATTCATCACATATTCACAAATCCTTACCACTCCTTAAACTAATAGGACTAACATTTCCCTTAATGTTTGTATTGTATTGAAAAAGAAGATTACATGAGCCTTGATTTTTCAATTCATTAATGAAAATCATAATCAGGTTATACTGTCCTTGAATCTACATCAATGTTGATCCATGGGTATTTAGAGTAGTCTATTTAGTGGTTTGAAATGACAAAAGCTATTTAAAAAAATCTTTCATTGTAGTTTCTTGATTATGCTTCTATTGGTAGCTTGTAGATTGTTGAGATTTACCTTTTTGGAAGGTTATGGGTTATAAGTATGGTTGAAAACAATACTGGAAAGGTTCTATTTATTTTTATTAGTTCCCAAATCCAAACCAAGTATTAAAAAATTCTCTTATTCCTTTGTTGTTTTATGGGTTTTATTGGAACTTCCTATGGTAAATAGCATCACAACTCTTTGTTCCTTATACTTGAGGGCATATATTGGTGAAGTGGTCTTGATAATACAAAATATAGAAGACCCTTGGAGGTGAGAGATATGATGTTTCATCTACTTTTTTTCGTAGTTATATATCTCACAATAGAGGTTAGTTATTCAATTTTATTTTCAAGTAAGGGGATTTATAACTTTTTACCTCATGTACACATCTTTCTGCGGATATTTTACTGAATTGTTAGGAGTTTTGGGATATAGTCTCAATAACATATCTAATTTTAGTGGGGAATTATCTATTATTTCTCATCTTGAGAAATGATCTTGAATATTCTAGTCATTTTACATCATTCCTTGGTAAAAAATACCAATAAATAGTGATATTTAAAAATCTGATGTGGTCATGATGTTTTCAATCACTTGAATATTTCCCAGAACTCATAGAGAGTTTATCCACTTTCTTGCTTGATCCCATGGATCTATTTCCTTATCCGAGTGCTCCTTGAGGCAGGTAAGTAAATATGGAGGAATTAATTATGCAGATCACCCCACGTGGAAACTTCCCCAGGCTGAAGGATGTAAATATATTCCTTAGATTCCCTTTAAGAGATAAGGGGAAGACCTTCCAACTCACTAGATCTTCAAATATTCCTCTACGATTGAAATTAATATAAACATTAGAAAATCATTTTAAATGTATGTTAGTGTTCTATCCTTCTAATCCATGAAAATTTGGATGGATTTTTATCATACTAGTTCATAGTTCAAATTATTTTTTATTATTATATACTTAAATTCAATTATCATTATTTAAATTGGGATCATAAAATTCTCTTTAAGCCTTATTCAACTATTTCAAATTATTCTCCTTATTTTCACTCCTTCATGTTAATATAGTAGAAGAAAAAGTTGAGGACGTGGAACTTGTTAATGGTATTTTTAATAATTCCCTATCATCTAGTTTTTTAATTATTAAGGCCCTAAATATATCTAGAAAAATTTATTTAACCTTCAGATCAAAACCAATAAGGTGAGATGAAATGGATCTGGCCATCAGACTCCCAGTTTTGGAACTAGGTTTGATGTTACTCTTATTTCAAGGTGATGATAATAACAATTTTCAAACTTAGGTAAATGTACTAATAGCGGGACTCAAGTTTATCTCCAGAGAGGATGGTGATATGGGTGTGATCTAATTTTGTTTTGGGGGGGGGGGGTCATTCTTTGAAAATAATAATGAAATTAAACTAGGTTTATTTTTAAATTATATTTTAAAATTAGTTTCCTAACCTAAAATCATCCCCTTATATTTCCTATTAAAACATTATTTCAATTTATACTCTCTTTTTTTCTATCGAATCAAGTGATATCTCACTTGATCACCCTCACCTGAAAGTTTTGGTTTAACTGGAGGGATGAAATGTCCAATACAACCTCCAATATCACATAAATTAGTAATTAGAGATCTAAAATTACACTAAATTCAATATAATTCTCACAATTAAAAGAAATGGAGAGAACCCAAGTGAAATGTGAGTGATTCAGTAAAGAAGGGAAGAAAATTAAAAGTGTAAGAAATAATGAAATATTCTATTATCTATATAGATAAAATAAATATAGAGATAAAAATACTAAATTGAACTATTAAAATTTAAAATTCATTAATAGGTGATAGTGGATCACCTCATCTCAGCCACTAATGGATTATTATTCCATAACTATATAATTAAAATAAAGAAATGAAAGAAAATAATAAGATGAAAAAAATACAGCAACAACACTGGTTTTATGATTAAGGGAATAATAAAATGCACCTTTTATAATAAAAATTCATCCTTTATAGAGAGGCTCTCCCATTTTTTTCAATATTCCATACCTGACCATGTGACATCCATGAGCTTCTCTTCAAATAAACCAAGAAATCTTGAATTATTCCCCAAATTCGGTGTCAAATTCATTCTCTTATGATTTCCACTATATGTACCACTCGACAATAGGGATTTATTAAAATTATAATACTTGAATAATTTTTGGTAAAGCACTATCCTCCCAAGATTGGGATCCATACTACTTCATAAAGGATCAAAGAGTAATTATTCCCTTCTCTGTAGATTTAGTGGATGTTGAATTCTACTTGAGGGAAGGGGATAATTTTTTTTCTAGGATAGGGATTATTATTTTAAGTGGAATTGGAATGGGATTGAACATTTTTAAAATTATGCCTAAAAACCTTAGATTTGGGCCTACTTGAGACTGGGCATGCCTGGGTGTTTAAATAGGGTCTGACTCTACTTTGGATTCAATTTCATGTTCAATTTATTCTTATTTATTTTTCTGGGTTTTTGAATTCCTTCATCTAATACGTCTGCAAATTATCTAGCTCGTTGATTAAATTTAGTTGATTAGTTGTAGAATCAACACACTCCCAATTTGGAACTATAGTCTCAACTTTTAGTGTCGATCTTCACCAATTCATCAAACCTCAACTCCTCTCACATATTCGAATATGATTCTGATGATAAAATTCAACCATTAATTGAGTGATACATTTCATAAAAAATATTTTGGGTGTTCATCAATAGAATCATAACCACAACCATGGGGTTAATTGAGCTCCACCTCAACTTAAATCCTGAACATGGGAAAAATGGAGGAAGAAAAAATAATTAGGTCAGCTCAACTTGAGTTCTTTATCCCTAATGAGAATATCAAGTTCTATTTTATTCTATAGTGAGCTTCATCATTAGATATTTAGTGTGTATTGGGTTCTTTTTTGGTTTAACTAGCTATAATGGCCAAGTAAAGGATGTTCTAGTGTCATGTTTTTGTCAGATAGGCATGATATGGTGACTCGTCTACTTTGGGAAATTCTTCATTCACTCAAGATCTTCAAGAAATGGAATGACTTGGAATGAATTATAAAATAGATAATAAATTCATCATGTATAATTAATGGTGGATCTTGGTTCAAATAGGGTACATGAATTTGTTTTAATCTTAGATCTAAGCTTCCCCAGGAGGCATTGTTGAGTATCGGGTTTTTGTTTCCCATGAAAAATCTGGTTCCCAGATGAGTGATTGTGGGGGGTTGAGTATGGTTTCACAATAGTTCATGTCAGGTTCACCATTTTTTTCATCCCTTTTTGGGTAGTTTCTAATGGGGTTTATTCAAGGAATTATAAACACCCAACAATTCCCTTATTTGTGATGTTTCAAGAACCTTCATTCCAATGGTGTGTGGTAATTAGGAAATGGTTCAAACAATACTTAGGGACTCACATAGGTTGAGAATATGGGGGTTTATCTTCATAATAACTTTTTTGGATGGATTATTATATACTTCAAGACTCTCTTATAGATTTAAGATATATTCACAACTCATTTATTAAATCACAAATATATAATGGTTCACACTTACGTTAAAAATCAATTGTTAGAATGTATTAAAATTATAATCATCCATATGTATATGAGGTTCTTCATCAATGGAGACATATGTGTGTATTTTAGGTTCTCCATCTATGGTAAAATTTATAAAGATTAGGGATTATTATGTCATTAATTATCATGATTTAGGTTTTAATCCATGTAGTGGGACACTCTAGAATTTATTATCATACAGTAAGATGAGATTTGTTTTTATATCAAGATTGGTCCCATGAGTATGGATTTATATGTATCTGTATGAAATGAATAAGAATTAACATAGTTTTAAATCACTTAATGGGACACATCATACCTTTGAAGATCATGTGATGAGGACCAGACAATACATTTTAATGTCATGCAACTAGGAGGTCTAGGGGTAAGGTACATAGATAAGTATTGTAAAGGAATTAAATCAAAATGGAATGAGGGACCTGGAAGTGATATAGAATCCTAGGTTTTATATAAACCTATTGGGAATATGTCCCAGATAAGATTAGGGTGAGTTTGGGGTGTTGGGTTTAAATATCAAGAAGGCTTCCTATATATCCCATTTGGATAGGAATCAAAGACCATGTGCTTTAGAAGGTTGGGGATTACACCTATAGAGGAGGACCAATAGGTTGTCTCATAGGGAAAATTTCCCTTTGAGGTGGTGATAACATGTTTGGGGTTTATACCGAATAGGATTCCCAAGTGGATATTTGATTATGATGATGACATGATCACCACTAACATCTAAGCCCATGTGAGTCAAGCTCAGTGTGAGAATCAAGAGGAAGTAGAAGATATAAAAATACACAGAATCTCTTTTGTCTACTAGGGGAAAAGGGATATGATATGGAAATTAGGAGGAATGTATCACTCTATATACTAGGGTATTAATCTAGGAGGTATTACCTTTTGAATATCCCCCCTTCAAAAATAGAATTGAGGACGAAGGTAGGGCTACATGAGAAAAATGTAATAGCTCAGCCCAAGAATCCATACGCCACCATCCCCAAGGTTTGGATCCTCATTACCATTAGAATTCAATACTGTGAGCATTTTGATAATCCCTCCCACTTGAGAGGTTAAATGTGAGGCTTTGATTATGAGGGGAATGAAAGACTAGATGGAGGACACACTAGTGTGTCCTGTTCCTAGGTCGAATGAATCATGTGGATGTGCGGGTGGTCTTAATGAAAACATTATTGGGTTCTGGTATAAGATATGTGAAAACAATTGGATGGTTTATGAAGGGGACAATATGGAACCGAGTGATACATGAAAGGAGAGTAGTAAGGTAAGAAGGGAAAAGACCCTAAGGATACCCTATTCCACATACTAATCTATACTATGTGGGCTATGGAATTATTAAGGGTTCCATGAAGGGGAATACTTCATAGTGGGCCACACTTTTGGGAACAAGGGAACCCTTTGTGTGTGGCTAGATGTGTCCTCTTGTGAAGGATCCCTTTTATGGGTCTCCTTCACAGTATGTGGTAGGTGTATCACCTATAAGAGTCTTCATTAGTCTTCTTTTATGTCTATACCTTTGTTCTCCCCTCTTTTTATTTTGAAGACTTGGTTTTATAAGCATGGAAAATAACTATTTTTTATGATATCTAATTGGGTTCATAGAATACCTAACACCATGCGGTTGTGTGATAAAACTCTTCCACATGGCATTTTTTTGGTTTATGGGGTGGTGAAAAGGATATATCGCACCACAAACTAATAAAAGTTATACATGGGGAGTGTTAAATCACAGTATCCTCCTAAAAACTAGATATTAGTTAGTGGGGGGGGGGGTATCTCACTACTTCCTCCTGAAAAATGGATATTTGTTTTTAGGGGTGTTATTTCACCTTCTCATACCACAAAATGAATAATCATTTTTCGGAGGCATTATTTCACTAACTCCTCCCACAAAGAAGATATTCATTTTTCAGTGGTGTTTTTTCATTACCTCCTCCCACAAAATAGATATATATTTTTTGGGGGGAATTATTTCACTACCTCCTCCCAAAAAATGGATATTTTTTATACGGGGAGTTTTCTTACCATCTCACCCTCTAAACGATTTTATTTCATTTGTGAGAGTGTCAAGTGAAGTAGCAATCTCGTATAGTGTGTGCACTATACAAGAGGGACATTCCATATTGTGATTCTAGGTGATTTATTGATTTTAAATTCCATAAATTCATTATCCATTTATTTTTTTGGATTTCCCAAATTCATCAGTGATTTATTAGATTATTTTCTAATTTTACTCGGCCTAAAAAAATCCCCCCTTAGAATAGGGTCTGATTGACATGAAGAGGAGTAAATTTTGAGGAAGAAGCCAGCTTGGTTGAATGTTTTACAGGGTACATGTGGACTCGAAGTAGATACCACACTTATACAAGGTGTTAGGTGGACTCATTTGTCACCTAGAAACCTAAAGGTGGTTTGTGAATCGCCCTGATCTCCAGATTGACATCCTTCCCCGCATAATTATTTTCCTTTTCAAATAGTATTTTCTATATAATGAATTCTTTCCATTAGTGAAATTGTATACCCATGAACTAATTACTTCACTTCACGGTATAATGATCTCTAAATAGTGATGTGTAATCTGTATAGTGGTTTTGGTCATTTTGAGGTTTGTGTAACATTATATGCAGCTCATACACCACATAATGTGGTATTTTCACTTTGATAAATATGATATATTTTTTCTAAATTTTCTTTACATAGAGATAAAATGTATTGTGAAAAAAATCCTTTATCTAGTTTTATGATTGATTTGATGACAGTGATTGAGAGGATAATTTCTATTTCCAAAAACATCAAAGCTAACCCCTGATATCATATCATTCCTCAAGAGGTTATTTTGAAGAGTCTTCTTTCACCAAAGATTTTGGATTATCCATTTTCTAAAAATCTACCTATATAAGACTTTTAGATTCATAATGATTCTCCAATCCCACTGGCTGATCAAAACCTTCTATCAAATTGGTATGAAGTGTCATCAGATCATGTTCTAGTAAATATTTTTGTTGTGGGCCACATCATTCCTGATTTGAGTCAAGGTAATGAATTCATTATGAATGGTTACTTATGGACTTAGAGAAATTGGTTTACTCATAAAACATCCTTAAAATCTAATATTCGATACTACCCATCCATTTTTAATCTCCCATGAGGATATTCCACTAGAAGGTGGAGTTAAAAGTAGAATTTTTGGTTTGGAGGGATCTTTTTTGATGAATGAGACAAGGAATTATGGGTGCATCAAAATAGTGTGGAACTTCATGAATGGTTGGAGGACTTTATCTTATACCAAGAATTATGGATTTCTCAGTTCTTAGTGTATTCTCTAACCATGATCTTGATCAAATTAATTAGTCATTGACATTAAAGTACTAACACCTTTCACCTGCCAGACAGTGAAGTTGGGATTAGTTTTTTTGATATCTACCAATTAGGGGGATTACCATTCTTGGTAACACGTGTGATAATTTCTTTCATATATCCAATACATATGAAAACACCAAACATGTTTCTACTTTATTGAGAGACCTAATGATCATGGTAGATAAGTTACTGGGCCATCCCCTTCACTCCCGTTCACTTATTCCATTCAATAATTGGATACAAATATTCTTAAAATATAGTAGGCCTAGTATGAAGGTTCGGTGCACCAGGACTCATCCGAATAAAAAATATTGATATGTTCTAGGTTTATACTAGGCCACTCTCAAAGAAAGACAATACACCATTTGGGGCTACATGATTTGGCCAGATATCTCTAGACTTTGGGATAATAGGATTTTCACCATGTTTTGAGGGGATGTTTCTTTCCATATCACAATTTTTATATTGCTATTATGATCTTCACCTTGATGATAGTGGACACTTTGGTGGAGATAAAACTTATCAACCTAGATTCACACATCCTTTCTCGTTTTTATAGGTTTTTGGGTCATATACAGGATGGAAAATCCCTGCATCGCCTTAGTAGACCCTTATAATTTTTATATGGATGGGTAATGGAATACTTTAGATGTTGTGAGTATTAGTATTCCACAATGATTCCTCATTATATGTTTCAACCTGCAATACTCAACATCACTACCTTTCAATAACATCCCTAGGTATCAACAATGTTATTGAGTTACTAAATGATCCCACCCATTTTTCTTTCATTCCTTATTTAGTACCTTCTAGTGTGGTGATAAATAATAGTGGAGGAACTTCAAAAGAACACTCCCATGTAGTATCATTTTGAAATGGGATTATGGATAATCGGATAGATGGAGTGACCATTTATGAACATTATACTCCTTATAGGTTCACTCTAATATCTAGAAGTCTACAAAAGGTTTCATCCTTACTCCTCATCAAGATTAAGGTGGAATCACACCTAGTCATCCTCTTCCAACTATGGTTGATGCAGATATATGGGGACTTCAGCATAGAAATTATTTTACCTTCCACAGATGATTCAACCAACTTGTCATGGGGTAATGAAAAAATGTGGGTGGAATACTATCCATATGGGATGTTGAGGAAAATTCTTCTATGAGTGAATAAACTAATTTCTTCTCCAAGTTCCTTGAACATCATGATTCAGTCACTAGTTCCCAAGGAAGAAAGTTATACATCCAAATGTTCTAAGAATTCAGGGGTATTTTTGCCTTCAAGATCCCCTTGATATAGGTGTAGTTCAGACCCAACATTTTTGGTTGAAACTATTGGCTACCCCACTAAAATTGGTCCCAGTGGAACAGTGTCAGGCACATCATAGATAGATGCTAGATATACTAGATCAATCCATAAAATTAAACAGGAGTAAATGATGAAGGAATTTACCATAACTGTGTTACAATTTGGATCAAGATCATCGACAGAGAATTTAATCCCATATTATATACCAGTAGTATTGGGTAAATAGGGTTTAGATCCCAATGCTTCCATCGAACATCAAGTCATGTGAAAGTGGGATTGGGGCCATGTTTACAATATCATCATGGAGACTCCCTTAGAAAATATTATTAATAAATTAGAAAACCTTCATCAACTCTTCCTTGAATTAGGTGTAGGTGGGTTTGATTAACAACATTTTCATGTCCTTATCCACCATGTTCTCATTTTTTGAGAGGATTTAGATTCTCATAAATGTGGTCTTATCCGATTTAATCTTTATAAAAATCATTTAGAAGATTTGAAGGATGCTTCTACTCAGCTACATCATTTAGTTTCTGAGGAAGCACAACTTCATGGTTGGATCACTATAAAAACAATAAAATTTTGATAATATGATACTTGTGTGTTAGAGTGAAAGCAAAACCGTCATAAAAAATATAGGGCTAGAAGATATCAGACAAAAAGGTTGAGGCCAAGATTACTTTATTTGTAAAATGCATCCATTAGATAAAAATGAATTCGGGTAGAGTGATAATCTTTATCAGTCCCTCAATACCTCATGTTAGGAGTTAGTAGATTTGTTGAGCAAAACTGGTCAATGTTCATCATAGTTATTTCATTTGTTTCACATTAGTCTATAATATTAAGAAGAGACCCCTGGGTGTAGACATTCCTCTTCCCAATTTTTTTCCAATTAATGGAATCCTGGTCATTCTCAATTTTTTTATCTTCATCATGTCTCCTCATATCAACTTGTTGTGTTTCAAAAGAGTGAAGTCAATATATACTGATTTATTCCACTATCAGTTAACAAAAATGGATGTAATTATGACCATTTTGACTGATGTACTTCACTTCTTTTTCTTTTTTCATGGCTCATAGATGGGTATAGGTATAATGACCATCATTATAACACCAATGTTCGATTTCCTGAAAGAATGAATGTTATTTAATTAAACTTTTTGAATATATGAATTGAAATCTCATGAACATATATTTTTTTGTGCCATAATTTTTTCCTAGGTTGAGGGACCTAATGAGCATAGTTTGACTATTGATAGGGTCACATGATGGGTCCTAAAAAATTTAGGTATCTTTTGTTACCAACCTAAAATTTTCTTAAGTATGATGTGAAGTTGACTCAGCAAGTATGAATCAAATTTTACTAATGTCTCCATTTGTTGGTTTCTAACCTGATGAGTTTTATGTCTCCTTCCATTGCTGGTTTAAGGTCTTTCTAGTCAGACCAGTACAACTGATATTTTAGGTCAAAAAAATTTTATCATGAATTATTAGGACAAAGATTCCTAGTCAATAATACTCTGACATATTCTGGATGTAGGGAGGGTAATCGTAAACCATAGTCTTGAGGCTCTCAAATTTGGAAAGGATAACATGGGGTAGGTATGCAAGGAATGTCTATAGACCATATTCAAAAGGCGAGATTCATTAAAATATTTTCGAGGTGTATGGAAATGAAATAATTATCTATGAAGAATGAATATTCCTCTGGTTTATGGTCCACATTTAGGGTACACATTATGCAAATACACATCTTAGAATATTATGTATAGTCAGAACAAAGGTTTCCTTTAGAGATTCATGTTATCACCACCAATAGACAAGGAGTGTTCACGACAATTCGAGTTTTCCCAAGATAATGGAGTGTGGGTTATGAAATAGGGGATACATCCAAGAAGCATGATGGAAAAAATCTTGGCTATCACTGGAGACAGGTGCAATATTTCTATACAGACATGATTTGAATGAAGGGAAGAAAATTTCTACAATCATGAGTTTGAAAGTGAGGGGAACCCATGATGGGATTCCTTACATGGATTTGTACATATATTTTTTTAGGCAAGTGGTCCGGGAATAAATAATTTTGAAATCACTACACATCTTATTGAGATGAGAATAAATCCATACATAGTTATGGAGCCAAGATATGGTGCGAGGATACAACACACAGTTTTACATTATACGATATGAATGCGTACCATGATGTTTAACTTCACATGGAAATGACATTTCTCTTCATTTTATCATCATGCAATAATGATGTTTTGTGTTTAATAAAACACTATTAAATTGAATATTTTATTGATAATAAATGATATAATTTCCTCACATTATGTTAAATATGTTCAATTAGAATGTATTTGGGATTAGATCATTCATTTGAATATTTGATGAAAATTCCAGTTTTACCCTTTCAAAATCACTGTAGTATTTCAATCATAAATATTTTTATTTGAATTATTTGAACTTAATATTTTGTAACTATGTTCCTTAATTCATGGGATAAAACTTTTATTCCGGACACTTGATAAAAAGAATGAATTTGGATGGAGTAATTGGGCCATAAAGTCAAAGGTGGGTTGGACACGCCAGAATGGAGAAGCTTCTGGATTTCGGCCATAACACCTTCATCTGGGCCTGGATTGAGCCCAAAATTTTAGAGGAGATATAGGACCCATATCCTCACATATGATCCTACTGGAAGTCCGGCCAATTCACGCGTTTTGGTGGTCAAATGGGCAGTGAAAGTTGGAATAACATATTTGACCGATATTCCCCATTCACACTTTGAACCTAGCTTCCCCACCACTCTATAAATTGGTGTTTTTCTCATTTGGTGGGGTTGGGACGTGAATTAGGAGATTGGAGGTAGAAGAGAATTGGTTTCACCAAAATTATCCAACCATTGTAAGAAGGGTATCTCTTGAAGAAAGGATCCCCTCATCGAAGCCTCCTTCTCTTCTTCATGTTGTAATATTTTCATTTGTGTTTTAAACTTATTTGTTCTTCTTTTATTTCTTATATTTTCTTTTGTTTTGTTTAAATTTCTTCTCTTAATCTTCCTATTGGGTCTGGAATTCTTGAGTAGACGTTTTATTGGGTTATACCCATTATAAACCATTGTACATGTAAAATGCTTCTACGATGATTACGCCACCCATGGGAGAGTAGTCTTTTAGTAATCGATCTATCTATTAACTTATAAATTCATTTATTTTGAATCAATGATATACTGTAATTCACATAATATGATCAATTAATTGAGTTTTTAATTTAATTTAAACTAATCAAGCAATTGAATAATTAGCACAAAAACACGCGAGGACGAGATTTTGTGTAAATTGTGAGTGTACGAACTTAATCGGTTATACAAAACCATACGAGATAAATTTGTAGTGCTCAAATATAATCCATAAAATCAATTAATTATAATTTACAGAGGGGAAATGTGCCTTAATTTATCACTTACCATAACCTAATCTTATAACATCAACGAAAGCAGGGTGTCACAATTGCATGTTCCAAAGTTAGCCTAGGGTTAAATTCACTTCATCTTTGTGGTAAGGTTATTTCTCGTAGGGTTCGGGATTTAAAAAATGAAGGGATCATAATTAATTTAATTTTAATTTTAATGATAATGATAAATAATTGATTGAAGATTTAGAGCTAGATCGATTACACCTTTTAAAAAAGATTTCTAAAAAAACATCTTCTTGTTGTGTCATTTTAATCGAAATTCATTTCAAAACTAAAAACAAAAAAAAATACAATCTTCTTCCAGAAAACTTCTTCTAGATTCATAAACTATAAAAAACCCCAATCCTTTAAAGTAGTGTTTTTATTCTAGTATATTTTATTTTTTATAATACCTTTAATAAGTTTTTAAATTCACTTCCTCCTTTGAGAGACGACCTTGGTCAGCTACTCTGCTGCACCTAAGTACCCCAAAATCACACTAATCATTTGAGGGTGCCCACAACATCGCTATTTCAAATTGGATCTATTTATGGGGAGGCAAGTAATTATTTCAACCAATTAGAGGTATTTATTTTATTTTACATTTTATTCTCTTCCTCTCTTCTTTCTTCTTTCTTTAACCAATCTGATTTTTCTTCTTCTTCTTTTATTTTCTTCTACTTCTTTTTGGACCATCAACTCAAAACTTATAATTTTTATTTTAGTATGGTCCACTTTCCTTCTTTTCATCTTTCATTGATTTATGACATGAACTAATCCCAAATATCTTTTAGATCTTGACCCTGAGATTGAACGTAGCCTTAGGGATCGAATCATACATTCTCAGTCTACAAGAAGTTTCAACATTCAACCAGTTGGAGGATTACTCCAATATCAGAACATTGAAATTGGAAGAAATTAAAATTCAACCATAAAACAAGAACCAATGGCTGAAAATAATGTAAATGAACTTAATAGAACCATTCGAGAATTGGCTGCACCTGATATTAATTATCATCCAAATTGTATTACATACCCAAATCTCAAATCAGACTTTGAACTAAAATCTGGGTTAATTCACTTACTTCCAAAGTTTCATGGCCTCTCTGGTGAGGATCCCAATAAACATTTGAAATAATTTAATGTGGTTTGGTCAACCTTGAAACCAAGAAATGTATCTGAAGACCAAATCAAATTAAGAGCATTCCCATTCTCACTTGATGGAGCTGCGAAAGATTGGATGTATTATTTACAACCTAAAGATGTTACTTGTTGGAACGATTTAAAACGTCTTTTCTTATAGAGTTTTTTTACAGCATCATGGACCACTTCCATTCGTAAAGAGATATTTGGGATCAAGCAAGCACAAGGGGAATTAATGTATGAGTACTAGGAGCGATTCAAGAAGTTGTGTGCAAGATGCCCGCATCACCAAATCATTGAGAAACTCCTCATCCAATACTTCTATGAAGGACTCACACCTATGGAGAGAAGCATGGTGGATTCCGTGGCTGGAGGAGCATTGGTGGATAAGACACCAGTAGCTACACATGCGTTGATCAACAAGATGGCCCAAAATTCCCAACAATTTGGCGATAGAGGTGCACCACATGTCAGGGGAGTACATCAGGTAAGTCCTTCTTCTCTTGAAAGTCATTTGATTGATACCAAGTTGGAAGAATTGACCAATATAGTGAGGTAGATTTCTTTGGCTCTAAAGACATCCCAACCCACTCCTTCAAGGCCTTGTGGTATTTTCAATGAGACAAGCCACCCAACTAACTGTTGCCCACAACTCCAAGAAATAGAAGATTGTGCAGCAGTGTTCCCTGGGAGACCATATCAGCAACAACAACAACAACCATATCCCCAAAATAAGTTTGATCCAACATATAAACAAGAGTGGAAGGATCAATCGGACATGAGGTATGGCTCTGGACAACAAAAAAGGCCACCCTTTCAACAAAACTTCCAGCAGCCTCCACCTTACCAGTGGGGTTTCCAACAACCCCAAAAGAGATTTGAAGCCCAAGCATCAGCAAACCAGCAACAAGGGAATCCCCCACCAAAGGTAGATTCTAAAACTGATGATCTTTTGAAGAAAATTTTTCTTAATCAAAAGAATGATCTGAAGAGTCAATGTTCAGAGTCGAGAGAGTTGAAGACTCAAATGAGCCAGATTTCCACCGCACTCCATGAACTTGTAAGTAAGAATTCCGAAAATAGACCTTCCCAACCCACTCCAAATCCAAAGGGGAATGTTAGTTCCATCAAATTGTGAAGTGGGAAGCAAACAACTGATGCTTCTCCACCTATAATTCAACCTAGATTCACCTCAACTCCAAAAAATCCCAATTCTACATCAACTGACGAGAAACACAAGGAGAAAGATAAAGGCAAGAAAAAAATTAATGATGTTCTTCCTAACCCCCTTCCTTTTCCAAACAGGGTTGTTCAAACCAAGAAGATGGCTGAAGAAGCAATGAAAAAGGAGGTTTTGGACACATTCAAGCCTGTGGAGATCAACATTCCTCTACTTGAAGCCATTAAACAAATTCCAAGGTATGCGAAATTATTGAAATAACTTTGTACCAATCGAAGAGGGCTCAAGGGAAATGATAGGATCAACCTTGGAAGGAATGTCTCAGAAATTATTACACCAACTCTAGCAATGCCAACAAAGTGCAAGGATCCCGAGACATTCACCATCCCATGTACCATAGGGAAGTCTCACTTCTCTGATGCTCTTTGTGATTTAGGAGCTTCAATAAATGTGAAGCCTCACTTTGTATTCTCTTATTTACAGGTTGGTGAGTTGAAGCCGATGAGAGTAGTGGGGCAATTAGAAAATAGAGCTACGACATATCTAGTGGGAGTCCTTAAGGATGTACTTGTCCAGGTAAGATACATGATCTTTCCAGCAGATTTCTACGTGCTTAACATGAAGGATGATCAGGTAAGTTCTCATGCCCCCATTATCTTAGGTAGAACCTTCCTCAAAACTACAAAAACTATCATAAATGTCAATGAGGGTACACTTTCCATGGAATTTGGGGATGAAGTTGTGATATTTAATGTTATGGATTCCATGAAGTACCCCTTAGAGGATCATTCTGCATTTGTTATCTCCCATTTTGAACCACCAAGTAAAAACCACATGGAATTTTATTTTCCTATTCTTAGTGAGATTATGAGTATTGGTTCTGATTTAATGTCTAAGAGTACTTCCACACCTGTTTCTAAGGAACAAGACTCTCTAAGATTTGATTTTGAAATGGAGTCATATTCTGATTTTGATCATGTGAACCCTGATTATGACATGGATGTAGAGTATACTGATGGTTTTGATGCTTTATTCTCTGATTTTGATGATGTATATTCTGATACTGATGCTCTTTGTGCACATATTACAATTCCTTCTATGTCTCCATCCATACACCCCCCCTACACTGGAACTCAAGCCATTTCCACCAAATCTAAAATACTCATACTTGTTGAGTGGTGAGAAATTACCTGTTGTCATTGCTAAAAATATCCCTTTTGAAAATGAAGAAAAGATTTTGAATCTTTTGAGGGAGAACATCAGGGAAATCAGGTGGACCTTGGCTGACATATTAGGTATTAGACCCTCCATTTTCATGCATAGGATTCTTTTGGAGGATGGGGCTAAACTGGTGAGGCAACCACAAAGGAGACTCAATCTAACCCTTCTAGAGGCTGTTAAAAAAGAGGTTAAAAAATTGCTCGAGGTAGGTATAATTTACCCTATTTCTGACTCATAATGGGTTAGCCCTGTCCAGGTTGTACCAAAGAAAACTGGTTTCACTGTTATAAAAAATGAAAATGATGAGTTAATTACTATTAGATTACCAAATAGTTGGCAAGTGTGTATTGATTATAGGAAACTAAATTAATCCACTTGTAAGGACCATTTCCCACTTCCATTCATTGACCAGATTCTTGAGAGACTTGAAGGTAGGACACATTATTGCTTCTTGAATGGTTTATTTGGCTATTTTCAGGTTCCCATTGCAGTAGAGGACCAGGAGAAGACGAAATTCACCTGCCCATTTAGTACCTTTGCTTACTGAAGGATGCCATTTGGACTTTTCAATGTCCCAGGTACCTTCTAGAGATGCATGGTGAGTATTTTCTCAGATTTCATTGAGACCTGCATGGAGGTATTTATGGATGATTTTACAGTTTATGGATCCTCATTTGATGAATGTCTCTCTAGTTTGGGTGATGTGTTGCATCGTTGTATTGAGAAGAATCTGGTCTTAAATTTTAAAAAATGTCATTTCATGGTCGAAAAGGGAATTTTATTAAGGTCATATAGTCTCACAACATGGAATTGAAGTTGATAAATATAAGGTAGACATTATTTCATCCCTTCCATATCCTACATGTGTGCGTGATGTTTGATCATTCCTTGGACATGCTGGATTTTATAGATGCTTCATCAGAGATTTTAGTAAGATCGCTCTACCCTTATCTCTATTGCTTCAAAAAGATATTGACTTCAATTTTGATGATTAATGAAGGGTATCATTTGATGAGCTAATGAAGTGTCTGACCACTCCACCGATCATACAGCCCCCACAGTGGGACCTTCCATTTGAGCTTATGTGTGATGCGTCCAACTTCGCGGTTGGAGCTGTCTTATCTCAGAAGGTAGAGGGACGTTCACATGTGATTTCGTATGCATCGATGATGTTGGATTCTGCCCAATCAAATTACACAACCATAGAAAAGGAGTTTATTGTTGTCATATTTTCTTTAGATAAATTCCGTTCATATTTATTGAGCTCTAAAGTAGTTGTTTTTTCTGACCATGCAGCTCTGAGGTACCTCTTGAAGAAGCCAGATGCAAAGCCCAGGCGGATCCGATGGATGCTCCTTCTTCAAGAATTTGATATTGAGATAAAGGACAAAAAAGGTTCAGAAAACTTGGTGGAAGACCACATGAGTAGGCTTACTCACACACTAGAGGATTACACCTTGGACCAGGTACCACTTCGAGACACTTTCCCCGATGAAAATCTTTATACCATCTCAGGTACACATCCTTGGTATGATAATTTAGTTAATTACATTGTTTCTTCTGAAATCCTAGTAAATTTGAAGGAGCATCAAGTCCAAAAATTAAAAAGTGAGTCTAGGTTTTATGTTTGGGATGATCCTTACCTCGGGCGCATGTGTAGTGACCAAGTCATTAGGAGGTGTGTTCCCGATCATGCGTTTGAGTCTGTTTTTCATTTTAGTCATACACTTGCTTGTGGTTGACACTTTGGACCCTAACGGACAGCTAGGGAAGTTTTGGACTCTGGATTATATTGGACTAGCTTATTCCATGATGCCCATGTGTTTTGTAAGTCATGATCTCATTGCCAACACACTGGGAACATTTTTAGGAGACATGAGATTCCCCAACAACCCATACTATTCTGTGAGATTTTTGATGTATGGGGCATTGATTTTATAGGTCCTTTTTTTAGTTCATTTGGATTTTTGTATATTTTGGTTGCTGTTGATTATGTGAGTAAATAGGTGGAGGCCAAGGCCACCAGGACTGAAAATTCTCATGTTGTAGTGGATTTTGTCAAGGCTCAAATTTTCTGCAGGTTTGGAGTACTAAAGGCCATCATCAGTGACCAAGGGAAACACTTTTTCAATAGGAATTTTGCTTCCCTCCTTTGAAAGTATGGGGTGACACACAAAACATCAACACCACACCACCCCCAAATAAATGGCCAGGCTGAGGTTTCAAATCATGAGTTGAAACAAATATTGGAGAAAACCGTGCAACCAAATAGGAAGGATTAGAGCAAGTGCTTGGATGATGCATTGTGGGCTTATAAGACAGCATACAAGACACCCATTGGTATGTCCCCATTTCAGATTGTTTTTGGGAAAGCGTGTCATCTCCTCATGGAAGTTGAGCATCAGGATTATTGGGCTATAAAGAAATGCAACATGGATTTGACCCAAACTGGGATCCAAAGGAAGCTGCAAATTCAAGAGCTTGAGGAGATTAGATTGTCTTCATATGAGAACTAAAGGCTCTACAAGTAAAGTTCAAAAGTATCTCATGATAGAATGATCCAACAAAGGGAGTTTCATGTTGGAGAGAAAGTCCTTTTCCATAGTTCACGACTGAAGCTGATGCCTGGTAAGTTTCTTTCCATATGGTTAGGTCCTTATATTGTATCTAATGTTTTTCCTTATGGTGTAGTGGAGATCACAGAAGAGGACATTGGAAGAATCTTTACAGTAAATGGGCAATGTTTTAAGAGATATATTGAGGGACTTCCTGCTAATGCAATGGATTTTATCACACTGCATGACCCCATCATCACTTGAGCACATCAGGCTGTTCCTAACCCTTTCACTTTTATATTATTTGTACTATTTAAAAATTCTACATTTCATGTGCATATATCATCTCATGGGTTCACATTGAGGAAAATAAAATATTTTAAGTGTGGGGGAGGGAACCTTTTAGTTTAGTAATTTCAATTGTTTTCCTGTTTCAAAAAAAAAACAAAAAAAAATTGCTTGTTTTTCAAATTTTGTGTGTTTATTTTTTAATTTTCTCTGTGTTTTTAAAAATGTTCAGCTGAAATGATTCTCATCACAATTTTTAAATGCATATCAATGAGTGAAACAATTTATCCCTTGAAACTAAGCTTAAATGAATGCTGAAATGACTTTGTTTCAAGTTCAAATATTTAGTAATTTCATGAAAAGTACACTAAATTTTGAATCTCATGCCACATCTCACTATCTTTATATTTGAAATCACATTTCTATGAGGATTCTGAACCATTATCTTCATATTCTTTACATTCACCTCACTTCTTGAGAGAACCAAACCATGCTTGATTTAACCAGAATTTGATCTATTCCAATCAAAACTTGAGGGTTTGAGGTACTTATGTTTAAATGATTGAGGCATTTGTTTGGTATTAAATCCCCTATTTCAAAGAATCCTTTTTTTATAATGGCCTACCCTGAACATTTAATCCTTTTAGCCCTTAGAATACATGAACAACCTGTTAGGTTAGCCATATTACAAGCCAATTTTCCCTATCCAACCAACTCTTGAAGTGAAATTGCATAATCTAGTTGAGATTAAGTGTGGGGGAATCTATCTTGTGTTGTGCTACCACATTCTGTAATAATTTGGGTGGAAAATTAAATTCTAAAGAGATGTGTTTGCTACTGAAGAAAGTAATAATATTGAAAGCTATTCCTTTTCTGGAGCTTTCATGACAATTGAAGCTGTGCCTTTTCTGGATCTTCTAATTGAGGTGGAAAGCTGTGCCTATCTGGAGCTTTCAAGAAAATCATGTTTTAGAAGATTGACATTTTTGATGCTGAAATGATGAATGGTGTAAAATTTTCATGAATTTTCATGATGATGGATCTGAATTGATACTATGGGGATTGAGGAGAAGACCATATTTAAGTGAAAATTAGATTAATGCAATTTTGTTTCAAAAAGAGTCAAGCCCTCCTCATTCATCCTCAGAATTTTTCACATATAAATCCTACCAACTGAAAGCCACAGAACAACCCTAAAAAGTCCTCATGATAAATATACGTGCTTGACTCAAATCAGGTGGCGATGTAGGAATTTATCAAGCCTATGGTGACCCTTGTATGAGTTTGGATGAGAAAGACATTGCAAAAAAATTGATATTTGTGTGATAAGAGAAAATTCAAGCGAGGTAAGTGTTTTGTACATGGGAGGATAAATGAAGTGGAAATATATTGAATGATATAAATGGAGAACTTGAAATAATGGTTTTTTATGAGACATTATATATTTTGTTTCTTAGTTTGTAATTATTTGATCTCAAGGATATGTGTTTTAAAATTTGTTTTGATTTGATATTGATGTTTACTTGATATGAGGTTTTGCTCAGGAGTGAAAAAGGGTAAGTTTGGGGGAGTTGATAAAACACTATTCTATTGAATATTTTATTAATAATAAATGATATAATTTCCTCACATTGTGTTAAATATGTTCAATTAGAATGTGTTTGGGATTAGATCATTCATTTGAATATTTGTTGAAAATTGCAGTTTTACCCTTTCAAAATCACTGTAGTATTTAAATCATAAATATTTTAATTTATATTATTTAAACTTTATATTTTTTAACTCTGTTACTTAATTCATGGGATACAACTTTTATTCAGGACATTTGATAAAAAGAATGCATTTTGATGGAGTAATTGGGCCATAAAGTCAAAGGTGATTTGGATACGCCAGAATGGAGAAGCTTCTGTATTTCAGCCATAAAACCTTCATATGGGATTGGATTGAGCCCAAAATTTTAGACGCGATATAGGACCCATATCTGAACTATGATCCTTATGGAAGGCCGTCCAATTCACGCGTTTTGGTGGTCAAATGGGCGGTTCAATTTGGCATAACATATTTGGCCGATATTTCCCATTCACACTTGAAACCACTTTGAACCTAGCATCCCCACCACTCTATAAATTGGTGTTTTTATAATTTGGTGGTGGTTGGGACGTGAATTAGGAAATTGGAGTCAGAAGAGAGTTGGTTTCACCCAAATTCTCCAACCATTTTAAGAGGGGTCTCTCTTGAAGCATGGATCCCCTCATCGAAGCCTCCTTCTCTTCTTCATGTTGTAATATTTTCATTTGTGTTTTAAACTCCTTTGTTCTTCTGTTATTTCTTCTATTTTATTCTGTTTTGTTTAAATTTATTCTCTTAATATTCCTATTGGGTCTGGAATTCTTGAGTAGAAGCGTTATTGGGTTATACCCATTATAAACCTTTGCACATGCAAAACGCTTCTATGATGATTACGCCACCCATGGGAGAGTAGTGTTTTAGTAATCAATCTATCTATCACCTTATACATTCATTTATTTTGAATCAATAATATACTGTAATTCACGTAATATGATCAATTAATTGAGATTTCAATTTAATTGAAACTAAGCAAGCAATTGAACAATTAACACAAAAACATGCGAGGATGAGATTTTGTGTAAATTGTGAGAGAGCGAACTTAATCGGTTATACAAAACCATACGGGATCAATTTGTAGTGTTCAAATATAATCCCTAAACTCAATTAATTCTTATTTCCAGAGGGTAAATGTGCCTTAATTTATCACTGAACATAATATAATCTTATAACATCAATCAAAGTAGGGTGTTGCGATTGCATGTTACAAAGTTAGCCTAGGGTTAAATTCACTTCATCTTTGTGGTAATGTTATTTCTCATAGGGTTCGGGATTTAAAAAATTAAGGGATCATAATTAAGTGAATGTTAATGTTAATTATAATGATAAATAATTGATTGAAGATGTATAGATAGATCGATTACGCCTTTTAAAATAGATTTCTAAAAAAAAATCTTCTTGTTGTGTCATTTTAATCGAAATTCATTTCAAAACTAAAAAATATATACAATCTTCTTCCAGAAAACTTATTCTAGATTCATAAACTATAACAAAACCCAATCCTTTAAATTATTGTTTTTATTCTATTCTATTTTTTAGAATACCTTTAATAAGTTGTTAAATTCACTTTCTCCTTTGAGAGACGACCTTGGTCAGCCACTCTGCTGCACCTAAGTACCCCAAAATCACACTAATCATTTGAGGGTGCCCACTACAGCACTCTTTCAGTGTTTCTTTTATGGTATTTCATAAAGAAACATCCATTTCAATATGATTAAGACAAAAAATCTCTCACATTATATATGTATGAAGGGGAAGGTTATAATTCGTGGCCTTGGGGTCTAGAGATCTGAGGGAGTGGGATGGGAAAGGCATGCAGGGATGTTTGTGGACCATATTTTAAAAGAGGTTCCCATTAAAATGTAGTTATATTATAAAAAAATAAGAGGATTTAATCTTGAGAATTAATATTCCTCTGGTTTATGGGCCACATTTAGAGCACACATTATGCAGAGTAGGATCTATGCATATTATACATAGTCAAAACAAAGGTTTCCTCATAGTTGAACACTCTTATTACAGATTTCCGAAGGATAGATTATGTTGATCCAAATTTCTAAAGGTATGTGTTATATTCAATTAATGTAATTTCCATGAGTATAAATGAAAAATTTAGGTCGTAATTGACTACGAATGAGTAGAGTGTTCCTTACATGGTTTGGATATGTATTGAGCAGAGGGAACATTTGAGACTGGACTTAGGATTTGTGATCCAGGTATCACTACATATCTTGAGGTGACAGGAATCAATCCATATGTAATTCTAGGATATAAATCTCCCTAAATAGGTCTGATATATACAAAAGTGGGCGAAATTTGTATACAGTTCCTAGACCCAGGATTTGAGATTCGTATATCACTGCATATATCATGCTTATAGAAATAAATCCATACATAGATTCCCCAAACTGATCAAGATCTTTTGCAGGGTGGGGAATTTTTATCTTATTGTGGCTAGACTATGATATAGGACTTAGGAATCAATACATATCCCATTAATATGAGAATCAAGCCACATATAGTTATTAAATGGAGGTGTGGTGGGGACCCAATACCAAGGATAGTAGTCCTCTTAGTCAAGGGACATAGAAATGTGCAGTTTTATTTCATTTAAGAGACGTCAACCATGTAATTTTAATGTCATGTGGTAAAGAAGTTTTATGTGCATTTTAAGGTATTGTATCCAGAACCATTCTAACCCTAACATGAACTGATGCATATTAATCATGTGGGGTATCCATTATAATAATTATCAAGCCCATGTGATCTATTATCAATGTAAGAAACAAGTAGTGAAAAAGGTTTCTTTCACCACATAGAAGTGATTATAATAATGGATAGGGGAATTTTTATCTTATTATAAATGTTCTAGGATATAGGATTCATGTGTCATAATTCATCCCATTAGGATGAGAATCAATCCACACATAGTTCTGGGAATATATTAACATCAAATGAGAGGGACACTAACCATGGAATTTAATGTCATGTGTAAGGAAAAAAGTTACATGATGTGAAAAATAAGGTAAAAATCCACATAAACACTATCTAGGAATTCAGAAAAACATATTATGAGAGTTATCCTGTGTTTTTGAAATGAAGATTCATGATCTGGCTTCCTAAGGAATCCTATTCTTGGTATATAGGGTAAGACTACATTTTAATGTCATGCGCTGATGATTTTATCATATAGTTTGATGTGTTATGACTATAATGATATAGGTTGTTCACTCTAGGGTCATGAAATTTAGGGTCGTGAAACAAAGGCCTCTCTAGTAATTTTAGCATCATATAGTAGGATCACAGTGCCTTGAAGTTTTTTGGGTCAGAAAACTAGGACCACTATTTCTATTGTTTATGGTCATAATTATTTGACTATTATAAGGGTTTGAATATGTTCTCACTAGAAAACAAGAGACAATAATGACATGAATAGATGCCTCAGGGGACAAATGTTGGTGAAAAAAATCTTGTAAATGGGTGTATTTGGGGCTGGGCCTAAGACAAAGGCCTTATGAATCTCTATGTATCTCATTAAATAAAGAATCAAGAAATATATATTTATAAGGATATATAGGTTGGTGGTATTTAGGGAGACTAAAATTGAGATTAGGCACCCCTTAGGCAAGGAACAAATAATTACACAATTTTACATTGTGCAATAGGGATGTGAACTATACAGTTTTATATCATGTAGTGATGATATTGTCATATAGTTTAATGTCTTGTGATAAGGATTTTTGTCAAAAAATTTAAGGCTGTGTGAATAGGACCGTGGTCATTAATTTTATGTTCATGTTACTAGGACCATAGTGGTTTTCATTTAAAGTTCTTACGAATATGATCATGGTGGCTTTCATTTTAAGGTCTTATAAATAGGAACATGTTATTAATCACACGAAGTATTTCTTGAAAAACCTTGCATTGGTAGGGGGTATAGTTCATCCCATTTACATCGTGATTAATTACCATGATACATTGGGATAGACCATATATATGATGTATGGTCCTTTCCACTTTGGTTCATGATTTAGAGGCATCTTCCCAGGTATCATCGAGGACCTGACGACCAAAACCAACTCCCCCTATTAAAATTAGTGAAGGTGAACCTTTTTTTGGAAAGCTTTAGATTTTTGGTTTTGGTGAACCCCTAAATGATAAAAGGTACAAAGTATTTTCGCTTCCAGACAATATAATTCATCCAAATTCTTATAGAACTACTATTATGTGGAAAAATGATCACATATGATAGTATGGAGTAAAGGTAACTAGACTTCTATGGGAAAAACTACTTCTTTCCTGTATACCAATGAATACAGGGACACTTGTGTAGCGGTATAAGTTGTGGTATGGTATGATGAAAAGGAATGTATAAGTTTGTCAGTATAGGATATCTTGTACTTTTACACAATTTTATAAAGTATATTTGATAAGTTTTTGTTGAAATCCTATATCTACCCATTTTCCAATGCATAATAATGGGGTGAATGGTTGGAATCAATGTTATATTTTTGGTACAGTCACTTCAATTCAAAAGAACAGAAGTTGGTACTATTGTCTGTTAGTATTTTTTGAGGAACAAAAAATTTGGTGATGATGTTTGACTTCCCAAAATTTATGAAACTCTTAGTCGAAACTTACTTAAGACGTACTGACTCATCCCATTTGAAGAAGAAGTTGGAAGAGGTTAGAATGTATTTGAATTATTTATCTATATATGGAGGGTATATTCCTATAACATACAATCCCTATATAGATAATGACCATTAGTATTTTGATTTGTATAGAAAAATAGGGTTTGATGGATGAAGTTGGCATGCACTTGTCAGAAATGATTTTTTTTGATTAATTGTGTGAAATACTACATTATCGAAGGCTAAAAATATCCAAGCCTCTTAATTTGGTGAGAAATATTGGTTCCTGATTGGTGGGAAACACAAGTTCCTATTTTAACTTCCTTAATGGTGGAAGTTTTATCCCCTATTTCAATGAATATGAGGAGAAATCCATCAAATCTTCACGTATAAAGAACCTTCTGATGACCCATATTGTCATAGATAGTGAAATTGATTTCCCATCATCAAATATTCTCTTTTACAGCTTTGTCTAATAGAAGGGTCCCATTTTAGAGGTATTCTAGGATATATTTCATCCAACCATTTATATAATTATATGGTTTAGGGATATAATTGAACTCATTGATCTCTTCCATGTCACTTTGAACACATGCTGATTCCATTACATGATGTGCAATGTTGATGGCTACTTCATCTTTATCTGGATCAACCAAATAGGTAGCCACATTTTACAAAGTGTCTACCTGAGTGTTTTATGAATTTGTGATGTGAGTTAGTGTTGGTTAGGAGGGTAATTATACCATTAACCCTTGAACATAATTAAGTATGGGGGTCAAATCTTATTTTTTAATAGCATAATCACTGCTGATATGCTTAATTACCAACTCAGAGTCAACTTTTATTCTCATGTGAGTTACTAGTATTTTAAAAGACAATTAAAAGCCTCTAATGAGGGATTGGTATTTGGACTCATTGTCTATAAATCCTTATGATATCAGGAAGGAGTATGGTAGAACTACCTTTGTTTGAGAAATGATAATGACTCATAAACTAAATTTTTTGAGCTTGGGGTTTTATATCCTCTTTTTGGTTGGGATTCTGGATTCAAAGCCAAAGTACATTTCCCACATTTGGGTAGTATTTTTTTTAAGGAAACATTTTTTTTGAGTCTTGATCAGAGAAGATATTGTCATCTAGTAGTTTGGTACTCACCGACACTTCTTCCGTAGAGGGAAGTTTTTCCATGAAATTTGATAGTACTAGCTCTTTTATCACCTTTTGTGTTATGAACTGGATGTTGAACTATTATATAATGACCCACTAATGCACCAAGAATCCAATAAAAATGGGATAAATAAGGATATATTTGAGTTTTTCATTTAGAGATATCAAATGGATCTCATGGTGCTACAGATAGTGCATTAATTTATAAATAATAAAAATTAGCACCAAAAGTTATTATCAATATCTAAATATCAAGTCTCAGTGTTGGCAGTGGTAAGAATGAGATAATTAATGATGTTTTCACAAATAGAATCATTTTTATATGTGAGGAATGCACCCAAAAACTATTCTAGAGTTGTTACATATAGGATGAGTATATTTCCTTCATCTAGAAGAATCAATATTGGTGGGATTAGGAGATATTACTTGAGTATATCAAATGATTCTTTATAGTCATCAATCCACTGAAATGAGATACCTTTCTTCATCAAACCGGTGAAGGGAAAACAAATGACTACGATGTTTTCTATGGAGCATCGAATGTACGCAAGGTTTACCTATAGTCCTCTAAACTCTTTGAGGTTTTGAGTGGGTGAGGTAACTTAGATTAGCTTATTTATTAAGGTAAAAATTAAATTCCATGATGGAATGTTAAAAAGATGATAAATTTTTCTAATGTAATACCAAAATTAAATTTCTGGGGGCTCATTTTCAGATTTTGTTGTCACAGTTTATCCAAAAAAGTTTCCAAATTGGAAAGTTGATTAGAACATTACCATGATTTTACCACCAAATCATCAATAGAACACTCGAATAATTTTCTGATGATGGTTTTGATGATATTATGTATGGAACATTAATATGTATTTCCAGCATTATTTAAACCAAAGGGAATCACTCAGCAGTAGAATACACCTTGGGGTGCCCTAAAGGAAATGGATTCTTCATATTCTCTATCCATTTAGATATGATTGTATGCTAAATAGATATCCATGAAATAGAGGTAATGATATCCAATCACTACATCAATAATAAGTTATGTAATCAGAAACAAAAATTTATCCTTCAAACTGTGCCGATTGAGGCCTTTAAATTGATGAAAACCTTGGTCCACCAATTATTTTTCATGATGGGGATAATATTGGTGAGTCATTTTGGGTGCTAGAATTTCCCAATAAAGTTGGATTTGAAAATATTGTCAATTTTGGATTTGAACTTGGTGAAATTAGTAAAATGTGTCATTCTAGCCACCTGGTTGTAGCCATGATGGGTTTTTGGAAGATCTAAGTGATGGGCAGGCAATTAGGATCAAGGCCTAAAATTTATTTGTAATTCCAATAAACCATGTCTCAATTATTATTTAGAAAATAGGTGTAAATGTCCTACTCATCTTGGGGCATAGATGTACTAATCAATATCGGTAGTGGGTCCTTCCCTGTATCCAAATTTATCTATCAAAGTTCATTAAAAGTGGTGGAGTATCATTCCTTTAATATTGGAGGAGCGTCTCTCAGACCATCTTCTTCCACCCATTCTTCTTTCTCTTACTCCTCTTCCTATCTGTCCATTTTAGGATGGATGAGAGACAAAGGGGAATTATCGAGGTTAGGGAGGAGGTCAGTGTTTTTAGAGCCATCTTCCAATGTTGATATAATTACTTCCTCATATTTTCCTGATGAAGAGAAAACCTACCAAAGTTTTAGGGATGAAGTTTAGGAATTTTAATTTGAGTTATTTCCACCAATGGGTAAATCAAATACCTTTTTAGTGCCCTTGGATTCAATTGATGTAGCAGATATCCTGATAGCCGATGATAATTTCTCTAAATTTAAGATTATGTATTCGACCTGACTAATGGGATGTACATATTCATCACTAAGGTCTTTTAATGGATTAGATAAGGTCAGTTCTAAACCATTTTGGGTGTTAACCCAAGTGACACCATCATCTATGGGTTGTTTCCCCTATCTCTGTTAGAATACTACATCAATATATTGATAATCACAAGATTCAAATAAAGATTTAACAACATGTAACATCCCAACATGACCATTTCTATAGTATTTGAGGAATTGAAGATATGATGGATAGATAACCACATGTTGCTGAACTAAGGCCTTCTTAGAAAGTCATTTAAAACTATATCTTGTCTAATGACCAGGAACATAGAGTTGGAAACTAGATCTCCAAACTGATATCTATGCTTAATACAACCAAGGGGGTTTTGTTTTATTTTATGATACCCTTGAAGCAGTAGAGTGGAAGGGGGTAGATTATATTCAGTATATACCAATTGATAGAGTCTTATGATTAGAATGGTGTTGAATATTGAGTCATTGTTAATAAAATCCCAACAAATCTCAATGTTATCTAATCTTCCATATTATAAAAGGGCATGATATATCCCTACATGACAACATCTTTATCCTATTTCATGAAAGATATGACCCCATGAAATTCTTAAGATTTAATCTTTACACAGTATACATCAGTGATAGTAAATTAATCTTCAAACTCTTGAGGGCCCAACAGTGTCTCTACAAGTGATTCTTGTAGATTCTTTGATATATTGAGAGAATTCAGAATTGAAAATTTCACTCGAACCATGGATAACAACTTCATGATTTCATATTTTTTGGTCAAAATCCTATATATTCCTATGGGGATTTTATCCCTAGATGGAATGATAGGGACAAAAATATCTGGTCTAGATGAGTTGGATGGTTTTATAGATATTGAAGACTTATTTACTGCTATATTGGACCATTACATCCTTCCTACCTATCTAGGCTGATGATATTGCTGCACCCCTTATAGTCGATCTTCTAGAATGATTGGATTTGGAAGAATATCTGTGAATGTATGATCATTTTCCTTCTCTTCTTTTCCCCACTAAAGGGTTATTCTGTGAGTCTCAATAGCATAAATAACCCTAGAGGGGATTTATTCAGTGTATTGGTTCCAACCACAACTACATCTTCCCCTAATTCCCTAGCTTATGTGACCTCTACCCCAGGTTTACCAATGTAGCATAGGAAATTTGAGTTCGTAAGCCTCTTATTCATCAGAGAAAGGATCCATTCAGTGAATTAAATTAGTAAAGTTAAAAATTAATTCCTTGTCTAATGAGGATTCTGTATGGTGGAGAGATTCCCTCAATACCATTTGTTAGGACAGTTCCCCTTGTAATGTTTTCTGGGGAGGCATCATTTGTACCATTTAGTGGGGTGGCACCCATTTCCTTGGGGACGAAGGCACGAAGTTCAAGAGAGACAAGGATAAATTTTTCCCTGGCATAGGTTCAACTTCCTGTGTTTGTTTTCTACTCTTCCATCCATGTCATTTCTTATAAATCCAGCCTTCGGGGGGCAGTGTATGGCATCCCGCCTTTTTTATTACAAAACTTTTCATTACATTTTACAAACAAAGAATATTTTAAAGTTTACTGTCTAAAAAATAAGGTACATAAAACATGAAAAATATGAAAACATTCTTCTAATATACTTGAATGGATTCATAATAATTTCATCCTATGTTCAATTATTGCATCTCATAACCTTGAAGAGTAACTCCTAAAACTCAAATATTAGGACCTTGGGGGCTTGAGGACACCTTGGGAGGAATCCTTGGTAGGAATACTTGGGAATTAAAACTATTATAGATTCATGGAATATGAATTTTAAATGAAAGTAAATGAATAAATGGGTGGATATTTGTAACACCCCGAGCTTTCACGATACGCCTCTCTTTCAATAATGCAATAACTTTCATTTTACGCAAGTTCGACTTCTAACACACCGCGACTAATCAAAGTAGCCGTTATGAATAGTAATACCCACTTTTTAAAATTATAGAAATTTTATATTTCAAAATGGAATTAATTTTTGTATTCATAATATTGAAATTAACCTATGTTGATTTTTTTGTAATTTTCTGAGAACTTCCAAATTTTTATGAATAGTGAGAAATACTTAAAAACAACTTTTTTAATAAAAATAATTTATAGTGATAAATTATAATATTTAGTGGTTTTAAAGTATAATTAGAATATATTTTTACCATTTTATCCAATGGTGGTCTTTAGAATTAATTTAACATTGAAATTGGACATAAACAATTGCCAATCTTTTGATATAAATTATTTCTTAAAAATACGCTATTTGTTGTGACAGCGGGAATTAATTATAAAATTAATTAATGCAACTTATATGTTTGGAATATCATAAAATAGACATCATTTTTGAATTTGGAATATCAATTATAGCTTAGGGTGAAATTTTGGCCTTATTCTGAAAAACTTCAATTTTTGATGAATACTGAAACCACTAAGTGGTTGTTAAAAACTGATTTTTCGTTAAAATAAAATATTACCACTTCTGTGATTTGATTTTCAAAAATCCGACATACATGGTTGTCATTAAGAAGTAAAATGTGGTTCAATGAGATTAAAATAATTTTTTGGTGAATAGTAACTTTTAAGTTCTTAATCGCGATTAGAGGTAATTAGTGTAGTTTAAGGTAAAAATAATGTTTTAATAATATGAGATGAGCTTGACACTTGTCCTACTCCTATTGGATGAGTCATGGCCGACCAAGAAAACCCATGGGTCAACTTGGGGACCCCATGGAGCCACTTTGGTTGGAAAATGACGTTAATATATATTTATTTAATGTTAAAATTAAATTGACACAAACATGAGTTGTTTTACTAAAATAGTTTTTAAGTGGGGTTAAACAAGTCCAAATTTTGACTATAAATATTCATTAGAAAGATAAAAATATTTTATAAATCATAGTATTTTTTTTATAATTTTTATACATTAAATAAATTAAATTATTTATGACATCATTATGATGCATCAATGACCTCATTATTTAACGATTTTAATAAAATGAAAAGATAATGTACAATCCAAGGATTACACTTGTCAAAAACATATTGGATGAGTATATTTAGAACCCTTATCACCTTATCCACGAATTATATAAGTGTGAGACCTTTATAATCCGAAAAGCATTGTATAATAATGTAAAATTTCCTTACTTTCCAAGAGTACCCCTCCTCTCCACTTATAAAAGGCCCCCACCTCTACCACCTCATTCACACTTTCAAGCCATTTGGATCGGCCAAAATCTGCCCAAATACTCTCCCAACTTCTCTACCTTACTCCTAGAATCCTAACTTTGGGCATAATACTTCCCAAGGAAGCCTTTGGCTCAAATCAAAAAGAGTTACCCGATTTTGAGGTAATGTCTTCTCTAATGTTGTTTTGTTTTATTTTTCTTCTCCAACCCCCTAAACTCTTTTTATTAATTTCTTTTGTAACAAAACCAGTATCCTAAATATACTAGGATGTTGTTATAATAAGGATTCGAGATACACTTACACACACCTACATCTAATGGTTAAAGAACATACAGTTTCTGTGGATGGCGAATTTCTGCCTCACGAAACGATGGTTGTTCAACACTCATATAACACCTTCAAAGGTGGCCATTAAGATGTCAATATATTTATATATGATATATAATATGTTTATGTTTTACTTATGCTTCTGTATTTCTCATTTATGGCATACTTTATGATTTCCATTATGGGTAAACGCGATAATTTCATTTTAGGAAGTGCGGACTACCGCCCCCTCAAAGTGATTTGAATTGTTAATGCCATATGTGGGATGTATAAAGGATGGATTAAATGGTATTATACACTATATTATACTGGAATTATATTATAAATTTATATCATTATGATTTCATTCCATTAAATACGAAATAGAAATGAAAGTAGCGTTCATGCGTACGTACGGCTTACCGTCTCCATGAACGGTGCATTTCATTTCTTACCTCTAAATGTTACGTAATATTATAAATGAATGTATATACTGGATATATATGATATATATGACATCTAAATCATGAATATAATTCTAGAGATAATGGATATTCTACCACATAAAAAACTTGTAATTATAAGAAGTTTATTGTTGACTCAAGTACCAAAAATCGACAAAACGACCGTTATTAACTTAAATAATTACATAATGTTCATAACATTGTAATAAGTGATATAAAAAGTATAATGAAATTTAAAATGGTAGATATTAACTCTAGTTTATTATTCAGTAAGTTAAAGAACGGTTGAGTCAAGTCGGACACGAGGTAAGGGAACTTCTTAACCCAACTTCCATTCTTTGGGTTAGTCTCTTATTTTAAAATTATGTCATGATATTATTATGTCCTATCTTGTATTTATATTTTATTTATGTGTACATATAGTGAATACACATAATAGATATATTTTATTTAAAAAAATTATCTTTTTAAGGACTTTGCCTCAATCTCCTTTTATTGAGGAATATTTGGTTTTATACACAACTTTCATTTATACGGTGTATAAACCCCTTTTACTTTTACGTTTATTCAAAAGGAATCTTTTTATACGACGTGTTTTACTAAATGAAAAAAAGGGAATGTTTTTCTTTCCGTACATATGCGGCGACAACGACTTCTCCGCCGCCGTGACCATTATTTGGGTTTCGGCTTCCTCTACAAGCCATCATTTTTTTAATGAAAAATAAATACAAAGTTTTAACTTTCTTTTATTTTGGTATTGAAAATGGTTTTGAAAGGGTTTTTATTATATCAATGTATTGTATTGATATCTTGTGATTGAAATGTGGAAATGTTATGTTTCCTTTATGCATGTTTTATGTGATACGATTATGTTATGGTTTATGATATGTTTAAACCTATTCATATGAGGAATGTATTGGACTTAATAAGTGATGGGTGGATCCCGCTATAGCTCCTCGATGCATCGGTAGGTCTCATGAGACAACTAGACGTGGAATTGGCCGAGGCCCTTTCCCAATTTGGTTTATGGTTTTGGCCGAGGCCTTAATCATTTTAGACGTCTTGGTCGAGGCCTTGACAAAATGTTTCAGAATGTCTGGCATTATACATTCCCTCATTATGAAAGTGGTTATTGATATTGCATGTGATTATTAGACCAGTAGAATATCCATGTGAAGAATTGAATGGCATTATCTTATTTTACTTTTTCCATATTATGTTGAAGTTCATGTTTAAAAGGCTTTTGTTTTAGTTATACATTGCCTTAAATGTTTATGTTTATTGATGAAAGCTTCTGCTATATTGTCATCCTTACTGAGCATCTAAGCTCACCCCTTTCAATGTTTTAATATTTTCCAAGATGTGAAGAAGTATTTTATGAATGACCTGCAGGGATATTCAGAAGAGGATATGAGTGTGGACTATGAAGACTTTGTTATTAGTTTTTCACTTTATGATGTAATGTTACATTTATGAATGTATCTAGTGTTTCCAAGGCTACTAAACTAATTGGTCTTTCGAGACTTGATCTTTTGTGATCATGCCAATGTTACGAAGTAATGCACCGACTCTGGTTAGCTGGGGTCGAGGCGTTACAGTTGGTATCAGAGGAAGTTTAGTAATAACCTTGGAAGCTAGATTTAGATAAACTCTGACTAGAGCACATAGACCGAAGATAGACTTTGATGATTAGTATAGAATAACTTCCTAGAATTTTGATATTGTAGAGATGTTGTGAGTTTTCCGAGCAATATATCCCTGTCTGGATATGAGCAGGTAGAGGCGGCTCTGACACAGATGTACCTAGGGGTAAAACCCGAAAACACCGCTTGGAGCTAGACTCGAACGGGAACTGGTGCACGACAATGGGCCTTGCTGCACTCTTGGTTACGACACTCCCGGGGGATATGCTTAGGATACTTATCATTTTCTTTACAAACCACTATGATGGGTTATGAGTATATACTTCCTCAAAGAAAACATTTTTATGGATTATATCCATAAATAGTTCAATTTATGTTAAGTATCTTACAAGTATGTAATTATGTATTTTGATTCATAAACTAATATAGTTTATGCCATTGTTTAGAAATGGAGCCTAGTGGAAGGAATGGAAACTGTATCAATGCACGCACTCCGTGTAGGGATTTCCCTCCTTCTCAAGATAATTATGGTGGAGCTAGTGATACAACTGGTGCTGATCAGCTTCTCATCGTACTGGGACAACTCACGCAGGTTATGAATAACAACCTTACTCGTATGGAGCACCCTGATCCACAATGTGGAGGATCAATGCTAGACCGTTTCATGAGGCAACAACCACCAACATTCAATGAGAGTACAAATCCTATAGTAGCTGAGCAATGGATAAATTCCTTAGAGAAAATATTCCATGCCTTCGGGAGTAGTGAAAGGGAGAAAGTTGTCATGGCAGTTTACCGCCTCACTGGAGATGCCGATTAATGGTGGTCACTAATTCAAAACACAAAGGAAGATGATGACGTATCAAATATGGAATGGAGGGAGTTAAAAGATCTTTTCCTAGAAAAATACTATCCTCGTGACCATCGAGCAGATATGGAAAGACAATTTTTGAGTCTCAGACAAAAGGAAGATGAGAATGTCACAAAGTATGAGGACAACTTTACAAGGTTAGCGAGGCATGCTATAGATTATATACGTATCCCAAGAAGTAAGATCAATCGTTTCTTTGATGGGTTAAAAACGTTTCTCCGTCGAGCTTTAGTATCACAATTGTTCTCAACATACGAAGACATTGTCTCATGTGCTATCAAGACAGAAAAGGAATTATCTAAGTCTTATGACAACAAAGTAAAGCAAGAGAAGAAGAGAACGGTGGAACAAGAGACAGATAAAGGGAAAAAGGGAAAGAAGGATTTTCCATTATGTGATAATTGTGGGAAGAATCACCCCGGTACTTGCCTAAAAGGAATGAGAGTTTGTTATAAATGTGGGGAAAAATGTCACCAGGCGCGTGATTGCAAGGGAAAGAAAGAGGCTATCAATGTTGAATGCTACAATTGTAGGGAAATGGGGAATTATGCAAATGAATGTCCTAAGCGTCAGGGAAACTTACCTCAGAAAAGGCCAAGGGATCAAGGACAATCTTATGCTGTTACTACAGTTGAAGCAGAATAACTAATGTATTGGTGCTTTTGGACTCATGGATTATATTCTGGTTATTAGAATAATGTGATATATATATATGGATTATACTGCAGTACTTGTTGATTTCAATAAGGTTTTAATATGATGAAGGTAATTATATTTTTAGTATGTGACAATAAGAGAAACTTTAATTTGTTTGAGGAATCTGATAAATTGATTTTGGAATTAAGAGACCTTTTAGAGAAAGTCTGGACAGAGGTATTTTGGATAACTATAAAGGTTGGAGTGGATTAAGTTGAACCTTGGATAGTAAATTTAAGGTTAAAAAATTTATGAAGATTATTTTTGGAATATTATAATACTATAGTTTTAGGAAAAGGACAACCTGCAGGGTGGGGAATAACCCGTCGCGTCGGACAAAGCTGCAGGAATCGAACCCACAACCATAGTGCGACATGCCTTTATTTCCTACCACTAGCCTACAGGAAGTCCCTGGTTATTACAAAATAATTTTACTAATCTAAATGGTATGTGTTAACATTTGGAACCTTATACAATTAGGATAAGTATAATATTTTTGAGTTCTATTATCTTTTTGAGTGAAAGATGAGTTGAAGGTTGAAACTCTAATTGTCAAGCATGAAAATATATATACCTATCTCTTATTAAATGAATAAATTAATTCTTAAACTTTAGTAAAGGGATATTAAAACAAAAAAATGTGTTATCCTAATACCTTATGTCTTGTTGAACTGATGATATTTTAAATCAACATAGATTGAAGGCTTTGAGGCCCTCAATTTGACAGTTGATTGTGATTGATGACCTCAATCACTCCTTACAAATATTTACGTTTTTCCTCCAATTATATGTCTCTAATTTCCACCAATGTTCTCCTAATCAAGATCATAATTGGGTGGTGACTCTTTCATTTCCCTTTCCCTCTTATTAATGCTAAATTTTATTAATCTTATTTCCGATGTGGGTTTTCCACTAAGGTATTTTCTATTTTCAACCTTTTATTTTCAAAGAAAAATTTCAAATTGCGAGGATGAAATTTATTGAAGGAGGGGAGAATGTAACACCCCGAGATTTCATGATACGCCTCTCTTTCAATAATGCAATAGCTTGTATTTTACGCAAGTTCGAGTTCTAACACACCGCGACTAATCAAAGTAGCCGTTATGAATAGTAAAACCCACTTTTTAAAATTATAGAAATTTTATATTTCAAAATGGAATTCATTTTTGTATTCCTAATATTGAAATTAACCTATGTTGATTTTTTTGTAATTTTCCGAGAACTTCCAAATTTTTATGAATAGTGAAAAATACTTAAAAACAACTTTTTTAATCAAAATAATTTATAGTGATAAATTATACTATTTAGTGGTTTTAAAGTATAATTAGAATATATTTTTACCATTTTATCCAATGGTGGTCTTTAGAATTAATTTAACATTGAAATTGGACATAAACAATTGCCAATCTTTTGATATAAATTATTTCTTAAAAACACGCTATTTGTTGTGACAACGGGAATTAATTATAAAATTAATTAATGAAACTTATATTTTTGGAATATCATAAAATAGACATCATTTTTTAATTTGGAATATCAATTATAGCTTAGGGTGAAATTTTGGCCTTATTCTGAAAAACATCAATTTTTGATGAATACTGAAACCACTAAGTGGTTGTTAAAAACTGATTTTTCGTTAAAATGAAATATTACCACTTCTGTGATTTGATTTTCAAAAATCCGACATACATGGTTGTCATTAAGAAGTAAAATGTGGTTCAATGAGATTAAAATAATTTTTTGGTGAATAGTAACTTTTAAGTTCTTAATCGCGATTAGAGGTAATTAGTGTAGTTTAAGGTAAAAATAATGTTTTAATAATATGAGATGAGCTTTACACTTGTCCTACTCCTATTGGATGAGTCATGGCCGACCAAGACAACCCATGGGTCAACTTGGGGACCCCATTGATCCACTTTGGTTGGAAAATGACATTAATATATATTTATTTAATGTTAAAATTAAATTGACACAAACATGAGTTGTTATACTAAAACAGTTTTTAAGTGGGGTTACACAAGTCCAAATTTTGACTATAAATATTCATTAGAAAGATAAAAAGATTTCCTACATCATAGTATTTTTTTATAATTTTTATACATTAAATAAATTAAATTATTTATGACATCATTATGATGCAGCGTTGACCTCAGTATTTAACTATTTTAATAAAATGAAAAGATAATGTACAATCCAAGGCTTACACTTGTCAAAAACCTATTGGATGAGTATATTTCGAACCCTTATAACCTTATACACGAATTATATAAGTGTGGGACCTTTAGAATCCGAAAAGCATTGTATAATAATGTAAAATTTCCTTACTTTCCAAGAGTGCCCCTCCTCTCCACTTATAAAAGCCCCCCACCTCTACCACCTCATTCACACTTTCAAGCCATTTGGATCGGCCAAACTCTGCCCAAATACTCTACCAACTTCCCTACCTTACTCCTAGAACCCTCACTTTGGGCAGAATACTTCCCAAGGAAGCCTTTGGCTCAAATCAAAAAGAGTTACCCGATTGTGAGGTAATGTCTTCTCTAATGTTGTTTTGTTTTATTTTTCTTCTCCAACCCCCTAAACTCTTTTTATTAATTTCTTTTGTAACAACACAAGTATCATAAATATACTAGGATGTTGTTATAATAAGGATTCGAGCTACACTTACACACACCTACATTTAATGGTTAAAGAACATATGGTTTCTGTGGATGGCGAATTTCTGCCTCACGAAACGATGATTGTTCAACACTCATATAACACCTTCAAAGGTGGCCATTAAGATGTCACTATATTTATATATGATATATAATATGTTTATGTTTTACTTATGCTTCTGTATTTCTCATTTATGGCATACTTTATGATTTCCATTATGGGTAAACGCGATAATTTCATTTTAGGAAGTGCGGACTACCGCCCCCTCAAAGTGATTTGAATCGTTAATGCCATATGTGGGATGTATAAAGGATGGAGTAAATGGTATTATACACTATATTATACTGGAATTATATTATACATTTATATCATTATGATTTCATTCCATTAAATACAAAATAGAAATGAAAGTAGCGTTCATGCGTACGTATGGCTTACCGTCTCCATGAACGGTGCATTTCATTTCTTACCTCTAAATGTTACGTAATATTATAAATGAATGTATATACTAGATATATATGATATATATGACATCTAAATAATGAATATAATTCTGGAGATAATGGATATTCTACCACATAAACAACTTGTAATTATAAGAAGTTTATTGTTGACTCAAGTACCAAAAATCGACAAAACGACCGTTATTAACTTAAATAATTACATAATGTTCATAACATTATAATTAGTGATATAAAAAGGATAATGAAATTTAAAATGGTAGATATTAACTCTAGTTTATTATTTAGGAGGTTAAAGAATGGTTGATTCAAGTCGGACACGAGGTAAGGGAACTTCTTAACCCAACTTCCATTCTTTGGGTTAATCTCCTATTTTAAAATTATGTCATGATATTATTATGTCCTATCTTGTATTTATACTTTATTTATGTGTACATATAGTGAATACACATAATAGATCTATTTTATTTAAAAAAATGATCTTTTTAAGGACTTCGCCTCAATCTCCTTTTATTGAGGAATATTTGGTTTTATACACAACTTTCATTTATACGGTGTATAAACCCCTTTGACTTTTACGTTTATTCAAAAGGAATCTTTTTATATGAAGCGTTTTACTAAAAGACAAAAAGAGAATGTTTTTGTTTCCGTACATATGCGGCGACAACGACTTCTCCGCCGCCGTGACCATTATTTGGGTTTCGGCTTCCTCTACAAGTCATCATTTTTTTTTGATGAAAAATAAATACAAAGTTTTAACTTTCTTTTATTTTGGTATTGAAAATGGTTTTGAAAGGGTTTTTATTATATCAATGTGTTGTATTGATATATTGTGATTGAAATGTGGAAATGTTATTTTTCCTTTATGCATGTTTTATGTGATACGATTATGTTATGGTTTATGATTTGTTTAAACCTATTTATATGAGGAATGTATTGGACTTAATAAGTGACGGGTGGAGCCCACTATAGCTCCTCGATGAATCGGTAGGTCTCATGAGACAACTAGACGTGGAATTGGCCGAGGCCCTTTCCCAATTTGATTTATGGTTTTGGCCGAGGCCTTAATCATTTTAGACGTCTTGGCCGCGGCCTTGACCAAATGTTTTAGAATGTCTGGCATTATACATTCCCTCATTATGAAAGTGGTTATTGATATTGCATGTGATTATTCGACCAGTAGAATATCCATGTGAAGAAGTGAATGGCATTATCTTATTTTACTTTTGCCATATTATGTTGAAGTTCATGTTTAAAAGTCTTTTGTTTTAGTTATACATTGCCTTAAATGTTTATGTTTATTGATGAAAGCTTCCGCTATATTGTAATCCTTACTGAGCATCTGATCTCACCCCTTTCAATGTTTTAATATTTTCCAGGATGTGAAGAAGTATTTTACGACTGACCTGCAGGGATAGTCAGAAGAGGATATGAGTGTGGACTATGAAGACTTTGTTATTGGTTTTTCACTTTATGATGTAATGTAACATTTATGAATGTATCTAGTGTTTCCAAGGCTACTAAACTAATCAGTCTTTCGAGACTTGATATTTTGTGATCATGCCAATGTTACGAAGTAATGCACCGACTCTGGGTAGCTGGGGTCGGGGCGTTACAATATTTAAAGCTAAAGTGAGGGAGTTTTTTATTAATTTCCTTGGACACCTCAGTTTTGGTATTTAAAAAACCATGGGCTTGACCATGGTATTTTTCCATAGTATTGGCCACTTGGGGAACCTATTAAATTATTTTAATACAGAATTTTAAAACAAAATTTTATAATACTCATTACATCATTATGTAATAGTTATGATGTCATTAAACATACCAAAAAACTCAAACTTTATTTTTACTGTCCAGGAAAAACTAAAGTATTTTATAAAATTATCATAAATTAACCACAACCTAATATCAACATTGTAATTTAAAAAATGAAATTTATTTTATCATAATAATTCTATAAATATGAGAACTTTAACTTTTAACTATAAAAATACTTATTTATTAAAAATAATAGCGGATAGAAAATGCATGATGAATGCTTAGTAAAATTTCTGACATTTGAAAAAAAATAAAATTATTTTATCATTTATAGTTAAAAATGAGAGTTTTGTAACACTATTTAATTATAATAAACATTATTAATAAAACCTTATTTTAATATAATAATTTATGTTTATGAACAGTATAAATTTTCCCAAAAAAATAAATTTATCAAATTCCATCTCAATTTTTAAGCAAAACTATTCTCAAAATAGAAATGACGAAATACAAGTTTTATTTAAACAAAGGGATTGAATTTTAAGTAACTAGGGCCTCAACACATAACCCCTTATAACACCCACATATGACCTAAGGGTACAGTTTGTGATTGTGATAGACTTGTGGGATATCTCGGCTAACATCGCCCGAGTGGAAATCACCACTAACTTGAACTTCTCCTGTAAGTGATTTCATTCAAACTTAACATGTTGAAGTTCATCTTGGGATCTCTCAAGAGAAAATCCCAAAGGTTCTACATACCTCCTAGGTTCTGACAAATGGGCTTCATACAGAATGAATCTACTGGGTGAGGCCATCGACTCTTCTTTCTATATTAATTAACCGTTATCATTTATAATACTAATTATAACGTTAAAATTATTATTAAGAGTATTGTTTCCAATGTTCATATTGACCAACAGTCATATAATGGTTGATACCCAAAGGTCACATTTCAATTATAATCACTTTATTATTAAAGGGATATAGTTTTTTTGAGTAAAAAATAATATCACACACAATTTCAGGAAATAATTATTATTCAAAAAGTTTGGATCATTAAATTATTCCCCCTTTAAGAAATTTTGTCCCCAAAATTTAATCTCATTCCCTCAGTTGAGAAAAAGGCACGGGTAATTTTTTCTCATTATCTTCTCTAGTTATCATGTAGATTCTTTATATTTTTTGTTCTTCCATAACACTTTAATGAGGTGGGTAGTATTTTTTCATAGAACCTTGTCTCTACGGTCCAAGATCTCCACCGGCTGCTCCTCATAAGAGAGGTCTTGTTCTAGTTGTATCACTTCATGATTCCGTAAATTTTATGGGTTAGGTATGTACTTACTTAATAGAGATATGTGGAAAACATCATGAACTTGATCTAGGTTTGTTGGAATTTAATATTAATAGGCCACTGCTCTTATGCAGTCAAGGATTTCATAGGAGCCAATGTAACTGAGGCTAAGATTCCCATTCTTACCAAACTACATGAATCTCTTCCATGGTGAAATTTGAAGGAAGTATTTATTGCCAACATCAAAATCTAAGTCCCTACTATGGTTTTAAATATTGCACTTCTACCAAATTTGAACATCCTTTATGTGTTGTTGGATGACATGAACCTTCTCTATCATCTCTTGCACAATATCAAGCCCAAGAATCTTTCTCTCACTAGATTCATCCAAAAAACTAGGATTTATACATTGATTCCCATATAGATATTCATAGGGTGCCATTTGAATACTCAAATAGAAGCTATTATTGTATGAGAACTCAACTAATGGGAGATGTTGATCCCATCCACCATTAAATTTCACCGAGCATGTTCTCAGCATATCCTAGAATATATGAATAGTCCTTTCATATTGGCCATGAATTTGAGGGTGATAGGATGTACTAAAATTCAATTCAATACTCATATAATTTTGACGACTTCTCCAGAATTTTGATGTGATCCGTGGATCATGATTAGATATGATAGAAAGTGGAAATCCATGAAACCTTACCACTTCCTTCATGTAAATCTTGGTGAGTTGTTTAAGAGATAAATCATCCTAAATAGAGATAAAATGGACAGTCTTGGTGAGATATTCCACTATAACCAATATCACATTATTCCATTTGGATGTTTTTAAGAGATTAGTGAAAAATTCCATAGTGATATTGTCCCACTTCCATGTTAGTATGGGTATTGGTTGTAATACCGCTTTAGAAAGTTGTCTCTCTTCATTCAATAGTTGACACACCAAGAAACTTGTAGTGTAGTCAGTAATATCCCTTTTCATGTTATCCCACCAATAATGATTAGGAAGATCCCTATATATTTTCATGCTTATAGTATGTATAGAGAAAGTAGTGCTATGAGCTTCATCCATAAACTCCTTCGTTATTTATGGAATAGATGGAACACATAACCTTGTATGAAATTTCAGTACACCTTCTTGATCAATATTAATCTTAGGAAACTTCCCATTCTTCACAACCTATATCTTTTTTTTGAAACAAAGGATCTTATATTTGATATTTCTCAATCTTTTGTAGTAATGATAGTTGATAAATCATTTGAGATATGGTTGATGATGTCTTTCCCCTTACAATTGTCATGTTGAGCTTCAATAGGTATTTTATCAAAGGATCTCTTAGAATACTCATCATTTCCAGAACAATAGGGTATTTCCTACTTAATGCATCAAAAAAATTGTTTTCTCTTTCAGGATGATAATGAATTGAACAATCATAGACTTGAAGAAGTTCCAACCATATCCTCTGTCTCATGTTCAATTCCTTTTGTGTGAAAATATACTTCAAAATTTGATGGTCTGTGTATATATGACATTTCTCCCCATAAAATTAGTGTCTCCATATCTTCATAGAAAAAAAAACCGTACCTAGCTCCAGGTCATGTGTAGGATAGTTCTTCTCATGAGGCTTCAACTATCGAGATGCATAAGGAATCACCTTGTCATTTTTCATAAGGACGCACCCAAGACCTTTTAGAGATGAATTATAAAAAATAAATAATCCTTATCCAATAGAGTGTAGAGTTAACATGAGTGTAGTGACCAATCTATTCTTCATCTCTTGGAAACTTTATTCACACTCCTTTTTCGAGATGAACCTGACCCCTTATCGAGTTAACTTGGTCGGTGGATTTGAAATTTGTGATTTGTTTTCAGAATCCTCATACAATATCTTATTAAAACAAGGAAACTAAGAATCTCACTTACTGTTTTAGGATGATACCACTTCTCCACAACCTTTGTATTTCCAGGGTTAACTCAGATTCATTTATTAGTTACAATGTTCCCCCAAAAAGAAACTTGTTGTAACTAAAATTCACATTTTCTAAACTTTCCAAATAACCTATCCTTTCTCAGAGTTTTCAATATAAATCTTATATAATCCTCATGCTCCTCATGAATTTTGGAATATATCATAATATCATCAATAAAAATTACCACAAAGTTATCAATGTAGTCCTTAAAGACTATATTCATCAAATCCATAAAAAAAGGAGCATTAGTCAATCCGAAGGGAATAACAACAAATTCATAATGCCCAGATCTTGATCATAAGGAAGTCTTTGTAATATATTTTTTCTTGACCATAAATTTATGAAAACTAGATAAAAGATTAATCTTATAGAATAATTGATCCCCATGAAGCTGGTCATATAAATAATCTATTCTTGGAAGAGGGTACTTGTTCTTCACTGTGATCCCATTAAGTTCTCTATAGTAAATGCATAACCACTTTGATACATTATTATTCTTGATAAAGAGAATAGGTTGAACCCAAGGAGACACATTTAATTGGATAAAACCCTTACCCAAAAGATCTTGTATTTTGTTCTTTAATTCCCCCAGTTCCACACTTGACATTATATATGGGTTTTTTGATATCATCTTAGATCCATTCATAAGTTGAATAGAGAACTCTTCCTCTCTTTCTTGGTGAGGCCTAGGTAAATCCTCAGTAAATACATCAATGTATTCCTCAATTATGGGGACATTCTCTATCCGTATACTTTCATTTACTTCTTCATCTTCACCAATCATCTCCATAAATAAGGATAAATGTGGTGCTTTTAAAAAAATCTTAGGTCAAGATATCTATCCTTTGAAAACAACTGTAGATTGTTTATTCAAGACTATTGAGATTTATTTTCTTCTACAATTGATCTTAGTATTATACTTTGAGAGCCCGTTCATCCCTTGTATAGTTTTTAATTCTATATTGGGAATGACTACTAGATTTGCGATGATATTATGATCTCAAAAGTGAATACTATAATTTATATACACTTTTGATGCCTGGATAATTCCTCCATGAGTCTTGACTAATAGTTATACTTCAGTTATTTCAGGGATTGATTCTATATTCTTTGAAAACATGGAGGAAATAAAGGAATGCGTAGAACTAGAATCAAACAAAGTACTTTATAGCTTTGAGAGAACAACGAGTGTGCCTGCCACCACATAATTTGGAGTTTCAAATTCAGCCATCATTATAGAAATATCAAAAACTTGATCTATTTTCCTATACTAAGGTTGATCGTGATTTCCCTCCACTGCCCTCATATTTGGAAAATTATTGGAAAATTTTCCAAGATTTCCAAACTTGAAGTATTGGACTTTAGGTAGGGCCTACACCATCTTACCTTTGTCATTAGTGTTAAGAAATTGAGGGTTCACCTCACAATGATAATTCCGAGCAATATGGCTATCTCTTCCACACTTGTAACACTTCCCACTCTCGAGAAGGTAGTTCCCCGAATGATTCTTACTACATTTGTTGCATGTGGAAAGCTTCACTTTCTTTTCTCATCTTCCTTGGTCAAAGATCATCCCCATGTTTGCTTCCAAATATCTCTTCTTTTCATTCAATTTGTGAGACCATTACATCTCACCAAACTCTAGTTCAACTTTCATAGCACACCTCATGATCTCCTCATAGTTTTCATAGTCTCGGTTGGAAAGATTCTTCCATATATGAGGTCTTAGTAAATAGAAGAATCTATCCCCCTTTCCATTAGGATACATGACAAAGCTAGAGGTGTAATGGTAAAGTCTTGTGAATTTTATCTCATAGCTTCCCACAGATTCATTTTCCTTCTGATTTAGATCTAGGAATTCCTTCTCCATTTTTGTTCACATTGAATGGGGAAAATATTTCTTGAAAAAGGTTCCCCTAAACTTATACCACTCTATAGCATCAATATCCCCTCTTGGATTCATGTTTTTAACTAATATCCACCACTGATAAAATTCTCCCTCTAAGTAGTACATAGCTAGGGAGACTTTATCTTATTATGAAAAACGATGTATAGAAAAGATTTTTTCTATTGAGCTTATGTACTATCCAGAAATCAATGGGCCAGTATATCCGCTGAAAGATGGTGGTTGTTTACCCATAAAAGACTCAATGGAAAGTTGTTCCCTTTGAGGTGAATCCAGTCTCTAATATTTATTCAAGTTATTGATCATAACTCGAGTCAGTTGATTCATCATTCTCATAATTTTTTCCATTACAGATTCCATCGAAAGGCAATTAGTTCCTGGTCTATTACGCTGACTATTTACGTGGTGTATCCTATTTCCCACCATCTTCTAAAATAATAAAAACTTAGTTAGAAATATGTTTCATTTAATAATATTATAATTCTATAGGAGTTTCACATCTTAAAACATCATTCTTAAATATTTTATTCTTTAACAGTAATTAAATTTTCAACAAATAATTAAAAATGGTTCATAAAAAGATTGTGATTAACTAAAAATATCACTAAGAATTTTTAAAACAAGAGTGCAACAATTCCATTTTTCATCCACCAATTCCTGTTCTATTCTAGATCAAAGTGGTGTTTTTGGGTTTTACCTATATATACATCTGTTCTAGAGCCACATTTTGTTGTTTGTATCCAGATAGAGATTTATTTTCTCAGAAACCACTTACTTAATATTTCACCAAAATACCAAGATATCTTCCTATATTTTACATGTCCATAAGGTTATTATTAATGTTTTCAAATCCTAATTTCCACAAATAATTAAATTATTCTATGATACCAACTATGGAATCCAATATTTTTATTACATAACTTTTCATTAAATTTTACAAATAGAGGATCTTTTAAAGTTTAGTGTATTGAAAATTAGGTACATAAAAGAATAAAATATTAAAACATTATTCAAATCCACTTGAATGGATTCATAATAGGTTTATCCTAAGTTTAATTACTACATCTCATAAACTTGAAGAGTAATTCATAAAACATGAAGATCAAGACCTTGGGGGATTGAAGACACCTTGGGAGGACTTCTTGGGAGGTAAAACTATAAGAGATTATTGGATGATGAATTTTGATTGAAACAAAACAAATAAATGGGTGGGTATTTGATTAAAAAATGAGGGAGTTTTTTTATTAAATTCTTTAGACACCCCAGTAGTGGTATTGGCAAAACCATGGGTTTTCCTAGGGTATTTTCCCATAGTATTACCCATTTAAGACACCTATTACATTATTTTAATCCAGTAGAGTTGAATTTTTTTATAACACTTATTAAATCATTAATATATTGTTATGATGTCATTAAAAACACCGAAAAACTCAAATTGTATTTTTACAATTCATGAAAAACTAAAGTATTTTATAAATTCTAATAAATTCACTATAACCTAATATTTACATTTTAATTTCAAGAATGACATTTATTTTATCATAATAATTCCCAAAATATGAGAAATTTATCTTTTAACTATAAAAATAATAATTTATTAAGAATAACAATGGATAGAAAATGCATAGTGAATGCATAGTAAAATATCTGACATTTGAAAAAAAATAAAATTATCTTATCATTTATAATTAAAAAGGAGTGATTTTATAACAATATTTCATTATAATAAACATTATTAATAGAAACTTAGTTTAATATAATAATTTATATCTCTCTAAAAAGTAATTTTTTTTCCTAAAAAATCAATTTATCAAATTCAATCTCAATTTTTAATCAAATATACTCTTAAAACAGAAACGATGAAATAAAAATTTTATTTAAACAAAGGGATTAAATTTTACTTAACTAAGGAAACAACACAAAACCCCTTATAACACCCACATACATCCTAAGGGTAAGGTGTGAGATGGTGATAGATTCGTCGTGCGGCTCAGCTAACACCATCAGAGTGGTAATCTCTACTAACTTGAACTTCTGATGCAGGTGATTTTGTTCATGCTTAACATGTTGAAGTTTGGCTTGGGATTGGTCAAGAGAAAAGCCCAAAGTCACTACCTCTCTCCCAAGTTCTGACAAATGGGCTTCGTATGACATGAATCTACTAGATGAGGCTATCGACTCTTCTTTCTTCATTAATTAACCACTATAATTTATAATACTAACTATAACATTAAAATTATTATTAAGAGTATTGTTTCCCAGGGTCATATTGAACAATAGTTATATAAAAATTGAAACACAAAGATCAAATTTCAGTTATAATCACTTAATTATTAAAGGTAAATAGTTTTATTAAGTACAAAATAATATAACAAACATTTTTAGGAAATTATTATCATTCAAAAAGTTTTGTTTGTTACAATATGGCATTGACAAAGTACGCTGTTCCATAGAAGATAATATTTGGGGTTCAATTAGTTGTTTTAACTATTCTCAAAGGATAACATGATTTTGGTTGATTGTTTTTCTAGTCATCCAATCACTGAACTTATGTGAATTTTAACCGGTAACTTTTTTCTCTCCACCTTCTTCATTTGGAGTGGTAGCAGAAACACATGCTACTTGGGCTATTGGTTTTCCAAACTTCACTTGCCTAGAATAAACCATCTTTTATAGGACATCATTGAAAGAAAAACTGTATTGGATGGTGTGCCCCAATATTTGATGAAATGGGAAATAATTTAGGTGATCATCAAGAATAACTTGGTTAGATATCTTGGGTGATGGTAATGTTAATTAAAATATTGTTTTCCAAGGATACTAAGAAGTAGCCATGAACCTTATCATCTTAGAAGGAGTAGAATTTATTCTTCTAATATCTAAACTAGAAGAATTTCAGTTCTCTACTTTCACCCTGATGATGTTTTTGTTGCTATTTTTTCCACTCAGGAGGGGGTTCTGCACAAGGAGGTGTGGAATTTAGTGTTGTACCTAGCATAGATCTTGGTTTTAAAGTAATCACCATAGTTTCCACTCTACCCATCCTCTTCCCTTGAAATGTAAACATGGGATATGAGTTATCATTTTTTTTAAAATAAAATCTTCCAACCTTTGTGCTACTATGACAAGATCTTGAAATACACCTAGATAATTTATTAAGATAAGTGGTGTTTGTAGTTTTTCATGAATATTATCAATTAAAAGACCCAAAAAATCTTCTTGAGTAAGTTTCAAGTTCAAGGAATATGTAAAACTCTTCCACCTAGTAAATAAATATGTCATCCTCTCATTTTATCATTGTCAAAATTTTTGGAGATCAAGGATTGTTGTATTCTACAATATCGAGATAAATTGATAAAATAATTACTGGTGAAGATATTCCCATCCCTTGATTGATCTAGATAATAGACTAATATACTTGGTGAAGGATGGTCCTTGTAAAGTCTATAAAAAATATCTTAACTTAGCTACCTCTTACCGCTTGATGGTACAAATCATGAGGCCACACTGAGACATGAAGTGCATCAATTGTTGTTTTGGATCCATTAAACCATTTAATGTTGGGAATATAGGATTACCAACATTTGGTAGGGGAAGAGTTTCATCCACACATTCATGGTAAGGCTTCACTACTACAAAATAGGACTTTAATAGTGCTAGAAAAAAGTGATAAAAAAGTGCCCTTTACCAGTGCTAAATAAAGTGTTGATAAAGGTATTGATAACTGGGTGAATCCTACATCAAAATAGCACTGATAAAGGGTACTCTTTATCAGTGCTAACAATAAAGCACTAATAAAGTGTACCCTGGACCAATGTTTTTTTGTGCTGATAAAGGTCCCAATCATTGGGAGAATCCCACATTGAAATAACACAAGAGAGGGTGCTACTTTATATATCATTCTGCTGTATCCATTTATCAGACGCTTTCTACAGGGATGTGCTCCCACATACATTGCACACACACCTATACGGGTCTTCCCTAGACCCATACAAGCCTTGGCCCATCCCATACTTAACCCGACCCTCCACCTACCTTTATATTCGGGTCATAAAGGAATCTGCCCTATGTATAGTCAATTTTTTTAAACAAACCAATAAAAATACCAGTATTAAAAATTCTAAAATATTGAAATAATTATAAAAATAAAAATTAGAAATGATTAAATTACAAAAAATATTAATTTTTTTCATTAAATAATTATTCATAAATTTAATATATATATATATTATAAATATTAATAAAAGTATATATTAAATTTATATTTATAAAATTAATAAAATTAAATAATTAAATAAATAAAAATTTAAAATGAGTAAATTAAAAAATATTATTTTTTAATTAAATAATTATTGATAAAAATGAATAAATTTAATGAACACATATATAAATTATAAATATTAATAAATAGTATATATTAAATATAGATATATAAAATGAATAAAATGAAATAATTAAAGAAATTAAAATAAAAAATGAGTAAATTAAGTAAATTATTAAACATTTTATTAATTAAATAATTATCAATAAAAATGAATAAAATTTATATAAATATATATAGATTATAAATATTAATAAATAATATATATTAAATATAGATATATAAAATGAATAAATTTTAATGATTTGAAAAAGAATTAAAAATGAATAAATTGTAAAAATTAAGCAAAAAACTTAAAAAAGAATAAATTTCTAAATTATTTAAAATTTTATTATCGAAACAATTATTGATAAAAATAAATAATTTTAATATATATAAAATATGGATGAAGGGGATAAGGAACTCTCGACCCTCAATAGTGACCATTCTAACCAAAACCATCCAAGAGGATTAAACCTCTTCACCTATGATTCTTGACACCAACTCACTTCATAGACTTTGAATGTTGCGTCGAAGGTACAGATCTTCGAAGAACATCTAAATGGTTTCTACTCTTGTATTTTGATGGGTTATTTTGTCTTCCCAGAAAATCATAATGCACAACCCATTTTTAGAAAAGAAACTACAACACGGGACTCAACTTCAGAGGGGGTGATTTCAGAGCGTTTATACCTATTTAAGAACTTTTTTATTTCCTATATCTCTTTATCTAAATGTACGCAGCCCTAGAAAATTTTCAATATATTCTCTCTCCTAGATTAGATTTTAGGATTTCATGATTTTAAATACGTTTCATTGGGAAGTGGTGGTTTCAATTGTTTTTTCCCTCTACCAAATTGAAGGGTCGAGCATGGATATTTGGTTCCACAAAAATTAAAGTCAAGAACCCTTAGGATCCACGAATTGAATCTATATTGTAGTCTCCATGACTTTAAAGAAACCTTTTCTAAGGTTTGGATTAATATTTATGGTTTAAATTGGGTCTTGTGGAACTTTGAAATACTATATGACATCGCCTCTACGATAGGCATACCAATCCGGATGGATCTGGACACTGAAAAATCCTTCTTTGGTCATTTTTCCATAATTTTAGTCGATATTGATTTATGTTCTTCAATGATTGATAAGGCAGTTTTTTCCACTATACAAGATGAAATTAATCTTTGAATTGTGTATGAAAAAAATTCCTTTACATTGTGATGTTTGCTGTATTATTGGACACTCAAGGCTTAACTGTCACTAAAAAATTATTTTTGATAGATTCATGTTCAAGGGATATGACCAGATTCATTATAAAAGGAAAGATGGTAATAAATATTCCAAAGGGAATGCTGTTAAATCTTCAGAGTATGCTACAAATGAGGTTCTTCATGACTCTCCCACCAGATTTTTAATCTTTGAAAATTTTTAGGCAGAGAATATGTCTTAGGCTGATGAGCTAATCAAGGACCACAGTAAAATCCCCAGGACAAACTCCACTAATGTCACATATAAGGATGATGATATCCATCCCACTCTTCAACTGACTGATAGGCCCAATGTCAGTTGGGATGATTTAGCAGAAGAAGGTGACTTAGCTGAAGTGAGCCTCTCTTTCAAAGCCGTAGTGATTAGATGCATGGTGGAAGATCAAAATGAGTTAGAATATGACTATAGTCAAATAAGTAAAGAGATTCTATAACAAACAAAGGATTATGATAGAATTATATAGGATCAACTTTCAATTTCTTCAAAATATAGGAAAGGGAAGACTGCGTTAGAGGCCGCGACTTCAAATAAGGACAAGAATTAAATTTCTTACATAAAAAGGAGAAAAATCCAGCTAATTATGAAAATGGAATTGATAATACATGACCTTCCAAGTTCAAGGAATCTATGACAAATGATGATGGTGTTGGTCATTCCATTTGGTTGATGTTGGAAAAAGATGTATCATGTTTTAAGCCTAATTGCAGTACACTTAGAGTTTTAATGGGGTCATGGTGTGACCTAAAATCCCAGAAAAACAAGGTATGAATTCATTGGAGTCTTATACCCTGATACCTCATCTAACTTCCATTGTGGTAAGTAGAGTCAAAGATATGCATGAAACAGATGAAAAGGAACTACATTTACTTAAAAACTGTAAGGTTAGGGTTTGATGAACACCAACCCCTATTGAAAATGAACTCCAAATGTATCTCTATTCTTCTGCAAAATCTGGATCCAAATAGGTGTCCATCAACCTGATTTATGATGGTTTTCAAACACATGCTGGAATATCCATAGGAAATTATAATAAGACTGTTCAACCCACTAGTGAGGTATCTAATTGAATGAAACCCCCTAATGAATAGTTTATGGAGAGGACTGATGTGTCCAACACAAAGGAATGGTGATTACTATATGAATCAATCCATCCTAGAATGGGAAGTTAAAAAGTAATGTTAGTATTTTTAATTTGTTTGACATGATTTCTACCACTAGAAATGACGATGATGAGAAAAATAAATATAGAGTCTCTAGACATAAAACCATGATGACTGATACTGTGGAGGTTTCTTTGGATGATGGAGATGGTCTGTGGATGCAAGCCAAGACTTAGAGGTAGGGATGAAATCCTCATGGTAGGGGTGGGAGAATATGTCACAACCCATCCTCGGGACCCGTGCCATGACTACCCCAAGCCCGCCTTCCATAGGCCAGGGGCTGGCGACTAGCACCAAGACGTAAATCCTGATAAAAAGGGAAGGCATTGACTTTATAAAGTAAATAAACACCACAGAGTAAGCAAGATAAAGTAAATACTAAGTAAACTGGGTACAACTGTAAGTGAGGAAAAGTAAATGGGCCAGAATACAAACCCAAAATGAAAGTAAAGTACAAATGGAAGGAAAGTACAACAACTGAAAAGTAAAATGGCAACACTGAGCTATCCACTGGAAATCCTACCTGAAGGGTGGGTACACATAGCCTCCTCAGCTCCTCAGGTCCAGCCATCCGCTCTGTGTACGTCCCGCCCAGTGGTCCACCTCTAGGTACCAACTTGCTCCACAAGCCTCAATCACGATCAGTGCTGTCCGTCTTTTGCATCCAATACAACGCAGTGCGGGCATTGCCTGTGCAGGGGTGATTATACGCTACTCAGTAGGGACCCTGAGACCCCCGAAGGTCTCCCAGAATCCACAAAGGAGAATCCACAAAGGAAAGATACAATCACGAAGTAACAACCAAAACTACTTAGGTATATGCCCATACATATACCTAAGTCATCAATTTCTAGTTCGTCTCCAACGTCTGAGCCCAAGTTTGATCACATCCACACAGGATAGTACAACCCAATCCACACAGGAAAGCACAACTCAATCCACACAGGAAAGCACAACCCAATCCACATAGGAAATCAAGTCAATTATAACAAAGATATTGACTAAAAGTCAAGACTCATCTCACACAGGTATAATTCTTCGTAAGGAGATAAAGATGATAAGATGTCTCCACTGATTCATCTAAGTTGGGACCCATGTAGGATAAAAGACCAGCTAAGTTGTCGGACCCACAAAGGACACAAGACCAGCCACTCTGTCTGACCCACGTAGGATACAAGTACAGAGTCAAATACTGTTGGACCCACGTAGGATACAAGAACAGTAGTCACATACTACCGGAACCACATAGGATACAAGAATAGTAGTCATTACCGTCAAACCCACAGAGGATTTCAGTACGGTCGTCGTTGCTGCCAAACCCACGGAGGATTCCAGTACAGTCGTCATCGTCGTCGCAGTCACAGTCAGCTCTAGGGTTCCCGCACACAACATGCTCGTTTCCAAGAGGGTCCGCTCCACAAGCCAAGGGGGGGTTGATACATCAAATGACACGTAGTCCGAAGTTGATGTATCCAAAAGTTCTGTATCGTCAATAGGAACTCAACACGACAGACGACGCGTCAATCAGACGCCCGGTCTGAGAGTTATTGGCTTTTTTGTTCCAGGGGCCCGGTTGGTTTTTAAGTAAAAAACAACCCGAACATTCTACAAATACATCCAAAACTCGATTAGAGTAAGCCAAAAGGTCCGTCTAACTAAGAGGAATCCAACATAGTCGACGGTACGTCAATCGGACGTCCGGAGCTCAAGTTATAAGCGTTTCCGCTCCGAGGGCCCGGTTGGTTTCGTGTTCGAACCAACCTGGCCATACCCAAAGTTTTCCGAAACTTTGAGTGTAATATACCGAAATGACCATCTCGATCCAAGGATCTCATCTCACCTGACAGTGTGTCAATCGGAGGTCCGTAGCCCAAGTTATGAGCAATTTAACGAAACTGTCCGATTTTAGGGGGTTTGGGCCCGGACCGTCCCGGCCCAGAACCCCGTGGGTCGGCCCGAACCGCATCGACCTGACCCGGGTTCGGGTCCGGCCCATTAGGGCGCGGCCCGACCGGGTGCGGGCGGCCTGACCTGGCGCGGCCGGTCCGGCCAAGGCGGCTCGGCGCTGGCCGAGCGGACGCGGAAGGGGGGGCGCGCTGCCCCCTTGTTTGTAACGGCGACCCCCCATGTGGGGGCCCGTTCCTTTGCCAACCGAGGGTTACGACCCCCGGTTCTTCTGAAACGGCCGACTGAGTTGGCCGACCGGTGTGCCTCCATAGGACCCCCCATGGGTCACGCCTTCCATGCGCTGGCGGTCGGCAGTTCTGGCCACCGCTCCCTACACCGCCGAGACCTTAAGCTGCGGCCTTGTCCGACCGGCGCGACACGACGGTGCCACACCCCTCCGCCGTGGCCCTGCTCCGGCCACGGCCTCTTCATGGTTCTCCGGCGCAGGGCGACGATGCCACGCCCCTCCGCCACGGCCCGACTCCGGCCGCGGCTTCTTTTGGCCTCAATGGTGCGGCGCGACGGCGCCGCGCTCCTTCGTCGCGTTCCTCCTCCTTCCCGCGCGGTGCCGTTGCACCGCGCCGTCTTCGTTCGAGCCGCAACGAGTACAACAACAAAGGGGGAGGAGGATCGGCCGTGTTCGGGCGGTCCGACCTCCTCCCGTTAAATTGATAACAGGCGGCCCAAATATTTAACGAAGAACGCAAAGAATAATCACTTCATAAAAACACACCCCTACCTGAAGGAGTTGTCGAACAATGGTCGTTGCGGAAAAACGGCATCATGAAAGATGGCGTTTCGGAAGAAGGCGTCACGGAAGACGGCATTGCGGAAGATGGTGTCACAGAATACGGCATCGCAGAAGACGGAGTCGCAGAATGAGTCTCAGTACACGTCGTTGGTGCATGCCCGATAAAGGATGCAGCATCCCCCTTTCTTTGACGGGGAAAGAAGATCGAGAAGCATGTCAGCATTCTTCGCGTTCATCTCTGTGGAAGAAGAAGATCTCCAATACTTGAGCCCTCCTCTCCAAAAATCTCCACACAACGATCAACAATAATAAAATAAGGCTTTCCTTATTCTATTTCTCATGCCAACCTTTTCAAAATTCAAATTGAATTCACCGAATTAATTAACGTTCATTGTCCAATTAATGAGGCATTTTATTGGCATGTGTTTTAATGTGGAGGAAATACAAATTAATAGGGGTTTTCCAACTTTAATGGAGGTTTGAGGAAATTGAAAAGGTGGGGTTCGTGCGGGGCCCACCTCACTAATATCCTATCAAGAGGAGTTAGGATTTAGTGGGTCCCACCTCAACTTCCATACGTAGGTTATAATTACACAGAGTAGAAATAAAATTGCAGCACGTATTTTATTTCACTTTTTAATTAAACCACTTTATTTTTAACATCACCTCCCAAGCAAACGCAACTTCAGAGGAAGTCTCCTTAAGAAAAAACCGGTGATGCGGTTTCATCGGTGCCCTCAGATTTTAATTCTGAGAACCGGTTCAAAAGTTAGAAAAACCCGCTCGTTCGTTCACTGAACGTACCCGAGCTAAACTTTAGAAATTGATTCCGGGCACACCAGGCCTCAGAATCCGGTGTCGTCAGAAACTGCGTACTTGTAAAATACCAAAGAAAATTTAAGAAAAAATTTCCCTTGAAATTTACGGGTCTTTACATTACTACCACCTCAGATCTTTACGTCCTCATAAAGATACATCACAAACTAGGGAAGCAAATGAGGGTACTGAGCACGCATCTGAGCCTCCCACTCCCAAGTGCTCTCCTAGAGGTTCTCGTGCTGCCACCTGATGCGCACTAGAGGAATCAACCGCCCACATAGGACCCGCTCCTGTCGATCCTCGATCTCCACCTGTACCTACGAAAAAGTTGCCCCGTCATCAATGTCCAGCTCCCCATGGTCGATGATATGCATTGGGTCGTGCACGTACCTCCTCAGCTGAGATACGTGGAAGACGTCGTGCACCTGGTGCAACTAAGGTGGTAGAGCCAGGCAATAAGCCACCTCACCTATCCTGCTGGGAACCTGGAAATGTCTGATGAAGCACGAAGATAACTTGCCTCCCTGACCAAATATCCATAATCCACATCTAGGTGAGACCCGCAAGAAGACGTTGTCGCCATCCTCGAACTCCAGTGGTCTCTGCCTCTTGTCAGCATAAGACTTCTGTCGGCTTTGAGCTGTCCTCATCCGCTCCTGGATGACCTGGACCTTCTCCATCATGGCCTGGACCATCTTTGGTCCCACAAGTGCTGACTCCCCAGGGTCTGTCCAGCACAGAGGTGATCTGCAAGGTCGGCCGTACAATGCCTCGTATGGTTCCATCCCGATGGTGGAGTGGTAGCTGTTGCTGTACGCAAACTCCACCAAGGGTAGGTGATCCTCGCAACTGTGACCAAAGTCGAATACAAATGCACAACGTATGTACTTGAGAGTCTAAATGGTCCTATCCATCTGACCATCCGTTTGAGGGTGAAAGGCGGTGATCAAACGTAGCTGTGTCCCGAATGCCTCCTACAACCCCTTCCAAAGCCGGGAAGTAAAGTGAGCATCTCGATCGGAGATGATAGATGATGGAACACCATGAATCCGTATGATCTATTGAACATAGAGGCGTCCCAAGCTCTCCACTAAGCCCTACTCTCTAATGGGTAAGAAGTGGGCCGACTTGGTGAGTCGGTCAACAATCACCCAAATGGAGTCGTGACCTCTGGAAGTACGTGGAAGTCCAGTCACAAAATCCATAGATATCCCATCCCACTTCCACTCTGGGACCTCAAAGGGCTGTACCAAGACTACTGGTACCTGGTGCTCCGCCTTCACCTACTGGCAGGTGAGGCATCGAGAAACAAAATGTGCTACAACCTTCTTCATACCTAGCCACCAATGCTATCGTCTGAGATCCTGGTACGTCTTCGCCACTCCTGGATGTACCGCTAAAGGGGAAGTGTGAAACTCCCTCAGCACCTCCTCCTGTAAAGAAGCTAGTACCACGATACGTCCTCTGAAAAGGATGATGTGCTCTCATCCCACAGAGAATCCATTAGGTGCTTGTTTTGAGGATATCTGTGCACGCCGCGTCTCACAGTCAACGTCCCCATGCTGTGCCTCTCTGACCCGCTAAAGAAGTGGAGGAGTGACTGTGAGTGACTGAAGAAAGGCTGCTCCATCTCTATCCATGAAGGATATATGCAGAGCGGCTAGCTGCTCTGTCGCCTCCCCAAGTAGCTGAATGTCCGTCCTCCTGCTGAGAGCATCAGCTACTAAGTTCCCCTTTCCAGGAGTATAGACTATCTCAAAGTCATAGTCTTGGAGAAACTCGAGCCATCTCCACTGTCTCAGGTTCAGGTCCTTCTACAAGAAGATGTACCTGAGACTCTGGTGGTCAGAATAGACTGTAAAGCGCTCGCCCATCAGATAGTGCCACCACATCTTCAGAGCGAAGAACACTACTGCTAACTCGAGGTCATGGGTAGTGTAGTTCTGCTCGTGCTGCCTCAACTGTCGTGATCCATAGGCGATCACTGCCCGCTCCTGCATCAGGACACACCTGAGTCCGGTCCCTGATGCATCGCAGTAGACTACGTACCCTACTCCGTCCTTAGGTAGCCTCAATATGGGTGCGCTGGTCAATCTCTGTCTCAGCTCCTGGAAGCTCTGCTGACATATGTCTGACCATAAGAAGGGTTTTCCCTTCTTCGTCAAAGCTGAAAGCGGTGCCGCAACTCTGGAGAAGTCTGGCACGAACCTCCGGTAGTATCCCGCCGGACCTAGGAAACTCCGCACATCCGTCACGCTCTTGGGTGGCATCCAAGAGAGCATTGCCTCGATCTTCACCGGATCCACCGCAACTCCTGCCTCAGAGATGACGTGTCCCAAGAAGTGGAACTCAAGTAACCAGAACTGACACTTAGAGATCTCACCATAAAGCTGGTGTTCTCAGAGTGTGTCCAGTACAACCCGCAAGTGGTAGGCGTGCTCCTCCTTAGAAGTCGAGTATATCAATATGTCGTCGATGAAGACCATGACAAATCGATTGAGGTAAGGCTGAAAGATCCTGTTCATGAGGCTCATGAACACTTCTGGTGCATTGGTTATGCTGAAAGTCATAACCAAGAACTCATAGTGGCCATACCGACATCTAAAGTCCGTCTTCTGCACGTCCTCGTCCTGAACTCTGAGTTGATGATAGCCTGACCTGAGGTCTATCTTCGAGAACCACCGTGCTCCATTGAGATGATCGAAGAGGTCGTGAATCCTCGGTAGTGGATACTTGTTCCTCACGATTTCCTGGTTCAGGTGATGATAATCGAAACACAGTCGCAAGCTCCCGTCCACCTTCTTGGCGAAACAAATCGGGGAAGCCCAGGGTGAAACACGGCGTCGCGGAAGACGACGTCGCGGAAGACGGTGTCGCGGATGATGGCGTTGTGGAAGATGGAGTCGCGAAAGATGGCATCGCGGAACGAGGCTCCATACACATCATCGATACATGCCTGATGAAGGATGCAACATCCACCTTTCTTTGATGCAGAAAGAAGATCGAGAAGCGTGTCGGTGTTCTTCGCGTTCTTCTCCGTGGAAGAAGAAGATCTCCAAGACTTGAGCCCTCCTCTCCAAAAATCTCCACACAATGATCAACAATAACAAAATAAGGCTTTACTTATTTTATTACTCATGCCAACCTTTTGAAAATTCAAATTGAATTCACAGAATTAATTAACGTGCGTTGTCTAATTAATGAGGTGTTTTATTAGCATGTGTTTTAATGTGGAGGAGATACAAATTAATAGGGGTTTGCCAACTTTGAGGGAGGTTTGAGAAAATTGAAAAGGTGGGGTTCATGTGGGGCCCACCTCACTAATTTCCTATCAAGAGGAGTTAGGATTTAGTGGGTCCCACCTCAACTTCTATACGTAGGTTATAATTACACAGAGTAGAAATAAAATTGCACTACGTATTTTATTTCACGCTTTAATTAAACCACTTTATTTTTAGCATCACCTCCCGAGCAAACGCAACTCCAGAGGAAGTCTCCTTAAGAAAAAACCGGCGCTGCGGTTTCATCGGTGCCCTCGGATTTTGATTCTGAGCACCAGTTCAAAATTTAGAAAAACCCGCTCGTTCGTTCACTGAATGTACCCAAGCTAAACTTCAGAAATTGATTCCGGGCACACCGGGCATCAGAATCAGGTGCCGTCAGAAACTGCATACTCGTAAAATACCAAAGAAAATTTAAGAAAAAATTTCCCTTGAAATTTACGGGTCTTTACAGAATACCTCACCATAGTATGAGTAGCCTCTCTAGAGTGAGTTAAAGACCCTTTTTCTTGTTTATTTCCTAGCACTGGGTGGTTGTATAGGTTCCTCCTCCTGTTATATTTCTTTTTCAATAAGGTGCCCTTTTGAGCCTCAAAACTTTTAAAAAATTAATATTCATTCATTAAAAAAATATATTAATTATAAATAGTAATAAATAATATATATTAAATATAAATATAAAAAATGAATAAAATGAAATAATTAAAAACATATGAATGTATTATTCATTTTAATGGGTTTTATACATAATTATTCATCAATACATTTAATATTGAAATATATTCATATATATTTCTATATATATATATATCACTATATATAATATTTCCTAAAATATGATTTATATAATAAAACTATTTATACTTACATTAAATAAGTCATATATTTAGTTAAGAATGGTTTATAATTAAAAATAAATATTAATTAGAAATACCTACTAATTGTATTGAGTAATGGACATTAATTGAATGTCGTTAGGTTTTTCAATTTAACATCTATAAAATGTGTGTTACATAGATTTCACACATACATATATGTAATTAATGTATTTTTATATATAATGCACACACAAAAATATTTACGTAATTAATGAAATCTTATATAGAAACACAAACACCTAATATTTCTGTAATTTATTCAAATTTCAGTATTCATTTTAGAATTTCATTTTGTGACATGATAAATTTAATATATTGTGTTTTTAATCTATAAATTTTATTTTTTTAATATTATTACCATTAGGTATTATTTATTATTTATTTTCTTAGAATTTAATCATTTTCTAATATTTATTTATATATATTTATTTTCTATGTTTTAATATTTTCAATATATATTCATCTTTATTTAAATATATATCCATATTTTTTTAATAATTTATATTTAATTAATAAATCTTATTCATTTTTTCAATATTTTTAATGTGTACTCGCTTTTTAACTATTCAATTTCACTCATTCTTAACATGCATGCATTTAAGATTAAATATTCCTTAATAATGTTAAAAATATATTTGTAAATAAATATTTATAAATAAATATATTTTCAAAAGTATATTTACTATATTTATATTTATAAATAAATAATAATATTTTAAAAAAAATATTTATATAATTATAAATAATATAATTATATATATATATATAATTAATTATAATTTTTTTATAAATTTATTTAAAAAATGAATGTATTTACTATATTTATATTTATATTTATATACATTTATTAAATATATATAATTATACAAATATAAATAAATATATAAATAAATATATTATTTTAAAAAAAATTATTTATATTATTATAAATAAATAATTATTTATTTAAGTAATTATAAAGTTATAATAAATATATTTAAATAATTAATATATTTACTATATTTATATTTATATATATTTATTAAATAGATATATAATTATATAAATATATATAATGATATTAATATATTTATAATTACAAATAAATAATTACAAATATATTTATAAATGTATATTTTCTATATTTATAAGATTATATATTTATTATTATAAATATAAAATATAATTTTTTAAATAATTATTTATATATTTATTAAAAATTATTTATATATTTAAATAATTATAAAATAATAGTAAATATATTTAAATAATGAAGATATTTTATATATATATATATATAATAATAATATAAATATATATAATGATATAAATATATTTATAATAACATACAAATATTTATAAGTATATGTTCAAATATGTTTATTTAAAATTATAATTATAAATACTTTACCAGGACTAAAACTTTAATGCTAATAAAGTTTCCTTTTAGGAGTGCTTTTTTGGAAGTGCTGATAAAACCCTCCCTGATATATTTAAAGAACCTTAACCACCTTGATTTGAGTTTCGATTCTCAAACTTTGATGTAAGTCTACTACTGTTGACACTCCTCCTGTACTTTCTCTCAGATGAATCAATCCCCTAATTCAAGATATGTTATTTTTTTATCCTCCTCTCTTATTGATTTCTTTTTTGGGTTCCATGGTTTGTGTTATTGTGGTGTTTTCTTGGTTTATCTTCTCACTTATCCCGCATGCTCAGTCAAAACTCTTTAGATCCCTCAGAGGGTTTCCACATCCTTCTACTTTGATTTAGGTGTCTCCTCCCTCAAATTTCATGTGTTTTCCAATGTAAATCCCAGATTCCTTCCATCTATTTTAGGTGTCTCCCCCCTCTATTCTGATTTCTTGAGTTATGTTTTTCTATTATAACCATTAATTTTACAAATCATGGAATTCCTGGTTCTGTTTTAATTCTTTTTATTTAAAGTCTACCTTTTTGTAATGTTTATAATGGATTCAAGAAACATTTTGGTTGAATTTCACGATTGGTATAAAGGGTTTTCCATTGATTTTGATTAAATTATCTTGAATTAAATGTTTTATCATGCAAAGTGTTTGATCATATTCTGATGAGGCATTTCAACTCTATTTTTAAGAAAAATGAAAGGCTTAGGCCATATTTTGGGTTTTAAAGGAAGAAAAAAAGTCTTAAATAATTTTTTGAAATATATAAAGGGTGTGTTTCTAAATATTTCCAAAAGTATTAAAATTATTGAATTTTAAATGAAAAGAAAATAAATTGGAACCTAAGTTAGATTATGTTTAATTGACTTTTTGGAACTTTAAAATGGGTTTATAGGTCATGATATCCTCATTGATCACCCCTTGTATTTGATGTGTCTATTTTGGGATGTTTATCAATTTATAATGTATGTATGATGTGAAAGAGTTTGTTCTATACAAGGTTTGTTGGAGGTGAGGTGTAAGATAATGATTTTTTTACCATATGTTTGTTTTTCCATTTATTTCTCACCTCCTCACATGGTTTATTTTTCATGGTAATTCTAGGTAACTAAATGGTATCTTAGATGAGTGAAAACTCTAGTTTAGTGTGTTTCTCAGTAGAGTGGGGCCGGGTTATTGAGTAAGACTGAGTTTTTTAGTACTTAAAATATTTTTAGTTTAGTTTCTAAAATTAAAAATGTTTTCTATACTTAATAAATAATTCTAAAAAATCATTCATTCCCACTTAATCAACCAAGATATTATCTCATCACTAATTCAATCACTAAATCATGTTTAATTGTTTTTCATTAGATTATAATTCATTTAGGTTATAATGAAAGGAAATGAATTTCTTTGTAATTCAAGATAAGGTATAAATGTTAATACTTAACTAAGTATATTCATTCCATTTAAATTCATGATTTAAAACTAAATTCATGTTTAATAAAAGAGCATAAGATATGAGAACTTAAATATGTACCGAATAATAATTTATTTTTTTCAAATAAACATCTAAGAAATGTGAATATTCAGGTTACTTTATCAAAATAAAGTGAGTAAACATAACCCAAACATATGATATCTACATTCCTTTATGGATCTTAAAATTATTAGGAACTTATAGTATTTCTAAGAATGAACTTATATAAATGAAAGAATGTACATAATTAAAAAACACAAGTCCAAACTTTAATTACATATAATGAATAATTTTTAAACAATTAAACATGTTTAATAGACTTTACATAATAAACCAAGCATAAATATATAAAATGAACAATACGTATGATGTGGTTTCCATATCACCACACCTAATATCAAGAAAAACATCATTCAGTCTTCCTATGGATAAATCTTCACTGAAAATGATCAGTTTCACCCATCGACACACTATCTCATCGCTCTGTCACAATTCCTAAACCAACAAAATCATCCCATGATCTTTTAAAACCCACAAAAATATACAAACCTGAAACTTGGTAAATCTTCATCATTGGTTCCTTGACAAAAAAACCAAATCCACTATTATTCTCTCACCTCAGGTATCACCTCTAATTCAACTCACACTTAGATAAATTCAAATCAAACCTAAGCCTAATATCACACATGAACTCCATCTAACACCTTATAACCTTTTATAAAATAGATTTAAATGTCATGAATATTTTTAAAACCTTTTTGATGTTGATTCTTGAATAAATTGGATGGAATGTGAAAGCTTGGATTTTTGGATTCCTGTGTAATATTTGATGAAACTAGTTTTTGATAAATGAATAATCCCTTGATTGATTTTTTAAAGAATCCCATGGGAACCTCGGTATTTAGGCAGGTAGTATAGGAAAATCATGTTAGGATTTAAATTTTTAATTTACTTCTATCTTCTAAAAAATGTTATATTCATTTCATCTTTATAAAGTGCTTATGAAATGTTTAAAAATCATGATTTTATTTAGATTAGGTGGTGGTATACTTATCATTTTTATGGTTATTCCTATTTTAAATTTTAGTTTTTAAAAAGGAAACTTGGTTTTAAATGTAAAAGTGGGGTTTGAAATGAAAAAATTAAGTTTCCATTAAAATGAACTAAAATGGATTCATTTTTTTTGAACCTCATGAAGTGATTTCAAAGTGATCATGTATGATTTTAAAAATTTCAAAGTGTACATATTTCTGTGGAAAGAGTTTTAAAATTGTAATTTATTTTTTATGTTTTTTGAATATGATTATAATTTTTTCACTTTATTCTAATAGTTTCTATAGAAAATAGTATGCTTATTATATTATTTGTTTTGAAAAAAATTGGTCAATTTTAATGTGTAATTAAAAAAAATGATTTCAAGCGGGGTTTCAAAAATTTAAAAAGCAGCCTTTTGAATTTTAAAAGTGGTGTTAAGATGAGATTTTGAATTTTAAATTAATAGGGAAAAATTTAAAAAAAAATTCTATTGCAAAGTGTTTTTAAGCATTTTGTTTCAATATGGAATTTGGAAAATGTTCATAGTTATAAGATCATCAATTTATTATTCATTAATATCTTTCCTCAAACATATTTTTTTGGAAATCATCCACTTATTATTTCATTTATTCAAGAAAGAGTATTTCTATGTTTTATTCCTTTAACAATAACTAGTATCTTCACTATAGTTTTTGAAATAAGTGGTACTAGGAAATAATGCATCCATTTCCACTAGGACATCATATTATAGTCTTGGTGCAATGATTTTTCTATTCAAGGGATAATGGTTCATGTATACTCATGCCAAGGTGATCATGCATATCAATTAATAAAACTAATATTTACACTATTTTTAATGTCTAACTCTATTTTTATATCCCACCAATCTAAAATTTTTATCTGAATTGCAATGTTTTTGGATTTTAGGGATGTTTAGAGTTTAAAATTAAAAATTGCACAATTCTAGAATTTTTTCTATTTTTAATAGCTTATGTATTTAAGGTTTTTATTTTTCAATATTATTGCGAATCAAGTGATTATTATTTTTAGTATTAATATGTTCATGGGATACATATTTTTCAACTTTTCCAAGTCATTATTATAACATCTATAGGCCCAAATAAATCAGGATTTTTGAAACGTTTTTTTGGCTAGCAGAATAGACTCCACCTTAGTAATTGTGGTATAAATCCAGATAAAGGTGTCCATTTGTGATTATTATACATGGATATGAAATAAGACTCAACGGATCACGTCTAGGTTGAGTTTAAATTAAAAATTCAATCATTAATGTAGTATATGAAAGAGTCCAAGAGGTTGAATATGAAGAGTCCCCTCAAGCAGAAAATGTTATCTTGAGTAATTAAATCATATAATTTTTACCACATGTCCCAAACCCATTAAATTTTGATGTTATACAGATAATATCATTTAGAAAAACTTTCTAGAAGTCCCTGAGAGGATATTATTCCAATAGGAGGCACCAATTAGATAATACTTTTGGGGAAATAGATTCTAGATATCAATTTCTACCCCCATTTCCCTTTATATTATTTTATAAAAATCATTTAAAAGGATGGTTAGATTGAGGTAGTGTGCTATGATAGAGAATACATGCCTTATAATAGGATAATTACATGAACTGATCAATGCATTAAGGAATAAGCTCCAAGTGGTGGTGGGTAGTGAATATCCAAGGACATTTCTCCTTTTGAGTTTGTGTTTCTCATTGTAAACTCTTTTCTATTAAATTATCCTAGAAATTGTTTTATTGAATGAAGGAGGTAACTTTTATTTGTTAAATTAAATTTATTATATATTATTTTGGATTTATTATCATATTATGAATGTAAATTTGTCTCTCTCATTGTTTAAATATCTTTGGCGATGTCTCACCTTTGAGCACGATGAGTTTAATCTATTTTGGTTTCTTAGTGGTCACTGGGTAATCAGATCACTTTCAAAAGAGGATTTAAACCCACATTTGAGGTCTCAATATAGTATCTAGTTAATTTAGGTGTATACATTGTGGTATTGAGTTATAAATTTGATAAATTAATTATAATACATTTGTCAACATTGATAATGGGAGTGCCCAAGGATAAAATTCTGTCAACCTATGCCTTCTTTATCTTGTCCTTTTCAATCCACTTTACTTATGAGTTATAATAGATAACATAGATTTGTTATTTTTAATTTTATTTTATATAATTTAAAATATTTTAACTCATTTAAAATCCCCAATTTTAGTTTTAACATCAACATAAAAAATTTAATAAAGTGACAATTTGATAACTTAGTTTGGAATATCCTCATGAGACAACCCCGTGGTCACCGTTGTGCTACATTTTTAAGGGGAAAATTATTTACTAGAGTATCATGATAAAAATTATAGCATTATAAATCATTGGAAATGGGTAAAGGTGTATAAAAGAGTAAGGGTACTGTGAACTTGTATTGTTTGATTAGATCATCTCTCAAACCACGATGTGCCTGAGGAACTCTTCATCTTTAAGAAACAAACTAATAATTTTTTTTGATTATTTTCAAACTCGCAACCCAGGAACATTTATATTTAAGGAGAATAATTTCATCCTCATTTTAGATACTTGACCCCAGATATCGCAGAGATGGTGTGTTCTACTATTACATTGGAATGATTACAAGGAATGAAATCCTGAAGGACTGAAGTGTTTAATAGTCTTGGTAAACTAGATACATATACGAGTCTTGTATTACAAAAGAATAAACTGATTACAATATATTTTTTTTCCTGTTTAAATATATAAATTCAAAGATAAATACAATTAATCAAGTAAATCCTTGCATATCTTTCATTGTATGCTTCTTGAATTCTTGGGGAAAGAAACATAATAAGGGTGAGCCCAAATGCTCAGTAAGGAAAAAATATAGTGAAATCAATAATGAATCAATGAGTGTAATAATTATAACATGGTAAATAAATGAAAACACATAACATGTAATCAAAAAAACCAATAATAAACTTCATAAGCAATATTTAAAGGTAATAACTATAAATACATTCCATTCAGATAACTAGATATGGAAAAGTCAATATGGTAAGTTAGGAAACTAAAACATATGTCATTTAATCAATGAACTGAAATGAAATGTAACCCTAGATATATCGACACACAATATCACAGATGAATAATAACTAAAAATAAATGGGGAAATTCTTAATTGTTGGACGTCATGTCTGAGGAACATGAAAACCTATACCATCAAGACCTTTCACAAGACGGTTAAAACTCTTGATAGAAACCCATTTAATCTGGCCAACTAATTTGTCACATGATAACCTATCGATGCATCAAGAATATATATAAAATCCAACATCCTCCGATAATTACCTACCCAAATAAATCCTCATATTAAATAGTCAAAATAAAAAATATACCTTATCAAATATCGGTATTGAATAAATAATACAGAATTATCAATATTTCCCCAAATAATCAAATAACTGTCAAAGTAGACACTGTATGTAAAACGGTATATATTTTTGGCATTACTAATATCCATTGTATAGGAATATGTATATTTAGGTAAATTTACAATTAAAAATTATTATAATAAAGTGATTGTTTCAAGATAAATTTAAAAATCACAAAAGGAAGTGAGATTGCAAAGATAAACAATGAGAACATTATTGAGGAGAATAATCATTAACCATTACAAAGTGTCCTATATAACTTTGAAACATTTAAATCATAATACCTATGCTGGTATAACATAAAATTAAACTTATAATATCATTATATTAATGATATTCATGATATAACATGTCAAAATGTAGTATATACACCAAATAAAAGTGAATTAGTGCATAATTACAAATAAGTCTCAATGGAATGTTAATTTAGACAAAATTACCTTACATATGAATCGAAAGACACAATAATAATACTCATAAGATGAAAAATTTAAAAATTAACCTTTTAAACATGAAAATTAAGCTTCTAAGAAATGACAGTGGGTAAATCCTTACTTGCTATATGAGGTAAAAGAATATTTTATTTTTTTTATGGTAAAAAGGTTAGAAAATTCCTCGTTTAGAAAGAGAAAATAATATTATTTTAAAAAAATTGGTAAAATACAAAAGGGTAAAAATTTATTTTATACATCATTTTGAAAATTTTAAAAACACATTTTTTTAAAACATTTTAATAAAACATGTTTTTTAGAAGAAAAAAAGTTCTCCGACTAAAGAGAGAAATGAAGTCAGGTTTGCTTAAAAAAATTTACTAAAACATTTGGAGTACCAAAGAGTAGAAAATGGTACTATTACTTGAAAATGGTCATGAATAACCTGAGTAGAATAAAATTAAAGGGTTTATTAGATAATGATCATATAATTTCCTATAATAGAAATTCCAGTGTAAAAAATCCCGAACAGAATGAGATTGTGAAGTAAACCCTTGAAAAGACCATAAAATTTGTGTGAAAATCAATAAATGAATAGATTATATGTGTAAAATTTAAACCCAAATAAAAAAAGTTGAATTAAAATAATATATCATAGAAATGTGATTATACACATAATCATATAATATTTACGATAATGAGGAAGTAATATAACCCAATGAAAAGAAATTGGATAAGGAAACTATTATCTACTTGACAACTTTTTATTTAAATACCATTAGAAGAATTAATTAAAATTGAAACTAAAAAATTGAATATAAATTAATTCATGATTTGATATATTAAAATGGGTAGTATATACATCACACAAAATAATTAAGTGGTGAACATGACATTTATCTCCCAGATGTAAAAATTGAGATGAAAATACCTTACCATGAGTCTCACTTATCTCATGTGTCTTTATATTCCTAAATAACAAAGTTATTTTAATTATTTACTTTCTTGATAATATTTTTCATGTTTATCAAAAATTTATTTCATCTATTAATATGTCGTAAAAACTACTTGAACAATTAAGTTTACATCGAGTGTTTTGACCAAATTCAATTTATGTGTCAAAAACAACTTTGGTAGGTCAACTATGGTCAAAGGGGTCCTTATATAACATTTATAGAATAATAATAATGAAATAATAATTATATTTATATATTAATTATAATTTTAAAATCAATAATTAAATATTTTTATGAAAATGACCCAATGTTACAATCATGGTGACAGTAGGCCGTACGTACACATGAGTAACGTTCCAATTTTTCAATTATAGTTATGGAAAGAAGGTATGTAACGTTATATATTTATAGAATGATAATTATATCATAAATACTATATTATTTAATTTTATATAGTTATATGTATAATTGTTTTAATTTAAAAGGAATCTCATTGTGCTGAGGATGGGGTAGTCCACACATCCATGAATGACGCTATCACTTTTTAAGTGTATAAAAGGGTAATAAAGAAGATGATATATATATATATATATTATATTTATAAAAAGGTAATTATATAATGAATATAATATAAATGTTTTGTAAGTTACATATATTTAATTAAAACCATCATTTATACATTCCATGTATAGCTTGAACGAATCACAATGCTTTAAGGGGCAATAGTCCACATTTTCACAAACTGTGTTATCGTTTTTACACAAAATGGAATGTATAAAGATACATGAAGTAAAAGAATTATAGAAGCTTAAAGAAATAATAAATATAAGATATAACATATATGAAAATAGTATCCATCATAATTTCCACCATGAGATGTAGTAAAGGAAAAATGAAAAATCATTATTTTGTGAGGTGATAGTTCACCATACATGCAAATAGTATTGATCTTACCTATTGGATAGAAGTGTGTGTGGGTGTAGGTCATGTAAGAACCTGGTTTTAAATCAGTTATGGATCCTTTAATTTTTAGTCTAAATCATTACTTTGGACCTAATATAGATTCCTAATTAGTTAGAAAAGGTTATGAGGGTGTATGTGTCTTGTTTGGATCTCAAAAGACCTCTTTTTAGGAGAACAAGCCAAGTCACATGGTTTGCACATGGTTTGCGCATGGATATACGACCTAACCATGAAAACCCATTTTTCCCAAGCCAAGTCACATGGTTTTTGCACAGTTTTCCTAACCATGCAGTTTGTGTTTTTTTGGATAGTGGCATCTCTCATGGTTTGCGCATGGCCATGCGGCCTAACCATGCGAATACCCCCTTTTCCCAGATTCAGGCAGAACCATCTCACATGGTTTATACACGGCTTGAAAAACCATTTAGACAAACCATACACATGATAAAAACATGTGTAAAATGTCTAAAATCCCCTTAATGATCTATTAATACTCCCCTTTCTCCCTAATCCAAGATTGTGTGGGATTGACCTAGTTCTCTCTTAATTTTGGGGTTTTTAAAGATCAAATCTTGGAATCAAGAGATATTCTTCATCCGTATTCTGACCAATCTTCTGTTAATCACGTTGGATGCACAACGATATGTACTTGAGTCCTATTTAGCTATTCTTCTTCTATTTCACTCTCGACCTAGATATCACCATGTGATCATTTTTCACTGTTTCTTAGATCTACTCCGATCTGAGGAAAATCAGGGGCTGATACCAGAGGAAGAGAGTCGTACAACCTTAAGGTGGGTGGTTTATAACTTATACCTAAAGTTTGTTGATTTTGGGATATTCGTGTGGGGCCCACCAGTTTTGTTGGAAACTGTTTCTTAAATTTACATGCCATAACTACACTTGTTAGAATCATATCGTTATAATCTTTCCAATTATGTGATTAGTTGTTAGAGGTTACACCCCCAACTCAATCTACCTCATGTCAAATGTTATTACATAATTGGGATTTTAGTGTTTCGGCACATTTGAACCACCTTTTGGGTGTGCCTTTTCTTGACCTTTCTAAAGGCGAGTCTTCTTATAAAAAATGACTTGTTATTACTGAAAATTGGATAATGTAATGTACCATTTACTCTCACCACTTGACTTGCCTAAGATAAGTGCTTCCAAATGTTTATTACATGTGAAATATGAAATGAGAAATGGAAAGTATACCATGTATATCACTTTTCCTTATCAAAAGAGATTGAATAAAGGTTATATGTCCGTAGAACCCCTTTCTATGTTGATGGAAGGTAGAGGAGTAAACCTCAATAATTGATTATGCCTTAATGGATAACTAAGTCTTGATTAAGTAGTTGCAACGCTACTTGACCTATCCACACTAATGTAATAAAAGGCTTGGACCAATGGTTCCAACTCTACTTGTCCCATCCACACTAATGGAAGGAAAGAATTGAACTAAATGAATTATTACATGATTAAAATATCAAATATAACTGGACTGACTCGTGCTCACCATGGATTCAGGGAGGATAATACCTTGGGTCTTGGGAACCCCATTCTGATTCAAGGATACGGTTTTATTAGGTTGATACCCACCTAGATTCTGGTTCTTTTCTATTCCTTGGATGCCCATTATACTACCATTGGGTCCCTTCTTCTTATAGGATACCTCAGATACACTCCTTGTATGCAACATTGACTAGTAGGTTCCATTGTTAAAGCCCATAGGGCCCTATATTTTCTTATCCCCATTTTACCTTGGTCTATATCCCCATTGACTCGATAGGTGCCTTATTGTGTAATTCCTTGGATTACATTCCTTGGATTACACTCTTACCCCTTAGATAGGCTTAGATACTACTGAATTAGCTTTCCATGAGTTTACATTACCTTGGTTTTTACCCTGGAACTCCCTCATTGGATATCATTGTTTGGTTTCCTTGTTACGTCTTAGGACCTTCAGTACATATACTACCACAAGGTGATGTCAGTGCTTGCTATGCCTTATGTAAGTTATTAACATTAAATGGTAATTCATTAATTAATGAACTGGTTACATGTTCAGACACCAGCCGAGGGATGAAGTAGGTACTTAGTTATTTAGTTATATTGTATTTCTTGTTTTAATTTATATATGCTTTCCTGCACACTACTATATTCTATTACATGGTCCAAATGTTATATATACCATTGGTGGTGGCCCACTTAGATTTATCTCACACCCTCTATGGGCGCTGTTTGGTACCTGGAGTAGATTACATGGTTACAGGTATTGACAAAGGGAAGCATGTAATTTCTAATACTTGATTTCATGATGGTATTATGGATCTTGATAGTAGATGAATGAGTATGGATCTCTGGATGCTAGGAGCAGAATTTGTTTTATTTACATTGTGCAACATGTTTTGCCTATTGCTTTGTATCCATGTTTTCTAGTTTTCTAGTGACATGACATTACATTATTACTATTCCAGCTGATATAGTTATTGTTATTCTTTTTTATCTATTTCAACAGTTTTCTTCTGCTATTTATTTATATTGATTCTACTGTTTACTATTCATTTATATCTCTTATTTTGTGCTACACTATGCTAATGAGGTAATAGTCTTCCCAAAGACACACCCTAGGCCCTCGCTTCTAGTCGGCAGCCTCTGGCATTCGGGAAGATGCACTTGAGGCCATGTGGACCACCGGGCTCGGGGCACCATTAAGTGGAATCTAGGTCCGGGTCATCACAAGGTGGTATCAAAGGTGGTTTCTTTTCTTTCTTTACTAGTTGGAGAAAATATATTGGAGAAGAGGAACACTTGGGACTTGGTCATAAACCATGCTTGGGCATCGCAAAATCATGTTTGTGGTAAAATCTAAGTTACCTATAATGAAATTGTTGTTCTATTTTTCCTATTACAGTTGATATTATTTCACCATTGGGTGACTCACATGTTGTGTGGTGTTGATTAATACTATTTGGGAATTTATTTCATCCTTGTACCGATGATATGAGGGTAGGGAGTATTGTTACATGCATCATTATAAGCACGTAGAATTCACATATCATGCATATTACCATGCTATATAGGTGCATTTAACTACTTTTCATTACTTGATATGTTTGTGATTGTTGAGTGATGTTGTGATAGTTTCTTTTACTTGTATTACTTTGGCTTCGATTGAGTGATTTACTATCTTAATTCATGAGGTGTATGGGCCCTCATGGGTTGGAATGAGTAATTTACCGAGTCAATCCATTAGGCTATTAGTAAATGGGTGTTGTTTTTGGTGATAGGTGTATGAGACTAATTCATTGGAAATGAATATCCACTATAAAGTTAGTCCTGAAATCTAAAATTAATTGGTTGAACATACTTATACCTCCTTGCTATGTTTATGAAAGGTAAAAGAGTGAACCTAATAATTAACTGAAAAATGAAATGAAACTTATACTTGGGAACTTACTGATAACTGGCCATCTAAGCAGGTAGTTTGGGTAGTATGCCTTGGGTATTGATTTTTCTTATGTTCAGATTCCATTAGTGATGCTATCTACTTTCTTAAATTCTTTTCTAAGATGTGTATTTGGAATTTATAGACCAATTCCACTGCGTTGTCCTCATGTCGTTTTCCAGGAGGGTGGTGATGACCATGCTCCAGACATGGTGGGCCCTGAGCTGCCAGTCTTAATTCTAGGAGTTCCACTTTGAGGCACCACATCCTATTCCTAATTAGGGCACTAATTCCCATGTATGTAATAGTTTTTGACGTCTGATGCAGTCCATGAAAGGTGCTCCATAGGTTTCACCTAGTATGGATGATCTGACCGATGAGTTCCAGAATCAGCATCCTCTTACTTTTTCAAGGGATGGCAGTTCTCAGGCTACTGAATCTTGGATAGATGCAATTTTGTCTATCTTTGAGCATATGGAAACAACTCCAGAGAGGAGAGTCAATCTTTCTACATACATGCTTCGAGATTCCTCTAAGCTTTGGTGGGATGTCATTACCCAGGCCGAACGTCATCAGGGAATGTTATGGGTTGACTTCCAAACTACCTTCTATGATCAGTTATTTCCTAAATCATTGAGAGATGATAGAGAAAGAGATTTTATGCATCTCGAGTAGGGTTCTATGTCAATTATGGAATATTCAACATGTTTTACTGATTTATAGGGCTTTGCACCGCTTCTATCCAGTGATGTGATTTCACATGCTAGACTTTTTGAGGATGGGCTATTGTATGCCATCCAAACTCAGGTGAATGTATTTCACCTTCCTAACTTATTTTAAAAAGTTGATCAGGCCCTTATCACTAAGTGTAACCTAAGGGAAGAAGTGAGTACTGGGTTTAAAGGATTAGTGCCGCGTCAGGCCTGTAGTTCTTTCGGTGGTAGGAAACCTTCCCTTGAGGTTTATCATCATGGAAGTGGAAGCCAGAGTATCTAGTTTGATAGCTCTATAGTGTGCCAATAGTGTCGAAAACTAGGGCATAAGAATCCTCAGTGTGATAGAGACCCTATGGAGTGCCGGGATTGTAGTCGTATGGGTCATCTTCAGTGCTTTTGTGGGACCTTTCCACTAGCTTTGAGTGGAAAAGGATCAGCTTTAGCTCCTCCTTCAGGAGTGAGTTTTTTTGCACCACATCAGGCAGGATGTTGGAGTAGCACTGGCAGGTCTGGATGAGGAGGAGTCGTGGCTGTGGTAGTCTGATCCTTGATCACCAAAATTACCAGCATATCAGTCATGATCATGGTAGTCCATATTTTGTATAGGGTTGTGGATTAGGTTAGTTGCATGATTTACAGCCGATACCCAAGGATCAGGATGCCAGACCATTTATAGTACGAGGTAGTATTCTAGTATCCTTTAATATTGTATCTTCTTTTTTTGATACAGGTGCTTCAATATCTTTTATTTCGGTATATATTGTGTAAAGTCTTGGACTAGAGATATAGTATCACTACAGTATAATGAACCTCGATACACCGTTGACAATATAGAATGAGGGAATACGACAATGCAGGGATTGTCCCATAGAGGTTGGCAATTACCATTCCTTGTGGAATATCTTTTTTCTCGAGATGAAGGGCTTCAATTTCTTTCTCAGGATGGACAGGTTGGTCCACTATTAGGTCTTTGTAGACTATTATCGCAGAAGGCTTTCTTTTACATCACTTGAAGTCATCAATTATCTTTTCAATGGAGAGTAGGATGTCCATTATGTGAGAGTAGGACCAAAGAACTATGGGCTAGGTGGAGTGACTCCTCATATTTCTAATCTTTTCATAGAGGATCAGGGTTTTCTCCAAATTGATTTTCCTCTAGTAGTTGATCGTTTCAGGGAAGTCTTTCCTGATGAATTTTCTAGATTACCTCCTAAGAGAGAGTTAGAGTTTACAATTGGGCTTGTTCAAGGAGCATCTCTAGTGTCCATTACTCCACACAGGATTGGGCCTACTAAGCTTCAAGATCTCAAGCGGCAGATAGAGGACTTAGAGGCCAAAGGATTTATATGGCCTAGTACATCCTCTTGGGGTTCACTTGTGCTTTTTGATAAGAAGGTGGATGAACTCTACTTTTATGCATAGATTAAAAAAGGTTAAACCATTTTACGGTCAAGAACCGGTATCCACTTCCTCTAATAGATGATATCTTTGACCAGTTCTGAGGAGAAAAGGTGTTCTCTAAGATCGGCCTGAGATCAGGTTATCATCAGGTGTGAGTCAGACCCTAAGACATACCTCGTACGACTTTTTGTAGGAGGTATGGTATGTATGAGTATCTTGTTATGCCGTTCGGTCTTATCAACACACCTGCCACTTTCATGGCTTTGATGAATAGGGTTCTCTATCTCTATTTGGACTCTTTTGTCGTGGTCTTTTAAGATGACATCTTGGTGTATTCGTGCACTCGTAACGACCATGCCAAACATCTTGAGATCATTCTGAGTACACTGAGAGAGCATTAGATTTATGCTAAGCTTTCTAAATTTGACTTATGGATTGAAAAATTCCACTTCATGGGTCATATTATTTTAGAATATGGAGTATACATTGACCCTAAAAAGGTTAGTGTTGTAGTTTTCTGGGAGCATCCCAATAATGTGTTTGATATCAGAAGTTTCTTAGGGCATGTAAGACATTAGATGCATTTCATACATGACTTTTATCTCCTTTAGGCACCTCTTAATAGTCTTACTAAGAAGGGTTTCAAGTTCACATGGTCATAATCATGTGAGAAATATTTTTAGGAGTTGAAAGAGAGGCTTATCTCAACACCTATTCTGATTCTTCAAGAACCTAGTAAAGGTTATATCATCTTATGTGATGCATCAGACATTGGCCTAGGATCAGTGTTGATGCATGAAGACAAAGTAATTACATACGGTTCTTGGAAGTTGAGGCCTCACGAGAATAATTACCCAACGCATGACCTCGTGCTAGTAGCAGATGTACATGCCTTATGTTTCTGGAGAAATTATCTCTTGGGTGAGTGATTTGTGGTGTATACAGATCACAAGAGCCTCAAGTATATCTTTTCTCAGTGTAACTTGAACCACCGACAACAATTATTTGTCGAATATATACAATCATTTGATTTTGAGCTTACCTATATTCTTCGAAAAGGAAATGTGGTTGCATATGCACTGAGTCGGAAAACTCAAATGCATGCCATACAGGAAGCCAATGATGAATGGAAGTTAATGTCCCTATTTTATAAAATTCATTTGGAGTTTCACGATAGTCAAAAGTAGTCTTACCTCTTAGAATTAACAGTTGCCTCTTCCCTCCTTGGGAAGGTGAAGAGTAGGCATTTTTAAGATCCTGAAGGTTTGGTTCTCCATGAGAGAATATCAGGAGATAACCCACCTCCGGATTGGTCTGTTGACAGAAATGGAACCCAGAATCTATGTGGATGTATATGGGTTTCTGTATATGTGAGGGAGGAGTTGATGAAAGAGTCCCACACTTCCCAGTGGGAAGTTCATCCAGGAATCTCAATGATATATCTAGATATGCGATTCCAGTACTGGTGGCCTGGGATGAAATGTCATATTGAAGGCTTCATCACTAGGTGTTCCACCTATCAGCAGGTGAAGGCCGATTACCATAGACCCGTAGGCTTGTTACAACCACTTCTAGTCCTAGAATGGTAATGGGAAGATAATTCTATGGATTTTGTAGTCGGCTTACCTAGGTCGCCATGGGGTAGCGATGCTATCTGGGTAGTCATTTACAGACTAATGAAATCATATCACTCCATTCCTATTTCTGAGACTTTATCAGTTAATGAGTAGGGAAGACTATATGTCTGTGAGATCATACGACTACATGGGGTTCCACGTACTATCATTTTAGATATGGGTGCTCGTTTCACATCACAGTTCTATAGGGGTTTATAGAGAGATATCATAACTTATGTGATTCTAAGCCCAAATTTTCCCCACAAATTGATGGACAATCTGAACGAATAGTACAAGTTTTGGAGTATATGATCCGAGCATGCGTCCTTGATTTAGACGGTTCTTGGGAGAAACATATTCCTCTCATAAAGTTCACCTATTATAATAGTTTTTAGGTGAGGATTCAGAAGGCTAATTTTGAGGCCTTATATGGTAGGTCACGCCGTTCACCCTAGTGCTAGATATAGGCAGGTGAGGCAGCCCTACTAGGTCCTCATCTCATGCAGGAGACTTCAGAATAGGTCCAGCTGATCAGAAATAATATGAATACTGCTCAGTCTGAACATAAATCTTATGCCTATCCACGTCTATGACTTATTGAGTTCGAGGCTGGGGATCATTTTTTTTTATTTGGGTATCACACAGGCTTGGGCATAGACGATTACAGAAGATGGGTAAGTAGTCACCTTGTTACAACGAGCCATTTGATATTATAGAGAGAGTCGGTCCGGTAGCCTATCGGTTTCTACTACCTCAGAGGTACCTTGCCATGCACGATGTCTTTCATGTCTCACATCTTCACCAATATCATGCTAATCCATCTCATACCTTTGATCCCGAGGAATTTGAGTTAGAAGCCGATGCTACCTTTGAGGAGTATCCGGTATGCATTGTTGACTGAAGCACAAAGGTTCAATGAGGAAAGTCTGTCCCTCCCAGATGGGTGCAATGGCAGCACGAACAAGTATGGGATGAGACTTAGAAGAGGTAAACTGATGTAAGTTCTTAGTGGACAAAGTTTGTCTTAGGCAGTGTCTCTTAACCCTTGGAAGGAGAACTCGGGGGCAAGTTCTATTAAGGGGGGAAGACTGTAAGAACCCGGTTTTTCACTCAGGTATGGATCCTTTAATTTTCAGTCTAAATATTTACCTTGGACCAAATATATATTCCTAATGAGTTAGAAAAAGTTATGAGGGTGTCCGAGGCTTTTTTGGAGCTTGGAGCACCTCTTTTTTGGAAAATAGACCAAGTCACATGGTTTGCGCATGGCCATGCAGCCTAACCATGTGAACCCCATTTTCCCAGGCCAAGTCACATGGTTTGCACACAGTTTTTCTAACCATGTGGTTTGTGTTTTTTTGGACAGTGGCATCTCGCATGGTTTGTGCATGGCCATGCGGTCTAACCTTGTAAACCCATGTTTTTCCTAGATTCAGGCAGAACCATATCGCATGGTTTGCACACGTTTTGACAAACCATGCGAACAAAATGTGAACCGGCTAAAAACATGTGTAAAATGTCTAAAATTCCCTTAATTATCTATTAATCCTCCCCCTTCCTCCCTAATATGAGATTATGCGGGATTGACCTAGTTCTCTCTAATTTTTGGCGTTTTTGAAGATCAATGCTTGGAATCAGGAGATCTTATTTGTTCAGCTTCCGATCGAGCTTCTGTTCATCACGTTGGATGCGCAACAGTAAGTACTAGAGTCTTATTTATCCATTCTTCTTCTCTTTCACTCTAGACCAAGATGTCACCAAGTGATCATTTTTGACTGTTTCTTAGATCTACTCTGATCCATGGAAAATCAAGGGATGATACCAGAGGATGAGAGTTTTATAACCCTAAGGTGGGCGGTCTATAACTCATCCCTAAAGTTAGTTGATTTTGGGATATTATTGTAGGGCCCACGAGTTTTGTTGGAAATCATTTCTTAAATTTACATTCAATAACTATACTTGTTAGAATCCTATCATTATGCACTTTCTAATTATGTGATTAGTTTTTAGAGGTTACACCCACAAATCAATCTACCTCATGTCAATAGTTTTTCCATAATTGGGTCTTTAGTGTTTCAGAACATTTGAGCCACCGTTTGGGTGTTCTTTTTCTTGACCTTTCTAAAGGTGAGTCTTTTTATCATAAATTACTTGTTATTACTAAAAATTGAATAAAGGCATGTACCATGTATGATCCCGACTTGAACTGACCAAGGTAAGTTATTCAAAATGTTTATTAAATGTAAAATATGAAATGCGAAATGGAAAGTATACCAAGTATATAACTTGAACTTATCTGAGGAGATTTAATAAAGGTTATATGTCCATAGCACCCCTTTCCATGTTGATGAAAGGTAGGGGAGTAAACCTCAATAATTGATTATGCCTTAATGGACAACTATGACTTGATTAATCATTGTAACACTACTTGTCCTATCCAAACTAATGGAATACAAGGCTTGGACCAATGGTTTCAACTCTACTTTTCCTATCCAAACTAATGGAAGGAAAGACTTGAACCAAATTAATTATTACATGATTACAATATTAAATAGGAATGGACTTACTCATGGTCACCTTGTATTCTAAGAGGATGATACCTTGGGTCTCGGGAACCCCAATCCGATTCAAGGATATGGTTTTCTTAGGTTGATACCCACCTAGATTCTAGTTCTTGTCTATTACTTGGATGCTCGGTATACTACCATTTGGTACCTTTTTCTTACAGGATATCTCAGATACACTCCTTGGATCCAGCATTGAATAGTAGGTTCTATGGTTAATGCATATAGGGCCCTCTCTTTGCTTAGCCCCGTTTTACATTAGTCGATCACCTTGGACTCGGTAGACGCCTTATTATGGAATTCCATGGATTACGCTCCTTGGATTACACTACTACCCCTTAGATAGACTCAGATTCTACTGAGTTAGATTTCTGTGAGTTTACCTTACCTTGGTTTTTACCCTTGAACTCCCTCACTGAATATCATTATTTGGCTACCTTGTTACGTCTTGAGACCTTCACTAATTATACTATCACAGGGTGATGTCAGTGTCGGCTATGCCTCACATGACCTATTAACATTAAATGGTAATTGATTAATTAATGAACTGGTTACATGTTCAGACACCAGCCGAGGGCTAAAGTAGGTGCTTGGTTATTTAGTTATATTTTACTGCTTTCTTTACTTTATATATGCATGCCTGCACACTGCTATATTACATTACACAGGCTAGATGTTATAGACAACATTGGTGGTGGCCCACTGAGATTTATCTCACACCCTCTCCGAGCACTGTTTGGTATCCAGAGTAGATTACATGGTTGTAGGTATTGACAAAGGGAAGCATGCAACTTCCAATACTTGATTGCATGTTGACAGGATGGAGCTTGATAGTAGGTGACCGAGTAGGGATATCGGGATGATTGGAGTAGACTTTGTTTTATTTACTTCGTGGAACATGTGTTTCCTATTGCTTTGTATCCATGTTTTCCAGTTTTCTAGTGACATGACATTACATTATTAGTTTTCTAGCCAATACAATTATTGTTATTCTTGTTTATCTATTGCATCAGTTTTCTTCCTCTATTTATTTATATTGCTTTTACTATTTACTATTAACTTATATCTTTTTATCTGTGGTACACTCTGCTAATGAGGGTATAGTCTTCCAACAGACACACCCTAGTCCCTCACTATTAGTCAGCAACCGCTGGTATTTGGAAAGATGCGCTTGAGGCCATGTGGCCCACTAGGCTCAGGGCACCATTAAGTGACATTTGGGTCCGGGTCTTCATAAGTCAAAAAATTATCCTAAAAACATCCTAGTATATTTTTGATACTGGTGTTGTTATATAATCATAGAATAAGTAGAATTGAAGGAGTGGATAAAGGAAATAAAACTAAAGAGATTAAGGAAAGATGTTACCTATTAATTGGGTAACTTCTTTTTTGTATGTACCAAAAGGCTTCCTTGGATTGCTTCCCACACAATGAAAGTATTATAGGAAAAATTTAGGATTTTTTAGTATTAAGTTGGGAATATATTGGATGAATTTAAGTGTCTTCATAGGTGTGAGTAAGTGGGAGTAAAAGAGGCCTTTTATAGTGGAGGAGGAGTCGCACCGTTGTAATATTATGGAAAAAGGAACCCCACCGACATTTTTTTTTGTTTAAAGTGGATAAATAATGGTTAATATTTAATAAAAGGGAGGACATGGTCTAAATATAACCATACAATTTATTTTTTATAAGTTTCTATTCCATATTAGGCCTTAATTATAGGGTTTAATATCTTATTAAGCTTAATTACACCTTAATCATTGTAATTAATTTTAATTACGTTTACTAATATTTTTGGTAAAAAAATAAGTTAAACATATTAAAATTAAAAATTAGGATTATTAATAACATTTAATCCATTTTTTCAAATTCCAACTACCTAATTGGATGAAATTAATTTAAAATTAATCTTGTTGATGGGATGATAATGCGGGTTATTAAAGTAAAAACCCTCAAAAGTCTCTTACGTTTTTATATTCAATTTCAATGTGAAATTGATTCCAATGACCTATATTAAATTAATTGATAAAAATATGACCTAATTAAACTTTAAAATCAATAAAAAATATTATTTATCCTTATAAATAAATTATAAAAAAAATAGTTTTGAGTTAAAATTCAGTATTTTCTATTATTCATCAAAAAATGAAACTTCACAGAAAATACCAAAAATTCACCGTAACCTAATTTTTATGTTAATGTTTAAAATATTATGTTTATTTTTACATATAATATTTATAAAAGTTCTAAAATTGGATTCGAAGTAGGTTTACCATTAAAAGGTGGTAAAAGAGCCTTAATAACAATATTGGTTTTGTTATTATCATATACTTATCAAATCTATTGGATGAATATAAAAAATATTTGATTGAATATATAACATATATATTTCATTAATATCATTCAATAATTGTAATTAATTTAATTTATTAATACAAAACACCTAAATGAGCATAAAAATAATAATATTTCCTTTATATTCAATTGGTTTATATTTTAATTTTTAATTAATTGGTAACCTATTAATTAATTTTATATTTTTGTAAACCATATATTTTAATAAGTTAGTTAATACTATTCATAACCACTAATTTAATGTCCAGGTTAATAATTATTTTATTGAAAAAATAATATTTTAGTTATATATTATTGTTCGGTAAAACTCGATCTTGCGTGTAACACATGCCATTGAAGAAACTTTTTGTAGTATATATCACATAATAACTCAATATCATGTGAATTGAAAGATATAAAGTATATTAAATTTATTTAAAATAGTAAATAGATTATAAATTATTTGGATACCATATTCCCTTATGCACTTGGTGTTGCGGGTCATACATGATATCGAATACAATGTTCCTACTTTAAATTTTTGTGGCGTTACATTCTCACCACATTAATCAAATATCATCCTCAAAATTTATACTCAATTTTGGTGGTTTATTGTTTGATATTTCCCATGTTGAAATCCCACATTGTGATAAGGGTTCATAAGACATCCTCTATAAAAGTGATAATGAGAAGTACATAGGTCACATCGACTAACATATAACTAGGTATCTAAGTAGGAGATTGTTAGTGGAAAGTAGAGAAACACACTTGGAGGAAAAGAACTAATTTTTATAGGGAGTGATTGAGGTAATCAATCAAAAACAAGTGAGTCATAAATGAAAAGTTGAGGGCCTCAAATCCATAAATCTGTAGTGATTTAGTAGACCATCGGTTCAATAAAAATTAAGGTATAAGAAAATAAAAATTTTGATCATTTTCCTAACGTTGAGTAATTTTTTTACTACCTAAGAATACAATGAAATATAATTTCTTGATACATTTAAATTTCATAAGAAAAATTTCATCTTATGGTTGTGCTTCAATCAAATTCTAATTCATCTCTTACCTCAATAAATGGGTATCCAAAAATTAACTTTGATTCTTAAAGCACTAAAACATTTAACAGATTATAAGGCCCATAAAAGAGTGACAAGTCAAACTATTTATCTCTAACTATTCTCCAAATTTAATACAGTTTGTATAGTAATCTCTAAAACAAAAAATTGACACTATTGGTTCCTAATTAATATTTATACATGAAATTTTGAAAATAATTACACATTAACTAGGACATCACATAGGCCAATGGTCTGTGTAAAACCCTTATCATCCTTAGGTTTGGTGTTCAAGCCCATTGGCCTTGTTGGATTTTATGGGTTATCACCCAAAATATAGGTTGTACTTTTCTAAAATCATATTAATATAATTTCCAAAATAAGTATGATGGAAATTCTTGAAATAAGGTAAATCACTTGATTACATTTTAACTAAGGTTTTCAATACAACCTCAATAAATAAATACTTCATACAATAATTTCCACATAGACCCTTCCTTTTTCTAGAGTTTATCCTCTAGAAGAAGGAATTAACCCGGGTAATGTCTTGGCCCCCCACATTTATGATAACAAACTATAAAGGATTCTTTAAGAAAAGTTTCATTTCCATCCATTTCACTCTTTATTTTTACTTAGAAATTATTTTCATTATGTCCTTTATCACACATAAATAATTTCCCCATTCCCCTAATATGTTTTCTTGGGTTTATACTTCCACATTTACTACATGATAGAAATTAAGGCTTATTTTCTCTATGGAATGCACTACTTGAGATCTTAGAAACCTCCATACTTATCTTCTTTGATGAGTTTGGGAGTTAGTTTCGGTATATGTTGTTAGTCATATTTAAGGAAAAATTCTTAGGAATAAAAATGATATCTTTCACTCCTATCAAAACCTCATTTGGTTTATTATTTTCACCACTTTGTCCTTCATTTTTAATGTTAACTTGAATCCTTTGGGTACTGGCCATTTACTAAAACTAGAAAGAATAGTGTGAGTAACAATAGTCATTGAAAAATGTATAATGGTTTATAAGATATTTAAATATTGATACCTTATCTTAAATATAAAACATAATTGGTTTAACCTAGGTTATTACTGATCAAAATACTTCATAATGGTTTGTAAAAAAATTGTGAATTATCCTAATCATATCCCCTAGGTGTGTTAAACTAGGTGTGTAGTAAGTCTCGTTGTTGTGTACCAGGTTACCCCAAGTCAGGACCGAGACACATTGTCAGAGTTGTTACTTCTAAGTACATATATTCTTGAACCACATCCACTTGTAGTATCCATACAAGGATATATTTCTAGAAATACCCACATAATATCTACCTTACCGAAATTCTAGGATGTTATTGTATTCTTATCCTCAATGTATATCTTAGGGCTGTGCTTTATAATCAAAGTTTTCTAAGTTTTGTTTCCATTATTGCTACTAAACTTTCTCTAATACAAACTGTAGTGACTCAACCTCAGATAGCTCGGAGTTAGTTTTTGCTACTATTACATTAACATGATTACAAGGATTCAAATATCAAAGGACCAAAGAGTTTAATAGTCTTAGTAAACCAATTATATAAATGAGTCTTGTATAAAAAATGAATAAACTAATTAAAACATAATTTTTTTCTCATTAGATAAACAAGTTTGAGGACAAATCCAATCTATCCAGTAAATCCTTTCATATATTTCACTGTACACTTCTTAGATTCCTGAAAAAAAACATAATAAGGGGGAGGTCAAATTCCTAGTAAGGAAAAAATATAACGGATAAAATAATGAACCAATGAGAGTAATAATTATAGAATGTTATATAACCCAACACACATACCATGTAAACTACTAACTAAGAAGGAAGTGCATAAAAAATATGTAAAGGTAATAACTAGAAACACATGCCATTCAAATAACTAGAAATAGAAAAATAAATATGTCAAGGTAAGAAACCAAAACACATGACATTTAATCAATAAAATGAAATGAAATGTATCCATAGATATATTGACGCACAATCTCATAGATGCATAATAACTAAAATTTAATGAGAGGTAAATGCTTAATTATTAGAATTCATGTATGAGGAACATGAAAACCTATACCATCAAGACCTTTAAAAAGGAGAAAAAACTATCACAATTAGAAATTTTGGCTATATCCATGACCTGAAACAATGTCTATAGGGGTAAAACTATGTCTATAATATATACCCACGATTGTCTATTGTGGAAATAGTTTTGTTGCCATGATTTTACAAACCATGGAATAGCTCCCATAACTATCCACCATGGCCCTTAGTCAATAGTAATTGTTTTCGACCATGGAAAAAAGCTATTACCAAGGTGGACAACTGTGGACATAGCCCAAGTAAACCACGACTATATCCTAAAAATAATATGCACCCAACTATATTAGATCTCTATACCTCCGATATGTACACCATAAGCCTAACCACTACAATACATATAAATTTTGGTAAATATATATGTTATTAAAAACCATGGCTATAATATGTAAACCCTGGCTATATCCCTTCCTGATATTTTTTAACGGGTTATTTTTTTTCCATGCACGAGAAGGAGACCTAGAGCCATGTTTTTGAGAAATCGTGGCTATAAAAAATAGAAAAAATACTCTATATCCATGGTTTAGGAAAACCGTGGCTATATCTCTAAAAAAACACTCTATAGCCAAGGGTTTCCACAAAATGTGGCTATGGACCTTGGAAAAAAACTCTATAGCCACAGTTTTACACAAAACGTGGCTATATCCTTGGGGAAAAACTCTATAGCCACTATTTTACATAAAACGTGTCTATAATTCTTGGAAAAAAACTTTATAGCCACAATTTTACACAAACTATTGCTATAGACCTCAAAAAAACACTCTGTAGCCACAATTTTACAGAATCGTTTCTATAACAGTAAAAAAAAACTCTATAGCCATGGTTTCAGAGAAACATGGCTATATCCTTTGAAAATATACCATATATCCATATTTTTATATAGAAACATTGAAATAGCCTTATTATAACTACCTATATCCACTATTTTGGAAAATTGTGGCTATAGGTCCATGGCTATAGCCTAGTTTTCTAATATTGTATGGATAAAAACCCGTTTAATTTGGAAAACTTATTTGTCTCATGAGAACCTATTGATGTATTGTGAATCTATATAAAGTATGGTATCCTCCCATCATTTTCTATCTAAATAATTCCCCATATCAAATAGTCGAAATTAATAATTTTCCTTATCAAATATCTTTATTGAATAAAGAATAAAAATTATCAATATTACCCTAAATAATCGAATAACTGTCAAAGTAGACACTATATGTAAAATGGTATATGGTTTAGGAAATAATAATATCCATTGTATGAGAATATGGATATTCAAGTAAATTTACAAAGATTTTTTTTTTACAATAAAGTGATTGTTTCAATAGAAAGTTAACAATCACAAAAGGAAGTGAGATTACAAAGGTGCATTAAGAAAATTCTTTAGGAGAATAATCTTTAAACGTTCCAAAGTTTCCCATACCACTTTTAGACATTTAAATCATAATCAAAAGGAAGTTATGAAATTAAATGAAACTTATAATATCATTATATTAAGAATATTCATGATATTACTTGTCAAAAGTTAGCATATACACCAAATAAAAGTGAATTAGCACATAATAATAAATAAGTATCAATAGAATGTAAATTGAGATGAAATTACCCTACATATGAATAGAAAGACCCAATAATTATAATCATTAAATGAAAAATTTAAAAATTAACCTTTTAAACATGAAAAAGTGGCTTCTAAGAAATGATGATGGGTAAATCCATGCATTCCATATGAGGTAAAAAGAATATTCCTTTTTTCATGGTAAAAAGGTTAGAAAATTCCTCTTTTGGAAAACGACAAGAAGATTCCTTTGAAAAAATTGTTAAAAGACAAAAGGGTAAAAATTTATTTACTAAATAATTTTTTAAAAGGTTTAAACCAATTTATTTTAATTTTTTTTAATAAAACATGGTTTTTAGAAAAAAATAGGTTCTCCAACTAAAGAGAGAAATGAAGTTGGGTTTTCATAAAAATATTTTCTAAAACATTTTGAATACCAAATAGTAAAAAATGGTGTACTATTACTTTAAAATGGACCTGAATAACCAAATTAGAATAAAATTAAAGGTTAATTAGACAATAATTAAATAATTTCCTCTAAATGAAATTCATGTGTAAACATTCTTGAATAGAATGATATTGTGGAGTAAAACCTTGAAAAGACCATAACATTTCTGTGAAAATATATCAATGAATAGATTATGTGTGTCAAATGTAAATAAACATAAAACAAATGGAAATAAAAAAATATATATTAAAAAGGTTATTATACACATAATAATAAAATATTAATGACAACAAGGATATAATATAACCCAATGAAAAGAAATTGGATTATGAAATTATTTTCCACTTGGTAAATTTTAATTCAAATCCCATTAGAAGAATTAATTCCAATTGAAACTAAAAATACCATGAATATAAATTAATTAATGGTATGACATATTAAAATGGATAGTATATACATCACACAAAATAATTATGTGGTGAACATGAATTTTATCTCTCAAATGTAAAAAATGAGATGAAAATCCATTACCTTGAGGCCGAATTGTCACGTGTATATTTATATTCCTGAATAAAAAACTTATGTTAATTATTTTCTTTCTTGATAACATTTTTACTGTTTATCATAACATTTATTTCACTTATTACCATTTTTTATACCACTAATTAAACAAATAAGGTGACATCGAGTGTTTTGACCAAATTTGATTTATGTGTCAGAAACCACTTTGGTGAGTCACTATAGTCAAAGAGGTCATTATATAACATCTAGAGAATAATAATTATAACATAATAATCATATTTATACATTAATTATACTTTTAATACCAATAATTAAATATGGTTATGAAAATTAACTAATGTTACAATCATGGAGATGGTAGGTCATACATACTCATGAGTAACATTTCCAATTTTTCAACGATAGTTATAGAAAAAAGGTGAGTAAAATTACATATTTACATAATGATAATTATTTCATAAATACTATATTATTTTATCATATATATTTATATATATAATTCTTGTGATTTAAAAGGAATCACATCGTGTTGAGGAGGCGGTAGTCTACACGTCCACAAATGACGTTATCACTTTTTAAGTGTGTGAACGGGTAATAAAGAAAATAATATATATATATATATATATATGTATATTATATTTCTAGAAAGTTAATTATATCATGAATAAAATATATATGTTTTTTATTTTTCATATATAGTGTGAACGAATCACATTGCTTTGAGGGGGCGGTAGTCCACACTTTCACAAATGATGTTATAATTTCTACCCAAAATAGAAAGTATAAAGATATTTGTTGTAAAATAATTAAATAAGATTAAAGAAATAATTAATATCATATATAACATATATAAATGTAGTTTATTTCATAATTTCTACCATGAGAGGTGGGAAAATAAAAATTAACAATCATCGTTTCGTGAGGTGGTAGTTCACCATACACGTAAACAATATGTTTGTTACCCATTAAATGAAAGTGTGTGTGAGTATATATAAAAAAATTATAATAAAAAAATACTATTATATTTATGATAATTTTTTTATATAATTGTGTAATAAGGATAATTTAATGATTGGATAAATGAAATAAAACTAAAGAGATTAAGGAAAGATATTACCTCTTAATTGGGTAACTCCTTTTGGTTTGTACCAAAGGATTACTTGTATTGATTCCTAACAAAGAGGATGCTTCTAGTAGGAATTTATGGATGTTGGGGATTAAATTATACAGATATTGGACAAACATAAGTGGATTTAGAGGTGTGAGGAAGTGGGAGGAAATGAGGCCTTTTATAGTGGAGGTGGAGTGGCACTCTTGTAATATTTTGAAAAAAGGAACCCCACCCACATTGTTTTATTAAAAGTGAATAAATAATAGTTAAAATTTGATAAAAGGGAGTATAAGGTCTAAATATTTAAATACAATGGATTTTAGATAGGTTTCTAGTCCATATTAGGCCTTAAGTTTAGGTTTTAGTCCCTTATTAAGATTAATTTCACCTTAACCATTTTAATTATTTTGAATTAATTTTACTAATATTTTTTTTTCAAAAACTATGTTGATACTATTGTAAATTATATGTTATGGTGATTCCAAATATGGAATCCATTTTTACAAATTAAAATCATAGAAGTGGAAGAAATTAATTTAAATTTAATCCCATAGACAGGATAAGAATACAAGTTTTTAAAGTAAAAACGTTCAAATGTTTACTAATTTATATTTAATTTCCAAGTGAAACTGGTTATAATGAAGGAATTAATTGGTAACCTATTAATTAATTTTATATTTTTATGAACCATATATTTTTATAAATTATTTAATAGTATTCATAAATAATAATTTAATGGTTAGATTTTTTATTATTATATTAAATAATAATATTTCTATAATATATTATTGTTCAATAAAACTCTATCTTGTGGATAACAAAAGAAATTGAAGAAACTCATTGTTGTGTATGTCATATGCTAACTCAGTATCATGTGAATTGCAAGCTATAAATTATATTGAATTTCTTTAAAATAGTAAATATATTATAAATTCTTAGGATATCATATACCCCTATACGCTTGGTGTTGCATGTTGTACACAATTTCAAATAGAATGTTCCTTATTTAGATTTTTGGGGTGTTACACTCATAAATTTAATCTCCCAAATAGTTATTTTTTAATTTTTTGGAATTATACTCATATACCATCTCTTCTGAACATGAACATATGTCTTGTGAACTACTATGAGAAATAATCATCCCATACCAGGTATCGGTGATCATTTTGGATGAATTCAGATGATAAAACCTACCATAGTGGAGTAATTATTTTCTTTAATTCAATTACCCATTTTCTTTCAAAGAATAATGATATTATTTGAAACAATAAAAGGTAGGGTTCCCCTTATTAGAATTATCTATAACTTTTACCTTTGATAATAAAGATATTATGTGCATTTATTTATTTTTTGTACAAAATGAATATTTTGTAAACCTAATTGGATGGATATGAATAAAAAATGGATTTACGCTAATTATATGAAAAAGGAGTATAAATATGGAGTTAATGAATTCATCAAGTTTTTAATAAATCACACATATGACCCTTCTCAAATATTTTCTTCATATTTATGATGTTTTTATTTAATACAAATTAGTTCAGAAGAGTTGTAAGAACATTTGATTTGTCACAGAATAGATTTGAGCCATAAAGGTTAAAAACAATATGGGAAAAAATTGAATGTGCCCAATGATTGAAATAATACTATAGTTTATGGACCATTTGATATGATTAATAGTGTAAATTATGATGAAGATGACATAGAAGAAATGAAAATGGAAATTGAAGATGACCTTCGTGATTGCCCAAATTTATTTGAGAAGTTAAATAGTTGTGCTAAGAGACCAATGTATACTTTTTTCCTTAAATACACAACATTGTTAGCTGTATTGAAGTTACATAATTTTAAATCTAGGAGTAGATGGAGTGACACCCGCTTTACAAAACTTTATGGTAACTGTATGATATCCTACTAGAATAAAACAAACTTCCATGTCAAACATATGATGTTAAGAGAATGCTACATCCAATGGGAATGATCTCTAAAAAAATACATACTTTTTCAAATGATTGAATATTATTTCACAAGGACCATGAATCACTCATAAAATTCCCTAAGTCTGGTTAAAATCATTAAAATAAAAATGAATCAAGTCATTTGAAGGCTATATGATATTTTCCTATCATTCCATGGTTTAGAAGACTATATGGATGTCTGAAAACCATGAGACAATTAAAATGGAATGAAAATACAATATTTAAAGATGATAACCAACATCATATATTATATTCACCTTATTGGAAGAAAATTGATTATGAGTATTCTAAATTTGTAAATGAGTTGATAAAGTTACGTCTTGTGATATATATAGATGGAATAAATCCTTTTGGTGTTCATATTAGTAATCATGGTAAATGGCCTATCATATTGGTAAATTATAACTTTCCGTTGTGGTTATGTATGATCTGAAAATAAATTATGTTGTCTATGCTTATATCTAGACTAAAACAACCTGGTAATGGTATTTATGTCTCTTTGGATCCATTGATTGAATATCTTAAATTGATGTGGGATAAATGTGTTACAATGTATGATGCTCATAAAATTGAGGAATTCACATTAAGGTCCATGTTGTATGAGATGATAGATGACTTTCCCGCTTATGGAATATTTTTAGGCTATAAAATTAAAGGAATGTTGGGGTGTCCTATTTGTGAATAATTCATATAGTTAGTTTGGTTGAAACATTTCTTGAAGACTATATTTTTAGGGTATCATAAATTTTTACCTCGATAACATAAATTTTTATCTTGGATAACAACACTCGATGAGAATACCGAACAAGGTAAAATACCATCTCCAGTAAGTGGTGATCAAATTATTGATAAAGTAAAATATATTGACATTTTTTTGTTAAACCATTTGTCAAAAACCATAAACAATAGGCTAGAAAAAGTGATTAATTTTCTTTGAATTATCGTATTGTAATTGTTTGTACATTAGACATTTTCTTGATGTCATTCATGTAGAAAAATTATATTTGATAGTGTTATTAACACATTACTAAATGTTCCTAAAAAACAAAATATGAAATCAAGGCTAGGTTGGACATGATTGACATGGGGATAAGGGGAGAGTTGACATAGATGAAGGTTAAATGGAAAAATTTTCATTTCTAGTAGCTTACACTCTATCCAGATAGGAAAAATTGAAACTTTTCATTTTTCTTAATGGTGTAAAAGTTCCTAAGGGGTATTCATCAAATATCAGTAATGTCGTGTCAATGAATAATTTAAATTTATAGTGACTAAAATCAAATTATTATCATGTTTTGATGAAATATTCGATGCCTATTTCTTTATGTTGTATTATTCCTAAAAATGTATGACATACATAAAACAGTCTCTTCTTCCTTTTTTCAAAGCCATATAAAGTAAAGTTATTGGGTTGGAGAAGTTTCCAATCATAAACAAGGAGGTTTAAATCATATTATGTGAATTAGAGATGTTCTTCCCACTATAATTATTTGATAGAATGATCCACCTGATTGTTCACTTGGTTAAAGAGGTTCAACTATGTATCCCTAACCATTATATATGGATGCACCCCATTGAATGATATATGAATATTTTGAAAGGGAATGTCAAGAATCTAAGTCATCCTTAAGGTTGTATTGCATAGTGATATATTATTGAATAAATTATTGAATTCTATATCGATTTCCTATCAGATGTTGACAGCATTTATCTCTAAAAGCATCTTCATTGAGAATGCCTTATGGGAGAAGAGATTTCTGAAAGATTTGTTATTATAATTACTATCATAGAGCAAGAGAAAACACACCACTACATTTTATGAAATAGTGAACATGTTGATCTATACGTTAAATTACACAAGGGAATTATTATAGATTTTATTCCATCAATGGTTGAAGTATAGATACCAAATACACATAATCAATAGTTTATAGTATGGTTATGAGATCATATTTATAAGAATTTATATTAAAATTTGAATTCAATTACCAAATGAAATCAATGTCTAGGCATGTGGTAAAATTTAAATGTTATATATTACACTAGTTTTGAAATCAATGGTTATATGTTCTATAAAAAAAGAACACGATGACTGTAGTATGATGGAAAATAAAAGAGTTCCACTAATGGAGGAAGTGATTCACATATATGGTTCCAAGGATAGAAACCAACTTATGTGAATATGTCATATTTTGGCCTTATCAAATAGATATATGAGTTGGATTATATGAAATTTCAAGTGACAATTTTCCATTAGAAATGGGTTGATATTAGGAGTGTAGTGAAAGTTGATGAATTGGGCTTCATGAAGGTGAATTTTAGTGAGTAAGGGTAAAGGATGATCAATTCATAATGGAATCAAAATTAGTGCAAGTATTTTATGTCTCAGATCTAGAAAGAAAGAATTGGTCGATTGTACTGCTGGAGACTAAAACAACTATAACGTTAGATGAAAATTCAATTGAGGATGACCCTTTCATCTAGAGATCACAATCAGTTCATGGATGTCCTAATATAGACAATGTCTTTTACGTTATAGGAAACTACAAATAGGAGATTTGGATTCTTGATAGAGGAATCAAATCCCTTCAACCTTTAAAAAAATAAAGAGAGTTCATTGATAAGGTTAAATTGTTTTTAATATACTATGATTTAACTCATTATATTATCTATTCTTTATTTCATTAACAAAATCTAAATTAAAATTTTGATTATTCATGCATACAATATTTTTTTCACTTGATGATGTTACCAATTTAGAGAATAATAGACTGTTGATGTAGAAATTGTACAATTATTAGAGGATCAATAGTAAGTTGATGAAAAAAAACAAGAACGACACAAAATCTTAGTGTTGAATAAAATTATCAAAGTAATAAGTAGGTGTATAAAATTTGAGGTTGACAGGAATCAACATAGCCAAACTGTTGACCCCAACAAGTCAATGGTCATTAGTTATGTTGGGGTCATAATAAGTATGAATGTTCCCATTGATATAGATTCTTGGCACCACATCGATCCTATAATAAAGGAAACCCTTTGGGAAGATATGAAGGTAATGTTAGGATAAACATTATCCTTTTAAAAAAAAATTTATAATGAAATGTTGATTTAATTTTCCTTATTCCTTGAAGCGTTCATTTATTTTAGAATATTTCTATAACAAATGTGTATTAATGGTTACTGGAAAATCCCATAGAGGAATCCAAACACTTCTTACCAAGTTACATCTTAGGTATACTGAGGGGAAAGTAAAGCCCCACCAACTAGTTAGTTATGCACACATTATAAAGAAGGAAACATGGAATTATTTCATTATTCATTATGACGAGAAATCATTTTAGGTTCATTTTAGTCGATAATATATTATTTGAAATTATTTATTTTATACAATTTGATTCAAAATTTTCAATTTATGAAACAAAAAAAGAGTTACAAAAATGAAGAATGTTCTTCAAAACCAATGTACCTCTATTACAAAGCAATAATACGGTACGCTTCACTAGAGAAGAAATTGGTATGTATTTCAAATAAACAATAAAAGTTTTATCTGATATGAAACAATATATATTCCCTTGTTTATATACTAATTGATGAATCAAAATCTGAATCCACTTACATCTCACATCATGTTCTATGGAAGGAGGATCACGCAAATAAGAAGGGTAAACTAGTTGATGAAAACACAAAATAAAGTATTAAATAATAGTAATTAATTTATTTATAACATTATTATATAAAGATATATATTTATGTTTATATGGTTTTAACATAAGAATAGATATGGACCATATCAGAAGAAAACTAATTTCAGTATCATTGAAGCAGCTGAAACAATATGGTCGCTTTAATGGAGTAGTTTTTGGAGTGCATTCTCAAACATATTTAGAGAAGAAAAAACTAAAAGAATATATATATAAGATGATGAACTAATTTCAGAAAAAATATATATATTATTTTCATTATATTATTATCTAGTTTAGTTTGGTATAAAAATACATTAGAATGGATCAAAGCGAACCAGTGGTGGAATAATGATATGCACATGATAAACCAATTGACCTTACTAGCTTTGAGGATATTCATTACCCTCAACCACATACCTTACCAAAGGTAATAAATTTTGTCATTAAAAATTCTCCAAAATGTGAATAAAAAATATTTTTATAACTTTATATTACTAAAATTATATAGGGTAATGTTTTATGTGATTTCTATATATAAATACTCATTCACCGCCCTATTGTGAGGGTTAAGGTGTGTAATATATTAGGAGACAAGATACATAATAAATAACTCCAAAAAGATCACATGAGTGTGGGGATTGAGGTAGATCAGGATCTAACCACTGAGATTTATATTCCACTTGATGATCCAGATATTACAATAGTTAGTTATGTTATTATAACTTTCATAGAATGACCATATAATCTTAAAAGGATATATGAGGTATGTAATTAATTTTTTTTAATATGAAAAACCTATAAATATTGATGAAAAAATGTCTGAAGTGAGGTATGATGTTATACATGGATAAAGTGATAGGTAAACAGAAGGCTGAATCAAGAAAATATAGTGAATCAACCAAGAAATCAAAAGGACCTTTCAGGATTACCATATCCCAACATGTTACACAACAACATTTATTATCATTACAATTTCAGGAAAAGACCACTTTTAAATATTTAAATTTGTGTTAAATTCCATATAAAGAAGAAATATATGGAACTTTCATTATAGACATAGTTGTTCTCGACAATATAAATGAGATTATCAAGTTTAAATTACTATGAGTCTCAGTTGTGAATACACACATAAGTTACATTTTCAAAATACATCTATAAAAAAGGATGTGACATGTTCATTAAATTTAATTAGTATTCATAATTTCTAAAGGCATTTATATTATGATGATATAAAAAGAAAACTATGAAAATCTCTATTTGGATTCATTAATCTCTATTTCATTTATACACTATAATCTTCTTTGGAGAAGGAATAAATTGATAAGAAATAAGTGATCTAAATAATACATTTGAGAAAAAATAATAGGAAACAGACTATTTTTGATGCATACAATGTAGGGGTAAAACTATAAAATCTAATCACATAAAATATATTTTTATTTTTTCCTGACTTATTTGTTTTTTAGGAAGCACCAGATGATGATCACACTCAATATAGATACCCCAAATATTTATTTATCGGATCCAATTCATGTATATCCAAAAAACTAACCACATTTAATGTGTGTTGTGAATTTGTAATACTCTAAAATCGCCATTTTATAGATAAAATTCAAAGTATATGTTTGTTTTTGTGTTTTAACAAGATTTTGTATGATAGGAGGTCACTAAATATAGGCTAAATCGAGTCATGAAGTTGGTATTTGAACATAAAAATACCGTGGATTAATTAAAATGGAAATAAATTAAGGTATATATAGAATTTTTTAACTGTGAATACATATTTCAAAACAATTTACACATTTTGGCCACTATTTTTTCATTATCTGAATTAAGATAATGGAAAATATTATGGTTATTATGTTTGAAAATTTATGAGAGAGATCATAAACCATGAAATTACCAACATCCATTAACCGATAATTTCCAAAGGTAATTACAATTTCATTAAAAATATTTCTTAATAATTTGTTTGTATATATTTTATCAATACTACCAAGATTTTAAAAAAATTTATTACTCAAAATTAGAAGTAAATTTGTTTAGAGATTAGTGGGAAACATAAATGGTGTTAGAATGTTTTCTGACATCAAATTAAGGTGATTACCTTCCATGTTTGTGATCTAGAACATGCTATGACCTTATAAATATATTTTGGGTGTGAATAATTAGTATCATAATTATTATATATTATTTTTGAGCTATTTCTAAAGGATATTTATAAGGGAGGAAATCCTTTTTTTAGAAATGAGTAGAATACATGGTGTCAGAATGTATACATACATCCGGAAGAAGTTACTTCCTACTACTTAATTAGTTAATTTTCTCATCATTTTTTCTACTTTTTTAGTTAATTTACTTATCTTTTTGAGACTAAAATTAGACTAATTCCATATCTAGGGTTGCATAATGGGTGGTAGTAAATGATAGAAGAAAATAATAATGCAATGGATTCACTTTGGTGGGTGGTAGAATTTTTGGGTCTATTAGATCATCAATTAGATGTCTGATATAATATCACAAATGCTTTTGAAATATATACAAGTAAAACATCATGTTTACATTAGTGAAATGGATTGACTAAAACTGATTTTTTTTAATTTACATGATGTGAAATTAAATCATCCCCCATTGTATCACATAGAATCTCACAATCATTACAGGAGAATAGGTGTTTATCTTATCCTTTTTATGTACATAGATACCTATTGACCAGATCACCATATAAAAATGTGTCCACTAGTTCATCACTAATATGTATGTGTACATTAATTTTGTAAAATTATCAATGTTCACAAGATCATTAATAAAAAACTCATCATCATTATAAATAAAAAAAACACATGAGAATAATGGTTTTCCCATTTTAATAAACAAAAAATGATGATGTTATGTTAGATTTTATCATCACCCAGAATATTGAAAAGGATATAAAAATATATAACACAATCTAGGAATAATTAATGGATGTGCTAGATTTTAGTGTCATTTGGATGCTATAAAGGGATATAATTATATTTAATACCACTAAAAGGGGTAAACAATTTATAATAAAGTTTAGTTTCTTATGAAAATAAATAATAGGTTATGATGAATTTTGTTTCCATCAAAGAAGGTAAATGGTTTATCATGGAGTTTTTACTCTCAATGATTGTGAAATAGAAAAATAGATTATATTATGTTCCATAAAAAATAAAAAATAAATATTTATTTTAGTTCAATTAATGAATGATAATAGTTTTATACTAATGGTTAATGTTTTCTAGGAATAAATAAAGTAATACATTAATTTTTAGTACAATCTAGAAATATATAATGTGTTATGATAGTATTTTATAGCAGATAAGAAGGAAAATCTCTATATATGATTTTTACACTAACCCAAACGAATAAAAATTTTATGGGATTTTTTTTTGTAATCTGTGAATTTTATGTTATTGGAAAATTGTTAAATATATCATGTTTTTGGGACTTTTCTTATAAAATATCTCATATGTATCCATAGTTGGTGAATCAAAATATTATAGTTTGGAATCATATTTTAAAACAATGGGACTGGGAATGCCAATTCTATTTAACAAATGAGTGTTATAATTTTAAGCTGTGATGAAGGAAAATATATTTTAATGTAACAAATATTGTGTGAAAAAAACAATCCTTTATGATGATATTTATAGTTTAGATACTTTAATAATGAAATATCATATATGTAACCATTATCTATGTAAGATGGTATTTCTTACAATTTAAGGTCATATGGTAAGGAAAACTGAAGAAAGTTTAATTTTATATTATATGGCCCAATATTTTATCTTTTTGGGTCATGTAATATGAACTAAATTCCTTGTATTTTAGTTTCATATGATCATGAATAATTATTGTATAGTTTAATGATATATTACTAGAAAAAATAGCATTTTAGTTTATTTTCTCATCAATTTATCTACTTTTTTAGTTAATTTCCTTTTCATTTTCATCTAATACTTATTTTGGTAATTTTCATAGAGATAATGAATAAATAACTTCATTAGTAAGGATGATTAACTCCGGTACTATGATCACGAACTCAACAAGGATGATGCACTCATAATGATGCAATATTATTTTTATTCTCTAATGCATTCAACATTCTGGGTTATCAAACTGCAATATTGTTAGGTGAATTAGAATGTTGAATTCATATAGGATAAAAAGACAAGGGGGAATAAAACTTAACTCAAACTGATACACAATGTTCCTGGTATTACTCAAATTGTGTGGTATCAGTTTAAAATTGACATTTTATTAATGTATTGTTTTATATTTATTTTTAATTTATTTCATTATAGTATTACTAATTTAAGAATGTTTTTATTATATAGATAGATTATTTTACTTGAGTTGGGGTGGTTTGTTCAAATCTTATCATTATTGCGATAGATTGAAATTCAAGGCTTCAATAGAGATAATGGTAATAAGAAAATGGGTCAATCAGCCACACCTCAATCTGATATAGAGTGTTCTTAGTATGAATCAAACTGTATGTTTTTAGTCTATAATTTACAATTTTGTTCAAAACACAATTAGATAATAAAAAATGGGAAAACACATTCATATTTTTGTGATAATTTTATACAATGATCCATTTTTCATCTGTGACATCTAGGAATTAGCTGCACCACAATTCAATGCACGGTGATACCAGTATGACTCCACATTTGTCTTTTTATTTAAAACTTAAATTAATTTTAATAAAAAAGACAGCTAACATACTCAAAACTGAGAAAACTATTTAATTTGTTTGATACATTATAAAAATTATCCATAAGTCATTTTTGATGTGTAGAAATCATCCAAATTTCAATCTGATACACGATGTGCCTAGTATGACTCCAAGTTTGTCTTTTTATTTAAAATTGACCTTAAATTTATTAAAAAAGGAAAGTGACATACTCAAAACAAAGTAAACAAATTCATATTGTTTTAATACTTCAAGAAAAAAATCCATAAGTTATTTGTGACGTGTATAAATTATCCTCACCTCAATCCGATGCATGGTGTGCCCGGTATAACTTAAAGTTTTCATTATCAGTTTAACATTAACATTTTAGTTCAAAAAGTGTTTCACTTATTGAAAAATGAAAAAAAAACACTTTGATATTATTTATAATTTATGAAAATTAGTAGTAATTTATTTGTGATGTTTAATAATTAGTCTTCGGTAAAACTGACACACGATGTGAATGGTATGAGTCAAAGTGTGTGTTCTGAGTTTAAACTGGCCTTTTATTAAAACCAAAAAGTGACATAATCAAAAACATGAAAAAAATTCATGTTGTTTTTATACTTTAGAAAAATTATCCGTAAGTCATTTATGATGTGTAAGAATCAACCACACTACAATTTGAAGCACGATGTGACCGATACAATTCAATATGTGTCTTTTTTTATTTCAAATCGACATTAATTTTAGAAGAAAAGGCATGTGACATAGTTAAAAACTGAGAAAACACAGTTCAAATATTTCAAAACATTAGGAAAATGATCCATAAGTCATTTTTTATTTTTATGAATCAGCCAAGCCTCAATATAATGCATGGTGTGATAGGCATGACTCTAAGTGCATCTTTTTATTTAAAATTGAAATTAATTTTAGTAGAAAACACAAGTGAAATACTCAAAACCAATAAAATACATTTTTATTGTTTTGATACTTTATAAAAAATATCCATGTGTATTTTTTTATGTTTAAGAATCATCCAAACTTTAATTTAACACACGGTGACCCGGTTATCACTCAAAGTGTGTCTTTTTATTTAAAATTAACATTAATTTTAGTAAAAAACACATGTTACAAACTCAAAACCAAGAAAAAAATTCCTATTGTTTTGATAATATATAAAAAAATCCATAATTCATTTTTTACATTTAGAAATTATCCCCACATAAATCCAACTCACAGTGTGCCTAGTATAACTCAAAGTTCCCGTTATCAGTTTAAAATTGACATTTTAGTTCAAAAATTATTTTAAACATTAAAAGATGAGAAAAAATGCTCGAATTGTATTTACGATTTAGGAAAATGATTCATAAGTCATTTGTGATGTGTAGAATAAGTCTCACATTAAAGCGACACACGATGTGACAAGTATGACTCAAAGTGCGTGTTTCTAATTTAAAATAATATTTATTAAAAATGACAAGTGAAATACTGAAAACAAATAAAACACATTCATATTGTTTCCATAAATAAGGAAAATTTTCCATAAGTCATTTGGGATTTCTTAAAATCATTTGTACCTCAATTTTACACATGATGTGACCTATATGACTCAAGGTGTGTCTTTTTATTTAAAATTGACATTAATTTTAGTAAAAAAGAAAATTTACATACTCAAAACCTATAAAACGGATTATGATTATTTTTATACTCTAAAAAAATGTTCGATAATTTATTTTTTATGTGTAGGAATAAGCTAAACCTCGATCAGACACATGATGTTCCCAGTATAACTCAAAGTGTTCATTATCAGTTTAAAATTGACATTTTAGTTCAAAAAGAGTAACATGAACTAAAAATGGGGAAACCATTCTCATATTGTATTAATAATTTAGGAAAATGATTAATATGTTATTTTTGAGATGTAGGAATAATTATCACATGAAACCATCACACTATATGACAAGTACGACTCAAAGTGTGTGTTTCTAGTTTAAAATGACATTTTAGAAAAAATGAAAAGTAACAAACTCAAAACCAAGAAAACACATTCATATTGTTTTTATACTTTATTAAAATGATTCATAAGTCATTTTTTACATGTAGGAATTAGACTCACCACAATTGGATGCATGGTGTGACTAGTATGACTCCATGTGTGTCTTTTTATTTAAAATTGACAGTAATTTTAGTAAAAAAGACAACTCACATACTCAAAACCTTGAAAACACATTCTAATTGTTTTTATACTTAAATAAAATGATCCATAAGTCATTTATAATATATATGAATATTCATCACTTCAATATAATACATCATGAGGGTAATATAACTTAAAGTAATTGTTATCAGTTTAAAATTTATATTTTAGTTCAAAAAGTGAGTCACTCACTCAAAACCAAGAAACCATGATTTTATTGTATGAATAATTTTGGAAAAAAATTCATAAGCCATTTTTTATGTGTAGGAATTTATCTCACATCAAATCGACACATTATGTGATTGATATGACTCTAAGTGCATGGTTCTAGTTTGAAATGACATTTTAGTAGAAGAGAAAAGTGATATACTCAAAACCAATAAAACACATTAATATTATTTTGATACCTTATAAAAAATATCAATATGTAACTTTTTATGTGTAGGAATCAACCACACCCCAATATGATGGACGGTATGACCTCAATGACTCAAAGTGTGTATTTTTATTTAAATATGACATTAAATTTAGTAAAAAACACAGGTGACATACTCAAAAATGAGGAAACAATTACGATTGTTTTGATACTTTAGGAAAATGATCCATAAGTCATTTTTATGTTTATAAACCAGACACACCTCAATCTGATGTACGGTGTGCCTGGTATCACTCCAAGTGTCTTTTTATTTAAAATTGACATTAATTTTAGTAAAAAACACAAGTGAAATACTAAAAAACAATAAAACACATTTTTATTTTATTAAAAGTTTAGAAAAATGATCTATAAGTCATTTGTGATGTGTAATAATCATCCATACCTCAATCTGATGCCTGATATTCCTGGTATCACCCCAAGGGTGTCTTTTTATTTAAAATTGGCACTAATTTTAGTAAAAAACAAAATTGACATACTCAAAACCAGAAAAATGCATTCAGATTATTATTTTTTGATACTTTAGGGAAATGATCTATAAGTAATTTTTGAATTTTAGGAATCAGTCATACCTCAATCAAAATCACATTGTTCTCGATATAACTCAAGGTGTCCGTTATCAGTTTAAAATTTCCATTTTAGTTCAAAAATTGTCCAACACACTGAAAACCAAGAAAAAACACTTAGATTGTCTCAATAATTTTGGAAATTTATACATAAGTCATTTGTCATTTATAAGAATCAGTCTCACATTAAACCAAAACATGATGTGACTGCTATGAATCAAAGTGCGTGTTTCCAGTTTAAAATGAGAATTTAGTAAAAAAGAAAAGTGACATACTCAAAAAAAAAAAGAACATTAAAATTGTTTTTATAATTTTGGAAAATTTTCTATAAGTCATTTTTTATGTGTTGGAATCATTCGTACCTCAATCCAACACTTTTTTTCGCTGGTATAATTACGTGTCTTTTTATTTAAAATTAACATTAATTTTAGTAAAAGAGACAACTCACAAACTCAAAATCTATCAAAAACATTTCTATTTTTATGATACTCTATGAAACAAATTCATAAATAATTTTTGACAAGTAGGAATCATACTCAACTCAATACGATACACGATGTGGTCGATATAACTGAAAGTTTTTCTTATGAGTTTAAAATTGATATTTTAGTTAAAAAAGTATGCCACTCACTGAAGGCTAATAAAACATGATCAAATTGTCTTGATAATTTATGAAAATTATTTATAAGTCATTTTTATGTGTAGGAATTAGTCTCATGTAAACCTGAAACACGATGTGACTTGTATTACTCACAGTGTGTGTTTCTAGTTTAAAATGAAATTTTAGTGAACAAAAGTGACATAATAAAAACCCAAAAAAACATTCTAATTGTTTTGATACATTAGTACATGATCCATAATTCATTTACAATATGTAGGAATCAACCAAAACTCAATATAATGAAATGTGTGACCATTTTGTCTCTAAGTGTGTATTTTTATTTAAAATTCACATTAATTTTAGTAAAATACACAAGTAACATACTTGAAATTAATAAAACACATTCTAATTGTTTTGATAATTTAGGAAAATGATCTATATGTCATTTTTGATGTTTAGGTTTTAGACGCACTTCAATATGATGCTCGGTGTTCCCGATATCACTGTAAGTGTTTCGTTTTATTTAAAATTGACATTAATTTTAGTAAAAAACACAAGTGAAAAACTCAAAACCAAGAAAACACATTTGGGATGTTTTTATACTTTAATAAAATGATCCATACGTCATTTTTAACATGTAGGAATCACCTGCACCTCAATATGATGCATGATGTACTCGGTATCACTCCAAGTGTGTCTTTTTATTTAAAATTAACATTAATTTTAGTCAAAAACATAAGTGACATACTCAAAACTGAGAAAAAACATTCTTATTGCTTTTATACTTGATAAAAATGATCCATAGGTCATTTGTGACATATTGGAATCATCTGCACCATAATCCAATGCATAGTGTGATCAGTATAACTCAATGTGTCTGTTACCAGTATAAAATTTATGGTTTAGTTCAAAAAGCGTGTCACACACTGAAAACTAAGAAAAAATGATCAGATTATATAGATAATTCAGAAAAAATATTCTTTTGTAATTTTTAATGTATAAGAATAAGTATCACATTAAACTGACACATAATGTGACTGGTATGACTCAAAGTACATGTTTCGAGTTTAAATTGTCATTTTAGTAAAAAAGAAAAGCGACATACTAAAAATTGAGAAAATTCATTTTTATTGTTTTGATAATTTATTAAAATGATCCATAAGTCATTTGTGACATGTAGGAATCATCCTCACCTCAATCTGATGCACGATGTGACCAGTTTGACTCAAAGTGTGTCTTTTTATTTAAAATTGGCATTAATTTTAGTAAAAAAGACAACTGACATACTCAAAAATGATCAAGTTCATTACGATTGTTTTGTTAATTTATGAAAATTATCCATATGCCATATTTTACTTTAGGAATCAGCCTCACCTCAATCTGATACACGATGTTCCCAATATGATTCAAAGTGTTTATTATCATTTTAAAATAACCATTTTAGTTTAAAAAGCATCACTCACTAAAAATCAAGAAAACATGCTTGTATTATCTTGATAATTTATAAAAATGATTCATAAGTCATTTTTATGTGTAGGAATCAGTCTCACATCAAAATGACACATGAAGTGACCGATATGACTCAAAGTGTGTGTTTCCATTTTAAAATGACATTTTAGTAAAAACACAAGTTAGATACTCAAAACCAATAAAAACATTTAGATTGTTCTGTTACTTTAGGAAAAATATCCATATGTCATTTGTGACATATATAAATTGACCACCCATCAATTCGACACAGAATGTGGTTGGTATGACTCAAAGTGCATGTTTTCAATATAAATGTTCCATTTTAGTTTAAAACGTGCATCACATCACCAAAACCAAAAAAATGAGATCTGATTTTTTTCTCTCCTCATTGTATCTAATATTACTTAATTAATTTACTTATAAATTTTATATTATAACTATTTTATTAATTTTCATATAGATAATGCTTGATGATGAATAAGAAATGACGTGACATGGAAGAATCAACCACAACTCAATTTGGTACATGATGTTCCTCATATGAATCAAATTTCAGTTTAAAATTTACACTTTCTATTTAATTTATTTCTTTATTATATTACAAAAATAAGACTTTTTTTCTTACAAAGGTGAATTATTTTCCTTGAGATTTGGTGGTTTGTTTGAAAAAAGTATGAGTGGGGGTTAGGGGCCAAAGATAAAGGAACATTTATATTTTTGAATATCTATGATAATTTGTAATTACACATGTAATTATACAATCTAATATTTGAAATGTGTAAAATATAGTGTTTTGTTCTTGTATCTTTCTTGTAAATTTTATTTCATTTAAAATCTATATTTTCACCTATTTTTACTGATGTTTCTACTACTTCAGTGTGCTGTAAATTTCATAGAACACTGTAATATTCCCCCTTTATCTGATTTAATAAAGGTGCTGATAAATGTATCCTTTATCATCACATTTAATAGTTCTGATAAAGGGACCCTTCACCAGTGCTTCTAAAAGCCCTGATAATGGACCCCCATCTTCAGATCTTTTATTAAAGATGATAAAGGAGACCCTTATTAGTGTTAAATATAAGCATTGATAAAGGGTTTCCTTTATCAGCAATAAAAATTCCTAATAAAGGGACCCTTCATCAATAATTTTAGAAGAATTTGTAATGGAGACCTTTATCAACACTTTTTATCAGTGATAAAAGCCTAGAAATTTTAATCATTCTCCGGTAGTCAGTGCTATTTTGAGTCGAAAATGGCTAATTTTAGCATCGTTAAAAGACTATTTGGTAGTAGTGATTCCTCTCTCATTGTACATGTTGCACATCATCCTTCCACATATTCTAATTTAGACACCAATATTTCAATAGTTTTTATGAGCTTGGGAAGAATGAACAACTGTGCAGAATCCGAAATATAGTGAACAATAGGTTGGGATAGTTGTGGAAACTCTTCTTATACTCATAGTGGGTAACCTATCAGGGCTGTCTTGTGAGGATGTGTATGAACTATCTTTCTTCATGTACCCAATAGATGGAATTTGTGATATCTTGTTGACATGGGGTCTAAATATATATTTTTCAATTACCCATGTTGAGAAAATGTTCTGAATCAATTTCAGTTACTGCGAAGAACCCTCTTTGTTGATGTATGTTGGATAGAACCACAATATGAGGCTAATCTTATTAAACATATCCAGTAGGGATACTACCTTGGATTAGTTTTCAATGAGTTTTATCAACTCGTTCATCTCTACCGCATGGTGATCAAATATTTATTCAAGTTACGTTTAATCTCTTCAGACGATGGGTGAGATATGACTGTACATTTATCCTTTTCGTTATAATATGGTCATCGATGATAAGGTAGTGGAACACTTGAGGGAATACCCAAATTCATATAAAGTGTCTAGTTTTAGGTACACATGCCTTCTTCTGTCATCTCAGTGTGTCCCATATTATAAAAAAATTCCTATTCCTATTCTTCTATATCAGCCTCATGTTCTATAGAATCTTTAGGGGTGATGCTAAATATGTTCAAAAATTCATAATGCATTTTATATGTCACATTAGTAACATAAGGATAAAAGGGTCGGTTGTCTCAGGGATATATACCAAAAGAAATGTGATCACCAAGAGTGATTGTACCCTTAAGATATTTATTTTATTTGTTCCCAACATAGGGAATCTTCCTCTTCTTCATTGGTCCTCTTAGAATCGTTTTATAAAGTGTGATATGAATGGATCCCCTAGGAATTTTTTTGTGTGTGTTTCAAATGAGGAAGTCGAGTCACAAGATATGATGAACTTGGTGAATTCAATTTGTGGTACTCCCCCCAAATGGGAAAACAATAAATTCTATTATTGAGGTGGTTGATGTAAAAATTACCATAGAATAGTAGACTGGGGTTGCTTCTTTTCCGTATTCACAATATCTTAGGTTTGGATTGTTATCATCAAAGGTTATATTAAAAATGAACCCAGCCTTGTGGGATGTGGTTGCTCCTGTGTTGTCACGACTGAAGCTATTGCCACAGAGCTCTTGATTTTATGGAGCTTTGTTCAAACATGGGATGGGCGCATTGAATGATTTTCACCTTATCCATCTGCTTTTAATTATATTTACACCACCAAACAATCAACTTTCCTTTAACGGGTGGATTTATAAATATTTTCAGATGCTTGATGAAAGAGTCTTTTTATGAATCGCTCTCTTCTAGACCAATGTATTTGAGAGTATTTCAAGGACAATGTTTATTAATAATACCATATATTTCGAGTAGATCCTATTAATAGAACATGTCCCAAGGAAATGATGTTACATGATGTCACTTTTGTAGGGATTTTCTAATTGGGGAGCGAGGTAAATTTTAATGCCCCATTTTCACACCGTTCCATGATATAAGCATTGGATGAAGTTTTGTTGATTAGTTGAAACAAAATTTTTAATGCATTGAGACATGCATGTTGAATGGATCCTTTATTTATTTCTAATCTTAGGTGTCATGCAACTAGAAGGTATTCTGAGTCGATTTGACGATGTATATCTTCTCTTACCATGACGTCACTTGGATATTCATCATAAGAAAAGAATTTTGTTTTCAAGTGATGAAGATTACTCCATAAATTTAGGCAGAATTCATGCATACTTTCATCGAACTATGCCTCTATAATGCTATATTGAAAAGTGGATAAATACTAGAACATGACCGGTGTATTTTCTTTAACTAACTGTCTCCTCATGAGAAATACGAATTCTTCATATTTTCAAAGAGGTTCCTAAACGTAATCTTACCAAATTTGATACTTCCCCATTGAGTTATTGTAAATATTAGGTTTGGTAGGGATTTCATTCATCATATTGGAAGACAGGTGATCCAAGGGCGGTTTGGAGAATGACTGTTTCCCTGGGATGTCTTCCAATTGATAAAGAATATTACTTGTTAATTAAGAGACATTAGGCATGAATGACCTTATTTTTGCAAGTGACTCCTGAATATAGGGATTTATCATAGTTGATTTAGAAAGGGAGGACCTTCTTAATGAAATAAAGTGTCACTATGGGATATACCTTTATAATGAATTCCATCATGGGGACAAATACCTTCACAAATTGACATCCAACTGCAAGTGGAATTTCTATATCATATACCCTAGGAGGACATTCATGGAGAATGATATAAAGGATAGGTCCTTCTTTATGTTAAATCTTATTTCCATTGGGAGGGTTACTCTGACACTCATCCGGACATGGGATCTCTTTATTGATCATAATATAGACATGAAGTATGACTTCATAGTAATATGTATGGGGTGGACCTCAAGAACTAATGGATGAAATTATTTGGGGAGGACCTTTGTAATTGTATCTACTATCTCTATAATTTGGTAACACATGAGTAGGATCCAAAGACACTATAGATAAACATATGAGGGATTTCAGAACACCATCATTGAGTAGTGTGGGATCGTAGAACGAATCTTAATTTTCCAATCACCATTGGCAATGATTCTTTTTGGGTTCTCTCTTGTGGGTGATCTATGCCTCCTATTATGGATAACGAATTTCATATTTAGGGTCCCATTTGAGTATCTACCCTGATGCTGCCAAAAGTTTATAATAGATTTTTGAAATTTTGGCAGGGATATATACATGTCCTGGAGTGGCCACTGGGATGTACCGATGACCTTCAGTTGGAACAGGGATATCAGCCCAATCCAGTGGTCCATTTTTCATAGAATTTTTCCAATTACCCTCTTGGATGGGATTAGGGATATTTTTCTACTTTGGAGTGACCCTCACATTATGTTGATGATTCAACCCAGTTACAGTGGACGGGGGGGGGGGGGGGTTCCCACCCTTTATACACTTCCACAACTATCATTATATCTTGGAAGGTTTTTAGGATGTGGGTAGAGATTTGAGATTTCCGTTTAATAATTTTCAATATATGTTTAGAAACATTAGTAGTTGAAACATGAATATATTTCCATTATTTGGTTGGGGTAGGGACATAGTCCTACTCCTGTACTCAATTTCCTATCATTATATACCAACAGTCTTCATGTGTTGGGCTGGAGATATGAGTCTTCCCTCAGTTTGCTACCGAAATTTAGTGGGTGGTTTCACCAAGTGCTACCAGACCATACTAGCTAGACTTATATACATGAGAATGGATTTGAATCTTCTCATTGATTGTATCCATGCTTTATTGATGTGTTCCTTTGGTTGCATCCAAACTATGTTGACAGGTTTGAGTGGTATGGGAAGGATTTCTCATTTTCTCATAAGTTACCTCCATGTTTTATTAGAAGGATTTTTATGGAGGAAATATATATGTGATCATATCACTGATTTTTTGATTTCCACCATTGATGGGATACCCTGGGTTCCTGAGTTTGAATGGCCTGAGATGGATCCCATGGCGTGGTGTCCTCATAATGATGAGTAATTTTTTATGCTACATTTACGGTGGAAACTACTAGAAGGAGCCCTTTGGTGGGACCCCAATGTCATTTAAATGAGGCTATTGTGACCACTTGATCTACCTCCTTAAGATAAAGGATGAACTTTTTATTTCATTATGAGAATAGACTCGTGAAATAATTTGATATGGAGATGGTTTATTTATACTTTTTTTCTACAAACCATTTTTTGGTGGTTGACCAGTGGGTATTCATTCCATAGAGGGGTTCACATGCAGCCTCCAGGGTTGGTATAGTACTATTTAGATGATACTCCCAAACTAGCACATTTGATACTCAACACTGAAGTTTCTAGATAGGTGATAATATAATTTGATTTGATGAGGATCCTAATTGTGTGGTAGAAAATTCATATTTATGGACTGGTTGGATGGATTCCATTTAGATTGAATGGAGTTCTGATGAGACTGTCTGATTATACATGAAAAACACAAACAAGAAAACATCATCAAAATAACATATTAACAAAAAAACACATGTATGATAGATTTTTTTTAAATCTATGTTTGTCTTGATTTAATTTTTTTGAGAGTGTGAATGGGGCCTAACATGTCAAAAACATAGTCATTTTGGTTAAGGATTCACAGTGGGTTCACCATTTTTTGTTTCTGAAAAAATCCAATTCCTGTACAGTCTATTATGGGGGTTTAAGTATGGTTTTAAAATCATTCACATTAGCTTCACCATTTTTTTAGGTTCTGGGTGTAGCGTAAGTGTGTTGGTGGGTGTACCCAACATTAATTTTAGCATTAACAATGATCAATCTGAGATCCTTCATGATAATAAAATTCCGGATCTTCAGAATAGAACGAAGAATGAAAAAGAAATAGGGGAGTCCCATAACTATAGAGAGGACCATCATATGTTGGTTATAATTAATTTAATTAATTGACAATAATTACCTTGAAGGAATTATCTCTCCATTGGTGTTTCCGGTCATGATCCGATGTGATCCGTCATTGCGTTATAGAATCCAAGTGTAGGATTACTCTAGCCGTAATATAAACATGCTCCACGTATCTCTGGAAATCGCCGAAGGGATCTCCATGTACTAGGGTGGAATATCTTTCTCTTGCGATGTTCGCCTTTGATCACCTTGATCCGGTGGAGGTTAATCTCTCTCTCTCTCTCTCGTAGCTTTAGAGCGTTCTTGGTGGAAAAAGAATTCTCTCTTGGCTTGAGAGATTTTCCAAATCCATTGTGCACAACCACAAAAAAATGGATAGAAAATTCGGAAATATATAATTTTAATTTTTAATTACATAGAATAATAAAAATAATTAATTACCCAAAAGAATTTATTCATTTCATTTAATTATTAGTAATACCCCATGTATAATAATAACAATTGACTATTATTAATACTTGACATGCGCTCAGTGAATTACACAAAATAGTATTTAATTAAATAAATAATATTATTTCTCATAAATTATCAGAAAAACTACACGGCATGTATATATTAATATACACAGTGTGTAATTTTATTTTTCCATTTTTCTTTAATTCCTCCACCAAATTTATTAGACCTTGAATAATGACTATTTATTTCTAAAATAAATATCACTTCATTACTCGATAATAAATATATTATCTCACCCATTATATATTCTATCGAATAACTAGTGTCAAAATAAATGCAATCATGCATCCTTGAATAATTATTAAACCACAGTTGGGAATAATATTTATTCAACTTGTTAAATTAATATTTAACTGAGATACTTAGACACACATAGTGTGTGACCCTCTAGGTCTCTTTCTCAGTGACATTTGGCGGAGCCTACCTAAAGTCCAAGGTTACTGTCTAGAAACATGCCAAGGCACCCATAGAGAAGAAGTTAACGCCGCAATGACGTGTCACCTCCTACGAACACTTACAGTGTAATGTAATCCCTTTGTCTCGATATCTCGAATCAAATAGGTTTCATGATAGTGCCATCAACCCATATTCTTGATCATTTTTTCTTTGACTTTCAAGAATTGAACTTTCCCATTCCTCACCATGGACATGAATTTATTTAGGCTATATCAATTCCATCAAAGGGTCTGAGATATCTACTTCTTTTATGGAACTGAAGGGACAAATCTTTTATTTCATTATCTATTAATGCACTATTACTCGTGATGCACCCAAAATATCTTACTTCACTGGGAACAGTGTGTCATCATAGTTTTCATCAATACATCTAAGTGTACAAGTTGTAATACCCATTAATAATAATCTTAAAGTCTAAGGATCAATACACACATCCGTAGTTAGGAACATCCAATGACACTATGAAATGTGGATTTCCTACTGGATGGTCTCATTCTCATAATATCCTCCTAGATATTACCAATGACGCACACCATGAGAAGGTGCCCAAAAGTTTTATGATTCCTCACCCCTAATAGCCTGCATTATTTATGCCCTTCAAATAACATCATCCATCCATAGAACATATCATGTTATGGTACTTCTGGGTTCTCATCATAGCAGAGATCTGCTATTACCCTTTAATGCAACATAAATCCTTAGGACATTATCACATGCATTGTCACATAAAAGAACAATCAAGATGTGATAAGGTATTTATTAATGAATAAAGTGCAAAGTAGTTGGTTCTAGGCCACCAACTCCAACAGACTCCCACTTGGACTAGATCCAACTTCTAACAACATTTAACCTGCTAGCTCTCACATTATATTCATGCTTCTGCTAAGATAAGCCTTTTTTCATGGGGTCCATCACGTTATCTTCCATGGAAACTCTACTCACTGAAAATTCACCCCTTTGATAGAAATCCCTCAATAGGTGATACTTCTAGAGTATGTGCTTTGTTCGTTGATGTGACCTTGGTTCTTTTGCAAGATCTACCGCTGTAGTATTATCACAATACATGGTGATAGGATCTTTACTACTAGGCACCACATCAAGATCCTGGAAAAAGTTTTGAATCAAGATGGATTCCTTTACTACATCATAAGACACTATATATTTGGACTCCATTGTAGAATTGACAACAACTAGTTGCTTTGAACTCTTCTAGATCACTGTTCTTCCATTGAGACATAAAACATATCCAGATTGTGACTTTAGATCGTTCGGATCTTCCTGAAAACCAGTATCAGCATACCCTCTAATGATAGGCTCCTCGTCTCATCCATACACTTGGAACATATCCTTTGTTCTTCTCAGATACTTTAGGATGGTCTTAACAGTAGTCCAACGTTGTTCTCCTCGATCTTCTTGATATCTACCTACCATGCTCAGTGCATAGGCAACATCAAGCCCGGTACATAACATGACATACATAATGGATCCTATAGCCTAAGAGTATATGATCTTACCCATTCTATCATTCTCTTTTTGTGTTTGAGGACACATTTTCTTATAAATATGTAGGCCATGTGACACTGGAACCAATTCCTTCTTAGATTGTTCCATACTAAATATTTTTAGTATCTGGTCAATTTATGTACCCTGACTTAGTCAAAGAAGCCTCTTGGATCTATCATGAATGATCTTGATCCCTAGAATGTAGGTTACTTTATCCAAGTCCTTCATGAAGAAACACTTGTTCAACTAGTCCTTAACTGACTGTAAGACTGGTAAATCGTTTCCAATAAGCAATATGTCATAAACATATAATAATATGATAACAATCACATTCCCATTAAACCACTTATAAAAACATGGCTCACATTCATTTTTAATGAAACAAAATTCTTTTATGGCTTCATAAAATCGAATATTCCATGACATGGATTCTTGATTTAATCCATAAATTGATTTCTGTAACTTGAAAACCTATTTGGAATCACCTAGTGTCACAAACCCTTCTGTTTGTGTCATATAGACATTTTCATGAAGGTTCCCTTTAAGGAATTCCGTTTTGACATCCATCTGCCAAATCTCATTGTCATGGTAAGCTGTTATGGAAACTATGATTCTTATGGATTTAAACATATAAATATATAGAAGGTTTCATCATAGTTAATTACTTGATGCTTTCTGAATCCTTTTGACACTATCATTTCTTTATAGTTGCTAACTTGACCTTTCATGCCAAGCTTTCTCTTGAATACTGATTTGCATCCAATTGGTTTTACATCAATTGGCTCATCGACCAGAACCCAGACTTAGTTCTGATACATGGAATCCATCTCATAATTCATATCTTCTAGCCGTCTTGTATCTTTTTATCTTTCTACTGCTTCCTTGTAGAAGATAGGTTCATCATTGTCCAACAATAATGATTCAACAGCCTAGGTGACTAGGAAACCAAATCTCTCTGGTTCCCTTGCCTCTCTTGAGCTCCTACATAGTACTTGTGTTTCTGGAACCTCTTCCATAAGGACCTATGGAACTTATTCCTGTGCTAACTCCTATGTATCTTGAGCATCAACTTAGTCGATGTAAATCATGCTCCCACTATCCTTTTTGAGGATGTGCTCCCTCTTAGGAAATACAGATTGTCTGGCGATAGTCACATTCTTTTCTGAAGGGTTATATAGGTAATATCCTTTTGTTTCCTTAGGATATACTATAAAGATACAATTAATGCCCCAGGGTGCTAGTTTGTTTCTTAATAAGGCCTTAACAAATGCCTCTCATCCCCATACACATTTGCGCGAAAAAATGGGTTTCTTTCCATTCCATAACTCGGAGAGAATTCCATTTTCCTCCTTAGTTGGTACTCAGTTTAATGTGTATGATGCAGTTTGTAATGCATATCCCCAAAAGGATAATGAAAGATCTGCATGACTCATCATCAACCTCACCATGTCCTACAAGGTGTATTTCCTCATTTCACTAAAACCATTCCACTATGGTGTATAAGGAGGGGTGAGATGAGATAGAATCCCAGACTCCCATAGAAGACCGATGAACTCTTGGTTTAGATATTCTCTACCTCGATCCGATCGAAGCTTCTTTATCTTCTTAAGAAGCTGATTCTCTACTTCATTCTTGAATTCCTTAAATTTATCTAAGTATTATGACTTATACTTCATTAAGTATACAAATTCATATCTGCTCAAATAATTAGTAAAAGTAATGAAGTAAGAATATCCACCTCTAGCTTCTACTGGGAATGGTCCACACACATCTTTGTGCACTAATCCTAGAAGATTTGTGTCCCTTTCACCCTGTCCACTGAAAGGAGGCTTTGTCATTTTACCTTGTAAACAAGAATGACATCTATTAAGTGGTTTTAGATCAGCAGAGTATAAATATTCATCTTGTTAGAGCTTTTTCAAGCGCTTCTCGTTTACATGACTGAGATGGTGATGCCAAAACTGGGGGATGTATGAGTCATGTGTGTTTTTTTTGTTATTGATTGTCAACACTTGGTTTTCATAATTTAATACACACAAACCATTATTTAAATTCACCATACCATAACATACGTTGTTCTTATAAATTAAGAAACCCTTATTTTCAAACATGAAAATAAATCCATCCATATCCAAACATGATAAAAAAAATTATGTTTTTGGTAAAACTAGGAACATAATAACATTTTTGTAAAACCAAAATCAACCCAGTTGGCAATGAGAGGTGGTAATTGTCAATGGCTAACGTAGATAGCCTCGCGCCATTGGCAGCTCGAAGATCCAACTCTCCTCTGAAAATCTTTCTAAATCTACTTGGTTCCTGCATTTGAATACAAATGTGAGCCCCACAAGCTATATCTAATACCCAATGGGTAGAAATGGAAAGATTACACTCGATAACGAATGCACCTTTAGCATCCCCACACATCTGGGTGAAGTTCCTCTTCTAGTGACCTTGCTTTACATATGAAAAACATACCGCCTCCCATTCCTTACCCTACCTTTGGATCATCCCCTTCTTGGAGGGACGATGCTTGGGGGATTCAGACCGTTTATAAGTCCGTATTCCCTTTGCCTTGTCCTTCCTTTTCTTATTAACCATAAGGAATGAAGGTTTGTCACAACCCATTTCCTTATCTACCTAGATAATAAAGGTCAAAAGTTTTGATAGACTCTTCTTATTGTTTCTCATGTTATAGTAGACAATAAAGCTAGATAAGGTCTTGGGAAATGATGATAGGATGAGATCTGTATGAAACTCATTTGAGAACTTGAGAGGATCAGTTTGGGATATAACTAACACTGAGAGGGGGGTGAATCAGTGTTGGGGACTTTTTTAAACCAATTCCAACTTTTATCCCTGTACCTCTTGACCTTTTAGGATCTTGATTCTCTTATTCTATTTTCCCTGTCGCGTGCAATAATAGAAAGTAGTAAAAATATACACATGATATTTTTACAAGGGTCACCACTCAATAAGAGTAGCTACGTCCTTTCCATGCATGGATATGACCAGTGCATGGATTATCCACTATGATGTGATATGCAATTACATTGGAGTGGCTAGGAAAGCAATCCTCTAGCCAGTGTGAGTCCCTACACTTTAGAGGGGGGTGGGAAACAATCCTCTTCCCTGGACTGGTGATAGCTTAGTCCAAATTACAGCCTCTAGCTAGTTCTTTATACTACCTACATAGATAGTCTTCTTCCTTCTTCAAAAGGTAAGTTCTGCTCTTGGTCTTCTTTAGTGCTCTTCACTTGATTTCTTGCAAAGCAGTAGACAAGCAATTCTTCCTTATTCCCTTCTCTTCTTTTATAGTGCAACACCAAATGCACTAGGACTTATTCTCTATTATTCTTAGTGAAACAACACACTGCACTAAAACTTCTTCTCTCTTCTTGGCTAGAATCACATACACCAATGTGATTATTCAGACACTGAGGATCCGCTCACATAGCATCATCTGAATTAAACTGCCCTGAATAATTTTCAGCCTTCAGTTGGGCATACTCTGTTCTTATTATTCTTCTTCACTTCTTTATATGCAGAAAACCTGTAAGCTGCACACTCCCCTTCTTCTGCTTCTTCAATGAATAACCAGCTACACTAAAACCTAATTTTCTTCACACGTTATCTTTAAGTGAAAAACCATCTGCACCAATCTCTTCTTATTCTTCTTTATCTTGCACTCCAATACTTACTTGCTTGACACCCTACTTTCGTGCCACCTACTTGCGCGCAACTCATCTTGCACGCCACCTGCTTGCGCACCTACTCACTACTTACATGCCACCTTTGAGCACAACTCACAACTTGCGTGCCAACTTTGGCTTATACCCAGGACACTTCTTGAAAGCACCTCCCGGCTTGCGTGCCTCTGGCAACTTTCATAGAAAAACTTGTGTGACAAAACTTGCGCGCCAAAACTTGTGTGTCACTCTACTTGCACGCCTTATAAATAACCCTCAACTTGCATGCCACTTCAGACTGCACGCCTCCCACTACTACTTGCATGATCAGAGCACCCTCTATTACTTGCGCGATATGAGCTCTAATTTTATATTAAGTGTTGGGAATTAAAAAAATGATGAGGCTATTCGTCTATTTATAGGCATTTTGGTGACTTTCATGCCTACACTTGCACGCCGCTCCAGCACTTGCGCGTCACTCCAGCACTTGCGCGCCGCTCCAGCACTTGCGCGCCGCTCCAACACTTGCGTGCCTTTCCATCACTAGCGTGAAACTTTCTTTCCTTTGTCATATTTTGATATGATGATCTTGGAATATTATTTTCTTGCAACATACACTTGCGCGCCCCATATATTTGCGCATCAAACTTGCGCGGTGCTTATACTTGCACGCCCCTATTTGACTTGTGCACCAATCTTTAACTTGCACGCCAATTTATTTCCTTTGTCATATTTTGATGGGATGATCTTGAAATATGAATTGTGTTCCACTTAAAAGTGCATGCCAATACTTGCATGCCATTCTTGACTTGCGTGCCACTTTCTTTCTTTTTCCAAAATCACTTCTTCATCTCCCAATTTTTAGGCCCTAAAATTTGGAAAACACTAGAAAACGACGCCACCTTAAACTGTGCTTTTGTGTCACCTCCAGATTGTGCATTCCTTTGTAATTTCTATCTTCATTTCTTCCCATAAGCATTCTTCAGCTTTTATCACGAACTCCACTATCGTGATATATATCCTTTGATAGACCAGATTTAGCATCGTCAGAATTACAATGAGAAGTAATGAAACTTCCCTATCTTCCAGTAGCATCATTCCTTCCAATCAAAACTGTATATGACTGGCATCATCTTTTATCCCCCTTTACTTCATAAGGCTTGCATCACAAGTTCTCCAAACCTATGATATTTGTGAAATACAAATCAATAAAGCATCGTTATAGTTTCAATGTCCATTCTATTTGGAATATGAATTCCAAAGTAATTCTTCATCCTCAATTATTTTTGGAGTGTTAATTCCAAAGAACTCAAATCATCTCTCTTAATCCAAAAGTGGAGTCTTGAAGCGTCTTCAAATAACTTCAATGTTGCAGATGATGTATTACCTTTGATACATGTATTTGGAACTTTAAGAATAGTGAAGCAATAATTTGATTTCAAGGAAATGTGTAATTAATGACCTTCTTATAATTCCAAGCCCTTCCACACTCTCTCTTCTTCTTCAACCATCATTCTACAAATCATGAAAATCATATGATTCTATTATTCAAGTAAGTTCTTACATGGTTCTCATTCAATCATGAATAGTTTCATGGTATTCTTCAAATTCTGTTTTTTATAAAATTATCCTTATATGGATGATACCTCATCATTCTTCATTGTTGTAAACAATGTATCACCTTTAAAACAAGTTCTTAGAACTAAAGATCAGTACAACAATTGTCTAAATTTGATTCATAGAGAATTGGCCAAGTATGACATTCAATGATATGAATTCATGACAATTATCTAGGCATCCTCACTTCATACAATCTCCATTAACTTTGGTGGCCTTCTTCATATCCTTATTCATTTTGACCGACATTGACAAAATACAATATTCATACACAAAGTGGTCCCAACAGAACTTAATCCCTAAGATTCCCAAGAGTTCAATATAGCCAACAAGTTTGACTGAATGAGGCCCAACTAGCACAGACTCTCCAAGCATAGTTGTAAACAAAGCATTGGAGATCACACATCTCTCCTGTCTCACCTTCTCTTGGTAGGGATCCTTAAGGTGAGACATCAAGCTATACACATCCATGTTTTCATGTTACCTCAATATCTCATTAGACATGGCCAATAACATGAAACATTGGACATATGTGGCATCATCCATATGTTTCATATAGAGAGATAGTTCCTCATCACTGGCCTCTTTCCCAAGCGCAATTGGAACATGCTCTTCAAGAATATACAATTTCTTCTCGTGGTGAAGGATGACGAGTAAACAACTCTGCCACTCTTGGAAATTGGTGTTGGTGAGAAGGTTTTCCTTCTCGATTATGGTTAAAAATGATATGTTTGAAGTCATTTTTCTTTTCGTTTCTACAAATTAAGATGAGCAAAGGTTTAGTACTTTATCAAGATTGAGAAAAATATATAAATTAACACTTATTAGTCTCCCTCTAATTTATTAAAATCAAATATCCCTCACCATTGACTTTGGAATATTCTATTTCCAGAATATTCTAGTGGAAAGGATCCATATTTACCTTTGTATTTCCCCAAATAGGATTGGTCAAGCAACTTGAAGGGTTTTAGGTAGGCATTCCAAATACCAACTTCATTAGCTCGCAGCTCCTTGATCCGTTGAGCAGACTCTACAATCCTGAAATCCTTTTATTTTGTACTTCCTTAACCTTTGCCTCTTGGTCACACCAAGTACTTCTTTGGTAGTCAACCCTTGATGCGAACCAAGTTACGTCAACCCAAAACCTTGAATTATAATTCCTCGATAATTGAAATCACTCTAACTAGTGTTGGTTAAGAACTTTGAACTATGGTTCGATTCTAACTAAGATTATGGAAGGATATACTGACTTAATATTTCTTTGAGGGATTTTATCCTTATAAATAAATTTCCATTTTATTATTTTTTATTACATGCTTGTTAATATTAAGTGGGATATGCTTAAGTGATTAACCATGTCTAAGATAATATTTTACGCATAAGCTGGTCTTATTTTAGTTCCATCTTGTAAGCTTGTTTAATTCATTAATTGTGTGATTGTGAAAACACACCCACAATAAATAAACCATGCAACTGACATAAATACAATAAATGGTATTATCATGAGCTTGTTCTATTGGTTAATTTATCTAGTAGTTGATAAACTAACCCAAGACCTAGGGGAGAAACACCTCGAACCTTTTGGGTTCATGTTTACAACTTTCCACCTGTATCCCTTTATATATCCTTGGATTGGTTTCACCTTGGCTCCTAAATTGAGCCGACTGTACTATTTTTGAAGCTCTATCCATTACATATGAATTTATCTCACACATAGGTGAGGGGTAAAAAGGGGTTTTTACATAAAATAAACCTTAAGCGCGCATGCGCTACATATTAATGAGGAGAAGGATCGCATGCCAATAAATTTAATTTAAATAAATAAATTAAAAAAAACCATTCACATACCATGGTCTTGGTCTAGCTTCTTATCATCCATACATGCAACGATATTTACGCACAAATAAAACTAGCATTCAATTATTTAATCATTTTTATTTAAGATAAATAACACTCGAATCAATTAATTATCTTTAATTAATCAATCCTTTTATCTTAAACCCTTTTCTAAATTTCTTTGAGATTCTCATCCATCATAATTTTAAACAAATAAATTCATTTAAAATTATCTTTGTACGTAACTTGTACCTTGGAGGCAACCAGGTGAATTCCCGTTCATAACTACCCAATGAGTAGAAATGAACATTACACAGATGTTAAATTAAACGCATATATATATATAACACCTATCACGTGTTGTGCTTAATCTTTACGCCTACACTATGGTACACGTATCAAGGGTTTGTATAATATAATAATTTTTTTTAATAAATTTGCGTAATTTGGATGAGTACACGACGTGAAGTTCTGACTACACAACATGTACTCCTTTTCACCATCCATCCGAAGTACACACCCGAGGACATGGTGTGTAGATGTTCTTAAGAAATATTCATAGTACACAGTGTGTTCAATGGGACACACGCTATGTAGTATCTACGTGACATGGTTTCCAGCTGGGCAAGCCGTGTATGGTGTACATGGTCTAACCCTAACCCAAAGGGACTACACGCTGTGTTCAGTAGACCACACGATGTGTAATCCAGAAACCTTGTTCCAACTATTCCTTATCAACACACAGAGTCCTAAATACTTAGATAGGATCCATTTACACAGCCTGATTTGGTGGACCCGTCCAATGAATTGAACCTAGACTACACGGTTTGTACTTCCAAATACATGCTGTGTATTCTGGTGTTGTATGACCAAGAATGTTTGGCACCTCTGAATGAGATCTTCTATTTTATTTTAATCAAAATTAAAAGAAAAATTTGTTTATGTAAGGTGAATGAGAAACAAGAGGGGAGGAACAAATCTCAAGATTTAGATTTAAAGAATGATTTACTTGAATTGAAATAACTAAATTATTAAATGCGTAAATCAACAACCAATAACTAAATAATGATAACCAATGATATGACTCCCTCTGATACCACTTGTAGGTTCCAGGCACAACGGAAGAACATTGGTGGGTGTACCCAACTTTAATTTTAGTGTTAACAATGATCAATCTGAGATCCGTCAGGATAATAAAATGTTATATCTTCAGAATAGAATGAAGAACGAAAAATATAGAGGGGAGTCCTAGAACCATAGATAGGATCATCTTATATTGGTTATAATTAATTTAATTAATTGACAAGAATTACCTTGAAGGAATTCTCTCTCCGTTGATGTTTCCGGTCACGATTCGATATGATCTGTCATTGCGTTATAGAATCCAAGTGTAGGATTCCTCAAGTGGTAATCCACATGTGCTCCATGTATCTTTGGACATCACCGAAGGGAAACTTGGGTGATGGTGTAGAAGAGACTTCACTTGCGATGTCCGCCTTCGATCGCCTTGATCCGGTGGAGGTGGATCTCTCTCTCATAGCTTGAGAGAATTATTGGTGGAAAAATAATTCTCTCTTAGATTGAGAGATTTTTCAATTCCATTGTGCACAACAAAAAATGGTAGGAAAATTAGAAATATATAATTGGGTTTTTTTAATTACATAGAATAATAATATGAATTAATTACCCAAAATTATTTATTCATTTCATTTAATTCTTATTAATACCCCATGTCTAATAATAACAGTTGACTATTATTATTACTTGATATGCACCCAATGAATTACACCTAATATTATTTAATTAAATAAATAATATTATTTCTTATAAATTCCCAAAAAAACTACATGGTGTGTATATATTAATATACACAATGTGTACTTTTATTTTTCCATTTTTCTTTATTTCCTCCACCACATTTATTAAACCTTGAATAATGACTATTTATTTCTCAAACAAATATAACTACATTACTCGCTAATAATTATATTATTTCACCCACAATATATTCTCTTGAATAACTAGTGTCGAAATAAATGCGATTAGGCATCCTAGAATAATTATTAAACCATAGTCGGAAATAATCTTTATTCAACATGTTAAATTAATATTTAACTGAGATACTTAGACACATTTAGTGTGTGACCCTCTAAGCCTATTTCTCAGTGGCATTAGGCGAAGCCTGCCTAAAGTCCAAGGTTAGCATCTAAAAACATTCCAAGGCACCCATAGAGAAATAATTCAATGCCGCAATGATGTGTCACCTTCTACGAATGCTTACTGTGAAATATAATCCCTTTGTCTCGATATCTCGAATCAAGCGGGTTTCATGCTAGTGAAATCAACCCTTGTGCTTGATTATTCTTTCTTTGAATTTATGGAATTGAAATTGCACATTCCTCACCATGGCCAAGGATTTATTTAGGATATATCAATTCCATCAATGGGTTTGAGATATCTACTTCAGTTATGGAATAGAAGGGACAAATCCTTTCTCGCATTATCTATTAATGCAATATTACTCGTGACACACCCAAAATATCCTACTTCACTATGAATAGTGTGTCGTCACAATTTTCATTAATATATATAAGTGCGTGATTTGTGTTGGAGCCAAAATTCGGGACAAAGAGAAAGCCCCCAGATGGACCCACAGACTGCCTCACAAAGCCACTTCGTGGAGTCTCCCTAGCACCGTGGCCTCTGCGCAGCAAAGGAGGCAGGAGACTTCGCGAACGCATTTGACATTCACGATCCCGCCACCAAGAAAAGAAGGTGGGAGCCTCTGTGAATGAATTTTATATTCGTGACACCACTGTGAATCCAAGGAGGCGGGACGCTCTGCGGCCCCATTTGATATTTGTGACGCCGCTGCGAAGCCAAGGAGGAAGGATGCTCTGTGACCCCAGTTGATGTTTGTGACTCGCCATGAAGCCCACAAGCCCTCTTCATGCCACGTGAGCTCTGCTCCGCGGTGCCTCTTGCCTATAAATACCGGGCTTCCCCTGAGCCTGAGAGATGGAAAATCTGACCTTTAAGATTCTCTTCTCCCGAATCGCGATGCACTCTTCCGCTTGGTGAACCATGAGCTGTGCGAGGTACTTTTGCTTCGTGAAGTGCCGCCCCATTGTCTTGTTTTGATCCCCTCTTATGAGAGGGATTCCTTTCATGAAGCCTAAGGAATTTCGCAAAGGAAGGGGATCCCTAAGGGGTCCTGAGTCATCAGAGAGCATTTATGCTTCACGAAGCACCCTTCATGTACACATTATCCACATGGTAAGGCAGGTTCACTGTACCTCGCGAAGCACATTGCTTCCCGACATCTTGCATCATGAGGCACCTTTTATCCGCAAGGCTGTGCTCTGTGAATGCCCTTCCACTTCGCGAAGCACCTCCCATTTTCAACTACACCCTATGCTAAGGCCAAGACACCCCACTTCGCGAAGCACACCCCATCACAAGTGCTCTCCGCCACATGAAGCAGTAGAGATCCACAAGGCCCTTGCCTATAGACCCCTCTACTTGGAAATACCTTTTCCTATGCGACCCTCCAGGTTTGCACGCTGTGAATTCAAATTCCCCTGGATGATACCACCCGTTGCGTTGCTTCTCCTAATGCTTCTTCTCATAGGTGCGCTAATGGCTATTGCTTCTTCACATAGCCACACTAATGTGGACCCCTCGATGGTTCACTCTGCAACACCCCCTTAGTACGGTGTTGCCGGTGCCTTAACTCCCACAAGGAGCAGAGGGTACCTGTTATGCAAGTCCTAGGGGTGCATAGAAAACCCACCCCATCCGAGATGCATGACATTAAACTTCCAAGCACCATCTCCCTCAGCACAAGACGTTAAACTGTGACCTGACCCCATGCCTCACACGCAAGGTCCCCCCCTACCTTGGGCATTCTATGCGCCCCCTAGTCTCCACAAGGGATGATATCCTCCTTCTTAGAGTGGAGTTTGTCCGCAGGGAAGGTTATCCATCTTGGTATAATACCCTAGATTTTATTGTAGGAGGCAACACCCCTGATCCACCTCACTTCCTCGGTGCCAAGGCCAGCAGAGAGCGTGATAGGGAACGATGATCCTCCCTTATTTGGTTCCAAGTCCCTCTACCACTGCGCTTTGTCGCACTCGGGCCTCCATCCTCGAGTAATTTCTAATCTTTCTTTCCCTGGGCCGCTCCACGTGTAATCCCCAATCCAGATCCCACAGACGCACCGTTTGCGACGTGATTTTCAGGTCTCTACAGCTTCTTGTTTATCACACCGAGCACGACTCACTCGAGCTTAGAGTAAGCGTTGAACCTAACAACATCTTCATCCCGCATGACATTAAAATTTATTTCTCCATCATCCTACATGATGTTAAACTGTATTTCGCCCTCGTCCAGCATGACGTTAAACTGTACACCGAACTACATGGAATTTGATCCATTTCAAGGCATGGTATGTAGGAAGCCTCCATGAGGTTCAAGGCCACCACTTGGTCATTCTGACCTCCTTCACGTTGTTTCACCAAACACCATTCCATCACCCCAACTATGGGGAATTTGATCCATGTCAAGGCATGGTACGTAGGAAGCCTCCACGAGGTTCAAGACCAACAACCATTGGCCCCGACCATCTCTGTGTCGGTGCGCCAAGCCCCATTAACACCTTGGGAAGCTTAGAGTGTAAGACCCACACCATTCTGAACTATGTGTTCTTTGATCCTTGCTAAGCCAGGGTACGCAGGAAGCCTCTATGAGGTTCAAGCCCACCACCCGGTCGTTCCGACCTCCTTCACGTTGGTTCGCCAACACCTTGGGAAGCCTAGAGTGTAAGCCCCACACCTTCCTGAACTAGGTGGTCTTTGATCCATGTCAAGGCATGGTACGTAGGAGGTCTCCCTGAGGTTCAATCACACCATCCACATGGACCAAGGTCCTTATTCACGTTAGTTCTCTGACACACCTATCTGAACTATGTGGACTTTGATCCATGTCAAGACATGGTACGTAGGAAGCCTCCCTGAGGTTCAAGCCCACCACTTGGTCGTTCTGACCTCCTTCACGTTAGTTCACCCCCACCCCGCATGACGTTAAACTGTATCTCCCATCCTGAACTACGTGAACTTTGATCCATGTCAAGGAATGGTATGTAGGAAGTCTCACGAGGTTCAAGCCCACCACCCATTGGACCCCCGGTCCATCTTCACGTCGGTTCGCCGACACACCCCATTCGGAACTACTTGGCCTTTGATTCCCCGCCACGAGGATATGTAGGAAGCCTCTTTGAGACTCAAGACCAAAACCATCGTCCATCATGATTCTTACCCCGGCCACCACATCCCGGTGAGATCATGCCACTTCATTCTCCTCCACAGAATTCAGGGAGCCATCCATATGTTGCCCCCAATATCGGTGTTCCCTCGAGGGGGTTTCTCAATATGATCCACTCTAATTAGTGTTTCTATTAGTCTGATCTGTCTTTTCTGGACATTAAACTTGTGGCATACCCTATGTTAAACATGGGAAGCTGAGGAAAACCTCAGATACATGCATATGACATATGATTCCCCTTATTCGATGTGGGATGCCTCGGGCTTCCGTGCCCTCGAGAAGCCCTATAATAAGGGACATAAAAGAGACGCACCAATCCCCAACGTCCAGACATGCCAGTGATGCCCAGTGTGACTAGTCCCCTAACCGAAGGTTGCTGTCCCAACTGGAACCCTTGTAATGTCCTGACAGAAGCAGTGTAATTAACTGGTGTCCATGAAAATATGGCTTCAGGAAGAGTTTCATGAAAAATGTATTAAATCTATGAGTGAGACCCGGACTAGGTGAAAAATTCTAAGGAGGAATCCATGGAAGGGAGAACCAATATCCCATCACCTCGTTTCGATCAAGGATGAAACGTAACTAAACAAGGAACGAATGCTGCCCGCCTTTGGAAAGCAGGAACGCGGGGTAAAAAAAAAGTCGTTCTTGTCGCACTCAAGCAGACAGTCGCGCGCGCCCCGGCGAAAGCGTTAAAAACAGAAATAGTGAACCCGACATGAAGTTCTTCTCCTCAATGTGGAGATCAGTAATGCTCGGGACATCCATGGATTGACGTGTCACCGGATCCAAACATCTGGTGCCAGGTCCTGCCAAGAAAATAGTGGGCCTGGCTTAAAACTCACTAGAATTTGGGGCAGTAGAATGTTGGACATCCCGTTCTACAACATTGTCATCGTGTATCCCTCTTACCGATCACAAAAGACGAGATGGCGCTGGGGCATTGGTCGTTGATTATGCTTTAATTTCATCACTGACGTGTTCATCTCTATACTTCTCAGGAATCAGGTTGCTGTCATAGGAACTTTATCACCGCCCAACCGCCTACACAAGGGTAGGGGAAATTCTAGCGTGGCCGCTCCGCGTGGTTTCACCGCTTCTGTAACGGCTTCTGCATCCACAAACGTGGGGCGCCAACGCACCATCTCCCCATCGAAAGTTATCCAACGAAGGGTAATTAACGACCTCATATTTCGTTATGAGGAGGAAGGTTTCATCCTTACATGGTATATGGACCACCTGGACCTGGAGGCGTCCAGGCCCCACCGTCCACGCTACCCCCGAGGGTCGTGCAAGGAGCCGCTGCTCCCCACCCCAACATTCAATCATTTTGGGAGCATGTACTCAGAGCACTTTGACGACTCCCTCAATTACGCATATGAGGTGGGCGACGTCCGACCCAACCCATTTAGAGTCCCAATCTAGGGGCTCCCATCAAGGTCCCCCACCCGGCCTCGTTAGCACCGCCACCCAGCTTTTCCGGAGGAGCAGGTAAGGTATGCACCTGCACCACCAGCACTGGCTCGCCTGACCCAATGCCAGCGTCGGGCGAAGCTGAGGATGCCCACCAAGGGGCATCAACATCGACAGCTATTGTGGCCCGGGCCACCACCGATGCATATAATCAAGTCCCTGCACACACTGAGCAGGGGAACTCCTATGCCCAGTCAGGATCGAGGACCTAGCTGCCCCACGAGCAGACTGGGTCGACTCTCCTGGTCACGGTCATGAGTGGGGGTCATCATGAACCAACCCGTAATAGTGCCACCCCTTATGGAGGTCCTCCCCATACCACCACCATAGAGAGAATGGGTCTTCCCCACTTCGAGGCTCGGCATGGAGGTCTACCCCGTGCCACCCCCAATCTGAATGAGGGTCTGCCCCGCGACAGTGATGTTCGGTATGAAAGACTCTCCCATGCCCATCACACCGAGTATGGAGTTTATTCTCCTACCCCCAACCATCGACGTGGAGACTTCACCCACCCGGTCTCTCTCCAACATGGGGATCCTCCCAACATCCTCTCCGCAGCTGGAAAATGTCCTCCTCGCCCTAGAAAATAGAGGGGGTGAAGGCCAGCCTCACTCCACCCGCACCAAGCATGGAGGTCCTCCCCAGGCTTCTGCCGGTATCAACGGAGGTTTCTCCCACTCAGGTGCTATTCATGGAGGTCCACCCCATGTCCCCTTCGACATTTGTCCCAGTGCTCCTCGCACCCCGACTGTCTCGGGTGGAAACCCTCTCCGCCCTAGCACCAGCGAGACCGAAGGACCACATGTCAGAAATCAGCCCTGTCCCGAGGAGCCACCCAGGGGTAGGAATATGGGCCGTCGTTGACACAAGAAGAATACTGGGAAGTCCCAGATGAGGATCAAACCGGTCCACCTCTCAGAATATGAAGTAGAGTGCGACTCAGCTCAGGAACTCTCCCCTCGCTCATCCAAGTCAAGGGCCAGAGCAGGGAAAAGGCGCATCAACATGGTGCTCCCGGAATGCGAGGTCCATAGGATTCCCACTTCCCTCTGCAGGTTCATCCAGGAGGATAAAAATCTGACGACCCCACAGGTTACGGTCGTGCAGTCACCACCATCATCAACATGAGCGCTTTATACCTTAACAAGAGATCACGAAGATCAATTCTGGGGGACCAATGGTGGGTGTGCAGTAGCGTGAAACAACACCGGAGGCCCTGGCCCTTGAGCTAGGAATGGTGGCCGTCAGCCCCTCATACCGTGACTTAGCGGCCAGGTCACTACACTCCTCGGAGGACAGCCCGAGAATCAGCGGCCAGTCAGCCCGTTCGCCGTATTCTCCACTAGCCAACCTGCCTTCCCAGTGGTCTGCCTTAGTACCGCTGCCAGTTCCTCAACCAACCCCAGTTGGCGAGTGGGGAAATCAAGGTCCAAACCCTAAATTTGAGCCAAGGAGCTTTTGGAGAATCCTTGCGGCGGACCACTTCCCCGAAAAGTTCTGGCCTACAGTGGCATGAGATTTCTGCATACCCGAGTCCTTCACCCTAGAGGAAGTTGAGTGTTTCCGCTACACCCTCTGGGCAATGAATTTCAGTTTCCATCATCAGCGTGTGGTTTATCCAAGGATCCAAATGCATTTTGAAGACATCGGTGAGTAGTGCCGTCTAGTCGATCTGGCCGCACTCCCTGTGGCCCAGCGCCCCAAGTCACCAGGCCATCGTGAGGAACTCCACCACCAATGCGTTCAGAGTATCAAGGTACTCCGAAAAATCATCAAGAAGGCTACCCCCCACGTGCAAGTCCATAGATGGGGGCAATATACTTTTCTCCTCTTCAACCTTATCCGACGACAACCCGAATCACTATGCAATATTGAGGACACACCCCCAGGAAGGGTCATAGTCCACATGGCCATCATAGTGGACAAGGAGGAAGATATCGAGTTTCTCGATGGATACTTACCCCCTGAGGGTGTCCCACCACTGTTGGACCCATCTGGGAGGATTACTCATTAGTAGAGGAACCTCCTAGGTCTCACTGCGCCCGTTGAGGCGTTGGTACTCAACCAGAATGCTGGTAAGGGAAAAGAGCATGTCAGATCTGTCAAGCACTCTGACCCATCCTCCTCAGTAAAGAAGACAGAGGAGGTCCCCAAGAAGGCCACGTTATGATAGAAACTTGCTGAGAAAAAGATGTTGGTCGAAGAACTCTAGGATGAACGCATTGTAGAGCAACGAACCAACTATGGTGATCTAAGGCTGGGGCAGCAGGGGCAAAAACAACTCCCCTTCGGTGAGCTGCCCCCAGGAAACCCTGATCATGCCACATTCGCTGAAAGGGTGGAAGCCGGAGCTCACAACAATAGAGCACAATATGTCTCACCAAATCCTCCTGAACGATGCGACAATACAAGGAACCCCACTCGAGCTCCTCTGGCAGCCCCAAGGTTCGCTCCACCAGTCACTCCATGATTCGCTGAACCTGTCTACCTCATTGAAGATCCCAACAATGTGCTCGTGGTTAGGGACCCACGTTAGGATAGGGAGCCACGTCCAGACGATCCAATGGCGGCACTCATTGCCTTCTTTGAGGCATTGGAAATGTGGAAGGTGGAGATCCCATCAGATGGAAATCCATATTCGACATGGGTGGATGATATGCCAACACCTCTGGGTTTCTGGAATCCCACCCTCTCCCCCTTCAACAGGATGGGGGACCCACCAGAACATCTGGACCACTTCAACTCGAGGTGTGGGCCCATGTTGGGGACTCCAGCGCAGTGGGAGGGAGCCAAGATCCGCTATTTCGTTCAGACACTGGAGGGGCCGACATTCATCTAGTACAACCAGCTCTCCGTCGGCTCTATGACCAGCTGGGAGGACCTTCGTAGGAAGTTCCTCTACCAGGTTAGCTCTACCACCAAAAATACCACCATCGTAGACCTATTCAAGTGCAAGCAGAGGCTTCATGAGAGAGTCTTGAACTTTTTCTCCCAGTGGAAGGGGCTCACATACTCCCTTGATATGCCGCTGACTCAGGAGAAATTGCTGACAATGTGTGTAGGGAATGTCAAGACAGAACTGGTTCCCTCTCTGATCACTTAGAACTATCTCGGAGGGTTCCGAGACTTCTCAGACAAAGCCTAGAGACTCGAAAAATCCTTGCAACAGGCCAGGCAGACACATTTGTTGCCCCCTGCAATCCCAGAAGTAAAGCTTCCAGAGCCGAGCCCACCGCAGTGGCCCAAATAGAGGCCCCCAGGCAGCTAGAGTTTCTACAAGTATCACCAGCCCCACCACCACAATGAGGCCCTCCACCTCAGGCACAACCTCCAGCCCCACAACGTCCTCAGAATCGGCAGGTGCCTCTGCGTATTGTGCCGCCACCGCTCAAGCATGACAATCAGGGTCCCCCTCCTCGACATGCCCCTACAGCCCCTCGTCAGGACCAGGATCCAAGGCCTCCTTATCCGGAAAGAAGGCACCAGACTTAATTTTTCAGCGAGAATCAAGTCCCAAATTACTTCTGTAGCTCCCCAGAGTAGGGGATTGTACGCTTTCCTGAGTGAAGAAGGCCGACAAAGGTAAATCTCACCGATCGCCCCAACTACTACCCCTATCATCGGATTCTGGGGCACACGCTCAAGAAGTGCTATGTGTTTAAAGACTGGATCGAGGACAAGGTCAATAAAAACATAGTCAGGATGGGCCTGGCCCTGACACAAGTAGCGGGTGTCTTCGTAAGGTCAGATGGAAGTAGCGATGGTGAAGGCGGTTGGAAGCAGGTTCCTAACCGCGGGTCCCAGAAGTATAATGACTGGATGGCTCGCAAGATGGTCTCCCGTGCCCATGACATTATTCTAGCATTCCTGAATCATCCGAAGCCTTCAGAAGCTGTAGCCTCCACCTCTGCATCATCATCTAAGCCGACCTCTTCACAGAAGAGAAAGCACCGGCAGTGCAAAAAAAAGCAATGCGCCCCACCAATGCTGTTGTTGTCCCGCACTCTCAGTGACTTCATGCCCCCTGAGATGGGGATCCCTCCCAGGATCCACCAAGTGTTGGATGATTCTTCAAGTGATATTCAAGGGTACGTTTTGGTTAACACCGTCGAGTTGGTAAATCTCTATATGACTCCCGATGAGGGGGAGCGCCAGGAAAACCTCCCCAACGTCCCCAGCCGGCGCCAACGTCAGCGAAGCCGTGGCTATATGGGTCATCGAGGCGCATCAGCTGGAACCTCCAACCAGTTCATGTATGCCACTGAGACCAGACAGTAGGTCCAACATAGAGCTCAGCACTCGCAACCTCTTCATCTGGTGTCGTTAGGATCGCGTCCACTACCGTTTGTGCTATTGGATCAGGCAGAGCCACTTTGGCCATACCGCGACCAGCTTTTCCCCACTCCAGGTCGACCTCAGTCATCTGGACCTCATCCAGCAGCTACTCCTCAGGCTTCGACCAGTGAGCGGTGGGATCTTCCCAGTACCAGTCAGCCGCCGGTCCAGCTGGCAGGGTCCGCCATGCCTCCAGTTGCCAAGCAACTTTCTGCAAGCAGATGTTCGCACCTGGCACAGAAGTACGATGTCCTCAAGCACCTTACTGGAATCCCAGCAAGGTTTTCCATCCTCTAAGCCCTCTGTATGTAGTCAGATATGCATGAGACCCTTTCTGAGGCTTTAAGGAGCCCCCACCTATTTGAGATAGAGGTAGCAGCGGTGGAAGCCTTTCATGCTGAAGCAGTTAGGACTTCCAAATGCCAGTCCATCATTTTGTTCTCAATATAGGATGAAGGATCTCCCATACAGGGGCACATCCACCTATTGTACATCACTGTCCAATTTAACAGTGCGGAGGTTCACCGCTGTCTCGTTGAGACCGGCTCCAAGATCAACCTTATCCCAACACAGACATTGCAAAATCTGGGGTTATTCGAGGATGACCTGACTCCCTTCGATTTAATGATCCAGGGAAATGACAGGATAGAGCAGACCCTAGTAATCAAGATCTATCTGAAGACCCAGTTCGGTGGCATAGTTTTCAGTACTGAATTTATGGTCGTCTCCTAGGACACTGTGTACAATGTATTGATGGGCTGACCATAGCTCCATCTGCACGTGGCAGTCCCCTCGTCATACCACCAATGCCTCAAGTACTCCCTTAATGGTCGAGTAGGCATACTCCAAGGTGATGCAGCTCCTTTCACCTCTTGGGAAGCCCTTTATCTGGACGCTGACTATTATAAGACCAAGGACAAGTAAATTCTGGCAAGCAAGGTTGAGCCCGCCACGGTCACCAGTGACCCCTGGGCCGGTCTGGATGACACTTACACCTTCCCAATCCATCTATTGGAGGCCATAACCCCCGACATGGGGCAATACTTTGTTGTCTCGGGTAGAAGAGGAAGGAATATTCCCAAGTCTAGGTGACATCAAAAAATCACCTCATACTCCTACACAAACCATGCTCAGGTGATCCTAGAACCTCCTACCCCCGTTCGATATCGGGATGTCCGCCCCATGGAGACGAAAATATGTCATACGTGTCTGTTTTGCTGGGATGAGATTAAACAGCTCAATCCAACGTGCCACTATTGCTTTCATATCATAAAGCGTGGCCCCTTGGGGCGAAGGCCATATGGGATCAGATTGACTGCCTTTGTTACTACGATCTCAGTGGCACGTGAGTCTCCTGATACGCTGTCCGCTACTGCCTAGGCTGGTACCAGCCTCCTGTCAGGTTCTTCCGACCAAGGGGAAGCCTCACCTGCTAAGAATCCCTCCTACGCAAGTGAAGAAGAGGATTTGGGGGATGCTCCCCCTGCCTTTGAAGAAGGCGTCTCTGCCATGGTCGATGAACTGGTACAGGTGAACCTTGGTAGCGAGGCAGATCCGACACCCAAATTCATCAGTGCCGCCAGGAGTAGCAGTGCTATGTGGACTTCCTTAAATAGCACCGTGATGTGTTTGCCTAGACTTATGATGAGATTCCAGGGCTAGATCCTTAGGTATCCATCCACCGTCCCGGTCTCCTGACTAACCATCGCGGGTTCAAGCAGCTTCCCAGAAAGATGCACCCCTCTCACAGTTCCGTGGTCGAGGCCGAAGTTGACAAGATCATCAGGGAAAACTTTGTCAAGGAGGTCCAGTACCCCAAGTGGCTAGCCAACATCATTCCAGTTAGGAAGAAGAACGGCCAGATCAGAGTCTGTATCGACTTCCAAGATCTCAACCGTTATTGCCTGAAGGATGATTTTTCCCTTCCAGTGACAGAATTGTTGATCGACGCCACATCTGGGTTCCAAGACCTCTCCTTCATGGATGGTAACTCTGGATATAATCAGATCCAAATGGTCCCCGAGGATTAAGAGTCCACGGATTTCAGGGCACCCCAAGGTACTTTCTGTTACCAGGTTAGGCCCTTCGGCCTGAAGAATTCAGGTGCCACCTATCAGTGGGCCATGCATCGCATGTTCAAGACAATCCTTGGGACATTGGTGGAGTGCTATGTGGATGATCTGGTGGTCAAATCTCGCCAGCACCAGGACCATCTCAAGGACCTTGAGAAACTAGTATGTTTCCTCTATTCCTGCCATTTAAATATGAACCCGTTGAAGTGTGACTTTGGGGTCACTTTTGGGAAGTTTCATGGATTTTTTGTCACGTACCGAGGCATTGAGATCGACCCAGAGATGATCAAGGCAATCAGCCAGATGCCTCCCCTGAGAAATATTCGGGATCTTCGAGGTCTCCAAGGCCACTTAGCCTACATATGCTGATTCATTGCGAATCTGGCCGACAAGTGTAAGACCTTTTCTCACCTAATGAAGAAGGGCACCACTTATGAGTGGGATAGGGAGTGCCAGACCACCTTTGAGGAAATCAAGTAGTATCTTCTCCAGCCTCCGGTCTTGATGCCAGCCATCTCCAAGAGTCCACTGATTCTCTATGCCACCGCCCTGGAATGATCTCTTAGCACCCTTCTTGCCTAGAAGAAGAATGAGGGGATAGAGAACAGTCTCTACTACCTCAGCCACATGTTTCTCGATACAGAGACCAGATACTCCCCCATCGAGAAGAGCTGCCTTGCATTGGTATTCACAGTACAAAAGTTGTGACATTACCTACAGCACCATGAGTTATAGCTAGTGTCTTGGGTAGACCCATTGAAGTACTTTCTGAATCGTCCCATGTCGACCGACCATCTAGCACGGTGGGCGTTCATCCTCCAGCAGTTTGACATCAGGTTCGTGCCCTAGAAGGATATCAAGGGGAAGGCATTGACAGACTTTCAAGCTGCCCATCCAACCTCCGCGGACCAGTCCCTGGACTTGGATTTTCCCAAAGAGGTAATCTTATCAGTAGATCATACCGTCCCATGTTATCAAATTCACTTTGACGGTGCCTCTCAGAGTCCCACCGGTAGGAGTCTCAATGATCCTAGGCTCAACAGAGTGGTCCTGGGTATCATTTTCATTACCCCGATGCAAGCCATTCTACTATACTCATTCCTGTTGTTAGAAGCCTGCACCAACAACGAGGCAGAGTATCAGGCTCTTATCACTGGCCTCGAGCTGGCCCTCGAGATCGATGTACCCCATTTGCATGTGAAAGGGGATTCCGAGCTAGTCATCAAGAAATTCAGTGGTGGGTATGTTGTCAGGAAGCCAGAGATCGTACCATTTTTGGAGCGCACCCTCCATCTAATGGCCCAGTTCCCTTCTCGACCGGAGGTTACCCATGTCCCTCAGTCAGAGAATGGTAGAGTAGACGCTCTGGACAGCTTAGCTGCATCACTTGTAGAGCCCGAACAGGATGAGCTGATTATACATGTGGCACACCGGAGAGTCATTGCCCCCATCACCCCAGAGGATGATGACGGCCTGCGAGTAAGCCATATTACCGCCATATCCTCCATGCTGGGACCACTAGGCTTGTCAGTTATAGTGGTTGAAGTGAATCTCGACTGGAGGGCCCCTTTTGTTGAGTATATCCAAAATGGTTGTCTCCCGGCTGATCAGGACGAGCGCAAGTAAATCCAACACCGCGCGCTGCAATTTACTCTCCAGAGTGGTCCCAGTCTTGAGCAGATCCTCTATAAACGTGGCTTTGATGGTGTTATCCTCCATTGCATTCAAGGGGTTGAGATTCCACAGGTCATGCAAGAGGTTCATGCCAGTTCCTGTGGTGCCCACCAGGTTGGGCCGAAGTTGTCCCATCAGATCAGGAGACTGGGGTAGTTCTGGCCCTATATGATCCATGATTGTATTGAGTTTTCAAGATATTCCACACATTCCAAGTTTATGATAACATCCTATATGAGCCGCTAGAACCTCTCCACTCCACCAAGTACTATTCACCCTTTGTGGTATGGGGACTCGATGTCGTGGGACCGTATCCACCGGAGAACCCTCGCCAATGCAAGTTCATCCAGACCGCCACAGATTTCTAGTCTAAGTGGGCAGAAGCAATTCCGCTCAAGGAGGTAAAGTCCCATTCCATAGTTGACTTCATGAGATCCAATATCATCCACTAGTTTGGAGTCCCTCACGCCGTCCTCACCGATAATGGAACCAACTTCCAAGAAACCAAGCTGAAGAAATTGTACACTAAGTACAATATCCATTCGAACCATACCTCCTGTTATCATGGGCAGAAAAATGGACAGATCGAGGAATTCAACAAAATCCTCTCTAATATTTTGTAGAAAATGGTTGGATAGAACAAGAAGAGTTGGTTGGACAAGCTCACTAACGCCCTCTGGGCTTATCGGACGACGACTCGTAACTCGACCCAGGTGACCCCATATTCTCTGGTGTACGGGGACGAGGATGTCATTCACATAGAGATCCATCTACCTTCATCACGCACTGTGGTCTATGACCAGTAGACACCAGATAGAGTGGCCGAAATCCGTTTATCTGAATTGGAAGCACTTGATGAGAATAGGCTCTGTGCCCTGCACAATCTGAAAAGGCATCAGAATAAGATGGCTAGGGCCTTCAATAAGAATTTTTTCCTCCACTCTTTTCTACAAGGCAACCCGGTATTGGCCCTCCGAGCATCGATGATCCATGGTAGGAAACCACTCAAGTTGGAGCCTAAATGGGAAGGACCATAGATAGTCCAGATAGTTTACCCCAATGGAGCATACTCCCTAGTAACAATGGACGATGAGGGTATAAATCCTCCCACCAATGCCAAGTTCCTCAAGCAATACTTTTCCTGAGCATGTTGGTCCTTCATGACCTTAAACTGCTTGGTCCTCCACGACCTTAAACTGCTTGGTCCTGCACGACCTTAAACTGCTTGGTCCTCCACAACCTTAAACTGCTTGGTCCTACACGACCTTAAAATGCTTGGTCCTACACAACCTTAAACTGCTTGGTCCTGCACGACCTTAAACTGCTTGGTCCTGCATGACCTTAAACTGCTTAGTCGTTCAAGACCTTAAACTTCTTGTTCCTACATGACATTAAATTGCTTGGTCCTACACGACCTTAAACTGCTTGGTCCCGCATGATGTTAAACTGAATTTTCAGAACTATGTGTGTCTTTATTCCCATCCTCATGGGATACGCAGAAACTCTCAGACACTTTGTCTTGAACCCAACCCCAATCTTTTCTCTTTGACTACCCCTAGGTATAGTTCTCTCAGAGGATCTTTATGTGATATGGTGTAGGCTTCATTAGCCCCGCTCATGTCAGGATTATAGCGGTCGTATCATGTGCCTGCTCCCCATTCTTCTATTCTCCCACGTTTTAACTGCACAACGTTAAATTGCATGACCTTCAATAACTACGTATGGCTTGATTCGCATCCTCATGGGATACGTAGGAACGCTCGAACATTTCGTCTGTAGGCACAACCCAAATGCCAAAATCTTCCCCTCGGGGTCAAGAAGTATGGAAGGGGTGAAAACTTTTTCCTCAATTCATGTCGAGCTAACCTCGATCTGGATATACGTCCTGCTCCCTGGAGACGTTCACCTCTTTGAGATATGGGTACAACTATGCTTCACCCACTCATCGACTGGGATTCCATCACCTTTTCTGTCTGGAAGGGCCCCTGAATGGTATGGATGCTAGGCCTAAGGGCTCTCTCTTACCACTTCAGGCCAACACCCTCGAGGATGTCAAGCAACAAGCCAATACAAGTCGCGCGTTTTGAATATGGTCAACGACCGATGCTCATTTGTTATTCCTGAATGGTCTCTATAGGGATGCTGTGTTTCAAACATGGTCAACAACCGTCTTGGATCATTGGAACCACACCAAGATATCCCAAACATCGAGTGTAGTGGTTCATTCTACCCCATTATAACTCTAATTGATGAAATCCTTTTGGGTGATGCCAACCATCAGGCCCCTTGTCCTTTTTTAGGCCCCGACCCTCGTCCTTACTATAAGATGTTAAACTACAAGTTGGTCATGCCTTCCTGAACGAGGCCCAGACTTAGGCCCCTTGGCCTTTTCAGGCCCTCAGCCCTCGTCCTCACTATAAGACGTTAAACTGCAAGTTGCCTAGGCCTTCCTGACCGAGGCCCATCCTCAGGCCCCTTGGACTTTTCGGGCCCCAGCCCTCATCCTCACTGTAAGAAGCTAAACTGTGAGTTGGTCAGGACTTCCTGACCAAGGCCCAGACTCAATCCCCTTGGCCTTTTGGGGCCCTGGTCCTCGTCCTCACTGTAAGATGTTAAACTACAAGTTGGTCATGCCTTCCAGAGCAAGGCCCAGCCTCAGGCCCCTTGTCCTTTTTCGGGTCGTCGACCCTCGTCCTCACTATAAGACGTTAAACTACAAGTTGGACAGGCCTTCTTGACCGAGGCCCAGCCTCAGGCCCCTTGGCCTTTTCGGGCCCTCGACCCTCATCCTCACTATAAGACATTAAACTGCAGGTTGGTGAGGCCTTCCTGACCGAAGCCCAGCCTCAGGCCCCTTGGCTTTTTTCGGGCCCTTGGCCCTCATCCTCACTGTAAGACATTAAACTGAAAGTTGGTTAGGCCTTCCTGACCGAGGCCCAGCCTCTGGCCCCTTGGCCTTTTTCAGGACCTTGACCCTCGACCTCACTGTAAGACGTTAAACTGCAAGATGGTCAGGCCTTCCTGGCCGAGGCCCAACCTTAGGTCCCTTGGCCTTTTCGGGCCCCCATCATAGGTTCTCTTATGGGAGTGTATGGTGTGATGTGGGATTATGTCTCCATTCACATCTGGTTATTCACCGTGCCGTACACCCCCTTGTTAGGGTATCCTACCCCCCGGGTATCTATAGAACTACATGTGGCTTGATTCCCATCCTCATGGGATATGTTGGACCGCTCGAATTTCTAGACTTCGGGTCCAGCTCCATCTCTCAGAAATCTCCATTTTAACTTGACCCTTGGCTTACCCTCTCCTTCCGGGACACCTTCATCAACCCTCTTTGGAGGTTCACCAATGTGCCTAAGGGTAATCTGGTCTTGTACCTGGAATGTCAAAATATACTCGGACATGCTTCCACCCACTTTTTAGGCTTTGTGTTCCCCTTCATTAGGGCTTATATCACCTTTCACACCCGAAGGGACCCATGAGTGGTATGGATGCTAGTATTAAGGGATCTCCTACCATTACGACCCAACACCCCCGAGGGTCGCGAACAACAAACCAATACAAATCCCATGTTGTGAATATGGTCATCTGTTGATGCTCATTTGTTGTCCCCATTCCAGGATAACGCGATATGGATACTGCATTTCCACCACAATCAACAGTTATTCCCCATCGCCACACCAACCCCTTTAAGCCCAAAATTTCAGTTACATCTTTTTTTGAAAAGGAGAAGAGATGGAATTAATGATGAAGATCAGCAGTCGTACAAATGAAAAGCCATAAAGGGAAATTGTCCAGCCAGAGCTGGTTGTCATCAAAGGGGCCTAAGGACTCCAGTTGGTGGGCCACATTGTTTCCTTCCCTTTTGGTAAAGGAGAAGGTGAAATCAGGAAATCCTTGGTGAAGCGAGCGGATCCTCCTAATGATGGAGCCAAATGGTTGGAGTCCAGCGTCGTTGTGGTTAATAGCATCAAAAACGGTGAGGAAGTCAGACTCAATGATGATATCCACCCATCCCCGTTCCACAAAAAGCATCATACCTGCAAGGATGGCATAGGCCACAACCATTTGGGGCTTCTTCGATTTTCCCCCTTGCATGCATCTCATGTATCACGAATACTGTATCCTACCTTGTTTCCTACACCGATTTTAACTCAAGTAGGCTTAGGTATTGAATTAGGGTCCACCTTTACTTGGGATAGTCCTGCTTCTCCATGGTCCAAGTTCTAAGACTGTAAACTAAGATCGTTTCATATCGCCTCTTCTATAGAACTACATGTGGCTTGATTCCCATCATTATAGGATACGTAGGACCACCCGGACACCTCGTTTTCAGGTCTAGCTCATTTGGTAGCTATTTTATCCTCCCCCATCCCCTCTTACCCCTATTTGGGCCCCTTGGACCAAGGTTCCCCTTTCGGAATTACATACGGTGTGATACAGGATCATTTACCCATTCACGTCGGGTATGTTTTATTTCAACGTACACATTCCCCGCCTAGCATCATCTCTGCTACATATGCACTACACGACATTAAAATGCATGCTTGGTCCCATCACATGACCCTAAACTGTGATATTATCATCCTGGACGCACAACAAAAAACGGAACTGCCTCGTGATGTCCTCAAGGGGGAACCATGTTTGGTATTGGTCACACGCCATACCATTTGTCGACACCTGCTATGTCTTGATTCTTGTGGCAATGCCATGGCCTGTTATCCTAGGCCTATCGCTCCACAAAATAAAAACCACTCACCTTGAAGGACAAACAAGATTTATCAAATACTGCTTCTCTTGGGGAGAGGGCCATGCCCACACTCCCTTTTATCCCTAGCACTGGTACCTTACCATGACACTTCAAGAACTACGTGCAGTTTGATCCCCATCCTCATGGGGTACGTAGGAACGTCCGTGCACCTTGCCTCGGGCCCAGCTCAACTCTCATTTTTGGTCCCTCGATCTAAAACCTCTCCGAAGAACACGTGGTGGTCGGAACCCTCGCTCCCCATTCACGCCAGGTACTTGTAGTTACCCCACCACGTGCCATCCCGTGTTCCCTACCATCTATGGTCCGACTTCTACGACCCTAAACTAATATCTCCCAATCGGAAGGGACTCAACTCTATCTATATAACACATCTCATTTCCATATTTAGATGAGTCTCGACAAAGAGCCCGGAGTGGGGAATTTTCATAGAGACATTCCCCTCGTTCCATGCGCAAGATTTGTGATTTCTCTATTTGGATCCTCATCCTCTTCCACATCCAAAAGGACCCTCGGGCGACATGGATTATAGGCCGGTGGGATCTCCATGGATTCTTGGCCTAAGGGCTCTCCTACCATTTTGGTCCAACGTCCCTACAGATCTTGGATGACATTTGCAACATGGTCCCATGTTTCGAACATGGTCAACGGTCGAACCTCAATTGTCTGTCCCCGTCCCAGGCTAACACGACGTGGATGTTGTGTTTCCGCCATGGTTAATAGTTATCCTCCTCTTCACGCTGCCATCATTTTGGTCCAGGTTTCGATCATCATGATTCACACATTTCCACCTCCTCATGTTAAAGTGGGATTCCGACATACACAACTTTTTCTCTTTGCGTGTCTAGATGTGATACATGGATGAGTTAACATCATTGGGCCAGTATTCACCGAGCATCCCTTCGCCCTAACATGCCCCTTACTGTGTCGGGAAAGTACCACCACTACTTATTGATTCCCACAACGAGTATGACTCACGTGGGCTTAGTAGTTTTGGTATGATGTGTACTAGTGCGGCGTGACACTCTTGTCCTACATCATGTTAAACTGTACCCTTGTCCTGCATGACGTTAAACTATGCTCTCATAACTACATATGACTTGATTCCCATACTCATGGGATATGTATAGACACCCAGGAATTTCACCTAGGGTCCAGCCCCGGGAATCACGAATACCATCCTTTCCCACCATCGGACCCTCGGCCTGACTCCTTATAGTGAACCGTGTAACTGCAACTTTTCCCGGAACAAGTTCAGGATGCCCCAAGATGACATTGGAAAGCGACAAATCCCTCTCCAGAGAGGCCCTTTCTAAAAGAAGGACTAATCCATGATCAAACCGATGCGTCCATCCAATGTGCTTCCGCCATGGTGGCGTAATATTAAGAGTGTTGGATTCTATTCAAACAAACCCTCACTCCATGTTCCACGCTTTTCGTGCCCCTTATTCGGACCCTCGCCCTCTTTCATGTCTGGAGGAACCCCCTAACAGTATGAATTCTCAGCCTATGGCCTACCTACTTTCCTGGGCCAACGTTCCGGAAGACTAACAGATGGAATTTGCGACAGGTCCCATGTTTCTAACATGGTCAACAGTCGACCCTCATTTTCCATCCCCACTCCAGGATAATACAATAAGAATACTGTGTTTCAAATGCAATCAATAATTATTCTTTATTGTCATGCCATCCCCACAATATTACGAATCCTGGGTATCGTGATTCACACTTCCCATTCCCATATGTTCGGATCGATTTTATCACCCCTAGCGTTACACCCTTCATGCACAAGAGCATGCGAGTAAAACAGTAATTCAGCTGTTCTGAGAACATCATTCTCCATTCAGGTCTCTCCCATTTTCTCCTGGAAATCCAGACCAGTTGTTCATACCCTGTATGCCCGAAGATTGGTTTTCAGTCCTACATTTGGATGGGGAGATAAGGTGGTAATACCTTGTTTCTCACATCGGGCTCGACCCATGTGAGCTTAGGGAATGATCGCTGGGTAGCTTCTTGATGAGCCATTCATTACAGAGTTGTGATGTTTCTTTGGATGGTTCGCAAAGATTGGTCACAAATCACATTCACGAAGGCCTCTTGCGAAGACTGTTTGCGGGGGTGCAGCCTCGGCGTTCAAAGCCGGATCACGGAGGGAAAAATAGGAGTTGAGGACTCGCTATGCGCCGCGAATACCCGATTCGCAGAGATCAATCGTGGAGTACACAGAGCTTCAAGAATCGAGAGCACAAGAAGAAAATATTGTGGAGAAAGGAAAGGAAAAAAGAGATGGTAGACCCCCTATTTATAGGTGACAGCCGTCGGAGCTTCATGGAGTGCCTAGCCCATGCGTCCCCTGTTCGCCTCGTGATCCCTCTTCGCGAGTCCGCACCGCGAATGACTGATGATTTTGGAAATTTACCTCAAACTTCAACCCCTGATCTCTCCGTAGCTCCCAATATGAGGGGGGGGGGTCATTTTTTGGAACGAAAATTCAAGACAAAGAGAAGGCCCCAAGATGGCCCCACAGACTTCCTCGCAAAGACACTAGACGGAGTCCCCCCAGCACTGCGGCCGCTGCAAAGCAATGGCGGCGGGAGGCTTTGCGAACGCATTTGACGTTCGTGAGACCGCCACCAAGAAAATAAGGAAGGAGCCTCCATGAAAAAATTTGACGTTCAGGACGCCACCACGAAGCCAAGGAGGCGGGATGCTCTGTGACCCCATTTGACATTCACGACGCTGCCACGAAGCCAATGAGGCGGGATGATCTGTGACCCCAGTTGATGTTCATGACTCACCGTGAAGCCCCCAAGCCCCTCTTCATGCCATGTGATATCTACTCCACGATGCCTCTTACCTATAAATACCGAGATCCTCTTAAGCCCGACAGATGGACAATTCGACCTGTTGGATTCTCATCTCCCGAATCGCGAAGTACTCTTCCGCTCGGTGAACCATGAGCCGTGCGAGGTACTTCTGCTTTGCGAAGTGCCTCCCCATTATCTCGTTTTGATCCCCTCTTTCAAGAGGGATTCCATTCGTGAAGCCTAAGGGTTTTTGAGAAGGAAGGGGATCCTCAAGGGGACCCAGGTTGTCGCGGAGCGTTTATGCTTCACGAAGCACCCTGCATGTACACATGATCTACATGCTAAGGAAGGGTCACTATACCTTGCGAAGCACATTGCTTCCCGACATCTTGCTTCGTGATGCACCTTTGCTCTGCGAGGCTGTGCTTCACGAATTCCCTTCCACTTCGCGAAGCACCTCCCATTTTCACCTCCGCCCCATACTAAGGCCAAGGAACCCCACTTCGCGAAGCACACCCCTTCGCAAGTGCACTCTGCCATGGAGAGAAGCATAGCTCCACAAGGCCCTTTCCTATAGACCCCTCTTCTTGGAAATCCCTTTTTCTGTGCGACCCTCCAGGTTTGCACGATGTGAATTCAAAGTCCCCTGGGCAATACCACCCATTGTGTTGCTTCACCTAATGCTTCTACGCATAGGCACGCTAATGGATATTGCTTCTTCACATAGCCACACTAACTTGGACCCCACGATGGTTCACTCTGTGATACCCCCTCAGTACGACGTTGTCGGTGCCTTCCCTCCCACAAGGAGTAGAGGGTACCAGTTATGTATGTCCTAGGGGTGTGGAGAAAACCCACCTCATCTGAGCTGCATGATGTTAAACTACTAAGTACCATCGTCCTCAACACAAGACTTTAAACTGTGACCTGAACCCATGCCTCACATGTAGGCCCCCCCCACCTTGGGCATTCTACACGTCCCCTAGTCTCAATAGGGGATGATATCCTCCTTCTTGGAGTGGAGTTTGTCCACGGGGAAGGGAAACCATCTTGGTATAAGCCCCTAGCTTTTATTGCAGGAGGCAGCACCCCTGCTCCTCCGCACTTCCTCAGTGCCAAGGCCAGCGGAGAGCGTGATAGGGAATGAGGCTCCTCCCTTCTTCGGTCCCAAGTCCCTCTCCCACTGCGCTTTGTCGCACTCGGGCCTCCATCCTGAAGTAAGTCCCAATATTTCTTTCCCTAGGCCGCTCCATGTGTAAGCCCCAATCCACGTCCCATGGACGCACCTTTCGCGATGTGATCATCAGGTCTCTGCCACATCTTATTTCTCACACGGAGCATGACTCACGTGAGCATAGAGTAAGCATTGACCATGACAACATCTTTTTCTAGCATGATGTTAAACTGTATTTCTCCATCGTCCCGCATGACGTTAAAATATATTTCACCCTCGCCCCGCAAAATGTTAAACTGTACACCGAAATACGTGGACTTTGATCCATGTCAAGGCATGGTACGTAAGAAGCCTCCATGAGGTTCAAGCCCACCACCCGGTCGTTCCGACCTCCTTCACATCGGTTCACCAAACACCATTCCATCACCCGAACTACATGGACTTTGATCCATGTCAAGTCATGGTATATAGAAAGCCTCCACGAGGTTCAAGCCTAAAAACCATTGGCCCCGACCATCTCTATGTCGGTGCGCCAAGCCACATTAACACCTTGGGCAGCCTAGAGTGTAAGCCCCACACCATTCTGAACTACATGGTCTTTGATCCTTGCTAAGGCAGGGTACGTAGGAAGCCTCCATGAGGTTCAAGCCCACCACCCGATCGTTCCGACCTCCTTCAAATTGGTTCACCAACACCTTGGGCAGCCTAGAGTGTAAGACCCACACCTTCCTGAACTATGTGGTCTTTGATCCATGTCAAGGCATGGTACGTAGGAAGCCTCCCTGAGGTTCAAGCCCGCCATCCACCTGGACCAAGGTACTTATTAATGTCGGTTCTCTGACACACCAATATGAACTACGTGGACTTTGATCCATGTCAAGGCATGGTATGTAGGAAGCCTCCCTGAGGTTCAAGCCCACCACTTGGTTGTTTTGACCTCCTTCACATCGGTTCACCCCCGTCCCGCATGATGTTAAACTGTATCCCCTATCCTGAACTACATGGACTTTGATCCATGTCAAGGCATGGTATGTAGGAAGCCTCACGAGGTTCAAGACCACCACCCATTAAACCCCCAGTCCATCTTCACATCAGTTTGCCAACACACCCCATTCAGAACTACGTGGCCTTTGATTCCCCACCATGGGGATACGTCGGAATCCTCTTCAAGACTCAAGCCCAAAACCATCATCCATCCTGATTCTTACCCAGGCCGCCACATCCCAGTGAGATCATGCCACTTCATTCCTCTCCACAGCATTTAGGGATCCATCCATGTTTTGGCCCCAATATCCGTGTTCCCTCCAGGAGGTTCCTCAGTCTGATCCACTCTAATTAGTGTTTCAGTCAATCCGATCCGTCTCCACTGTACGTTAAACTCGCAGCATACCCTGTGTTAATCATGTGAAGTTGAGGAAAACCTCAGATAAATTACTATGGCATATGATTCCCCACGTTTGATGTGGGATGCCTCGGGCTTATATGCCCTTGAGAAGCCATATAATAAGGGAAAGAATAGAGACACTTCAATCCTTAGCGTCCAGACACACCAGTGATGCCCAACGTGACTACTCCTCTAACCGAAGGTTGCTGCCCTGACCAGACCCCTTGGAATGTCCTGACAGAACAAGCATAATTAACTAGTGTCCATGAAAATATGGCACCAGGAAGAGTTTCGTGAACAATGTATTAAATATATGAGGGAGGCCCGGACTAGGTGATGAATTCTGAGGAGGAATCCATGGAAGGAAGAACTAACATCCCATTATCCTGTTTCGATTAAGGAGAAAATGTACCTGAACAAGGAAATAATTCCGCCCACCTTTGGAAAGAGGGAATGCGGGGTAAACAAGAAGTTGAGCCTATCACACTCTAGTAGACAAACGCGCGTGGCCTGAAGAAAGTGTCAGGAACAAGTTGTAATACCCATTAATAATAATCTTAATGTCTAAGGATCTATACACACGTCCCCAGATAGGAACATCCAATGACACTATGAAATGTGGATTTCTTACTGGAGGGTCTCGTTCTCATAACATCCTACTATATATTTCCAAGGGCACACACCATGAGAAGGTGCCTCAATGTTTTATGGGACCTCATCCCTAATGGCCCGTATTATTTGTGTCCCTCAAATAACATCATCCGTCGATAGAACATATATTCAAGAACAATGTTATGGCACTTCCAGGTTCTCATCATAGCAGGGATCAGCTATGACCCTTTAATGCAACTGCTATCCTTAGGACATTGTCACATGCATTGTCACATAGAAGAATAATCAATTTGTTATAATATATCTATTAATGAATAAATTACAAAGTATTTTTTTCTAGGACACCAACTCCAACATGTTTTACTTATGATAATAAATATGGTTCCCATATGATTGATTATGGGAGTTTGAGTATGGTTGCAAAACTATTCACGTTAGGTTCACCATTTTCTATTTCATATCCCTTTTTAGGTGGTTTCCAATGAGGTTTATTCATGGAACCAGAAACACCCAATGGTTACCTTATTTGTGATGTTTCATAGAACTAAATTCCAAAGGTAGGTGGTCATTGGGAAATGGTTCCAACAACACTTAGGGACTCACATTGGTCAGGAGGATGGGAGGTTGGGCTCATCATACCTTTTTTGGGGGAATTGTTTCCAAATCCTGGACTCTCTTATAGATTTAATACATATTCATGAATCCTTTATTAAATCCCAAATATAGAATAGGTCACCCATGTATTAACAATAAAGTATTATCATGTATATGATTTATAATCATTAGTATGGATCTAAGGTTCTTAATTGATTAAGACATCTATATGTATTTTAGGTTCTCCATCGATGGTACCATTATATGGATTAGAGATTCTTATGAAGTTTATTATTATGATTATGGTTTTATGTCATGTAGTTGGGTACTAGGGAATTTATCATCATCCAAGAATGAAGGAGTTGTTTTGAAGTTAGGATCTCGACCATGAGAAGGTCTTCCTATGTATACTTTTGAAAATAATTAGAAACTGGGTAGTTTGGTGCCACTTAATGGGACACATCATACCTTTTAAGGTCATGTGATAAGGGCCCAACCATGCAGTTTAACATCACACAACCAATAAATCTAGGCAAAAGGTACCTAGCCAAGGATGGTGTAGGAATTATGTCATGATGGATCGAGTGACCTAGAAGGGATATAACATCTCATGTTGGATTTATTCCTACTTGTAATATGGCCTATATAATATTAGGGTGAGTTTGAGGTGTTGGGTTTGAACCATAGGTAGGTTTCACATATATCCCATTTGGATAGGAAATAAATACCAAAAAGTCCCTAAGGTTGGGGATAAAACCTATGGAAGAGTCCCAATGGGTTACCTTATTGGGATTATATCCATTTGAGCTGGTGATAACTTGGTTGGGAATTATACTGAATAGAAGGACCAAGTGGATATTGGATCATTTGGGTGACCTAATTTCTACTGACCTCTAAGCCCATGTGAGTCCTGATCAATGTGAGAAACAAGGGGAATCCGAAGATCTGTAAATCCACACAATCTCTTTCATCCACCGGTGAACAAGGGAAAGTATATGGAAAGTGGGAGGAATGACCAACTTTAAATAATAAAGGATTAATCTAAGAGGTATTCCCACTCAAAGATCCACCCTTTTGATAGATGGAATAGAGGATGAGGGTAGGGCTACATGTGACAAATGTTATATCATAGATCGATAATCCATCTACCACCATCCTTAATGTTAGGATCCTCATTACCATGAGAATGTAAGAATGTGAACATTCTAACAATCCCATCCATAAGGGAGGTTAAATGTAGGGCTTTGATTACCATGAGAATGTAAAAATGGATGGGGGACACACTAGGGTGTCCTATCCCTAGGCTATATGAATAATGTGGCCATGGAGGGGGTCCGAATAAAAACATTCCTAGGTTCTGGTAGGATAGATGTGGATACATGTAGATTTTTCATGGAGGGGAAAATATGGGGATGAGTGATACACAGAAGGAGGGTTGTAAAGATAGAAGGGAAAAGACCCTAAGGATACCCCATTTTGTATACTGGTCTTTTTTTTGTGGGGTGGGGAATCATTAAGGGTTCCAGGAAGGGGACTACTTCTCAGTGAGATTTACTTGATGGTGAAAGGGGACCATTTGCAAGTATCTAGATAGGTACTCTCATGAAGGAACCATTTTTTGGATCTCATTTATAGTATGCAATATGTGTATTACTTATAGGAGTCTTCTCTAGTATTATTGTCTTTCCATACCTCCATCCTCTTCTATTTGTTTTCAAATGAAAGGTATTTATAGGCATGATAAATAACCATTTTCCCAGTATGGATTGTTGGGCACATATAATTCCTAGTTCCATGTGGTTGAGTGATAAAAACATAATTCACATGAAATTTTATGGTTTATGGGGTGGTGAGAAGGATGCCTCACACCAAAAATAATAATAATTATCCACAGTTGGTGTTAAATCACTGTCTCATCCTACAAAATGGATATTCATTTGTGGGGGGGGGGGGGTATTTCACCACCAGCACCCAAAAAATAGATATTTTTTTTGAGGAGGGTGATATTTCACCACCTCCTCCCACAAAAAAGATATTTATTTTCAAGGGGGGTTATTTAACCACCTCCTCTTGTAAAATAAATATTCTTTTGAGGGAGGCATTATTTCACCGCCTACTACCATAAAATAGATATGCATTTATGGGGGGGGGGTGTTATTTCAACTCCTCCTAAAAAATAAATTTTCATTTGAAGGGGGTGTTTCCTTACCTTATTACCCCGAAAATGATTTATTTTTGTTTGTAGGAGCACCATATGGAGCAACAATCTTGTATAGTGTGCGCACTATGCAGGAGGGATGAGCCACTTTACAGTTCTGGGTAATTTATCAATTTTAAATTCCACAAATTCCTTGTCCATTATTTTTTTTGGATTTAAAAAATTCAATAGATCTTTATCATATTATATATGTATTTCACTAGGCCTAATAGTCTTCTTCAACCTGAACGATCTCGGTGTCATCGCCTGCAATCTTTAATAGGGGTTATGACTCACGGTGGGATTTTTGGTTCCAATAAATTAAAATGTTGCTTGGGATTTCAAATTAAATTGGTTGAGTTTAATATATGATTTGTTTGTATCAAGTTCATGAGATCCCAATGATTTATCCACCACTTTGATTTTGGCCAATCAATATTTGATGTGAAATTGATCAATGATAAGACATGGTTGATTGTCGATTTTTTCATTTTTCAGTCACTCATGGTCTCTTATACTGTATCTTGAGATTTTGTTTATGTGGAAAGTTTGAGATTTTTTTTTAAATTCATGGTCACTATGACCCAGGCACAATTGCTTCTAGAATTTTTTAAAATTTAGGTTAGGGTACTTGTGATTTAATTTAGAGTCACTCCAATTTTTCCCATTTTTTAAAATGTATAGTCAACCGAAAAATAGGCATGCGATTGATTCATGCCTTTGTAATTTTTTCACACAAAACGAGTATAGTGAAACAAAATTTTTAAGAGTAGGAAATATATTTATTAAAATTAAATTTAAATAATAAATTAACTTCATAAATTTCAAAATAAATTAAATTAATTCCAAATGAATCAAAATCTTGATTTTTGGAATTGAATTTGAGATTCAAAAATCATAATTAATTTTAAAGTCATCAATTCAAGTCATATTTTATGAGGAAACTCAATTAATTTTCAATTAAAAAACAAATCATTCTTTTAATATCAATTAATTCCAAATAATAAATGAAATTTTATTTTATCATTTTTAAATCATAGTTAAAAAAATTCCATATTTAAAATTTTAAAAATCACAATTAAAAATCAAAACCAAATTAAATTTCAATTTTTCAAAATCAATTTATGGATTTAATTTAATGTATAAAATAATTAAATTTCAAAATTGAATCGATTTATAAATATTAAATCTAGATAGATTCAAATAATTTTATTTCAAGTTTCAAAAAAAGTGTATGGCGGAAAAATAATTAAAAAATTTAGAATCAGAAAAAATAAAAAATGGAGCTGTTTATCAACTAAAGTTAATATTCTAAAAGTAATAAAAAATAGAATTAATTAACAAGATTTTAATTAAATTAGGGGGTGTTTTTTAGAATAAAATAGTTTTTTAAAATTTTTAGCACACATCAATGAACAATGACAATGTATGGATTTCCAACTAGGGATTCATAGATGATGAAAAGAGTTTTATTGAATAAAGAGTTAGGGAAATGAAGTGCTCTAATAGGTTTATATGGATGTAACATTATACGTGTTCATATGAGGGATATAATTCCACCCTTTAGTGGTATCTGATCCACTTACATCTTATTTGGATTAATTTTAAATTAAATGCAGAAGAAAAAATGTGAATTTTCTAATCCTTGAAATGTTTTGAGAAAAGCTATCCTGGATATGGTTTTTTAAATCAATATGGGTTTTATTTGAGAAACAATTAAGGTTTTTTAAATTTTATGAAACCTCATTGTGGTTTGTGAAAAAAACATGGAAAAGTTTCACAAAAAATAGTGCATCTTAATATTATATAATTATGGAATGATTTAATAGTAAAATGGTCATGGTTAGTATAGAAATAATATTTCCATAAGAAAACCATGATGTATCCAAGATAAACCATGTTGTGGTTTCAGAAATTTGACTTCTAAAGGATTGACCAAAAATGGTCTCACATAAGGTAATATTATTGTGGTTTCCTCTTTGGTAGGAGTTGTCACCTCGGATAAATCATGTCATGGTTTACATGAATAGAAACTGTGGTTTGAATAATTTTAATGGAAAAATATTTTCCTTGACATTCTCAGAAAATACACACTGGTGCAGTCCTAGAGGGGGGGTGGGGGGTGGGGTGGGGCTTTAAACCATACCAATTTTTTTATGGGAGATGATCATGATTTATAGTTGATTTACACTGATTATCATTTTATTAAGTTTTTATAAAATTTAAATTAAGGAAAAATACAAGAATGTTTGTATTTATTTTTGAAATTTCCATAGAATTTAATATGAAAAGTTCGTATTAAAGGAATTATTTAAATTGTGTGATATTTAGTTTATATAAAAAATAGAAAAGTTTTATATGATTATAAATGTTTTCATTAAATGTCACTTATTTTTAATATGGATGAGTTCATATTAAATAAATTTTACATAAAAAATATGATTTATTCATATTTTTGAATGTAATATAATTTCATAATATTTATTTGTTATGGAAGTTTTATAAATCATGTTTAAATTGTAAATTTTTTACATTTTTTATTCCTGAGATGGTCATAAATATTTATCTCCTGTCTAAATATTTGAATTATTCATTTATCCTATTTTTTCACTTACTTTTTATTCAAGAATATAAATCTTATATTATGAATGGATATATGCTTTAGTTTAAAGTGTTAAGAATCATATTATAAATTTCATACCACTCATATATGGAGTTAAATGTTTTTTCATAACATAAGATTTATTTATGTTCAAATATGACTCTGATTTGTTTTTAAGTTATGACCATGAGGTTAAATTTGTGTTATTAGTTATAAATATTAACTGTTAGTATTATATTGGGATTGAGGTATCTCTTGAGTATTTATCCATGGAGAGTGAGGCATTGGGTTATAATTCTCACTAGACTAGGGGCTTAGGCTCTATCAAAAAAAGTGGAGGTTGGCTACCCATCCAACCGTGATTTCTCTCATGATGATTTAAGTTTCATATGATTATTATCCTTTACATTGAATTATTTTATATACGTTATGTATGATATGTATTCATATATGTGTGAGTATAATTGGATTTTATTTTTAGGTAAGTAACATAATTCACAAGTTCTATAAAGAGTTATACATTAATATGTTATGAACATTTTAATTTGGTTGAAGGTATAAAATACAAAAAATAAATCATTAGAAGTATGTATGCATAAATGGAATATATGGTAAAATATAGTGATATTTAAATCCCCTTTAGAATAATAATTTTTAAATTCATTCATAAATGACACTCATCAAGACCTTGATTATCCAACTATGCATGTTTTGAAAAATAGGGGTTTCCATGGATTATCTTATAGATGGAAAGAAGGTTATGGGTCACCCTAAAAAAATTAGGTTCCCCTAGTTGGCACATGATTTAGAGTACACTTAGATAGAAAAAAATAGGGGTTAGGATACTAGGGTAATAGAGTTGAGATAATTCATATGATGGATTAGGAAAGGAGTTGTCCACTCAACCATCCAAGTATCATATATTATATGATCGAAATGATAACCTACCTAAATAGATAAGAAATGAGATAAATGATAAATCAGACTCATTACCTAGTAAAATATGGATCTTTATTCAATAATGGATATAGTGTAATTAAAAGGGGTTATAGTTATAGTGGGATCAAATTTTATATAAGTTATCAATAAATTATAGTAAAACATGATTCTCATATAATAAAAATTTCTATTTTAGATAAAATAGAATAATATCATCAAAATCAACTTAAAGATTAATTATTGAAAAGAAAACAATAATAGTGATAGTTTACTTGATTTCATTAATAATTTTTGAATAGTTATCAAGAAATATTGAAAATTATTTATGTTAAAGAAACCCCTTCCTATGTATCCAAATTTTGAGGTTGTTCAACAAGTGGATCTAGACAATTATGAAAAAAATATAAGGTTTTACTTGTGGTTTAAAATTCATTATTTAGATGTAATATGGCCAAAGAAAATTCATTCTAACTTAATTTACATAATATGATTGGGTGTTATTTTATCTAGAAGAGGATGAAGTCACCATTAAGGATTTATCTGACAACTGAATTTATTCTACAATATTTTTTAAAAATGTTCTAATAATATAAATGAGTTTAATAAAATATTACCCAATCTTCAGAAAGTATTTAGGATTGATAAGAAGAACATAGGATGTCTAGGATCTGGTTATTTTTTGAAAATATAAATGGATAAAAATTTAATCCATTAGAAGAATATGGGATGGTCCAATTATTAGTATTAGTTATTGAAACATAAAAGAGGATTTAGGAAGGTTGGATAGTATTTCAATGAGAGATAGAACTATCTAGAATACCATAATGGGTTTAAGAAAAATCTATGGATATTCCATGGTGGGTAATGTTAAAGAAAAAAATTCTTTTATTTTTAATGAAAATATGATACCAAATATATATTTTAAACTTATTATAAATATACCAGAGTACCAAATTAACGAAAATATTTTTAAAGCATTTAGGTTTCACTCAATTTACATACCAAAGGGTTGCTCCACCGAGGAGTGATATGTTAAGATGTTTATACCACCTAAGTGATGAAATTTATAGAATCCCTTCGGGTTCTTTGAGAAATGGTGATGAAAACAAACCTTCCCTTCCTTTAGGAGAGGGGCTAGAATCAAGGGAGTTATTTGGGCGGTTTCACACCCTTCATGCAAGTCGACTCTATCTCCACCATTCTAACTATTTATTTTTATCCAAGGATTCTTGGGAAGGTTAATGGATACCCAATGAGGGATATTTCTACCATCAATCAGTTTGTAGTGGATTTATAGAAGTTTTCCCCAGTTATTATATTTTGGAACCATAGGTCATCAACCAATTATTTTGATAACCAATGAATACATAATGGGATTTAAATAACATAGAAGTGGTGGGGATTATTGGGCCTCATCTGATTACAATCAAATTTTCATATGGAGTGGACATGATTACTATATGGTCTTGCATCCATCGTGTTTTATGGTCATGTGGGTTCTGTTTGTTGCATTGAAATCCATTGATACATGCTAGAATGGATTTTACTAAAATAGTGATATAGATCTCTATTACTGGTCTCACACCTCTTTTATAACAATATATAATTCTCTTGTGTTTTGATAATGTTATTAGAAGGTTCTTATAGGTTGATCAGTGAATATTAGTTAGAAAACATCTGATTCAGGCTAGGAAGTGTGTTGAATTTTATTTATCCCATACTCTTTTGAACTCCTCTAGTTTGGCATAAAATATAGAGAGGGTTTCAATCATAAGATTTGGTATGACATAACAATTTAATTTTTTCACTATTGTATGAATCAAGGGAACAATCATGAGTGGTTTTGTAAGAGGAAAATATTAGCCATGTAGGATTAAGGAAGGGTTGATGAATCTTGTGTTTAAGAACATGAGATGATTGGGATGTAAAATGATATTGATACCATCAAGGATCATAATGAGGGTGTTAAAATGGTGATAAAACCTATTGGGGTTGTCCTGATGATTGTATTAGCCTAAGGAATTCTATAGAGGTAGTTGGGTGGTTTTATTCCTAGCTGGGAACTATGTATGATATTGGAAATTATATGGTGGAAATGATAAATTAACTATATGAATAATATAATAAGATATATGGTTCTATTTTAGGTATCCCAAGGTGTGATGTTCTTAGGGAGCTATTTTGGAATAAGGATTTTCAACTCGCCTATGAGGTTAAGGTCACTGGAATGGAAGACACCCTAATTTAGGGCTATATAACATGTCTCTTTGGTTTTTTGGTGCATTATCAAACTAAATCAAAACCTAATTATAATAACCATCATAGTTGAATGGTTTTAAAGAAAATAGAAGAGGGAAAATTTCTAAATAGGTGTATTAGAGGTAGTAATAAGGTGATACGGTCTTCTTATTTTATGAAATCCCTCTCTAAGAAGAAGTTTCCAAAGGGTGGTAACAACATCACTATTTAAATAGGAGATAAATTTGATCTGGGTAATGATCATATTGATGATAAGGTTTACCAAACTGATACTACTCAAATAGTTTTTAATGATCTTCAAGTAAAAATATCTACTATTTATGGTGAGGTCATTATGTATGTTAAGGTGAAGTAATCTCAACCTTATACTGATCTTTATAAATATCTAAATACTAGTTTTGTGATGTCCTTGTGTTTTTCAAAGTCTTTAATGGTGGGTTTAAATGAAAATATCAAAAATGAGATCCTTATGGGTGGAATTACTGGTAACAATGACTTTCATAAACCTCAAGAAGATTGTTTTTCACATTTTTAAAGAATGGATCAAATAAAATATTGATTCAAAAGCTCCAAGGGAAGAGGTGAGGCTATAAGATCAAGATCTAAGATGGGGAATAATTATCCAACAGAGAGACATTCATTCTATTTCGGACAATATTTTAGGAGTCACACATGATTTATTGTTTTTGTTTTCTTGGTTATTTTTTTTATATTTTATAGGTTTGTCTCTAGTTAGTCCACTGAAAAAATCCTCCTATATGGGTTTCCACTCAACCCAAAAAACTGGATTTTATTTTGAAAATAAAAAAAGAAGGTTGTGTTGGATGGATTTTTATACGAAGGAATACTTAAAGTACATAAGATTTTTAGATAAAGGATGTGTATTTTCATCTTATTCCTTATATATGATGAGAGAAGTTGTTTTCCAACAAAGATTTTTTATGAATAATATGAGATGATGTCTTTCATACAAACGGTTTATGATTTATCATATATAATAACATGTTTGAATAAAACATAAGGGTAAAAATGTTTTGATTAGGATACAATATTTTATGCAAGATATGTGTTAAAATATATTGGAAAGAGTTCCATACACCCAATGATGACATATTTTAAATGATAAAATAATCTTCTTAAATTAACACTCCAAAATACTTAGAATACTGTATATGCTATGAGTGTTTGTAATTTATTTGTTAGATATTACTACTATAGTAAATAAATTTTATTTCCTAAATCAAAAGAGTTTGTGTCATAGAAATATATTTTGGAGAAAATATAGTTTCTAAGAGGGTTGTGAGTGTATGTCAGAACATAGAGTAGTTCCAAAGGACACAAATTAATCATTTTATTAGTCTAACATAAATTAAAAGTCACTTAATATTACAAAATAGTTTACATTATGTTGGTGAAGAATGGTATTTTTATAAATAGTTCCATTAAATTTTGTTATCAAATTGTCTCAAAGAGATTTTTGAATTAAAATTTATAAAATAATTATGATGAAATTATAAAGAGTTAAAAAAATAAAACAAAATTTATTAACATTGAAAAATTTGATGTTTTAAAGTAATGATGTTTTATTACTATTTTCATGGAGTTGAAAATGAGGATTATGAATCCAATTTTACTATTATTAAAACCATATCTCTTCAAATATGTTACCCATTAAAGGTGATTAGTGGGAGGATTTATCATATGGTCATATAAATATTTGGAAAAATTACATTATGATGTAATGAGTTTAATAAAACCCTAAAAATAAATCAAATATAAGGTCTCTTTGGCAGTCTATCATATGATATGTGATTAGAAGAGTTTTTATCTATGGTTTTTAGTATTTTAAAAGGAGATAAAAAATGTAAAATGTTTCATGTTATACAAAATATAGTCTCAAATTTATCTTTATTTTATGTTGATTGTGCATATTCATAAAGTGAAATGATAATGGACCTCTCAATGAATGACTTTGAGTTATACCTGATTTATCGTTATCATGGATTATTATAAGACTTTATGACATATGAATATTTTCATGGGTCAGTTTTCAGATAGAGTCATAATATTTTCTCATGAGGTGCTAAAGGAGTTTTGTGCACTAGTTGACCCACAACATATACCACCAAGAGTTTTATAGACTAAGACTTCAGCTGAATAGTGATGAATGTTTCATTATGAGTCCCCTTACATATGTTTTACAAGATGCCTAATATGAGAGACTTTATAATTTGATACCTTCATTACACTATCCTAGAGTATAAGATAATTTGGGATCAGATGGGTATGATGCTGAATATGTATTCAACAGTGGTTTAAGTAAGGTGAGATTGTAAATATCTCATATGATGTGCATGACATATGTGACCTCTATTAAGATTGATTGTGAAAGTTCATGACCACACGTACGCTAGGGAGATGTCATGATCTTATCTATTTTGACAAGGGGATGTGATGTACTCATCTATCTAGGTGATTGAAATGTGATGTACTTATCCATTAGGCTAGTCTATACTTAGATAATCAAGAATGTATGAGTAGGCTACTTGAGATTGAAACACTTTGTGTATTATGGTCACTCTATGTATTATAAATGGGGATTATATGATTATGAATAATTTTATAAGATATAACTGGTGGACAATGTTATAGGCATATATGTGTTTGATAGAGATTACATCAGATCCCTTTATATCTTGAGTAACATTGATTCATTTATAGAGACCTCTCTTTTCTTATAATTATGTATTAGATAATGCATAATTATTATCAATTATACAATGTACCATGGGGTCATAATTAGTGGTTTTGTGAATGAGGAATATGTTTTGTTATAAATTATTGGTATTTTTCTGATAGATACCCCAAGAGTGTATTGAAGGATATCCAAAATAATTTTTGGATGGATTTTGAAAACTTGTAACATATGATATAACCTATGATGAAAATTAATTATAGATTTTCCAAAATGAGTTTTGTAAGATATCAAAAAGGAGTTCTAGATATAATTTCACAAGTTATTACATATTATGTGACATAAGATGAAACAGTGCTAAATCTATAATGCTTTAGTACAAGTGAAATATTGTTATAAATATCACTCAATCCAAAACCACGCCATGGTGGTATGAACCATGTATTGGTTTGAAATATTAAAAACCATAACCTAGTGAGGGTCACTATTACATGGTTTAGTGTATAAAAGTTTATACGTTATGAGATAATGCAAAAAATTTTCTTATTTCTCATACTATAAACATACATGTTCGGTTTTATCATCATATGATGATGATTTTAGGATTTTGAACAAACAAATTAATTGTTTAAACATTAAAAAAATTCTTAATATAAAAAAGTTGAAGATGTAAAGAATTATAAAATTATGAAATGTTTATGAAACATCTCCTTGATAGACAATTTTTTGGGAATTTTTTGGTTTCCATGAATTTTAATTAGATGGAATGAACAAATAGGATTATGGTTTATGGACATGAGTACAGAACTTTGATTCGATCACTAAAATTCCTCAAAGATAATTTTTTTTCTATAACTCCCTTTCCCTTTAACAAGAAGGTTATAAAAGAATATTAAAAGGAGGGAATCATTCCAAAGAATTGTATGATTCAGACAGCCCATGGATACTCTAGAAGGAAGGATTCTATTGTATTTTTCTCAATGAACATTTTCAAACTTATTTCCAGAAGGTTGGGTAGGCCGAATAAATATAGAATAGATGTACATTCTTCATTTAATTTATTCAGTAAAAATTAATGGATAGATAAAATAGATTAATATATTTTGGTCAATATTTTCCCCTAAATTTATAAAAATTTTGTTCCATAATTTCCCACTTCCCTAGACCACTAATCGATGCCCAGACAGACAGAACACTACAATACCTCTAGTGCGCCTCCCCATATGCCAGAGGCTGCTATCTAGAAGTGAGATCTAGATAAGGTACCATGGGGAGAAAATTCCATCATATTAGAGTATAACGAATGTAGAAATAAAATAAAATAGATTACATCCATATAAAAATAAAAACCAAGTAAAGTATTAATAAATAAACCAAACATCACATACTGTAACAAATAAATGTGTCATACACACTGACTAGGTCCCCTATAGGTGGATTATACACAAAAAAATTCTAAAATAATAAAATACAATAGAGGATCACAATCTATCCCCATCTAGTTCCATGTCCTTCCCAATCCCATAATCCAAATTCAACCCATGAGGAGAACCACATGCATTAACACTAGGAATTTCTCAAAACTAGTGACCATGTACAAGAACGATGTCTACTCGGGTACTCAAGTGACATGGAGACCTAATACAGGAGTTAATATAACTCATTAGAAAACCATAAATGAAATTCCTATATATAAAAAATTTGATAAACAAGTCCATATAGAAGTGATCAAGAGAATAGTTACTAAAAATCCATTTAAAACATTTAAAACTGTTAACATAAACAAATGAAAAACCCAGGTGTTGGTTTCACCCTAAGAATGATATATACCTTATTTGGACAGTTCCTAAGTTTATCTAAGCACATTTCAACGATCAGGACAACCCATATCCTATAAGGGGTAAAATACCCATTCCTATTAAAAAAATATTGCATCTATGGGTAATATAACCATCCCCAGATCCCCAGTGTCCACTTGGGGCTGTGTTCACCCCAAGTTTAACCACCAGTCTCAGTGTCCAGCTAGGGGATGTGTTCACCCAGGGTTTAATCATCAGTCTCAACCTCCAACCAGGGGCCTTGTTCACCCTAGGTTTAACCATCACAACTCAACATCCACCCAAGGGCTATGTTCACCCCTGTTTTAACCATCACAGTCAAGCATCCACTTAGGTTATATGTTCAGCCTATGTTTATCCATCATGAAATTATTTATTTACATTTAAAATATAATGTAAAATTAAAATCAATGCATCAACAAAAAAATAAACAAAAAATAAATAATGAATTATTTATCAATTCCATTCCACAAAAATTTCCCATTTCCATCTCCTAATCTATTTAAAATATAATTTACCAATGGTAATTATCAATACCATTTCCAAATACCATTTTTAAAATACCATTTCAAATAGGGATTTCAAATTATAATTCCAAAGTACCTAAACATGATTTCGAATACCATTTTACCTTTTCCATTTTAAGGACTATGAATTATTATCAAATCAAATTTCCATATCAAGAATCCATTTAAAAAAACACCATTTTAATTTTAAACACCATTTAATTTTCCACTTTCCAAGGTAAAGGTAAATGTCAAAGTGTAACACTATAAACTAACTTCTTGTAAGTTTCAAAGATGTTAAAGGGGTGCTAAAAATGTCCAATTTACAATTAAAAAATTTAATTAAACCCTATGGTTATCACCTGGTTGCAGACGAGACCACCATAACATAAAATTAAAATGTAGAAAATACTATGGGAAATATTTAGGTACCACCTAAATTTATTAAAGCTTTCAAAATTTAATTACAGTGTCTGAAAAATTTATAGTTACATTTAGGAACCTGTGACCATCTAGATACCTAATTCAATATATGACATAAATAAAAATTAATTATAAACAATTATAATTAACTGAAATCCCAATACTAAAAGAAATAAGTGATAAAAAAACAACTTTATGCTCTCACTATATCTAAAACAAGTCCAAATACTTTCTAATTTCCAATGGTGTACCCCTATCCACATACCAGGCCAAATCCGTAATAATAAGTGCCTAAAAAACTACCGAAAAAATTAATTTTAATGAAAAAACATTTATAAAATTTATGGTATAACAAAAATCCATCTAAATGGAATGTAATAACATGTAAATATCTTCTTTGATGTCCCCTATAAAATCTAAATGGAAGAATCAATAGAAACATGTTATTACACCAAGCTCCGGTGTAATTTCCAACTAAAACCTAAAATGAAGAACTCAAAAATTAGGGAGGAGGGGGGATGAGATTTTCCTGGAGTTGAATTATTACCTAAAAACACTGAATAATTTATCTAGAACCCCCCAAAATAAAAGGGTGTAGAATAGGAAAGGAGAAGCATGGTTGGCAGTGAGGTGCACATGAAAGGGGAAAGAAAGGGGGGGGGGGGGGTTGATGCTTAAAATCAAATACGGTTAAAACCATAAAATGATACTTTTAATGAGGCATAAATTTTGGCCACATAGGTTTCCAAATAGTGACCAACCATGATGTATGTACTATCCAAGTAAACCCCTCTCACACGATTGATTAGTATGATTTCTCAAACTGTGCACTAACCATGAGAATTGGAAGTATGTCAGTATAAAACATTTCACTTTGTTTGTGTGAAACTATAAACCAAAATCCCATGTCCATATGAATCCATACTTTTCACCTTGATGTCTACATAGTTTCCTCAAAACTATGCACTAATTTTCTTATACAACCATGTGACATAGAAATTTAATTGAAACTCCTCATACGTAAGGGTAACCATATAATTTATTATAAAATATGAAATTAAAACATTCACCTAGGTTAGTGTTCTCAAAAACTACTAAAACATCACCTTAATCTCAAAAGACTCACTCGAGCACCCTAGTTACCTCCTGGGCCATGAACCATGTCTAAAAAAATCACATTAAGGCATACCAACTCTCATAATTCCTTTATGAACCCCAGTTAAAAATGAAGCCCATCCACCAAATGAAATATCAGATTTCCCCTGAAAAAAATCCAAACCTGTATGTAGAAAATAAGTATTACAAAATCCCCACCATAACACCTATCTTCCCCAAGAAGTACCAATTGTTATCTAACCAAAAATGACGACCTATACTAGTCACCAGTTCAAGGTATAATGAACCAGTTACTTTCCAAAACTCTCAAAGAACTTTCAAACTATAACCTCCAATTGAAGGCGACCTAAATTCTAATCCCTAATATAATTCCCATTACCATAATCACAACATATAGATCATAATTACTAGAGCCCATATACCCAGTATCGCTGATGGCATCATAATCCAATGCCCAACAGGCCTTTAGTTCTCTTAACTATAAGATTTATCTTATAACCACCAATTTATGTGCTCTGGTGCCTCTGTTATCTAAAAATCCTTCTAAAACACTTTTACTACATTCCAATGATGTCCTCGGTGCATTTTATAACTCACCTCACCAGAAAAATGACAATATTCTTAGCAAATTTTCTATACCAATCCTTATAACTAAATCTTGAATTGGGATGAAAACATAACTAATATCCATGCATGTTCTATGAACATCCCAGATTTTCCTTTAAAATCTTAGTTTGATTCTTGAAAACATCCATTATCTTATAAATGACACCCCAGATATGGTTTTCAACTTACCACCCTAATTTTATATGTGAACATAGGTTAAAATATCCGCAACCGACTCATCTTAGAATGCCCAACACCAACAACACATTATTTACCATTCACATGATTATGATTACTTTACCTCCAGAGGAATCCTGCAATCCCATGAAAATGATCACAAAAGTCTATACCTAAATCCCAGTGAGGTTATATAGGTATATCCTTAACCATCTAATACCATTTTCGTATCCCGCCACACACTAATGCACCTCTAATTCAATCACTCTCAGACCACTTCAATTCCTCCCTATGGTTGAATATAACACCCAGTATAGATCCAATATAATATATTATTCCTAGTCAATATTCCCTAAGGAATCTATATATGCATATCATCTATTCCTCACCGATTTCTTGATTGTATCATGACCATTCTATGATCATTTCTGGATTTCGGTGACCCCAAAAACACAAGGTTCATACACCCATGATTGATATGTGACTCACCATAATAAGTGATTTTTTTTCACTAATTCCCTGAGTATCTCCCAACAACCAATTACCATTCTATAAATTTCAAAAAAACTCAAGGATTTTAGGTGGATGTACCACTCTCACCCAAGTGACAAATAAAAACATCACCTTCCACTCATCCTTAGCTTCTAAGAATGGAACCCACAAAATTCACCAATATCCATCCCATAACTATGATATATCCCTAAAATTATTCATGGTGCACTCCCCCCCCCAAAATATTTAATTATATCACTACTTTAACATATCCCCTGTGGTTCTGAAAAAAATACACATTTTTATTTCGAGAAATGATCACTATATTCTTCGCCTCCTTACGCCTACATGTAGGATAACCCAAGATTCTATGATGTTGCACCATAATACCTCTATGATGTCACCCTTAACTACAATGAGATATAAAAACCCATTACAAGGACCTAGGACTCCCTTATTGTAGGCATTTCATCAACCCCCAACCACCTCACATCAACAGTGATTCATAAACCAAAACCCGCTGCCACCACACAGATCTATTCCAATCAGTTGTGAACTAACGTTCTTGGAATCACCACCACCACCATGTTTCTTTATCATATTTGAGGCTCAAATGATTTCCAATAGAACATATAAAATACTTTTTATCCAACCAAGGTCTAATAATCCCCATGTTTATCATGTGTGTATCACCTCGTTCACACAAAAAGAAAATGAGTGCCAACTCCTGAGCCTGTCAATCACATAACACAAATGAAATTTCTAATCTCTAGCATGTTCCTTCCACCATGGACTGATAAAGAACTTAGGAATGCATTCTACCCTATGACCATTTACCTAGCCCAACTCATGATTCCATGGGTCTTGCATCACTAAATCTAGGATCACATGACTACTCATGAATTTGACCACGCCGTCTAGCCTATCAATCTATTCCGAATTGAGGAATCCTTAAAAATTTATCTGGAACAATTGATACATATTTTGAGTTAGGTCTAACCACACAACCGCCCATCATTTTGGGAATCATTCCAAAATTAAAATTATTTACCCATCATCCATCATCCATGACCCATCTACCCAAGTTGAAAACTGATTACAACTTTAAGATGGTTTAAAAATAGTAGGGCTAGACATTCAAATAATATTGGCCCTTCAAAACCATCCTTAATACTAAAATGAAATCACTAAAAGTTCTTACCTTTGAAAAGTTCCAAGGAATAACCATTTCTTTACCAAGACCTTGATGGAACCTTCCTTGTATTGATCCCATGTGTTGAAGTATCCACTCACTCCTGGCATGTCTAAAACATCCACAACACCAGGGTGACACTTCTCACAGTATACTATAATCACCAAACACACTAAATCAACATTTGACCAAGACAAATCCTAAGATAATTGGGATCTCATACCTATCCCCTTAAGTCACATCTCACACAAGCCATTACTCATCAGTGACATTCTAACCCCCGTTTTAGAATACATGAAATCAAGTGTTCCAAATGTAAGAGTTGTTTTCCTAGAACCAACTAGTTTACTTTGATTACATGGATATTTAATGTATTATTACATATTGTTCATTGTTCTTCATGATTATGATGTAATAATGTCCTATAGTATTTGTTGCATTAATAAGGTCATGGAAGTTCCCCGCTATGATGATAAACTTGAAATGATATAACAATATTATTAAATATAGTTATCATTTTGGATGACATGCTATTATGGGACACATAGAATTCAGACCGTTAGGTGTGAATACTTATAAGAAGACGAGACTTCCTCTCATGAAGTTCGCACCTGGTAATCTCTAAGATAAAAGATTATGAGAATAGACCCACTAGTAGGAATTCCACATGTTTTGGTGTCATCTAATATTTATATCTACGAGCATGTATAATGATCCTTAGACTTTAAGATTATCATTAATACATGTCATGAATTATGCACTTTGATTTACTAACAAAAACCATCACACAGACAGTTGGCAGGAAGTAGGTTACATTGGGTGCATCACGAGTGGCATGTTATTAATGGATAAGACATAGAAGGATTTTTACCTTCCATTTATGGAAGTTAATATTTAAGTACTTTGATTAAAATAGAACAATAATGAAAAATTCCATGGCCATGGTGTAATGACGATTTTATTTTTGGTATTCAAAGAATAACGTATGAAGAATAAAAGTTGATGACACAATCATGAAACCTGTTTGATGAGAAATTGTGACAAAGGGATTATATTAAACAGTGAGCATTCATATGTGGATGTCGTTCTTGCAGCTTTACGTTATTTCTCTTGGGTGACTTGACCCGTTTCTAGATAGTACTCTTGGATTTTAGGAAAGCCCACCTAATTTCAATGAGAAAAAATCCTAAAGGGTCACACACTATGTGTTTTTGGTGGACTTAGTTAAATTTTATTTGAATTTAATTAATGAAATAAATATTATTCTCAAGACCATGGAAACATTTTATTCAAGTTAAAATGATCTTATAAATTAAATTAAATATATTTATTTATTTTATGGAACATTTAATAAATAAATATTTACTAGTTTTTAAATAAAATAGTTATTTAAGAGAATAATTTATTTATTTATTTATTCAGATGTTCAATAAATGGAAGTGTAGTTTGAGCAGACCAAGGTCATTCCATTAGTAAAATAATTATTTGTAAGATGATAAATAATTATTTAACTGGTTGGCACAAATTAAAATAATGATGCTATTATTTTGTGACATGGAGTTTTATTTATAATTTCGTTTTTTTCAAGTTGGCGCACCATAAATAATGACACGGTTTTATTATTAAATGCATGAGTTTTCTCTAATTTCATGATTGTATTTAATTTTTTCTATTCAATTAAATATTGTAACTAAAATCCCATGTATATTAATAGTCATGTACGCCTATTGTGCCATATAAAACACCACACTCCCGGTGAATTGAGAATTGTTGAGGCAAACAATTTCTCTCTCGAATCCTCTTCTCTCCCATCATAAGAACGAGAGACATTCTTCATGGCCGAAGAACATGCGATCAAGAACGACTGACAAAAGACATTCGATTATCCACACTACCACCCGGATAATGAGTGGTGTCGATTAGAGGCCATCTAAGTACGTGTGTATCACAACTAGAGGGGTTCTAGTTTGGATCCTTACAATCACAACGAGATAATCTGGAATGTTCATTCAGGACGATCAATATCATCAACAAAGATAAATACCAAAGATCTACGTATTATTTTTCTTTATGAAATTAATTAAATTAATTATAAACATGATGTGAAAGATTCTCTCTAAAGGTTTCGAGCCTCTTTATTTTTTATCTAAGTATTTGATTTTATTCAGTGGGGACTGGCGTTCATCGTTGTATTGATCCCGAAAAAAATCATTGATCGTGTTAAAAATCAAATTGGGTCCCGTCCCAACCACGCTTTCGCTATGCCCAGAACCTTCAAGTGGTATCAAAGGGGTTACCTCATAGTTTATAATTATTTAAATATTTCATTGATGAATTACACATTTAATAATTTAGTTGTATCAATTCAAGTAAATTATTCTATAAATACGAATCTCAAGATCTATTCCCCCTCTTTTGTTTCTTGTTCACCATATAGAAACAATATTTTCTTTTAATTTTGATTAAAATAAAATAGTGGATCTTATCCCGAGGTGCTAAAGTATCCTGGCCATACAAAACTAGAACACATGACATGTATTCGACAGTACACGCCGTATAGTCAAGATTCAATGCATCGGACTGGTCCGCCAAACCAAGCTGTGTGTTTGAGTATTTATAAGTCTTAAATGACTTTTTGTGTTGACAAGGAACACGTGGAACATGGAATTCAGATTACACACCATGTGGCCCAGTGGACACGGTGTGTAGTCCCTTCAAGTCAGGGTTGGACTGTGTACCCCATACATAGCTTGCTCAGCTAGAGACTGTGTGATGGGGAACTACATGGTGTGTGGCCCACTGGAAACGCCATGTATTCTGAAGATTTACAAAGTATAATCACATGCCGGGTGTGTACTTTACATAGATGGTGAAAAATAATACACTCTATGTAGTTGGAACTACACATTATGTACTCATCCAAATTATGTAGATTTATTAAAATTTATTATTTTATTATATAAACCCTTGAGACGTGTACTACCGCGCATGCATAAAGATGAGGCACAACACCTAATAGGTGTTTTATATATATGTTTTTAATTTAACATATTCTTAATGTTATTTTCTACTCATTGGGTAGTTATGAATAGGAATTAACTGGGTTGCCTCTAAGGAACAAGTTACATACAAAGATAATTTTAAATGGATTTATTTGTTTAAAATTATGATGGATGAGAAAGTCAAGGAAATTCAGAAAAGTGTTTAATATAAAATGATTGATTAATTAATGATGATAATTAATTGAATCGAGCACAATTTATATTAAATAAGAACGATTAAAGAATTGATTTCTAGTTTTATATATGCATAAACCTCATTGCCTGAATGGATGATCGTGAGCTATACCAAGACCTTTTTATGTGGATGGTTTATTTTAATTTATTTATTTGAATTAAAATTTTTGGCCTGAAAGTCTTCTCCACATTAATATGTAGGGTCTGCGTGCCCAAGGTTTCTTTTATGTAAAACCCCTTTTTACCCCTCACCTACATGTGAGTTAAAAAAAGGCATATGTAATGGATAGAGCTCCCAAGCTAGTGGAGGCGGTTCATGCTGGAGCTGAGACGAAAAAATCCCAGGAGATACAGAGGTGGATAGGTGGAAGGTATAAACACAAACCCAAAAGATTCAAGGTGTATCTCCCCTGGGATAGGGTTAGTTTATCAACATCTAGATAAACTAACCATTAGAAAATCTCATGATCATGACATTTACTTTATTTTATTTCTTTTAGTTGCATGGTTTATCATTATGGATGTTTTGTCACGACCACATAATTAATTAATTAAAAAATCATGCAAGATGGAACTAAAATAAACTAGACTTATGCATAAATATTATCAAGACATGGTTAATCACTTAAGTAAGTTCCACTTAATATTAACAATATTATGATAATGATAACAAGAAATTCATGCATAAGATATAAAAAATACCTCAAATAAAATATTAAGTCTGAACAAGCCTTCAATTACTTGATTAAGGGAAAAACTCAATAAAACTATGTGTTTGACCAACCCTTGTTGGGACACTTACTTTTATACAGGAAGCCCTTATGAAATGTTTCAGGCTGACTTAACCATATTACATTAAGAGGAGTAGACCTTTCTATACTTGGTGTAATATTGGAGGCAAGAGTTGAGGAAATCCAAAGTCATGATTTCAGGATTGGGGAGTCCACTCAATATATCAAGGAGTTTCAAGGTTACAGTTGGCAAAGACCTTCCTTCCTAAATACCTTCTAATAGCTTGACCAACCCTTTTTGGGGTTATGTGAAGGGGAATATGTATCCTTTCCACTAGAATTTCATGGAAATTGGACGTTCCGAGTTCAATGGTGAGGGTTATTGGGACTTGATAAAATAGTGGGATACTTAATAAAATTTATTATTTCTTATAAAATGTAATCAATAAAGTACTAATGATATGCTATTTTAATTTTAGAATAAAAATTGCAAACTCGTCAACCACAATTTCCCTACGATCAATTCTAGATAAATTCAACATCCTCACTGGTAGTAACTTCCAGGAATAGTTTAGATGCCTTTGGGTTATCCTACACCATGAACGGAAGTCTTATGTGCTGAAGTCAGCATCACCTGATCTGCCTGCCAAAGAAGTGAGTGATGATGATTTCCTGGTCTTTGAGAAACATATGAACGATGCAGCCGACATTCAATGTTTGATGCTATCATCAATGTCTAGTAAGCTCATTAAGTCTCATGAAAACATGGATTCTTATAGCATACTCGAGAACCTATGTGGTCTTTACCAGGAGATAGAATGATAGGAAAGGTTTTAGATATCTAAGGAATTCTTTCAGAGTAAGCTTGGAGAAGGTTCCCCAGCTGGGCCTCATGTAGTCAAGATCATTGGATACATTGAGCACCTACAGGTTCTAGGGTTTAAACTCCCAGAAGAACTGGGCACCGATATCATTCTCACATAACTCCCTCAGAGCTTCTCTAACTTTGTTGTCAATTTCAATATAAACTACATTGAGAATTATCTATCTGATCTTCTTATACTCATTCACCAAGTGGACAAAGATATGATGCACAAAAATCATTATGTCCTTATGGTGAATAAGAGGAAAGGGAAGGCGAAGATATTTAAACCCAAATATTCTTCATAGACTTCCATGAAAAGGAAGATCAAAGGGGATGCAAGGGAACATGAGAATTTTTGTTTCTCATGTGGAAAGAAGGGACATTGGTAGAAGAACCACACCCATCCTAGGAAGAAAGGGGAAGCTTCAGGTTCGTTTCTTATTGAATGAAATCTATATGTTTCTACAAATTGGGTATTAGATACAACTTGTGGTGCTCACATATGTATCCAAATACACAAATCAAGTGGATTCATGAAGATTGATCGAGGGGAGGTAGATCTACGAGCATCCAACGAAGCCCGACTTGCTGTTGTAGCTTTCGGGGAATACCACCTCACATTGCCAACTAGGATGATCTTGGTATTAAAAAGTTGCTATTATGTGACTTCTGTTACTAAAAACATTATTTCTGTATCAATATTAGATACATATGGATTTTTTTCAAGTTTGGATATAAATGTTGATTTTTTACAAATATAGAATTTGTTATGGTAGGGAACGTTTATACAAAGGACTTTACATGTTGGATTACACAAACCAAGTAATGACAATCAATAAAAAAGGTACTTCACATGACTCATACCACACCCAACTTTGGCATCACTAGCTCAGTCATGTAAATGAGAAATACTTAACAAAGTTACATCAAGATGTATATTTAGATTCTTTCGAACTAAAACCACTTGGCGTATGTCATGCATGTTTACAAGGCAAAATGACCAAATCCACATTTAGTGGGAAAAGTTAAAGGGATAAATAACATCTTGAATTGTTTGATACCAATGTGTGTGGTGTGGAGCCTTTCTTGTTGAAGTAAGGGGAGGGTATTCATACTTCATAACTTTTACTGATGATTTTAGTAGATATGGATATATCTACTTAATGAGGTATAAGTAAGATTCTTTTGATAAGTTAAAAGAATACAAGAATGAATTTGAGAACCATATTGTTAAGAAGATTAAGAAAATCCACTTAGAAACAGGTGGATAATATCTTAATCAAGACTTCATTGATTACTTACAGGAGTTTGGGATCATATCCCAACTCACTCCTCCAAACACGCCCTAGTGGAATGGTGTGAGAGAAAGGAGAAACCGCACCCTGTTGGACATGGTGAGATCAATGATGAGTCATGCAAGTCTTCCATTATCCTTTTGGGGATATGCATTACAAACAACAACACACATACTAAACCATGTTCTAGCTAAATCGATAAATGGTATTCCATACAAGTTCTGGAGTGTAAGAAAAGCCATGTTATAGAATTTACATGTGTGGGGTAGTGAAGAATTTGTTAAGGCCTATTCAGGTAACAAACTCACACCCCGAGGAAAAAAGTGTACCTTTATAGGATACCCCAAGGAAACAAGGGGAAATTACCTATAGAACCCCTTGGACAATAAGGTTATAGTGTCAAGACATGCCATATTCCTTGAGAGAGATCACATCTCCAAAAGAGAAGGTGGGAGCAAGATAGACTTCAATGAAGTCAAGGATCAATGTACACAAGAGTTGGTACATGAATAGATTCCCCAAAGCCCCGTGGAAGAATAATATATTCCACATACACTTGTACTGCGTATGAGTACAAGAGAGGTTAGAGAACCAGAATGGTATGGTTTCATCGTTACCGAGGATGGTAAATCCTTATTAGTTGATAATAATGATCCTCTAAACTACAAGGAAGTAGTAAGTGGCACAGACATTTCCAAGTGGAAAAAAGACATGAATTTTGAAATGGATTCCATGTACCAAAACCAAGTCCAGATTTTGGTAGATCCTCCAGTTGATGTAAATATTGTTGGTTGCAAATGAGTATTCAAGAAGAAACTGGACATGGAAGGACAAGTCAGTACCTATAAGGCACGACTGGTTGGAAAAGGTTTTAAACATCATCAATGAATTGAATACGATGAAACCTTTTCACCAGTTGCAATTATGAAATCTATCATAATACTACTTACCATTTCGGCGTACCATGACTATGAGATTTAGAAAATGGATGTCAAAACAAAATTCCTTAATGGTATCCTTTAGGATGATGTCTACATGACACAACCAGAAGGGTTTGTGACTACAATGGATTCCAATAAGGTATGCAAGTTTCAGAAATCCATTTATGGATTAAATCAAGAATCCAGGTCATGGAACATTCATTTTGTTGAATCCATAAAAGAATTTGGTTTTATCAAGATTGAATGTGTGCCTTCTGTCTACAAACAGTTTAGTGGGATTGCAGTCGTTTTCCTAATAGTATATGTTGATGACATATTACTTATTGGAAATTAGATACCAGTCTTACAGTCTCTTAAGGCATGGTTTAATCAATGCTTATCCATGAAATAATTGGGAGAGTAAACGTATATTCTTGGGATCAAGATACATCATGATAGATCCAAGAGATTTCTGGGCCTAAGTCAAAGTACATACATTGATAAGATACTGAAGAGATTTAGTATGGAACAATCCAAGAGGGGATTATTTCAAGCATCACATGGAATTCATCTTTTCAAGAAAATGTGTCCTCAAACACATGAGGAGATAAAGATAATGGAAAGGACTCCATATGCATAAGTTATTGGGTCAGTCATGTATTCCATACTATGTACTAGGCTAGATGTCACCTACACATTGAGTGTGGTAGGCAGATATCAAGCTGACCCAGGTGACCACCATTGGATGGAAGTCAAGACTATACTAAAGTATATGAGGCATACTAAGGATATGTTCCTGGTTTATAGAGGAGATGAGAAACTAGTCATTAGAGGATAGGCATATTCTAGTTTCCAAAATAATCAAGATGACATGAAGTCGCAAATGGGATACATCTTCCCTTTGAATGGAGGTACAATGAGTTGGAAGAGCTCAAAGTAGAATGTGGTCGCAGATTCTATAGCAGAATTCAAGTATATCGCAGCTTATGAGGTAGATAAATAAGTAGTTTGGATGTGAAGATTCATCTAGGAGCTAGATGTGATACTTAGCAGTAAAGATACCATCACATTGTATAGTGATAATACTGCAGCGATGGATCTTTCAAAAGAGCCAAGGTCACATCTGCGGACGAAGCACATACTTCGGAAGTATCATCTCTTGAGGGATTTTTCTCAGAGAGGTGAAGTTGTAATGAACAATATTTCCATGGAATACAATGTGGATAACCCCTTGACTAAAGCCTTGACTCAGTAGAAACATGATCATCATGTGAGGTCTAGCGGATTGAAAGTCGTAGGAAGTTGGCTCTAGTCTAAGTGGGAGTTTATAAGAGTTGGTTTCCTAGAACCATATGGTTTTACTTTGATTACATGTATATTTAATGTATTATTACATATTGTTCATTATTCTGCATGATTATGATGTAATAATGTCCTAGAGTATTTTTTTCATTGATAAGGTCATGGAAGTTCCCCATTATGACGAGAACCTTGGAATGCTATAAAAATATTCTTAAATATAGTTCTGTGGTTGGATGACATGCAATGATGGGACACATATCATGTAGACCGTCAGGTGAAAGTACTCGTAAAAAGATGAGACTTCCTATCATGAAGTTCCCACTTGGTAATCTCTAAGATAGGAGATTATGAGAACAAACCCGCTAGTAGGAATTCCACATGTTTTGGTTTCATCAGATATTTCTATCTGAGAGCATGTGTAATGATCATTAGACTTCAAGATTATCATTAATATGTGTCATGAATTACATAATTTGATTTACTGATGAAAACCGTCACACAAACAGTTGGCAGGAAGTAGGGTACATTGGGTGTGTCATGAGTGGTATGTTATTAATGGATAATTCGAGGAAGTATTTTACCCTTCCATTTATGGAAGTTGATATCTTGGCCCTTTGATTGAAATAGAACTGTCATGTGAAATTCCATGGCCATGGTGTAATGATGAGTTTATTTCAAGTAGTCAAAGAACGATGTATCAAGCATAAAATTTGATGACATGGTCATGAAATCTACTTGGTGAGATATTGCGACAATGGGATTATATTACACAGTGAGAGATCATATGTGGATGTTATTGTTGCGACTTTAAGTTTTTTCTCTTGGGTGCCTTGACCTGTTTCTAGACAGTACTCTTGGACTTTATGGAAGCCCGCCTAATGCCAATGAGAAGGAATCTTAGAGTGTCACACACTAAGTGTTTTTGGTGGTATCATTTAAATTCTATTAGAATTTAATTAATGAAATAAATATTATTCTCAAGATTGTGGAAAAATTTTATACCAGTTAAAATGATCCCATAAATTAAATAAAATATATTTATTTATTTTATTGAACAATTAATACATATTTATTTACTAGTTTGTAAATAAAATATTTATTTAAGAGTATGAATTATTTATTTATTTATTTATTTAGGTGTTCAATAAATAGAAGTGGAGTTCGAGCGGACCAAGGTCAATCTAGTAGTAAAATAATTATTTTCAAGAGGGTAAATAATTATTTAACTAGTTGGCACAAATTAAAATAAATTTTATATTATTTTTTGATATGGAATTTTATTTATAATTATATTTTTAACAAGTTGTTGCACCATAAATAATTACATGATATTATTATTAAATGAAAGGTTTTTCTATAAGTTCATGAATGTATTTAATTGTTTCTATGCAATTAAATATTGTAACTAAAATTTCATGTATATAAATAGGCAAGTACACCTATTATGCCATATACCACACCACACGCCTAGTGAATTGAGAATTGTGGAGCCAAAAAATTTCTCTCTCGAATTCTCTTCTCTCCCCTCTCAAGAACAAGAGACTTTCTTCCAGGCCAAAGAACATTCAATCAAGAATGACCGACAGAAGACACTCAATTCACTGCACTAGCCTCCGGAGAACGAGCGATGTCGATTGGAGGTCATCAGAGCACATGTGGATCACCGCTAGAGGGATTCTAGTTTGTATCCTTATAATCACATCAAGATAATCCAGAAGGGTCATTATGGATGATCAACATCATCAATGAAGAAAAATACCAACGATAGCGGTATTATTTTTCTTTATGAAATTAATTAAATTAATTATAAGCATAATGTGCAAGATTCTCTCTAAAGGTTTCAGGCCTCTTTATTCATTATCTAAATTTTGATTATATTTTGTGGAGATTGGTGTACATCATCATATTGATCCCGAAAAAATCATTGATCATGGTAAAAATTAAATTGTGTCCCATCCCAACCACGCTCCCGCTGTGCCCAGAACCTTCACCAAAGACAACCACTTACTCTAGGTCCCACACACCCAAAGTTACACTCCCATTTTCATTGAAACCATGGGCTAAGACACCCATTCTAAGATCCTAAAAAGAATTTAAGGTTCAAGAAAACCATGATATAAGGAAACACCTCACCACCCCAAGGTCATTGCCAAACTATTGTCACAATAAGCAATTTCCCTTCATATAGAACAACCCATATCCAAGGGTCTCACCACCCTATCTTTCTATCTATCCCCAAACTACTCTTACTTAGTTTCCATCCAAAAACATAAAGGGTACTCTTCACTATGACAACTAAAGGTCTTATCACATATCATTTTAATTTAACTAAAATTCACCATTTAAAACCCAATGATTCACATTTTAAAACTTTTCATTAGCCATAATTTAAAAAATTATCAAATTGTAGTAGGCTTAAAATTACATGGTTTGGTTAAATATAATTTCATTCACATGTCATGAGGGAAAATGCCTTATAATTTTCTTATTTTCACTTTATTTAACCCATAAAATCACTCTATAATTCATTTATGCCTACCTATTAACCAGAAGACACCTGAGGAATTGGTCAAATATAATATCATTATACACTTATATATAAACCATATAAATGGTTGGTGCCACTTTAAATAACCAAAAATTATCCATAATTTAAAATCATAGGCATATATAATTTACTAATAGACATAAACCACCGAAAGTAAATAAAACACCAACATAAGTGAATCCCTTGTAACTATGAATAATAGAATGCATACATATGACATATCAATACTATGTGAATAACATGATGCATAAATACACACACACAATTTTCATACCATCCAAAAGTACAAATCCCATGAATCAATAACATCACACCCAAGTTCACCACTCAAGGTGGAAAACAATCAACTATAAAAGTTTAATGAAAGTGAAATAATTCCCACCCCTAGATAATTGTATTTTCCCTCATATGCGGGGTTGTATCACCCATGAACGAGCTCATTACCAAGCTATGACACATACTGGTATCTTATACACCATTACTAAATAGTAAAACAAAATAATAAGGTATTATTGATACCACTTTGTAATGACTCACCACCCTAGACCACTGAACGATTCCTGAAACAACATAACACTATAATACCATAGGTGTGCGTCCACATATGCTAGAGGATATCAACTAGAATTGAGGGACATATAGGTTACTTTTGGAAGATTATGACATATGTAAGAGTATAATGATTTTGGAAATAAAATAGAATAGATAAAATCATGATAAACATCACAATCAAGGAATTTGATGATAAATAAACCAAACATCACATGAAATAATAAATGAATGTGTCATAAACAATGTCTGGATCCCCCATGGGTAGATTATACACAAGTAATAAATGAATAAAAAAAATGGAGGTTCAAAACCAATCCCCATTCGGTCCCAAGCATTGACTGGTCACATTATCAAACTCCAACCTAGGTATCCAACCACATGAATCAAAGAAGGGCCTTTCCATAAACACATGTATGTGAACAAGAAAAATATATACTTGGGTACCCAACTTCCATGGTGAGCTGAGTAGGGTGAAAGTAAAACTTAGTAGCCCACCAACAATAGTGTCCCTAAATATAAAAACTCTAAAAATAATGTTCTTGCATTAGTGCCAAAGGTGAATAGTTACAAAACATCTATTTAAAAATTTTACAACTGGAAACATAAAAAAACATTGAAACCAGGATATGGGTTCAACTCATGAATGATATATAAATTCATTGGCCAATACCAGGGTGTATCTAAGCACACCATAATGACCATGACAACCAATCTCTTTTCAGGGTTAATATACCCAAACCTTACATAACATCTAAAATCCATGGGTAATATACCCATCCTTAAAGACCCAACATCTACCAGGGGGCCTCGTTCACACCAGATTTAAACATCTATCTCAACATCCACCTCAGGGGATATGTTTATCTGTGGTTTAATAATTAGTCTCAACATCGACATGGGGACCATGTTGATCTCGAGTTTAACCATTTGTCTTTGTGTCCACCCAAAGGATATTTTCACCCCAAGTTTTATTATCACAACCAAGTATCCAAATAAGGTCTCTATTCACCCTGGGTTTAACCATCACAACCAAGCATTCACAAAGGGTTTTCATTCACCCCAAGTTTAACCATCAAGAAAAATTTTCTACATTTTTAAAATAGAATATAAAAGTAACATCAATTCTCTGAAACTAAAATAAAAAAACAAGGAATATTAAATCATTTAACATTTCCATTCCTTAATAATTTCCCATTTCTATTTCCTAATCCATTTTAAATAAAATTTATAAAGGCTATTTCTAATCTTGTTTCTAAATAAAATTTCTAAAATACCAATTCAAATATCAATTTCAAATAAAAATTTTTAAGTACCCCACACATTCCATTAAATACCATTTTACGTTTTCTATTTCAAAGACCAATCCAAATTACTGATTCTAATTTTCATATTAAGAGTCCATTTAAAAAAAAAAATTCCATTTTAAACACCATTTAATTATCCACTTCCCATGGTCAAGGTTAATTCCAAGGTGGTTTACTAGGAAACACCTTCCCATTAGGCTCAAAGATATAAAATAGGTTCTAACTAATTATAACTTAGAATTTAAAACATTTAAATAAACATATGGATATCACCTTTCTGCTGATGATACCACCATAACATGTAGTTAAAAGGTAAAATAAGATTACGAGAAACATTTAGTGACAAATTACCTTTATCAGAGATTTCAAGATTTAATTATTGGGGCCAAAATCTTTTCATTTCTCACCAAGGCCTGCATAACCAACCAGTAACCTAAGTCAAGTTTTTAAGTCACTAAAAATTAATTATAAACAATTATAATCAATTGATAGTTCAAGAACTGAAGTTATAATTTATGAAAAAAATAAGAATATCTCTTCATATTAGAACCATGTCCAAGAACTTTCCAATTTTCAATGGTGTACCCCCAACCACATACTATAATAAATACCTAACAAAAAACACCCAAACAACAACCCAAAAAAATCAATTTTAAGAATAAACCGTTATAAAATTGATGGAACCAAAAAAATCTATAAAAAAGTATGTGGTGAAATATGAATTTCATGTTGATATGTCCTATACATAATCCAAATAGATTATCCAAGATAAATTTGTGATTTCTCCATGCTCTGGTCAAATCACCAATAAAAACCTTAACTAATGAACTCAAAAATTAGAGATGAGGTAGATGGAGTGGAGAAGAGGTTACAAGAGTTGATTTCTTACCTCATAACACTAAATAGTAAATATATAACCACCTAAAGTCAAAATTTATTGAATGGGTAAGGATTATCTCAGTTGTATGGGAGGTGTGTGAACATGGAGAAAGGAAGGAGGGGAATTATGGCTCAGAATTGAATAGGGGAAAATAGTAAAAATACTCTTTTAATGAGATGAATGATTTGTATGCATATTTTTACTAAATGATCACTAACCATGAGGTAATAACTATCCATGTACACCCTTATCACACATTTGAGCCACAAAATTTTTAAACTGTGCACTAATCATGAGAATTAGAATTGCCTTGGTTTATAATTTTTTTCATGGATTGTCTATAACCATGCAGAAAGCTCACGCTAAACCCGCAAAGTCCATCCCAATATGGCTCACCCTAGATTCTACATGGTTTCCTAAAAACTATTCATTAACCGTGTCCTAAAACCATCCACTATTGAAATTGAATTGAAACCCCTCATCCATAAGGGTAACCACAAGGTTTGATCCAAACCATGAAATTCAAACCATACATCCTATTCAGAGTTCTATAAAACCACTAAAACATTACCTAAAGTTCATGAGACACATCCAAGAACCCAAGGTACCTTTTGGGTCTTTAACCTTTTACAAAAACATCACTTTAAGATGTCCCAAATCTCATAAAACCTTTCCCAAACCTAGTTCAAAATTTGTCCCATCCCCCAAGAGAAATATCAAATTTTCCCTAAAAAATACAAACCTGTTTGTAGACATAGTGTATTAAATGTTACCTAAAAAACCCACCATTTGTGTCATTACATTTCCTTAGATGATAGAGTAAATATAGGTGTGTTATTCATACACATGGATGTGGCATATGCAGATAATGTTGACGATGCGAGATAATGATGATGATTATTATTAGAAACAAATTACACGTATCTTATTTTAGTTGATAAGTTTTTAATGTTTTAATTATATTTTAATTTACTTAAGTCTCATAAAATCTGTAGAAATTTAACTCCTATAACTATAAATTATTGATTCTTTTTTAAAATTAAATTATTTATTTCTTAGTTATATAATTTTCACTATGAACACTGAACAATTTATATTTTATCTAAAAAATGATTATAAATAAAACAAGACAACATACAATAAATTTTAAAGTTAAATAATGAAAAATATCTATATATACCTAATTAACTGATTATAAAGTAATTATCATTATTCTTTTAGATTCCTTATATTACGAAAAATATATTTACATATTACAATTCATTATTATAATAGATTTAAATACAATATATTTGATTTTATTTCTTTATATGACTAATAAAAAAATACCTTTGAAATGTATGACACCATTTCATGATTTTCATTTTAATTTTACATGAAAATCATTAAATGTCTCAATTCTTTTGAAGAGATGATATATGCTCGATTTGATTTTTTTTGCTAAAATCATTTTAAAATATATAGATTTGTCACTTATCATTTCACTTTCTCATGAATGATCATTTATTGGTGAAAATAAATAATACATTTAATTTTTATTGATGGTTACATGGTCTAGGAATTTTAGAAGAAATTTAATTTTGTTCGTACTATTTTCAAAGAATACATGGTTAGATAAAAGTATCAAGGATGAAATACAACTCCAAAGACCGTGAATATACATTTTCAATATCTAGATGAGCCTACATAGTCTTATGAATAGTCCCTATGACTGTGCATATGGACTATTCATAGTCGTAAATCTTATCCAAAATGTGGTATAGTGTCGCATATATAGTCTCTAAAATAGTGAAACATGACTGCCTATATAGCTAGAAACTCCCCAAATACCCATCAACCACAAAAAGTGACCAATAATTAAGGTCTAAAATCATAAATAAATATATAGGGATAACTAATTAATCCATTTAGAACCATCATAGGAGAGGATATCCATTTTTGAAATTTAGGATTGGGGAAATATTGAAGATTCACTAAAGGAAATAAGAGTTCTTACATTTTTATCTTATTATTGTTATTGTTGTTATTATTATTGTTATTAAATTGAATTGATGTAAGTTCAATACTATCATTTTACTTCATTCCATGTGTATCTAACTACCCCCTTTGTATTGGGGTTGTGGGTGATGATTCCAGACCTTTATTTTAATTGATTTTTATTATCGTTCTAGTAAAATTTATATATATATTTAATAATTAATTCATGTATATACTTCATAATTCACGAGATATGTTATGTTAGATCAATAATAAATTATTATGGATCTTTATAGATATTATAATAAAAAACCATTACTATTTTATTATTTAATTATTACTGTTTTGGGTTTTGTTATGATGATATTCTAAGGAGTTGATTATTAGACCAAGGAATCAATTTTTGATTTATCATAATCATAATCTATCAAAACATGGTGGATAAAATATTTTTCATCCTTGTGATAAAAATAATTATAATTAACATGAAAATTTTTGGAAACAAAATTACAATGATCTCTAGAAGAACTTACAACCTTGATGTATTCCCATTTAAAATTTAAAAATCCAATTGTTGTGAAAATAATTTTTTGATGGCTTAAATATGTTTTGAATTGTGTGATTAGAATCCTTATGTTTATTCCAAAAAAACAATCAATCTGTTAAATAACCAATTAAACCATCATGTTAGAAACTTCATATACTTCCCACTGGGATCAATTGGATTACTTACTCTATAACAAGTAGGAACATTGAGTAGAATATAATTTGGTCCACATATAAATAAAAATTTATACAGGGAAACACCAAAACATGTTAATATTTTTAGGGACTTAAAAATTATTATTGTTAAGTGATCTATGATTAGTTAATTTCAAAATAAAAAACAATTGTTTTTGAAAAATCTTTTTTTACCCCATTTCCATTTTTGATTATTTTTGGAATTATTTTTTATTCCTAGTTTATGTTTTTGTTTGTATAGGACCTATAATGTATGTATCGGTGCCTCAATCATTAAAATAGTTATAAATAATTGGATAAGACACTCCTTGATATTTATATTAAATTAAATCTTCTTAGAAGAGGTTATGGAATAATGGGAGACCATTTAAAAAAAATCCAAAATGAAAACAAATAGGAATAACCAACTATCATTCATGGGGAATGGATACCATTTTTGGATATAATTCATAAACTAGATATCAATATCCCCTTAATTTATAAATTATCACAAATACCAAACCATTACAAGTTCATTTAGGAAATCATTTACCATAAGATAAACATGGAATATTAAGATCCCATTTATTTTAAAAAGGAGTGTTAAGTGGTTTTAAAACACAAAAACCCAAAAAAATTATAATATGATAGTAATTTTCCATTTTATGCACTATTTTATGATATGAGTTTGGGAAGGCCTTCTATGATTTCATAGAAATCATCATCCTAATTCCCTTAGTGTTGTTTAAGAAGATATTTCTAGAAGAATTAAATCCCACCCTAGTGGAACTTCAATTTGTTGACTATTTGATTAAGTATTTCAATGGGATTTTGGTGTATTATTTAGTAAAGGATGGAAAATTTATCTTTCCAACCAATTTAAAAATACTTGATATGGATTAGGATGATAAAATACCACTGATTTTGTGATAAAATACCCTTGAAACAGAAAGGTCTTTTTTAATGTGATATTATCTTTTAAGTGGTAATGGGAGGGTTTCCTACACTGTTATCAAGTTTATGAATAAATATTATTTGGTGGATTTGGAATACTGCAATGAAATTACTACTATGTGAAATTATATGGGATGATTCAATGTTTATATAGGTAATTTACCATGTATGAAAGAGTATATTTTTAATGAGGACTAACATGGATAACAAGAATAAGTAGCATAGTTTTTATCACTTAAGAGTACTGTTATTGTTAGTGATAAATTACTCATATAGGTTATAGAGATAGAAGGAAGAAATATTTGTGTTGTTTATCCTTATAGAAACCTAAATATAGTTAAAGATTCTCCCATGATCATTGAAATATGGATACCTTAAGGAAAAAAATAACTTTCTCATCATTGTGAATTCTATAATTATAAATGATAAAGAGGTTAAATTGTTACATATGTTAAATATAAGGAAGAAAGATATTGGATAGACTATAGTTGACATCAATAAGATTAATATGAGTATTTTTACTTCCAAGGTTCTTTTAGAAATAGGGTGAAAGCCATCTCAATAAAAAAAAATTGAGCCTGACCTTTCATATGAAAGATTTGTTCCAAAAGTAGGTTATCAAGTTTCTTGATGTTAGTATCATATATGCAATAACATAATTCTTATTTGTGATCCCATTGCAATTGATTCTGATAAAGGGTGGTATCACCATGATATCTAATGAAATTAATGAGTTTATTATAATAAAAATAATCACAATATAGCCAGTTTGTGTCTATTATTAATGAATTAATCCCCAAGGAAAGATTATTTCCTATTCCCATTCATGGACTAAATGTTGAATCATTTTAAGGTATATTTCTTTAACAATATTCTATATAGTTATTTATAATATAACCCAATTTATATAGAACAAAAAATACTTATAATGGACCACTTTCAGATGTATATATGAAATGTTCTCTTAAAAATAATTTCATTTTATATGTGCAATTATACTACCAAATTTTAGTGGTAAATGGAAACTACTTTCCATTATATAGTGGATTATATTTTTAGAATCTTTATGGAAGAATTATTGGTGCATTTAAATTAATTTTAAGTGTATTGAGGAAATTTGAAATGGTTTTAGAATGTTGTGAGAAGAAAAATATCACACTAAATTGAGAAATATTACACTACATAGTGCAATGTGTTATCATATTAAACCATGAACTATCATGAAATATATTTGAGTTTTATATCTCCAAGATAGAATTAATTGATAACTTACCTATCCTTACCTTAGTTTATGAAATTATATGTTTTCCATGGAATGTGGGATTTTATTACTAGTGGAATCCTTGGATCTCCACTAGAGGAATACATAGCTATTTAATAAAAGAGTTTGGAAATTTTCACTATAGGAATCCATAGATCATCCTTATAGGTGGATCTATTATATTTCACGTGAGGTAAAATGATGTTATGATTGTCAGTAAAAGGAAGGGTGTAACATATCGGGTAAAAAGGTATATATCTTTTAATGGTAAGATATTTTCTCTTGGGTTATGTGGGATTTAGATTTGTTCTGGGAGTTTATATAGGACTTGGTATGGACACTTATCATAGAACATATTCACACCATGAATATGATTCATGACATGAATCTATCATAGGGATGATTCTACAAGTTAAGTATATGTTGGGAATTTATGTGGGACATTAGATGTGAAAAAAATTTAGTGCTTGAAAAATTTACAATATATGAAAAATTTTCACATCATGAAAATGTAAATTGATATTATTTAACCCATGATGACTCTTTTTTATAGTATATAAAACTTGTATAATTAATTATATGAATCATATATTTGTAACGTGAATCCTTTAGGTACATTCATTTTTATCATGATGAAACTATAAATACTCCACCATTATTTATATAGGAATCCCTGTCAAACACTATGCTTCCTTCAGTTGTGTTGTGTGTGTTTTCCGTCTCCTGAATCATCTCATTCAACATTCAATACCTAGCATGGTTTCACTCCTTTTCCCTGGTAAGTTGGATTTATGCTTCTTCATTTCCATTGGTTGTGGCAGTAACACTGGATATATTTTTGGATCTATATGTAATTGGTATAAGTTTTATATCAATAATTTATATTTTCCCTCATTTATTATATTTTAGAGGCTAATATTATTGTTTCTAGTATTTATTTTTGAAGGTAACTAGGTTTCTTCCATTATTTAGGTAGGTGTCTCTATATAAGGGGTTGTAATTCATGATTTTTTTCTCTTCTAAATTACTTTGACTTATTCAATGAAAATGGTTTATTTGATATTATAATGGATTTTTAAAATATTTTCATTTATCTTAAAGAGGGTTTTTCATTAAAAATGTATTTTTTACTCCATGTGTTTGATGAAATGATTCAACGGAAGTTTTTATTTTAAAAATTGGTTTTTGAAAATATAATCACAATGAATTGGATGTGAAAATATTTTATTAAATTATATCATGGTTTAAAAAATATTTGTTACAAACATAGCACATTAGGCAAACTTGGGTTTATCAAGAATATACTTGTCACTTTAGTGTGTGTAATACTACTATAGGTGTTTTTTAAATTTAGTGCGTGCAATTACTTTAGAGTTTATACAGTCTAGAAATTATTCCCATAGGTTAGATCCCAAATGTCATTCTTTTTCATCTTCGATTGCTTTATCACATGATGTTATTTTTATAGCTATCTACTAACTTGATTATCTTATGTGGTATCCATTTTTGTATTTTCCTATGTTTATCTTATTTTCTCTTATACTTTATATATTAATACAATATGTGAATATATTATAATTTTATTAAAACCAAATGGTGATTTAAAAAATGGTTTTATTTTATGAAAATTCTTTGTAAACTAGATATATTTTAAATCTAGAGCTAATTAATTCTTGATATTAGACTCTGTATATATTATTTGGTGAAGTAATACATGGATTTGTTCTCATACCCTAATTTTTACATTGATTTTATAGATTTTGTTTTATAGGACTCAGGTAAAGGGAATGGCATTATAAAGCCTTCTAATATCTTTTGTTGGTTCTCATCTTAATAACAAGGCTGTTTGGTGGTGCCAGATAGTTACAAATACACTTGTTAGTCTCGTTTTATTTATACTTCTGTTTGGATTATTTTAATTGACTTTGTTTGTCTTATTAATATGGATATCCTTTCTTCTTTATGGTACCCTGTTGTGATTTATCTATGCATGAGTCTTGTATTTCTTTATTGAATTTGTTTATATTGTGGGTTATTATAGGCGAATTTTCTAGTTAACTGGGGATGGTTTGTTAAAAAATGTTATGAAATGGATACCTATATTGAAGTGTCATTAAAATTACCATGTTTGGTTTGTTGTCTTTGATAGAAAGAAGATATGACCATTATAATTCAGATAGTAAGTGTGGGAGAGTGCCTGGTGAGCTCACTTCCATGTCTGAACCTGAGTTACCTTGGGTTATCATAGATTTATTCCAAGATTTTGGATTGTCATTTGAGGTTTTTTGAATAAAATATATTTGGTGTTTATTTAAATAAACCTTTTCATTCTTAAAGTGTTGAATTTCATTCATAGAATTCATAATTTATTTAAAATCCTATCGTTTTAAATCACTAACATGTATTTTTGGAAGTCAGTCTTATGATTTTGAAATTTACTCTTAAAATGACTGGTTATGTTGCTGTGTTTAATAGAGAATTATTTATAGAAGAGATATTATATATCCAATTGGGGGAAGCTATGAGATAGGTTCCATGGGAAAATCCTCCACTAGACCCTTATTTAGTGTAAGTTTTAATGTGAACTATTCATAATTTTGGTCAAGTGGGTGTTAAGAACCAGGGATGAGTGGTGGACTATGGATTAGAATTTACTACGAAAAATCCACCCATCATTTTTGATGACAAAGGACCCCAGGAATATAAGGAATGGTTTTAGTGGTTTGAGATGATGTTTAACTTTATGTAGACTCATGAGGACTATAAGGTTGTTTTTTTCCATGTATATTTTTGAGGGATTGATATGGAGATGGTCAGACTCTATTATGATATAAAGGTTTCATGTGGATCTCACCCAGGTTTCCTTCAAAAGCATCTTCAACTAGAAAATTTATCTTAAGACATTACATGAGGAAAATACCTAGGAGTTTTGTAACGACCTGACCCTATTTAACCAGAGTCGGTGCATTATTACATAACATTATCATGATCATAATAGATAACGTCTCGAAAGACTGATTAGTTTAGTAGCCTTGTAATTACTAGATACATACATAAGTTTTACATTACATTATGAAATAAAAAAACATCATTGTGTGTCATTTTAATGCACTAAAATCCCATAGCCTATCATTCTAGGTCGATCATAATATACTAATTCACATCCTAGGAAAAATAAAACATAAGAAAGGAGTGAGCTTAGATGCTTAGTAAGGATAAAATATAACAAAAACTTCCATAAATAAGCATAAACATAAAATTCAATGTCTAAGAATAAATCACAAGCCTTTTAAAATTAAACTTTAGTATAATATGGAAAGGATAAAACAAATAATTCCATTTACTTATTCACATGGATATTATACTAGTCGAATAATCACATGTAATATCAATAGCTAATTTCATAATGATGGAATGCATAATGCTGGACAACATAACCACATATTCAAGGCCTTGTGCCAAGACTAAAAATAATATTTTTTTCAATTCCTTGTGCCAATACACTAGTTTGTCTCATGAGACCTACCAATGCATCGAGGATCTATATTGGGTTCCACCCATCACTTACTAATTCTAGTGCATTCCTCATATGAAAAGGTTGAAGCATATCATAAACATTCATATTAAAACTAGCATACGAAATGTTAATACTTTACCTATAAACCTTGAATGGTATAAAAACAAAAAATCCACAATAAAACATATCACAAAACCTTCAATAAAATATGGAAGATTATATCATAATAAATCAACTTCAAACAAGTACAAAATCCATCAAATGATGTTGACATAGATGAAATGAAAAATATTTGATAAAGATATCTATTTCTATTTTGAAATCATTTAAAAGTCACCTAATTATAAAAGAAAACATTTATTTTGGAAATATTATTATAATATTTTAAGGTAAGATTCAAAAGAGTTTTAATGGCGGAAAATAGCCTCACCCTCCATATAAGTTAAAAAACATTCTTACCTTAATTTTTCAATAAGGTCATAAAGTACCTTGTTTGGAAAACAACGGAAAGATTCCCTTAAAAAAAATTATATAAAGTCAAACAAGGTTATAAATGAATTTAACCCATATTCTAAGAAATAATAATAAGGTTTTGAAATAAATTTTTAAGAAACATATATTTGGATGATACAGAAGTCCCAGTAGGTGCTTACGTATAAGAAACCTTAGATAATAAAGAAATTGTTAAATTAACCCTGACCTTGTACATTTCTTTGGTCGAGGGTACATGATTATCCACTAAATGAGGATAATATTAATTGTTAATATATATAATATTAATGTTCTTTATTATTCATAAACACCATTTTAGTGCATTTTACACTGTGAACATTAATTTACATTAGGATTGTAATTTCCTCTTAAAATGCACTATTACATGGTGCATTTTTGAACACCTCCTAAAATAAAAAATGTTCTTGATTTTATTTTCAGGTATCTCATTATATAAGGAACAATTAATTATTTTGGATCACTAGAATATTCACATTAGAAGACCACCAAAATGGGCTTTCATGCCAACACATTATGGGAAAAGTAAACTGGATATCAACCCAATAAAGAGACTGTATCGGCCAAGATACAAGTTCAATGATTATAAAAAATTAACTAATGATATATGAAATCATGGGGAATAATTCATAAAATAGTTACAAGAGCTAATTCATATTCTTTAATGGAGTTCTATGCGGCCCAATTGGAAGATGAAATTCTAGGCCTGATTTTGTGGCCCCGAAAAACAACCCACCAATTTAATCATATCTCAGAGAAAACAAATTATTTGGGATGAAATATTACGAATATTTAGAAAACATCTGTATATTAATTTTTCTCATCTATGGACCACTCTAAGTAGGCCATATAGAAGGTAATATAGGAACCTTTGTTTGGTGGATGAAAGTTGGCACCAACTTTGGGTCAAGGGTGGAAAAGTATCTTCTCCATTACTTTCCACCACCCTAGGACTACCACCATTAATTGAGGAGACTTTTAAAGATGGGGGATCGAACCAAGGCTCCAAAAATTCCTATTTAAGTAAGTAGTTTTTGGGGATTTTATTATCTTTGATATTTATTTTCATTGTAATGTTATTATGCCAATTTTTCTTTGTAATGTTATTCTTTCTCATATAAGTTGTTCAAATCACCTTAGTTCTTAATAAAATGTCTTCTAATCATAATTTTTATTAATATTCATATCTAATTCATACCAATTGTTCAAGGTGTGAATTTATTCACACCAATCATTGTGAAATTATCACACAATGGTAGAGTGATCATTATTTCATTGTTTTTTTACTTCTCCAATTCACCCCTCATGAGTCTACATTCCGCTTCCATTGAAACCATAGAATCAATGGAGGGATATCCAAATTATGGGTTGATCCAAGGGAGTATAAAGGGGCTGTATTGGATGTTATTTATCACTATATTAATGTCTAATCACTACTTTTAATTGAGAATTTTGTTTTAAGATCTTTAAACTCTTTCATCCTTGTTGAATTTAAGACCGCACACTTCAAGTGCTATTATGAAACTTTACTTTGGAGTGCTCGGAAAATTGATCCTTCAAGTGTATAGGTGATTAGTATTAAGGTGTGGAGGGATTAATCTAGTAAGTGATTATTTTTTTTGATCTTATTAATTAACCCAACTCAAATATAAGAAATTGAAATTGTTGAAAAAGGAATGCATCCAATCCACCCCATGTGAAAACATAGGATCCAATCATTATTTTAAATTGAATTAACATAATACTCTTAGTGTTAACTTCAACCTATATAAAATCAACCCAAATATGGCCACATAAAATCCAATAACTATCCATAGAATGTACGTTTCTATAGGTTTCTTCTTAGGTCTCTAAGGATTCGACAACCCAAGCTAAACTTCAAGCGATCGCTTAAAACTAAAATCTTGGGTAAATTTGGGTGAGAACAAATTTTTGTGTCATTTACGGGGATCCAAGTAAGTCATATAAACACCCATTCTATTCTCCACCATTTCTTTTATTCTCATACAAATTCTCTTATCTTTTCCCTTTCTCATTTTTTTCTCTCTTTTGGCGCATGTCTGCCTACACTCGTGGCCAATGAAACCGTCTAGTTAGGGTAGATAGTCTTAGGGTTAGGGAGTCAAGTACACCAAAGGAACTCTTTAAATTAGATATTAATATTTATAATACTCTAGAGTAAAAAATTGAACCCATTTCAATGGAAGGTCATCAAAGAAACCAACTCATAAACACGGGTGGGAACCAAAAATGGAAATCCAAATGAGGCAACCCCAAACATGGGAAATGCAGTCGATCACAACATGAATGACTACCCCAAACCTACCTGAACCAATTCCCACTCATTAATTAGACACAATTCCCTAGGATATTCCAACTAAATCTTTAAACCCCATGTTCTAAACCACCTTACCACATTCCATGGAATGGAGTCCGAGATTTCCCACCTTCACGTCAAGGAGTTCAATGACATTGTAGAAACCATGTGTCCCCCGCATCAACTAGAATTAGCTAAGATGAGGCTATTCCATTTTTCATTAAAGTATCAAACAAAAAATTGGATAAACAATTTGAGACCATCATACATTAACTCTTGGGACCAATTAAAAAGAGAATTCTAAAAAAAATACTTTCCCCACCACAAAACAGTTTCACTTAAAAAGGGCATCCAAAACATTTTTGAAAAAGAGGGAGAGTCATTTTATGAATCATGGGAAAGGTTCAAAGACACACTCAACATGGTACCTCACCATGAATTTTCAATCCAAGAAAAAGTTCAAATTTTCTATGAAGGGTTGGTTCTGATGAAAAAACAATTAATTGACATGATGTGTAATGGAAATTTTAAAAACAAATCCCCAAATAATGCTTACAAGTATCTGGAAAGCCTTGCTGAACAAAACAAAACATGGGGAACTTTACCTTATTATGAAAAGCCATAAAGAACTACTGGAAATCATACACTTAGGGAAGAGGAAAGCCTTAGGGCTAAACTCACAGCACTCTTTAGGAAGTCTGAAGAGATAGACCTTAGGAAAGTCCATGAAATCCAAACTGTAGAACCTGTTTTCACAATTTGTGACAAACATTACCATAAGATAGAAAACTGCCCAACCATTCCATATATCAAGGATGATCTTTTAGGAGGACCCCCAGCAAAATTAAATGCTTTTAACTTTTAAAATCTTTAATACCAAATAAAATTCAACACAAGGTACAATGTACACCCAGGATTCCACTAGAAAGATAACCAACAACCTAGCCAACCCCAGGGACAAAATCTATACCCCCATCAGAACTACCGAACCCATAACTGGTTCAAAACCCATAACCGGTTCCAAACCCAAGCTATACAATAAAAACAAACAATATTCCATTTTAAAAAAACCATCCCACCTTTAAAATATCCCTTTAGGATAAAACAATATTCTCAATCACCAAAACAAACTGTTCCAAAAAGCATACTAGAACAACTGTGCAAACCAATGGACAAAACGAACTCAGAATTATCTTACCTTAAACAAGAACTACAAACCATCAAAACTATAAAGGCACCGATGCCTAATCAGGTGGTACTATCCTCAAATTTAATGGGAGAGTCAAGTTGCACTCAAACAACTCATGAACAACTAAAGGCTGTGACAATTTTAAGAAGAGGTAAATTAATTGGGAAACCTAAACAAATAAGTCTGAAACTATATGAAACTTCAAAATATAATGAAAATTAAAATCAACCACATGATAAAACCGAGGAAACTGATAACAATGTGAAAGAAACAACCCTTCAAAAAAAAAAACACACAACCTACACCATTTCCTCAACGCATGAGGGTGAAAACCAAGCCTAAATTGAATGAAACATTGAGGGAAATATTCTCACATGTTGAAAATTCCACTCCTCGATGATATTAAAACCATCCCTATATACTCAAAATACCTTAAGGACCTCTGTACATTTAAAAGGAAATTCTCACATAATAACCAAGTCTTTATAGCAGAAAATGTTAGCAGAATAATTTAAGGAACCCTTCCACCAAATATGAAAGAACCAAGATGTCCTTACATCAATGTTAAACTAGGAGAGAAAAAAGTTGACAAAGCCTTGTGTGACTGAGGTTCCAGTTTCAATCTCATTACCTATGCTGTGTACTTCTAGTTAGGCCTAGATGATCTCTAACCCACATCTATCACACTTCATCTTGATGATCATAACATTAGGGTTCCAAAGGATATTTTAAAGGATGCACTGGTAAAAGTAGAAAACTGCATCTACCCTATTGACTTCATTGTCCTTGACAATAATCCAAACTTAGGCGATAAAGAATAAATCCCAATCATCCATGGTCATCCTTTCCTTGAAACAATCTACTCTATTATTCAAGTTCGAAATGGGAACATGTCCATCACCTTTGGAAACATGAGTATAGACATGAACATCTATAATGCAAGACCAAAAACATTGGATGACGAGGACATTCATGAAGTAAACAAGATAGGAAGCATTGATAATGAATCTATAGAACATCAAGGAATATTTGATGGATGTTTACATTAGGATTAGATTGATTTCCTTTGTTCACATGAAGTAAGTTTATCCCCTTGTCTTGAATCATTTTTGAAATTTATCTTCTGATGAAGTCTTAGGTCTAACAATCAATGAAACCTTTCTGGAAACCAATTTCATAGAGACGAATCAAACTTCCTTCCCTAAATCTAATCAAACCAATCTTGTAGCTGAAACTTCTACACATGAGGATTAGATTCTATCTAAAACTATAGGAAACAAAACCAATATTTATCCAATGTCCCAATAATATACTGAAATTCTGAACCAACCTGATCTTGAATTGAAGGAACTTCCCGTTGCACTCAAGTATTCCTTCCTAGGGGATAATCAAACAAATCCTATTGAAATTTATTCATCTATTGAATCCAATCATGAGAGGATTCTTGTATATGTCCTTAGGAAACATAAAAAATCCATTTTTTGGATCTTGCCTGATATTCCTAGGATTAGAACACTAATCAGGACTCATAGGATTATTCTAGAATCTGATTCAAATCCATGTCGTCAACCTCAATGGAGACTCAATCCTAATCTCATGAAGGTAGTAAGGAATAAACTTTTGAATTTGTTAAAATATGGTATCATCTATCCCATAGTTGTGAGTGAGTGGGTGAGCCCAATCCAAGTGGTTTTGAAGAAGGCATGAATCACAGTGATAACCAATAAAGATGGAGAGATTCTTCTAACTAGGGTGAGTAGCGGATGGAGGATCTGAATTGACTATAGGAAGCTAAACTCATTCAAGAAGAAGGAACATTTCCCCTTAACATTCACTGACCAAATCCTTGAGAGAGTGAAAGGTCATGAGTTCTATTATTTTTTAGATTGTTACTCAGGGTACAATCAGATCGAGTTCTCCCTAGAGGATCAAGGGAAGACTACATTAACATGTCCATTTAGAACCTTTTCTTTCGAATCCATGCCCTTTGGGTTATGCATGCCCTTGTAACCTTCAAGCGATGCATGATGAGAATATTCTCATACATGGTAGGGGATCTTCTAGAGGTCTTCATGGAATACTTATCTATGTTTTGGGATTCGTTTTAGGGATTCATGGGAAATGTGGAGAGAGTCTTGTCAAGATGTGAAGAAAATAATCTAGTTCTAAACTAGGAAAAATGCCATTTCATGGTTAAATATTGACTGGTCCTTGTCCATCTAGTCTCTAGTAGGGGGATTAATGTTGATAAAGCCAAGGTAGACATTATTCTTCACCTTCCATCACCCAAAACTGTCAAGGGAGTGATTTCTTTATTAAGACATGCTGGTTTCTATAGAAGATTCATCAAGGACATTAGTTCAATCTCCCATCCCCTTTGTGCTCTCCTAGTAATGGATGATCCATTTGTTTGGACAAAAGGATATGAGGGTTAATTATGAACCCTTAAATCCTCTCTCACCTCTCGTCCCATTATGAAATCTCCAAATTGGATCCTTCCTTTTGAAATTACATGTGATGCCAGTGACTTTGCTGTAGGATCTGTGTTAGGACAACGTTGTGATAAAATTCCTTATGTCATTTCTTATGGAAGAAAATCCTTAAATGATACCCAAATAAACTACACCACCACTGAAAAAAGTTACTTGTTATTTTGTTTTCCTTAGAGAAGTTTAGATCATACCTCTTAGGATCCCCCATCGTTGTATTCACTGACCATTCTGTACTAAAATACCTCTTCCAAAAACAAGATGGCAAGGATTGAATGATTAGGTGGGTGCTTCTAATACATTAATTTGACCTCACAATCACAGATAAAAATGGTGTTGAAAATGTTCTAGCTGATCATCTCTCAAGGATGTAATTAAAATACAACTCAAATAACCTTTCTATTTCAGATTAATTTCCCGATGAGAACCTCTATTCAGTTAGTGATTGCTCATGGTATGCCGACATAGCCAACTTCTTAGTCACAGGAGTCATTCCAAAATTTTTAGGGACTCAAGCTCGAAGGAAATTCCTTTCTGATGTGAACCACTATGTGTTTGATGATACATACCTATATAAGTTCTATCTTGACCTAGTTATTAAGAGGTGTATCAAAAAATCTGAACAAGAGTCCATCCATAAATTTTGTCATAGCGTGGAATGTGGGGGTCAATTTTCCTCTAAGAAAACATATGCTAAGATTCTTCAGTGTGGTCTCTTCTAGCCCACCCTCTAAAGGGACCCCTACACATTTTTTCAAAGTTGTCATAAGTTCCAACAAGTAGGGTCTATCACAAAAAGGAATAAAATTCCACTCACTGCCATCTTAGTGGTTGAAATATTTGATTATAGGGGAATCAATTTCATGGGTCCCTTCCCAAACTATAGGGGATATCTGTACATACTCTTAGTAGTCAATTATATCTACAAATGGGTTGATGCCATTCCTACAAAATCCAATGATCCTGAAACTATTATTAGATTTCTCAAGGAAAACATTCTCTCTATATTTGAAATTATAATTTTCAATTTGAGTTTTCTAATCGAGAAATCAAAAAAATTCTTGAGAAAAATGTTAATCCATCTAGGAAAGATTGGTCAAGCAAACTCTTAGATGCTCTTTGGGCCTATCAAACCACATATAAAACTATTTTAAAAATTTCCCCATATAGGTTGTTTTATGGTAAATAATGCCATTTTCTAGTGGAGATTGAACATAAGGCCTTTTGGGCAATTAATAAAATGAATTATGACCTCTCATTGGCTGAAAAAAAATGAAATTAGATCTTAATGAACATGAGGAACTTAGGATGGAGGCTTATGAAAATACAAGGATAAATAAATTTAGAGTTCAAGCCTACCAATCTTGAAATCATAAAACCAAACACATTGTACCATGTAAACCTATTCTTTTGTATAGATCTAAACTTCATTTACACCTAATAAAGTTGAGGTCCAGATGGTCAGGTCCATACGTAGTGCATAAGGTGTACCCTTTAGGGGATGTAGAAATTAAAGATCCCACCAATGGTCAAACCTTTAAAGTTAATGGTCATAGAGTCAAACCATTCATTGAAACATTCCAAAAATTGTAAGTATATAAAAAATTTTGTGAGCCAACCTTTGATGAGGAAAATACTTAAACAATTAGGGGTCTATGTCAAACTAGCGACGTTAAACAAAAGCGATGCATGAGAGACAACCCATGGTTTTCATGTTTCCAATATTTTTGAATCATCTTTATTTTTCAAATTGTATTAATTAATCATTTTTATATTTAAAAAAAATATATTGTTGACATGTTCTTCTATTATGAGTATGGATGGGTATGAAAGGGGAGCTCCATACTCATCTGTGTCACTTGGTGTGATCCTTGAGTAATACCTTACCCAGAAAATTAAAAATAAGAGAATGTATCATTAGTTCATTTAATTTTTTTGTGTTTGTAGGTTAAAACAAAAAACATATATTAAAAAATATTAAAAGGACACATCATAGGTCTTGGGGAAAACCTATTCATAACTGGAGAAGCTGTGGGGACTCGAACCTGGGACCGAAGAGAGACAGAGGTGTGTGCTTACCACTGACCTATGGCTTATAGTGCTTCATTATTCAATAATTTTTGTATAGATAATTATATTTTACTTTTTTTATTATATGAATAAATATACATATCTATATATATTGTATTGTTTTTTTTGTTTGTTTGTTTTTTTCTTTTTCTAGTATGGAACTCTGCAAGTGAAACAAATATCAAATGACTAAATTGGAGAATCAATTACTTCAACATCAACCACCAGGTGACTTCATTCAATGATCCTCATATTAAAAATTCCTTTTACAAATATTATCATCTACCTCTACCCCTTCTCTATTTTATTTTCTTTAAACACTTGGGATAATGTTATTCTATGTTGGGGGGGGGGGGGGCAGTGAAAAGAAAAAAATTAATTAATTTTGTGTGCATAAAAAATTGTGTGGAAGGAAAAATTTCTATAACCTTGAACATGAAAATACACATTGCACACTTTGAAACTGAATAAAAAATAATTTAGCATGAATTGATTCTAATTTTAATCCATGTATAATTTCATGAGCATAGATTTTGGAAAGTGAGGTTGTCTAATGTAAAATTTCATTGTTAATATTTTCATCCAAATAGAAAAAAGATATCACAACACACATCCATTGGATAATGGAGTATTAGTTTGAGTTCATGAGGTCCCCCAAATAAATAGAATAGGATTTGTGATCATTTTAGTTTTAATATGAGTATTCAATAATAAAAAAAACAATAAATTTGCACGTAGAGAAATAAAATGACCTAATGTGTGGCTTTCAACAGTTGGGGATCATGAATCCATAGTTGTTTGGCCATGAGATAGTAAGTTTATACCTAATTGTGATAATTTGACTTTGTTTTTTACTGAGTTAACTTGAGATGATGCCTGAGTATGTGAGCTTCACTTGGTGCCCTAAGGTCTTTGATCGTGGGAGTCATCGGCAAAGTCTCGCTACTTAGGTTGACTCTATTGAGTGTATTTTCAATTACCATGGAAAAATTAAAATTAAAAATAAAAAAACATATATATATAAAATTTAATACTCATATTAATATTGAAATGTTATTCCCCTTATCACTTCTATCATATACCCCTTGAATAAAAATTAACCCCCATATCTTTTGTGACACACAACACATCATCATAATTTGTTGAAATTGGATGAAATGTGGTGGCAGATTTGAACAAAGGAACATGATTGGTATTGGGATATTATTATGAAACTATCTTTTATTAAAATATTTTTTTTGTGTTTCATGATTTTTTGGTATAAGGGTTCTTGGTGATCAATGTGTATTAAAAAGTTTTAGGGAAAGTGAATTTGAATTTCATATTATTGAGGTACATTTTACTCGGGACTAGAAAAATTCAAGTTGGGGGGTGAGAATACCCACTAAATGAGGATAATATTCAGTGTTAATATATATAATATTCATGTTATTTATTATTAATAAACACCATTTTAGTGTATTTTACACTTTGAACATTAATTCACATTATGATTGTAATTCCCTCTTTAAATGCACTGTTACATGGTACATTTTTGAACAACTCATAAAATAAAAAATGGTCTTGATTTTATTTTCATATTTTATTTTCAGGTATCCCATTTTATAAGGAACAATTAATTATTTTGGATCACTTGAATATTTACATTGGAAGACCACAAAAATGGGCTTTTGTGCCAACACATTATGGGAAAAGTAAACTGGATATCATCCCAATAAAGAGACTGTATCAGCCAATATACAAGCCCAATGACTCTCAATATTTAACTGAAGATATATTAAATCATGGGGAACATTTCATAAAATAGTGACAAGATATAATTCTGATGTTTTAATGTAGTTCTCAGCGACCCAAGTGGAAAATGAAATTCTGGGCCATATTTTGTGGCCCAGAAAAACAGCCACCCAATTTAATAATATCTATTAAAACAAAAATTATTTTGTGCTGAAAGTTTACAGAGAGTTAGAAGACATATTGAGATTCATATTTCTATTATATTACCTACTCCTATTCGGCCATCTATAAGGTCATCTAGGTGCCTCTGTTTGGTGGATGCAAACTAGATGCAACTTTGGGTCAAGGGTGGAAAAGCCTCCTCTCCCCCACCAAAATTAATTGAGGAGACTTGGAAAGATGGGGGATCGACCCAAGGCTCCCAAAATACCTATTTAAGTCAGTGGGGTTGGATTATTTAATCATATTTTATCATTGTTTTCATAGTAATGTTATTAGGCCAATTTGTCTTTGTAACGTTCTTCTTTCTCATGTAAGTTGTTTGAATCACCTTAGTTCTTAATAAAATTTCTTCTTCTCCTCTTATTTTGTTCTTATTCATATCACGTTTATACTGTTGGTTCAAGGTGTGAATTTATTCACACCTATAATTATGAAATTATCACACAACGGTGGAGTGATCGTTATTTCCTTGTCATTTTTTACTTCTCCAATTCTTCCCTCACGAGTCTAATTTTTGCTTCCATTGAAACCATAGAATCAATGGAGGGCTAGTAAAATTATGGGTTGATCCAAGGGAGTAGCAGGGGGATGTATTGGATGTTATTTCTTACTTTATTTTTGTCTAATCACTTATTTTAATTAGTAATTTTGTTTGAATATCTTTAAACTCTTTCATCCTTATTGAATTTAAGGTTGCACACTTCAAGTGATAATACGAACCTTTACCTTGGAGGGATCAAAAAATTGATCCTTAAAATTTATAGGTGATTAGTATTAAGGTGTGGTGATAATAAACTAGTAAGTGATTATTTTTCTTGATCTTATTAAATGAACACATCTCAAATATAATAAATTCAAATAGTTGAAAAAGAAATGCATCCTATCCACCCCATGTGAAAACCTAGGATAAATTCATTCTTTTAAATTGAATTCACTTAAGACTCTTAGTGTTCACTTAATCCTATATAAAATCAAACCAAATATGGCCACTTCATATACATGAACTGTCCATAGAATGAACATGTCTATAGGTTTCTTCCTAGTTCTCTGAAGATTCAATAACCCAAGCTAAACTACAAGTGACCGCTTAAACCTAAAATCTTGGGTAAATTTGGGAGAGACCAAATTTTGGATCCATTACAGGGGACCCAAGTAATTCATGTAATCACACATTCTATTCTCCTCCATTTCTTATATTCTCATCCAAATTCTCTTATCCTTTCCCTTTCTCGTTTTTTCTCTCTTTTGGCACATGTATGTCTACACTCGTAACCAACTAAACCATCTGTTTAGGGTGGATAGTCCTGGGGTTGGGGAGCTAAGTAAACGAAGGGAACTCTTTACATTAGATCCTAATCTTCTTAATACTCCATATTCAAAAATTGAACCCATTTCAATAGAATGTCTTCAAATAAACCAAATCATAAACCCGGGTGGGAACCAAAATGGAAATCCAAAAGAGGAAGCCCCAAACTTGGGAAATGCAGTCAATCAAACCATGAATGACTAACTCACACATGCCTGGACCAATGCCCCCTCATGCATTAGGAACAATTCCCTAGAATATTCCAACTACATCTTTAAACCCCATTTCCTAAACCACCTTCCCACATTATATGGAATGGAGTCCCAGATGCCCTACCTTCACATCAAGGAGTTCAATGACATTGTATAAACCATTTGTACCCCTCATTAACTAGAATCAGCTAAGATATTACTATTTCCTTTTTCTTTAAAGGATCTAGCTAAAAATTGGCTAAACAATTTGAGACAATCATCCATCAACTATTGGGATCAATTACAAAGAAAATTATTCAAAAAATACTTTACCCACCATAAAACTATTGAACTTAAAAAGATCATCCAAAAACATTTTTGAAAAAGAGGGAGATTCATTTTATGAAAAATGGGAAACGTTCAAAGGCACACTCAACATGGTACCTCACCATGGATTTTCATTCCCAAAACATGTTCGAATTTTCTATGAAGGGTTTTTGTCCTAGGAACAAACAATTCTTTGACATGATGTGTAATGGAACTTTTAAAAAGAAATCCCCAAATGATGCTTACGAGTATCTGGGAAGCCTTGCTGAACAAAACCAAAAATGGGGAACTTCACCTTATTCTGAAAAGCCATAAGGAAATATTGGAAATTATACACTTAGATAAGAGGAAATCCTTATGGATAAACTCACATCACTCTCTAGGAAGGTTGAATAGATAGACCTTAAGATAATCCATGAAATCCAAATTGTAGACCCTTTTTACACAACTTGTGACAAACATGACCATAAAACAAACAACTACCCAACCATTCCATCCGTCAAGGATGTTCGTTTAGGAGGACCCCCAATGTAAGTAAATGCTTTGAAATTTTAAAAGCCTCAGTACCAAAACACCTTCAACCCAAGGTATAATGTCTACCCAGGTTTCTTCTGGAAAGATAACCAACAACCTAGCCAACCACAGGGAAAAAAACATTACCCCCATCAGAACTACCAAACTCATAACCAGTTCCAAACCTATCCTATATAATACAAATATCCAGTGGTCTATTTTCAAAAAACCATCCCACCTCCAAAATATCCACCCAGGATAAACCAATCTTATCATGCACCAGCTCAAACTGTTCCACAAAGCCTACTAGAACAACTGTGCAAACAAATGGACAAAATGAACTCAGAATTCTATTCCCATAAAAAAGAACTTCAAACCATAAAAACTGGAAAGGAAACCATGACTAATCAGGCAGTACCATCCTCAAATTTAAGGGGAGAGTCAAGATACACTAAAAAAACTTATGAACAACTAAATGTTGTGACAGTTTTAAGAAGTGGGAAATCAATTGAGAAACCTGAAAAAAAATTCAGAAATAATATGAAGAATTAAAATCTAATGAAAATTCAAATGAACCACACGATCAAACTAAGGAAACTGATAAAAATGTGAAAGAAACAACCCTTCAACAAACAAACCCACAACCTGCACCATTTTCTCAACGCATGAGGGGGAAACCGAGCCTGAATTGAATGAAACATTGAGGGAAATATCCTCACAAGTCATGTTGAACATTACACTACTAAATTCTATTCAAACCATCCCTACATACTCAAAATACCTTAAGGACCTTTTCATATTTAAAAGGAAATTCTCACATAAGAACCAAGTCCTTCTAGTAGAAAAGGTTACCACAACAATCCAAGGAACCCTTCCACAAAAGATGAAAGACCCAGGATGTCCTTACATCAATATTTAACTAGGAGTGAATAAAGTTGTTAAAGCCTTGTGTGACCTAGGTTCCAGTGTCAATATAATTCCTTATGCTATGTACTACCAGTTAGTTCTAGAAGATCCCCAACCCATATCTGTCACACTTCAACTTGCTGATCATAGCTTTAGGGTTCTAAAGGGGATTTTAAAGGATGTTTTGGTAAAAGTAGTAAACTTCATCTACCCTTCTGAATTCACTTTCCTTGAAAAAAATCCTAACTTAGGCAATAAGGAACAAAACCCAATCATCCTTGGTCATCCTTTTCTTGAAAAAATCAACTCTTTTATCCGATTTTGAAATGGGAACATGTCCATCACCTTTGGAAACATGAGTCTAGACTTGATCATCTATAATGAAAGCTCACAAATAGAGGATGATGAGGACATTGATGAAGTGAACATGATAGGAAGAATTGATAATGAATCCATAGAACATCAAGGAATATTTTATGGATGTTTATGTCAGGATGAGATTGATTTACTTTGTTCACATAAAGGAAGTTTATGTCCTTGGAATGAATCATTTTCAAATTGCTCTTATGATGAAGTCTTTGGTCTAATAATCAGTGAAATATTTCAGGAAACCACTTTTATGGAGACCAATAAAAATTCCTTCCCTAAACCCGATCAAACCAATATTGTAGTGGAAAATTCTACACATGGGGATTCTATTATATCTAAAACTCTAGGAAACAAAATCAATCTTGATCCAATGTCCCAATATTCTGCTGAAATTCTGAACCAACCTGATCTTGAATTAAAGGAACTTCCTGCTACACTCAACTATGTCTTTCTAGGAGACAATCCAACACATCCTATTGTTATTTCTTCTTCTATTGAAGAAAATAATGATAAGATACTTCTAAATGTACTTAGGAAATATAATAAATCCATTGGATGGACCTTGTCTGATATTCCTAGGATTATCCCACTAATTGGGACTCATGGGATTATTCTAGAATCTGATTCAAAGCCTTGTTGTCAACCTCAACGGAGACTCAATCCTAATCTCATGGAGGTAGTAAGGAAATAACATCTAAAATTGTTAAAAGATGATATCATCTATCCCAACGCTGAGAGTGAGTGGGTGAGCCCAATCCAAGTGGTTCCTAAGATGGCAGTAATCATAGTGATAACCAATAAGGATGGAGAGATTCTTACAACTAGGGCGAGTAGGGGATGGAGGGTCTACATTGACTATAGGAACCTAAACTCATTCACTAAGAAGGACCATTTCCCCTTACCATTCATTGACCAAGTCCTTTAGAGAGTGGAAGGTCATGAGTTCTATTGTTTCTTAGAAGGGTACTCGGGGTACAGTTAGATTGAGGTCTCCCTAGAGGATCAAGGTAAGATTACATTAACATGTCCGTTTGACACCTTTTCTTTCAAATGAATTCTATTAAGGTTATGCAATGCCCCTGGAACCTTCTAGCGGTTCTTGATGGGAATATTCTTAGAAATGGTAGGGGATTTTCTAGAGGTCTTCATTGATGACTTCTCTATATTTGGGGATGCATTTGAGGGATGTATGTGGAATGTGGAGAGAGTATTGTCAAGATGTGAAGAAAATAATCTTGTCCTAAACTGGGAAAAATGGCATTTCATGGTTAAATAGGGACTAGTCCTTGGCCATCTAGTCTTGAGTAGGGGGATTAAAGTTGATAAAGCCAAGGTCGACATCATTTTTCACCTTCCATCACCCAAAATTGTCAAGGAAGTGAGGTATTTCTTAGGACATGCTAGTTTCTATAGAAGATTCATCAAGGAATTTAGTTCAAAATCTCATCCCCTTTGTGCTCTCCTAGTAAAGGATGATCCATTTGTTTGGATACAAAGGTGCTAGGGTTCATTCTCAACCCTCAAATCTTCTATCAGATATCCTCCAATTATGAAATATCCAAATTGGAACCTTCCTTTAAAACTTATGTGTGATGTGAGTGAATTTTATATAGGAGCTGTGTTAGAACAACTTTGTGATAAAACTCTTTATGTCATTACTTATGCAAGAAAATCCTTAAATGATGCTGAAATCAACTACAAAATCACTGAAAAGGAGTTACTTGATAATGTGTTTTCCTTAGAGAATTTTAAGTCATAACTCTTAGGATCCCCCACTATTGTGTTCATTGACAATTCTTCACTAAAATAACTCTTCCCAAAACAATATTCCAAGGATAGGCTGATTAGGTGGGTCCTTATATTACAATAATTTGACCTCACAATGAAGGATAAAAAGGGTGTTGAAAATGTTTTAGCTGATCATCTCTCTAGGATGGAATCAAAAGACAACTCAAATCACCTTTCTGTGTCTGATTCGTTTCCCAATGAGAACTTATAATTAGTGAGTGATTTCCCATGGTATGATGACATAGACAACTTCTTAGTTACAGGAGTCATTCCAAAATTCTTAGGGAATCAAGCTCGAAGGAAATTCCTTTCTGATGTCAAGAACTTTGTGTTTTATGATCCATACCTTTATAAGTTCTGTCCTGACCTAGTCATTAAGAGGTTTATCCCAGAATATGAACAAGAGTCTATCCTTAAATTCTTTCATAGCGAGACATGTGGGAGTAACTTTTTCTTCTGGGAAAACATCTGCTAAAATTATTTAGTGTGGTATCTTTTTACCACCCTGTCAATAGACTCCTACCAATTTTTTCAAAGCTATCCTAAGTGCCAACAAGTAGGGTCCATCACAAGAAGGAATCAAATACCACTCACTCCCATCTCAGTGGTTGAAATGTTTGATTGCCAGGGAATTGATTTCATGGATCCCTTCCCAAACTGTAGGTGATATACGTACATCCTTTTAGCTGTCAATTATGTTTCAAAATGGGTTGAGGACATTCCTACAAAATCAGGTGATCAACAAACTATGATTAGATTTCTCAAGGAAAACATCCTCTCTAGATTTGGAATTCATAGGGAAATCATTAGTGATCATGGAACTCATTTTTGAAATTGTCCATTCTTAGCACTCATGGAAAAGTATGGAATTTCTTGAAATGTGTCCATTTCTTACCACCCACAGACCAATGGTTAAACTAAGTTAGCCGATCGCAAAATCAAACAAATTCTTGAGAAAACTGTTAATCCATCTAGGAAATATTGGTCAAGAAAACTCTTATATGCTCTTTGGGCCTATCGAACAGTATATAAAACCATTTTAAGAATGTCCCCATATAGATTGGTTTATGGTAAATCATTCCATTTTCCAGTGGATATTGAACATAAGGCCTTTTTGGAAATTAATAAAATGAATTATGACCTCTCATTGGCCAAAACAAAAAAGAAATTAGATCTCAATGAACTTGATGAACTTAGGATGGAGGCTTATGAAAATTCATGGATAAATAAATCTAGAGTTCAAGACTACCAATCTCAAAATCTTAAAACCAAAAACATTGTATTTGGTAAACCAATTCTTTTGTATAGCTATAAACTTCATTTACACCCGGTAAAGTTGAGGTCCAAATGGTCAGGTCCATACATAGTGCATAAGGTGTAAACCCATGGGGTTGTAGAAATTCAATATCCCACCAATGGTCAAACCTTTAAAGTTAATGGTCATAGAGTCAAACCATTTATTGAACCATTCCAAAAATATGAAGTATATGAAGACTTGTGTGAACCATCCTTAGATGATGAAAATACTTAAACAATTAGGGGTCTATGTCGAGCTAGAGATGTTAAACAAAAGCGTTGTACGAGAGGCAACCCACAGTTTTCATGTTTCCAATCTTTTTGAATCATATTTATTTTTCAAATAGGATTAAAGAATCATTTAGATATTAAAAAAATAACATTGAAATATTCTTCTGTTAATAGTATGGATGGGTATGAAAGGGGAGCGCCATATTTATCCATGTCATGTGGTGTGATCCTTGAGTAATACCTTACCCAGGAATTTCAGAAGAAGAAAATGTGTCACCTGTTCATTTTATTTTTATGTGTTTGTAGGTTAAATTAAAAAAATATAATACAAAAAGAAATTAAAATAACACATCGTAGGTCATGGGGAAAACCCCGTCACAATTGGAAAAGCCGCGGGGACTCTATCCCAAGACCAAAGGGAGATAGGGGTGCACGCTTACCACTGACCTACTGCTTATAGCACTTCCTTATTCAATAATTTTTGTATATATAATTATATTTTAACTTTTTTATTATATGAATAAATATATATATCTATATATATTTTATTGTTTTATTTGTTTGTTTGTTTTTTCCTTTTTCTACTAGGGAACTCTGCAAATGACATGGATATCAAAGGACTAAATTGGAGCAGCAAGAACTTAAACTCCAACAACCCGGTGACATCATTCCATGATCCTCATATTGAAAATTCCTTTTTGAAATCCTATCATAAAACTCTACCCCTTCTCTATTTTATTTTCTTTAAACACTGGGGATAGAGTTATTCTAAGTTGGGGGTGAAAAGAAAAAAAAATTAATTAATTTTGTATGCATAAAAAATTGTGTGGAAGGAAAAACTTATTTACCCTTGAACATGATAATAAACATTGCACACTTTGGAACTGAATATCAAATAATTTAGCATGCCCTGATTCTAATTTTAATCCATGTATACTTTCATGATCATAGATTTTGAAAATTTTGGCTGTCTAATGTGAAATTTCATTGTTTATATTTTCATCCAAATAGAAAAAAAGAGATCAAAATGCACGTACTTTAGATGTGGTCTATTAGTTTGAGTTCACGGGGTCTCCCAAATAAATTTCATAGGTTTGATTATCATTTTAGTTTTAATATGAGTATTGAATGATAAAAAATAAAATAAAATAAAAACAATAAATTAGCTTGTTGAGCAATGAAATGACCTAATACGTGGATTTTGGATGTTGGGGATCACGAATCCATAATTGTCTTTCCTAGAGTTAGTAATTTTATATCTACTTGTGTTAATTTAAAGATTTTTTTGACCGAGTTAGCTCGAGATGATTCTTGAGTATGTGGGATTCACTTGGTGCTGTAACACCCCGAAACTCGAACCTCATGTATTGATATGTTATGTTTACTTTTGTCTGAATAACTGAACAAAACTTGTTTCTCATGATAAGGTAATAATAAGGTTTTAATTTATATTATAATTCAATGAAGTAAAATACACAAATGGATACAAGAATTTTCATTTAAATAAAAACATTATAGTGTTTACAATACACCAAGATCAAAAGTGTAATCATGCAAACCAAATATACCTATTAAAAACCCTATCAAAATTACAGGGAGACCACTTAAAACAACAAGAACCCCAAGAAAATAATATGGGTCCTTAGACTTTGTCATAATGAAGATAAGAAAGGCTGAAGCCACCGCTGCCACATTAAGAACCAATGGTATGACGTGAACCATCTTCTTCAATCTCCTTGAGTTTAGGACACCCTAGGGCATGGTTTTATATAAGGAAAAGACCTGACCTTTTCCTTGGGTGACCATTGGATTCCAATGACTATAATTATAGACGTTGGCCTTGAGGTAAATTAACTAAAAATATTCGAGTACAAATTAGTATTTAAAAATTTACAAATTAGAGATTATAACATAACTTCTGGTTATGGTGAAAAATTTTGAATTACACTTTGGGATTTGAAATGTAATAAGGAATTCAATTTTTTTTTTCAAATATTCCAAATAAAAATTAATGATTTTCATTTCTTAAACAATGTTATAAACTATGTTTGATTTATTTTAATTAAACTATGTTTTTTATTAACTTAGTTATAACTACTATAATATTATTATAAAAAATTTTATGTGGGTATTTCAAATTTCTATTTATAACCTTGAATGTTATGTTTATAAAAGAATTGAGAAATTATATATTTTGATAATGTATAATTATGTATTCATTAAACCTTTTTCAGAGTGGTTATGTTAAACAAAGATAATTTTTATATAATAAGACTTAATATTATTTTTAGGTTAGTTTTTATAAAAAAATTTGGCCTGCTAAGGTCAACCCTTTATGGATGGGCCAAGAGAGGCAGCTCACGCTAGGTGGTTGAGCCTAACCCTCAGCTCAAGACAAGGCCGGCCCATGTGTGGGCATAGGTTCCCCGAAGGGTGCACGGGAGCAGAAGTGCATTAGTGTGCAGTGCGGGTGCAAGGCTGCGATGTGCGTGGGTAGGCTGAGGCCTGTGGGGAAGTGGGAGGTTGTGTTTAAGTCCCCCTGAATGTGTGCTGTGTGATTTCTAAATGATGTTTCGGAGGCTTAATTTTATAAGGAAGCCACACGCGCCTCCCCGTTTCGATGTGGGACCCATTTTTTTCAGGTGAAACGAGATTGAGGCTATTGGATCACATATCGCATGATCTGGTCCATTGATATAAACCCCGCGCTCGACTCCCAGTGGCCGCGGTATAACAATCCACATTTTTATACGCCGTTGGATCAGGCGAGATCTAATCACAACCGTTCGAGGGCTTTAAAATGCCGCATCAATCTCGCGCTGTCTGATCAGACTAAAAATTTAATCTGAACCGATCATTAACTTTATAAATCGAAACGCATACCTACCATTTAATTCAATCCAGATCTGATATTGGCCGTCAAAATTCCTCCCGGTTTTCCACCCGAAGTGCAGTCTTCTTCACTGCGACGTGCCATGCACCAGTACCCTACCTCCCCTTTTTCACCATTTTTCATCACCCCGTTTCAGCCACTGGACTGCCCTCCCACATGGTTTCCATATATATCTTTTCCCTAGTATTTTTATAATCTATGTAGGCCTCATATCCCTATCATCTTGCATTAAAATAATGATTATAGTTATAGTTTATAAACAACCACCCCGAGGCATCCGAAGGACCGCTTGGTTCCTTGCACACAAGCCTCCAGCGGACCATAACAAGACCTCTGAGTTTTACAGCATCCCCCGATCCCCTCTTCCTCCTCAAGATAAGGTATGGGATTAATCTTTGTATTTATTGTTGTGTTTTAAGTTGAATGAATATATACATATACACTTATAATATAAATATACATCATCTTACGGTTTGAGGTTAATTATATTCTCAATTAAGTGTTGCAAGATCTTGAGTTATAGGGTTTCAATGGACCCTATGTATGGACACCCCATGCAAATTTATTTTATTCCTTAAATACATAATCAGTTATATATATACACACATAAGTATATTTAAATATACAAGTACAATATACACAAGCCTCAGATTTTTATAAACTTCATAAGCCAGAATAAAGATTTCTAAGTTTGAGTTTCAAAATTATTAAAGAACTATGAATTCCATGGAATCATTTTTGGTAAGGAAATTTTATTTATTTATTCTAATTTATACTATCTATTTTCTTATTTGCATAAGGGTTCTTTATAATTGGTGTCAAAAATTCATTTTTTATGACTTGTATGGGTTGAGTATTAATATTTTTCATTAAATGTATATTTTGTGAGGGTGTAATTTGAACAAATTATGGTTGTTATATGGGTATATATACACATATATAACTTATTATAAGTTAAGGGTTATTTCGATTAATAATTATATCCTATTATACACTTAATGTATATTCGGACATACACCCATAATTAAATCTATTTCTATTTTGTGTTATTAAATATTTTATTTTCAATCATTAGATAAAGACTTGGATTCGAATAATGTTTTAGGTACAAATGAATTTGTATTATTATGAAAAACTTGAGTTTTTATGTATGTTTGTCCATGAATTTATTTAATTTAAACCTAACAAGAGTTTTGGTTTCCGATCCGGTGATATTAACAATTAAATAATGTTATGGAGTATTCATTAATTGAAAGGGTGCGACATATACACATATTATGTATATATATATGGTCATATGTATCCACCTATAAGTTTGAACCATATTCTGAAATAGGTTGGCTTAAAACAAACTTCGGTTGTTAAAGTACGTTGTTGATATGCTTAATTAAATTCTAATGAATGTATGCATTACATCGAATAAATGTTCAGTTGACCATATATGCTATGCTACATAGGGCATGGACATTTATTAAGACATGTCCATTTATCAGTGCATGCTTATATAAAAATGACATCTCTCCTAATTTAAAATTGGTCATTTTAAACTATAAATATTCTTTTCCATGAATCAAGGATTTTGAAAATTAAGGAACAATCTTTTTATGTGGTAACCCCATCCATTCATTACTTGCATGTTTTAAATTAATATCACATGCACAAAGAATGTTTACTATTTTATGCATGTCGTTGGGAAAATTATCATTTAATTAATAACTGACATATTATGATTTAGTCTGTTGCCAATTCCATTTTTCAGTGCATGAATTGAGCATGAATAATAAATATGTTTTATATTGCATTAAAAGGTTATTACAATGGAATGGTTTGTAAAGATATTATTTTATGTGATAATCAAAAAATTTATTATTCATGATAATTTATGTAATATGAATTTAATTATTCAAGGTGGTGTGGGACACTTTGAATAATGTGAATTAAGAAAACAAGTAATATGTGTACATGGAATGATAAGTGATTTAATAATTCCAAGTGGCATGAGCAATTTCATTTATAGATATGAGGAATGCATTGGACATAGTATGTTCCGGGTTGGGGAACGGTAAAAGTAAGACCTCTGGGTTGGGGTCCGGTTACAGCAGACCCTCCGGGTTGGAGTCTAGTTATTAGAGGCTCTCTGGGGTGGAGTCCGATTACAGAGGCTCTCCAGGTTGGGGTCCAGTTACAATTAGCCCCTAGGTCTTGGTACGAGGCCTTTACACAGTCTGGCATATGCACTTTGCTCATTATGACTATGTAAATTAATTAACTATAGGTATATTCAACTAGTAGAAAATTCCTGGTTAAAGAGCTTATGATTATGAGAATCATAAGAAGTTTAAGTATGGCATATTATTTATGCAATATTCTGAGACTTTATGGCCAGAGTACGTATCACAATATTAAAGGATGAAATTGAATTTATTATTTCAAGTGCAGCTCTGATCATGCATTACACTTAGTTATTAATTTCGTACTTTCATTTTAACCTGAAATTTCTTTTACTTGTTATTCTGAATGAGTATTCCAATATTTGAATCATGATAACGTTAGTATGTTTTAAATTGTGCACTCATATTCCTTAGACAATTGTCATGGTATGCTTAATGTGTTACAAAACTTTAAAGAATATGTTTTATGGAAATTTTAAAGAATGTTTTCAAAAGTTATTTTGGGTATAGTATGTTTTTTAAACCCCTTATTGGGCATTCGTATTCTCACCCTATGTTTTTAAAATAAAATTTTCAGGTATCAGATTTTAGCAGAAGCAACATTTTAGAAGTAGATGGTTTCTCAGAGACCAAACATAATTTGATCCTCTGTATGGCACCGGCTCTGGGTACACAGGAGCTTGGGCATGACAGTTGGTATCAGAGGATTCGGTTTGGATAACTCTGGAAAACCAGAACTGAACAATGAAAAACTTACTTAAGCAATATTAAGAATGATGTTTTCTTAATTTTTATAAGTAAAATGAAGGTACTAATCTTCCGTCTCTTCCCAATGAGGCCCTAGAAACCATAATTTCAATATCCAGTCATAAAAATTTTATAAACTATGACCATATCCGAATGACGAACAAACATCTCTATGACATATCCAATTCTCCCCAAGTACTTCAACTCCACCGAAGAGTGGGTTTAGATTACATATTTATGATGCAAGCCCAGTTTCCATCCTACACACGATGGGGAAAATACTACGATGAACTTTTTAGATGCTTCATGGTAGCAGAAGGCTTCCTGTCCCTCACGGCCTTCCAAGAAGCTACAGTAGTGGGAGATCTCTGTGTGGCATATATGTTTCATGTCCTGTCTTATGGCCATCTTGGTCAGGTAATGGACTTTGAAATCCTTGAAAACAAATCCTCCCATTCTGTGTACAGACAACAAGTTCATACAGACATCTCACAGTTTTACACCCCACATGTCAGACTCTGGAGACAGCACAAGTTCCCCCACGATATCGAACCAGATTTCTCGGGTTCCATATGGTTCTGGGAAATTGAAAGTTTTGAACTAGTTCTTGGGATTCTTGTATTAGGGAACTGGGGAAAACATTTCCCTATATCTTTTTATGAACAAGTGGGGATATGAGAACACAATTTTTTATCCCTCCTTTATTTTTTCTATCTTGTTCGTGTTTATGTTTCTGAATAGGTTTCACCAATTGATCCTTCATAATTATTTTTCAGATGGAAGGATAAACTCACATCCTATCACTTCCTACAGAGATACTAGCGACCATCTTGGTCAAGACCTGTGAAGAGGAGTACCTACCTTTCGCAAATTTGCGAAAAACATTCAAGAAGCTCTATGAAGTGTCAAACAACCCATACATTCTCCGTTCCAATCATGATAATGCCTACATATAACATAGAATAGCCATGGTACAGTTTTCCGAGTATAGGCGAAGAGGGAAATTCCACAAAGGACTATTTCTATGCTTTACTCTGGGTTGGAACTTTGCACCCAGAGAGATATTTCAAGAGGCTGCATTAGAGGGAGACCTTTATACAGCTTACATATACCAACTCCTCAGTTTCAGTTTATACAACAATGCCTATTGCTTAAATATTCTCAATTGAGAGTCAGTCCGGTGAATTCTTCAAGAGATGGTCCATTTGGACATCTCTGAACTTTCCACCACCCGAGCATCTCTGGGGAGGCCCAAATGCACTATGTAGAAGTCAAACCCCTTCTGCTCAAAATGTATCTGGGACAGAGAAGCTGAAGAGTTGAACATAAACTTGGGAATTCACCTAGCCACACCGGAGGACCCTCCACGATGGAGGTTGTGGTGAAGATGATAAAGGAGTATTTCTCTTATGCGTATGTAGAATGAATTGCGAGGACGCAATTCCATGTAGGGGGAATGATGTAACACCCAAAAACTCGAACCTCATGTATTGATAATTTATGTTTACTTTTGTTTGAATAACTGAACAAAAATTGTCTCTCATGAGAAGGTAATAATATGGTTTTAGTTTATATTAGAATGAATCTGAGTAAAACACCCAAATAGATACAAGACTTTTCATTTAAATGAAAACGCCGTAGTGTTTACAATACACCAAGATCAAAAGAGTAATCATGATAACCAAATATACCTATTAAAAACCCTATCAGAATTACAGGGAGACCACATAAAACAATGAGAACCCCAAGAAAATAATATACACTAGTGCAAAAACACTTTTTCGCGTCGGTTTTTTTTAATTTTTAACGTCGGTTATAAACCGACGTCTTTATAGGCGACGTTAAAAATAGCGTTTTCGCGTCGGTTCATAGAAACCGACGCGAAAAATAATTCGCTTATGAGCTTCGGCGTCGGTTTTTTATAAAACTGACGCCGAAGCTACATGTAGACATTATTTTCCGCGTCGGTTCATTAAAAAACCGACGCGGAAAATATATTCGAATAGGTTTTCCGCGTCGGTTTTTAGAAAAACCGACGCAGAAAACCGATTGGAACAGGATTTTCCGCGTCGGTTTTTAGAAAAACCGACGCGGAAAACCGAATTCAACCGGGTTTTCCGCGTCGGTTTTTCTAAAAACCGACGCGGAAAACCCTTTCGGCGTCGGTTTTTAAAAAAACCGACGCCGTAAATAATTTTTTTTTAAAATTATTCGGCGTCGGTTTTTAAAATAACCGACGCCGTATTTTTTTTTTTTTTTTAAATAAAATACATATATTTTCTCCTCCAAACAAATCGGAACCCTGAAAAAAAATAACGAAGTATACAAAAACAATTAAACAGCTTTAACAGAAGTACTTCAGAAAACTCAAAGTAAAGCAGAATTAAAATACACGTACCTACATGGTGCATTTTCTTAATCTAACCATACTCAGTATCAATCATTGTAAGTTTCCTCCCATAGATAGCACCAATCCTGTCAAAACAGTAATGAAACGAGTGAAAAAATCAATCCAAGTTATTAGTGCAATGAATAAACATTAAATGAAAATGTGTAATTTATTTGAATCATTCATTTTTTCACAAAGTAAATTACCAAAATGAAATGATCAAAATTCCAGGAACACTCAGCCGATGAAACCTCTTCCTCACCTCCCCCACTGAAGATGTTGGGGGTGTCTTTTCACCATAGAATCCCCACCACCCCCAACCTCAGGTTTTTATATTTGCTCTGTATAGACGTGCATTACCTATTCACTATTGTTATTTGTTTAAGTTATGGAATAACAGAGAAATAAATTTGAGTGCAAAAAATAGGTTAGAAAATTGAAATCAAATGCAGATTGAAGATACATAAAGAAACATACCTTAAAAATTGACGCCTTCTATTTTATCTTTGTGCAAACCCACTAAGCGTTGTTTCAGGTATTATGTGATATGCTTCTCGGCAATCATTTTTCGATATTTATTTGCATAAAAAATAAAAAGGCCTAGAAGATATTGCTGTGCATTCAAGGGAGACAATTTTTAGTGTTTGTGAATGTTATTTCGCTATACGAATCTCTATGTTCATGATCCAAGTACCACCCTACAGATTTGTCACTGTACAGACAAATGATTTTAAGAAATAACAATGAAAAGAAATATAATAACTAATTCTGAATTAAAATACACGTACCTGAAATATACGACATGCTTATTGTTGGTTATTGTTGAAGGATTCATTTGATTATTAGTAGATTCAATAAAACAGTTTTTGCAGAGGCACTTGAGAAAACTCAGTAAATCAGAATTAAAATACACGTACCTGAAATATATGACATGCTCATTGTTTGTTATTGTTGAAGCATTCATTTGATTATTAGTAGGTTCAAACACCTAATATATCATAAGAGTTAGTTTTTTAAACCCATATATAATATTATTTATAAATATTAGTATACATACCTCAAATCTTAATCAGACTTAACAAATAGTCCGCAAAAGTAGATTGAATATGAATCATATCAGATTGAGAATATGACTGTGAATCATTGAATACCTACAATAATATTGAATGATATGAAATTAATAAATAGAAGAAAGTGGATGAAAATATATAAAAAAGTTAATACAACTAACCTTATGAAAATCAGTAGTTTCCCCAGTTGTGATTATCTCGTACATAAATCGTAGAATATAATAACCACATTCAACGCTTCCATTTTGACGATGACACTGCAGTTATAAAACATTTAACTAATAATGAAACCCAATATATAACAAAAATATAAAAACTAATTACCTGTACTTCCACATATTTGATTTTCGTTGGTTTCTTTTCATTTGTAAAATGTTTCCATGAACTGCATTGTTTTATATAAGAACTAATAAAACTTGTGTAAACAATTAAAATTAAACATAACAAACTTCTAAAAATAAAAAAACAACTTACCTGTTTAATAAGTTGGAAAACGTTTTACGCACTTTTCCTAATAAAGAGCAAAACCAATATAAGGTGCATTCATTTGGGCAAAATACACCTAACATCCAATGCCCCCTATAATACAAAAAGTTCATAATTAATGACATTATAATGATCATGAGTTCAAAATTATGTTGATATTCTTACTTATCAACAAATGGCAAAAACCAGCACTGAATCTCTGTTTGTGATAATCTCTCGGATATATATTTAACTTTTTCATCATTTTTCACATGTTTGACTTCCGAGGAAATGTACTCTGGATCTATAAAGCTATAAATGCTTGTAGTTTCATTTTGTAAAAGAATCCTGTATAGATACCTAATTTAAAAAGAAAACATAGTTAGTCAATGACATAACAATATTTTAGTAAAGAAATAGCAATTCAGACGTCAATTTACTTACATGGAAAACAACTGCACCACATTCAGCCCGATCTCTTCAAAATTAACTAAATTCATGATATCTTCTTTCAATATTCTCAATTTATAATTTCTTCCACATATATCGGGCGTCATCCGAAACTCATAGATAAAATTCAAGGAAGAAGAGCACTGAGATAATCTTTTCAACCCAGAAGAAATATCAGAAGTATCTACAGCCGACTGTTTTTGAACATTTTGCTGCATTTGTACAGTTTCTTTTGATTTCAGATATTCCTATATAAGTTAAATGTCAGAAAACATTATAAGTAATTTGGAATCATTTCTAATTACTAGTTAAAAAAACTCATACCTCATGTGAAATATAACGAAGAAGTGCAGTTGGCCAAAGTAAAAAATGGCCCATGCATTCCCCAACACTGGTGATCTCCGCAGTAGGAAATGGTAGTAGAGCAGTAGGATCTATAATAAAAAGTACTGATACTCTAACCTGACCCATCTGCATAGGCTGATGATGTACCGAGTCCCCCAAAAAATACACTTGTCCTAACGCAACAATATGTACATGAGGATCTCCCGCAAACAACTCACAATATAAGGTTTGATCCGATGGAGGAGGTGGAGGCTCAAAGTTAGCAGGTGGGGCAGGGTAGTCAGGGTGAGCAGGCTGAGAAGTCAGAAAAATGAAAAGGGTATATTAGTGTTTAAAATTTTTAACATAGAAAAATTGATTAAAAATTAAATTAAATAATATACCTCAAATGGTTGCGCAGACGGGGCAGGGTAAGCAGATGAGGCAGGGTAGTCCGGGTGAGTTGGCTGAGAATGTTGAAAAATGAAAAAGTTATATCAGTGTTTATAATTTATAAAATAGACAAATTGATGACATTAAATAATATACCTCGGAAGGCTGCCCAGACGGTGTTGGGTAAGCATATGAGGCATGATAGTCTGAGTGAGTAGGCTGAGAATGTTGAAAAATGAAAAAGTTATATCAGTGTTTATAATTTATAGAAAAGAAAAATTGTTAACAGTAAATAATATACCTCGGAAGGATGAGCAGACTGTGACTGTCTTGCCAAGTGTTCTAATAAAGCCTTCTGTACTGCTGCTTGAATTTGATCACCCATAGACCGTTTCATATCCTGCAGCTCTTCTTTTAAGGATTCAATTTCCGGGTCTCTTGGTTGCTTACTCTTACCAAAAACCTTCCGAATACTAACACCCGCCTGATATCCTCTAACACGGTCGGGGTGTTCAGTCTTTCCCAAAGCAGTGGCTAGGATATCCATCCTACCCTCAGGGATAAAAGAGCCCTGTGTCTCTTTCTCCTGAAGTTCATCCTGAAATGAAAAATAAAAAATTTATATTAGTGTTTATAAATTATAAAAAAGGAAAATTGTTAACAAAGAATTAATATTTACTTACAATTCTATCAGCCACTTGATGAGCTTCGTCTGTAAGATATTGTTCATTTTTTTTTCTTCTTGCTCGTTTCCATTTCTCATGGCGAGTGGGAGGAGATGGAGGACCATACTGGACCTCTTCTGAACCACTACTTGATCGAGCTCTTAATGCTTCAAATTTTTCTTCAATAATTTTCTGCTCCAAATACGAGTATCCTCCACGTGATAAAGTATGAGGGTATACGTTTTTCAACTGGATCTCCTGATGAGATCTTCTGGAGGCCTGTTACATAAAAATAAACACATTAGTAATAAGGAAAATATAGCATAAATTTTAAAATATAAAACAATTACAATACCTGAAATTTCTCTTCCTGACGACTGTCAACAAATCGCTTCCATGTTTCTTCATCTATATATGGATACTTAAGACATGGGCTTTCAAACCTTCTCTTTCCAAAAACATAATCTTTCGTCAGTTTGTTTTTAAAATCTCTCCATCGAACCGCCGCTAAAGAGAGATGTCTTTTCCTAATTTCTTTGGTTTCCTCAAAATTGAATGTCATCTGTAATTGAAAATATAAAATATGTCATTTAAACTATATAATATTAAAAAAATGAGATAAAATAAATAAATAAAGATATTTTACCGTCACGGCCTCCCAAAGCTGTTGCTTCGCCGTCCTGTCCACTGACTTCCAATCAGGATATAAAATACTAATCCTGCAACGGCTCTGCATCGCTATATAACTGACAAACTGAACTGCATTTGGGCCAACTGCATTATTATTATCATCAAAACGGATGTGTAATTTGTTATCATCACGAGCGAGTGATAGTTTTGGTAAACGTGTAATACCACGTTTACCAACTAGAGAACTTGATTTTTCAGTAGTAACTGGAGAAGTCTCCTCCGCCGAGGACGCATCAGTAGTCCTGCAATTTTTTTTAATAAATTAACAGTTTTATTTCATTAAATATGTATATTACTGAATATTTAATAATATGTCAAAATAGATATACCTCGGTAACTGCTCATCTCTATCTGTATTTGACATTGCTACTAGAAAGTGTAATGAAATTTTGGGTACCTGCATATCATTAGAAAACTGAATAATTAGAAACAAGGAAATGAAAAATAAATATGTAAAAATAGAGGCATGCATTTGTAAGTTTTAAAAATAGACACAAAATATAAATATTTACCAGAAAAATTAGGAGACTAATTTAGTGTTTTCCCACGTCCCTTCATCATGATCGGTACGTACTGCATGCACTATGTCTGTCTTATATTCATTGTAATCATCTGAAAATTGCATAATAGATGAATAACGCTCATGTAAATCACTAGCATCATCAGAATCATCATCATCACCCAAATGATATCTTTTCCCTTGCAAAACAACTGACCACTGATCATTCGACGGATCAATGACATAAAATACTTGTTTTGCATGTGTCGCCAAGATAAATGGTTCCTCATTGTGATTAAATCTTTTCAAATCAACCAGTTTAAACCCATATTCATCATGTTTCACGCCACTATTACTATCAACCCAATTGCACTTAAAAATAGTGACTCGAAATTTAATATAATCAATTTCCCATATGTCTTCAATAACTCCAAAATATGATGTTGATGCAGAAATTGGGTTTTTATCTTTGGCACTCGAAAAATGCACTGCTTCAGCGAATACCATCACACCACTATTCTGAACGGTACTCTTGTCATCCAGGTTTTTTGTGTAAAATGTGTAGCCATTGATATCAAAACCAGACCAAGTGATCACATTAAAAGATGGTCCCCCTGATAACCACTTCAATGTTTCTGATACAGATATATCTGAGGTGACTTTCTCTTTAAACCATGAAACAAATGTCTTCTTATGCTCAATCATCAACCACTTTTCATTTCTTTTCTGATATCGTAACTTTAATTCAGCAATATGTGAGGATATATATGGTTGAACCTCATTTGTGTTGTTCAAAATGTATAAATGTGCTTGCATCACTTCATCACGTGGAATGAACTTTACCTTTAAGCCTCGAACCCCTCTACCTTCTCTGTCAACTGTCATATGTCGAGATAGAGGGAGACCAATATGCTCCACTTCATTCAAATAATCAGTACAGAACTCAATCACCTCTTCTGATACATATTTTTGAACAATAGAGGCCTCTGGTCGATAAGGATTTTTAACATATCCTTTCAAAATTTTCATATATCTTTCAAAAGGATACATCCATCTTAAATAAACAGGCCCACACATTCTTATCTCACGCACCAAATGAACCAATAGATGAACCATTATATCAAAAAATGTGGGTGGGAAATACATTTCTAGTTGACAAAGAATAAGAGTTGCTTCATTCTCCAACAAATCTAACAAATTTGGATCAACGACTTTGCTACAAATGGATTTAAAGAAATTACATAACCTGATGATTGTCTTCCTGACAGCTTTTGGTAATATACCACGCACTGCTACTGGTAGAATTTGTTGCATTAACACATGACAATCATGTGATTTCATACCTATTAATTTACAATCCTTCAATGACACAAAATTACTCACATTTGAAGAAAAACCGCTGGGTACTTTAATACCATGAAGACACTGACAAAAATTCATCTTTTCAATCTTGCTTAATGTGTGACAAGCCGGAGGTAAATATGTTCTTTTTCCTTTCACAGCGGGAGCTAACTCCAAACGTATTCGCATTAACATCAAGTCCAATCTAGCATGTAATCCATCTTTTGTCTTTCCTTTTATGTCTAACAAAGTTCCAATCAAACTATCACATATGTTTTTCTCAACATGCATAACATCAATGTTATGTTTTATCTCTAAAAATCTCCAATAAGGTAGTTTGAAAAAAATAGACTGCTTCTTCCAGATATGTTTTTGTAAACCAGAACTTTTTCTCTTTCCGAATGTTGAATCAATATCTTTCACTCTGTCATAATATTCTTCAGCTGACAATGGTTGAGGGGGGAGGTTGTATTCTTGTAAACCGTTAAATGCTTTTCTCAATCTACGATAAGGATGATCAATTCGCAAAAATCTTCGATGTCCCATGTACACTGTCTTTCTTCCATTCTGCAATTGATAATATGAAGTTTGTTCTTCACAAATTGGACATGCTTTATGTCCCTTAACACTATATCCAGATAAGTTTCCATACGCAGGAAAGTCGTTTATAGTGAACATTATCATAGCACGCAAAAGAAAATACTCTTTCTTGTATGCATCGAAAACTGTAACACCTTTCTCCCATAGCAGTTTTAAATCCTCAATCAATGGTGTAAGATACACATCAATATCATTTCCTGGTTGTTTTGGTCCAGAAATCATCAAGCTCATCATAACATATTTTTTCTTCATACATAGATGTGGGGACAAGTTGTAAAGTACCAGCAAAACAGGCCATGAACTATGTTGGCTACTGAGGCTCCGATATGGATTCATTCCATCAGTACACAATCCCATTCTGAGATTTCTAACTTCACTTCCAAAATCATGAAATTTTTTATCAAAACTCTTCCACTGTGGTGAATCGGCCGGGTGACGTAAGTTACCATCAGAAATGCGCTCATCTGAATGCCATCTTAACCTTTTTGCATCATTTGAATTTGCAAATAGACGCTTCAAACGAGGAATAATTGGAAGGTACCAAAATGCTTTAGATGGAGTTTTGATTTTGGTACCTAAAAATAAATCAGAATTGAATTATCAGAATTGTTTGAAAAAAATATTGGATGATATCATTGGAAAGTAAAAAAATTGATTTTTCATAACGTTACATGACATCACCTGAAAATGAATCTGAGTTGACTTTCTCATCCATCTTATAGCGCGATGTTCCACATGTAGGACAACTTGATAAATGTTCATTTTCTTTCCTATATAGTACACAATCATTGGGGCAAGCATGTATCTTTTTATACCCCAATCCCATTGGGCATAATATTTTCTTCGCCTCATAATTGGAATCTGGAAGCCCATTGCCTTCTGGAAGAAGCTCTTTTAAAAGCTCAAGTAAACTGGAGAAACTTTTATCACTCCACCCATTTTTTGCTTTTAAGTTAACTAATCTCAAAACTGCTGATAACACTGTATATTTACTGCAACCTGGGAATAATGGTTTCTCAGAATCTCCATACAATCGTTCAACAGTTGGTGTTTTTTCGATGGTTTCAACACCTAAATCATGAATTAATTCTTCAATACGATCCTCTGCCTCATTATGAATATCGTCATCAACATTGGATGTTGAATTTTCAGTTCTTTCACCATGCAAGATCCAACGTGTATAATTAAGGCTAAAACCATAACAAATGAGATGATCTTTGATTTCTCTGAAGTTTAACTTTCTCATATTTACACACTTCACACATGGACAGAAAATCAAATCAATATTTTGATTATGCCGTTTAGCAAATTCCAAAAAATTGTCAACTCCTCTTTCATATTCACTAGTAGTTCTTCGTAGATAAATCCAATTATGATCCATTAATACCTGATATCACAATATAATTGATGAATATATTAAAACATAAAAACATTTAAATATCTATCAGATAAATTGTAAACAAAAACATATTCCATAAAAACTATTGATAATCAGATAAAAGACATCAAATATGAAACACGTTTACAAATATAGTAAACAGTTAATTTTAATATTATATACATGTGTGTTATATTGAAATACAAGGACAAAATGGTTAAATCAAAGGTTTCATTTTTTGAAAATAAAGTTTCATGATATAAATATTATATGAATGACATACAAGATAATATGATTTCTCACTATGACTACTATTGATCACACTATATTTATTTTTTTATTCATTTGATGTAACATGAATGAATCATGGAAAAATTAATGTGAAAAATAGTGCAATAACTATCCTTATTTAAAACAATGTGTATTAAAACACACATGTGGAACTCGATTAACAAAACTACTTGTGGGATTTGAAGAGTCATTAAAACTATTCAAAAGGGCTCCATATGGTTGGCCTAACTATGGGGGATAGACCTATAGCTACAAATCTTCATCCACCATCACCCCAATATTAAGTGAACCCCCAAATAGATTACACATCATTGGTAATTCAATCATCATTTTTATATCAAACACATAAAACCAATCAAAATCAATATCAAAATCCAACAATAAATCCTAGAATTACATAAACACTCAAGGATTCAAATGGAAAAGATATTATGACACTTTTCCCAATGTGTAGCACTAGATTTTTTATAACCTATATCCATAATAACATTATAATGCCAAATAACAAAGGGAACTTGGAAACCCAAACCCTCTGAAAAATCTTGGTTTTGATACCATTTTCATGAACCAACCCAAGATATCTATCCATTAAACACCTAAACTAGACCATGACATACTTGAGGGGAGTACCTAATCCTCATAGACTAACAATAAGCATTATAGGCATCTAAAACAATCACTAGGTATGATTTCACCCATTAATCATAGTGTAATTAACATCATATTTCTATCAGAAATCTGAAATGACCTATCCATAGGTTATACATCAACACAAAATTTGAATCAGTAGAAATAATATAAAGAATAACTATAAATAGATATAAACTAATTCCCTCAATACACTTCATCTCCTAAATCACCTAGTCCTCACAAAAGTAATTCAATACACTTTTAACCATAATTTTAAGTAGTAAAAACATCATTTAAATGGAAAAAATTTACACATATTCTATTTAAATAAATCCGTAAAAAACCTATAATAGGCACACTTGGGATAATTTGATAAGTAAAACAATAACTGAGCTCAAGTCCCCACTAATCACTAACCCAAACTGAAACAGAATGCATCCTAAGAGGGAAAAAGAACTGGATAAGATCCTAAAACTGAAATGTAGATAAACATGAGTATACAAATACTAATTAGGCCACTACTCACCTTACAAAATTTCTAACTTTTAATTAAAGCCCCTTTTAATCTAGTTTGAAATAAAATAAAATAAAATCTTACATAATTATTTAAAATCCAACATAATATAAAATCTTACATAATTATTCAACCCGAATTGAGATGTTAAATCCAAACTGCGACCGGTATAATTACTTCCAAAAACAAACAATATCAAATCTACACCAACAATGATAATACAAACAAAAAATAATGATAAATTACAACTAAAATCTAACCAATAATCCAAATCACGCAAAATAGGGTTATTGATAAAGAAATAAACAATGGGATATGAAACAAGAGATAAATAGGAAGAACACATACCCAAAATCGTGCAGACGACAAAAAACCTTCAACAATGGCCGTTCAAGATCGCAAATCAAGTTCGAAGGTCGTCGGGAGTCCGAAGCGCCGCAGCGGAACTCGATTTCGACGGACGAACAAAATGAGGGTTTCTGTCCGTGAATATTTTTAAAAGACTTTTCGCGTCGGTTTTAATGAAAACCGACGCGAAATATATTTTTTTTATGAGTTTCGGCGTCGGTTTTCATGAAAACCGACGCGGAAAATATAGTCGAAGAGGTTTTCCGCGTCGGTTTTTCTACAAACCGACGCGGAAAATCCTGTTTTAATCGGTTTTCCGCGTCGGTTTGTAGAAAAACCGACGCGGAAAATCCTGTTTTAAGAGGTTTTCCGCGTCGGTTTTTCTAAAAACCGACGCGGAAAACCTCTTCAAACAGAATTTTCCGCGTCGGTTTTTAGAAAAACCGACGCGAAAAAAAAACATAATTATTTTTGGCGTCGGTTTTGTGTAAAACCGACGCCAAAAATTCCCCGCATATACTATTCGCGTCGGTTTTTAAAAAACCGACGTTATTACGACGACGTTAAAGCCCGTATTTCCACTAGTGATAGGTCCTTAGAATTTGTCATAATGAACATAAAAAATCATGAAGCCACCACGGCCACACTAAGAACCAATGGTATTACGTGAACCATCTTCTTCAATCACCTTGAGTTTAGGACACCCTAGGGCATGGTTTTATATAAGGCAACGACTTGACCATTTCCTTGGGTAGCCATTGGATTCCAATGACTATAATTATAGCCATTGGCCTCGAGGTGAATTAACTAAAAATATTCAAGTACAACTTAGTCTTTCAAAATTTACGAATTGGAGATTATAAGATAACTCTTGGTTATGCTGAAAATTTTTGAATTACACTTTGGGATTTGAAATTTAATAAGGAATTCAAAACATTTTGCAAATATTACAAATACAAAGTAATGATTTTCATTACATAAAAGGTGTATTAAACTATGTTTTATTTCTTTTAATTAAACTATGTTTTTGATTAACTTAGTTATAACTACTATAATATTAGTATAAAATATTTTATTTGGGTATTTCAAATTTCTATTTATAACCTTCACTGTTAAAGCTTTAGTGTTTATAAATAACTTAAGTAATAATATATTTAGATAATGTATATTTAGGTATTCATTAAACTTTTTTTTATAATGGTTATGTTAAAAAAAAGACAATTTTTATATAATAAGACTTCATATTATTTTTAGGTTAGTTTTTATAAACAAATTCAGCCCGTTAGGGCCAGCCCTTTATGGCTGGGCCAAGAGAGGGATATCATGATAGGTGGATGAGCCTATACCTCATCCCAAGCTAGGGCCACCCCAAGTGTGGACATAGGTTCCCTGAAGGGTGCACGGGAGAAGGAGCGCATGAGTGTGTAGTGCGGGTATAAGGCCACGGTGGGCATGGGTAGGCCGAGGCCTGCAGTTGAAGTAGGAGATCATGTGTAAGGCCCCATGCATATGTGTTGTGTGATTTATGAATGATTCTTCAGAGGCTTAGGCTTATAAGGAAGCCGCATGCGCCTCCCCATTTCTATATGGGACACATTTGTTTCAGGCGGAATGAGATCTGGGCCATTGGATCACGTATCGCATGATCTGGGCCGTGGATCTCGACCCCACGCTCAACCCCCGGTAGCTGCGGTAAAACAATACGCGTTTTTATACGCCATCAGATCAGGTGAGATATATTCAGAACCATTCGAGGGTTTTAAAACACCACTTCAATCTTGGGCCATCCGATTAGACTCAGAATTTAATCCAAGCTAATCATTACCTTTATAAACTTCAAACGCATCCCAACCCTTGAATCCAAGCCAGATCTGATCTTGGCCGTCGAAATTCCTCCTGGTTTTCCACTCGCAGCGCTGTCTTCTTCCCCACGACGTGCCATGCACCAGTACCCTACCTCCCTTTTGCACCATTTTTCTTTACCCCTTTTCAGCCGCCAGACCTGCCTCTCAAATGGTTTCCACAGAGATCGTTTCCCTCGTACTTTAATAATCTATGTAGGACTCAGATCCCTTTCATCTTGCATTAAAATAACCATTATAGGTATAGTTTATAAAAAACCACACCGAGGCATCCGAATAACCCCTCAGTTCCTTGCACACAAGCATCCAATAGACCTCAATGAGTCCTTTGAGTTGTCAAGCATCTATGGAGCCCCTATTCCTCCTCAAGCTAAGGTAGGGGATTAATTAATTTCTTGCTTGTTGGTTTTTAAGTTGTATGAATATATACATATACACTTGTAAAATAAATATACATCATCTTACGGTTTGAGGTTAATTTTTTCTCAATTAAGCGTTTCAAGATCTTGAGTTATAGGGTATTAATTGACCCTAAGAATGGACACCCCATGAAAATTTATTTTATTCCTTAAATACATAATCGGTTATATATATACATAAGTATATGGAAATATATAAGTATAATATAAACAATCCTCAGATTTTCAGAAACTTCATAAGCCAGAATAAAGATTTCTAAGTTTGAGTTTCAAAATTATTGAATAACTATGAAATCCATCAAATCATTTTTGGTAAGGAATTTTTTTTATTTATTCCAATTTATACTATCTATTTTCAAATTTGCATAAGGGTTATTTATAATTTTCCTTGAATATTTTTTTTAAATACTTGTATGCATTGCGTATTAATATTTTTCATTAAATGAATATTTTGTGAGGGTGTAATTTGATTAAATTAATGTTATTATGTGGGTATATATTCATATATACACATATATAACTTATTATATTTTAAGGGTTATTTTGATTTACAATTACTTCCTGTTATACACTTAATGTATATTTGGACATACAACAATAATTCAATATATTTCTATTTTGTTTTATTAAAGATTTTATTTTCAATATTTAGATAAAGACTTGGATGAAAATAAATTTTTAGGTACAAATGAATTTGTATTATTATGCAAAACTCTAGTTTTTATGTATGTTTTCCCAGGCGTTTATGTACTTTAAATCTAACAAGAGTTTTGGTTTTCAATCTGGTGATATTAAAAATTAAATAATGTTATGGAGTATTCAGTAAATGTAAGGGTGAGACATATACATATATTATGTATAAATATATATGGTTATATGTATACTCCTATAAGTATGAACCATAATCCGAAATAGGTTGGCTTAAAACAAACATCGGTGGTTAAAGTACGTTGTTAATATTCCTAATTAAATTATCATGAATGTATGCATTATATAGAATAAATGTTTGATTGACCATATATGCTATGCAGCATAGGGTATGACCATTTATTAAGACATGAACATTTATCAGTGCATGCTTGTGTACAAATGGAACCTGTCTTAATTTAAAATTGGTCATTTTAAACGATAAATATTATTTTCCATGAATCAAGGATTTTAAAAATTAAGGAACTATAATTTTATGTGGTAACCCCATCCATTCATTACTTGTGCGTTTTAAATTAATGTCACATGCACAACAAATATTTACTATTTTTGCATGTCGTTAGGAAAATTATCATTTAAATAATAAATGACATATTATGATTTATTCTGTTCGTAATTCCATTTATCAATGCATGAATTGAGCATGAATAATAAATATGTTTTATATTGAATTAAAATTTTATTACCATGGAATGATTTTTAAAGTTATTATTTTATGTGATAATCAAACAATTTATTTTTCATGATAATTTATGTAATAAGAATTTAATTATTCAAGGTGGTGTGGGACACTTTGAATAATGTGAAGTAAGAAACCAAGTAATATGTGTACATGGAACGATAAGTGATTTAAAAAATCAAAGTGGTATGAGAAATTGAATTTAGAGATATGAGGAATACATTGGACATAGTATGTTCTGGGTTGGGGACCAATAAAAGTAATCCCTCTGGGTTGGGGTCTGGTTACAACAGAACCTCAGGGTTGGATTCCGGTTATTAGAGGCTCTCTGGGGTGTAGGCCGGTTATAGAGGCTCTCCAGGTTGGGGTCTGGTTACAGTTATCCCCTAAGTCTTAGCACGAGGCCTTGATACAGTCCAGAATATGCACTTTTCTCATTATGACTATGTAAATTAATTAACCAGAGGAATATCCGACTAGTAGAATATTCCTGGTTAAAGAGCTTATGATTTTGAGAATCGCAAGAAGTTTAAGTATGGAATATTATTTATGTAATATTCTCATACTTTATGGCCAGAGTATGTATCACAATAGTAAAGGATGAAATTGAAGTTATTATTTTAAGTGTAGCTATGATCATGCATTACACATAGTTACTAATTTTGTACTTGCATTTTAACATGAAATGTCTTTTAATTTTTATTCTGAATGATAATTCCAATAATTGAATCATGATAATGTTAGTATGTTTTATATTGTGCACTTATATCCCTTAGACAATTGTCATGGTATGTTTAAGGTGTTATAACACTTTAAAGAAAATGTTTTATGGAAATTTTAAAGAATGTTTTCAAAAGTTATTTTGCGTATACTGTGTCATTTTTAAACCCCTTACTGGGCATTCGTATGCTCACCCTACATTTTTGAAATAAAATTTTCAGGTATCATATTTTAGCAGAATCAACATTTCAGAAGTAGCTGGTTTCTCATAGCCCCAACCAAATTCGATCCTCTGTATGGCACCGGTTCCGGGTACATGGGAGATGGGGCGTGACAGGTTTCCTAAGGTCTTTAAGCCCGGGAGTCATCAGTAAAGTCTCTCCACATGGGTTGACTCAATTGAGTTCAATTTCAATTTCCATGGGAAAATAAAAAAAATATTAAAAAAATATAAAAAAATTAAATACTCATCTTAATATTGAAATTTGATTCCCCCTAGTGCTTCCATCATTTTCCCCTTAAATAAAAATGAACCCCCTTGTCTTTTGGGACACACAACACATCATCATACTTTATTGAAATTGGATGAAATGTGACGATAAATTTTAACAAAGGAACGGGATTGGGATTGGGATATACTTATGAAACTATCTTTTATTAAATTTTTTATGGGTTTCATGATTGTTTGGTATAAGGGTTCTTGGTGTTCAATGTGTATTAAAAAGTTTTTGGAAAAGGGAATTCGAATTTCATATTGTTGAGATACATTTTGCTCGGGACTAGCAAAAATCAAGTTGGCGGGTGTGATTAGCCACTGAATGAGGCTAATATTTATTGTTAATATATAGAATATTCATGTGATTTATTATTCATAAACACAATTTTAGTACATTTTACACTTTGAACATTAATTAACATTATGATTGTAATTCCCTCTTAAAATGCACTATTACATGGTACATTATTTAACAACTCCTAAAATAAAAAATGGTCATGATTTTATTTTTGTATTTTATTTTCAGGTATCCCATTCTATAAGGAAAAATTAATTATTTTTTAGAACTTGATGATTCACATTGGAAGACAACCAAAATGGGTTTTCATGCCAACACATTCTGGGAAAAGTGAACTAGATATCATACCAATAAAGAGAATGTATAGGCCAAGATACAAGCCCAATGGTACTTAAAATTTATGTGAAGATATAGGATATCATGAGGAACATTTTATCAAATATTGTTAATATCTAATTCAGATGATTTAATGTATTTCAAGGTGGCCTAAGTGGAAGATGAAATTATGGTCCAGATTCTGTGGCCTAGAAAAATATCCCACCAATTTTATAATATTTCAGAAAAAACATATTATATTGGGATGAAATTTTACAGAGTTATAATAAATATGAATATTTATTTTACTATTTTATGGAATACTCTAATTTGTCCATCAAGAATGTCAGATATGAACCTATGTTCGGTGGAATCCCGTTGGCTGCAACTTCGGGTCATGGGTGTAAAAGTCTCCTCTCACTTACTTTCCACCACCCTAGGCCGACCACGATTAATTGAGGAGACATGGAAAGATGGGGGACTGACCCAAGGATTAAAAAATGGCTATTTAAGGTAGTGGTGTTGGATGATTTAATCATTATTTACCTTTGTTTTTATTGTAATGTTATTATTCCGATTTGTCTTTGTAGCATTTTTCTTTCTCATTTAAGTTGTTCGAATCACCTTAGTTATTAATAAAATTTCTTCTTATATTCTTATTTTGTTCTTATTCATATCACGTTGATATAGTTTTTTCATGGTGTGAATTTATTCACACCAAACCTTGTGAAATTGTCATACAATGGTAGAGATATCGTTATTTCATTTTCTTTTTTTACTTCTCCAATTCTTCCCTCATGAGTCTACTTTCCGCTTCCATTGAAACCATAGAATCAATTGAGGGATAGATCACTTGTGGGTTGATCCAAGGGAGTAGAAAGGGTCTGTATTGGATTTTATTTATAACTCTATTAATTTATAATCACATCATTTAATTGAGAATTTGGTTTGAAGATCTTCAAACTCTTTTGTCCTTGTTGAATTTAAGGCCGCACACTTCAAGTGATAATACGAACCTTTAACTTGGAGTGATCAATACATTGATCCTTAAAGTATATAGGTGATTAGTATTAAGGTGTGTAGGTATTAAACTAGTAAGTGATGATTTTTCTTGATCTTATTAAATGAACATATCTCAAATATATGAAATTGAAATAATTGAAAAAGGAATGCATCCAATCAACCCCATGTGAAAACCTAGGATCAAATCATTTTTTTAAATTGAATTCACTTAAGACTCTTAGTTTTCAATTCAACCTATATAAAATCAACCCAAATATGGACACTTAATATCCATGAACAATCCATAGAATGTACGTGTGTATATGTTTCTTTTTAGGTCTCTGAGGATTCGACAACCTAGGCTAAACTACAAGCAACCGCTTAAACCTAAAATCTTGGGTAAATTTGGGCGAGAACAGTATGTTAACCTCATGTATAATATTTAAATAATTTTTATTAAATTATACGAGAACCAAATACCTAAATATGAAATCATATATGATCTTCTAATATTTTTTGGTTAATAATATTTCAGTAGTATCATTGTTTCGGGTGTTAACTGATTCATTTTCCTTTATATGTTTTTGTTACATAAGTCATGTTTTTTGTGGGAAAAATGTATTTTATTCATATAAAAAATGATATTTTGTTCTTAAACATTATTTTTAATCATAAAATAAAAATTATTCTTGAATGGTTACGATGGGTAATGAATCTCATCGCGTTCGTGGAGACGGTAATCCGTACGTACGCACAAGCTACAATACCATTCTATTGATGGTGAATTCGAATGTAATTGGATTTCATATCATATATAAATAATTAATAACATGTTATATATATTATTTACAACAATTATACTCATTATTATACCAATCCAAATAATGAAGTGTTGAATAACAAACTACACCACGATGTTGAGACAGTAAGCCTTACGTACACATGTATGGTGACTTAGTCATTAATAGGATGGAAAGAATAATAAATACAGATTTACCATATTTATAATAACATAAAAGTATGTATAAGTTAATGGAGTTAATATTTTGGTATGGAAACAACAAAGGAAGGGGAAGTTGAAGGAGAAAAGAACTTTGAAAGAGTTGATGACATTATTACCTCTTCTTCGAGTAATTCCTTTTGATTTGATCAAGGGATAATTAGGTAGGCTTTATGATCAAAGTATGTCCTCTAGGTTGAATTGAGGGTAGCTGGTAAGTTATTTGAGCAGGGGTTTTCCTTACCAAATGGCTTTAGAGGTTTGATTTTGAGAGAATGGTAAGTACCCTTTTATAAGAGAGGTGAGAGTCACTTTAGGAAAAGCTTGAAATATAAATTTATTACACAATAATATTCATTTTATAATGGCTCAAAAAAGATTTATTTTGAGGATGAGATGTGGATGGGTTGAAAAACTCTCAACCAATAGGTTTTAGATAGATTTAGGTCACCATATTAACCTTATCTTTTAGATTTAACTCTTAGTTAAATAGTTTAACTTTTACCATGTTTTCTAGTATTATTATAATAAATGGTTAATAAAATTAATATAAAAAACCAAGAGAACCCCAAGTGGTTCATTATTGACAGATAAAACTTTATATAAGTACTTTGACCAACCCTTATATTTTTAGGAATATTATATCAATTAATAATATAGTATTTGTTTTAAAAACTCATTTATGCGAATTTTGACAATATTTATTATTTGGTTTTTGTTAAAGTCAATAAAACTTGATTACTTTGAAAAAAATAAATTAAATAAATAATAAAATGTCATATTAACCTATAAAATTATTCTAATGAATCAAAAGTCACAATTTACATTTATTTGTATATTTATAATATAAATTATTTTAATCTTTCATTGAAAAGGGAATTACTTCATCATCATTGTGTCATAAATGAATTTAATTATTTAATGTCTAAAAATTATAAATAAAATACTATTATGTAGGAAATATTTTTATATTTATAATTAATATTTATAGTGGATTTTATATTATTTATAAACCTATATTTAAAAAGTTTTATTCATGAAAATTCGAATTTAACACTTTTAACTCTTCTTTAAATAAAATAATAATAAATGTCATAATCTAATACAAGTGGATCATATTTTATTCCTAAGGTTGATTTTGGTCAAAAAAAACTTATCTAATAGAATTAGGACACGTTTTAGGGTAATTATAATATCATCTTTACCTTTGATTACCCTATTTACTTTTAACCGTGGTAAATAAAATTCAAAAGTTACTATTCACCAAAAATTATTTTCATCCTATTGAACCAGATTTTACATACTGATTTAAACCATGTCTCTCAAATTTATTTAATATAATTCACAAAATCGGTAAAATTACATTTTATGCAAATTTTCAAATGAGCCTAGAAGGTGGGTAAAAGACGTTAAAATGTTCAATAAAATTTTATAAATAAAATTTTATTATAAAATGACTCCAATGAATTACATTGGACTTATATGGGTATTTTGTACCTATTTTTAACTGTAATAAATTAAAATAAAATAAATAATTATTTAAATACAAAGTATGTTTTAAACAATAACTCATATTTTTTCACTATTCATCAAAAAATGAACATTTTTAGAAAAATACGAAAAATTCACCCTAAGATAATTATGATATTAAAAATCCAAAAATGAAGTCCATTTTGAAATATAAAATTTATAAATTTCAAAAAGTGGTTATTACTATTCATAACGACTAGTTTGATTGGTCATGGTATGCTAGAACTCGAAATTGTATACAACGCAAGCTATTGAATTATTCAAAGAAAAATGTACCGTGGAAGCTTAGGGCGTTAAATTCTTCCCTACTTCAAATAATTTTATTCTTGAAATTTCTAGAATACCACTTCATTAAAAGATTCAGGTGGTTCTTCATCATATGTCCCTTGGGTTCCCACGTTGCCTCTTCCAAATTATGGTTTCTCCATTGAACTTTTACCAAACGAGTTGTTCGATTTCTCAACACTTGTTCTCTGGTATCAAGAATCTTAACAAGCTCTTCACAATAAGACAGATCGGGTTCCACTTATATTTCTTCATATGTAAGTACATGAGTTGGGATAGTCTTGTATTTTCTTAATAGTGATACATGGAACACATCATGAACTTTGGAGAGACTTGGAGGCATTGCCAAACAGTAATCTACAACTTTAATTCGTTCTAGAATTTAGAATGTTTTGAGGTACTTGGGACTTAATTTACCCTTCCTACCAAATCGTATGACACCCATCCATGGAGATACCTTCAAGAAAATATGATCTCCTACTTTAAATTCCAAATCCTTACTTCGGTTATTGGCATAGATCTTTTGCCTATTTTGAGCCTCTTTGATGTGGGTTTGGATAATCTTTAACTTTTCCATTATTTCCTCAACACGTTCTGGGCCTACGAGTTTTCTTTCACAAACATCATCCCAACAAGTTGGTGTGCGACATCTCTTTCCATATAACGCTTCATATGGTGCCATATGAATACTTGTATGGAAGATATTATTATAGTAAAATTCTACCAGAGTTAAATATTGATCCCACATATCCAGAGAGTCATGTGAGCAAGATCTAAACATGTATTCTAAGGTTTGAATAGTCTATTATGATTGTCCATGAGTTTGAGGTTGGTAGGCAGTTCTCAAATGAAGTTTAGTATCCAAGGCCTTCTGAAGACTTTTATAGAATCTTGATGTGAAACATGGATCATGATCAGAAACAATCGATAAGGGTACTCCATGAAGTCTTAAAACATCATTAATATATATTCCTGCTAAACGTTCAAGTGGTAAATCTTCTATTATATAAAGAAAATGTGATGACTTGTTAAGACAATCAACAATGACCCATATTGCATCATTCCTTCTAAGAGTCTATAGTAGCCCCATGAAAAAGTCCATCATAATATCATCCCATTTCCACTTAGGTATGGGAAGAGGTTGCATGAATCCCCTAGGATGTTGTCTTCTAACCTTCACCAATTGACAAACCATACATCATGACACATAATCAGCAATCTCCATCATCATGTTTTCTAAAAAAAATGTTCTTTCAAATCTATATACATCTTAGTACTACTATGGTGTATAGAGAAATTGGTGCAATGAGAATCATCCAAAAATCCCATTTTAAGACTAGCTATGTCAGGAACACAAAGTCTCTTCCCAAATTTCAAAATATCATCTTCATATACAAAGTTAGTCAATCTCCCATCATTCCCAAAATTAATCTTCTTTTGAAACTCCTCATCATCCCTCCATTCAATGGCCCAAAGGACTTCATTTTTTTTTATTTATTTTGATAATCCACCTTTCAAGGGGTGAGGTAGAACCCTTATAATGTCCGTATGTGTAAGTATTACATGGATCGTAGGCATTGGAAGAATTCATTTCCCATAGACTTCAAGCATTACATACAACCCATACTAACTACTTGGAACTACTCCTCCCCGACATCTTCATCATGAAATCAACTCTCCACATTCGCGTGGTTGTTCGGCTAGGCGATCCCATGCATGCACATGCCTGTCCGGATGGCAGGTGCCATACCCTCTCATTCTTGAAATCCATGTAGCTTCTGTTGTGGTGAGAGCTCCTTTCTCATCCTTTTATAGAGCTTGTTCCTTGTAGGTTTTCTGGTTTTCATCTTTACTTAAGGTGGCTCGAAGGCCTTACTATCCCGAAGTCATGGGTGTCCTGAAGGCCTTAAAGTACTCAGAGACCAAATCTGTGGCCCTAAGGTCTAAACGGGGGAAAATTCTCAGCTACTACAGTGTCAAACAGTGCCTGCTACAGTACCTGCTACAATACTACATAGTGCCGCTATAGTACTACTACAATACTTGCTACAGTATTGCTACAGTAGTCAGAAATTGTGCCTCTGCCTCGATTTGATCCCAGGTTGTATGGATGCAGTTAAGAGTCCTCACCAACCGAACTGAGGAAGATGTTATGAAGCTCCTCATCATCATTCTGAGAACTTTTTATCCTTTCTAGTAAATATGGTTTGGAAACCATTAGAAAAAGTACTGATGTTTCACCTTCCATGATTATTCCTATATCCATCTTTGCTAGATCCATGAACATAGTATCCCTTTCAACTCTCATCTTGTTAAAAACACAATGATCCTTTCTGGTCAAAGCATCTGCCACCTTATTTTCCATACCTAGGTAGTAGTGTATAGTGCAATCATAATCCATGAGTAGTTCAAGCCATCCTCTTTACCTCATGTTGAGTTCTTTCTGTGAGAAAATATACTTCAAACTCATGTGATCGGTATGTATCTCACATTTTTCACCATATAGATAGTGTCTCCATATCTTCAAATCAAATATTATAGCTGCCGACTCAAGGTCATGAGTGGGATAGTTTTGTTCATTAATTTTTAGCTATCGTGATGCATAGTAATAACTCTATCATTCTACATAAGGACACATCCAATTACTTTCTTTTAAGAATCACTAAAATAAAAAACCCATCATTACCCGATGACAGAGTCAAGATAGGAGCATTGAATAATCCTCTATTTAGTTCTTCAAAACATTCTTCACACTCTTTGTCCAAACAAATTTAACCCCTTTACATGTGAGCTTGGTTAACAGGTTTTCCAATCGGGAAAAATTCTGGACTAAACACCAATAATAACCTGCTAAACCAATAAACTAAGTACTTCAGTTATACTTGTAAATTATGGCCATTATTATATTTCTCTTATCTTAGAAGTATCAACAGATATTCCAACCTTAGATAAAATATGGCCAAGAAAGGAAATCTCCTGAAACCAAAATTCACACTTGTTGAACTTCCCATATAATTCATTTCTTCTAAGGGTTTTTATAATATTTCTCAAGTAATTTTCTTGATCTTCATAGATTTTTGAGTAAACCAAGTATCATCAATAAGTACCACTAAGAAGTCATCTAGATATTCCTTGAAAACTCTATTCATTAGATCCATGAAGGTAGAGGGTGAATTAGTCAGTTCAAAATATATTACTGTAAACTCATAATTCCCATACCTGGTATGAAATGCTGTCTTCGGAATGCATTCCTTCTTCACACACAACTGATGATATCTAGATTGAAGGTCAATATTTGAAAAATATTGAGGTCCCTGAAGTTGATCGAATAAATCATCAATGCGAGGTAGCGAATACTTGTTCTTTATTATTATATCATTGATCTCCCTATAGTCAATGCACAACCTCATATATCCATATTTCTTCTTCACAAAAAGAACAGGAGCTCCCCATGGAGAAACACTAGGGAAAATAAATCCTTTATTACTAAATTCCTCTAGTTTTTTATTTAGTTCCACTAATTACATAGTGGCCATTCTATAAGGGGTATTCGATATGGGCCTTAAACCTAGAATTAAATCAATGGAAAACCCAATTTCTCATTCTGGAGAATGTCTAGGTAAATCCTCTGAAAAAAACAACATATTCTTGAACAATAGGTATGCCCTCTATTTGAGCATTCCTTTCCTCACCCATAGTTATTTAACTCTCTTCCTCCCTAATAATTGAATTTAGTCAAGCTATTGGGGGTGGATCTAGATAAGAATCATATGGTGATATTTCTACTCTTATGACAAGACATTCCTTATCATCATTGAAAATTGTAACCTTCTTCTTATTATAATAAAATTTCACATCATGGTAAAAAATACAATCCATACTGAGGATTATATCAAATTCAATCATGGGTATGATGATGAGATCAGTAGACAAAGAATGTTTATATTTCCTAATGGGAACTAATTCAAAATACTTTGTTACAATGAAACTTCCCTTATAAGTTTTGACTGAAAACTCCATTGTTAAATCAAATTAGAAATATCTAATTTTCTTAGCAAACTGGGAATATATGAAACAATGTGATAATCCAGAATCAAATAAATCATTTTCTAAATTTGTGGAAATCATTAAATTACCTTCAACCACATAATTCAAAGCTTCAACCTCAGCAGTAGTGATCTCATAAGATTGGCCTATCTCCCTTGTCATTTTCTGAGGTAAGTTTCCTTGAAACTTAGGACATTCATTTTCATAGTGCCCCATTTCTCTATAATTTTATCATTCAACATTGAAATCATCATTCTTTCCCTTACAATCACAAGCATGGTGGAATTTTTCCCCACACTTGTGACAAACTCCCTTTCCCTTCAGGAAAGTACCAGGGTGTTTCTTCCCACATTTACTGTAGTATAAAAAGTCAACTTTTCCCTTATTCCCATTATTTCCATTTCTAGAGTGTTCAGTAGATCTCTTCATCTCTTGATTTTCTTTAAAGTCATACAACATAGAGAATTCATTTTCTGTATTTACAGCACATAAGAAAATATCTTCGTTTGATGAGAAGTATTGTGAGAATAATGCTTGACATTGAAATGGTTATAAAACATAAAATAATCGACCAATCTTACTCCTTGGGTTATGTATATAATTTTTTTCATGGCTTGCTAACCTTATAAAGTTAGCCTCATACTTTGAGACATTATCATCTTCCTTTTTCCACAGTCTTAGAAATTATCTTTCCATATCTTCTTGATGGTATTGAGGAAAGTATTTTTTAATAAAACTCTTTAAACTAAATCCATTCAATATTTTATACTTCTTTATCCTACTTTTTGTTTTGATTTAATGACCACCATTGATCTGTATCTGTCGTGAGATGATAAATTTCCATGACAACTTTTTCCCTTTCACAAATCCCCAATGCATGAAATATTTTCACTAAGGAACTTATCCATTTATTATCTACAAATGGATTTTTAGTCCCATTGAATGTTAGTGGTTATTTCCTCATGAAGCGGCCTAACATTGATCCTCCACATTGTGGATGCATGTGCTCCATACAGGTAAGGTTATTATTTATAACCTGAGTGAGTTTTCCCAATATGGTTATAAGTTGTTCAACACCAGTTGCATTAGCATCTCCACTATAATTATCTTGAGTAGGATAGAAATCCCTACATGGATTACGTGCATTTATATGGTTTCCATTCCTTCCACTTGGTGATATTTATAAACAATGGAATTCACTAGATTAGTTTATTAATCGCAATACATAATTCAAACTAGTAAAATACCTAACATAAATTGAAAAATTTATGCATATACTCATGAAAAATGTTTTCTTTGAGGAATTATTAACTCATAAATCCTTCATAATGGTTTTTATCGAAAATGTGAATTATCCTAAGAATTTCCCCCCAGGAGTTTTGTAACTAAGAGTGCAGCAAAGCCCGTTGTCGTGTACCAAGATACCCTGGGTCAAGCCCAAAACTCCTTATAGGAGTTTTCACTCCTTGTCAGAGTTTTCACTCCTGGTCCATCTGTGCCAGAGCTTCCTCTACCTACTTATATCCAGACAGAGATATATTTCTTGGAAAATACATAAAATATCTACATTATCAAAATTCTTGGAAGTTCTTCTATACTAATCCTCAAAGTCTTTCTTAGGGTAATATTCTCTAATCAGAGTTTTTCTAAATCTATCTTCCAAGGTTTGTACTAAACTTCCTCTAATACTAATTATAAATCCCCAACCCTAGTTACCTAGAGTCAGTGCATTATTACATAACATTGGAATGATCACAAGAGATCAATTTTCGAAAGACCAATTAGTTTAGTAGCTTTGGAAGTACAAGATACATACATTAGTTTTACAATACATTATAAACTAAAAAACATCATTGTGTCTCCATTGAACACACTCATATCCCATAGCCTAATTCTACCAGTCAATCCTAATATACTTTTTCACATCCTAGAAAAAATAAAACATAATAAAGTGGTGAGCTTAGATTCTCAGTAAGGATAAAAATATAGAAAAAACTTTCTTAAATAAGCATAAACATTGAAGGCAATGTATAAGACTAAAACACATACCTTTTAAAATTAAACTTCAACATTATATTGAAAAGATAAATCAAATAATTAAATTTACTTATTCACATGGATATTCTACTAGTCGAATAATCACATGTAATATAAATAGCTAATTTTATAATGATGGGCTGCATAACACTAGATATCATAACCACATAGTAAAGTCCTTATGCCAAGACTACACATAAGATTTTGTGAAGGCCTTGTTCCAAGACACTAGTTTGTCTCATGAGACTTACAGATGCATCGGGGAGCTATAGCGGGCTCCACCAGTCACTTAATAAGTCCAATGCATTCCTCATATGAAAAGGTTGAAACATAATATAAACATTCATATTAAAAATATCTTATGAAATGTTTATACTTTAACCATAAACCGTGAATGGTATAAAAACAACACATCCATATTCAAACATATCACAAAAACTTCAATACATTATGGAATATTTTATTTTAATAAATCAACTTCAAAAAAGTGGAAAATCCATCAAAGGATGTTAACATAGATGAAATCAAAACTATTTGATAGAAATATATATTTCTATTTTGAAATAATTAAAAGTAACCTAATTATAAAAGAAAACATTTATTTTGGAAATATTTTTATAAGCTTGTAAGGGTAGCTTTGAATGTGTTATAATGGCATAAAATAGCCACACCCGCCGTATAAGTTAAAAAAATATATTCTTACCTTAATTTGTCAAAAAGTTCATAAAGTACCTTGTTTGGAAAACGAGATAAATATTCCTTTAAAAACATTATATATACATTCAAACAAGGGTATAAATGAATTTATCCCTATTGGAGTTGGTGGCCTAGAACCAACTACTTTTTACTTTATTCATTAATAAATACATTATCACATTGTGACTGTTCTTCTGCGTGACAATGCACATGATAATGTCCAAAGGATAACTATTGCATTAAAGGGTCATAGTGGATCCATTTTATGATGAGAACCCGAAAGTGCTATAACACTGTTCTGTAATATATGTTCTATGGCCGGATGATGTTATTTGAGGGAAACAAATAATATAGGAGGATATTATGAGAACGAGACCCGCCAGTAGGAAATCCACATTTCAAAGTGTCATTGGATCTTCCTATCTATGAACATTTTATTGGTCCTTATAATTTAAGATTATTATTAATGGATATTACAATTCATGCACTTAGATGTACTGATGAAAACTTTGACGACACACTATTCGTAGTGAGGTAGGATACGTTGGGTGCGTCACAAGTGATACTACATTAATAGATAATGTAAGAAAGGATTTGTCCCTTCTGTTCCATAACGGAAGTAAATATCTCAGGCCCTTTGATGGAATTGATATAGCCTAAATAAATCCATCGCCATGGTGAGGAATGGGAAAGTTCAATTCTGGAAAGTCAAAGAATGAAAAATCAAGCACATGGGTTGATGGCACTATCATGCAACCCGCTTGATTTGAGATATCGTGGAAAAATGGATTACATTACATGGTAAGCGTTCATAGGAGGTGACACATCATTTCTATGTTAACTTCTTTCTTAATGGCTTCCTTGGTGTGTTTCTAGATGATAACCTTGGACTTTAGGTAGGCTCCGCCTAATTCCACTGAGAAAGATGCCTATAGGGTCACACACTAAGTGTGTCCAAGTATCTTAGTTAAATATTAATTTAACAAGTCGAATAAAGATTATTCCCGACTATGGTTTAATAATTATTCAAGGATGCTGGATCACATTTATTTCTACACTAGTTATTTAAGAGAATATATTGTGGGTGAAATAATATATTTATTAACGAGTAATACAGTGATATTTATTTGAGAAATAAATAGTCAATTTTCAAGGTCTAATAAATGTAGTGGAGGAAATTAAGAAAAATGGGAAATAAAAGTACATGACGAGTATATTAATATATACACTCCATGTAGTTTTTCTGTGAATTTATGAGAAAAAATATTATTTTTTTAATTAAATAATTTTAGGTGTAATTAGCTGGGCGCATGTCAAATAATAATAATAGTCAAATTTTATTATTATACAGGAGGTATTAAAAATAATTAAATGAAATGAATAAATGATTTTGGGTAATTAATTCATTTTTTTATTCTATGTTTTTTAAAAATTCCAATTATATATTTCTCATTATCCTAGCCATTTTTTTGGTTGTGCACAACAGATTTATAAAATCTCTCAAGCCAAGAGAGAATTTCCTTTCCACTAAGAACGCTCTCAAGCTATGAGAGAGAGATCCACCTCGACTGGATCAAGGCAATCAAAGGCGGACATCACAAGTGAAGACCCTTCCGTGCTAGCAACCAGAGATCCCTTCAGCGACGTCCAGAGATATTTTGAGAACATGTGGATCACCGCTAGAGGAATCCTACACTTGGATTCTACGACATAAGGAATGATCACATCAGATCATGACCAGAAACATCAATGAAGTAAGTATTCCATCAAAGTAATTCTTGTAAATTAATTAAATTAATTCAAACCAACATATGTTGATCCTATATATGGTTATGGGACTCTCCTATTTTTTTTGTTCTTAATTCTATTCCAATGATCCATCATTTTATTATCGTGATAGATCTTAGATTGATCATTGTTAATGCTAAAATTAATGTTGGTTCACCCACTAACGTTCTTACGCTGCACGCGGAACCTACAAGTGGTATTAGAGGGAGGATATATTGTTGGTTATAATTATTTAAGTTTTTTGTTGGTGATTTATGCATTTAATAATTTAGTTGTTTCAATTAAAGTTAATCATTATTTAAAATATGAATCTTGAGATCTGTTCCTCCATTAACGTTACTCGTTCACCTTACAAAAACAAATTTTTTCTTTTAATTTTGATTAAAATAAAATAGAGGATCTCATCCGAAGGTTCCAAACGTTCCTGGCCATACGACCCTAGAATACACTGTGTGTATTTGGAAGTACACGCCATGTAGTCTAGGCTCAATGCATCAGACTGGTCCACCAAATTAGGCCGTGTTTTGGAGTATTGATAAGTCATAAATAACACCAGGTGTTGACCAGGAACAGGTGGCACACATTTTCTAGATTACATGGCGTGTAGTCCCTTCGGGCTAGGGTTGGACTGTGTACCCCGTACATGGCTTGCCCAGCTGGAAACCGTGTAACATGGATACTACATGACATATATCCCAAAGAACAAGTCATGTACTCTGAAAATTTCCGAAGTACACCTACACGCCATGTCATCGGGAATTTACTTTGGATGGATGGTGAACAAAATTACACACCATGTAGTCAGAACTACACGTCATGTACTCATCCAAATTATGAAAATTTATTATAATTTATTATTATATTATACAAGCCCTTGATATGTGTACCATAGTGTAGACGTAAAACTAAGGCACAACACGTTATTGGTGTTATATATATATATATATATATATATTTGTTTAATTTAACATCTGCGTAATGTTCATTTCTACTCATTGGGTTGTTATGAACAGGAATTCACCGGGTTGCCTCTAAGTTACAAGTTACGAACAAAGATAATTTTAAATGAATTTATTTGTTTAAAATTATGATGGATGAAACGAAACTCAGAAAATGGCTTAAGATAAAAGGATTGATTAATTAAAGATAATTAATTGATTCAATCTTGATTTATCTTAAAGAATAATTATTAAAGAATTGAATTATAGTTTTATTTATGCGTAAATATAATTGCATGTGTGGATGATCAGGAGCTAGAACAAGAACTTTGAATGTGAATGGTTTCTTTTAATTTATTTAGTTAAATTAAATATTGTGGTCCTGTGAGCATTCTCCTTATTAATTTGTAGGGCCTGCGCGCCCAAGGTTTCTTTTAGGAAAAACCCTGTTATACCCCTCACCTGTATGTGAGATAAAAGAATATGTAATGGATGGAGCTACTAAGATGGTGGAGGCGGCTCAAGTTAGGATCCAATTTGAAACCAATACAAGGAGATACCAAGGAGGACAGATGGAAATATGTAAACACAAACCCAAAAGGTTCAAGGTGTTTCTACCCTTGGTCTTGGGTTAGTTTAGAAAACACTAGATAAACTAACCAATAGAAAAAACTCATGATCATACCATTTATTTTATTTATAATAACTGTATGGTTTATTTATTGTGGGTGTGTTGTCACGATAACACAATTAATGAATTAAATTAACATGCAAGATGGAACTAAAATAAGACCGGATTATGCGTAAAATATTATCATAGATATGGTTAATCACTTAAGTATATCCCAATTAATATTAAAAAGCATGCAATCAAAGATAATAAAATGGAAATTTATGTATAAAGATATAATCCCTCAAAGATATATTAAGTTTGTGTAGCCTTCCATAATCTTGGTTAGAATCAAACCATAGTTCAAAGTGCTTGACCAACCCTAGTTGGGGTGCTTTCAATTATCAGGGAATTATAATTTTAGGCTTTGGGTTGACTTGACTTGGTTCGCATCAAGGGTTGACTGCCACAATAAAACTTGGTGTGTCCAAGAGTCAATGGTTGAGGAAATCCAAAAATAAAAGGATTTCAGGATTGGGGAGTCCACTAAGTGGATCAAGGAGCTGCGAGTTAATGCAGTTAGGATTTAGAATGCCTACTTAAAACCCATCAAGATTCTCAACCTAACCTATTTGAGGTAATGCGATGGGAAATATGGATCATTTCCACTAGAATATTCAGGAAACAAAATAGTCCAAAGTCAATGGTGAGGGCTATTGGATTTTGATAAAATAGTGGTAGACTAATAAGTATTAATTTATTTATTTGTCTCAGTTTTATCATAATAATGTTATAAAACTTTTCTCATATTAATTTGTAGAAACAACAATAAAAATGACTTAAAACATATCATTGAAAACCATACTCGAGAAGGAAAGCCTTATCACCAACAAAAATTTCCAAGAGTGGCAGAGGCATTTACGCTTCATCCTTTGCCACGAGAGGAAATTGTATGTGTTGGAGGAGCCTATTCCAGTTTCACTCGGAAAAGAGGCCAGTGATGAGGAACTATCTCCCTATATAAAACTCATGGATGATTCCACAGATGTCTAGTGTTTCATGTTGTCATCCATGTCTAATGATCTCTTGAAAGAATATTAAAACATAGATGTGTATAACATGATGTCTCACCTTAAGGATCTCTATTAAGAGAACACGAGATAGGAGAGATATGAGATCTCCAATGATTTTTTTACAACTAATCATGGAGAGTTTGTGCTAGCTGGGCCTCATGTAGTCAAGGTCATTGGCTACGTGGAATGCCTATACATCTTAGGGATTATGTTCTCGAATGATTTGTGTATAGATCTCATCCTATCATCACTTCCCAATACCTTTTCAAGCTTTATTGTCAACTACAACATGAGCAAAAATGAGAAGAGTCTATCAGAACTTATGACCTTAATTCGCTAGGTAGATAAGGACATTGGGCGTGACAAACCCGTAGTCCTTATGGTGAATAAGAAAAGGAAGGACAAGGAAACGGATCCAAAGACTTATAAACAGTCCGAATCCCCTAAGTGCCTTCCCTACAAGAAGGGGAAGAACCAGAGGCAGGGCAAGGAACGAAAGGAGGTACATTTTTCATGTGGCAAGTAAGGCCACTAGAAGTGGAACTGCACCCAAAAGCATGGGGACGTTAAAGGTGCAATTGTTATTGAGTGTAATCTTTCCATTTATACACATTGGGTATTAGATACAACTTTTGAGGATCACATATGTATTCAAATTTAGGAAACAAGTAGATTTAAGAAGATTGCCAGAGGAGAGGTGGATCTTTGAGCCGCCAATGGAGTAAGGCTCGATATGTTAGACATTGGAAATTACCACCTCTCATTGCCAACTGGGATGATTTTGGTTTTACATAACTGTTATTATGTGCCTAGTGTTACCAAGAACCTAATTTCTGTATCTTATTTGAATATGGATGGAATTATTTTCAAGTTTGGAAATAAGGGTTGTCTATTTTATAAGAAAAATGTATGTTATGGTATGACACATTTAAATAATGGTTTGCATGTATTAAATTATGAAAACCAAGAGGTCGAAATTGATAACAAAACAAACTCACATGAATCATACATCACCCAGTTGTGGCATCACCGTCTCGGTCATGTAAATGAGAAGCACTTGACAAAGCTCTGCCTAGATAGATATTTAGACTCTACTCAGCTAAAGCCACATGATAGATGTCATTCTTGTTTACAAAGAAAAATGACCAAGCCGCCTTTTGGTGGATAGGTTGAAAGGGACACAGAGCTTCTAGGATTGGTGCACAAGGATGTGTGTGTACCATTTACAGTAGAAGCTCGGGGTATATATTCTTACTTCATTACATTTACTGATGATTTATGTAGATATGGCTATGTCTAATTAATGAGGTATAAGTCAGAGGCCTTATAGAAATTTAAGGAATTTAAGAATGAATTAGAGAATCAACTTGGTAAGTAGATAAATAAGCTTCAATCGGATCGAGGCAGAGAATATCTGAACCAAGAGTTCATCGATCTTCTACAGGAGTCTTGGATTCTATCTCAGCTCACTCCTCCTTATACACCATAGTGTAATGGTGTTAGTGAAAGTAGTAACCACACCTTGTTGGACATGGTGAGGTCAATGATGAGTCATGTAGTCAAGTTTGAAAATGGAATTCCCTCTGAGTTATAGAATGGAAAGAAACCCATTTTGTCGCACACATGTGTATGGGGATGCGAGGAATTTTTTAAGGCCTTACCAGGAAAAAACCTAGCACCCTGGGGCATGAAGTGTATCTTTATAGGATATCCCAAGGAAATTAAAGGATATTACCTATATAGCCCTTCAGACAAAAAAGTGACTGTCTCTAGACAAGACGTTTTTCTTGAGTGGGATCACATCCTAAAAAAGGAGAGTGGGAGAAAAATTGACTTTGATGAAATTGATGCTCAAGATACACAAGATTTGGTACAGGAATAAGTTCCACAGTTCCCTGTGGAAGAGGTTCCAAAAACACAAATACTATGTAGGAGATCAAGATAGGTAAGGGAACCAGAGAGATTTGATTTCCTAGTCACCGAGGATGGTGAATCATTACTGTTGGACAATTATGAACCTCTCTCCTACAAGGAAGTAGTAGAAAGCTCAGAAGATACATGATGGCTAGAAACTATGAATTCTGAGATGGATTCCATGTATCAGAACCATGTTTGGGTTCTGGTCGATGAGCCAGTTGATGTAAAGACTATTGTATGCAAATGGGTATTCAAGATAAAACATGAAATTGAAGGTCAAGTTAGCACCTATAAAGAAAGGATATTGGCTAAAGGATTTAGAAAACTTCAAGGAATTGACTATTATGAAACCTTATCTCCAGTTTTTATGTTTAAATCCATAAGAATCATACATTCCCTAGCAGATTACCAAGACTATGAGATTTGGAAAATAGAAGTCAAAATAGAATTACTTAATGGGAACATTCAGGAAAATTTCTATATGACACAAAGAGAAGTGTTTGTGACACTAGGTGAATCCAAAGGAGTTTTCAAGTTGTAGAAATCCATTTAAGGATTAAATCAAGCATCCTAGTTGTAGAACATTCGATTTGATGAAGCCATAAAGAAATTTGGTTTCATTAAGAATGAATGTGAGCCATATGTTTATAAGCGGTTTAATGGGAATGCGATCGTTATCCTAGTAGTATATGTTGATGACATATAACTTATTGGAAATGATTTACTAGTATTACATTTAGTTAAGGACTGGTTTAAAAAGTGTTTTTCCATGATGAACTTAGGTGAACCAGCCTACATTCTAGGGATCAAGATCATTCGTGATAGATCCAAGAGGCTACTTGGACTAAGTCGGGGTACATTAATTGATGAGATACAAAAGAGATTTAGTATATAATAGTCCAAGAGGGAATTGGTTCTAGTGTAACATGGCCTAAATATTTCTAAGAAAATGTATCATCAAACACAACAAGAGAAAGATAGAATGATTAAGATCCCATATTCTTTAGCTATAGGATCCATCATGTATGCCATATTATGTATCGGGCCTAATGTTGCCTATGCACTGAGCATGGTAGGTAGATATCAAGTAGATCCAGGAGAACAAAATTGGACTTATATTAAGAATATCCTTCAGTATATAAGAAGAACTAATGATATGTTCCAAGTGTATGAAGGAGACGAGGAGCTTGTCATCAGAGGGTATGCTAATGCTAGTTTTTAAACAGATCAGAACGATCTGAAGTCACAATCTGGATATGTTTTCTGTCTTAATGAAGGAGTTGTGAGATGGAAGAGATCAAAGCATCCAATTGTCGTTGATTCCACAGAAGATTCCTAATATATAGCAGCTTATGATGCAGCCAAGGAAACTGTCTGGATTTAGAACTTTGTCCAGGAGCTTGATGTGGTGCCTAGCAGTAAAGATTCTATCACGTTGTATTGTGATAATACTACAGTGGTGGCTCTTGCAAAAGAACTATGGTCACATCAATGGAAAATCACATAATTCAGAAGTATCACCTCTTGAGGTATTTCTATCAAAGGGGTGAAGTTGTAGTGAGAAGAGTGTCCATGGAAGAGAATGTGGTGGACCCCATGACTAAAGACCTATCTCAGCAGAAGCATGAATATCATGTGAGATCTAGTGCATTAAAGGATGTTAGCAATTGTCTCTAGTCTGAGTGGGAGTCTGTTGGAGTTGGTGTCCTTGAACTAACTACTGTTTACTTTATTCATTAATATATAACTTATCACATCTTGATTGTTCTTATGTGTAACAATGCATATGATAATGTCCTAAGGATAACTATTGAATTAAAGGGTCATAATGGATCCCTCCTATGATGAGAACCCGAAAGTGCCCTAACACTATTCTGGAATATATGTTCTATGGACGGATGCTGTTATTTGAGGGACACAAATAATACAGGCCATTAGGGGTAAGGACTCATAAAACTTTGAAGCACCTTCTCATGGTGTGCGCCCTTGGTAATATCTAAGAGGATATTATTAGACATGGGGTATTAATAAGAATTAAATGAAATGAATAAATTCTTGTAGGTAATTAATTCATTTTATTATTCTATGTAATTAAAAATACCAATTATATATTCCTCATTATCCTATCCATTTTGTGTGGTTGTGAACAATTGATTTGGAAAATCTCTCAAGCCAAAAGAGAATTCCTTTTCCTCCAAGAACGCTCTCAAGCTACGAGAGAGAGATCCACCTCCACCAGATCAAGGTGATCGAAGGCGAATACCACAAGCAAAGGCTCTTCCATGATAGCACCTGGAGATCCCTTCGGTGATGTCCAGAGATATGTGGAGCACGTGTGGATCCTTGCTAGAGGAATCCTACACTTAGATTATACGACGAAACAGCGGATCACATCGAATCGTGACTGGAAACATAAACGAAGAAATAATTCCATCAAAATAATTCTTTTAAATTAATTAAATTAATTATATCCAACATATTACGATCCTATATATGGTTCCTAGAATCCCCTATTTCTTTTTCATTCTTCATTCTGTTCTGAATATCTGGCATTTTATTATCGTGACAGATCTCGGATTGATTGTTGTTAATGCTAAAATTAAAGTTGGGTACACCCACCAATGCGCTTCCAATGCGCTGGGAACCTACAAACCCATATTCTAGGAAATAATAAATATTTTTTTAAATACATTTTTAAGAAACACAGATGTGAATGATAAAGAAGTCCCAGTAGATACTTACATATAAGCAACCTTAGATAATGAAGAGATTGTGAAATTAACTTTTACCTTGTACTTTTCCTTGGTTGAGGGTACGTTAACATCCTGTATAATAGTTAAAATAATTGTTATTAAATTATAATATAAACACATACATAAATATTATATCATATATGTTCTTCTAATATTTCTTTGTTAATAATATTTCAATAGTAGCATTGTTTTAGGTGTTAAATGATTTGTTTTCCTTTATATGTTTTGTTACATAAGTCATGTTTGTTATGGATAGGATATATTTGATTCATATCCATAATGATATTAAGTTATTAAGAATTATTATTAATCATAAAATTAAAATTACTCTTTAATGGTTACGATGGTGAATGAATCTCATCGTGTTTGTGGAGATGGTAATCCGTACATACGCACGTGCGACAATACCATTCTATTGATGGTAAAATAGTATGTAATTGGATGGTATATCATATATAAATAATAATTAACATGTTATATTTATTATTTACATAAATTATACTCATTATTTTACCCATCCAAATAATGAAGTGTTGAATAACAAACTACACCACAATGTGGAGATGGTAAGCCGTACGTACACATGTATTGTGACTTTGTTATTCATAGGATGGATAGAATAATGAATACGATTGTAACATATTTATAATAACATAACAATATGTATAAGGTACTGGAGTTATAATTTTGGTAAGGAAACAACAAATAAATGGGAAGTGGAAGAAGAAAAGAACTTTGAAATAGGTGATAACATTATTACCTCATCTTAGGGTGCTAACTTTTGATTTGATCAGAAGGGACCCTTTGGTAGGATTTATGACCAAATTAATGCCCCTAGGTTAATGTGAGGGTATTTGGGAAGATATTTGAGCTGAGTTTGGCTGATCCAAATGGATTTGGAGGTGTGATTTTAAAGAAAATGGGAACTACCCTTTTATAAGAGAGGTGAGGGTCACTTTAGGAAATGCTTGAAATATTAATTTATTATACTGTCATATTGCGTTTATAATGGCTCCAAAGGGATTTATTTTGAGGATAAGGTGGTTATGGGTCTAAAACCTCTCAAAAAATAGGTTTTAGACAGATTTAGGTCACCATATTAACCATATCTTTTAGATTTAGCTCTTAGTTAAATAGTTTAACTTTTACCATGTATTCTTGTATTATTATAATAAAGGGTTAATAAAATTACTATAAAAATCCAATAGAACCCCAAGTGGTTCATTGTTTACATATATAACCTTATATATGTCCTTTTTAATAACATTATATTTTTAGGAATATTATATCAATTAATAATATAATATTTGTTTTAAAAAGTCATTTTTGTCAATTTTGACACTATTTAGTATTTGGTTTTTGTGAAAGTAAAAAAAACTTTATTACATAAAAAGAAATAAATTATATCAATACTAAAATTTCATATTAACCTAGAAAATTAGTGTAATTCATCCAAAGTAACAATTTAAATTTATTTGTATATTTATAATATCAATTATTTTAATCTCTGATTAATAAGGTAATTACCGCATCATCATTATGTCATAAACAAATTTAATTATTTAATGAATAAAAATTATAAATAAAATATCATTATATAGGAAATATTTTTATATTTCTAATGAATATTTATAGGCAAATTTATCTTATGTATAACCCTATATTACAAAATTTTTAATTGTGAAAATATTAATTTAACACTTTTAACTCTTCTTTAAATAAAATAATAATAAATGTCCTAATCTAATCATAGTGGATCAAATAGGATCAAATATTATTCCTAAGGTTTATTTTGGTCGAAAAACACTTATGTAATAGAATTAGAACATATATTGGGGTAATTATAATATCATTTTTACCTTTAACTACCCTATTTACTTTTAACTGTGATAAATAAAATTCAAAAGTTACTATTCACCAAAAATTATTTCCATCTTATTGAACCAAATTATACTTACTATTGTCAACTGTATCTCTTAGATTTTTGAAATTCAATTTATAGAAGTGGTAAAATTTCTTTTTATGAAAATTTGCAAATGTGCCAAGAAGGAGGGTAAAATACGTTAAAATGTTAAATAAAATTTTATACATCTAATTTTATTATAAAATGACTCCAATGAATTACATTGAAATTATATAGGTATTATGTACCTATTTTTAACTAAAATAAATTAAAATAAAGTAAATACTTATTTAAATAAAATAGTAGGTTTTAAAGAATAATGCATTGTTTTTCACTATTAATAAAAATTGAAAGTTTTCAGAAAAATTCCAAAAATTAACCATAAGATGATTTTGCTATTCTGAATAAAAAAGAAGTCCATTTTGAAAAATAAAATTTATAAAATTTCAAAAAGTGGGTATTACTATTCATAACGATTAGTTTGATTGGTCGTGGTGTGCTAGAACTCGATGTTGTGTACATGGCATGCTATTGTATTATTCAAAGGGAAACATACCATGGAAGATTGGGGTGTTACATTCTTCCCTCCGTAAAATAATTTCTTCCTCGACATTTCTATAATACTACTGCATAAAAAGATTTAGGTGGTTCTTCATCATAAGATCCTTGGGTTCCCACGTTGCCTCTTCCATCTTATGGTTTATCCATAGAAATTTTACTGGGCGAGTCGTCCGGTTTCTCAGCACTTGTTCTCTGGTGCCAAAAATTTTGACAAGCTCTTCATAATAAGACAGATCAAGTTCTAGTTGTATTTCTTCATAGGTGAGTACATGCGTCAGGTCAGGAATGTATTTTCTCAATAGTGATATGTGGAACACATCATGAACATTGGATAGACATGGAGGCATTGCCAAACGGTAAGCTACAAATCCAATTCTTTCTAGAATTTCAAAAGGTCTGATGAACTTGAGACTTAATTTACCCTTATTAGAGAATTGTATAACACCCTTCCATAGATATACCTTCAAGAAAACATGATCTCCTACTTGAAATTCCAAATCCTTCCTTCGGTTATCAACATAGCTCTTTTTCCTACTTTGAGCTGTTTTGATTTGGGTTTGGATAATCCTCACCTTTTCCATTGTTTCCTCAACAAGTTCTCAGCCTATGAGTTTTCTTTCACCAACATTATCCCAACTAGTTGGTGTGTAGAATCTATTTCTACATAAAACACCATATGGTGCCATCTGAATACTTGAATGGAATCTATTGTTATAGGAAAATTCTACCAGAGGTAAATATTGATCCCACGTTCCTTGAAACTCAAGTGAGCAATATCTCAAAATATATACTAAGGTTAGAATAGTTTGTTCTTATTTACATTAGTTTGAGGGTGGTAGGTAGTGCTCAAAAAAATTTTAGTATTTAGGTCATTCTAAAGGCATTTCCAGAATCTTGATGTAAAATGAGGATCACAATCAGAAACAATAAATAGGGGTACTCCATGAAGTCTTAAAACGTCGTTAATATAATCTTGCTAAAAATTCAAGTGGTAAATCTTCTATTATAGCAGGAAAATGTGCTGACTTGGTAAGACGATAAACAATGTCCCATATTGCATCATTCCTTCTAGGAGTATTTGGTAGACCCATGACAAAGTCCATCTTAATATCATTACATTTTCACTCAATTATTGGAAGAGGTTGCATGAATCCTCTAGGATATTGCCTTCCAGTCTTCACCTGTTGACAAACCATACATCTTGACACATTATCAGCAATCTCCCTCTTCATTTTATCCCACAAAAAATGTTCCTCCAAAAATATCTATACATCTTAGTACTATTAGTGTGTATAGAGAAATTGGATCTATGAGTATCATCCAACAATTACCTTTTTAGATCAGGTATGTCAGGAACACAATGTCTCTTCCCAAATTTCAGAATTCCATCTTCATATATGAAGTCAATAAATCTCCCATAATTCACAGATTTAATTTTCTTTTGAAACTCCCCATCATTAGCCTGAGGCCTTTTTATCTTTTCTAGCAAAGACAGTTTTGAAACCATTTAAAAAATTATTGATGTTTCACCTTCCATGATTATTCCCATACCCATCATTACTTGATTCTTGAACATAGTATCCCTTTCAACTCTCATCTTGTTCAAAACTCCATGATCTTTTCTGCTCAAAGCATCTACCACCCTATTTTTCTTCCTTGGGTGGTAGTATATAGTGAAATCATAATACCTGAGTAGTTCAAGCCATCATCTTTGCCTCATATTGAGTTCTATATGTGAGAAAATATACTTTAAATTCTTTTGATCAGTACATATCTCACATTTATCACCATAGAGATATTGTCTCCATATCTTCAAAGTAAAGATTATAGCTACTAAATCAATATCATGAGTGGGATAGTTTTGTTCAGGAATTTTTAGCTGTCGTGATGCATAGGTAATATCTCTATCATTTTTCATAAGGATAAAACCAATTACTTTCTTTAAAGCATCACTATAAATAACAAACCCATCATTCCCCGATAGGAGAGTCAAGATAGGATCATTGAATAATCATCTCTTTAGTTCTTCAAAACATTCTTCATACTCTTTTGTGCAAAAAAATTTAACCCCTTTACATGTGATCTTGGTTAATCGGTTATCCAATCGGGAAGAATTCTAGACGAAACGCTGATAATAACCTGCTAAAACAATAAAACTACATACATCAGTTATACTCGTCGGTGCTAGAAAATATTCATTTGCTATTTTCTTAGAAGGATCAATAGAAATTCCATCCTTAGAGACAATATGTCCAAGAAAGTAAATCTACTGAATCTAGAATTCACACTTTCTAAACTTCCCATATAATTCATTTATTCTAAGAGTCTATAGTATAGTGCGCAAGTGATTTTAATGATCTTCATAGCCTTTTGAGTAAACCAAGATATCATCAATAAATAACACTTGAAATTCATCCAGATATTCCTTGAAAACTCTATTTATTAGATCCATTAAGATAGAGGGTGAATTATTCACTCCAAAAGGCATTACTATAAACTCGTAATGCCCATACGTGGTATGAAATGCTGTCTTCAGAATGACTTCCTTCTCCACACACAACTAATGATATCCATATCAAAGGAAAATCTTTGAAAAATATTGATCTCCCTAAATTTGATTGAATAAATCATCAATGCGAGGTAGGGGATACTTGTTATTTATTATTATAGCATTGATCTACCTATAGTTAGTGTGTAAAATCATAGATCCATCTTTATTCTTAAAAAAAAGAACAGGGGATGCCCATGGAGAAACACTTCGGAGAACAAATCCTTTATTCCTCAATTCCACTAGTTGTTTCTTTAGTTCCACTAATTCCACAGTGGCTATTCTATAAGTGGTCTTCGATATGGACCTTGAACAAGGAATAAAATCTATGGAAAACTCAATTTATCGTTATGGAGGTTTTCCAGGTAAATCCTATGAAAAAAATAAACATATTCATGCACAATAGGTACGTACTCTATTTGAGAATTCCTTTCCTCACCCATAGTTGATTCACTATCTTCCTCCAAAATAATTGAATTTAGTCAAGCTATTGGGGTTGGATCTAGATAAGAATTAGATGGTAATTTTTCTATTCTAAAGATAAGGTATTCCTTATCTTCATTGAAAATTGTAAGCTTCTTCTTATTATAATAAATTTTCCCATAATGGTTTTAAATCCAATATATACTGATGATTATATCAAATTTAATCATAGTTATGAAGATGAGATCACCAGATATAGCACATTTATATGCCCTAATAGGAACTGATTCAAAAAACATTGTTTTAATGATACTTCCCTTAGGAGTTTTGACTGATAACTCCCTTGTTAAATAAAATTAGAAATATATAATTTTCTTAGAAAACTGGGAAGATATGAAATAATGTGATGATCCAGAATCAAATAATTCTTTGTCTAAATTTAAAGAAACCATTAAATTACCTTCCACCACGCCATTCTAAGATTCAACCTTAGTAGTAGTGATCATATAAGCTTGTCCTTTATCCCTTGGCCTTTTCTGAGGTATGTTTCCCTGATGCTTAGGAAATTCATTCGCATAATGCCCCATTTCTCTACAATTGTATCATTCAACATTGATAGCCTCTTTCATCCCCTTACAATCATTATCTTGGTGGACTTTTTCACCACACTTTTAACAAACTCTCATTCCCTTCAGAGAAGTACTAGGGTGTTTCTTCCCACATTTACTATTGGATGGAAATTCAAATTTTCCATTTTCCCCTTATTTTCATTTCTAGAGTGTTCAGTAGATCTCTTATTCTATTTCTTGACTTTAATGTTGTAAGAATTAAAGAATTCCTTTTATGTTTTGATTGCACATGGGACAATATATTCATATGATGGTAAGGATTTTGACACTATTTTGTTGATGGGGAAATGGTTTTAACCCATCAAAAAATCAATAAATAATACTCCTTCGGTTCGTATATAATCTACCGTATTCCTTGCTAAACCTGTAATGTTAGCCTCATAATTTGCGATATTCTCATCCTCCTTTTGCCTCAGACTCAGAAATTGTCTTTCCATATTCGCTCGATGGTCACAAAGAAAGTATTTGTCCAAGAAAAGTTCTTTAAACTCCATTCATTCTATATTTGATACTTCTTCATCCTCATTTGTGTTTTGAATTAATGACCACCATTGATCTGCATCTCCCATGAGGTGATAAACTTCCATACCAAATTTTTTTCTTTCGCTTCCCCCCAATGCATGAAATATTTTATCTAAGGAACATATCCATTTTTTCATCTAAAAATGGATTTGTAGTCCCATTGAATGTTGGTGGTTGTTTCCTCATGAAGCGATATAACATTGATCCTCCACATTGTAGATCAGGGTGCTCCAAACGGGTAAGGTTATTATTCATAACCTGAGTTAGTTGTCTAAGTATGGTTATAAGTTGTTCAACACCAATTGTATCACTAGCTACCCAATAGTTATATTGAGTAGGAGGTAAATCACTACATTGATTACTTTCATTGATACAGTTTCCATTCCTTCAACTAGGCACCATTTCAAAATAATGGCATACACTAGATTAGTTTATGAATCGTAATACATAATTCGAAACGCATAAAATACCAAAAATATATTGAATTGTTTATACAAATAATAATAAAAAAATTTCGATGAGGAAGTATTTAATCATAAATCCATAATATTGGTTTGTAAAGAAAATGTAAATTATCCTAAACATATCCCCATGGAGTGTCGTAACCAAGAGTGCATTAAGGCCCATTGTCATGTAACAGGATACCCCGGGACAAGCCTAAAACTCATTGTCAGAGTTTTCACTCCTTGGTAAATTTGTACCGAAGCTGAATCTACCTACTCGAATCCATACATGGATGTATTACTTGGAAAATACACAAAATCACTACATTACCAAAATTCTCGGATGTTATTATATACTAATCCTCAAATTATATCTTAGGGTAATGTTCTCTAATTAGATTTTTTCTAAATCTAGCTTCCAAGGTTTGTATTAAACTTCCTCTGATACCAGCTGTGACACCCTGACCCTAGTTACCCAGTGTCGGTGATTATTAAATAACATTGGAATGATCATAAGATATCAAGTCTTGAAAGATAGATTAGTTTATTATCCTTGGAAGTACTAGATACATACATAAGTTTTACATTACATTATGAAATAAATAAACATCATTGTGTCTACTTTGAACACACTCATATCCCATAGCCTATTCCTATAAATCAATCATAATATACTTCTTCACATCATAGGAAAAATAAAACATAATAAAGGTGTGAGCTCAAATGCTCAGTAAGGATAACAATATAGAGGAAAATTTTATAAATAAGAATAAAAATTAAAGGCAATGTATAAGACTAAAACACAAGCCTTTTAAAATTAAATATTAGCATAATATATAAAATATAAATTAAATAATTCCATTTACTTATTCACATAGATATTATATTAGTAAAATAATCACAGGTAATATCAATAGCTAATTTCATAATTATGGAATGCATAAAGCTGGATATCATAACTACATAGTTAAGGGATCATGCCAAGAATACAAATAAGATTCTGTCAAGGCCTTGGGCCAAGACACTAGTTTGTCTCATGAGACCTACCAATGCATTGAGGAGCTATAGCAGGCTCCACCCATCACTTACTAAGTCCAATACATTCCTCATATGAAAAGGTTGAAACCTAACATAATCATTCATATTAAAACTAGAATAAAAAATTTTAATAGTTTAACCATAAATCATGAATGCTATAAAAAACACATCTATATTCAAACATATCACAAAACCTTCAATAAAATATGTAAGTTTTTATAATAATAAATCAACTTCGAACAAGTGTAAAATCTATCAAAGGATGTTGACATAGATGAAATCAAAACTGTTTGAGAGAAATATCTCTTTCTATTTTGAAATCATCTAAAATTCACCAAATTTTAAAAGAAAACATTTATTTTGTAAATATTATTATAATATTTTAAGGTAATCTTCGAAGGTGTTATAACGGTGAAAAATAGCCGCACCTGCCGTATAAGTTAGGAAATACATTCTTACCTTAATTTGTCAAAAAGTTCATAAAGTACCTTGTTTGGAAAATGATAGAAAGAATCATTTCAAAAAAATTTATATAATGTGAAACAAGTGTATAAATTAATTTAACCCATATTCTAGGAAATGGTAATTTTTTTTGAAATACATTTTTATGAAACATGAATGTGGATGATAAAGAAGTCCCAGTTGATACTTAGGTATAAGAAACCACGGATAATAAAGAGATTGTGAAATTAACCCTTACCTTGTAATTTTCCTTGGTTGAGGGTATGTTAACCTAATGTATAATAGTTAAATAATTGTTATTAAATTATATGATAACCACATACATAAATATGATATCATATATGATCTTCTATTATTGCTTTGTTAACAATATTTCGGTAGTATCATTGTTTCAGGTGTTAACTAATTCGTTTTTCTTAATGTGTTTTATTACTTAAGTCATGTTTGTTACATATAGGATGTATTTGATTTATATCCATAATTATATTAAGTTATTAAAAATTATTTTTAATCATAAAATGAAAAATATTCTTGAATGGTTACGATGGGGAATGTATCTCATCGCGTTCTTGGAGACGATAATCCGTACGTACGCACGATCGAAAATACCATTGCATTGATGGTGAAATAATATGTAATTGGATGGTATATCATATATAAAGAATCTTTAAAATGTTATATTTATTATTTACATCAATTATACACATTATTATACCCATCCAAATAATGAAGTGTTGAATAAAAAACTACACCATAACGTGGAGATGGTAAGCTGTACGTACACACGTATGATGAATTTGTCATTCATAGGATGGATAGAATAATGAATATAATTGTACCATATTTATAATAACATAATAGTATCTAGAAGGTTCTGGAGTTATTATTTTGTTATGGAAACAACAAAGAAAGAGGAAGTTGAAGAAAAAAAGAACTTTGAAAGAGGTGATGACATTATTACCTCTTCTTTGGGTGCTTCCTTTTGTGTTGATCAAAATGGATACTTAGGATAGATTCATGATCAATGTAAGACCTCTAGGTTAAAGTGAGGGTAGTTGGGAAGATATTTGAGTGAGGTTTCACTGGGACAAATGGATTTCGAGGTGTGATATTGAGAGAAGGGGAAGTACCCTTTTATAAGAGAGGTGAAGGTCATTTTAGGAAAAGCTTGAAATATTAATTTATTATACAATCATATTCGGTTTATAATGGCTCCAAAAAGCTTTATTTCAAATATAAGGTGGGTATAAGTATAACACCTCTCTATCAATATGTTTTAGACAGATTTAGGTCACCATATTAACCTTATCTATTAAATTTAACCCTTAGTTAAATAGTTTAACTTTTACCATGTATTCTTCTATTATTATAATAATTGGTTAATAAACTTACTATAAAAATCCAAGAGAACCCCAAGTGTTTCATTATTGAAATATATAAACTTATCTATGTCCTTTTTAAGAACCATATATTTTTAGGAATATTATATCAATTAATAATATAGTCTTTGTTTTAAAGACTCATTTATGTCAATTTTGACACTATTTAGTATTTGTTTTTTTTGAAAGTAAAAAAAACTTGATTACTTCGAAAAAAAAAATTAAATCAATACTAACATGTCATATTATCCTAGAAAATTATTTTAATGCATTAAATGTCTCAATATACATTTATTTTTATATTTATAATTTCAATTATTTTAATCTTTCATTAATAATATAATTACTGCATCATCATTGTGTCATAAATAAATTTAATTATTTAATGTCTAAAAATTATAAATAAAATACCATTAGGTAGGAAATATTTTTAGTTTCTGAGAAATATTTATAGTATAATTTATCTTATTTATAACCCTATATTAAAAATGTTTTAGTTATGAAAATTCAAATTTAATACTTTTAACTCTTCTTTAAATAACATAATAATAAATGTTCTATTCTATTCCAATTGGATAAAATAGGATCATATTATATTACTATGGTTGATTTTGGCCAAAAAAGAGTTATCCAATATAATTAGGACATGTGTTAGGGTAATTATAATATCATTTTTAACTTTAATTACACTATTTAATTTTTACCACGGTAAATAAAATTCAAAAGTTACTATTCATCAAAAAAAAATTTTGTCCTATTGAACCACATTTTACATACTGATGTCAACCATGTCTCTCATATGTTTTAAATTCAATTCATTTAAGTGGAAAAATTACATTTTATGCAAATTTTGAAATTTGTCTATAAGGTGGGTAAAAGACGTTAAACTGTCCCATAAAAATTTATACATATAATTTTATTATAAAATTACTCTAATGAATTAAATTAAACATATATAGGTATTATCTACCTATTTTGACCTAAAATAAATTTAAATAAAATAAATAATTATTTAAATAAAAAGTAGGTTTTATACAAGAATGCATTGTTTTTCACTATTCATCAAAAAATGAATGTTTTTAGAAAAATAACAAAAATTTACCCTAAGCTAATTTTGATATTCCAAATCCAAAAATGAAGTCCAATTTGAAAAATAAAATCTATAAAATTTCAAAAATTGGGTATTACTATTCATAATAGTTAGTTTGATTTGTCGTGGTGTGCTAGAACTTGAAGTTGCGTGTAGTGAAAGCTATTGCATTATTCCAAGAGAAACATACCATGTAAGCTTGAGGTTTTACATGTTTTTAAACTTATATCAAGGGGATCATACTTTGTTAGAGTATTACACTCTCTTTTCGAAGTTGGTGAACTTGGAGCTGCCGCTTGTTACCAATGACTATGTAAGAGCTCACAGGTTTGAGATGGGGATGAGGGATGATATTCACTCAATAATAATTTTCAAGTGACTTCATACCTTTTAGGATATGGTTGATAAAGATTCAATGGTGGAGGTAGACATAACTAGAAAGATTGGTTTGGATAGAGCTTTAGGTGGTGAAAATATAAGTCAGGGTTTTTCTTCTTACTAGAGAAGAAAGTGAAAAAGTATTCAATTTAATTCAGGATGAGTTTAAAGGGATTCATTAGCACAACAATATGTTTTTTTATTAGTGTGTAAGGATTGGTCATACTAATCATAGCTATGAAGAGGCTCCCAAAATTTTTCATCATTGGAAAAAATATATCTATCTGAGGCATTTTTGTAGAAGGATGACTCAATTTAGTAAGGTTGGATCCACTCATAACAAGTGTTTTTGGGTTTATCCTAATTATTCCAAGGGTGGTGGGTCTTATAATCAAGACAATAGAGATGCCCCTGTGGATAATAATTATCAAGTAGGATTTGAGGTTAAACATCTTTTTGTAGAAGAGTATACTCTAAAATAATATAAATCAGGGATAACAATTGTTAGAGGTATGGTGTTTATGTCATCTTCTATAGTGTCATATTTTTTTTGATACATGCACTACTCATTATTTTATATATTCAAGGTTAATTTACATGTTGGACTTATGTTTGGGGAATTTTTTTTTCTGTTTGGATCTTTTCATGCCTTTAGGAAGGAAGTCAAAAAACGATTTAAAGTGTCCCATATATTAGGTGATGATAGCTAACCATGTGGTGGAGTAGAACTTCTTGGTGCTTGATATTGATATCATTGAACTGATTATTGGTATTAGATGATCAAAATTAAGGCCTAGATCTACTGTTATCATCATCACGTATAGTTGTTATCTCCTGATAGTTTCACTCATGTCTTTCAGTGTGGGTGGGATTATAGGTTTGGGAGAAGAGGTCTTGTTGTTCCATATTCTGGGGTGATCTCATATTAGTTTTCAGAGATGTTCCCAGATACCATTGATATTTGTTTTATCATTTCACTTCCTATGGTGGTGTGTGCATACCCTAAGGTCTTGATGAATGATTTTTTTGTTTACCACTATATAGGGAGTTTGATTTTACCATTGAACTACTACATGGTATTATTACCATTTCTATTCCATCTTATTTCATGAGAATTACTGAGTTATTGGAACTTAAATTCCATCTTGGTGACCTTAAGAACAAGGGATTTATTCATCCTAGAGTGTCACCTTGGACTTCACCTATCATCATTTTTTAGAAGGTAGATGAGGGATCCATATTTTTTTATTGGTTATCGAAAGTTAAACTGAGTGAATATAAAGAACAAGTATCAATTTTATAGAAATAATGATCTATTTGATCAAATTAGAGGAGGAAGTTTGGTTTTAAAATATTGAAATTTTATAGGGGTACCACCAGTTGATAGTTTGATAATAAGATATGATTAAGACATCATTTAGGATCTAGTATGGTAATTTCTTGTTTCTGGTTACACCATTTGGTCACACCAATTCTCTGTTGGTATTTAAGGATTTAATAAAATAGATATTTAATTTGTTTTTGTAATTTTTTGTTGTAGTGTTTTTGGATGATATTTTTGTGTACTCCAAGTTAGAGGATGAAATCATGGACCATTTGGATGTCATCCTTAAGAACTTCACGAAACATCATCTATATGATAATCTTTACAAGTGTGAGTTTTGGATCCAGGAATTAAAGTTTATGGGGCATGTTATATCTGAGATGAGAATCTTAGTGGATCATAAAAAGATATAAGTGATTATGGATTTTAATTAGCACAAAAATGTGTTTGATATATGAATTTTTTTGGGTTTGGATTTTTATTATAGGTGTTTCGTTTAATACTTCTCTATGATTGAATATCCAATGAAATATTTAAAACATAATGGCGAAACATTTGAATGGAATGATAAATTATAGTGATCATTTTAGGAACTAAATATGAAGTTGATGTCATATTTAAATTTTATTATTCTAAAACTCAGTTTAGGATATGTTGTTTTCTTTAATGATTATGGTAAGAGTTTTGGGTGTGTCTTGATGTAGGGGATAAAAATGTTGACTTATGGGTTTCACTAGTTATTCCCTCATGATAATAACTACCCTACCCCTGATCTTGATTTATAAAAATTTATTCTTTCACTCAAAACATGGAATCACTATCACATTAGGGAGTGATTTATGGTATATTATGATCATAAAATCCTGAAATATATTTTCACTAAAAGGGATATGTACTTGAGAAAAAGAATACAAGTTTATTATTATTAATAATTTGTATTTAATATTGACTATAACCCTATGAAATGGAATGTGGTCATTAATGAATTTATATGGAAATTACTGACTCAATCCTTGAAGGAATCAATAGAGGATAGGTCTATAATGAATTTGTTTGCTGAGATGAGCTAGTGAGTGGATAACGTGGGTGGGAAGGTGTACATGGATTTAATAAAGAATGAATCATCATTTTAGGATCAGGTTTGTCTTGATAAAATACTTTACACTAAGTTACATCACTTTATTGAGATCCTAAATTGTGGGGAGATCTCTAGTGAGTGGTCTCAGTCTCCCAAAAGTGATTTGTGTTACCGAAGCAGGATGGTTGTTCTGATTTCTCTGAGGAAGAATTTGACAGACTATAGAAGTTGTTCATATTTTTCTATCCACCATAGGGCCACTAATATGTATCATGTTTTGAAATTTTATTGTTAGTGTATGGGGATGATGCTTTAGATTTCATATTTTTTGTTTCGGTGCCTTAATTTCCATGGAATTAAGGAGAAACACAAGAGAACTGAAGATTTGTTACAACCCTTACCCATTAATATATTGAAGTGGGATTATATTTCCATAAAAATCATCATTAGTTTACCATATAATCCTAGTGGTAAGGATGCTAATTTTGGAATCATTGATCTACCCCCAAAATCAGTTCATTTCATCCTTATCAAGGAGATGATGAGGATTGAACAACTCAGATACTTATATATCAACGATTTTGTGAGACTTAATGGGGTTTCCTATATAATTGTTTCTTACATGGACCCATGGTTTAAATCTATATTATAGAAGGGTTTTAAATAGGCGATGAGTTCCTAGTTTAAATTGAGCATGACACATCATCCATAGATGGATGTACAGACAAAGAGAGTTATCTAGGTCCTTGAGGATATGCTTCAGGAATGTATGTTTTGTTTCAATGATTCTTGGTAAATTCATCTTCCAATTTCCATGTTTTCCTATAACAATATTCATCTGGCCTCATATAATATTTTCTCTTTTGAGTCATTGTATGGTCGACCATATAGATATATCTTGTGATAGAAAGAGTTAGAAGAGTGGTCCTTGGTTGGGCATAGTCTTGTTCAAGAAATGATAGAAATTTTTTATTTCATATGGAAGATATTGATCATGAAACTAAGTCAATATAAATTCTATGTAGGCCATCATCATTAGCCATTGGAGTTTGAGGTTAGTGATCAGGTTTTTCTTAGAGTTTCTCCTTAGTTGAGACATCATTAGGTGGGTAAGCTGAGTAATTTGGCACTAAAGTTTTTTTGGCCCCTTTGGGATCATTGGATGAATTGTAAAGGTACCATATCAATTTAATTTACCGCCTAATACGATTTCAATTCATGACATGTTTCATGTTTACGAGTTGAGTAAGTATCAACCAAATCCTCCTCATGTGATTGATTTAGAGGATGCTGATTTTGAGATCGAAACCATTGTGGTTGAGAAGCTAGTTCAGATTATTGATCATCAAGAAAAAGTATTTTATAAAAAAAGTCCCTTGGACTATGTACTATGGAAGTGTAGACGAGATAACCATATGATGTTGGAGCATGAATTTTTGATGAGTTAGAATAGACCTCTTTTTATGAGTCTTGGATCTTGAGGACTTTCTAGGGATATAAATATTTTTTAGTGAGGGATAATTATGACACCATGAGTAAAAATTTATGTCTCTTTTAATGTTAAGATAATGTTTGTTGGGTTCATAGGGCTATAAAGTTGTTCTAGGAGATTTTTAAGTACATGGAATGGACACTACCTACAGGACTTATTCACACCATGAATATGATTCATGATGTTAATATATCATTGGTATGATGTTGTGAGTTTGGTAAAAGTAATTAATTGACACTGGGCATATTTTTTTAAAACAATTCATAGATTGAAAATTTTACAAGCTGTGAAACATTTTCACATCATGGAAACATTAACTGGTATAATTTAACCTAAGGAGAAACTTTTTTAGCACACATACAACTTGTAGAATTCATTCTTTGAATCACAGAGTAACAATGTAAATCATTCTGGTCCAATATTTATTATCATGGTTTATATATAAATCATTTACTATTCTCTATACCAGAATTAATTTGAAACCCTAGGCTTCCTTTAAGTGAATTTCATGTGATTTTCCCTCTCTTGGATCAACTTTTTCAACATTTTATCTATGGAATATTTTCACCACTTATCTATTGTATATTTCCCTTCCACTTCTTCATTTCCATTGGTCGCAATAATAGTGTTGGATATGTTTTTGGATCGACTTGTAACTAATTTTTGTTTTATGTCAATATTTTATAGTTTTCACTGGTGACGTTTGTTTCAGAGGATGATCTACTGGTTTCTAGTCTCCATTTTTGAAGGATACTAGGTTTCATAAATTCTTAAAATAGGTGTATCTATATAAGGGGTTATAATTCATGTATTAGTTTATGCTGTTTTAGTTTTTTGTGTAATTCAATGAAAAATAATTATTTGATATCAAAATGGATTTTTTAGAATAGGTTCGTTTTTTTAAAATGATTTTTCTTTAAAAATAGATTTTCCCACCAAATGTTTCATTAAATGCTTCAATGGTAGTTTGTTTTTATTTTTTAAATAGTTTTTCATGCCCAAAATTGGATAGGATATGATGTGAAAACGTTTTATTAAATGTAATAATGGTTTAAAAAATTATTTTGAAAAACTTATCACTTTGGGTAAACTTGGGTGAATCAGGAGTATACTTTTTAGTCTAGTGTGTGTAATGCCACCAAAGGTTTTGTGACACTTTAGTGTGTGTAATTATGCTATATGTTATACCATTTGGATCTACCTTAGGCATGGATTGTGGATTTTATTTCATCTCTACCACATATTACCATAGGTTAGATCCCAAATGGTGTGATTTTTCATTTATGATTGGTTTATCACATTATGTTACTTTCATGGTTATCTTCTAACATATATATTTTTGTTGTATCCATAGTTGGATTTTCCTATGTTTAAATATTTTTCTCTAATACTTGAAATATTCATAGATTTGGTGAATAAGGTATTAATTTATGAAAAAAAGAATATGATATACAAAATGGTATATTTTATGAAAATTCTTTGTAAATTGGATTTTTTTAAAGCTTGAGCTAATGAATTATTGATATTCTACCTCGTATTGATTTATTGGTGAAATTCTATTAGGATTTGTTCTTATAGGATAATTTTTAATTTAGGTAGTTTTGGATGTTGTTTTCAAGACTCAGATAATGGGAAAGGTATTATTTAGCATGAATGTTTCTCTTTTTGGATATCTCCTTCTTATGGAGATAGTTTTGTAGTGGCGGATGGTCACACGAATACTTGTAGTATAGTCTCCTTTATCCTTTGAGTTTGTCCTATTTTTCTTGATTATTTTTTATCTCATGGATATGGATTTCATTTTTTCCACATGGAACCCTATTTTTATTCATCAATATATGATAATATTGTTCATTTGTTGCAAGTCTTTATGTGGTGGTCCACTTCAGGGTACTTTTCTAGTTGACTCAGGCAGGTTAGTTACAAAAAATTTTCAAATTATTCTTAACACATAAGGTTGGACATAATTTAGCATCTAGTAGGGATTTTATGGAATTTTTAGGGCTATATGGGATGGAAACCAATCTTGGAGGGAATGTATCCAAAAGGGGAGGGAAGGTGATGATGATGTTGGGATTGAACCTCCAGGTGGCGTCTTATGCATCCTATTGGAGAAGTAATAAAAACCCATGTCATTTGTGTGTCATAGTTTAAGGATGCATGTCAGGATTGGTAAATTCATTATAACATCATGAAATAAAGATCCTATATTTTTTTGTTCAAATTAATTTACTAGGATAGCTAGGTGAATGGTTCCTAGGAATGGGTTGGTGTAGGACTTATACCAAAGTGGATATTTTTATTTTATTTAGTCAAGTAATATAGATGAAGGTGTTTTTGGGAAACTATAAGGATTGTCTCAACTCAAAGCCTTCTACGGCTTCCGTTCTCATTGCTATGAGGTTTCAGAATCTGGTAAGGGTACATCTGTGGTTCTGATCGGAGCAGACTCATGCCCATAGTGGCGCTTCTGGTTCAGGATGACCTCGATCCCCTCATTAGTGGTGCCCTCTTAAAGAGGGGTTGGGAAACCCAGTCCTAGGTGCGATGGCCTATTCTAATGCCTCTTGGGTTTCCTTCTAGGCTTATGTGACTATGGTGGCTGGGGGAGTTGAGGAGGGAAGCGATGTTGGTCCAGGATGAACCTTGATGGTGGTGCTTGAAATGGTCATTTTGGAAGGGCGAATGGTTTTTTATTTCTAGGTTTGTTGGTATGGTGATGCACCCAGACTTGACCTGTGGATCAAGGCCTAAAGGAGGCTTTCCAGATTTTCTCTTCATCATTGTATTATTTTTCAGATTTGGTTGTTGAGAGGGTATGAAAGCAATCTTCGGATTGGGCCTGTCCTTTGACACAGGACACTTGCTTGCTGTCAAGCCTTGAAACGGTGGAGTTTTTTACCATGTTCATATGCTGGGGAGGGGTAGGTTCATGTGTCAATTTGGTTTGTCTTTCTATACATTTGGGTCATGAATGTTTTAAGTTGATTATGTCTTGGGTTCCCCCCTTCTTCCCTTAAAAGGTGGTTTATGTTTCTGTTGAAATAATAAAAAATAAAAAGGACTTCCGGTCATTGGATGGTATATTGAATTAATGAATATGATAAAAATATAATGATTATCTTGAATCAGGGTACTATAATGGAACTAGGAGGAGTATATCGACTTAAGGTGCTTTTATAGTGATTACACATGTGGGCATCCTAGATATGAAATATTTCATGAATGGGTTTACCTTGGACCCAATCATATTTAGTGGTGTACTTTTTCAAAGGGAAAATATGTTCTATATGGTTATAGAGTTCCATAGATGATATGGTTCTTAGAAAGGATGGTTTTACATAAAATGAGATATGAACACCCATAAATAGAATCTTTTGTGAAGTAGGTCATAGATTTCCAAATGTGATATGGAAGTAAACTATTGGTCTAAATGTCCCAAAGGCCTTCATTTTTTATTGATTTGATAATCCACCTTTCAAGGGGTGAGGTAGAACCCTCACAAGGCCCAAATGCTTAGAGAAAATTACATGACCCATATATCTTAGAGGGAATCACCCAAACAAGGCCACATGGAACTACTCCTCCCCAGTATATGTCATGATATCTGCACTCCACCTTCACATGGCTGGTTAGCTAACTGTCCAATGCAAAGATGCACAGTCCTGGGAAGGGTTCATCATAAAAACCCTCCACAATTGGGATTTTCAAGATTCATCCATGAATGGAATGTGTGACGTTCATCTATAAAGGGGATTAATAGGATTAATCTATGAAGTGTATTTTATAAATTCATTTATAAAGAGGATTCATGTGATTCTTTAATAGAGGGGTTTCATGGGATTCATCTCGGAAAGGTATTAAAAAAATTCAAACACCAAGGGGATTTAATGGATTTGTCCTTGAAGTGGATTAATGAGATTCATTCATGATGAGGGTTTTATAGGATTTTTTAATGAAGGAATTTATGTGTTATTCATTGCGAGGTTCTAATATAAGAGGATCATTATTGAAAAAAGTCATATTTGATGATCCTCCCTTATCTTCAATTAAAACTCAAGAATTACCCAATGGGTTTCTTCAATGGCTTTAGGAAAGTAAGAACTTTGATAATAAAACATTTCATCATGATGGAAAGGATCTTCTCAAATTCTGTTTCTCTCACCATTCTCTAGGAGAGTGATAAATATTTTTAGGAAACTCCCCATAACATCCTTTATATTATATGTGGTCACATAGAATGTTCATGATCTTCAAGTGTTATGATACCATGTAGTATTCTCTTCATAACTTCATAAACGACACTGGATAACAAAAGATTTTCATGGTTGTGAAGGCTTTACGCAATCATAAAAGATTCTCATCATGGATTCACAAACAATGCTTGACCATAAATGATTTACATGACCATGAAATATTTTAATAGCCATAAATGATTGTCTATGTGGCATCACAAATATTTTATGACCATGAAGGATTTACATTGTGGATTCAAAAAATATCCCGACTGTGAATCCTTTACATGAAGACTAGGATGTTCAGCCACATAGACATCATGTGGTCATGAAAAACTCTATACAATCTGGAATTATGATGCCTATCCACCTCAGACCACTAGATTAGTGTCTGGACCAATGGTTGACACTTGACCTCATTTGCACATCCCCATACACTAGAGGATTTTGACCAGTAGTGATGGTTTAGGGTGTCATCATGGGGAGACTAAACCCTAATATTAGAGTAAACCATGTGGGGGAAAACCAAATAAACTACCACAAAACTGGGTTTCAATAGAACCAGCCTTTAATAGCACTACAAAATGTGCTGATAAAGGCCCCCCATTATCAGTTCTTTTTTAGAGCTGTTAAAGTGGACCCCTTTATCAATGCTTTTTTTTGTATCGCTGCTAAAGGTGGGGGATTTATTAATGCTTTTTCCTAGCACTAATAAAGCGTATATTAAAAAAAATCATGAAAAATAATATATTGTTATATATGTATATTTATATTGATATAAATATAATATATATATATTTTAAATATGTTTTATATAAGTATAAATAGAATATTACATTTAATATATAATACATTTAGTGAAAATGGATTTCAAATATTTTAAAAAATATTACTAACTAATAATTTTCTAATTATCATCGATTGAAAATCATTGAATAACCATTTGAAGCCACAAAAAATCAAAAAAAATTAAAAAACGATCTAAAATAAGTTGAAAATGTAACTCAAACCTCAAACGGCCATAAATTTTGATTCGTGTATCCGTTTGAGCTCTAAAACACATCAAATCAAATATTTCCATGATATCTACATTCTTGGGATCCAAGAAAACCTTATATCACATTTTTCGAGGCAAAAAAACCCATAAGGCCTCTAAAACTGAGTTTTTTGTTGGGATAACCAGATTTTTTAACATTTAGACAGGTATAACTTCTGATCCATATGTCTTCTATGCCTGTACCACATATCATATCGATTATTGATTCTTTTTTTTCGATTTGAATAGTTTTAGTGTTGAAATAGACTTCTGGATTATAGGTTATGGTTGTTTTAACATTCCATGGCTTTTTAGATACACCAATATATGTATTTATTCATAAATATATATGTGTTTGTGTGTGTGTGTATGTGTTGTATATATGTATGTATGTATATATGTATGTATTTATTTATTTATAAACACACATAAAGAACATATTTTATAAATTTATTTAAAACTAACCTTATAAATATATATTAATATACAAATAAATATACAGATAACAAATTATATCTAAATATAAATATATAAATAAATATAAATATATATTAATTTACAAATAAATATATATATACTAATATATAAATAAATATATATGTATGAATATAAATAAATATATTTATATTAATATGAATCTATATTAATATACGAATAAATATAACTATATATATATAAATAAATAAATATTAATATATATTAATATATGAATATATATATATATTAATATATAAATAAATATATATGTATCAATATGACTATATATATTTTATATTAATATGAATCTATATTAATATACGAATAAATATAACTATATATATATAAATAAATATAAATATGTATTAATATACGAATATATATATATATATATATATATATATATATATTAATATATGAATAAATATATATGTATTAATATAACTAAATATATTTATATTAATATGAATCTATATTAATATACAAATAAATATAACTGTATATATATATATATATCATTAAATTGAGAAAAAACTAAATAGCTTAGTGGTAAAGGTGCAGACGCGCTAGGGGGCAGGTCTTGGGTTCGAGTTCAGGTGGAAGCAAGGGGCGTGCGGACAACTGGGGGATGTGTGGACTAGTGAAGTGCACAGAGAGTAGGAGGGGGTCTGCCTAGCGCTGATTATGGGGGGGGGGGTCAATCGCTGTTAAAAGTTCCCCGAGCATTGTATTTTATTTTTAATTATTTTTAATTATTTTTTACTTTTATCAGTGCTAAAAAAAGTGTTGATAAAAGGGGTATTTTATCAATACTAAAAAATGCTGATAAAGGAGATTTTATCAACACTTTTCTGAGAACTGATAAGAGGTACCCCCTTTATCTTTGCCTCAATTAACATCTCTTTTCTCATGCTGTTAATGACCTTTTCTATCACCGATAAAGACCATATTTTCCGTAGTGATATCATCTATCACAAAAATCAAAGTACATATAACCAATAAACATGACTTGTTATAACAAATGATTATTGAAGCATATAGTCATATGGACACATGGTCATACAAGAACCAAAAAATTGATATCCTACTAGGAAAATAACATATACAAGATAAATAAAATTAATAAATCAAGAGGCTCTATTACCATCCATGAGCTACACCACATTCAGTCTCCAAATATCTTTTAAGCTATATAGTTGAATGATCCAATCTCGGGCCTCTACCCCACCTAAACCTAAAAAAAGTATGATCTTATTAGGTACCCAAGTAACATGACTGCCTGAGTAAGGTGTGTATATAACTTAGTAAGGAACTATAAATGGGGTCTCATACAGAACCAATAGATATAGTGTATGAAAATGCGATATACTTAGAATCATAAATATAATTAAAAAGTGTAAGTGAATGACCATTGACAATCCTTGGGTTCCAACATAACACTTGATATTGGCTATACCTTCATTTTCTAGTGATAGAGTGTCTCCGATCACACAAAATGATCCTACCAATCATACCAGGATCAACAAATGAATCCCCAGTAATAAATTAGTCATTCCATATATGTATAATGGAAAAATCACTAGAAGTATCTTAGGAATTACACATCATATCAGACATGAACAACGATTACTAGGAGATAATCCTAGGAAATCAGGTAGTATCAAAAATACATTTGTTTCCGAAGAGGAAATGATAGGAAATCCATTTTATCAGGCTCATGGCAGATTCTTAAGAGGTAAATCTGGGAAATCTAGTATCATGTATAAAACGATTCCTAAGAGGTAATCCTAGTAAATATAGATATAACTGAAGGATGAATCCCATGTAATATCTTATGAATTCATTTTTAAATCTTGAATTAAGTGTTCCCCTCTTATAATATCTGATAATCTATATAGCCACATCATTCCCACAACACAGATTCGGGTTCTAGGTTGACACCCATAATCCTCAACACCCCTTCCAACATTAACCCTATTGAGTGTTAATTTAACATTGGGAAACTATAGAGTCCTAGGATTAACATACATGCATATTATATCTTTTTAGATGAATATCCATTACATTACACAAACACAATACCAATGATGATAATAGTCTAGTGTCTTTGGAAACATGGTATACAATATTATAATTTGGAGAAATATATTAAATGTTTCACACAAATATCTTCCCATTTAGTACTCTAAATTAAAATATTAATTCATAATCTGGGTAAAGTAAACACAAGAAAGGGTGAGCTCATATGCTCAATAAGGGTTAATAAAAGAGATACATAAGCATAAGATGATCGTAAGGTTATGATAACATGGGAATAACATTTGAAGATCATACCCTACATATCAAAGATCATACACATAAGTCAAGGAATAATTTTTGGCCGATCATAAGACATGAATCATAAGGTAATCAAAGGATATGGTCTATGAGAGCATAATATATGCAAACGACATTGATTTTTAGTATACACACAAGAATAGAAAATACTATGTCAAGGATATCCATGAAGACCTTCATAACATGTAGGCTTGTGCTAACCACCCATGTACATACTTTGGGATTGGGTTGACCACCCGTGTACCATCCTCTACTGGATTGTGGAGACCATCTATGTACCCTATTTTAATGTCTTGGGATAACCACCCATGTACCCTCATTTATAGGCTTGGGATGACTACCTGTGTACCCTCCTTTATAGGCTTGGTTTGACCACTCATCTACCCTCTGAGCTTATCTAAAGTTTATCATTACCCATTAAATTATAGGGATATATAGGTACCACCCATCACATAATAAAATCATATATACATGTTCCACAAGATAATAAAAAATTAATCATATCCCGACCCATAAAAAGCGATGGGTTTCATAAACATAATATCCTAACAGATGAAATGAAATTGTTATCATAAAAATTTAATCATATAATAACCTATGGAAAATAGAATGTTTTCATAATCATTTCATTATATAATAACCCATGAAAGGTATTTAGTTTCATAATATTTTTATCATGGTATGACCCATAGAAGAGTAACATGTTTCATAAAAAAATTTCCATCTTAAACATAACCCATTCAAAGAAAGATTTAGAATGGTGTCCTTGGATAATATCCTGAGTAAACAAGAAGTAACCTCAAAAAATTTAATCATGGATTGAAAATAATTTTTAAAGACCATTTAAAACATTTTCTTTTGGAAAAAATCTTTTATGCATTGAAAAATGCTTTTGAAAACATAAAACATCTTGAAAACCATTTTCTTTGAAAATGGATTTAAAAAATTATAAAAGAATATTTGAAAACATTAAAATGATTTTATTTAAAAATAACATTTGAAAACATATAAAGTTCGATGTAAAAATAAATTAAAACAAATATTTAAAAAACATTCCATCTTCTTTGAAAATTGAATTTTAAATCCTAAAACATTTTGAAAACATTTTTCTTTGAAAACAACCTTGAAAATATATGAAGGAAGATTTGAAAACCATTTTAAAAACCATTTAAAACATAATTTTTTTAAAATTATTTTAAGTTAAAATTACCTTAAAATATATTTTAAAAATATTTTTTAGAAACATTTTTTAGGAAATATAGTTTCCAAATAAAATAGATTTCTGATCGAAGAGATAAATAAGGTCAGTTTTTCTTAAAACTGATTTCTTAAATATCTTAAGTACAAAAGTGTGGGAAAATGATACCATTAATTTAATATATTATTAATAACCATATTATAATAAATTAACAATAATTATTGAGATATGGATCATAAGATTTCACCAATGAAATCATAATCATAAACAATCCCAATAAATGATGAGATTGTAGAAATAAACACTTACCACTTTGGTAACTTTGAATAATATTACCCATGAAGTAATAACATTAATTAAAATTAAAATATCGTGAAAATAAATAGATTCATGATATAATATTTCATATGGGTTGTATATACACCCTATTAAAAAATATAGGTTCATATCATAACATATGTCTCAAAGAAGGAAAATTGTGACCAAAATACTTTACCAAATTGGAAAATTTTGAACCATAAAACCTTGAAATAGAGATCCTAAAATGGATATATAAATAAAAAAAATTTATTTATGATAATAATAAAATAAATTCCTTGAATGTACATAAAACATATACAATAAATAAGTGGTGAATATGACATGTGTCTCAGAGAAGTAAAAAAGAAAGACGAAAATCTCTTACTACTTGAGTAACATTTAAATCATGAGATACGTGAAATGATAAAAAAACTTTAAACTTTTAATACCATGAAATAAATTAAATTCATGACATAACATGTCATAGGGAAGTATATACATTACAAAAAATAAATGAGTGGTGAATATGACATAATTCTCGTAGAAATAAAAGTGAGACTAGAAATCCCCTTACCTTAAGTCTTAAATTTATTTGTAGAAATTAAAAAATCATGTATATTAAATATAATTTTATTATAGATTTATAAAAGAACCATAATATTATATATCATTCCATATATTATTTTATTATGACTTTATATTACCCATTTATTAACTATTCAATGTTAAAGTTACATTTTGGGTAACAATCGCTTTGTTTTTCTAATATGTTTTTGACTTGTTATTTTTATTCCTATTTCTTTGATCAAGATTTACTAAATTCTAGAATGTTAAAATTATATAAATATTATATATACTCATTATATATGTATTTATAATAATCTCTGAAATATACTAACAGGAAATGAAATACACCATTCATAGAGATGTTATTCCATACGTACGCATGAATGATGTTTCATTTTTCTTGTCGTATTTTTAAAGAAAAGATAGTAAATGATATTAATATACATATACTAATATATATTATATTTTCAATAGAATTATTATTTCATATATATAAATTATGTTTATTATACCCATCCTTAAAACATTCCATGTAAATATTGAACAAATCACATCGCTTAGTGAGGCTGTTGTCCGCTGTACACACGAATGATGTTATGGTATTCACATAAATTGGAAATCATAAGGGTATGTGTTATGTAATAATTAAAAAAGAATAAATAAATCATAAATATATTATATATAATATATAAATAGTATGTACATCATTATTCCCAACCTTAATTTAAGGTAATGGAAGAACGAATGATATCGATTCGCGAGGCGGTAATCCGCCATACACACAAATGATTATTGTGTATCCCATTTGATGTAAGTGTGTGAAGTTTTATATATTAATATAAACATAATATAATATCCGGATATTTATGATACTAATGTTTTTATATAATCATGTTATAAGAATAAATTAAATTGGTGGATAAGGAAACAAAAAACAAATTCATGTTGATGAACATTACCTCTTCTTCGGGTATATCCTTTTAGTTTTCACCGAAGGATTTACTTGGAAGGATTTATGCCCAAATTGATTATTCTAGATTTATAGGAGCTAATTTGGTAAGATATTTTGATTATTAATGAATGATCCAAATGGATTTATATGAGTGAATAAGTAGGGAGACTGAATTCCCTTTTATAATGGAGGAGGAGTGACATTCTTATAAATACTAAAAAGGTAAACACTATTGGTAGGCCTAATTTACATTATGTGACTCCAATAATGAACCATTTTAAATAAAATAGGTTATATTTTAGAAATATTTCCATATAATAGGGTTTATAATTGTTTCTAGGTCATTTGTACCATTAAGTTAAAGTTGAGTCCCTTGATAAACTCTTTTTTCTCTTAATCGTTGCAATTAATTTTAACTGGTTTCACTAATAATCTTGGTAAAAAATTAAGTTAACATTATTATAAATTATATATTATTATTATTATAAACATTTAATCAATTTTTAAAAATTCAATTCACATAAGTGGAAAAAACTAATTTAAAATTAATCTTGTAGATAGGAAGAAACAACATGTTTTAAAGTAAAAATGTTCAAAAGTTTGAAATGTTTTTATATGAAATTTCAATGTGAAATTGGTTCTAATGACCTAAATTGGATTTATTGATGTATAAATAAACTATTTATACATTAAAAAAATTTATAATATATATATATATATGTATATATATAAATTACATTAAAAAATCAGTTTTCAATTAAAATTATATCTTTTTCACCATTCAAAAAAATAAAACTTCTCATAAAAATTCAAGAAATTCACAATAAGATAATTTTGAAATTAATATTTAAAAAATGAAATTTATTTTTTCAAATATAATTTATAAAATAGTAAAAATTATTTTTAATATAAGTTCTCCATTAAAAGGTGGTAAAATTTCCTTCTAGAAAAATATATCTTTTCATGCGTAAAAGTAGATTTTTTTTATCTATTATCTAGAAAATACATAAATGTAATGTTAAGTAGTTTATTGAATATATAATATATATATATAATTAAAATCATTTATAAAAAGTGGTTATTAAAGTTATTGAGATAAAATGTTTTTGTTTATTGAAAAATAGTTTTTTTTCCAGAAAATGAATTTCTTTATTTTCAAATAGTCTTTACATTCTTTTCTAACTAATTGGTTACTGAGGAATTAATTTTATAACCATGAATTAAAAATATTTTCATAATTTAGTTAATACTTATCATACCACCAATTCTAATATCTATATGATAACTATAATAATTTTTTAATAATATTATTAATAGTATGTTATAGTTCATTAAAACTCAGTCTTTTATGTAACACTAGTTATTAAAGAAACTCAGAATTATCTGTAAGACAAAGAAAACATAGAGTTGCGTGTATTAAAAGCTATTCTAAGTGTTGAATTTTTTCCAAAAATAACATGGTTTTTCATATAAATTAATATTAACCTGGTGTAGCTTTCAATGCAAACCACTAAACAAATTTAACTTATTCGAAAAAATTAGTTTATAAAAAATCCTGGCGTTACATTATACCCATCTTAAAATTAATTTATCCATAAAATTAATCTCATTTATCAATGTTTTAATAATTGAAATTTAATTTAATATAAATCTACATAGTAAATCGGTTTAATGAAAACATCCTCTTAAAAAATAGAAAGAGATGTGTGTAAGTCATCTAGAATAACACAAACTAGTTTTCCAACTAGGAGAACATTGCTGGAAAGTAGGAACATGGACATGTAAGAGAAAAATAACACCCAAATTTTGATGGTGAGTGACAGAGGACATTGATCACAAGAATGTGGGTAATCAATTGAAATTTAAGGGCATTAAAACCATAAATATGTGATGACTTATAAGATCATCGATTCAACAAAAATGAAGGTATTAGGGTCACATTTTATTTCAATATCATTTTACTAAATTTGATGAATTATATTACTATCTCCCTATCTCTCTTTATATATAATGGAAATATACTTAGTTGAAACATTTGTATTTCATAAGCATGATCTCACCCTTTGGTTGTGCCTTGGTCAACTTTCACTCCATCTCATACTCCATGAAATGATGGTGAATTGTTTATGCCTAAATCACTAATGGATCACATGATCCATAGATAGAATTATAAGTCATCCCATATATATTTCATTTTTATAAAAGTAAAATGGTTAGAATAGTTTATCCAATATACCAAAATCTTTATTTGTAGAGATAATACTTTATTCTATAAAACCTCATCTGAAGTTTAACTTAAACCATTCCATAAATGGTTAACCTTATAACCCTTCTGAAAGATGAAAAATAAAAAAAATTTAGAAATAAGTTCTCTAAAATTTTCAAAATTATTTAAACATTGATCCCCCATATATTGTAATGTATCTATTGGTTATCATATACCAAACATTTGAATAACTTCATCATGCATTCTCTTGAATCTTAGTAATAACCAAAATTGACATAAATTATTTTGGAAAAAATTCATTCTTACTTATTCCAAATATTATTATATATATTAATTAAATATAAAATTTTCGTAAAATCCATCCCTGATAGCATAAATCACATTATTAACAAATCAATAATCTATTTACATGGTAATAAGTACTTTATTCTTATCCCAAATATCTTTATTCAAACTAAACACCATTTTATAAACACCAGGAACATATTAAGTGTTACCTGAACTTATTTTAATATTGAAATTAAATCACATTTCTTGGTCATAAGTATCATTTAAAATATTCTTAAAACCCCTTAAAGAAAAAATTCTATAAATAATACTTATATACATCATGATTCATATAAAATAATTCTTGAATTAAATTAAATTAATACATATATCTTTATACATATTACTTATAACATTAAATAGGCTTAATTATCTTATATCTTAATATTTATTTTCTATCATAATTTAGTTTTGGTCTCTTCATCTTCAGTGATATAACCATTACCTGCACCATATTGATGATTTCCTTTATGAAATTTCCATATCTGAAATTGATATTCATAATGGACATACATTCCACATTTAAATCATGAAACAATCAATTATACTTTAGGGATTCCATTATTATTATCCATTATTAATACTGAAATTTTCATTTTCCCTTAACAGTTACTTGCTTTGTGTCCTTATTTTCCATAGTCAAAAAAACTTCATGTTCCTCTAAGACATTCACTTAGGTGTTTATTCCCACATTCTCAAAATAAAGTAAACCAAACCTTCATTCCTCTATGGTATTCATTACTTGAATTCTTAGCGAACTCTTTACTTCTCTTATTTGGTTAGTATGAGAGTTGATTAAGGTACACATTGTTATTCATGTTATATGAAAACTGATTAGGAATGATCAAAATGTCATTCAATCTAGTGATAATCCGATTTGAATGCTCATCAAAAAAATTTATATCACATTCAACATTATTCCAGTTACTTCTAGTTCCCCCCATTGGAAAAATCTAGAAATCATAGTGTGTGAAAGACTTATCATAGTGGAAAACCACATAATTACTTATAGTATGTCCAAATCCTGACACATTGTTTTAAATATATGACACATTAGGATTATACTAGGTCATCCATGATCATAATATATTTAAATCATTCAGTATAATTTATAAATATTTTTTAAATTTTGAAATCATATCCCTGGAGAGTGTCAAATCAGGTGTGTAGTAAGGCTGGTTGTCATTCACTAGTTCCTAAGCGATTCTAGCTCAATATGGTGTTTTCAGATTTTTGAACCTAGGTATATATATATATATCAAATCTGCATCCACTTTTAGTATCCATAAAAGGATGTATTTCTAGGAAATGACTTTCTATATACTTTACCAAAATTCCATGAAAATTTCTTATACTTTGATCCATCCTTAGAATTATCATTAGATATATCCCTAAATATATCCCTAGAAATATCCCAAGGGATATCAATAAAAGTTTCTCATCCTAGTTTCTAAAGGTTGACTAAAACTTTCCTTTGATACCAACTATAACACCCAAGATTAAAACACATGGATCTATATATATTTTTAGATCAATATTCATTATACTACACAAAAAGATGTATGTGGACCATAATAGTTTTGTGTATTTGGAAACATAGAACACAATATTATATCTTTGTGAAAGATATATAATGTTTTCCACAAATATCTTCCCATTTAGTAATTCTACTTAAAACCTTTCTCCATAACCTAGAAAAAGAAACATGAGAAATGGTGACCACAGATGCCTAGTAAGGGTGATCTCAAATAAAGAGTAAGGGTAACAAAAGAAGATATATAAGAATAACATGATCATAAGGGTATGAGATCATGCAGAAAACATTTGAAGATCATACCCTATATATCAAAGATCATATTCATGAGTCATGGAATAATGTATGGTAGATCATAATGAATAAATCAAAAGGTAATCAAAGGAAATGTTCTATAAGATCATAACATAGGCATTAGACATAAATTTTTGGTATAGACACAAGCATTGTAAATATTATGTCAATTATAGATATTAAGACATTTATAACAATCTAGTATTTGGATGACCACCCATGTACCTACTTTAGGATTGGGATGAACCCCCATGTACTCTACTTTATAGGTTTGGGATGACCACACACCTGTGTGCGCTCCTTTATAGGCTTGGGTTGACCACCCATTTACCCTCCTATACAAGCTTGTATTGACCACCTATGTACCCTCTGAGCTCATATAAAATTTATAATTACCTAATTAATTGGAGATATATATAGGTATCATCCCTAACATAATAAAATCATACATATGTGTGTCATAAAATAATAAAACATACATCATATCATGACCCACAAAAAGTGATAGGTTTAATAAACATCATATCATAACCCATAAAATGGAATGGGTATCATAAATATTTAATCATATCATAACCAATGGAAAATATAATGTTTCATTATTATTTCATTATATAATAACACATTAATGGAACTGGGCTTCATAAACATTTTATCATTGTATGAACCATGTAAGAGAAACAAGTTTCATAAAAAACTTCTCATCTTAAATATAAACCATACAAATAAAAAATAAGAATGGTTTCCTTGGATCATATCCATAGTAAATCATATGTAACCTCAATTAATTTCATCTTAGATGGAAAATAATTTTTAAAGATCATTTAAAACATTTTATTAAAAAAAATATCCTTTCCTATTTGAAATTTTTTTTTAAAACATAAAATATTTTTAAAACCATTTTCTTTGAAAATAGATTTTAAAACTTATAATGGATAAATTAAAATAATTAAAATATTTTTATTTAAAATTAACCTTTGGAAAATTATAAATTAGGGTTTAAGTTTTTTTAAAACAGTTTTTATGAAAAATATCCTTTAGGATTTGAATTTTTTTAATTCATAAAACATTTTAAAAACCATTTTCTTTGAAAATAACCTTGAAAACATATAAAGTAATCATTGGAAAAAATTTTAATATTTTTTAAAACCTATTTTTTTCTAAAAATAAATTTCCTTTAAAGTAAGCTTCACCGATCAGTTAAAAACAAATTTGAAAACATTTATAAAAAACATGGTTTTTGAATAAAATAGATTTCTAACTAAGGAGAGAAATAAGAACATATTTTCTTAAAAAACAAAATTAATTATCTAAATTAACAAAGAGTGGGAAAATAGTACCATTAACTCAAGATATCCTTAATAACTATAACCAAAGAAAATTAATGATAATTATTGAGATATGGATCAGAATATTTCATTAATTTAATCATAATCATAAATAATCTCGATAAACGATGAGATTAAAACAATAAAATCTTACATCTTTAGTAACTTTGAATAATAAGACCCATGAAAGTATAAAATTTCCTGAATAATTTAAAATATGGGTATTAATTATATAATATTTAAAAGGGGTTGTATATACACCTCATTAAAGACTATAGGTTCATATCAAAACATACATCTCAAAGAAGGAAAATTGTGACAAAAATCCTTTACTGATTTGGGATCGTTTGAAACATAAACCCCAAGAAAAGGATATCCTAAAGTGGATAAGTAAAAAATAATAATTTTTTTTATAATAAGCATAAAATAAATCCATTGTCATTACATACACCACATAAAAGAAATAGGTGGTGAATATAACATTTGTCTCACAGAAGTAAAAAAGTGAGACAAAAATATTATATTACTTGAGTAACTTTGGAATAATGAGATACATGAAATAATTACACAAATTTAAACTTTAAATACCATTAAATAAATTAAATTCATGATATAAAATGTCATAGGTTAATATATACACCATAAAAACTAAAATAGTGTTGAATATGAACTATGTCTTGTAGAAATAAAAGTGAGACTAGAAATCCCCTTACCTTAAGTCTTAACATTCTCCATACAAATTTGAACCTCCTATATAATAAATTTAAGGTTATTAAAAATATACCAAAATAAAATATTATTATATATCAAACCATATATGATTTTATTATGACTTTATATTACCCTTTTAATAACAATTCTTTGTTAAAGTTATGTTTTGGGTAATAACCCCACTGTTTTTTGTATATATTTTGACTTATTAATTTTTGCCCTATTTATGTAATCATGAATTAATAATTTAAATAATATAAACAATGATATAAATTTGATATATATTAAGTATATATATCTATTTATAATAATCTATAAAAGATATAGATAGAAAATGAGATACACCGTTCAGGGAGACGGTAGGTAGTACATACACATGAAATGATGTTTCCATTGTCTAGTCGTATTTTGAATGAAATAAAAAGAAATTATATATATATATATATATATATATATTATTTTATATAGAATAATTTTTTCATATATGTCACATATTTATATTACATACATCCTTAATACATTCTATGTAAAGTGCGAACAAATCACATCGCTTCACGAGGCAGTAGTCTGCTGTACACAGCGACAACATTATGGTATTAAAAAAAAGAAAATCATAAAGGTACATGTTATGTAATAATTAAATAAGAATAAATACTTCAAAAATATCATATATATCATCTTTAAATATATTTTTTCCATTATTATGAACATCCTTTATAGGTGGTAATGGAAGAATGAACGTCATCAGTTCGTGAGGCTGTAGTCCGCCATACACATGAATGATGATCGTGTATACCATTTGATGGAAGTGTGTAAATTTTTTTAATATAAAATTAACATAAAAATATATAAAAATATTTTGGATACTATTTTTATTTTTTAATAATGGTATAATAATAATTTAATTTGGTGGAGAAGGAAACCAAACACAAATTCACATTGATGAACGTTACCTCTTCTCCGGGTAACTCATTTTTGTTTGAACTAAACGACTTCCTTGGGTTGATTTCTGCCCAAGGTGAGGCTTCTAGGTTTATTGGAATGAATTTGGGAAGATATTTGGAAAGGTTTTTTTGAGACAAGATTCTTGATAGGTGTGAATAAGCGGGGAGAGTGAATACCCTTTTATAATGGAGGAGTGTCATTCTTGTAAATACCAAATTGGTAAACACTATTGGGAAGTATCTATTACATAATTTGCATAAAATAATGAAATATTTTAGATAAAATAGGTTTTATCTTGAAAATATGTCCATAAAATGGGTTTTGGGCATGTATCTAGGTCATTTCCCCTTGAAGTTAAATTTTAGTCCCTTGGTAAACTCATTTTTGTCTTATTCATTGTAATTAATTTAAACTGTTTTCCCTAATCATTTTGGTAAAATATTAAGTTATATTTATCATATATTATAAATTATTGTTATTAAAAATTATTTAATCCATTTTTAAAAAATTTAAATCACATAAGGGGCCAAAATTAATTTTAAATTAATCATACAATTGAGATCAAACAATGAGTTTTTAATGTGAAAATGATAAAAAGATTGAAATGTTTTTATATTTGATTTCAATTGAAATTGATTAAAATGACATAATTTGTTTTATTTATGTATAATTTAACTAATTTTAAATTAAAAACGATTTATAATAATATATATATATATATATATATATATAAATTAGACAAAAAATCAGTTTTCAATTAAAATTCAGCATTTTCACTATTCATCAATAAATGAAACTTCTCAAAAAAATACCAAAATTTTAAAGTAAGAAAAATTTGAAATTATTATTTCAAAAATGATGTTTATTTTTTAAATATAATTTATAAAATTTTAAAAACTTAGTTTTATAATAAGTGTGCCATTAAAATTTGGTAAAACTACCTTTTAGAAAAGTACATATTTTAATGTGTAAAATTTTATTTATTCTTATCTATTATAAAGAAAAAATATAAGATGAATTTTAAATAGTGAAGTCGATATATAATATATATATTTAATTAAAATTATTCATATAAAGTTTGTGGTTTAATTTATTTAGATAAAATTTGTTTTTGCGTAGAAAAATAGTTTTTAGAAAATGAATTTATTTATTTTCAAATAGTTATTACTTTCATTTAAAACTAATTGGTTACCAAGAATTAATTTTATAAAAATTAATGTAAAATATTTTCATAATTTAGTTAATTATTCTCATACCCAACATTATAATGTCTAAGTGATAACTATAATAATATTTTAATATTAATATTAATAGTATCATGTAGTTCAGTAAAACTCAATCTTGCATGTAATGAAAGTTATCGAAGGAACTTGGAATTGTGTGTACCAAAATAAAAACATATAGTTGAACGTACCATAATCTAATATATTTTTTATGTGTAGTGAAATTTTGACATGGGGTTTCCAATAAAGTAAGCATAACATTGTGTAGCACACAATGCGAGCTATCAAAGAAATTTAATTTATTTGAAAATAATTAGTTCATAACAACTCATGGTGTTACAAAAACCCATCTAGGTCCCCTAAATTTCCATTTCCTAGACACCCTAAATGGTTTCCTTAGTCATTATTTAATACTCTAGGGTCAAAACCCATCACCAAGGGGGTATACAATCCCTCATTATATCCATAACTACATAATTGCCTCATCAGCCTCAAACAAAGAACTATACAACATCACATTAGAAAGTTGATATAAATTTTAAATCAATACTCAATTATTTATAGGGAACACCATTCACCCAAAATATCATCAATTTTCCTAGTTCATACCCACCAAGGTGATCACATGCTAGTGGGGTATGAACACTCACCTCACTCTCTAATCAACTAGCCAAATGGCTCTAAGGTACCTCACTCTTCCATTACATCCTATTAGGACCAATCATCTTAGTCCAGCACACATCCATACTCATGGGGTCTAAGGAACTTGTTATAAGGTCTACTATGATTATGTAATTAATTTAATCTATAACCATCATGGGTTTTAGTATCTTACTGATCACATTTATAATCAAGGTCCAGACCATCGGTGACCAAGGCACTAAGATAGTTCTCAAGGTTCCATCATGGACCTTGAAACTTGTATTTATCCATCCATAAGTATTTAGCGAGCCCTAGGATAGATCCACTATACATGGGGCAGTGAATCAATGGATACTTTTTATAACTTCTCCATATTAATTCAACTTATTTGGATTGTAGGATCCTCAATCTCTAATACTATGAAGCTTCACTTCTCCTGTTTGCAAACAAATTAAAGTAAGGAAAATCACAAAAGTATTTTTTACAAGGTTTGGAAAAATCCCAATCCTTTCCATGATCAATGTATGGGGTTTTCATGGATTATCTTATCACTATAATTTTCAGTGATTTCCAATGACTAGAATTGGTGTACAAAATTCAGGTAGGAAATAATCAATCTTCCTAAGCATGTGGCATTATTTATGATGGTACCGCCAGTCTTAAATGGTGTAATTTCTACTAGAACCACAATTTATTCAAAAATAAAAGCTTTGAATTAGATCTATCTACTAAATAGGATGTATTTTTATCCACTAAATAACTTGTTCCTCAATGGAGGTCTTCGATTGATACTTGAATCAACAATGTTCTATGCACTCCAGCCATACACTCTTAATAAAATAACTCACAAATCCCACATTATGAATTTAATATTTAATGTGAAGTTCATGACCTATCCAAGGATATGAGAAGCACATGAACTATTCAAGTGATCACATGAGTCTCTTTAAATTTCTTTTTATAAGTCTCAAGGATATTTAAAAGACCTCAATAGACTATCTTCATGTTCTTCACTTAAGAAATATGATTTTCCATGATCTCTTCTCAACAGCTTCGTATAACTATGAACTTGTCCTCTAGTTCCCTTTCATGATATGTTTGTATATATATGGGTGTCCCCTCAAATTAATTTATGATATATGAGGTGTTTTATGCATGTTTATTTACATGATATGTGGAATCCATAGGTTACTATCTAAAACTCTTCCAAAGACTTATCTTACATATTTATTTCACATAACATAGGTTGTTTCCACAGGTTCTTCAAAATCCATTCACATAAATCACGTATACAGGATCATGTGGAACCAAGGTGGTTTTCATAATCTCCTTCATGTGATTTGGATCATGCACTATTCTTCTCACTTCTCATGAGTGAAACATACAGGTGATTTATTTTCACGAGATCTCACGTGATCTGTCAAGGGTCGGTAAAAAAATCACAGATCTTTATCAGTTTATATAGGTGGTGTTTCTTGGTTTTTTAAGGCATGCTCCAGACTTATTCAAAGAGACTAATATATTAGTATATTTAATTCTGGACATCTCCATTAGCACTAGTATCGTCATTTGAAGCTTGAGATATCTTTTCATAATCACTTCGTTGATCATGTGATTCCCCTGTGTACATACTCCAAATAAATCTGAATAATCCATGTGAAAAATCCTATAAAAAATGGAGGGTTTATGCAATTGAAAACTCATTCTTCAAAATGTGATTACTTCATGGTTTTATTCCTTTTATCACTTATTATCATGAAAAATTCTTGCACTATGGAATGTTCTTGTGATAGCATCATGGACTATCTTCTTGTGACACCACTATGTCTTGTGATGACTTCAAGAAAATCGTACGAATACAAGTTAATGTTTATTGAATTTATTTTAATTTTATTAAATGTATCGAGACTTTGAAATATTTAGTGGAGTCATTCAGTTATCTCTAGATTTCACAGGCATATGGCTCATTGAGTGGTTAAAGATGATATTATATATTCCAAATATGAGCTTCTTAATTTTAAAGAGCACTATACGAGTGATCTAGAAGAATATTATTTTGAATACATGCAGTGTGAGATCAAAAGGATGGTTTAGATCAATTTAATATAGTGGGTGTAGTTATATCCATATTTTTAACCATGGTAGAATAGTACCTATGGTGTTCACACCCCACATCAAAATTTATCTCAAAATCTCCTTCGATATATTAGAATTAATATGACCATCATTCTATCAAGCTAGCTATGGGGTTTGAAACCCATTCCACATGCACACATCCTCCACTAATATTTATCTATTTGGGATTATATCACAAACTATGGATATCTATATGAATTCACACACCACAATCCTTACACATGATCTATCCCACACCTACTGGTCACTATGCCTCCTGCCACCCATGGGATTCCAATGGCATGCCTTCCCATAGGGTTTGAATCCTTGGGTATACTATTTATGGTAGAGGGTTAGGATTGTTGGCTTACATGGGTTTGAACTATTATTTAAATTTCGCCCATTCAATACATAAAAATAATCTAGGAATTATATAAATGAAATAAAAATCATTCTCAATTATATTTACAAGGCTAACTGCCCTTCTTCTTCACTTTATGAAAATAATTATTTTCATGATCTTCCACTTAAACATGTTGTATCAATGTGAAAACATCTTAACACATTTATTAATCATTTAATATCACTTAAAAAATCATTATTCTTGTAAATATAATTTTACAAGAATAAAATCCAATGACATTATATGAATCCAGAATAATTATATAGGTATCTCCACTTCATCCACCATTATATATTAGTTTATTGAAAGAAAATGAAAGCTAATATAAACAATATCCCCCATTTTTATTTTGTTTTCAATACCAGATCCTATCTTAAGTCCATATGTGGTGATAAGGTTTCTACCCATTATTGACGATCAATATGAAAATGAAAGATGGGGTCTTCTTAACTGATCATATTTTCAAAAACATGATCATCTACCTTATATGAAAATTTCAAGATCAATTTAAATATAGGAATGATATCACATGGTTATCTTATCCAACAAAATTTAGTTAATCAAATCTAAGTCAATGTTGGATAACCCTATGTAGAAAATAAGAGATATACAAACAAGGATGTCTAGGATATCCATAAAATACTATACATGTGACATCATGCTACAAAAATCTCAAAAAACATCATAGATATTGCCAAAATTAATTCCCCTCTATCACATCCTATCACAACTCTTTTTTAATATAGAAACCAAAGTATGGTGTGGGTATCAACTAAGGGTTTTCAATGATTCAATAGGGGATGAAAACCCATGTTCATCATTGGTGTCTCAAATAATACTTTAAGAATATCCTTGAAAAAGATATCTTCCAATTGATCTCAAGTGAGAATTAATTCCATCCTAATGTCTCCATTTACAAACTTCTCCTTGATGAAATGAAATAAGATATCAATATACTTGGATCTTTAATGTTTCACAATATTTTTAGGAAGATATATATTCACTTTTATTATCATAGTGATTTTTGATTGGTTTTCAATTTTAATCCTTAATTCATCTAATTTTCCTTTCATCCAAATCATTTGTGTGGTAACACAGATCACCGCAACATATTTGGCCTTGACAATACTTAGTGTTATTGAGTTCTATTTATTATAGTTCCAACTAAAAAAACTATCTCCCAATAAGAAAAACCACTTAAGGTGAACATTCTATATTCACAATCACCTAAAAAATCAACATCTGTAATCCAAGACATATTTATGTTTCTTCCTTTCTTATAAAGAATCCCACAATTTGTAGTCACTTTGATATATCTTAGAATTCTATTAGAAGTCAAAAGATTTGATTCCTTTGGATAAATATGATATCTTAAATATAGAATCACAACATATACAATATATGTTTTAGAAGCTATGATATATAGTATCCTCCCAATAAGTCTTCTGAATTATCTTTGATTAACATTATATCCATTTTCATCTTTAGAAAAATTTAGAACCACTTGAATGGGTGTAGACATTAGTTTTGATTGTTCTATGTAAGATTTATTTATCAATTATTTTGAGTACTTTTCTTGGGATAAGAAAGTAAAAATACATTTTTGAAACATTCGTAATCCCAAGAAGTATCTCAACCCACCAAGAATATACATCTAAAACTGTTGTTTTATTTGGTTTTCAAAATCTTGATAAGAATTTTCATGATCACCTGCCTAAATGATATCATAAACATATAAAATCATAATAAATGTACCTTTTATCATTTCATTAATATATAAGTTTCTGTCCACTTTTCATTTGGAAAATTTAATATTTTTTAAATGGTTGTTCTGTATTGAATACAGGTCGCTAGGGATTTTTTTAATCTGTAAAGAACATTATTCAATTTTTATACCCTCATGTCATCATTTTCAAGTAAAACCCATCATGTTTAAAAATATAAACTTCTTCTTAGAGATCACCATTTAAGAAGGAAAAATTGAAATCCATTTGATAAATTTTATATTTCTTGTAGGCTATAACAATAATAAACATTCTAATATATGTAAACCTTGTAATTGGAGAAAAGGTTTATTCAAAATCAACCCCTTTTACTTGTGAGTATCCCATGAATACAAGCCTTTCTATATTTCTAAAAACCTTTCCCTGATCATTCGTCTTTTTTTGTAGACCCACTTGGTTCGAATGATATTTTTATCATTAGGTACTATAATAGGATTTACTATGGAATTATTTTCAATTTGAAATATATCTACATTCATAGGATCAACCCATTAATAATTTTAAAAGGCAAATTTATTGATTTGAGATCAATTTGAGAGATATGTGATTTCTCATTTTCAAACCTCAAACTTCTTATAGTTAGATCTGAAGTGTTCTCACTATATCTTAGCTGTATCCTAGTTTGTAAAAAAGATAAATATTCTCTAATGATATTTTCTCTTTCCATAGGTTTCTTCAATCATTGGTACATTTATTTTTTTGTTTCATAAATCCCCTATTTATCATCTGTCTAATCTGAGTCAACACTTCCAACACAGTGTTCAAGAAGAGATTGGTTTTCATTAACCTATTCAGTAACCTGCCTGTTATTAGTATTATCTTATTTAAAAGTTGGTACATCTAAATAATTCATTAAGAATTGGTTTTTATTGATTTTGAAATTATAACAGTCTACCATTTTGTGATGTTTCATATTCCAAAATCTATATCATTTCCCATTAGATAGATAACCAAGAATGATGCCTTCCACAACTTGCTCATCTAATTTCCTCAAATTTTTATTTTTGATTTTCATGATGTTGGGACTCCCAAAGACTCAAAAGCATCTAACTAAAAGATTTTTATTATACCACATTTCATATGAAGTCTAATTTGAATTTATTCTACTAAAAAATTAATTTATAATATGTACATGACTATACCATACTTCTCTATTAAAGAAATTTGATCTACCAAACTCTGCAAGATTTGTTCTCACTATTTCTAAAATGATTCGGTTTATTATCTCATTATCTATATTATATTGTGGTGTATAGGGGGTGATATATTGATTTATTATTCCATATTTTTCAATAAAGGATTAAAAAAAACTTTTAATGTATCCATTCCCATTTTGATATCACAATTTCTTAATGTGAATACCAAGATCTCTTTAAAATTCTATCCTGTACATCTTGAACATATCATATTCCTATGACTTATGATTTAACAAAAAATTCTTGTAATTATTTTGGAATCATCAATGAATGTGATAAAATATAGGTCACCTTTTTTAGTTTGATGTTTTATAGGTCCACAAAAATATGAATGAAATAATTATATTGGCCTTATCGATTGTGTGTCCACTCTCTAGTGTTTACCTGGAACAATTTTACCTTTCTAAAATGTTTTAAAAACCTAATAATTATCTCATATTAACTATGAAAAATCACTAACCATATTTTCTTCAAATATCTTACTCAAATTATTTTGACCAACATGACCAAGCGTTCTATTACATATATTATTTTATTCTTTTTCACTAAGATAATAAGAATTATGGTGGTCTCAAATCTAAAATATATTTTCACAGGCTATTTATCCTCTTATAATAAATTTTAAGTCAATAATTCTCTTGATAAGACAACTATTCTTATTGAATATGAACTCATTTCCTTCATCACATAATTGAATGATACTCAAAGTGTTTTGTTTAAGCCCCTAAAAAATAAAACCTCCTTTGAATTTAGTCTGGATGGTTTAATTTTAATTGAACCTACTCCCTAAATTTTTAAAGATATCTCATTTAAAAATTTCACAACAAATCTATCATGTTCCTAAATATTTTTCAAAATCTTGGTATCTCTTGTCATATGTGAAGAACAACCACTATCAAGAATACATGGTCTACCACGTTTTATAGATTTTAAAGTAACATCCAAAACTAATTATTTTTTGATATCCCCACTTTTTTTAATCTTCTAATATTTATAAATGTGTTATTATAGATTATGAAAAATAGTATGACACTCTGTAGCAAAGTGGCCTTACTGGTCACATAATCCCCACACTTTCTCAAGTCCTTCAAACCTATTTTTATTAGAAACCATATAAGAGTTATTATTATTTTTGTTCTTCTAAAAGGTATGTTTCTCCGGTCATATGGGAAAATACCCCTAAATACTGGATGTTTTTTTCATGTAAAGAGATATATTGTAATCAAATATGAGATATTTGAGTCAATAAGTTCTCTTGTAGAAGTAGTAGCCCCTGAATTTTGATCTTCCAAAAAACTAATGAGTATGTCATTAAGAGTCAGTATGTCCTTTTGAAATAGGATCTGCCTTATTTTTCACAGGTTTAAAGGAACCTTGGTTCTTCTAGTCATTATATATCTCCCTATCTTAGTAAAATTTACTTTTATATTTTTTCCAATCCAGTTTTCCTAGTAATTATCATTAAACGAACACTATTAGGGTGTAAAGATTTAATATTTTCAAATTTAACAGGTTGAGAGTATATCTAATAATTAACAATTTTTTTGATAATTATGACATGATTAAAAATTTTGTTTATCATATATGGAATAATAAATATTCATATTTCCATGAGTCATTTCATCTTTGATAAATCGTGACTCATACATCTTAAGGTCTTCCTTGAGAGTAACCATCTCCTTTTATGATGATATTATAATTCTATTTTTCTCAGAAACTTTTACCTCGAGAATATTAATCTCCTCAATGTACATATATTCCTTATTTTAAGAATCATATTAAATCTTATTTGTGCCATAAAATTACTTATTAGATTATTTAACTTCTTTCTTGAGCCTATTGTTTCTTTCCAGTCAGACTTCCAATTATGTTTTATTCATGTGAATCAAATGATCCTCATTTCCTTCTTATAATTCAATAATTGAACTGCCAAATTTTATTTCAATATGTGATATAAATTTATTTTCATCTGTATCACATTCATCCACCGAATCATCATGTTTGGATGATTTCTCTTTAACCTATTTTCTAAACATTCTTCTCTTTTTCTTTCAAAAAGACTTTTTTTTCTTTCATTAAATTTGTTGATGCTTTTTCCAGATCTTCCTTTTGACTTACACTATGATTTTCTTATTCCTAATTATAATATAATTCTATATATTTATACTTATTTTGATAATAAATAAAAAAATTTCCAATTCCGCCTCAACTAAAATAATTAAATGGGATATTTCCTTTATACATACCTTTTCCATTTTAAATTTTTTGGATACGAGATATAATATTTTCTTGTGATTATCATCACTCTAATCATATTCATAAAAATTACTTTTGGGTTTAACCATGTAGAGGCCCAATCTAGACGTACATGGAAATTACATTACTTTTATGGAATACTTAATATATGAAAAAATTGATGCTCAAAGATCGTATTATTTTAGTGTCTTTGGAAACTAGAAATATAATCATCTAATCATGGTGAAATATCTTCAACATCTCCCCTAAATATATTCCCCTTTTTTTCACACCTAAAAACTTTATTTATTTCTTGGGAAAAAGAAAACATAGAAAAGGTGATATCAAATGGTCAGTAAGGGTAAACATGGAGAACATAAAACAAATCATAAACATTTTAATGTAAAAACATGAACATAAATTTTAAACATCAAAATCTTGAGCAATGACAAAAATCTTGGAAGTACGTAAAACAAAGATGATAAAGGAACATTAAAAATTATCGAATATAATTATCATAAAACATGAAATTATAAAAAACTAATCAGTAGATATTATGATTTCCATAGTAGCCAATGCATTTCTTCCAAGAACATCATAGTTGACGAAGTCCATTACTGAAACGAGTTTACTTATCGTTCTAGCCCTGTATTACTAAACCATATTTACTTATCATTACATCAATGTTTATCTCATGAGATATAAATATTTACCCAATGCATTGGAGGTAGATATAGGTCCCACCCATATCATAATGAAACCATTCTTATGTGTGCCATAAAAACATAAATCATACATCACAACATAACTAATGTCGTAAAATGAGATTATTAAACATCATTCCATTATAACATAATCTATATAAGATAAAAAAAATTCATAAAAAATAATCCCATCATAACATAATCAAATAAAAATAATAGTAGGGATAGAAACATAACCCTATATATTCTTAGGTGGAAAATAATTTTGGTAAAATACTTGAACTTAGTTCATGAAGAAAATATCATTTCTTCTTCAAAAACATATTATTTTTTCAATATGTCATGCAATTTTAAAAGAAAAGAAGTTAATTGAAAATAAACATGAAAACATGTAAAGGAATATTGATGGAAATAATGCTCTATGAAAGGATAAAAATCCCTTCATGCCATATAAGTTAAAAAAACATTATACTCATACTTTTGCTGGAAAATTCAAAAAGTACCTCGTATGGTAAACAAAATAATGATTCCTTCTATACCACGTGTTAAAAGTAAACAAAGGGTAAAAATTAGTTTAAAAATACATGGAAGAATATTAAACATTTTGTGAATTTTTTTATAAAACATGGACATGTATGATAAATATAACCCTAGTAAAAACTTACGAATAAATAATCTCAGATAAAAACTAGATTGGAAAAGTTATCCCTTACCTTAGGTCCCATTTCTTCCATATGTGGCCGAAACTTCTATATAGAGGGCTTAAAGATATTATTAACTTGTAAAATAACCATAATAATATTTATGATATCATGTATTATTTATTATAACTTTATATTACCCATTCATTTGTCAATTCCTTGTTAAAGTTACATTTTGGGTAATAATCGTTTCATTTATCGTACATTATTGGACTTGTTGTTCTTAATATTATTACTTAGATAATGATTTAATTACTTAAAGAATGTAAAAAAATATTTACATGTCATATATATTCATTATGTATATATATATATAGATAGATAAATGAATTAGAATACACTGTTCATGGAGATGGTAGACCGTACGTACACATGAACTTTGTTTTCATTTCCTTGTTAAATTGAATGGAAGTTAGTAAATTACATATATATAAATAAATCTAATAGATTTTTTATGTCATATATTTCATGATGATTTATTATATATACTTTAAAATCATTTTTGAATGGTTAACATGGAGCATGAATCTCATCGCGTTGTGGAGATGGTAAATCATACGTAAGCACGAGTGATGATATCATTCCCATAATTGTTGAACGGTATTGAATTGGATGGTGTATAATATTACAGAATTAGTATCATGTTATTATAATCATATATAGTTATTATTTGCACCATTATACCCATCCATGTAAGGTGGTGTTGAAAAGAAGATTACACCATGACGTGGAGACGGTAATTCATACGTACACACATGCAATGATTTTGTTTCTCATAGGATGTATAGAAGGTGAAATAGGAATTTTTAATATAAATAATAACATATCAATATATGATTGATACTTATGTTATTACATTATAATAAAATAACTAAATAATAGGATGTAGAAGAAGAAATAAATTTGAATGAATCGGTAGAAGAGATTACCTCTTTCTCGATGTATATTCTTTAAATTTCCTCTTAGGGCACTTGAGTTGGTATTTTGAGAATAAAATAACCTCTATAATGTAACTAGGAATGTTTATAAGATAAATGGTTAGGTGTCGGCTGAGCTTGAAGGCTCAAAATTTAGTGAAGAGGAAAGGGAATAGGTGCCCTTTTATAAGAGATAAGAGGGGAACTTTAGGAAAGTTCCAAAATATTAATTTATTATAAATTAAATTTCGACATAAAATGGTCCAAAACATATTTAATTATAGTATAAGATGATTTTGGTTCAAATACCCCTCATCCAATAATTATTTGACAAGTTTTTTATATTTTTTGTATCCTTATCTTTTTGGTTTTACCCTTATTTTAGTTGTTCTAATCTTACCATGATATCACGTTATTTAAACATTATAGGTCAATGTAATTACCATATCATGTAAAACAAACCAAGTTTTTATATATGTTATTTATAAATCCTTCATGTATATACTTCCTCACTCACTAGACACCTCATACTGGATCTAGAATTAAATGTTTAAGAATCATCATAGAGATTAAAAATGAATAAATATAATACTATTAAATTAGTTCATTGTAACTATTTAGTAGTTTTTTATTATAATTAAATTAATATTTGATCACCTAAAAAAAATAAATTTTTTATTTATAATAGTAATAACCTATTAAAAAAGGAGGTTATTATTTTTTTAATCCCTATAAAAAATACAATGAATTTTTCATTATAATTTTTGTAAACATAATTACAATTATCTCTATTGAAAACTATAACCTTGATTTATTCCCATATCAAAATTTAAAAATAAAATTCTCATGTAATTGCATTTTTAGTTACATATAGGGGATTTAAATTGGGTAATTTAATTCTTTTATTATATTCTAAAAATAATAATATATCTTTTACATAATAATTCAAACAATCGCATACAAAACCACCTGAAATTACCCATGGGACTAACCCCAATATTTCTATTATTCCAAGTAGGATCATGGGTATAATATATTTTCGTTCGCTTATAAATATAAATTTATCAATGAAGACCCCAAGAGAACCAAAATCATGAAATTATTTCAGACTTTTGGGAACCATTTTAGTAAATAAAATTAACCTAGACCTAAAAATAAAAAAATAAACAAAATACCATTTTGGTTATTTTTCCCTTTTTTATATAATTAATGTTTCAAGGATAAAGATCATAGTGTGAGGTTTCTTGATATGGTTTTGATATGGATGATGATACCATAGAAGTTCCACAGACAATGGATGGCATGGATCACAAATTAATTCCAATCACATGACCCCTCCTAGTACTAGTTTCCTTGAGTCAGACATCCTCATGAAAATTTTAGTTCTTCAGACCCAAAATTTAATAAAATCTACAACTCATGTAATATAGTTACAAATATACCATTTATAAAAACTTTATATTGTTTATGTATCCAATTTTTTTTAATAATAAATAAAATGTTAAAAATAATTAACTATTTATAAAATATTTTTAATTTCTAAAAAATAGATATGTTCCATAATTATACGTTTCTAAAAAACTATCACCTATCTTGAATCATGATTAATTTTTTATTATGGAAGTCAAATTGAGTAACAAATTCATCTGAAATACTATACTAAGTGTGTGTGTGTAAATTTACGGTGAAACGTTTATTAAAGACCCTTAAAGTTTAATTCATCACACTATATCATATATTATATAATAGATGATAAAATTTAACACACACACAAACATGTGTGTGAAATTATAGAGAAGAAACTATGGTCATGTATCATCAATTGAGTCCCTTGTATCATTCTCCGCTAAATTTTATATAAGATGTGATGAAATTGATCACACATGCTAACCTATCACGATTCCCTAATCAAGGGTTGAATAAGCTAATCAATATGAAAAATATATCCTATATTGATATAAAAAAATAAAATTTAAATAAACGTCAAAAATATAATACTAATAACAATATTTTTGACAAAAACTACAATAATAACAACAACAATAATAATCACAATCAACATCACCACCACCACCGCCACCATTCATTAATTACCAATAAATGATAAAATATATAATATCAATTCCGATGAGGACATACTCCACTATCAACTATGGAGTATGAAAATCATTTATAATTATTACAAAACAATGACCTAATGTATAAATCTAAGAGAATAATTTAACAAATTATGTTAAATTAAATAAAAAATGATAAAAGTATTGATATTTTATTAAGAAAATATAAAAAATTATATATTTTTATTGGGATAAAAATGAATTATTATACACCATTGTGGATATCTATTTAGAATAATCTACCTAACAGGATAAAAAATCCTCCTCTTGGGTGTGGAAATGCTATTGAATTTAGTAAAATATCCAAATTATTGTATAGATTGTGGAACAATCACATCACACAATAAAAGTGTCTTTTCAAGGTCTATAAAAAGTTCATTAGTAAAATATTGATCTACAATCTAAAATATAAAATAAAAACAATATAATTTTTTTTGTTATTATTAATTTTATTAAAAGATACTTTAATCATTAAAAATGAAAGTTAATATTTGAAGAAAATAGTATACATGATATATGTTATAATATATCATCAAAATTATCATATTCATCGTCATCTCTTTCCACTATAGGAAAAAAATATCTCAATGTTTTTTTGTGACAGTTTTTAAAGCTACTTATTAATGATTTTTTAATTTTTAATTTATTTATAATTTTAATTTTTTTAAAAAAATTAGATTTATTTTTATTGGTAGTTTTTATAACACCCTGACATAGGGGTCACTAAATGGTGCCCCGAGCTTGTGGGTCACTTGGCCTCTAGCACGACTCCCTATATTCCATAGGTTGTTGAGTAGTATCTAGGGCCTATGCTGTTTCTATGGAGAGACTTTGACCTAATTTCAAAGTGTAACATAGAGGTAAATTAATGTCAATCAATAGAGGAAGAATATGAATAACTAAGCAGTGGTAGAATAACATCCAAAAGACTGAAATAATAATGACTACCAGAAGCAATGTAAATTTCAAAATGATGTATTTCATATATCTATAAAAAATAAAATTGACAGACATGGAAACATGTATATAGTAAAATACATGTATCAAAATTAAAAAATACCAATAATAACTATATATAGATAAAACCATGATCATAGCTCAGTCATGTGCTCCCTACTTTTAAGTAGCGAACAATCAAACATTATAAAGCATCTGATTTCCCTAGTCCCTACCCGCATCCATGAAGACTTTTAAGGTACCCAACAATGGCCTAGACATGGTGTGAGATAACAATATGTAGGCCACCACAAAAGGTATCAATAAAAAATAATTTTTGTGTAATATAAATTAGAGAGGTGTGGAATATATAAGAGGTATATGAATAAATTATCAAGGGAACACTATCCAACTAACTAGGCTCACTGTAAACCGGAAACTATAAACCCAAGCTAACTATAAATCATGATAAAACATGTTTAATATGACCCGGTATAACATATATAAAAAAATACCCATACCAATGCTATCTGTAAAGCATTATAAACACCCATTGTTGCCAATTTTGAGTAATCAAGTGTTAGACCCAATGAATAGATTCATGGATTAGTAATGTCCAATGAGTCACACATAATCCAGATCCATGTAGTAGAAATTTACATAGAATCAAATATAATTATAATTCCATGGAGTAGAAATGTACATGGAATCAAATATCATTCTAAATCCATAGAGTACAAATTTTCATGGAATTAAGTAACATTTTGAATCCAGGGATTATAAATGTATATGGAATTCAATGTAACCATAAGTTATACCCTCTTAGACTAGATCCAAGGAGTATAAATGTACAAGGATTCCAAATTATTAATTATAACCATTTAATTATTAATTTCATAAATCATTTTGTACTCATTTACAAACCATGAGTTCATCCAACTAATTACACATTTTACAATTAAAAAAAATAATCATTTTAACATCATGTAATCAAATTTAAAGGAGGAATAATCCATATATTAGTATCATGATTAATTCATTGTAGCTTCCACTAAGATGAAAAGCTCACACACACACCCAATGGGGTGGTATGAAAAGGTTAGATACAACAATATACATCATGGGTGGTTCAGGATGGGGTTAATAATCTCCAACCATAAAATGGAACAATGTGGGAAACCAAAACATGTTACAACAATTTTCCACGACTTCTAATCAATTTTATGATCAATGGTGGAAGTTATGGTATGAGACAAAATGAAAAAAGGAATATAAAACACCAAAATTTAAGGGAAAGTTATAGACCACCTATCATATGTCCGTGGTAGAACAGTCATACAGTTTTGGATCCTAACTCAATCTGGATTGGAATAAATTGGAAGAATAGATGAATACCCTAGAAATAGGGCATATTTACTTGCACCAATATAAATCAATCGATATGATGACAAATGAAGAATGTCTTGAGATGAATGAATAACTCACTAAGTGAGGCTTACCTATGGGGTAATTACTCACCTTTCTTGAATGGCGAACTCACTGAAACAAATCTAACAATATGAACAATTTTTTAATTAGAGCCCATATAGAGAATCGACACCACATCCTAGGATATGGCTTCAAAGGAGCTCCAAATTGATAATAAGTCTATCCACTATAAGAACGAGAAATTATATTTAGGTTATAATAAATTTTAAGGGACATTTTTCCATTTTACCCAATATAATGGGTCACATGGTTTAGCCACATGTTTGGAAAAACCATGCGCCAACCATTCACCCATCACTACAACAATAGGGAACCACATGGTTTATGCATACAATTTGGAAAACCATGCAAAAAAAATTATATATACCTCTGTTCGAGACTCCTTTCACATGTTAATGGTTCACAATTAGACAAACCATGGGATAACCATATGCTTGGACTCTATTAGAGAGTCTGCATCAACTAGCATGGGTGTGCACCCATAGATTCACTATTGCATAAAACCACGAGGCCCTGCTCTGGCCTGTAAAATTCCCAACACATTTTATTCCAAATATGTGTCCTAGGATTCATAGTTTATACTAACCATGTGACCTAGCTTTATTTTCCAAAAACCCTTGCCCTGGGCATTGAACAAGCCCCATACACCATTGAAAATCTCAGGACAACATTAGGCACCCAAAATCTACTAAAACAAGGTAATTATACTAAAATTAGTAAGATCCATACCTCAAGGAAAACCTGATATCTTCCAATATCCCCCTTTAAAGAAATTTGTCCCTAAATTTCCCTTCCAAGTGTGGTCAAACATCATCTGAGAATAACTCATGACACTGCGCACGTACATCAGCCATCTGCTCATAAGTATTATTTGGTTCATGACTGTGCTACTTTAATACCCACACTAAAGGCATTGAACATCCTCAGAGTGCCTTTTTTTCTCTAATACACAAAATTTGTAGGATGATCCATGAAGGATTGATCTATATATAACTCAAATTCATCCAACCGTAGAGTATGATACAAGTCTGAATGATAGAGAAATAACAATGATAAATGGAAGACTTTGTGCATGGCTTGATACCTATGAGGTAATTACAACTGATATGATACTAACCCGACTCTCTCTAGAATCTCGAAATTTATGGAATATCACTGTGAAAGCTTACCCTATCTCCAGTTATGTCTATTCCCCAGACATATAGAGATATGTAAAATGACCCAATCCATTACCCCAAACTCCATAGGTCGTCTAGGGTGATCGACATAGGATTTCTATCTAGACTGTTCAATATCCATATGCTTTATGATCAACTGTACCATTTCTAAAGTATCTTGAATGAGATGAGGTCAAAGGAATGCTACCTCTCCTACCTCTAACTATCATAGAGGTGATCAACATAGCCTACCATACAAATATTTATAAGGTTCCATTTGTATAGTAGCATGATAACTATTATTGTGGGATAATTCAACCTGGGGTATATGCCTCTCCCAAGAGTCACCAAAATTAAGGGCATTTTCTCTAAGAAATTCCTTTAGAATTTTTATATTGTGCTCTGACAAGGCATTAGTCTGAGGGAGGTATGTTATTCTCATAATCACCTGTGTAACCAACTCCCTCTATAAGATTTTCCAGAATTGAGATGTATATAGGGTTTCTTTATCTGATACCACAGTATGAGGAACCCCGTGAAGGAAGAAAATCTCATAGATATAGAGTCTCCCAAGATCATATATTGAGAAGGTATCCCTGATCAGTAGTAAATGGGAAATATTCATGATCCTATCCATAATGAACCATACAACATCACTAACACAATGTGACCTTGGCAACTCAGTCACAAAATCCATCACAAACTTTTCCCAAGTATACTCAGTAATAGGTAACTACTATAAATTCTAGCTAGTCACTAGTGTTTCAAATTCACATATTGATAGGTGGAACAACTTATGACAAAACTAGCTACCTATCATTTCATACCCAACCACCAATATTGGTGATGTAAATCATGATACATCTTGGTAATAACAGGATGTTTTACGCAAGATAAGACATGAAACTCTCACATCAACTCCTCACTTATGTTATCTAGAACCCAAACTTGACCATGAATATGAATTATTTTATCCTCAAACATGGTCCAACCAGGAGGTGGGACCTCACCTACCACACTCTTCTATAGGACTAGATCCTCATCATTAGATAACTTTCTCATCCCCACACCATCAAAAAGAGTGAAGGTCACTACTAAAGAGGATAGAATGGTTTTCCCAAGACCATCCTGCACCTCCAAGTGTATCTCAGAAAAAATAACATAATTTTACACTTGCTAAAGTCCCCTTTACTACTTTTATTTGTGTCCTTTAGCTTAGTGCATCAACAAATGCATTTCCATTTTTGGGAATATAGCCAAGAACAAAGTTAAAGGACTGAAGGTATTCAACCCAACATCATCGCCTAAAATTCAAGTCATACTATGTAAATATGTACTTGAGTATTTTTTGGTCTTGGAAAAACACAAAACTCTCTCCCAGTAAATAATTCCTCTAACATCACAAGGTATTAACAACAAAGACTAACTCGAGATCATGCATCAAGGAGTTTCTCTTTTGTGAAATCAATTTATGAGTCTCATATTCCATATATCACTCATGTTTCATAAAAAATTATCATAGACCGATACCTAATGCATCACAATAAACAGTATAGATCCTACGCAAATTTGGACGAATTTGGATTGGTGCTAAAGTATGTATCCATTTCAACTCCCCAAAGGATGCCTTGATGGTATATGACCATAAAAACATTACAACCTTCTTAGTCAATCCGATAAGAGTTGATTTTAAGTATGATAAGTACTATAAAAAATGCCTTTAATATCCAGCTATGACTAAGAAACTCTATATATTAAATATGTTCTTGCGATGCTCCTAGGAAACTACATATCTCACTTTATTTGGGTCAATTTATACTCTTATCTCTCAGATAATATGACCCTATAAGTGAATCCTATCTACACAAAAGTGTAAATTTGTGATCTTAGCATATAACAGTTACTCTCTTAGTGTATCCAATTTAATTTTTAGGGATTTGTGATAGATATTTATCACTAATTTCGAATCATTTTTGAGGAGGTGTAACACTTTCACACATCAATTTTCATAAATAACACACAAAAAACATAAATTTCAAAAACTAACAAAAAACATTCCCAGGATATATTCAAAATTACTATTATTAAGTATGGAATGACTACTCACAGGTGAAGCCACAATAATAATAAATTCAAAATTAGATAAAATCTCACCTTCATGGAATGAGAGATGATATATAAAACCTAGTGATAAAAATAAAATGGATAATTGAATACGTTCAGGCTTCCTAGAAGAATAAGTTAGAACCAAAACAATAAGATCCTATATTTTCCAAGAGAATATATCTTTTAGGTTTTTTAAAAGTTAATACAGAAGACTCAGTTTATTCAGGGGGTCTATAATACAAAAAAAACTTGTAACATGAATTATATGGATAAACTCGGTGAGAATCGAACTCGAGACCTCACCGAGACCCACAAAGGAAAATACTAACTAAGTTTCACCCTAGGGGACTCTATCATTTATGTTTTGATAACCCTATTTGATCCTTTTTTAATTTTCAATTTGGTTATCAAGATTTAATCCTAATGGGTTTGTTCTTGGAGGAAAGAAAGATTGTAACGCCAATAATCTTTTGTTTCTTAAATGGAAGCCTTACTTTCCATATTCTATCTTTATTTTGAGTTCAGAAATGTTTTGGAGAATGATTGTGGGCCTAGGGAATATTTTGGAATCTTAATGGTTAGTTTTTTGGATTCACTATAAAATTAGAGGGGGTCGGGATGATAATGTTTCTTTAGTGGCCATGCCATAGTAGGGGATAACCACACTGTTGAAAAATGGGTTGCATCATAGGGGTGCTATATAAATGAGGTTGCTCCATTACCTTCACCATGGAGAGATGATATTAGTGGCTGCACCATAGAGTCTTAGACCATTCCAGATGACCATATCTCCATGTAAGTTATAGAAATTGGTCCAACCTATTGGTTTTTGTGGGTTATGGCCTTTAATAGGCCGTTACAATCTTCAATCGGGGAAGGAGATTCATATTTATGGGGGGGAATTAAGAGGGATTTCTCAAACAGACCTAATCCCTGATTATTTCCCTAGAAAATATCCTTTCATGTCCACTATTTTAGCATCATAAATAAATCCAAAGTCCTGTACATATAAATCCATTCCCTAATTCTTTCCCTCACATCAGAGTAGTGAACACCCCGATTTGGTTCTACACCGCATTCTCCATCACTGTATTATAGAGGTCACATTTCAATTTTCAAGTTCCTTATCCTATTCTATGGTCATTCCCCATAGAAAAGTTTTGTGATGTGGTGTATAACCCTACATCAGGGAGTTATTCTTACAACACACTGTTTCACCATGGTGTTCCACCCTGTGTCGTGGTCCAACACACCTCCACAATATAGCCCTTGCCTTTCACCATGGACTCTAACACATTTTCTAGAACCTTGTGGGTTTTCCAATAGATTGACCTCATATAATTGGGTTTGATCCCTTAAATTCATTCCTCCTTGACATTCTCTAGAACATGTAACATATCGTATTATAACTGGTTCTAGGAGCCCTTGTCGTGCATTCGTTTTTCAGTTTGTGTTCAAGAATGGGCCAGGTAGTGACCATTGAGCGTCATCTTCAAACCAAAAGAAATATCCATTGGATATTGGTGTTCTAGGCCTCGATATTGAATTGAAGGAATAAGGAACCAAAATCTACCTTATATGTTTGGATTTTGTTTGTTTCATATCTATTTTGAGGTAGGGTTCTAGAAGAAATCCTTAAAAGACTGTTTTAATTCCACTAGTATATGAAATAAGTGAAATAATTCAAGCATTCCATACGTGATACCTATCTAATTGAATAAATATTGGTTTATGTTAATCAAATTTCATAGATCTTATATTGGATCCCTTTAGGTCCATTAATGTTGAGATGAGGCTTGCAGCCACCTGTGGTCTGAGCCTACCCTTGAAATCATGAATAACCAGTAGTTTTGATAATGAGGATTTTGGATTAACAATTTGTGTTAGTTGTTGTATTAATATTATTAATTTTCATAACACATGAATTGTCGTGAACTCTTGAAATATAATCACATGGTCTAAAACATAAATTAATTTTAATCTTAACAACTTTTGAGCTAAAATTTTGAATGAATTTTTTTAATGATAATGATAATTGGGTTCCTAAATTTATGTAAGGTATATTTCTAGATAAATGGTAATTGGATAAATGGAACATTATTATTATAATAAATTTTTTTTAATATTGGTTCTAGGTTATGTGAACTGGTTTCTAGCTTTTTGTTTTGATATGAATCTAACATGATTGATTCCTGGGGGCTGGATGTTACAAGACTTATCTAAGTTATTGTTTTGATATGTAATGTTCTTATGTTGGGTGTTTGAGGGATCCATAAGTGACACCTATGTTTAGGTTCATGGTTATATACCATCTGAGAGTATGATGCATGGTATGTGATACCACCTGAGGGTAATATGCAAGGGGTATGAACAGCCTGGAGGTAAGTTTCACAACACTGGATGCTTGTGGGAGAGATTCTTGTTTGCGTATGGGAAAGGACCATTTTTTCATGATATGATACATTCTATTCACCCTAAGTATGGGAATTTTCCACTAACTAGGGTGATACATCCTAATACAGGAGTATCCACTCCTAGATAGAGGTATCTGGCATGAAACTAAAGAATGTTTTGGAGGGTCCCAAGTGTCAACTAAGAACTCAAGGGTTAGTGAGTTTATTTCATTTACATTATTAATTTTTTGAATTAACACCCCTATTTATCACTTTATTTCATTAACCATATACTCATACTAGATTTTTTTATGCATCATTGGTGGTGGACTATTAAGGTGTACTCACACCCTATTTGGGATTCTGTTTGACACCTGGATATGCTTCATGGATGTAGGTTTGGAAAAGTGAAAGGGAACCTATTTGTTATTATTTCTTACTGGATGGGTTGGATCTTATAGATGATATTGAGATTCAATTTTGGAAATGGGTCATTGGGGTATTTTATAGAGTCTATTTTTTCATATGTTCATTTTACTTTTATCATGTAATTCAGATACATTTATCCTTTCATTATATGATTCTATTATTATTCAGATTTTTCCATTTTGGCCTTTATTCTGTTGTAGTTGTATGACCAATTATTTATATTTTTTATATTATTTCCACTAATCTTTTATTATTTATGCTATTATTTCAAATTGATAGTAAAGGATGTAGTCTCACTACTATATAACTTATAACCTAACTGCTAGTCAATAACCCATGAAATATGGGGACGTGTGTCTAAGTTCTCAAAACCAATTGACCTTATAATGTGAGGGGGTATTGGTTCAAGGATGTTACAAAGTTGTATCAATGTCCCAGTTTTATTTTCTATTGCTTCAAATTTTGGGAAGGTATAAAGAATACTAGGTTGTGTCCGATATTGGTAATGATCTTGTTCATAGGAGTAGCTAACCCATGTATGGGGGTAAACGAGTGCCTAGGGTTGATATTGGTAATGATCTTGTTCATAGGAGTAGCTAACCCATGTTTACTTGCATTCTTCATAGTAGAAACATATTTATTTATTGTGGCATATCTTCCCTATCAAACTATGAGAAGAAAACCCTTAATATACCTAATAAAAATAAATTAAATAAACTATTATGTTATACAAAATCACATGTTAATCCAAATGGGTAGGAACCTTCAGCTAGTGGTCCTCCTTTTTTGTTGTTTTGGTTGATCTTTTTGTATAAACTTTATATTAATGTGTGAGTTAAACATTATAGAGAAAATACATCCTTATCGTCATCATACCAAGTGTTATAAGAGTGGAAATTAGAATGCTTATTATTTAGATAAGCTAGAAATTCTTGTAGATTCAGATATTTATATGGACAATCATCTTCATGATTGTTTCTTATGGATCTTGTGATCTTTGTAGAGGGAGACTATTCACACCATACCATTGATATATGAGTTGACAAGAGAGTTTTAGCTATAGTATTCACCTACATTCATTGGGCAGAGAGGAACCTATTTAGTTGAGTTCTAGATTCATTCAATCTAGATGATATTTAAACACATGAAGATACCAACATATAGAAGGGTGAGGTTTTCTACTTATATGATTCATGTACTATCAAATCTTTGGTGGGATATACTAAAGTAATCTGATAAGTAGGAGGAGATATCATGGAAGGAATTATAGAATAAGTTCATAATCTACTTCTATCTTGACACATTGAGGAATGATAGGGATTGTGATTTCATGAACATGACACATGAGGTAATGTTAGTGATAGATTATGGTGGATGCTTCACTAACCTATAACATTTTACTCTTTAATTTGATGTTGTTTATGTAGCTAGGGCGATACATTTTTAGTACGAGCTTTACTATAAGATAAGGTCATAGGTAAACATATTATTCCTATGAATCTTTGAAAAGATGATGAATCATGATCTCATCATGGAAGGGAACCTTAAAGAGGCCCTAGGTGGTGTCCATATAGATTTATCAAGGCGATATTGGATATTTTCTTATGGTGGAGTGAAATGATTCTATGATAGTTATCACTAGGGAAGTATGGGGTTGAGAAGATAGGGTCGTGGGAATACATATCAAAATCATAGTCTATTATAGTGCAATAAGTGCGGAAATATGGGCCTCAATCACTCATTGTGTCCTAAAACTATAGTGGAGTGCTTTTTTACTTATGAGTTGGGCCATCTATAGAAGTTCTATAGGAACTACTAATATTAGAGAAATAACCAAGGATAATGATATACCCCAGAGTATGGGAATGACTCACCTATCCACAAAAAAATTGGTAGATTGAGTTCCACTTGAAATTAAGGCTGAGGTATTGGATGTGATTCTATAGAATAGGAGTGATAATTCCATATTGAGGAAAAAACATAGAGGATTCAGACTAGAGGCCATGGTAGAGGGCTAAGTCAGCCACACACTGTGAAGACTACTTTGAGTATTTTAGATGTAGGGCCTTCTACCATTAGAGGTACCATTTTTTTATTATATATTCTTTAATAATTTTTTTTAATATAGGGTAATGAAATTCATTTTTTTTATTAATTTGAAAATAGTTTGGGTTTGGTTGTGGAGAGCCTGGATTGTGTTATGATCACCGATACACCATTGGGGGAGCAGTCAGAGGATATTAAACATTACATGGTGTGTTCTCTTGAAATTCAAGAATAACATTTCTTTTGGGAGATTTTTGTACTCGGAATGATAGGTTTTGATTTGATTCTAGGCATAGACTAACTAGTTCTATAGTAGGCTTATATTGAATGTTATCAGAGGCGAGTTACCTTGATATCTATAAAATTCCGATCCATTTTCACTTGAGTGAGTGGAATATTCAGGATAGTCATGCAAGAAAAATTCATTAAATTTTTTATTTTATCACAACTAAAATATCAGGCCTTATTCTAGATGATGGAGAAATATAACAAGATAATTTTCCACCAATGGTGAACCCTTTTTAAGAAATTTTTTCTTAATAGTTATCTCATTTACCACCCAAGTGGAAGATTTATTTTCAAACTGATTTAGTGTTGGGAGATAAAACAGTATCTATCATGGATTATAGAATGGTTCTACTTGAGATAAACAAGTTAAAATTATAGTTATAATATCTGGAAGAAAGGGGTTTTATATGGACTAGTACTTCTTTGTGGGGTTCTCCCATGATTTTCTCTAAGAAGGATGATGAGACTTTGTTCTTATGCATGGATTATCTGAGGATAAAGCACATTATGGTTATGAATTAGTATCCCCTTCCATGAATTAATGATATTATCAATTAGTTTAGTGATACTAGGATATTCTCTAAGATCTACATGAGGTCAAGGTACAATCAGTTGAGGGTGAGAGCATCATATATAATATGTATTTATTTTAAGAGTATGAATGTCTTGTATGAGATCATGATGATGTAGTTTGGTCTAAAAACACACCAATGGTATTCATGTATTTGATGAATTATATTTTTTCATCCATTCCTATATCATTTTATGTAGGTTTTTATCAATGAAATCTTGGTGTACTCCCAGTTAGAAAATGATATTGCCCATCATCTTTAAATTGTATTAATTATATGGAGAGGGAATCATATTTACACCAAGATATCTAAATATAGTTTTTTGGATTGATAGTGTGTACTACATGGGACATGTTATCTCATAATGTGGGGTGTTAGTGTATTTGGAGAAGGTTTCAACCACTGTATCTTGGGAATGACCCAAGAATGTATTCAGGATTTAGAGATTTCTAGGTCTATTAGGATATTACTATAATTTCGTTGAGGAATTATCAATTATAGAAGCACTAATGTCCATGATGAACAAGAAATGGATTATGTTTTTTGATGATATGATTGTGAGAAATATTTTTAGGAGATAAAGAGAAGGCTGATATCAACATCGATCCTCAACTTACCAATATAGGGTAAGGTATGTACTTTGTATTAAGCTGCCTTCAGAGTTTGAATTACAGAAATTATAATATAGGGGGGCCAACTGGTTACTTATGGACCTAGGAATCTAAGACCACATGAGAGTAATTAATCTACCCATGATCTAGAGTAATCCAAATTAGTACACACATTGAGATGTTGGAGACACTATCTGTTGGGTGAGAGGTTTTTGGTGTACACAAACTACAAGATCCTTATATACATATTTTATTAATGACACCTTATCCTTTGGAAGAGGAGGTGGGTTAAGTATATTCATCACTTCAACATCGAGTTGGATTACATGTTAGGAAATGTAATATTTATTACGGATTCCTTAGGTTGGAGTATGTTGATAGAGGTAGTATTAGAGTACTTCGATGAGTGGTGGATGATGAAACAATTCACAGAATTGAATCTAGATTTCCAAGAGTCCTAGGGATGAGTATCTATGACTTGAAAAAAATATTTCAATCATGATTCTTGGCTGGATCAAGCTTGGATAATTATCTAATATGGAGTCCTTATCTATGAGAGACATCTTATATGATGGGGATCCACCATAAGGATTGAATCTTGGTAGAAGAAATGTTCTTCCTATCTATGGAAATGTATGATTTTTCTTATGGGCATGTGTGAGGACCTATTGAGGGATTTTTATGCTTTGAAATAGGTATTACATCCTTGTCTAACAAATATGTATCCAAATATCTATAGACTATACTGGTGGAAGGGGTTGAAAAATTAGATATAAGGATTAATGGGGATATATTTCACCTTTCATCTAGGAAGGTCTTGCATCATAGTTCTATTGGGTGGTTACAACCTTTATCTATTAAATAATGGATGTGAGATGGTGTTTTAATAGATTTTGTAACATGATTTCCCACAACACTCCACAAGAATGATGTAGTATGGGTAATCAGGAATCGAATGACAAAGGTAACCCAATTTATACCTATTAGGGAGACCTTGACTATCTATAATTTGGGTAGTATATACGTACAAGGAATAGTTTTTTTTCATAGTGTTATGAAGAGTATCATTTCATATTGAGATCCTCATTGCAATTCTCAGTTATGTTTGGGACTTCATAAGGATCTTGGTTCATAGGTTCTTCTAAATACTTCCTATCATCCTTTGATAGATGTCTAATTGGAGTGGATGATTCGTATTTGGGAGGATATATTATGAGCTACTGTTCTAGACTTCAATGGTTCTTGGGTGTAGTATATAACAATCATAGAGTTCACTTGTAATAAAAACTTTCAATCATTGATCCAAATGGTTTATTTCGAGGATTTGTATGGAATTCATTCCATTCACCTATTTTTTTGGATATAGGTAGGAGAGTTAGTGATCATTGGACCTAGTCTCATGCATGAGAGGTTTAAATAGGTTCAGTTGTTCAGAAAGTTATTGATGACTAAGCAAAGATAGCATAAATCCAATGATTACAATCAGATAAAACCTATAGAGTTTGAGGTTGTTCATTGTGTATTCCTTCAGGTGTCACTTATGATATATAAATGTCATATCAATAAGTAAGTAAAGAAATCACCCAATTTTTTGGGCTATTAAAGATAGTGGAAATGGTTGGTTTAATAGAATACTTATTAGCTCATCCATAATTCTATAATTCCATGCATAATGTGTTCCATGTGTCACAAAATCAGAGATATCATCATGACCCTCATAATGTGATAGATGTTTATGAATTTGAGATTGATGTTGATGTGTAATTTGAGGACAATATAATCTATATCACTGACCATAGTGAACAAAATATCAAAGGGAAGAACAAACCACTGGTATGAGGTGAGTGGAAACATGGGCATCTGCAAGAGGATACCTAGGAGAGGGATTCAAATATTTAGACATAGTATCCATAATTTTTCACAAATATCCACTTATATTCTTGGGAGAACATCTTAGGGATGGGATGTTTTATGGTGGGGAGGTTTTAAGATCCCATATTTTTTCAGGTACATCATTATTTTATGTTTTAATAAACCACTTTGAACTGGTTTCTTTTGATTTGAACTTTGGTTTTCAAGTCTTAGTACATGCGGGTTTGTTTTGTGAAGAGATAAGGATTAAAAAATCTTGGATCTTTGCTTTCTTAAATGGTTTCGTTGTTTACCTTATTCTATCATAGTTTTGAGTTAATCTATGTCTTAGAGATTTTTTTGGGCCTAAAGAAGCTTCCAGAAGATTAAACATGAGTTTTTTGGATTTAATACCAAAATAGAGGGGTTAAACCATGTACTAAATAGATACAGTGTAGAGGGGGATGCCTATGCAATATAAAAAAGGTTTTCACCATAGGGGTGCCCTGAAAAAATGTTTATACCATGGCCTTCACCATGGGGGGATGGTCATAGTGGATTCACTATAGTGGCCTAGACCATGCCACATGACCCTCACACTATGTTAGTTATAGATTCTTGTCCAACCTGTTAGTCTTTTAGGGTTATGACCTTCAATATTTTGTTATATTATTAAATCAGGGAAGTCATTTTAGATTTATGGGGAGGAATTAAGAGGGGGTTCCCATGAGGATTGGATACTTAAGAAGTTCACCTATAAATATCTATTCCTATATAATATTTTAACATTTTACATAACTATAAAGGTTTACAAGGATAAATACACACCATAGTGCTCTCCCTTATGGTGCTACAATACATTCCCCTGCCTGGTTCTATGATGAATTAACCCTCATAACATCATGGTGGTTATCCTTCCATGCTACAATTTCTCATCTCTTTCCATGGTCCTAGTGCACTACTATTACATGGTTCATAACCCTATGTTGTGGAGTTCTTCATCCAAAAAATAAAAAATAAAGGGTGTTCCACTATAAGGCCCCAGCCTTAAACCTTACTTAAAATTGAATTAAATGAATAATTCACATTGAGGATCTTTTCAGGTTTAGAGTTTTAGAGAATTAGGACCTAACTATTACATCTCAAAAGATTACAAAGTAGTCTCTTCTACTAAATTTCCATAAAATAAAAACTCTTAAAAAGAAACATGTCTAGTTTCATGTTTTAGGTAGCATGACTTTCCCTTGATCCCATCCTTGGCCCTATTCCATGCTAAGTCCTATGAAAAACATTTCAAAAACTTGGGATGAGCATAAAAACTCAGTAAGGGATACACAAAGAATAAAAACTGTTAGTTTATCAAAACAAAAAGTAAACCATGTATACTTTATCAAAGTAATACTTTTCACCTTTATGAAGTAGTAAAAACTCTTCACTGAATAAAATATCATTACTTACCCTTTTGTAACCAAAGGATTACCATAAAACCCATATAAAGAACACATAACATATATAAAGGTAACTTGGGACATAAACATACTTAAGTGGAATAACCATACGGTCGACTCCCACACATATCACTTAATGCAATAGCCATACGGACATTTTCCATACATACTTAATGGAATAGACATACGGCCGAATTCCAAACCCAATGCATTGGAGGTTATAACGTAACCACCCGTCCTGGTATTCACGGCACCACCCGTCATATAGTTTATAACGTAACCACCCGTTAAAATGTCCAAGTACCAATACAAAATCATACAACATAAAACCAATATAAAGGAATGATAACATTTCCACATTTCAATCACAATATATCATAAATATATTGAAATAATAGAATCCTTTATCAAAACCATTTTCAATACCAAAATACATAAAATAGTATATGGTATTTATTTTATTTTAAAAAAATTACGGCTTGTTGAGGAAGCCAAAGACCAAATAATACTCACGGCGGAGGAAAAGGCCGTTGTCACCGCGTACGTTAAAAGAAACATTCCTTTTTGTCGTTTTGTAAAACGCTTCATATAAAAAGATTCATTTTGTATAAAAGTAAAAGTCAAAGGGGTTTATACACCGTTTACAAAAGAAAGTTGTGTATAAAACGAAATATGCCTCAATTAAAGGAGATTGAGACGAAGTCCCTTACAAAGACGGTAACCTTGGTTTAAGGATAAATCAATTACATAATTATGTGTGACAAACAAATACACCAAATATAAGTGTATATTAAGTGTAAAATAATCAAAGGTCATTCACACATATTCAAAGGATGACATATTCAATAACTACATGTCGAACCCAAAGAAATCGAAATTGGGTTAAGAAGTTCCCTTGACAGCCTAACGTCGTCACATCAAAATGAGTTGATGAGAGATAAAAAGTGTATCTCATCACTTGGACATAAAATTTACATCAATAAGGATATATGAGAACATATCCCAACAGATCAATATGTAAATTAAAAGACCCAACAAAAGAAGTCTTTTAAAAAAAAGGAGGGTGAAAGGTTCCCTTACCAACTTGGGTATCTTTCGAAACATACGCCCCGTGAAAGAAGGACAATACATCATTGATGTAAATACTTCATAAATGAAAGAATATTACACAATGAGTAAAATAATGGTCAGTACATACACCAATCAAAGTAAATTGTGGCAAATGTAGCATAAATCTCATGGGAATAAAAGTGAGATGAAAAATCACTTTACGAAAACTCGGCAGCCTAACGACGCCACTTAAAACTTCCAAAAATGGATTCATGAGATAAAATAGGGTATCTCATCACATTACAACAAAATGTACAGAAATAGGAATATGAAATAACATCCCCCATCATAACAAATAGGAGCTTAAAAGAAGTAACATAAAGGAGAGTAATTAAAAAGAAAGAGAGAGGTTAGATCTCTTACGAATATTCGGCAGCCTAACGGCGCCACTCAAAACTTCCAAAATGGATTGATGAGAGAGAATAGGGTCTCTCATCACATGAACATAAAAATTACAGTAAGATTAATATAAAATAACATCCCAATAACAAGAAATATGAGCTTTAAAAGGAATGACATAAAAGAGTGTACTCAAAAGAAAGAGAGGAGTAGGATCCCTTACCTCAAGTCCAAATTGACTTGATCGTTCTTTAACATCCTGAATAATAAAATTGAGTTAATTTCCACTTTATTAAGAACATTTTTTTATAGTTCATTATTCCTTTTATACCATGTTATAAACATCATGTAATCATTTAAGTTAATAATATTCATTTTGTCGGTATTTGGTTCTTAAGTCAAAAATAGACTTCTTACACTTACATATTGTTAATTTGGTCAAAGGTTCGTTATATCTAGAATGATATTAATGATTTGTATAACATATATATCATATATATTCATCATATACATGTATTTATAATATTACATCACATTTAGAGGTAAGAAATGAAATGCACCGTTCATGGAGACGGTAAGCCGTACGTACGCATGAACGCTACTTCCATTTCTATTTCGTATTTTCTGGAACGGAATCATAATGATATAAAAGTATATTATAATTCCAGTATAATAACATATAAAACATCATTAACTTTATCCTTTACACATCCCACATATGGTATTAACGAATCAAATCACTTTCAGGGGGCGGTAGTCCGCACTTCCTAAAATGAATATATCGTGTTTACCCATAATGGAAACAATAATGGTATGCCATAAATGAAAAATACAGAAGCTTAAGGAAATAATAAACATATTATATATCATATATAAAAATAGTGACATCATAATGGCCACCTTTGAAGGTGTTAAATGAGTATTGAACAATCATCGTTTCGGGAGGCAGAATTTCTCCATCCACGGAAACCGTATGTTCTTTAACCATTTGATGTAGTTGTGTGAGAGTGTAGCTCGAATAAATCTTATACAAACATCCTAGTATATTGAATATACTGGTGTTGTTACAAAAGAAGTAAATAAAAAGATTTTAGGTGGTTGGAGAAGGAAAATAAAACAAATGAACATGAGAGAATGAATTACCTTTAAAAGTGTAACTCCTTTTGATTTGAGCCTAAAGGCTTCCTTTGAAAGGATTATGCCCAAAAGAAATCCTCTAGGATGAGGAGAGGGATGTGGAGAGAGTAAATGGGAAGGTTATGGCCGAGCCAAAGGCTTGAGGAGTGTGTGAAATGAGGTATAGGTGGGGGCCTTTTATAAGAGGAGAGGAGGGGCACTTTTGGAAATCATGAAACTATTATTTTATTTTCAAAAGTGTTTCAAATTTCTAAGGTCCAAAATTGATATATTTGTAATATAAGATGATAATACATCGAAATATTCCCATCCAATAGTTTTTGGACAAGTTTAGGTTTTAGATATTACATTATCTTTCCATTTTATTTAAATCGTTAAATAATGAGGTCATCGTTGCATCATCATGATGTCGTACTTAAATTAATTTATTTAATATCTAAAAATTATAAAAAAAATACTATGATGTAGGAAATATTTTTATCTTTCTAATGAATATTTATAGTCAAAATATGGACTTGTGTAACCCCACTTAAAAATTGTTTTAGTAAAACAACTCATGTTTGTGTCAATTTAATTTTAACATTAAATAAATATATATTAATGTCATTTTCCAACCAAAGTGGCTCCATGGGGTCCCCAAGTTGACCCATGGGTTTTCTAGGTCGGCCATGACTCATACAATAGTGGTAGGACAAGTTTCATGGTGTTTTCATATTTTTCTAATATCATTTTTACCTTAAATTACACTAATTACCTCTAATCGCGATTAATGAAAAAAAGTTACTATTCACCAAAAAATTATTTTCATCCCATTGAACCACATTTTACATACTAATGACAACCATGTATGTCAAATTTTCAAAATTCAATACACATTAGTGGTAAACTTTCATTTAACTAAAAAATCAGTTTGCTTGATTACCACTTAGTGGTTTCACTATTCATCAAAAATTGGAGTTTTTCAGAAAATTACCAAAAATTCACCCTAATCTATATTTGATTTTCTGAATTCAAAGATGAAGTCTATTTTACAAAATTCAAAAAATATAAGTCACATTAATTAATTTAATAATTAATTCCTGCTGTCAGAGCAAATAGCGTGTTTTTATGAAACAATAAGTATCAAAAGATTGACACTAGTTTAAGTATGATTTCAAAGTGAAATTGATTCCAATGACCACCATTGAATTAAATGGTAAAAATATATTCAGATTACACATTAAGACCAATTCAAAAGTTAATCTAATCATATAAATAAATTATATTAAAAAAGGTTTTGAATTTAAAATACAACATTTTACACTATTCATTTAAAAAATGAACTTTATCAGAAAGATACCAAAAATTTACACAAAGTAAATTTTGATATCCCAATTCTTAAGAAGAGTTTTATTTGGTCCAAAAGAATGTATAAGAGTGATCAAAAATATATTTAATGATGGTTCGCCATCAAAAGGCGATAAGTGAACCTTTAGTGAGAACTAGGACATATATGCCTAAAATTGAATTCTTTCTGTATTTTATGCCTTTATCTTTTATTGGATAAATGTAAAAACATTTAAGAACATATATAATCATATTTTAGTTATTTCTATCCATTCCTGCCAATACAACGGCTACATGTTAACTACCATTTAAAATAATATTATTTTATTATTAGAGTGCAACGTAAGATTCCCAAGAAACTCGTTGTTGCGTGTTGGGTACGCCATCGAGCATAGAATCCCCTTTAAAGTCATATTAATATTTTATTCACAAATATGGATAAATATGAAAATGCCATATTCTTTATTTACCTGGGGTGTTACATCCTTCCCCCCTTTTGGGAATTGCGTCCTCGCAATTTTAAAATTGGTCTTGGAAACATCCTTGAAAGTCCCACATCGGAACAAGAGTCGGTAAAACAATCACTTTAAAATAAAGAAAGATAAGTACATAGGTCACCCGAGTTAACCCATACTAGGATTCCATATAGGAAAACATGGACATGGAGGAGAAAACATAGGGTCATGTTCTGATGGAGAGTGATATAAAACATGTTTAGGAGAAAGTTAACAATAAGAAAATCACAAAATTATAATGGGTTAAACGGTATTCGATTCCCTAGTAGGAAAAGTTAATAGAAAAAATTTTTGTTTTAAGATACTTTTTATTGAGGAATTTATTCATAAGGAAACATAATCACTTAACATGTTGACTTTCAACTTTTATTAGATTCCGTACACAAACTCATATTTTCTACAAAAGACGAGTATTTAGGAAGACTTGTTCACATTAAGAGTACTATAATCAACTTTTAGAGAATCACCTAATCCACAAAAGAGAACTATATACTTCCCATGTCTTTAGACTTTAACAAAAACCAAAACCAAAAAGGCTAGTACAAGATCAGATAATCCAGAAAAGGATAACCCTTTATAAAAAGAAAATCTATTCTTAACCTCCAAAATTTGTCCAACAAAACCCAAAGTTCAACGAGGACCATTAGATAAACAATTTGTACAGAAAATTCATCAAAGTAAACCAATATAATATTGTAAGCCAAATATTTTAAGGATTTAGTCACATAGTCTTCCAAGTTAAATCGTAACATTTATCTCCAAACAACATCAGTTGCTCCTAAAGTCTCGTATTGAAAAGTAATTAACCTAATCACATATCCTCCATGATAGGTTAATCATTTTCATAAATAACCCAAAATCAACTTACTCTTAATTCATAAAATCATATAACTAGAAATAATTAGTCAAACAAACCAGGGACTTCACGTATTCCAGTGGTAGGCGATAAATACTAGTCGCACTTTGGTTGTGGGTTCAATTCCCGCAGCTTTGTCCGATGCAACGGGTAGTCACACGGTCTGCGTGTTGTCCTTTTTCCAAAACTATATAATTCTCTAATCATTCCCCAAAAAGGGATAAAATCATTAAAAATGATCATTACATATTTTAACCTCAAGTTTATCTCATGCCTTTCATTTTCCATCATATCATATAATAACCCATAATTACCTCAAAAGTAAGGTTCATATAAACTCTAATGGTTACCTTTATAATTATTACTTGAACTTCCACATCGATTGGTCATCTCGTACATGATGCATTACAGAACATACCAAGGTTCAAGTGGTTGATCATGACTCCTTGATATTTGGTTTAGGACAACCACGAGTTTCCTCATTGAATCCTCCATTTTATCTAGTATCTTAATCAGAGAACCACCACAGTTTCCTTCAAACCTGTTGTCTCTTTGGTGCCTGCTAGATCCATCCATTCACTTAAAACAGAAATGTCAGTGTGAGTATATCAAAAAAACCATCATGTACTAATGAGGAAGGTAAACACTAAGATACACTTACTCATTCACTTTATCTAAAACTAGGACTCTTTCTGAAATCCTAACCATTATGGTAATGTCACTTGTGATTAGAGAATACCATAACCTCTAAAGTTATCTAAACCGACCTTTGATACCAACTATAAGGCCCCTGCCTTAAACCTTACTTAAAATTGAATTAAATGAATAATTCACATTGAGGATCTTTTCAGGTTTAGAGTTTTAGAGAATTAGGACATAACTATTACATCTCAAAAGATTACAAAGTAGTCTCTTCTACTAAATTTCCATTAAATAAAAACTCTTAAAAAGAAACATGTCTAGTTTCATGTCTTAGGTAGAATGACTTTCCCTTGATCCCATCCTTGACCCTATTCCATGCTAAGTCCTGTGAAAAACATTTCAAAAACTTGGGATGAGCATAAAACCTCAGTAAGGGATACACAAAGAATAAAAACTGTTAGTTTATCAAAACAAAAAGTAAACCATGTATACTTTATCAAAGTAATACTTTTCACCTTTATGAAGTAGTAAAAACTCTTCACTGAATCAAATATCATTACTTACCCTTTTTTAACCAAAGGATTACCATAAAACCCATATAAAGAACACATAACATATATAAAGGTAACTTGGGACATAAACATACTTAAGTGGAATAACCATACGGTCGAATCCCACACATATCACTTAATGGAATAGCCATACGGCCAATTTACATACATACTTAATGGAATAGCCATACGACCGACTTCCATACCCAATGAATTGGAGGTTATAACGTAACCACCCATCCTGGAATTCACGGCACCACCCGCCATATGATTTATAACGTAACCACCAGTTAAAATGTCCAAGTACCAATATAAAATAATAAAAAATAAAACCAACATAAATGAATGACAAAATTTCCACATTTCAATCACAATATATCATAAATATATTGACATAATAGAATCCTTTATCAAAAACATTTTCAATACCAAAATATATAAAATAGTATATGGTATTTATTTTATTTTAAAAACATTACGGCTTGTTGAGGAAGCCAAAGACCAAATAATACTCGCGGCGGCGGAAAAGGTCGTTGTCACCGCGTACGTTAAAAGAAACATTCCTTTTTGTCGTTTTGTAAAACGCTTCGTAGAAAAAGATTCCTTTTGTATAAAAGTAAAAGTCAAAAGGTTTTATACACCGTTTACAAAAGAAAGTTGTGTATAAAACGAAATATGCCTCAATGAAAGGAGATTGAGATGAAGTCCCTTACAAAGACGGTACCCTTGGTTTAAGGATAAATAAATTACATAATTATGTGTGACAAACAAATACACCAAATATAAGTGGATATTAAGTTTAAAATAATCAAAGGTAATTAACACATATTCAAAGGATGACATATTCAATAACTACATGTCGAACCCAAAGAAATCGAAATTGGGTTAAGAAGTTCCCTTGACAACCTAACGGCGTCACATCAAAATTAGTTGATGAGAGATAAAAAGTGTATCTAATCACTTGTACATAAACTTTACATCAATAAGGATATATGAGAACATATCCCAACATATCAATATGTAAATTAAAAGACCCAACAAAAGAAGTCTTTTAAAAAAAAGGAGGGTGAAAGGTTCCCTTACCAACTTGGGTATCTTTCGAAACATACGCCCACTGAAAGAAGGACAATACATCATTGATGTAAATAATTCATAAATGAAAGAATATTACACAATGAGTAAAATAATGGTCAGTACATACACCACTCAAAGTATATTGTGGAAAATGTAGCATAAATCTCACGGGAATAAAAGTGAGATGAAAAATCACTTTACGAAAACTCGGCAGCCTAACGGCACCACTTAAAACTTCCAAAAATGGATTGATGAGATCAAATAGGGCATCTCATCACATTAAAAAAATGTACAGAAAGAGGAATATGAAATAACATCCCCCATAAAAACAAATAGGAGCTTAAAAGAAGTGACATAAAGGAGAGTACTTAAAAAGAAAGAGAGAGGTTAGATCTCTTACGAAAATTCGGCAGCCTAACGACGCCACTCAAAACTTCCAAAATGGATTGATGAGAGAGAATAGGGTCTCTCATCACATGAACATAAAAATTACAGTAAGATTAATATAAAATAACAACTCAATAACAAGAAAGATGAGCTTTAAAAGGAATGACATAAAAGAGTGTACTTAAAAAGAAAGAGAGGAGTTGGATCCCTTACCTCAAGTCCAAATTGACTCGATCGTTCTTTAACGTCCTGAATAATAAACTTGAGTTAATTTAAACTTTATTAAGAACCTTTTTTATAGTTCATTATTCCTTTTATACCATGTTATAAACATCATATAATCATTTAAGTTAATAATATTCATTTTGTCGGTATTTAGTTCTTAAGTCAAAAATAGACTTCTTACACTTACATGTTGTTAATTTGGTCAAAGATTCGTCATATCCAGATTTATATTAATGATCTGGATAACATATATATCATATATATTCATCATATACATGTATTTATAATATTACATCACATTTAGAGGTAAGAAATGAAATGCACCGTTCATGGAGACGGTAAGCCGTACGTACGCATGAACGCTACTTCCATTTCTATTTCGTATTTTCTGGAATGGAATCATAATGATATGAGAGTATATTATAATTACAGTATAATAACATATATAAAATCATTAACTTTATCCTTTACACATCCCACATATGGTATTAACGAATCAAATCACTTTCAGGGGGCGGTAGTCCGCACTTCCTAAAATGAAGATATCGTGTTTACCCATAATGGAACCAATAATGGTATTCCATAAATGAAAAATAAACAAGATTAAGGAAATAATAAACATATTATATATCATATATAAAAATAGTGACATCATAATGGCCACCTTTGAAGGTGTTAAATGATTATTGAACAATCATCGTTTCGGGAGGCAGAATTTCGCCATCCACGGAAACCGTATGTTCTTTAACCACTTGATGTAGTTGTGTGAGAGTGTAGCTCGAATAAATCTTATAAAAAAATCCTAGTATATTTAAGATACTTGTGTTGTTACAAAAGAAGTAAATAAAAAGTGTTTAGGGGGTTGGAGAAGCAAAATAAAACAAATGAACATGAGAGAATGAATTACCTTTGAAAGTGTAACTCCTTTTGATTTGAGCCTAAAGGCTTCCTTTGAAAGGATTCTGCCCAAAGGGAATACTCTAGGATGAGTAGAGGGATGTGGAGAGAGTAAATGGGCAGGGTATGGCCGAGCCAAAGGCTTGAGGAGTGTGTGAAATGAGGTAGAGGTGGGGGCCTTTTATAAGAGGAGAGGAGGGGCACTTTTGGAAATCATGAAACTATTATTTTATTTTCAAATATGTTTCGAATTTTTAAGGTCCCACATTGATATATTTCGAATATAAGATGATAAGGCATCGAAATATTCCCATCCAATAGTTTTTGGACAAGTGTAGGTTTTAGATATTACATTATCTTTCCATTTTATTTAAATCGTTAAATAATGAGGTCATCGTTGCATCATCATGATGTCGTAATTAAATTAATTTATTTAATATCTAAAAATTATAAAAAAAACTACTATGATCTAGGAATTTTTTTTAGATTTCTAATGAATATTTATAGTCAAAATTTGGACTTGTGTAACCCCACTTAAAACCTTTTTTAGTAAAACAACTCATGTTTGTGTCAATTTAATTTTAACATTAAATAAATATATATTAATGCCATTTTCCAAACAAAGTGGCTCCATGGGGTCCCCATGTTGACCCATGGGTTGTCTTGGTCGGCCATGACTCATCAAATAGGGGTAGGACAAGTGTCATGGTGTTTTCATATTTTTCTAATATCATTTTTACCTTAAATTACACTAATTACCTCTAATCACGATTAATGAAAAAAAGTTACTATTCACCAAAAATTATTTTCATCCCATTGAACCACATTTTACATACTAATGACAACCATGTATGTCATATTTTCAAAATTCAATACACATTAGTGGTAAACTTTCATTTAACTGAAAAATCAGTTTGCTTGATTACCACTTAGTGGTTTCACTATTCATCAAAAATTGGAGTTTTTCAGAAAATTACCAAAAATTCACCCTAAGCTATATTTGATATTCCGAATTCAAAAATGAAGTCTATTTTAAAAAATTCAAAACATATAAGCCACATTAATTAATTTAATAATTAATTCCCACTGTCAGAGCAAATAGCGTGTTTTTATGAAACAATAAGTATCAAAAGATTGACACTAGTTTAAGTATGATTTCAAAGTGAAATTGATTCCAATGACCACCATTGGATTAAATGGTAAAAATATATTCAGATTACACATTAAGACCAACTCAAAAGAAAATCTAATCATATAAATAAATTAGATTAAAAAAAGGTTTTTAATTTAAAATACAACATTTATACTATTCATTAAAAAAATGAACTTTATCAGAAAGATACCAAAAATTTACACAAAGTAAATTTTGATGTCCCAATTCTTAAGAAGAGTTTTATTTGGTCCAAAAGAATGTATAAGAGTGATCAAAACTATATTTAATGACGATTTTCCATCAAAAGGCGATAAGTGAACCTTTAGTGAGAACTAGGGCATATACGCCTAAAATTGAATTCTTTCTGTATTTTATGCCTTTATCTTTTATTGGATAAATGTAAAAACATTTAAGAACATATATAATCATATTTTAGTTATTTCTATCCATTCATGCCAATACAACGGCTACATGTTAACTACCATTTAAAATAATATTATTTTATTATTAGAGTGCAACGTAAGATTCCCAAGAAACTCGTTGTTGCGTGTTGGGTACGCCATCGAGCATAGCGTCCCCTTTAAATTCATATTAATATTTTATTCACAAATATGGATAAATATTAAAATGCCATATTCTTTATTTACCTGGGTTGTTACATCCACCCTCCACCTTTGTCCATTATACCTCCATGTTGTATCCCCTACTTTGCACTCTAAACCCTCTAAAATTTCATAAAACCTTGTTGGTTTTTCCAATAATTAAACTCAAGTAATTTGTTTCAATACCTTGAATTTAATTATCCTTTCATTATTCTAGAACATGTAACATGTAAGATTATTATGGGTATGCGATCCCTTGGTGTGTGTTCATTTTTCAATTGATGTGAAAGCATGGTTTAGGTGGAAACCTTTATGTAATCTATTCCATTCCTAGAGTTCGAAAAGAGGGAAGATGGAATGGGACTCTATATTGGACATATGGATTTTAGAAGAATTTTACCCACTTTTGAGGTAGGTGGTCTATAATAACTACCTAGAAGTCTATTTTAATATATCTATTATATTAAATAAGTGATATTTTACTAGAACACACCACACACAACCCATCTAATTGAATAAATCATGGATGATGTTAATAATTTTTCATAGACCACCCATTAGATCCTGTTAAATCCATTTTCACTGAGCCCAAGATTGTAGGCACCCATAGGGTGATCATACCATTTAAATCATAATGAACCAGTAGTTATGATAACGCAGGTTTGGGCTTAATAATGTGGGTTGGTTGTCAGATTGATATTATGAATTGGAGTAACATGTGAATTGTGTTGAATTCTTGAAATAGAATCATATGGACTAAAACTACTATGGATCCTCATGTTAATTAATTTTATGATAAAATGTTGAATGGAATAGAATTTGTTATAATTATAATGATAATTGGTTTCCTAAATTTATGAAAGTTAAATGGTTAGAATAATGGTAATTGGATGAATTGAATATTATTTTCTATGATGAAATGTTTTTTAGGCTTAGTTCTTGTTCATCTGAATTTATTTCAAGCATATTATTTTGAGATTAATTTGGAACCATTGATGCATGAGTTATGGTTTTTACGTCACCTATTTGAGTTCTTTTTTTGGAATGTAATGTGATTATGTTGGGTGAGGAAGGGCACCCTGTGTGATTCTTGAGGTTAAGGTTTCTATAAACGTACCACATGAGGGAAAGAAGCATAGTATATGATACAACATAAGGGTAATATTCATAGGGTATTAACCACTTAAGGGTAAGTTGAATAGTCACTAGATTCATAAGGGATAGAATCTTTTTAGGATGAGGAAAGAGAACATTTGTTTATGATATGAGTTGGGTGGTTTTCCCACAGAAGGAGAATCTGCCACCGATTTGGGTGATCTATCCTGATATAGGAGGATCAACCCCTAGATAGAGATATCCAAAATGGTTCCAATGTACATTTTGGTTGGACATTGGTGTCAACTCATAAATTAAGGGTCAATGAGTTTATTTCATGTATAATATATTTTTTTGAATTAATACCCCTATTTATTATATTATTTTTCTGCATTATATACTCAAACTGGATTTGTTTAGATACTATTGGTGGTGGCCTATTGAGTTGTAATCACACCCTAATCAGACTGCTATTTGGTACTCAATCACACTTCATAGATATAGGTATGGAAAAGGGAGAAGGCCCATGATTGTGATTGCTACTTGTTGAATGAGTTAGAGTATAGAGACGATACTGACAATGGAATTGGGATTGAGGTATTTAGATTCTTTTTTAGATTCTATTATACACTTTATTTTTTGTATTTTATTATTATTTTTAGATAAATTAAAACTTCTATTACATGATTATATTATTATTTGGATTATTTGGTTTTGGACCTTATTCTAATGTTGTATCATGACTGATTATTTATATTGTTTCTACTATTTTCACTACTCCGATATTATTTCCATTTTTATTGAAATTATTTACTACAGGATATAATCTGCCCAATATATCCCTTACACCCTCGTGAATAGTCAAAACCTATGGGATATGGGGAGGCACACATGAGGTTACTTATCCCCTTTCATCGATCATGGGAGGGAGTACTAGGTTAAAGACATTTCAAGAACCAATATGAGAACTAGTAGTTGAAGAAATATCCCCAATAATTTTCAATTTAATGATTCCAGGGAGGCCATGAAAGAATTCAAAGAAGATTCAAGGAAATTTTATTTACCATTACTTGATTGGTTCCTGAAAAATACTATCCAACTAATGTACATGTGGGAGATTAAGAATATTTTGTAAAAATATTGGTCAGATTTTGTAGAATCTGAAATAGTATGTGAATCTCCCATCAACTATAATGAAAACTTATCACTTATATATCTCTCTTTTTCCTTATAAAATGATGATGGAAATATACCTAATGAGACTTATTTTCTAGTTTCTATGCTAAAATATATCAATTTCTAAGTTTTCATACTTGAAGGGGAAGTTTTTTATATTGATTTGTCATATTATAATGTTATTTAAGATGAATTATTTTATAATTTATCCTTTTCTAAAATTTCTGATACAAAAACAATGAGGTTGTTGTTGGATTTTAAGTAATCATACACATAATTAGTGGTAGAAGAATATGATCTTTATAATCCCATGGTTATGTGTATACCTCCTCTATATCTTCTTATATATCACATAGAGGAGGAAAACATAATAGTCAATATGGAACCCTTTTATCTTCTCCCCCCTTAGACCAAAAAATCTATCTTTATTCTATTTTTAGGATGGGGATTTTTTTATTTTATTTTAGGTTCCCCAATATTGGTATCCACTTATGGATATTAGGATAATTCCCATTACCAACTAACATTGCCTTACTAGGTGTAATAAAAACCTTGCACCCATTTAGGGGGTCTAAACAAGTTCTATTATCTACTATTTTTCTATTCATTGTTATTATATTTCATTAAATTCTTTATTTATAGGTTTAAAAGTGGTTGTATATAGAATTTTAACTCAAAACATCCACTATAAAATAACTTAGGTAGTATCTTTCCGTATTTTTAATTTTCCTCCCTTATCTTTTTATTTTATTTAAGCTTAAATGGAATGGTTTTTAAATATAAAGTGTGGGTAAATTTGAACTTGTATTAATTTTGTTTTTGTGTTTCCATTTTTTTCATCTTTTCTAGATTTTTCATTTTTTATGTTTTTATTTTTTTTTGAGTTTTTAGGATTCTTGAGTAAAATAAAATACTTTGGAAAATACAATCCAACATGGGATTTTTTTTCATAATACTTAGATTGAATTTTTGAGGATTTAAAATATCGTTGAATAGATATTGTTTCCAAGTTTATAATATTTTAATATAAATAAGTTTGATTTATTTTGAAACTCATGTGCACTAGTACTATCCAAATTGATAATTTTTCTCAACCCAATATTTTTCAAAAACTTCTTGACATATTATATAAATTTATAATTTTATTAAGAGTATTGAGTCAATTTGTGTGATCTAGGACATGATGTATTTAATTTTTTAAATTTTTTAGTGTTTATGGAATGTGTTAAGTATTATTGAGACACTTTTTTAAAATCTATTTTTAGATTTAAATCATATGTTGGACTACCTTTACATATGAACTTTATTAATCCCTTAGTTTCAATGAAATTAATTAGGAAGAAACCACATTAAAAGCAATTTATCCCTTCCAAAACCTATCTATAATTTAAATTCATGATTATTTTTGAACTCAAGTGTAAGTTAGGGAGGAAATGGGTTGTATTATAGTTTCTTGTTTTTTTTTATTTTAAATGAAAATAATTGTTAGTGTGGTTTTTTATTGCTAACACGCGCCTTTCATAGGGCCCTGATAAAGAGAATTTATTTTCCTAATGCATCATTAAGGATGAATAGTGTCATCTCACTTGAAGATATTTTTCATTTATTTATCTACTTAATCTAATTCTCCTAAACTAATATTTTTGCTTATTTTCTATTATTTTTGAATGAAATAGAATTTAAATGAACTAAATATTAAACTAACATGAAATGAAAAAAATGTGGTTAATAGATAAAGAACATTGAATTTTTGGTTTGGTTTATGGGTTCTATAATTCTCCATATTGGTGTTTAAATTTAGTTTGATATTTTAATCTTGAAATATAACTTTTAAACATTTATTATTTTATATAGTGGTATAAAATTTGGAATTCCTTTCGCAATCTTAATTTAACATATCCTATAATCATGGTTGATGTTACACTTCAATCGTGAGTGTGACACCTTCCAAGACCCGACTCTATTTTATTTCTTTTGATCAATTGAATTGATTAACTTCCTCACATGTCTATCTTATGTTTATTGTAATGGATAGAAAAGTTTTAAAACATGTATTGAAATGAGTTTGAACTCAGTGTCATAGTGGGAAATCAGCACACTCGTGAACTTCTCCCTTTATTTCTAAAAAAGTAAATAAAATAAATTAATTTAAGTGAAGAATGAAATTGAAACACCACTTACCTCTCCTAATCCAGACCTCGAGTTAGACCCTCATTTTTTAGGGTAAGATGTCACAATGGTATGATAAGAAAGAAGATAAGAGAATAAAAGAAATAAAATAAAAATAATAGAAGAGAGAAAGATGAAAAAAATAAAAATAGAATGAATGAAAGATGGATTTAATAATGAAAATAAAAAAAAATAAGAAAATAAGAATATTAAATAATAAAAAGGAAATAGAAAATATAAGAAGAAGGGGGAGAAGAAGAATAGAGAATAAAAGAGATGGATGAAAACACCATTAAAAAACAATGCATGAATTTTATTAAAAAATAAATTAAAAGTAAATTTAAAATACAAATAAAATAAAAATAAAGTAAAACCAAAATGAAGAAGAAAAAGAAACAGCATGATTGATCTTTAGGTACTGTTGTAGCAGCCTCCCGTCGGGGTGTTGGACTCACTGTCTTGGAAGTAGGATCCTGTTTTTATTAGAAAAGAAATCGAGCCTCAGACTCCCTTAAAATAAATATATTATTCATTTAAGGTCATGTTTAACTTTATATCTTTAAAAATAATATTTTAACATTGAATAGGGGCATTTATCCATAACCATGTCTTTGAATCCCCATGGTGGAAAAGATCTGCGTAAATTGCTGACAACATGGAGCCTGCTCTCCTGCATGGGTTGCATGGGATTTTTGGAATCATGGTAGTATCAAGTTGAATTGGAAACAAGTAATGAGGGTAAATCATGGCTATAGAGTATGATGGAATAATAGTGGTGAGAATTGTGTAATGGGGACCTCCACTTCCTCCGGCCTTTGAAGTGTCTAGAAAATCCTTCAAAAATACCATAACGGGGATTGTCGAAGGTGAATTAGGGGGTATGATGTGATCATGGGTCCTCGATGGTGGAGGAGATCTTGATTCTGAGCTCATTTGGTTCTACTAGTAGAGATTGTTAGTGGAAGTAGTGGCAGCTGGTGGCTTCGAGCAGTTGAACAGGATGAGTGATCTGTTCAAGCATGGGGGATGTGATCGTGATGTGGAACAATGGTGTTTATGTAAAATTTTAATAGAAACCACTAATTTAAATACCCCACATAGAATCATTACCCTTATAATAACTTCTTTATATCTTAAGTCATGGGATGGATGATAAATTATCCTATAGTGGGGTGGGCTTCCACATAACACTTGCACACACTGATATACATGCTGTCACACATGAAGATTTGGTAGTTTGTGGCCCACCCCTACTACCCACAAGGTTCACCACCCACAGTTCAACTATGAGTGAAGCTTAATTCCCCTCATGGACTACCAGTATGAGGCTTAATATGTGGGCTGGCATGCTCGACTCTCTCTCGTTGAGCCAGCTATGTGGCATGTATTCCTGAAGTTTAGGCTTCTTAGTTGGTAGGTATATTTTTATTACGACCCTAAAAAATTTAAAAAACTTATAAAAGTCAAAACATTGGAAAATATATGAATTTAAGTTTCATAACACTTAAAAAAAATCACCCAGAAACACTTAAACTAAAATTTGAATCATTTAGAAACCAACATTAAACTTTCAAAAAAAATTATTCAATTTAAACCATTTTAATTTCCAATTAACAATTTCAAAATTTTTATTAAAACATTTAAATTAAAAGGAATTTTAATTATAAATCCTATTAAATTTAAAAAATATTTAAAAATATGCACAAAAAATGAGTGTGTCAAATATACCTACACTTAATTGTGTTTTTACTCAACATAAAATCACAAGAAGGATTTTTGAGGGATCCAATGACACGAATCTTAAAAATTAAAATTAATAAAATCAAATAATTATCATTGTTAAATAACATTTTCCAAAATCCTCATAAAATATCAATTTATTATCCCATTTTATAAATAATTAATCAAATAAATAATTTTACTTTTACCCATTTTAAAATGATGGTACTTTTTTCCTCATATATTCAATCTCCTTAATTCATTATTATTAAACATGGAAATCATGATTTACCTCACTTTAGAACCTTTTCTCTCATTTATAATGACACAATTCAAGTAGAATTATGCTCATATCATGAGAACATGATCCTTATCCATAATATTTTTAAAGAAAAAACTTTCTCCATTTTGTAAAGACAAAAGGCACATAAATCATAAGATATTTTCATTAAGTTTATTATGACTTTGATTCTTAAGGTAGGTAGTAATTAATGTTTAAAAATAAAGGCTTAAGTAGGATATTTATAAATAAAGTATAGTCCATGATATAAAAATAGAAAGTTTAATGAAATTATCCCCTAAAAATTATCACAACTCCAACTACCCACAAAACACAAAGTAAAGGCGATGATCAAATAAAGCCTAATGAATTATTTGAGCACCCTTTTATATTTTTTCTCTAATTTTATAATTTTTTTTCAAATTAACATTTCAAATTTTTTCAAAATTTATGTTTAGAATAAACTTCATATCCACTACCAAACCATATACAATTAAAAACATATCTCTTGTAATGTTGTTTTTTGGTTTTTCAAAATCACAACTTTTTTTTCATTTTTTATTTCTTTTTTTCATTTTTTTTATTTTTTTCAAGAGGGGAAACACAATAAAGTGTATAATGAATGATTCAAAAACCATTATCAATCCCCAAGTTCTATCACCCCACCCTTCTCCCATACAATGTATATAATCCCTTCCACCATAAATCCCTTCATCCCCATACTTCAACTTAAAAATATCATGAAAATACTAAGAGGAGGTTACGGATGGATAAAAATGGATTGAAATTTATCTCATTCCTGATAAGGTAATTCATGGTCTCTTTGTATTAAACAAGGATTAATGTAAAGGTGGGTTTTACAGATAAGATATTTTCAAAAGATGTATCAATCATTTTAAATATTTTTTTTCCACAATCATAGATTTGACAAGTTTAAATGATAGTTTTGTTAGGTGGAATTTCCCAATATCACTCAAGAAATAAGGTCAGGATTAAATAGGAATTACATATTCTAGAGACCATATCTAGAATGAGATATGATATTAGAAAATCACTCAATGTATGAATATTAATTATAAATAAATTTACATGAATTTTAGAAATTCAAATAATAAACATTTTACCGAGAAATTTCATTTACAAGGATTAATTAATTTTGTCAAATTGTGTGTCAACATTTTAATATCTATGCTTCAAATTAATACTTTAATTATCCATTTTACTCATTCAATCACATTAACATTGGAATATAAAACACGGAATCATAGGATTCCTAAAAAAATAAGCTATCTTAGACAAGTTAAGTAAAAGTATAAATCCAATCACAAGCATGAAAGTTTTAGTGTAAATATCAAATCAGGTTTTTCAAAAAAAATATGGAGTTTAAAAGATAAAAATTAAAAGGTAAATTATTTTATCATGAATCTTATTCATCTTTACTCCTTGAATATTTGAGGGATGACTTATTTCATCATGAACCTGTAAAATAAAATTACTCAATTGAACACAAGGAACATATCATTTATGTTGAAAAAATAAGTGGGAGTGTTTTTCTTGTTGTAATATTATAATTGAAATCATTAAAAGTAGGAAAAGATAAATATTTGTATAATCCCTCAAGTGGGACATGAAATTTTACTACTTATAAAGGGAAGTACCAATTTTTATCTACAGTTTGATGGTAGAGTATGCTTCTTGGATTTGAACCACCACATGTGGATTTTCCCATCCTATGATTATTTTTTGGTAGTGAAAAATTGTTAATAGATAGTATATACCATATAAACCCTTCAAAATTAGCTACAATTTTCATGGAAGGGGTTGAATAAATTTTCATTCACCATTCTTCTAGGTTGTTAATTTAGAACCTCTTCTTACTCTTCCATTGATGGCTTCTTAGGGGTTTCATTAATTGAAATTAAAAGGCAGAGTAAGTTTGTGTTTTCATTTGAAAAAAATTTAAAATTTGAATAATTATTAATATTATTCCATTTAGTTTGATCCGCCTCTATCTTGATTTCCTTAGTCTTAGATACTTTTAATCCCTCATGTGTTTCATAAAATGTATGTTCCTCAAAATATGGGAGCTCTATGTGTTGCTCATAGGTGTAGGAGTAGGTTCTTCATTATCCTATAAGGAAAAATATGGATCGAACAAATCTGATAATTCAATGAATTTATGAGTGATACTCAAATCAGATTATATAAAATTAGAAAAATAAAAAATAAAAAATAATTCGATCTCCCTGATGTTTTTATTATTCAATCACTTCATTAGTGGTGAGTGAATCTTGGATTTATATCATAGTGGATAAAGGTAGGTAGTCGTGCTCCTCCATATTTACTTAAAATTCCACCACTTGGGTGGTGTGTTCCTTTAATGGTTCTATATATTCTTATCTGGGGAGATAAAGTTATTCTTCACAATCATTCTAAAATCCATCTAAATTTAGTTTACATCCGGTATTTATCTTGGGTTCTGTTTATTTCATCAATTTAAAAACATTGTCGAATGGAATCTCTATTTTGGACTCCTATTTTTCAATGTCTTTTTTAAAGTTCTTACACTTAATTTTTTACCATAGCCAATATACTCTTCTTATTTATCCTGAAACTATACATAATTTTTCTACACAAAATGATATGGTATGTTTTGATATATAATTATTTTGTTTTTTTATTGGAAAAAATGAAAACTATAAAAAAATTTAAAATAGAAAAAAATAAAAAAACACTAATTGGACCCAAGGAATAACACCAATTTTGACTCATACTTAGGGTTATCCATAAACATGTCCTTAGGGATCTTAATAATGTTTTCTTATCCGAGTTTCCCATGGTTAACTAAACATTTCATTTTATACCAACTATTGAGAAATACTATTAATATACATGGATAATACATCATTTTTAATGAATATTCATTATATTATATAAAAACATGCTTTATAATTGTAATATTATAGAATATTTGAAAACATGAAAAACAATATTCTAATATGGTGAAAGATATTCAATATTTCCCACAAATATCTTCCCATTTAATAATCATACTTAAAACATTTCTTCATAACATGGATAAATGAAACATAATAAAGGGTGAGCTCAAATTCTCATTAAGGTTAAATAAAGAGATATGTATTAATAACATTAACCAAAGGTTTTGATAACATGAACATAACATCTAAAAACCATACCTGACATATCAAAGATCATAATGATGAGTCATGTCATAAATATTGGTAGTTAATAGGAAATGATTTATAAGGGAATCAAAGTAAAATATCCATGAGAGCACAAGACATGGAATTTGTGACATACATATAAGTATAGAAAATATTATTTCAAGGTTATCCAAAAATAATTTTATAACATGTTTAGATTGGGACAACCACTCAGGTACTTGATTTGGGCTTAGGATAACCACCAGTGTACCATCCATTTTGGTATTGGGCTAAATACCCACGTACCACCATATTTGGGAATGGGATAAACACCCTTTTACCATCATATTTGGTCTTAGAATAAACACTAATGAATCCTCTATATTCATATAGAATTTATCATTACCCAATTCATTAAAAGAAAATATTGGTCCCAACCATCACATAATTAAAAAGATATTTATGTGTTCCACATGATTATAAAAATTAATCCTATCATATCAAATGAAATGAATTGATAACCACAAATATTTCATCATATCATAACCTATGGAAAAGAGACAGGCTGTATAATCACTTCATCAGAGAATAACCTGTGAAAAGAAGTGGGTTTAATAAGAATTTTATCATTGTATAACCCATGAAGGAGAAGTAGGTTTCACAAACATCGTTCTATCAAAACAAAAACCATTACTAGAAATCATATGAATGGTATTCTTGGATAATGTCTTTATTTTGGAATAGGTAACTCCAACGACTATCACATTATATAGAAAATAATTTTGAAATGTCATTTAAAAAATTTCTATAGAAAAATATCTTTTTCAGTTTAAAAATAAATTTTTAAAACATTAAATTTTTTAAAATTGTTTTCATTTGAAAATAACCATGGAAAATTATGAAGGAAACGTTGGTAATAATTTAAATCACTTTTTCAACATAAACATTTTATGAATAAATTTTATTTTAAAATCAATTTTAAATAAAAATAAAAAAAAATATTTGAGAATACATTTTCCTTTTGAAAATATTATTTAAAAATTATAAAGGAATCATCAATTAATGGAGTGGTCATGATGGTGGAGAATTCTAGAAATTATGTATATATAAAATCAAAGATTCCTTTTATATTATCGGTTAACGCCAAAATAGACATGATTATAAAATGAAAGGAAGATAACTTCTAAAACAATTTTGTATAAAGGGTAATACATGGGTAAAAATGTATTTTAAAAATCATTGGATAATATTCTAAAATGTTTTAAAAATATTTTTAGAAGACATGGTTTTAGGAGAATATTTCTTACTAAAGATAGAAATAAAGTCATATTTTCATAAAAATAATTTCTTAATAATATTAAGTACTAAAGTGTGTAAAAATTATAAAATTACATGAATATATTATGAATAAATAGAGTATAATAAAAATAATGATAATTATTGGGATATATAACATTATATTTTATCATTGGAACCATAATCATAAACAACCCTTATAAATGATGAGATTCTAGTAATAAACTCTTACTTATTTGGTAAATTTGAATCATCATCCCATGAAATAATAAAATTACATGAGTGATAAGATTTCATAAAAATAAGGGTATTCTGGATATAAAAAGTCAAAGGGTTAGTATATATACCTCGTAAAATAATATAGGTTCATAACATAACATGTTTCTCAAAGGATGCAAATTGAGAAAAAAAATCTTACAGATTTAGTGAATTTTAATTGCAAACCCCATAAAATAGAGATCATAAAATTGATATATATATACAAATAATTTTTTTGTTTAAGTATTATAAAATAATTTCATGAGATTTATAAATACAACATAGAAGAATGATGTGGTGAATATAGAATGTGTCTTACAGAATTAAAAATCGAGATAGAAACCCATTACCTAAAGTATTTACTTATTTCATACATGTTAAAACCTCCTTTATAATAAACATAAATTTATTATAATTATTATAAAAAATATAATCATTTATATATTACCATATATTATTCTCTTATGACCTTTTATTAACCATTTATTAACAATTCCATGTTAAAGTTACCTTTTAGGTAAAACCCACTTTTCCTTTTGTGTAAATATTGATTTGTTATATTTTTTGTTCTCTTACATTAATATTGATTTAAAAATGATAATAATGATATAAAAATAATATATATTAATTCTATATATATATATATTTATAATAATTTATAAAATATAGTAATGGGAAATAAAATACACCATTCTTAGAGACGATGGGTTGTAGGTACTTATGAATGTTGTTTCCATTTTCTTATCATATTAAAAGAAATAAAACTAAATGATATATATATATATATATATATATATTATCATTACAGTATATTTTTTTTATGTTATATATTTTAAATATTTATATTAAACCCATCATCAATACATTCCATGTAAAGAATGAGTGAATCACATAACTTGGTGAGGCGGTAGTCTGCCGTACACATGAACAACGTTATCTAATTCCCAAAAAAAGGAGATCAAGAAGGTATGTGTTATATAATAACTAAAAAGGAATAAATACTTTATAAATATTATATATATCATATATAAAAATCATATTTATCATTATTCCCAACCTTGAGGGTGGTAATGGAAAAACTAATGACATCTGTTTGCGAGGTGGTAGTGCACTATACACACAAATGATGATTTCATAGCCCATTTGATGGAAGTGTGTGTTATTTCAAGTCATAAATTTAACATAAAAACATCTCAATATATTTAATGTACTAAGGATATTATATAATCAATATATAAAAATAATTTAAGTCATTTAAGGGATAAGTAAAACAAAAACGTTGGTTGATGAATGTTTCATATTCTTTGAATATCTCATTTTTTTTGCACCAAAGGCCTTCCATTATTGTATTTATACCCAAATTATGGTTTATAGGATGAGCATATAGAAATTTAGAAGTGATTATTTAGGTATTGATTCAAAAAAATGGCATGATAGTTGTAAATATGTGAAGGGAGTGAGTTTCCTTTTCTAGTTGAGGAGGATTGAAATTTTTGTAAATACACAAAAGTATTCACCATTGGGATGTATCCCTTCTATAATATGGATCCAAAATTTAATAATAATAGAGGCCAGGGTTTATTTGATCTAGGAACAAATAAAACACACAAAACAAAGTGCATTTTTATAATTTTGTTCCTAAACTTCTAAGTTACCCTACTTTAACCATTTTGAACTAAAAAAGTTGGGTGTAAACCCCTTTATTAAAAAATAGAAAAAACACACAATCCCTTTTGTGGGATAAGAGATAAACCATCAGAAATCCACCACCTAGAGACAAAAAGGCCTCAAAATCCAATGTCCTGAAATCCCAATGACATGAAACCATTACAATTCACAAGTCCCAAAGTCCCATATACCTATAAACAAGGGTTAAAAAAGGCCCATTGCCCAATAAACCCATTAAAAGTGGCCCAAGGGCCCAGTGGGACAAACCCATAAAACCAAGCCACTCGTGCCTGACCTTGACTCTGCCAACACCATGCCAGACCTATAGAGATATCGAGCCTCCACCGCACAACCTCCCTCCATAACACCTAGATCCAGAGCCTCCAAAGATTAAGACACCCATGAAAACACCGCGTCACCGCCCGATGAAGCCAGATCACACACCACTATGTGAGACACCATCTTCCGCCGATGCTATGACCGGCCCTCCAGCATGTCGAGCCTCTACATCACAACCTCTCTCTAAAAAACACATATTTGAAGAGACAAATTCAATTAATCCATCATGGAAGAGAGTGAATTCTTCCTTCCATTACCAATGCTGAAACCAGATCTTGGGAGCTATGCACCGCCACCCTCGACAACTCTAATTATGCTACCCCGCAAACCATCATGATGCTATAATATGATTAGATCTGGTATTTAGAACTATATTTGGCTATAACGATATCTCACCATTACTACATGCTTCCACCTCACAATCCACGAATGTAGAAGCACATGTAACACTCCGAAACACTCCTTTAACCCTAACCATGCCAAGTAAGTTTTTACTCCTTAGGTGTTAATGTGTTCATTATAAAAGGTAAATTTCTCAATGAGTAGACTATATTTGATATTTATTAACAATTAAAAATCAATTGGTAGAATATTTTTTTAAAATTTATATCATTTTTAAAAATATGATTTTTTATAAAATAACATTAGTGTGAATATTGATATTATTTATTTAATTTGAATTTAAAAATATCAAGACAATGATGGAATTTGAATATATTAAGTTCAAACTTGTTTACAATGATATATTCATCTACACAATTTCGAGAAGACAATAATTCATTCAATTTACTACACTTCTAATATTTTTAGTGCTATTTATTTTAGTTAATTATTAACTAAATAATTCATATATCGGTGTTTCTTAAGAATTTAATGTGATTATTTGATATCTATAAAATAATAATAAATTTTCATGAGAAAAAATCATTTAACTTTTAGAATAATATTTTTAACAAAAAAATCGATGTTATTTCCCTATTTAAAATATTTATAAATATTAAATGAAAAAAAAGTTCATTTTTTTTGTTTTTTTCATTACCTAACTTATTATATAGGTCACTTTCAGGGAATAGTATCCTAATAACTCATATAAAATATATACTATGGTGTTGAGGGACTAAATATGACAAAAAAATGGATGTTGGACAAGTTTTTAGGTTATTTTACATATTATATTTAATGTTTAACAAATAAGTAAACTTGTTTTTACCTTAATCACTCGAATTTATTTTAAATGTTTTCACTAATAATTAAGGTAAAAATTAAGTTAAAGATATAAGATAATATTAATTATTTTGATTACAAATATGGAATTTATGTTTTTGAAATTAAATTTCCATAATTGGCATAAGTTAATTTAAAATTGATCCCACAGACCTGATGAGAAAGAGAGTTTTTAAAGTGAAAATGTTCAAAAGATTGAAATGTTTTTATATCTAAATTCAATTAAAAAATAATTACAATGAAATAAATTTTATTAATTGATATAAAATTTGTCTAGTTTTCCATTAAAACAAATTCAAAATATAATTTATCCTTATAAATTATTTATATGAAAAACCAGTTTTCAATTAAAATTCAATATTTTTCACAATTCGTCCAAAAATTGAAACTTCTTAGAAAAATAAAATCAATTAACACTAAGATAATTTTGATATTATTATTTAAAAGATAAAGTTTATTTTTTCAAATAATTTTTTTAAATGTGGTAATATTTAGTTTTAAATTATGTGCACCAAGCACTATTAACCAGACTTTTAGAAAATATATTGTTTTTTAGAAATCATTTTTTCTTTTAAGTGATTATTATTTTAATTTTAATTAATATATAACTAATAAAAATATGAAAACTGTATATTTTCATATTTGAGTTAATCCAATTTATTCTCACTATTCTAATGTATAGGAGATAAAAATCATATTTAATAATAACATTAACAGTATATTATAGTTCTTTAAAACTCAGTCTTGCATGATATATAATATATCAAAAGAACTCAGTATTGTATGTAACATAACCCATGCTTAGTGTTTTGTGTAACTCAATCTAAAAACAGTGTTGTGTTTCGTGAAATATTAACTTGGTGTTGTGTATAAATCATGAGTAACTTGGTGTAGTAGGGAACACAAACCATTAATAAATTTTAATTAATTGAATAATAATAATTCATAAAAACTCTAGGTGTTACACCCCACTATAGAAAATTAACTTATAACCTTATCCATGGTTAGTTATTTTAATAATATAATCCTAGATTGATGAATAGGAATATATCAGGTTTATAAGAGATCGATTTTTGTATGAAAGTAGAGATCAAGGTTTGTATAGTTTTCAATGGGCAATAAAAGAACATTAAGAGGTTTGATGACATGGGATCCAAAATAAAAGTGATATGAAGGGAACCAATGAGTTTATGAATCCTTTTTCTAGAGTATTTTTTTGTAAAGGATGACAAGAGTGGTGTATTAGAGGTGTGAACAACATTATATGAGTTAAAAATGTTTTTTTGGAAAGAATGGTGTCATGATCGATGGTAGTGGTGAATTTAAAGGTGACATGCATATTTGAAGCTTAAATACATGATCATAATACATGTTATCTAGATATACACACATTTTACCATACTATAAGTAATGGATAGGATTTTGGCATGATTTATTTCACAATAGATATATATTCATGGTAGTTTTCTTGTGTTTCTATGTTTCTTAACTTGGTTAATACATGGAGTACATTCCCAGAAGTCCATATATCCTTAGAAATCTTGTAGATAATGTGTACAGGTAATGTACCTTGGTTTCCACATAACTTGGGTAGAATTGGTACATTTTGAGTACCTTCATGGGTCCCATATTCCTTAGACACCATCAAGAACAATTTGTACATAGAAACATAAATTCATTGAGTGTGGAAATACATGACCAGACTTATCATGAGGGGATACATGCCATATACACCTAATATTTAAGCTGATTACATTTTAAATACCTAGAGAAATTCATATTCACTTTCATAGAACTTATATTGGGGAACACAACTAGTCCATGTTGAGAGGTTTTCCACATAGTATGTGATAGTACACCCCTCTTTGGAACCAAAGGTGCGACATACGGCTTTTCTGGAGGATTAATTTCCTTATATATATATTAGGTTTTTGAATAGGATTAGGAATGATGATTATAGTGACCATGGGGATAAGAAATCACTTTTTGGTGAGATATAGACTGGGCACGGGTCCCCAAAATTCTACTTAAATTTCAATACTCCCCAATATATTTAGATTATAGGTCTTCTATCCAAGAATTCAGTTACTCTATAGTCTAATGTGTTCTTCTTGATATGGAGTGGGTCCTCCACCATGGTATGTTACTCCAATAACAAATACTTAGCTTAGAGAGGTATGAGTTTCCCCTTATAGTTTCTAAGGCGTGATGTGGGTTTTCAATATGCGTACTTTTTTTGGATTGCTTACCGAGGATTATTATTCTATATCCGGACTGTTTAGAGTGGGAATTTATTATATATATTAGGTTCTATACTATTTTATAATATGTGGTTTCATTTTTACATTTTGGAATTTTAGTAAGAACGTAATATCCCATACCATTGTTTTTTGTTTTTTAGGGTCTATATTGGGTATGTATATGCATACTATAGTATGGGATTTTTTCTAGCACATGTCTTGTCTTAATAAAAGGATAGATAATTTACTGGCGATCTTATTGGATATGATATTAGTAGAATGGGAACTTAGTAGTCCCCTAGGGTGACATATTCTAAAAAGTTTATCTTGGGAGCTCTTTGTTAGGGAGTAATCTACACCTTCCTATTGGGGTAGGTTGGTGTTTACCATTAGGATATCAGTACCTTATTTCACTCCTTTCCTTTATTACATTACACCTTTTCATACTCTTTGTATGGATAATATTTTTTCTATGTATTTTTTATATTGGAATTGGTATTTTTGTCTAGAATGTATTATTAAATCCTATTCCGAGATATTTTTTCTGAACAAGTTCATTTTGATATGGCCTCCAAAGTTGTGTTATATTCCCAATTAGTGCTAGTTAAAATACCCTATCCTATAAGAAGTAGGATTGGGGTGGTACACTTGGATTACTATTATCCTAAGTGGGGTCTTGGTGGATCAGTTCATGTCAAAGTTGGATCGGAGCTGGTATATCTTAGGGATTGTGTTCAATGATAGAAATATCATGAGGATTTGTTTTTGAACATAGTGAAACAATGTCATGGTGTCTTGATTTTGGATTTTAGATCAGGTAACACAATGTTGGTGAAATGACTAACCTATCCATTCAATAAGACTCTGAAAACTCGTTTGCTTACATGTTAATCTAAGGAATTTGTTATACAGAATATGTAATGAACCCGATAATGTTAATAGTAAATCAATTTTATGCATTACTTATATTAATTAATTAGGTTTTATAGATTTATATTCACTATAATAATATTAAGTAATTATCAAATAAAAAAGAAATAGTTTTATTCAAAAAATTTACATATATTTTATAGTTTTATTTTAAAGATTAATTACCAAATTTTACAATTTTATTTTTAAAAAATTAACTTCATTTTTTATATTAAAAATTAAAAATTAACTTATAATGATTTTTTTGGGAATTTTCTAAAAAATATGACTTTTGGGTAAATATTAGAAAATACTAATTTTTATCGAAAGACCTCTTTTTTTGTTTCATGAATTTAAAATTTAAAATTTTGTTTTAAAATGTTTTGAAAGAAAAATTTGTTTATTATATTATTATATATCTAATTAAAATAATTGGAATTATTTTTATTCTTAATTTTGATATAAAAACAATTTAGACTTAGAACAACATTTTTCTAGAAAACTATATTTTATCACATTTTGTCGCTGGAATTTTAAATTAATTTATTCAAATTATATTAATTTAATTTGATAAAATAGATTAATTATTTTTAATCATTATAATTAATATTTTTTAATATGTGAAACTTAATTTTTGTTTATAATGAATAGTAAAAACAATAAAAATCAATTACCACGATTAAGGTTAAAACATTTTTTCTTAGGGTTAAAGAAAATGATAAGGGTAAGAATGACCTAAATTTTTCTAAAAATCATATTTAATGTAAATATTTAGAATCTATAGCATCTCATATTTTTAAATATTACATTTTATATCCATTATTTTTGAGTAATACATTAATATATTTTAATCTTATAAAAACTTCTAGGTGTGTCCTCTCCCCCACTTATAAAAAGATATACCATATTATATTTTATTCACACTTAACGGTCCTATTATCTTAGAAATTACCTACCATAATACCTTTAAAATTGTACTCCCCCTTCTTATATTCCATGTATTGATCATAATACTCACCTTAGGAGGCCAAACATTTTAACCTTATGAGGTTTTTTAATGAAGAGGTAAAGAAATTTACTAAGTGTTTTTATTCTATTTAATATTATATCTTCATTAAAACTATATTAACCATTAAAATATAATATTATTAGTATATTCAATATAAGTAGAAGTTATTATTTTAATTAAATAACCATAATCCATCTCCCCTTCCATCAAATTTGAAATGAAACAATTGTTCATTTGTACGACAGACTATGTCCTTGTGAATCGATGTAATTGATTTCCGATCACTGATTCTCATGGATTATTATAATGTTTTATTTAATGTATATATATAAAATTTGAGAAAAACTATCATTATTTAAATATAATATATCATATTTTTTATTATATTTCTATCTATTGAATAATGATAATATTGTTCGTGCGTACTTGTGGACAACCAACTCCATGAGAAATTGTGATTATTTATAAATACTAAAATAAAATGAATAGTTTATATAAATATATTTAATGAAACAATATTATATTTATGATATAATCATAATATTGTAAAGATAAAATAATCTCTCATATTTTTTAAAAATTAGAAATGTTACTCATCCGTTCGTATGATCAAATATCTTTATGATTTTAACATAATTCATTCTTCATTACCATACAACATAGTTCTAAAAGTATAATTAATGTATGAAAAATATAATTATAACATGATTAATATTATGAGAATTATATAATCACAATATTTTTGACCAAACGCAACCTATAAAGGTTATTTTAGACTTATGAACCAAACATCCTCAAATGTTTCAATTACAAATAATAAATTATGAAATTAATTATAAAATGTATATAAGTGAAATAAAAGGAATAATAAACTTGAAAAATGTTATTAACAAAGAAAATAATTGAAAACATTATATTATTTATAAATATAAATGATGTACGTGACAATTCAGACTTGCGTTAAGGGATACTTTACCTTAAAACCTCATTTTAAATATTGTAACTATTTATTTTATAGATATTTTTATTCCTTGTACGTATTATTGAAATTATTTTATGAATTTATTTATAAGTAAATAAATTATTTATAAAAGTAAGTTTATATCTCTTTTTTTACTTTCATTTAAAGGTTTTTAAAAATTAATATTTATTAGTATTTTATATGGAACATTTTAACAAAAGGAAAAATTAATGTTATATTTTAACATATATAATGCTAATGAATTTTCTTGCTACTAGAAATATTGTTTTATATTTAGATTCCATTAAAATATTAAATGTTATATTAATTTTATTTCACAAGGACACTATAAGAATTTATATTATTTTTAAATAGTTTCTATGGAAACATTTTGATTTCACAAGGCAAGATAATGATATTTTATTTTAAAGAGATGATTATTATCTTTTAGGGTAAAAAGGAATGTTTTAAGAAATGTTTTTTCAAGGGTTATCATGTTTCATAATAAAACTTATTGATTATGTATTTTTTTCTTTATGTTTTCTTATAATTTGTTTTATGAAAAAATATGGCAGTAAAGAAAATTTGAAGTGTACGTAAACAATTATTTGAGTTCAAAGTTTATTATATTAAATAAAATCTCCCTTTTATGATATCATGGTTTTTAAATAGACTAATGGGTTAATTTATTCCTTTTTCTATATACCTTCCTAATATTTTTGTGTCTATACAAGGTGTTCAAATGATTTTCACTAGGTTTAAGCATGAGTAAGAATAATGATGAAGTCCAGTTGAAAATCAGGAATAATTTTTATGAATTTAAAACACATTTCATTTTAAAAGCTTTGTATTGTGTGAAAAATGGATTCTATGATTAAGTTTACAACTTAAAATTTATTGATTTGTTACATAAGAGTTAAAAAATAATTTTTAAAACTCTAAACTGAAAAATATCTTCAAAAATTCAAAAAAATGAATTATGGGTTGAATAATGATCATGTTCTTATTATCATTATCATAGTAGGGTGTAAATAATTTTATAGGTTATGATAATGAAATTAAGTACCCTTAATATATTATAATTTGGGGTTGTGATGATATATCACTTGAAGAATACCATCTTTCTTAATCTAAACTCTTTCTTTTTGAAATGATTTTCCACAGAGAAATAAGGAAGATAAAGTTGGAAGACACCAAGGGGACAATATCCATCCAAACCAGCAACTTAAAAGGGTCAAAATATTATCAGATCCATTTTTTTATGATGAATCAAATTATATTGTGTATAAATGGTGGTATTAACCATGAAATAGATAAACAATGTTCACCGTAAAGGAACTTGTCTATATTGGTTCATTATATGAAACAAAAACCTCCAACATTTAATGGATCATCTTATCCTATGATATATGGAGGATGGGTTAAGTAATTGGTTAAGATATTCAAAGTCATAGGTTTTCTATATCATCCAAAGGCAACACTATCTATTTTTTACTTTTAAGGTGAAACCAATCAGTAGTGGTCATTGGTTAATAATATTAGACAAATAGAAAATATTTTTTCCTTGGAATTTGATGAATTTAAGAATATTTTTCTTCATAAATATTTTCCTAGTAATTTTTAAATTTGGAAGGAAAAATAATTCAAGGAATTGAGGTAAAATAAGGAAGATTCAGTGGCGTGAGATGAAGAAAACTTCACCCGATTGGAAAGTTATAAACCATATTATATCTTGGATCATGATAGTAAAATTACTCATTTTTACTCAACATTAAAGACAATATATCGAATGGAATTATATTATCATGAATTTAACTATTATGATAAACATTTCAATGTTCTATGAAGGTATAAATAGAGTTTTATGATGATCCTGATTCATTTGACAACAAACAAAAGAAGAGTTCTAGGTTTGAAGAAAATGGGAAGCATCAATAGAAGAAATCAGAAGGCATGAAAGAAAAGTTTCCATATTGTGATAAGTTTGGTAAAATTAATCATGTATAATGTATTCTAAAATATGGGAGGTGTTTATGATGTTTTAGGTTTGGAAATTTTAATTTTGAAAATAAAGAAAAGGATCACATAAATGATTATAGAAATAATTAAAGGATGGGAGTAAGATGTTTTAATAATATTGAAATGGGACATTATGTGAGTACTTTGCTGATGATAATAATGAAGGATACAATAATTAATATAAAAATAATAAAGGTGTGACTAAACCCATGGTGACTACCTTGATATATTTTGGATCATCCATTTATGTGGTTTCAGGTAAATAACTTATTTATTAATATTATTCAAATGTTTTGTTTTATTTGGGGATTACTCATTTTTTCATTTATAAGATACTTTATTATAAATTATAAATTTCACTTCATGAAATAAATCATACAATTTTAGGAAAAAATGGGGGGAGAATAAAGGGAAAAATAAATCATACGAATATTCCTATTATAGTTTATGGGAATTATTTACCTACAAGCCTTGTTTTATAGCCTCTTTTCAAGTTTGATGTCATTATAGGAATGGATTTAATTTCTTCTTATCATGATAAGATATATTATAGAGATAAAGAAGTATTTTTTTGGAATGAGTTTTAGTTTATATACACAAATGAATTTGTACCATTTATAACATATCAAGAACTATGAAATGAATTAAAGAAGAAAATGAATGTTATCTTACACATATTTTTTAGAAAAAGGAGACTATTGAAATTAGTGATGTTCCTATAGTAAATTAATATCTATATATATTTACTAAATAATTTATTAGTATTATACCATATTGGGAGATTTAGTTTTCTGTTGAATTAGTGGATAATGATAAGTTAATATCAAAACCACATAATCAAATGGATCAAGTAGAAATTTTTTAATTGAAAATGTACTTATAATATTTACATGATAAAAGATTCATTCATAATAGAACTTCACCATGTGGTTCTCCTATTTTATCTATTAAAAATAAATATGATTCAATAAGGATTTATATTTATTATAGTGAATTTAATAACATCAATGTTAACAATAAGTATATATTTCATTATATGATTGACTTAATTGATTAACTCCAGGGAGATCACTATTTTTGAATGGTTGATCTTAGGTTTGGGTATCATTAAATAAAGGTTAAGGAGGATTATATTATGAAAATGTAATTTCATAATTTTTAAAGGAATTATGTGTTCGTTGTTATTCTATTTGGGTTAAAAAATACTCATGTTTTATTTATTATCCTTATAAATATAGTTTTCCACGATTTCTTAGATAAATATGTTTTCTTATTGATGAAATAAATATATATTCTAAAGGTTATGATGATCTTGATAAAAATTTGAGAGTGGTTTTAAAAACCTTGAAAGAAAATATGTTACAAGGAAAATTTTGTAAATGTGAATTCTAGTTATGAAATATATTTTTCATTGTATATATTATAAATAAAGTTAGAATAATTATTGATATAGCTAAAACTAAAGTGGTTAAAGAGTGACCAAGACATATAAATGTCCCATAGATTTATCGTTTTCCTAGTTTAGTTGGTTACTACTTATAGTTTAATGGAAACATGACTAGGTTATATAGAAAACTAACTATGTTAACATGAGAGGGAGTTAAATCTATCTAGATGAAATAATGTGATTATTTTTTCTATGTATTGAAAATGAATAGTTAATACTATATTTTTTATACCATCCATAAATAGTGAATTGTTTATTTAAAATGATGATTATTTGATGGGAATTGATTATGTTCTGATGAAGAATTTTATATAATTAATTATTATTTATTTCAATTGAAACCACATGAGATAAATCATCCTACACATGATCTTGAAATATATACTATAGATTTTCTCTTAAAAAACATGGAGACATCATTTATATGGTGTAAAGTGTGAAATATATAATAATCATAAAACTTTGAAGTATATATTCACATAGAAGTAGTTGAACATCATACAAATAATATATTTGGAACTAATTATTTATTATGACCACGTGATTTATTTCCATCTATGAAAAAGAAAATGGAGTATTCGATGCTTTAATTTGGAAAGATAATGCATGATTAGGGATTCTAAATTTTAAACATGATCAAAATGTAAATGATTAGGTGAAGTTAGTTTGGAAATTGTGCAGGTATGAACTTCATCAATTTTGTTTCAAAATCTAGAAAAATCATCTTTTTCAAATATAATTATGAAAGATTATATGCAGGATCATTTTTTATAGTAAAAGTATGTAACATTCAATAAGAGGAAGTCACCATTGTGTAATATTCATGAAGAACATTTTATGAGATTTGGAAAGAGATTATTTGTTCCTTTTGATTACTAGTCGAGGAGAGAATTTTTTAGTAAAGCCCATAGTAATCTATTCCTTATTTATCTAGACATCATTAAGATGTGAGATACCTTCTATAATAATACAAATGAGGTGTAATGAAAAGAGATATTGCAAAATTTACCATGAAATTTTTGACTTGTTAATGGGTTAAAGAAGAATGTTAATTACCAAAGTGGGTGGTTCATCCTTTACTAGTGCTTAATTGGATGTGGGAAAATATATCTATGGATTTGAAAATTTTATTACCAAAGAAATATCAAGTTAATAATGAAATTTGGATTATTTTTGATCAATTGACTAAATTTACACATTTTCTTCTTATTCAAGAAACTGTTTCTTTAGATCAAGTTTTTTTACAATATATGTAGGAGATGGTTATTTTATATGGATCTCTACTCTCCATTGTATCAGACCCTATTTCCAAGTTTACTTTTAATTTTTGGAAAGGCCTTCATAAGTCATTGAGTACTGAATTAAATTTCAGTACAATATTTTTTCTTCAATATGATAGATAACCAGAATAAAACAATTAGAAATTAGAAGAAATTATTTGAGTTTTTTCTATTGATTAACAAGGAATCTGAGATTATAATCATTCATTAGTATATTTTTCTTGGAAAAATAAATTTCATTCTAGTCTATAGATGACACTTATTGAGGAATTATAAGTAAAAAGTTTTTAAACTATGGATTATTGGGTTGAATTAGATGATAGAATGTTTTTTGGATCATATATGGTAGAATAAATTTTTTATATGGTAAAGATAATTAAAATATATATGAGTATGGGTCAAAGAAAATTTAAAATTTATTCAAATAAATAGAGGAAATATATTTCAGTCAAGGTAGGTGATAATGTTTAGTATCTCTATAGAATAGTGTTATGTGTGTCAGTAAAAAGGAAAAGTTAAGTTCATGGTTAATTGGATCATATGAAATTATATATAAAATTGGATGAGTTTATTATCCAATTGAATTTACTCTGAGTTTATCATAGGTACATGATTTGTATCATGTTTCATTGTTAAAAAAGTATGTTCCAGATGCATCTCATGTATCGAGCCCTGAAGTGGTACATTTAGAAAAGAATCATTATTAAGAATAATGAGTTCATATTAAACACCATAAAGATTAAGTATTATTAAATATGGTAATTCAAAGTTTGAAGTTTTTCTAAAAAACCATGCAATTCAAAAATTAATATGATAATTAGAAAAAATAAGCGAAGGAAAAATATCATTACCTGTTTTAGAAGTGAGTATAATTACGATGAAAAAATATCCAAAAGGGGGGATGAATGTAATAAACTAGGTATTGTTAACAGTAAAAAAATTTAATTGAATTATTAATTTTTACTAATTATATTTTATTGAGTTATATTCACTATAATAATATTTTTTTTATTATTCAAATAAAAAAGGTAATTGTTTTATTCTTACTAAATTTGCTTACATATATTATATGGTTTTATTTAAATCCCTAATTTCAAAATTTCAAAATTTTAATTTGGAAAAATAAAATTCAATATTTGTATCATTAAGTAAAAAATTTATTATAATTATTTCTTTATATTTTTTTGAAAAAGTTTATTTTTGGGTAAATAGTAGAAAATATTGATTTTTATTGAAAACTATCTTTTTATTTCACGAATTTAAAATGTTAAATTTTTTTATTAAATGGTTTCAACATAAAATTGGATAATTTATTATATTATTCAAAATCAAATCAATACCATTGAAATAATTTTTATTCTTGATTGTAGTACAATACCTTTTAATAATTAAGATGACATTTGTTTTTCTAAAAAATCCTATTTTCATCACGTTTTATGGGTATAATTTTAAATTAAAGTATATGAATTACATGAATTAAATTTTATAAAATGGATTAAATATATTTAATAATAATAATTAATATTATTTATGAAGTTCATCTTAATTTTTAATCATAATGAATAGAAAAAATAATAAAAATATGTTACCATGGTTAAAGTTAAAAGAATTTTACTAGGGGGTTAAACTAAAATTATATGGGTTAAAATGATTTAAAAACCTTTATAAGTACTATTTTAATTATATATTTAGACCACATATCATCTCATATTCATAAATGTTCTATTTTGGTGCCATTTGGTTTGATTAACACATTAATATATTTTAATCTTTTTATAATTTCAAAGTGTGTCCTCAACCTCACTTATAAAATAACTCCTGATATTATCTTTCATACATTGTTATTGTTTCCTATTATATTAGAAAATACCTACCCAAATACTTTAATAAACTACCACCTCATGTCATAGAGGTCTTGGTTTGACCATAATACCTACCTTAAGAGTATGAAGGTGTAAACCCGAGGAGGTTGTCCGAAGAAGACGTAAAACACATAACTACATATTTTTATTTTATTTCTTAATTTATATCCTTCAAACTGCTCTTAAAAATTAAAATATAATAAAATAATTATATAACATATAATGATATGTTATAATTATTATTTAATATACTTTATCTATATCCTCTTTCATCAAATGGGAAATGAAACCATCATTCGTGTTTTCAGAGGACTACCACCTTATGAACCGATGTAATTAATTTTCCACCACCGCCTCTCACAAATGGTTATAATGATTTAATATATATATATATATATATTTTAGGAAATAATTATTATTCTTGAAATATAATATATCATATATTTTATTACATTTCCAACCATTTATAAATGATAACGACGCTTGTGCGTACGTGTGAATTACCACCTCCACGAAGCGATGTGATTCATTTTTTTTCATGTATCACATGGATAATATGTATAAGTTTATTTAAATAAATAATATTATAATTATTATATAATCACCATTATATTAAAATAATATTATACTTGACTTCTCTCCCTCATCTTCATTGAAAAATTGAAATCGTACTCATGCGTACACACAACATGTCGTTTCCATGACTGTAACCAAATTAATTTTTTACATCCATCTCACATAGATGGATATAAAAGTATAATTAATATATAAAAATGATAATAATGAAATTATTAATATTATAAAAGTGATATAATCTTGATTCATTTGACCAAATTCCACCTATCAAGTTAGTTTGGACTTACAAAACAAACATACTCTAATATTTAATGCGAACATAATCAACTAAGTAATTAAGTATAACATGTATATAAGTGGAAATAAAGTAATAATAAGATTTAATTTTTTTTTATGAAATTAAATAATCAAATTAATTTTATTATTCTGAAAGATAAATAACATACATAACAAGTCAAACTCGAGGTAAGGGATACCTTTCCATAAAACCTCATTTGAAAAGTTATGAAGATTTATTTTCTAAATAGTTTTATTCTAGGTAAATATTCTTAAAATTATTTTATTAATTTATTTATATATAAATAAATTAATTAAAATCAACATTTTATTTATCTTTTTACATTCTTTAAAAAAATCAAAAGGGATATTTGTTCTTATTTTACGGAGAACACTTTGAAAAAAGGTAAATAGAATGCTCTATTTTAACATATACGATGTCAATAAATTTTCCAACCACTTGAACCATTATTTTATATTTTTATTACTTTATAATATTCAATTTTTATTCATATTAAAACCCTTATTACCTTTTTATAGGTATTTTAGTTTTAAAACTTGTGTTTTAAGGGAAAGGGATATATCAATATCCAAATATGTTTTAATTATCGTTTTAAAAGTATATATATTTTATTTTGATGATTGAAAATGAGAAATTATATGTTTATATATAATGATAAAGTCTTTAAACATTTTTTATGATGATGGGTGATCTCGATATAGATCTATAATTCATTATGTAGTGATTATGATCTCTAGATAATTATGTTGGAATTAACCATGTAGGCTATTCTATTTATAAGGGTTATTAATATTGTTCTATGAATATGAATTCCCAAGTAATATTCAAGAATCTTCTATAGCTAAAAATGTTTTTTCATGGAAATATATTTATTTCAAAAGGTATGCTAATGGTATTTTATTTTAAAGGAGTGATTATGCGTTTTTTGGTTAAAAATAGGTTTTTAATTAATTGTTTTTCAACGGTTCTCATGTTTTCTATAAAACCCTCCTCATTATGAATTTTACATTATAATTTTAATTAAGTTTTTTTATGAAAAAAATTGTGAAGTAAAGATATTTTCATGTGAAAATAAATGATCTTTTTATCTTAAAGTTTATTATCTTAAAGGAAAACTATATTCTATTATCTTATTTTGTTTAAATGTACTAAATAGTTTCTTACTTACTTTTTATATGTCCCTTATTGAGTTTTTTTTTAATAATTCCATATTTTCAAATGTTTTTCATAGGGTTTAATTATCAGCCAAAAAAATTATGTATTTATGTTTAAAATTATGATTATTTTTCAGGAATGTTAAATATGTTTGATTTTAAAAGTTCTATATTTTGGAAAAAATGGATACTAAGCGGTTTTTACCCACTTGTAATGTATGGGTCTGTTAAATAAGATTTATGACCTACTTATATAAAATTATATTCCTGAAAATATATTCTATAATTTAAGAAAATATATTCTTCTTTAAAAAATAAATTATTGGTTGAATACGGATTGGGTACTTATAAAATTAGTATTAGATACATACATTAAATATGAATTGCTAATTTATTTTTTATGTCCTTATTGAGTTGAATTGAGAAATATATCTTAATAAATATATTTTATATTGTTTTTTATAGGATTACACCATGTAGAGAGCCGGATATATCTCGTGATAAGTTTTTTATGTGCATGTGATAGTGATTGGATCTATTTCAATTGAGTAGTTGATAAAAAAGGATTTTATTCAGGGACTAGATCATGAAGTGATCCCAATGGGTATGTAGGGAGTAGATACTCCTCTCATAGTGTAGGAAGACATTAGTCCACTCACTTATTATTAGATCATTCCATTAGTAAATCATGATGACGTACTATAGAGAGAAAATCCTTTTAGACATATTATGACTTTCTTTTTAACATAAATACCCATTAATAAAAAACATGGATCATGAACCCTAGTGTCTTTGGAGGACTATGTTAATATTACATAAAAAGGAAACTAAAACATTAAATCCTTATTTTATTTTGCATAATGAGATCCTAAATCCATTTGAGATCCTAAAACTACATAGGATAACCTAAGGAATATGAAAAAGAAAGGGGTGATCTAAAAAAACATGTATGGGAATAAACATAGTAAGGAAATATAACATGTGAGTTAAAGAGATGAAAAGATATCATAAAAGATAAGGTTCATGAGTAATACCTTGGAATAATAAAAAAATAACGTGGTATCATAATATCAAAACAACATAGGAAATATGGAAGTAATATATAATATGACAAAAACTTGAGTCAAGGCTAACTGAATAGACAATATCACTTGGTGGAAAAAATCCCCATAATGGATTAGGTTTACTTAGTAGCTCAATTAAGAATATATAAATTGAAAAAAACATTTCTAAATAAATTGGAACACTATATAGATTCACCCATCATAACATGTACATGCATATTTACGCCATAAAAGGAAATAAATATTAAGGCATAAACATAAAAATTATCCATGGAAAGAAATTGGTTGAATTTGAGAAATGAACTTATAGAATATATTACCCCATAAAATTAAGGGATAATAATCTAGTAATAAATTTTATAGACATATATAAATAATTTATAATCATTCCATAAAATTAATGAGAGAGAATAAGTGATTTGGAGTGAATGATCATAACCTGAAGAAAATGGAGGTTTATAGAGATACCTTACCTTGTGTATGAATCGTCATGTATAATATTTATCTCCTAGAAAGATAAAATTATGTTATTTTTTACTCTCTTAATAAACCTCAAGTTTATTATATATGTTTCAACCAATTACTTAACCATTTATGTTCATGTTATATGTTTTGATAGTGTTTGGATCGTATGTCCAAAATTACTTTTGTAAGTTGACTAAGGCCAAAAAGATTAATATTTCATCATCTCTAGAATAACAATATTGAAATAATTAAAATTGTTATACTTCAACTATAATTTTAAAATAATCCATAAAATATGGTTATGAAAAATAAAATATGTTATAATCATCGAGGTGGTAGAAAGTACATATGCATGAGTAACATTTCTATTTTCCAACAATATCATATTTTAATTAATGGATAGGTAATAAAATATATAATATATTACATTTATAGAATGAAAAATATTTCATTAATATCACACACATATATATATATTAGATCCAAAATAATAAACATCTATAATAGGGAATGATGGAAAATTAATTACATCGATTTTTAAGGCGGTAGTCCACTGTACATTCGAACAATAGTTTCACTTCCCATTTTATGTAAGTGGATATGAACCTGGATTAAAAAATTAAAATAATAAAATATAATTATATAGGAGATTATAATTTTATTATATAAACAATATTGAATAATATTTTATAGGGGTGGAAAAATATATAAATAAAAATTCTCAGTTATAAAGGATACATATTATTCAGATAACCCTTATAGGTTTGCAAAAAATGGCTTCTTATTAGGGTTTTATTATAAAAAAGGAATCAAGTAAATGGAAAGGTAATTAAGGACTAAATTTTCATAGGTGTTATTCAAAACAAAAATATTTTTAAATGTAATGAAAAGTGGAGAAGAAGTTCTATTTTTTAAGTGAGACATGGTGAAATTTTTTTAAATACCTAAAACTATTCAATAATGGGAAGTCACCCTCCACTATGTGCCTAAATATTTGATAAATAATTTATTGGAGGGATTATAAGGTTAATAAATACTTCCAAAATTAATAAATAAACAATTTTTAAATATGTTATTCCCTTTGCCAATATGGTTACTCACTTTTACCATTTCAGTTTTCACCATTGTAAATAGTTTTTTACTGGGAAATTTGTCCTTTCATCCAAAAAATTAAATGGGAATTATTATATAATTTGTTCCAACTGATTTTAAATGTTAAATAAAATGTACAATATTAAAATCCTTATGTGTGAGGAAAATTAATTTTAACACAAGCGTATGTAATGCGCAAAACCCCATTTAATCCTTAACTGCTGTATTAAATTTTTACTATTTTATTAATCATTATGAAAAAAATTAAGTTGAAATTATTACCTAATATTAATTATAATGATTCAAAATAATTAATCCATTTTTTTAAAATTAAATTAATTCAAGTTTCATAATTTAATTAAAAAATAAACATGTAAAACATGTCAAAAAATGGCTTTTCCTGAAATACATTTTTCTAAGATAAGAAGATCTTATATTAATTATTTGACTAGTAATAATAATTATATGAATTTTAATTCATTTAAATAATTATTTAATAAATATTATTTATTTAAATATTTCATTATTAAGGGTCATTTAAACTAATTAAAAAGGATAAACTATATGCACTTAAAAGATGTTTGAAGAAAACTGCGTTTTTAAGCATAAAAATCACTTATACTAAAATCATGAAAATTTATTATTAAATTTTAAATAACAATATTATTATAAATAAATGGTTTATATGTCACATTAATAATAATTCAAAATATAATGGTACTTCTAAATTACTTTATTTAATGAAAATAAATTACCTTATTTGAAAAATTGATAATTTTCAATATTCACAGAAAAATAAATCATTTCAAAAAAAAATACAAAACATTAACCTTAAGTTAATATTTATTTGAGTATTTAAAAAATAATTTCAATTTTATGTTTTTAAAATAAATCATAATATTTCTTACAAAAATTAATAAAAATAATTTTTAATGAAAACGTATTTTTTGATGAAAAAAATGTATTTAGTAAAAATCATGTGCTTATTTCCTAGTAATTTATTATTAAATTTATATTTATCTGGACCCTTATATATATTGTATGAAGTAACTAATCCAATTCATATCAACCAATTTAATGGCTAGGTTATATCATTCATATTTAAATAATCATTGTTTATTTAGTCTTAGTGTTGTGTGTAATATATGTTATCAAACATAATTTAATAATTTGTTTAAAAAAAATTCATGTTGATACATTATTTCTCTGGTAATTATTTTTTCCATTGAAATTATATATTACATAATAAAGTGAAAACATGTGAGTGTAATTTTTCTCTATCGGTTCTCCCAGTTCCCCGGTTTCCTCTCTGTATTTACGGTTTCACCATAGTACTCTGATTAGGTGAGTTGTCTTATTTCATATAAATTTATCTCTATAATCAAATATCTTAACTTGATGTTCCTCATTAGAGCGTTCATTTTCTGCATATACCTTCTCTTAATTTATTACATGTTATGTATTTGGTATGTACTTCCTTAATATGGATACCTGGAATATTCCACATACTTGAGAATGGTTTGGTGGGAGTGCTAGTTGATAAGCCACATCTACGGTGCGATCAAGAATCTCAAAGGGGGATATTTAACTAGGGCGTAGATTTACCTTATCCCAAAATACCTTCAATTTTTTACATGTATATATGTAGAGAACCACATTATTCCTAACCGCAAACTATATATCTTATCAAAAAAATTCAGTATAACTCTTCTTTCAACTCAGAGTAGTCCTGATATGTTTTTGAACTTGACCTATTATATAATTTCTTCCACTATTTTAGATCCCAACAACACATATTCACCAAATTTATCCCAACATGGATTTTTTTCAAAATCTTTTCCCATAAAGGTCTTCATACCGATCTATTTCGGTACCTAAGTGATAGATATTATTATACAAGAACTCAACCAGAGGAAGATATTGATCTTGTCATCCTTTGAAGTCAACCGAGCATGGTCTCAGTATGTTATCTAGTGTATTAATTTTCTACTCAAATTATCCCTCATTTTGGGGATGATAAACCATTTTAAAGTTAAACTCATTATTTAGATAATATTGGAGGCTTTTCCATAACGTGTTGGTAAATCTGGTATCTTAGTTAGATAAAATCGATTTTAGTGTTCCTTGTATCCCCATAACCTATCTGATGTATATACTTATAAGTTGATTGAGTGGGAATTCCACTTGAATTAAAATTATGTGACTAGTATTTTCAAGATGATCCACCATAACCCACATGAAATTACTTCCTCATGATGTCTTTAAAAGACCAATAACAAAGTCCATGGTGATGTTTTCCCATTTACATGAAGGTATGGGTAATGGTTTCATCATAACCTTATAATTTTACCTTTTATGATTGATATTATAACACACCATACACTATGATTTATATTACATAATAGTTTTATTCATATTTTCCCACTAATAGTGCTCTTGGAGGTGTCGATACATCTTCATGATCCATGGGTAGATAAAGAAGGTTGATCTATGTGCTGAAGGACCTCGAAACACCTTGAGAGGGGAGGGGTGAATCAGGGTGTGAACTTTTTATTTTAAATGATGGATATTGTTCCCATGTTGATAGGAACCTGTTAAACCTGTATATAGAGGAAGTGAAGAAAATAAACAATCACATGCAGAGCAATGACACAACAATTTTACTTGGTTCACCAATAAGGGATATGTCCAAGGTGTATATGCTGACAGTGTGTTGGTCATACCAAAAACCACTAATCTTTATAAGTTGTGGATTAAAATATTTTAGCATACTCACTATGTTCAAGGCTCACTGCCTTTACAAGGTTCGGGGATATCATAATGCATCCCTCAAATCACTTTCACTGACTCCCTTTTTCTCACTACATTGGAAGAATCTTCCCTCAGTTTATTGACTTGAAGGTCTCTTTAAAGGGTTAAAATTAGATCATGCATCCTAAACTATAAATGGATACTCTATTAAAGTACCATAATCCCCCACATATGAAATTTATTTCTCCATACACTGATATGTTGTGGAAATTAATTTCAAAAACTGATTTAGTCAATTTTCAGGTTCTTGGGGTGTTCTGCGTACTACCTGCTATTTCAGCGTGCTATTGTTGTTTCTGTGTACTGCTATTGTTTCTTCATACCGTGCAACAGTTTCCACATACCACACATTTGTTTCCATGTACTGCTGCTATTTATGCATAATACTACTGTTTCTGTGTACCGTGCAGCTGTTTCCACGTACAATGTAGCTGTTTCCGCGTACTGCTGCTGTTTCCAAGCACCACTGCTATTTTCGCATACTGCTACTGCTTCCACATACCATGTAGCTCCTCCACATATAGCCTTCATCTAATAATTTCCCTACTATGTGTACTTCCTTTCTCCACCGTATACTGCTCCACTCCTATGCGTACTATCTTTCTCTGTGTACAACCTTGATCTGCCATGTACTATGTGAGCTTCCTGCGTGAACCATGCACTCTTATGTGAACTATTTTCCTTACACAGATGATTATCTCTGTATACCGTCTTTCCCCAAATGTAACACTTCAGACTTCACCAAATTTCTTCCCAAAATTTTAATCTCCAATTTCTTCATCTAATAAAGAATATTACCACTACTGAAATAGGCACATAACTCTACAAATTTTAGTAATCTGATTTACCTAAAAAATCAATTTGGGACAATCACTGGAAACTAAACTCCAACTACGTACTGTTAGCCTCTATGACATACTGCAAACCTCTAAAATTCAAACCTATATCGTGTACCGTTAATATTACATGTATCATATGTCTTTTAGTCTGTGCACTAGATCTTTGTTTCTGACACTTTTTTTTGGGGCGCATGTGTCTGTCCCGTTCGGGGATGGGGGGCGCGGTTTTTGTTGCCCTGCATTCCCGCTTTCCAAAGGCGGGTGGCATCCAGTCATTATTCAGGGATGTCTTCCCCTTGATCAAAATGGGTTGATGTGATGTCAGTTTTCCCTTATGTGGATTCCTCCTCAAATCTAATCACCTATTCAGGGTCTCCCTCATTGAATTAAGACGTAGTTCGTGAAAATATTCTCGGTGCCATATCGTCAAGGACATCAGTTAATTACGCTTCTTCTGTCTGGACATTCCAAGGGGTCTGGTCAGGGCAGCAACCTTCGGTTAGGGGAGTAGTCACGTGGGGCATCACTAGCGTGTCTAGACGCTGGGGGATTGTCGTGTCTGTCGTCTGTCCCTTATTATAGGGCTTCTCGAGGGCGCGGAAGCCAGAGGAATCCCACATAAAACACGGGGAATCATATGTCATGGGCATGTATCCATGGTTTTCCTCAAATTCCCATGTTTAACACTGGGTTTTCCGCAAGTTTAACATCCAACGGAGACGGATCAGGCTTATCAGAACACTGACTAGAGTGAATCAGATGGAGGAACCCTCTGGAGGGAATGCCGATATTGGGGCCAACAAGTGGGTGGTTTCCCGAATGCTGTTAAATGGAATGGGGAATGGGGTGTCATGATTCCACCGAGATGTGGTGGCCCGGATAAGAATCAGGATGACTGATGAAAGGTTCTGTGAAGGGGATGGTGAATGGGATGGAACTGTCATGATGATGACAATGGTTTTGGGATTGAGCCTTGAGGAGGCTTCCTATGTATCCCTATAGAAGGGACTCAAATTCCACGTAGTTCATTTGTTGATGGCTACCACCGATTGGGGTTTTCAACAGCTTATCTCTTGATGAGGTCGCAACGGCTTACCACTGGACGGGGTTTCAATGGCTTACTGCTGCAGTGACAATGACTTACCATTGAATGGAGTGACAACATCTTACCGCTGTAGTGAAAATGTCTTACCGCTGAAAGATATCCACATTTTAAAATCGTGTGGGACAGGGGTTAACAGACGTGAAGGGGGTCGAAGCGACCGGAGTGGTGTGCTTGAACCTTGTGGAGGCTTTCTATGTACCCTACCTTCGCAAGGATCAATGTCCATGTAGTTCAGGTTGGAAATGGGCTATTGAACCAACATGAAGGGGTGTTGGGACATATGGGTGTTGGGATTGAACCATGGGGAGGCTTCCTACGTACCTTGCTTTAGAAAGGATCAAAGTCTATGTAGTTCAAGTGGCGGGTGTGGGGCGTACACTCTAGGCTGCCCAGGGTGTTTGGTGAACCGACTTGAAGATGGTCGGAACGACTAGGGTGGTGGGATTGAACCTTGTGGAGTCTTCCTACGTACCCTTCCTTGGAAAGTATCAAAGTCCTCATAGTTTGTGATGGGTTCCGTGAACCGACATGAATAAAGAAGACCTGGGGTCCATTTGGTGTGGTGGGCTTGAACCTCGTGGAGGCTTCCTACGTACCCTGCCTTGGTAGGGATCAAAGTCCACGTAGTTCAGAATGGGGTCAGTGAACCGACGTGAACAAGGAGGACCTGGGGTCCATTGGGTGTGGTGGGATTGAACCTCATGGAGGCTTCTTATGTACACTTCCTTGGTAGGTATCAAAGTCCACGTAGTTCGGAACGGGGTCGATGAACCGACGTAAATAAAGAGGACCTAGGGTCCATTGGGTGTGGTGGCTTTGAACCTTATGCAGGCTTCCTACGTACCTTGCATTGGCAGGGATCAAATTCCACATAGTTCGGAACGGGGTCGGTGAACCGACGTGAATAAGGACCTGGGGTCCGACGGTTGTTGGGCTTGAACCTCAGGGAGGCTTCCTAAGTACCATGCCTTTTAAAGGATCAAATACCGCCTAGTTCGGAACGGGGTATGGGGGCTTACAATCTAGGATTCCCAGGGTGGATGTCATGGTCGATGCTCACTCTAATCCCACGTGAGTCATGCTCAGTGTGAGAAACAAGAGATAGCAGACACCCGAAGATCACGTCGCAAAAGGTGCGTCTGTGGGAAGTGAGGTGGGGATTACACGTGGTTAGCGGCCCAAAGAGGGAACGGGGGGCTTATGCATGGTTAGAAGCTTGAAGAGTCAGGACTTACTCTATGATGGAGTCCTGATGGTGAAAAGGCACAGCGAGAGAGGGATTTGGGACCAAGGAAATGAGGGGCCCTGTGTCCATCCTGCCCTTTTCTGACCCTGGGGACCGAAGAAGAAAGGAGGAGCAGGGATGCTTCCTCCTATAAGAAAGTTTGGGGCTTACACCGAGATGGTTTACCATCCCTCACGGAAAAACGCCACTACCATAAGAAGGATATCGTCACCTGTGGGGACCAGTGGGCGTGCAGAATGTCCAAGGTGGGGGCACCTCGCTTGCAAGGTATGGGGAGAGGTCATAGTTTAACTTCATGTGTTGAGGACGAGGTTGATTGGTAGTTTAACATCCTGCAGCTTGGATGAGGTGGGTTTGATCTGCACCCCTAGGACTTACATAACCGGTACCCTCTGCTCCTTGGTGTAGAGAGGGGACAGGAAAAGCCGTGGTGAGGGGGTGTCGTGGATCGAACCATCGAGGGGCCCACATAAGCGTGGCTAGGTAAAAAAGCTATAACCATTAGTGTGCCTTAGCGAAGAAGCATGAGGTATAGCAATTCAAAGGGCAGTATCATCCTAGGGACTTTGAATTCACATCATTCAAAACTAGAGGGTCATATGGGAAAAGGAATTTCCAAGCAAAGGGGTTCATAGCAGGGGCCTTGTGAAGCTCTGTTGTTCCGCGTGGCGGAGGGCACTTGCGAACGGGTGTGCTTCGCGAAGTGGGGTGCCTTAGCCTAAGCATAGGGAAGAGGTGCATATGGGAGGTGCTTTGAGAAGTGGAAAGGGATGCGTGGAGTACTGCCTCGTAGATCAAAGGTGCCTTGCGAAGCAAGGTGTCGTGAAGAAATGTGCTTCGTGAAGTAAAGTGAACCTACCTTAGCGTGTGGATCATGTGTACATGAAGGGTGTTTCGTGAAGCATAAACAATCCCCGATGACCCGGGTCCCCTTGGGGATCCCCTCCCTTTACAAAGTCCCTTAGGCCTCCCGAAAGGCATCCCTCTCAGAAGAGGGGATCAAAACTAGACAAAGGGGAGACACTTCGTGGAGCATAAGCACCACACACAGCACATGGTTTGCAGAGCAGAAGGATGCTTCGCGATTCGGGAGCTGGGAAGTCAAAAGGTCGAATTGTCCATCTTCTGGGCTCAGGGGGAGTCTGGTATTTATAGGGAAGAGGCACCATGAAGGGGAGCTTACGCAGTGTGAAGAGGGACTTGGTTGCTTCGCGGTGGGCTCATGGACGTCAACTGCGTTCGCGGAGTGTCCCACCTCCTTGCTTCGCGTCGGGCACACAAATGTCAACTGCATTTGTGGAGCGTCCCGTCTCCTTGCTTCATGGAGGGATATCAAACGTCAAATATGTTTGCGGAGCGTCCCACCTCCTTGCTTCACGGTGGGCTTGTGAATGCCAAATGTTTTCACGGAGCGTCCTGCCTCCTTGCTTCGCAGTGGCCACAGTGCTGGGGGGACTCTGCGAAATGGCTTCGTGAGGTAGCCAAAGGTGCCTTCATGTTGGCATCTTCTCTGTCCCAAATTTTGGCACCAAAAATTCCCCCCCCCCCACAGACTTGGAACCGTGGATAATTCAAGGGTCAAATTCTGAGGGTAATCACCAAAATCCTTAGCCGTTCATGATGCTGGCTCGCGAAGGGGGCTCGCGAGGTGGATGGGGGATGCGTGGGTCTAGCGCGCCGTGAAGCTCGGTGCGAACTGAACGCGCCACGAAGCATCGAAAGTTGTCGCCTATAAATAGTGGCGGCTTCCATATCTTTTTTCCTTTCCCTTCCCTACGCATTTGTCTTTTTGCACTCATGATTCACGAAGCTCCACGTACTCCGAGAGTGTTCTCTATGAATCGAGTCTTCGCAGCACACAACAAGTCCTCTACTCCACATTTGCGCTCCGCAATCCAGTTCTTAAACGCCTAGGTATCTCTCTATGAATATTCTTCGCAAATTCGTTCTACGAACGAGCTTCACGAACCAACCTAAAAATCGTCCATGTTCCAAAAACTGAATGGCCCACCAAGAAGCTACCGAGTGGGTCCTTGAAGATGCCGCTCGAAGGGATGAGATGGAGAATAGTCCGGGACTAGGAGATTTGGTTCGTAGCCACTCTGACCATAGTTCATTGGTGGAGCTGCTATCGGAGATCCATAAGAACTACCATTGTGTATAAGGTTTCCCATGTATGGCTTAGGTATGAGGGATGACATCTTCATCCCTGATGCAAGTTGGGACGAGCCAGGTTACTGGTTTCGAAGCATAACGTGTTAGCACCGTTGGTTCAGGGCGGCCGATGGCCATGTCCGGGAGGACTTCACACCCATCATTTTCGACTTCTTATACAACCATCTGAACAACATTGACGGGAAGGCATTGCAGCTGGATACTTCCCCTCCTCTGTACCAAATTATCCTCAAGGCGGCACTGGGGAACCCGAAGAAGGGGTGGTCTGAGGAATGGGACTTGCACCAGGGCAACAACTTCACATATGATTGGCCAAGGGCCTACTGGGTAGGCTCCTCATGTGAGGAGTTCGGAGTGGAACTGAGAAGAGTGGGCCTGTATGAGGGAGCTTGGGATTACTAGTTTCACATCTACCAAATGAAGTAGCGAATTCCAGATCTGTTGAGTCGGTGGTCACCAGGGACCAATACCTTCCACCTACATCACAAGGAGGTTGGAATCAGCTTATGGGACATGCATCAGATCTCGGGGGTCCCGATACTGGGGGCGATGTTTGCCAAATTCCTCCCTGCTATGGGTGATTTGGAGGACCTGGAGAAGATTCCGCATCTGGAGATGGCATTGATGGAGTTCATGCTAGGGGAGGATAAGGAGGCGGTGAGGGATGTCCACTTCAAGCATTGGTTTAAAAAGTTTCTGAACCTCTCGGTAGACCGTCAGTTCTCGGTGAGACCTTGAACTTTCCCAAAGGGGGCCTGAAGTAAGGAACGCTCATACTGGAGGTTGTTGGAGAATATCCAATGGAAGACCTGGGGGTTCAGTGTCAGCACTGAGCAACAACCAATAGTCAGGCCGGTAGCATTCATTGTGGCTCTTATCTGTGGTTGGATCCTACCAGTGAGGGATACCAACATGGGAGAGTGATGAAGCAATTTCATCATGGAACCCACATTGGCGACAGGAGGGAAGGAAAACCTAGGGATCCCGATTCCCTCCAAGTTGTATAAGATATTGTGGCACATTAGTGAGGGGAAGAGGACACATAGGGTATGTGGGCCGTTCCACCTCTTGTACGGGGGGATAGCGGTGCACATCAGGGGGGTCTATGAGTATTCTAACCCCATCTCACCTCCAGGGTTGAACTTCTGCCCATTGATTCTCAACGTCGTGGGGAGTTTTTTGGCCAAGCAGACCGTACCATCAGTATTATCTCGAGTCTGGAAGGTAGAAGAGTTCAACATTCATATATTCTCATTTCCGATGGGGGCCTTCATGGATGATGGTCGGGGAGAAGAAGAGCATAGGGCCTACCTTCTGGCCTTTTGAGGTGGAGTCTTCATGGCCAGGGTGGACCGCGAGCATCTCTATGAGCCATACACCCCACACTGGTTTGAAAGGCAATTCTGATTCCTGCAGCGACTGTCCCCACTGGTCTACCTGGAGGTGCGTCATGAGAATCACCCATGTGTGATGAGGCAGATGTGACTCATGTTCACATGAGAATACGGGAAGATGTAGAATGAACTGCCTCCGCCGACCATCTTCCTCGGGTTGGTAAAGGAATATTCCCAGAGCTGGGAGTCGGCCTACTCGGGGGAGATGCTGAAGAGGACAACTATCCTAGTCGGTTAGGGTGAGGCTCCCCAACCCCAGGGATGAGGGCAGAATGCGGCAAGGGAATCCCGCAGTGGGGGCGGCTGTAGCAGTGACGCCCGCACCAGTTGAGGGTGAAGCAGTGGTAGCGGATATGGCAGTGGCAGCGGACCCGTCAGTCCTAGGAGAACAGAGTCATCCAGAGGGGCAGCCACCGAGAGTATTCTTCATGATTTCTACTCAATCCCTGGGGAAACAGCTGCGTCATATTGACATGCTAGAGAATTCCATCTTCCTAAAGGCCTGGGACATATGGGAATTCAACTGGAAATTCCACGGCCTATCTGAGTTATGGAAGTACCTTAACTGCCTAGGAAATGACTTTTCAGGGATTGTCCCTATTAGAGAGGGTTTTGTAGTATCCTAGGCGGAGGCGGAGCAGTACATGGAAGAACTAGAAGACTTTATCCACTCCTGGGGTTCCCTGCAATAGATGACAGACCAGGTCAGGGTGCTGTTGGATTGTACGGTCCCTCTGCAACTATCAACTGCTGACCCGAGAAAGCATTTCCCTCTGCCGAAAGAATCAGACGAGTCCACCTAGGGAGACGAGGCCGGTAGAGGGAGTTTGTTGGAGGAGGGTGAAGTCAGCGATCAGTTCTCGGATCTCGAAGATTTTCTGGAGGCCCTTGAGGTAAAATCCCATGTTTTTTCCTTAGCATCTGCTCTTAGGTTACTCTGGATTCCTTATTAGCATCTGTACTATATAGGAGGACCTTTTCCATAGACCTCGTTCTTGCCCCTTAGTGGGTGCTGACTCGGGACCTTTGGGATCTGCACCTGTGGCTGCATAAACTTTCGTGTCTGGCGGGTCCAGGACACTTGAGGAGGCTTCCCTGGAGTCTCTAGACCTACCAACTATATACGGGGTGCCACGTCTCGGGGTCCCAATGACATCCGTCCAAGAGCAAGACCAGGGATTTGATCTCTGTAATTATCCTCTACCAAATTTACAATTTCTATCCCCTGACCACGTTAATTTACATTCACATCCCCTTTTTGGCGTGTACAGTCCTTCAATTGGCATGGGATGCTGTGGTGAAGTTGGTAGGGTCTTCTGGTAGCGCCCTTCTCAGAGGCATGCTAATGGTCATGGCGGTGGACATCCAACCTGACCGAACTTCAGTGCTCTTGATCACAGGCGGGGATGCCAGTGGGACTGTCCCTGAGGTTATTTTGGAGGGATCTGAGGATGAGGATCAACCAGACAGTTCAGTCCCCACCATGCCTAATCCAACGCCAAATGTGGACCTGGCTGAGGAGTTCCTGAGGGAATTCCTTGCATACGAGCCTTCCAACCGCACCGACTGTGACGATACAGCCTATGACGAGGAGGAAAACAAAATAGTCTGTTGCCGATCATGGAAGATGATCACGCGCTTCATCAATGACACCCTCGAAGCACTATGGTTGAATGAGATGGACAGACTTCACTCGCGACTGCGCGAACTATGTGCTGGGGGAGTGGATTCCCAACGTCCTCACATACTCATCTGAGATCTTATGGTGGAAAAGAATCGGGAGTATGACAGCGGCCTCGGTGTGAGTTAGTAGAGGAGGAAGGCGGTAAAAATCAAGGGGCTCTATGAGGCTAAAGACGAGGTCTAGTGGCTGTAGAATCGGGCGGACAACCACTCGACCTCCCTCAATGCACAATCTGAGATAATATTGCGATTGAATTCCCAACTAGCAGAATCTGAAGAGGGAATGAAGTGGTACTAAGAGGAGATGACCGTCATCTAGGCCGATGTGGAGCAGGCCCAGATTGCAGACAGCAAATTGCACCCTCTCACTACCGAGGAGGAGCAGGAGCTAAACAAGTAACAACAACTCCTGGACGCCACTAGCCAGAGGGTGGTAGAGCTGCTACGCTCTTTTGACAAGGTCAACCAATCCATGGGGGGAGTCGACCCTTGGGTATTGTAATGATTACAAACCCTCAAACACACTTTAATTCGTTTATTTTTTGATGTCATAGAATGCATGCGTTTTGTTGTTACATTGGTTTATTGCATCCTCGAGATATTCGTGGAGCTTCCAACAATCATTCCCTAAACTCACATGGGTTGGGCCCGATATTAGAAACAAGGGATGACCACCTTATCAACCCATCAAATTGTAGGAGTGAAAACCAAGATTCGGGCATCCGGGGTTCGAACAACCGGTCTGGATTTCTGGGAGAAAATGGGAGAGACCTGACTGGAGAATGAGGCTCTCAAAACAGACAAATTATTGTTTTCCTAGGGCGCTCTTATGCACGAATGGGGTAACTCCAGGATCGCTGAAATCAATACAAACAGATGGGAATGGGAGGTGCGAATCATGATACCCAAGATTTGGAACATTATGGGGCTTGCGTGACAATAAATAATAACTGTTGACCGCATTTGAAACACAATATTCTTATTGTATTATCCCGGAGTGGGGATAGAAAATGAGGGCCGACCACTGGCCATGTTTCAAAAACGGTTCCTGACTCAAAATGTCATCTGTTGGTCTTCCGGAACATTGGACCATGATAATAGGTGGGCCATAGGCCAATCATACATACTGTTAGGGGTTTCCCTTAGACATGAAAGAGGATGAGGATCCGAATTAGGGGCACGCAAAGCGTGGAATGTGGAGTGATGGCTTGTTCGAATAGAATCTAATCACTCTAAAAATTACACCACCGTGGTGGAAGTACATTAGATGGATGCATCTGTTTGATCATGGATCGTTCGTTCTTTTAGACAGAACCTCTTTGGCATGGGATCCTTCGCTTCCCATTGTTATCTTGGGGAATCCCAAACTTGTTCAGGGCAAAATTGAAGTTACATGGTTCCCCACAAGGGGTCAGGCCAGGGGCTAGAAATGATGAGGAACAAGATTTATTATTCCTGGGGATAGACCCTAGGTTAAATTTCTAGGTGCTTATTTGTATCCCAAGAGGATGGGAATCAAGCCGTACATAGTTTTGGAAGAACAGTTTAACGTCATGCAGGATGATGAAAATCCTGGCTGTGCCAGTGCACATCCTACCAAAACTACTAAACCCAGATGATTCATGTTTGATGGGGAAAGACAGAACTAGTGGTGGGACTTTCCCAACATAGGAAGGAATATGTTAGGGCGAAGGGACCCTCGGTGAATGTCGGCGCAATGATTCTAACCCATCCATGTAGCGCACCTAGATTCACGAAGAAGTAAAGCCGAGTATGTCATAATTCCACTTGAACATGAGGAAGTGGAAATGTGTGAATCATGATGATCGAAATCTGGATCACAATGATGGTGATGTGACGATGGAGGGATAAGGGTTGAAGGTGTTCGAAACACATCATCCATATCACGTTATTCTGGAATGGGGACATACAAATGAGGGTCGATTGTTGACCATGTTTAAAACATGAGACCTATCACAAATGTCGTCTGAAATCATTAGGGACGTTGGACCGAAATAGTAGGTGAGCCGATGTGGCATGACACCAGACCATGAAGGGGGTCCCTTACGATGTGGAAGAGGATGAGGATCCAAATAGCGAGCTCATGAAGCTTGGACAAGGGAGGAGGGTAATGTCCCCGTGAAAATTCCACACTTCGGGCTCTTTGTCAAAACACATCTGAATACGACAACGAGATGTATTATATAGAGGGAGTCAAGTCCCTTACCATATGGAGTACTTAGTTTAGGCTTGTAGAATTCGAACCATGGATGGTAGGAAATGCAGGAGACACATGGTGGGGTTATTATAAAACCTGACGTGAATGGGGAACCTGGGGTCCTGAACACTATGTGTTCCCTGGGTAGATTCTAGGTCAAGAGACCGGAAACGAGAGTTAAGCTGGGACCAAGGCAAGGTTAAAGGACGTTCCTACGTACCCCATGAGGATGGGGATCAAGCTACACATAATTATCAGAGGTGGAATGGTAAGACACCAGTGATAGGGATCAAAGGGGCATGCGGGTGTAGCCCTCGCTCAAAACGAAACAGTATTTGATGTATCTTGTTTGTCCTTTAAGGTGAGTGGTTGTTGTTGTTGTTTAATTTTTTTGTAGTGACAGGCCTAGGATAGCAAGTCCCGACATCGCCACAAGAATCAAGCCCTATGTATGTGTTGACAAATGGTATGGCATGTGACCGATACCAAACATGGTTTCCCCTTGAGTGAGGACATCACAATGCAGTGTCGTTTTTTGTCGCGTGGCCAGGACGATAATATCACAGCTTAGGGTCATGTGATGGGACTAGACAAGCATTTTAATGTCATATTTCACAGATGTAGAATAGATGATGCTAAGTGGGGATTGTGTATGGTGCAATAAAACATACCTGACGTGAATGGGGACATAATCCCATACCACACCGTACGCAATTTCGAGAAAGAAACATCGGTCCAAGGGGACAAGATAGTGGTAAGAGTGTAAGGGGAAGGAGAAACTAGCTCCCAATTGAATGGACCTAAATACTAGATGTTCAGGTGGTCCTATGTATACCATAATGATGGGAATCAAGCAATACGTAGTTCTCATGAAGGGGTAATATGAAAAGATCTTAGTTTAAGGTCTTAGAACTCAGACCATTGAGAAGCAAGACTATCCCATGTAAAGGCGGTCCTTAACCCAATCTCTAAGACTACCAGAGTTGAACTCGGTGTAGGAAATAAGTGCAGATAAAGTATTCAAAATATGTGAAATACAAGCAATGGTGGTACCGGTGAAGCCCCAAGCGATTTCCTTATCATGGTTTTTTTCCTCCTAATATGCGGATGCACACTGAGGAATAGTACCAAGAGTTTAGAAGTTCTACTTGGACATGATGTGGTGGAGAAGGATGTGAATCATTTAACTGACATTCTGGGCTTAATGGGGTTGGCGTGAAGATGGAGGATGACTATTGGCCATATTCGAAATGCAACATCCATATCATGTTAGCCTGAAATGGGGATAATGAAATGAGCGTTGACTGTTGAACATATTCGAAAAGCAGGATTTGTATTGATTTATTGTCCGCGACCCTTGAGTAAATTGTGTTGTATTGGTAGCAGATCCCTTAATCCTAGCATCCATGCCATTTGGGGTCCCTTTGGGTGTGAAAGGTGATGGAATACCTAATGAGGGAACACATGATACCTGAAAATCGAGTGGAAGAATGTCTGAGTAGAGTCTCACATTCCAGGCATTAAACTAGAGTACCCTTAGGAACGTTGGTGAATCGCTAAAGAGGACTGAGGGGATCATCTTGGGAGCGGCTGATTTGAAAAGATGAGGATATCACAAGAGGGTGGAAAACTCTCAAGGGAAAGAGATACATAGAGTGGTTGTTACAAACCCTATGTTAATGAGGATATAAACCCTCACCACACCGTATATCCCTTTCATGGAAGAATATAGGCTGAGGGGCCAAGATGGGTCTGGACCCGAAGATAAGATGCTCGGGCGGTCCTACGTATCCCATGAGGATGTAAATCAAGCCATGTGTAGTTCTAGAACCGCACATAGTGGTAGGATACCCTAACGAGGGGGGTGTATGGTGTGGCGAGTAACCCGATGTGAATGGGGACATAATCCCATACCACACCGTACACCCCTAAATAGGAACTTGGGCCAGGGCCTGAGAAGGCCAAGGGGCCTGAGGCTGGGCCTCAGACAGGAAGGCCCGACCAATCTGCAATTTGACGTCTTGTAGTGAGGAAAAATAAATGAGTAAGATGTCCCACACAAGGGAGGTTTACGACATAGTGAATAACCCCACCATGGATGAGGACATAATCCCATACCACACTACACACTCCAGGTAAGAACATGGGATGGGGCCCGAGAAGGCCAAGGGTCCTGAGGCTGGGCCTCGGTCAGGAAGGCCTGACCAGTTTTCAGTTTAACTTCTTGTAGTGAGGACGAGATGAGGACAAGGTATCTCACATGGGGATGTGTATGGCATGGAGAGTAACCCAACGTGAATGAGGACATAATCCCATACCACAAAGTACAATCCCATAGGATAGAAACTGCTCCAGGGCCCAAAAAGTCCAAGGGGACTGAGGCCAGGCCTCGGATGGGAAGGCCAGACGTCCTCTTGTATGGTTTTCGCCTCATCACAACTTCTAAGCCCTCGTTACCTGCATTCGGTGTGGGAAACAAGGATTCTGTCTTGGCTTCCCCCATCACATGGGGCCTAATAGCTGGTATTTCTCAAAGGGAGTTCATCGCTTGGAGATACAATGAGGCATAATGAACCACTACACTCAATTTTTGGGACATATTGGGGTGGTTCCAATGTCGCAGGACTACTTTTGACCATGTTTGAAACACAATGTCCCTATAGTGAACTGAAATGGGAGCAAAAAATGAGCATCGTTCGCTGACCATATTCAAAATGCGGGACTTGTATTAGCTTGTTTCTCAACATCCTTGAGGGCGTTGGCCCAAAGCAGTAGGAGAGCCCTTTGGCCTAGCATCCATGCCATTTGGGGGCCCTTCTAGATGGGAGGGATGATGGAGTCCCAATCAAAGGAGTGGGTGAATCATAGCTGTACCCATACATTTTAAAATCACGCAGGGCATTGAAAGAGTCGGAAACCTCTGGAGAGTTGGACGTACGACCGGATCGAGATGAAATGAATGTGAATTGGGGAAAAATTCTACACCCCACCACATGTCTTGACCCGAGGGGAGATTTTGGCGTTTGGGCTGGTCCAACAGAAGAAATGTCCGGGCGTTCCTACGTATCCCATGAAGATGGGAATCAAGTCGTACGTAGTTTTTGAAGGCCATGCAGTTTAACATTGTGCGATGAGAACGTGGGAGAATAGAAGAATGGGGAGTGGGAACATGGTGCGACCGCTATAATCCTTGCATGAGTGGGTCTAAGGAAGCCTACACCATATCATGCAAGGATCCTCCGAGAGAACTATACCCAGGGGGATAGTCAAAGGGAAGAGTTGGGTTGGGATCAAGATGAGGTGTCTGACCGTTCCTACGTATCCCATGACGATGGGAATCAAGCCATACGTACTTTTAATGGCATAGTTTAACGTCTTGCGGGACGATGCAAATTTTAAAGTCATGCAGGACTGAACAGTTTAAGGTCATGCTAGACCAGTGTGCAGTTTAGGGTAATGTGGGACCAAACAGTTTTGGGTCATGCCAGACCAAATAGTTTAGGGTCATGCCGGACATGCTGTCTTAGGAAAATTATTGCTTAAGAAACTTGGAAATGGTGGGAGGAGTTATACGCTCACCATCCATGGTCACCAGGGAGTATGTTCTATCGGGGTAAACCCTATGAACTACGTAAGGACCTTACCATTTGGGCTCCAACATGGGTGGTTTCCTGCTAGGGAACATTGGTGCCATTAGGGCTAATAGCAAGTCGCCTTTCAGGAACGGGCAGAAGCAGACCTTCTTGTTGAAGGCCCTAGCTATCTTATTCTGATTCCTTTTTAGATAGTGCAGGGCATAAATCCTATTCTTATCAAGTACTTTCAATTCATCCAGATGAATTTGGCTACCTTGTCTGGCACTTGCTGGTCATAGACCGCTGTGCGTAACGAAGGCAGCTGGATCTCGATGGAAAGGATGGCCTAATTTTCATACACCAGGGAATACGGGGTCACCTGGGTGGAATTACGAGTCATCGTCTGATAAGTCCAGATGGCATTGAGGAGCTTGTCCATCTAACTCTTCTTGTTTTATCCAACCATTTTCTGCAAAATGTTATAGAGGGTTTTGTTTAATCCTCAGTCTTCCCATTTGACTGCGCGTGATAGCAGGAGGTATGGTTTGAATGGATGTTGTACTTGGCATACAATTTCTTCAGCTTGGTTGATCAGAATTTAGTGTTGTTATCAGTGATGACAACATGAGGGACTCCAAACCGGTAGATGATGTTGGAACTCAAGAAGTCAATGATAGAACAAGCCTTGACCTCATTGAGCGGAACTGCCTCTTCCCACTTGGAAATAAAATCTGTGGTGGTCAGGATGAACCTACACTGGCGAGCTGTCGACGGTGGGTATGGTCCCACATCATCGAGTCCCCACACTGCAAAAGGCCATAATTACTTGGTGGAGTGGAGAGGTTCTGGATGCCGATGCATAAAGTTAGTATGGATTTGGAACACATGACATCTCTTGGCGAACTTGATGCAATCATGGATAATGGAGGGCCATAAGTACCCCAGTCTCCGGATCTGATGGGACAGCTTCGGCCCAACCTGATGGGCACCGCTGGAACCGGCGTGAACCTCCTGCATGACCTGAGAAATCTCAAATCCTTGGATGCAATAGAGGGGAACACCATCAAACCCGCACTTGTAGAGGATCTGGTCAAGACTAGGACCACTCTAAAGGGTAAAATACAGTGCATAGCGTCATATTCTTTCACGCTCGGCCTGCTTATCCTAGAGGCAACCATTTTGGAGATACTCGACAAAAGGGGCTCTCCAGTCAGAAGTCGCTTCAACCACTGTATCTGAAGAACCTAGGGGTCCTGACGTGGAGGATCTGGCGGTAAGATGGCTTACCTGCAGGTCTTCATCATCCACTGGGATGATGGGGGCAATGACTCTCTAGTGTAACACGTGTATAATTAGATCATCTTATTCGGGTTCTACAAGTGATGCAGCCAGGCCGGCCAGGGCACCCGCTCAACCGTTCTCAGATCGAGGGACATGAGTAACTTCCGACCGAGATGGAAACAGGGCCATTAACTAGAGGGTTCACTCAAACAATGGTACGAGCTCTGGCTTTCTAATAACATAGTCACTGTTTATTTGCTTGATGAATTGTTTAGAATCCCCTTTCACATGAAAATGGGGCACATCGATCTCGAGGGATAGCTCAAGACCAATAATGTGGGCCTAATACTCTGCCTCGTTGTTGGTGCAGCCTTCGAACAACAGGAATGAATACGACAGAATGGCTTGTTCCAGGGTAATAAAGACAATACCCAGGAATACTCTATTGAGTCTGGGATTATTGAGCCTCCTACCGGTGGGGCTCCGGTAGGCACCATCAAAGTGCATATGCCAACATGGGATGGCAGGATCTACCAAGAGGATTGCTTCATCAGAAAAATCCAAGTCCATGGAATGGTCCACGGAGGTTGGATGGGTAATAAGAAATTCTTCCAATTCCTATACCTTGATAGATTTATGAGGGATGAACCTGATGTTTAACTACTGTATGATTACTTCCCACCATGTTAGATGACGGGTTAACATGGGGCGGTTCAAAATGTACTTTAGTGGGTCTACCTGAGACACTAGCTGTTCCTCATGGTGTTGCAGGTAGTGTCACAATTTCTGTACGGTGAATACCAGTGCAAGACAACTCTTTTTTATGGAGGAGTATCTTCTCTCCATGTCGAGGAGTATGCGGATGATGTAGTAGAGGCTTTTCTCTATCCCCTCGTTGTTCTTCTGGGCGAGAAGGGCGCCGAGAGATCATTCCAGGGAAGTCACATACAAGATCAGCGGCTTCCTGAAGATGGGTGACATCAAGACCGGAGGCTGGAGCAGATACTGATTGATTTCCTTTAACGCAGTCTGAAACTCTTCAACCCATTCATAGGCAGATCCTTTCTTCATGAGCTGGGAAAAGGGATTACACTTGCAAGCCAGATTCGCAATGAATCGTCGTATATAGGCTAAGTGGCCTTGGAAACCCCAAAGCTCCAGAAAATTACTCGGGGGATGCATCTGGATGATTTCCTTGATCTTCTCTGGGTCGATCTCAATGCCCCGATACCTAACATCAAATCCACGAAATATCCTGGAGGTGACCTCGAAGGCAGACTTCAACGGGTTCATCTTCAAGTAGCGGTAATGGAGGAAGTCGAACAATTTCTCAAGGTCCTTGAGATGGTCATGGAACTGGCGGGACATGACCACCAGATCGTCCACATAGCATTCCCCCAATGTCCCAAGGATTGTCTTGAATATGCGGTGCATTTTATGCTGATAGGTGGCACCTGCATTCTTTAGGCCGAAGGGTATAACCTGGTAACAGAAAGTACCTTGGGGTGCCCTGAAAGTGATGGACTCTTTATCCTCGGGGGCCATAGGGATCTGATTATATACAGAGTAACCATCCATGAAGGAGAGGTCCTGTAACCCAGCTGTAGCATCGATCAACAATTCTATCACTAGTAGGGGAAAATTATTCTTCAAACAGTGAAGGTTGAGATCTCAGAAGTCGATGCAGACTCTGATCTGTCTGTTCTTCTTCCTGACTGGCAGAATGTTGGCTAGCCACTTGGGGTACTGGACCTCCTTGAAAAAGTTGTCTTTGATGAGATTTTCAACTTCAACCTTGACTATGACACCGTGAGAAGGGTACATATTTCTGGGAGGCTTCTTGAACCCATGATGATTTTTTGGGAGATCGAGGTGGTGGACAGCTACCTGAGGATCTAGTCCTGACATCTCGTCATAACTCTAGGAAAACACGTTATAGTGCTACTTCAGTAAATCTATGTACTGCTGATGCTCCTTGAGGGACATGGCGGCACTGATCAATGTGGGTCTCAGATCTACCTCACTACCAAGGTTCACCTGTACTATTTCATCGACTATGGCAGAAACGCCTTCTTCAAAGGCAGGGGGGGCATCATGCAGATCCTCTTATTCTCTTGGGGAGGAGGGATTACCAATGGGTGAAGCTTTTTATGGGTCGAAAGAACCTGACGGGAGGCTGGTACCAGCCTTGAAAATAGTGGACAACATATCAGAAGATTCACGCACCGCTGAGACCATAACGATGAAGGCAGTCAATCCAATACCATCTAGTCTTTGGCCCAAGGGGACACGCTTGATGATATCAAAGAAATAGTGGCGTGTTGGATTGATCCACTTAATCCCATCCCAGTAAAACAGACACGTATGATTTACTGTCGTTTCCATGGGGCGGACATCCTGATATCGTACAAGGGTAGGAGGATCTGGGATCACCTAAGCCTAGTTTGGGTAGGAGTATGAGGCGATTTTCCTCCATCACTTATACTTGGTAATATGACTTCCTCTTGTACCAGATATGACAAAGAATTGCCCCATTTTGGGGGTCGTTCCCTCCAATCGATGGATCGGGAAGATGTAGGCGTCATTCAGACCTACCCAAGGGTCAGTTGTGACTGTGGCGGGATTAACCTCACTTGCCAGAATCTGCTTATCCTTGCTCTTGTAATAGTCAATGTCCAGGTAACGGGCTTCACAAGAGGCGAAATGAGATGCATCACCTTGGGGTATGCCTACTCGACTATATAGGGAGTACTTGAGGCACTGATGATATGATTAGGGGACCGCCACGTGCAGGTGGAGGCATAGTGTTCCCATAAATGAATTGTACGCGGTGTCCTGGGAGACAACCATAAACTCGGTATTGGAAACTAGGACACTGAACTGGGTTTCAAACGGATCTTTCCGACCGGGGTCTGCTCTGTCCTGTCATATCTCAGGATTCTTAAATCTTAGGGAGTCAGGTCATCTTCAGATAATCCCAGCTTCCACAGTGTCCGCATCAGGATAAGGTTGATCCCAGAGCCGGTGTCAATGAGACAGAGGCGAACATCCATGCCGTTAAATATGCCGGTGATGTACAACGGGCAGATATGCCCTTTTATGGGATATTATTCATCTTCTCCAAAGAACAAAATGTTAGCCTAGCATTCGGAATTCTCAACTGTTTCAGCATGAAAGGCTTCTAGAGCTGCTACCTCCGCCTCAAACTGGAGGGGGATTCTTAAAGCCTCAGAGAGGGCCTCACGCATATCCGATGAGAGGACATGGGCTTCAAGGATGGAAAGCCTAACTGGGATGCCAACAAGGTTCTTGAGGACATCGTACTTTTGTATCAGGCACAAACTTATGCTTACAGGAGGCCGCTCTACGATTGGAGGCATGGCAGGCCCTGCCGACTGGATTGGCAGCTGGCTAGTGATAGGCATGTCCCGCTATTCACAAGTCAAAGCCTGAAGAGTAGCTGGCAGATGAGGACTGGACGAATGAGATCATCCTGTAGCCAGGAGAGGCTAGTCGCGGCTTGGACGAGGTAGCTCTGCCTGATCCAGTAGCACGAACAGTGGTGGAGGTAGTCCTGACGACACTGGATGAAGAGGATACATGTGCGGAGCTCTGCGCTGGGCCTACTGTCTGGTCTCAGTGGCATGCATGGCCTAGCTAGAGGTTCTAGGTGATGCACCCCGATGACCCATATGGCCATGGCTGCACTGACGTTGGCATCGACTGGGGACGTTGGGGAAGTTCGTATGGAACTCCCCCTCTTCGGGAGTCATATAGGGATTTACCAACTCGACGGTATTAACTGAAGCGTGCCCTTGAATGTAACTTGAAGAGTCATCCACTACTGGGTGGATTCTGGGAGGGATCCCCATCTCAGGGGGCATGAAGTCACAGAGAGTGTGGGATGACGATAACATGGGTGAGGCGCGTTGCTTTTTCTTGCACTGTCGGTTCTTTCCCTTCTAGGAAGAGGCCAGGTGAGATGATGATCCTGAGTGGTGGCCGAAACTTCTGTAATCTTCAGATGATTCATACATGTCCGAATGATTCCATTGGCGTGAGCAACCATCGTGCGATCCATCCAGTCTTCATACTTCTGGGACCTGCACTTAGAAACCTGCTGACATTCGCCTTTGTTGTTGCTACCACTGTCTGGACTTACAAAGACAGCCGACACTTGTGTCGAGGCCGGACCTAGCCTGACTATGTTGTTATCGACCTGGTCTTCAATCTAGTCTTTGAACACATATCACTACTTGAGGGTGTGCATTAGAATCCGATGATAGGGGCAGTAGTTGGGGCAATCAGTGAGATTCGCCTCTTCTGACCTTCTGCACTAAGGAAAGCGTACAATCACCTGCTCTTGGGCACTACAGAAGTAATAGTGTACCTGATTGTTGTTGAATGAGTATGTCTGATTTCTTCTTTCCAAAAAGGGGGCCCTTGGATCCTGGCCCTGACGAGGAGCCGGAGGGGCCTGTCGAGGAGGTGGGCCCTGATTGTCCCACCTAGGTAGTGGCGGCGCATTCCGTGGGGGCGCTTGCCAATTCTGAGGATGCTACTGAGCAGGAGGCTGCACCTGAGGAGGAGGTCATTTGTGAGGCTTTGGGGCCAGTGCTACTAGTAGCCACTATAGTTTTCTGGGGGCTTCAATTTGGGCCACTACGGTGGGCTCTTCTCTGGAAGATCTCCTCGCCAAAATTATAGGGGGAAAGGGACGTGCCTGGCTAGCCTATTGCAGGGCTTCCTCCAAGAACATGGCCTTATCAGAGAAGTCTCAAAATCCTCCAGGGTTGTTCTGTGTGATTAGAGAAGGAACCAGTTCCGTCTTGACGTTCCCTACGCACATCGTCAGTAATTGCTCCTGAGTTAGTGGCATGTCAAGGGAGTATGTAAGCCCCTTACACCTGGCGATAAAGTATGTGAATCACTTATCAGGCCTTTTCTTGCACTTGAAGAGGTCTTAGATGCTGTTTTTCTAGGTGGTAGAGCTGAACAGGTAGAGTAATTTCTTACAAAGGTCCTCCTAGATGGTTACAGATCCAACGTGGAGCTGGCTGTACTAGACGAATGTCATCCCCTCCAACGCCTGAACAAATCAGCGGATCATGGAAGCCTCTGGTTGTGCCGGAGTCCCTAACATGGGCCCACACCTTCAGTTTAAGTGGGTCTGGTGCTACGGTGGCTCCCCCGTCCCTTTAAAGGGTGAGAAGGTGGGATTCTCGAAGCCTGGAGGTGCCAACATATCATCCACCCATGCCGGGTATGGCTTACCATATGGTGGGATTTCCACCTGTCTTGTTTCCAATGCCTCAACGCATTCAATGTGCGCCGTCATAGGATCATTTGTTCGGGGGTCCCTATCTTTACGGGTATCCCGAACCACGAGTGCGTTTTAGGGTTCTTCAATACGGTAGACAGGCTCAGCGGCCCATGGAGCAGTTGGTGGAGTGACTTGCGGAGTAACTGGGGGAACCTAGGCAGGATTCCATAGATTGTTGCGTCGTTCAAGAGGGTTTGGTGAGACACACCACACCCGATTTCTGTGAGCTCTGGCTTTAGCCCTGTCTGCAGGAGCAGTATGATCAGGGTAGCCTGGGGGCCTCTCACTGAGGGGTAGTTGTTCTTGCCCCTACCTAGGATCACCGTAGTCAGGTTTCCGCTCTGTAGTGCGTTCGACTATGAGTTTTTCGACCAACCTCTTCTTCTCATCATGTTTTTGAAAAAACGTGGCCTTCTCAGGGTCCTCCTCCATCTTCTACACTAAGGAGGATGGGTCAGAGTGCTTGACAGCTCTGACGTGCTCTTTTCCCTTACTAGAATTCCTGCCGAGTACCGATGCCTCAGTGGATGCAGGTAGATCTAGTAGGATCCTCTTATAAAGAGTAATACTTCACGATGGGTCTAACTGTGTTGGCACTCCCTCAAGGGGTAAGTCCCCATATAGAAGCTCCATCTCTTCCTTCTATTCTACTATATCGTCCATGTTGATCGTGACCCTTCCCGGGGGCATCTCCTCGATGTCGCCCAGTAGGTTGGGCTACCTCTGGATAGAATTGAAGAGGAGGGTAGCATACTACCCCCAGCCATAGAGTTTCACATGGGGGGGGGGGGTAGCCTCCCTAATAATTTTGCAGAGTACCTTGATACTCTGAATGCATTGATTCTAGAGATCCTCACAGAGACCAGGTGACTCGGGGCATTGGGCCACAGGGAGTGCAGCCAGATCGACTAAACGACACCTCTCACTGATGTCTTTGAAATGAGTTTGGCTCCTTGGATATACCATGCGCTAATGACGAAGACTGAAATGTGTTGCCCAGAGGGTGTAGTGAAAAAACTCAACTTCCTCTAGGGTGAGGGATTCCGGTATCCAGAAATTCTGTGCTATCATGGGCCAAAACTTGTCGCGGAAGTGGTCCAATGTGAGGATGTTCCAAAAGTTCCTTGGCTCAGATTCAGGGTTTGGACCTTCATTACCCCACTCTTCAACTAGGGGTGGCTGATGAACTGGCAGCGGTACTGAAGCAGACCGCTGGGGTGGCAGGTCGGCTAGTGGAGAGTACGACAGGCGGGCCGACTAACCGCCTATTCACAGGTTCTCCTCCGAAGAGTGTAGAGACCTTGACACTACGTCGCGATATGAGGGGCTGATAGTCGCCATTCCTCGCTCAGGGGCCAGGGCTGTTGGTGATAGGCCGCAATGCTGTTCGCCTGCCATTGGTCCCCAGAATATCTCCCTGGGATCTCTTGTGGAGGTAGAAAGCGCTTCCAGAAATGATGGTGGTGATTGCACGACCGTAACATGCAGGGTTGTTAGATTTTCATCCTCTTGGATATAACTATGGAGGGAGGTGGGAATCCTGTGGACCTTGCATTCAGGGAGCACCAGGCTGATGCGCCTCGTCCCTGCCCCAGCCCTTGACTCGGATGAGCGAGGGGAGGGTTACTAAGCTATGTCATACTATGCATCAGAGTCTGAGAAGCAGACTAGTTTTATCTCGGGCTGTGACTTCCCAGGAATCTTCTTGTGGTGGCGACGACCCGCCTTCCGTCCCCTGGGTGGTCCTTGGGACAGGGCTGATTTCTGACATGGGGTCCTTCGGCCGCACTGGTGTTGGGGCGGAGAGGGTTTCTTCCCGAGAAAGTCGAGGTGCATGGAGAACCGGGAAAAATGTAGAAGGGTACATGGGGAGGGCCTCCATGGATCGCACTAGAGTAGGAAAAACCTTTGTTGGGACCGGCAGGAGCATGTGGAGGACCTCCATAATTGGTGCGGGTGGAGCGAGGCTGGCCTTCACCCCTTTGGTTTTTGGGGAAAGGAGGACCTTCACCAGCTACGGAGAAGAAGTAGGGAGGATCCCCACGTTGGAGAGATACCGGATGTGCAATTTCCCTACACCGGTGGTTGGGAGCAGGAGGAACGACTCCATATTCAGTGTAATGGGCACAAGAGAGACTTCCGCACTGAGTATCACTGCCACAGGGCAGACCATCATTCGGACTGGGGGTAGCACATGGAGGACCTCCATGTAAAGCCTTGAAGTGGGAAAGGCCCATTCTCTCTATGGTAGTGGTACTAGGAGGACCTCCGTATGGGGTGGCATCGCTACGGGTTGGTTTGCGGCGACCACTGCTCATGCCTGAGACCAGGAGAGTCGACCCAGCCTACCCGTGGGGTGGATGGGGCCTCAATCCCGGTCGGGCGTATGAGTTCCCTTATTCAGTGTGTACAGGGACCTAATGATATGTGTATACAGTGGCTCAGGCCATAGTAGACATCGACATTGACGCCCCTTAGCAGGCGTCCTCCTCAACTAGTGCCCAACACTGGCGTCGTGTCGGACAATCCGGGGCTGGTGGTGTAGGTGCATGGCTTACTAACTCCTCCTCCAGAAAGACCAGGCGACTGTGCTGACATGGCCGGGTGGAAGCCCTTGATGAGAACCCCTAGATCAGGACACTGACCGGGTTGGGCCAGACATCGCCTACCTCATCAGCGTAAGGCAGGGAGTCATCAAAGCGCTCTGGGGACAGGCTCCCGAAGCGGTTGTATGTTGGGGTGGGGAGCAATGGATCCCTGTGTGTCCCTCGAGGGCGGCATTGATGGTGAGGAATGGATGCCTCCAGATCCAGGTGGGCCGTATCCTGGGTTGGGATTATTCCCTCCTCCTTGTAACGACACACAAGGCCGTTAATTACCCTTCATTGGATAACTTATGATGGGGAGATGGGTCATGGGAACCCCATGATCATGGACACATAGGCCATCATGGAAGTGGGGATGCCACATGGAGCGGTTGTGATGGAGTTTCCCCTGCCCCTACGTAAACGGCCTGGTGGTGATCCCATTCCTGAAGCAGCAACCTGATTCCTGAGAAGCAAGGAGATAAACTCGTCAGTGCTGAAAGAAAAAGGAATCGACGACCAATGCCCCAACACCATCCCATCTTCCATGATTGGTAAGAGGGATCCACACTGACAACGTCAAAGAATGGGATGTCCAGTGTTCTACTGCCCCATCTTCTGGTGAGTTTCATGCCAGACCCACTATTTGCTTGGTGGGACCCGGTGCCGGATGTCTGGATCTGATGACACGTCAGCCCATTGATTTATTGAGTGTTGCTAATCTCCATATTGAGGAGAAGTCCATCATGTCGGGTTCACCATTTCTGTTTTGGACACTTTTTCTGAGGTGCGCACGTCCGTCCTATTCGAGGATGTGGGATGCGGGTTTTGTTGCCCCGCATTCTCGCTTTCCAAAGCTGGGAGGCATCCGCTCATTATACAGGGACGTCTGCTCCTTGATCGAAACGAGATTATGGGATGTTGGTTCTTCCTTCCATGTATTCCTCCTCAGGACATTCCAAGGGGTCCGGTCAGGGAAGCAACCTTCGGTTAGGGGAGTAGTCATGTGGGACATCACCGGTGTGTCTGAAAGCTGGTGGATTGGTGTGTCTGTCTTTTGTCCCTTATTATAGGGCTTCTCGAGGGCGCAGAAGCCCGAGGCATCCCACATCAAATGCGGGTAATCATATGCTATGGGAATGTATATGAGGTTTTCCTCAGCTTCCCATGTTTAACACAGTGTATGTCACAAGTTTAATGTCCGACGGAGACGGATAGGGCTGATCAGAACACTGACTAGAGTGGATCAGATGGAGGAACCCCCTAGAGGGAACGCCGATATTAGGGCCAACATGTGGGTGGATTTCTGAATGTTGTTAAATGGAATGGGGAATGGGGTAGCATGATTCCACTGGGATGTGGCGGCCTGGGTAAGAATCAGGATGGCTGATGGAAGGTTCTATGAAGGGGATGGTGAATGGGATGGAACTGCCATAAAGAATGAAAATGGTTTTGGGATTGAACCTTGAGGAGGATTCCTACGTATCCCTGTGGTAGGGAATCAAAGTCCACGTAGTTCATTTGATGATGGATTACTGCCGATTGGGGTTTTCAACAGCTTACCGCTGGATGAGGTCGCAACAGCTTACCGCTGGATGGGGTTTCAATGGCTTACCACTGTAGTGACAATGGCTTACCGTTGAATGGAGTGACAACGTCTTACCACTGTAGTGACAAAAAATTACCACTGAAAGAGGTCCATAGTTTAACATCGTGTGGGATAGGGGTGAACCGATGTGAAGGGGTTCGAAGCGACCGAAGTGGTGTTCTTGAAACTTGTGAAGGCTTCTTACATACCCTGCCTTTTCAAGGATTAAAGTACACATAGTTTAGGAAGGAAAGGGGCTATTGAACTGACACGAAGGGGTGTCATGACAACTGGGTGTTGGGATTGAACCTCATGGAGGGTTCCTATGTACCTTGCCTTTGAAAAGATCAAAGTCTATGTATTTCAGGTGGCAGATGTGGGACATAAACTCTAGGCTTCCCAGGGTGTTTGGTGAACTGACGTAAATATGGTCGGAACGACTGGGGTGGTGAGATTGAACCTCATCGAGGCTTCCTACGTACCCTGCCTTCTCAAAGATCAAATTCCTCATAGTTCAGGATGGGGTCGATGAACCAACGTGAATCAAGATGAGCTGGGGTCCATTTGGTGTGGTGAGCTTGAATCTCGTGGAGGCCTCCTACGTACCCTGCCTTGGCAGGGATCAAAGTTCACGTAGTTCGAAACGGGTTCGGTGAACCGACATGAATAAAGGGGACGTGGGGTCCATTGGGTGTGGTGGGATTGAACCTCGTGGAGGCTTCCTATGTACCCTGCCATGCAAGGGATAAAAGTCTACATAGTTCAGAACGGGGTCAGTGAATCGACGTGAATAAGGAGGACCTGGGGTCCATTGGGTGTGGTGGGATTTAACCTCGTGGATGCTTCCTACAAATCCTACCTTGGCATGGATCAAAGTCCATGTAGTTCAGAACGGGGTCAGTGAACCGATGTGAAGGAGGACCTAGGGTCCGATGGTTATTGGGCTTGACCCTCAGGGAAGATTCCTACGTACCCTGACTTTGCAAGGATCAAAGACCGCTTAATTCTGAACGGGGTATGGGGGATTACACTCTTGGCTGCCCAGGGGTATTTTGTGGTCGGTGCTCACTCTAAGCCCATGTGAGTCATGCTCGGTGTGAGAAACAAGAGATAGCAGAGACCTGATGATCACATTGCGAAAGGTGTATCCGTGGGAAGTGAAGTGGGGATTACATGTGGTTAGTGGCCCAAAGAGGGAACGAAGGGGATTATGCATGGTTAGAATCCTAAAGAGTTGGTACTTACTCCATGATGGAGGCCCGATGGTGACAAAGCACATAGGTAGAGGGATTTGGGACCGATGAAAGGAGGGGCCCGGTTTTTATCCCACCCTTTGCTGGCCTAGGGACTGAATAATAAAGGAGGAGCAGGGATGCTACCTCCTACAAGAAAGTTAGGGTCTTACACCGATATGGTTTCCCTTCCCCCGTGGACAAACGCCACTCCCATAAGGAGAATATCATCCCCTATGGGGACCAGTGGGTGTGCAGAATATCCAAGGTGGGGGCACCCCACTTGCGAGGCATGGGGCGAGGTCACAGTTTAACGTCATGTGCTGAGGATGGGGGTGCTTGGAAGTTTAGCATCCTGCATCTCGGATGAGGTGTGTTTTCTCCGCACCCCTAGGACTTACATAGTCAGTACCCTCTACTCCTTAGTGCAGAGAGGGGACAGGAAAAGCCGTGGTTAGGGGGTTTCATGTAGCGAACCATTGAGGGGCCCATATTAGCGTGGCTATGTGAAGCAGTAATAGCCATTAGCGTTCATATACAAATAAACATGAGTTGAAGCAACGCAACGGGAAATATCATCCAAGGGACTTTAAGGTCACATCGTGCAAACCTGGAGGGTCACATGGGAAAAGGAATTTCCAACCAGAGGGGTTCATTGGTAGGGTCCTTGTGAAGCTCTATTGTTCCACATGGTGGAGGGCACTTGAGAAGTGGTGTGCTTCATGAAGTGGGGTGCCTTAGTCTCAGAATAGGGAAGAGGTGAATATGGGAGGTGCTTCATGAAGTGGAAAGGGATTCATGAAGAACTACCTCACTGAGTAAAGGTTCCTCACGAAGTAAGGTGTCGTGAAGTAATGTGCTTTGCGAAGTACAGTGAGCCTGCCTTAGCATGTGAATCATGTTTACATGAAGGGTGTTTCGTGAAACATAAATTCTCCACGACGACCCGGGTCACCTTGGGGATCCCCTTCCATCAGAAAGGCCATTAGTCTTCATGAAAGGAATCCCTCTCGGAAGAGGGGATCAAAACGAGACAAAGGAGAGGCACTTCGCGGAGTAGAAGTACCTCGCACAACTCATGGTTCGTAGAGCAGAAGGATGCTTCACGATTCGAGAGCTGGGAAGTCAAAAGGTTGAATTTTCTATCCTCTAGGATCAAGGGGAGTTCGGTATTTATTGGAAAGTGGTGCCATGAAGGGGAGATTATGCAGCGTGAAGAGGGACTTGGTTGCTTCGCGGCGGGCTCGCGAACGTCAAGTGCATTCACGGAGCGTCTTGCGTCCTTGCTTTGCGGTGGGCTCACGAACATCATATGCGTTCGCGGAGCATCCCACCTCCTTGATCCGTGGTGGGATCGAAAACGTCAAATGAATTTTTGGAACGTCCTACCTTCTTACTTCACGTCGGGTTCACGAATGTCAAATGCATTCATGGATCATCCCGCCTCCTTGCTTCGCGACAGCCGCGGTGCAGGGGGGACTCCGAAAAATGGATTTGCGAGGCAGTCAATGGTGCGTTCATTTTGGCTTCTTCTCTATCCCGAATTTTGGCGCCAAAAATCTTTTTACTATGTACCATCACTGCAAACTGTTTTGGAAGCATTTCACGTACCAAACTCCTTCACCGGGTACCGTTGCTGTAAATTGTTTTCAGTTCTGTGCACCATTCTATGTACTGCACACCTTTACTGCATATCATTTCAGAAAACAATTTCAACAGGATTCTGCGTACCACAAGTCTTCACCATGTACCATTCTACATACTACATGATTTCACTACGTATCGTTCTACATAACCACCCCCTGTTTACTAAAATGACAGTATCTTGCAAACCACACATCTGATTGGTGATCCGTTGGTGGCGTTGGGACCCTATTAATGAGGTGGGGTCTTATGGTGTACTTTGTGGAATCTTTAATGAAATTTTTGATGTTAACAATATCTTTAGGAGTGATGACCTTAAATACTACTTTCAGTCTCAAACATATGACCCCATTCTTTGAAAACACCCTAGTAATCCATGTGGTGATTGAAAACAAACATGAAAAATACATGTGCAAATTGACATGAAAAACAAACTAGACTCTAATATTATCAACAAACATCCTTGATTCCAACAATCTCCCTCTTTGGGTTTGTTGGAAATCTCCAGATAAATTCAGAGATGCACTATCCCCGATCAAAACCTAAACCTTCCATAAACAACTCAATCATCACTTTAAGTCTATTCTCAATATTTCCCATAAATAGCAAGAAATAGAAAACTCTATATTGAATTTATCCATTCTCTCCCAGTGGCGAAAAACCCAATGAACTGAATCTTGACTTTTAGAGTTTAAAAAACATTCTCCCCCTAGATCGTATCTCCACTATAATCCTGCATCATTTTCACAAATAGATTAAAAATAGTTAAAAAACTGGGGGGAGGGGAATATAATAACCTCTCTATGCACTAGGAGGTGGCTGAACACCGTGGTTTAACCGATGTTTCTCAAACATAGCTGGTAAGAATTTCTTGGTCATAATGTCAGCCTCTTGCTCATCAATTCCCACATGGTCCATTTTGATTATGCCTCGTTGAACTTTTTCCTTGATGATGTGATATATAATATCAATATGATTGCTATGATAATGATGAAAATTATTCTTCATAAGATCAATTTAGCTCTTGTTATCATAGTAAATCACCATTGGTTGTTTCACCTCATCACCTATGTTACTCAGTTGCTACATCATCCAAATTAACTGAGTAAAAGTATTGGTAGCAGATATATATTCAACTTCAATAATACTAAGTGAAGTACTTTTCTATTTCTTGCTTAACCAGCCCACAAATTTCTTCCCAATATAGAATGCTCCACAGCTGGTAAAATTTCTGTCCACAACATCTCTAGCCTAGTCAAAATCAGAAAATGCTGATAATTCACTATCTCTTCCTACTGTAACGTATAGCCTATAATTATGTGTACCTTTAATGTATCTCATTATTCTTTTCACTACTGCCACATTTTGTTCCTTCAGATTACTCTAAAAGTGGGATGTAAGGAAAGTTGCAAAGATAATATTTAGTCATGTCGATGTCAGTTAATGTAGGCTTCCAATGATTCTTCTATACATGGTGGGATCTACAGAAGTCCCTTCCTCATACTTTCTGAGCTTTGATCCAACTTCAATTGGATTTGACATTTGTTTGGAATCATGCATATAGAATTTATTCAGTAGCTCTTTTTCATACTTTTCTTGAGAAATGAATGCGTAATCCTTCTTTTTAAGTACCTGCAACCCTAAAAAGTATGCGAGTTCACCAATCATTGAAATTTTTAATTCTTTTTTCATGTGATTAGAAAATTCATCCACTGATCCATGTATGCTTCCACTAAAAAAAATATCATCCACGTATACCAAAACCATGAACTGATCATGTTGAGGGTTCTTCACAAAGAGATTGTAATCCACTCTTTCTCTTTTAAACTCAATATTTCTCATATAATATTCCAACCGAGAGTAACACGCCCATGGTGCTATTTCATGCCATAAAGAGCTTTCTTTAATTTTCAAAACATTATTTCTTCTTCCAATAATTCATTTAATAATTCTGTCTTGACATCCATTTGATACACTATATAACCTATTTGGATTCCCATGGAAAGAAATAGTCTGATTGACTCCAGTCTCACTGTAGGACCAAACATCTCCTCCACATCAACACCTTCGATTTGTGAATATTTTTTACGCAACAATCACACCTTATTTCTTATCACTTTTCCATGTTTGTAAAATTTTTTCTTGAAAATACACTTCTCAATAATCACATTTTGAACTTCAGGTCTTTTAACAATATCCCATGTATGATTTTGGTCAATATGATCTAACTCTTTATTCATTGATTTTACTCATGACTCATTCTTTACAAACTCTTAAAATGAGTATGGTTCCACAACTGATAGAAATGAATATTGTGAATTATTCCAGATTCTCCTTGTATGTGTAGGTGCATTCCAATCCCTGATAATGTTGGACTAATCAATATATTCTCTTCCATTTCTGTATTAGGGTTGAACTAAATTCTCTCCAGCTATGGATTATTCTTCTGATTCTTCTTCCGATTCAACATCATGATTTAAATTCTGTGAGTTTTTCACACCTTCATCTACCACCATATTAGCATTTGTTCCAAGTTCACATTCTTCCTAATATTATATCACATAAGCATAAGAATTCCTTGAAGCATTATGTTTTTTCTCTTCAATGATCTTTTCATTGAGTATCCAAGAAATATTCCTTCATCTGCATTATCTCCATACATACCTTGATTTCTTTCTTTGATAATGGTAAAACATTTTCTTCCAAAAACATGAAAATATTTCAAAGAGGGCTTCCTTCCATTCCACAATTCATTTGGTGTCTTTGTTTCACCCATATATATCCCTATTTGATTTTGAATATACATCATATCTTGTACTGCCTCTTTCCAGTAATGTTGAGGAATATGACTCTCAATCAGCATAGTTATGGCCATGTTGTTTACCTATCAATTCCTACACTCAACAACTACTTTTTTCTATGGAGTTCTCACAACATCCACCTCATGTTTTTTCGCATGATTTTCTAGGTAATTTTCAAATTAAATGTACTTGTATTTTCCTCCATTGTCAGACCATATGACTTTTATCTTCCATACAATATCATTCTTGGCGATTTGTCGATAGGTTTTCATGCAATCAAGCATTTTTTCTTCTTGTTTGTAATGATCAGACATTCCATTCTACTATAATCATATATAAAAGAAAACTAGTACCTCTCTCCATGAATTTCGACAACATTTATCAGGACACATACATCTGAATGGACGAGGTCAAGGAAATTTGATGCTCTTTTCTTCTTTTGTCAGTAGGAACAGCAGACCAGTTTCCCTTTCATGGAAGCATCACATGTCTTTTCTCATTCACACTTCAGATTAGGGATATACATGACTATATTCACATTAGATATCTTTTTCATGTCTTTATAATTGATGTTCCCCAATCTCTAATGCCATAAGTTTTTTTTCTCTCCAACTGTTAGGTAGAAAATGTTCTCTTTGCTGTTAACCTGATATAAGTTTCCTTCTATTCAACATCCATTCATGAGACAATTCCTAGAATTTCCTCTTATAGTACATCCATTACACATGAATTTAACAATAAGACCTGAGTCACAGAGTTGAATCACACTAAGAAGATTGTGATGCAGACCGTCCACATATAAGACTTTAGTTTTATTCAGCTCTCCATTAGCTAGCTCAGTACTTCCACTGCCTTTTATCTTTAAAGCACCATAATTACCAAACCTAACTATTCCATTGACCTTTTTCTTAACATTAATTAATAGGTATGCATTACCCATCACGTGGGATGGATATACACTATCAATAATCTGGGTGTTTTTGTTCTTTGTAACTTTGAGAGCTACTTCTACAAAATTGGACTTTTCAATTTTCCTTTTTCATTCCATGAGATATTAGATTGAGTGTATGGTGTTAGTGGCCTTTCAATTCTCTGTTTTTTGCACATGAGTTATTTATATTAAAATTATTATTCTAGGGGGTAAAAACTCTTTGAAATAACGACAATGTCTATTTGGCATGTATTGACTCATCTCTGAACATTGAAGGAATTTCTCCTATCATACCTCTGCCTGCAATACGCAACTTTATTGCTAATGTTATAATAATGAAAACAGTATCCATAGAAATTATTTCTTCTATAAGAAGTAGGATATGAATATTTTCTCTTTTTTAAACTCTTAACTCTTCCCCATTCATATAACTCCTTGCCTCTTCGCAGTATGACATGGTATGGCACATATAGCTACAAAAATGAAACTTCATGAAAGGAAATGTCTCTCACTTATATTTCTCCTCATTCCTTCTTCCTTAGGAAAATATTTTGACTGCCTTTCATTTCTAGAAACTCAAGGATAATCCTCAATTATCAATTCTGTTTGATTTAAGGGTTTCATTTTCAGAACTTCTGGTGGTTTTTCAACATGATCAACTTTTATCTTTCCTTTATTATGGATCACTTTATTTATAGAATTTGACATTTCAGCAACACAAAAAATTATACAATTTCCCATGTATGTGGGTCTTTGATCACTCAAGATCTTTTCAACCCCATTAGAAACACATTTTTCTCTTTCTATCATCTTAGTATCTGAGAACCTTCCAAATTGTATTTTCTTCTTTTCTTCTTTTGAAATTGATTCACTCTCAAGTTTACATCTCAGAGTAACAATTTATTCTTTGAGTCCATCAATGTTCTTGGAATTATCCTCTATTCTCAAGGAGAGGTCATTAATAACCATTTATTATTCTTCAATTCTATGTTTTTTTCATAACATAATCAATGCTTTCAATGATTGATGATTGTACTTTCACCAGTTCTTCCAGTCATTCAATTTCTACTTCCAACTGATCAATATATTATGATGATTCCTCCAACATTGCTTTCCACTTATTGTAAATATTACATTTAATCTCAATCTTTCCAAAAGAATTATTATGTTGCAACTTTGGATCAACATTAGTAGAAAATTGATTATCAATAGCTTTATTTATCAATGGTTCTCACTTTTCAGTGGTAAATATCATGGAGGCATGGTTTCCCATCTTAAATTTGGGTTCTTCTTCCTCACAGAATTTATTATCATCAACTTCCTCCTCACAGACTACAATATTCTTCTTTACTTTCTTTGAAAATTTTAATTTTCTACTTTTGGAGAATATTTTTTAACGATTTTCCATGTTTTCAACTTCAATCTCTTCATCATAAAATTTTCTTGAGAACTGAGAGGCAATGTGCCCAACTCTTCCACAACGAAAACATTCCATAGGTATATTGCCTCCAAATTTCCCTATTCCCTTATTGAGATTATTAGAAATAAGAAAAAAAGTTTCATTTTACTCATCATCTTCATCAATGATATCTCTTGAAAGCATTATTTTTCCCGTGGCTTTGAATTCTATTTCCTTGGTAACATGAGTCATAGATTCTTCTGGTTTGATTATCATTTCATAATCCAGTAGATTGCTCGAAAGATCATCCAATGAGAGTTTAGAGAGATGTCTTCCCTAAAGGGATGACACCTTTTCATTATAGAGGTGTGGAAGTATTCTCAAGTATTATTCACTATGTCAATGCCTTTGATTTTTTTCCTAGACCTCAGATTGCTCTTACAACATCAGAAATTAAATTGAAAAAGGTTTATGCATTCTCATTAGGTTGAATCTTCAGATCATCAAACCTATTGTGTAGTACATGAAGTTTTTCCTCCATCACTTTTCTATATCCTTCATAAATATTTTCTAATTTATCCCAAATTGTCTTGGAAGATGTGAAAATAATTAAATTTAGATAAATATGATCAGAAATGGATGCAGTGAGAGCATTATATGATTTTGCATCAACATCAAGAAATTTCCTATCTGTATCAATCCTATACAATCCTGTAGGTTCAATGACTTGTATTCCCTATGCAGTAGAAAATAAGACTTCCATTCTAAGAGATATTAGGTGATATCTCATCATGTTTTTTCATATTTGAAAATTACTTCCATCGAAGAGGGGAACTCCCCTAACATTTACTAGATTCTCTATGATAGACATATTAAACACCAATAACATTTACACCCTAATTCCACTTGAAGGACACAGGAACACCCTGAGAGGGGATGGATTAATCAGGGTGTTAAATTTTTCTTTTAAACTGATGGATCATGTTCCCACATTGATAGGAACTTGTTAAACATGTCTGGAGAGGAAGTGAAAGAAATAAAAAATCACATTCAAAGCAAGGACACATTAATTTTTCTTGGTTAACCACTAAGGGATACATCCATGGAGTATACATCAATAGTGTTTCAGTCGTACCAAAAACAACTAATCTTCAGATGTTGTGGATTACAAGATTTTATCATAGTCACTCTGTGCTAGGTGCAACCTTTACAATGTTCAAGGAAAACACACTGCATCCCTAGGATCACTTCTCCTGACTCTCCCTTTCTCACTGCATTGGAATAATATTCACTCAGTTTATCAACTTGAAGGTCGCTTCAATGGATTAACATTAGATCATGCATCCTAAACTATAAATGGATGCTCTGTTGAAGTCATGTAATCCCCCATAGATGAAATTTATTTTCTTGTACAGTGATATGTTATGGGAATTAATTTCACAAACTGATTTGGTCAATTTACAGGCTTTATTGTGTGTTCTGTGTACTGCTTGTTATTTCCACATATTCCTATTGTTTCTGCGTACTATTACTGTTTCTGCATACCATATCGCTATTTATGCATACCATGTAATTTTTTTGTGTACAACAACTATATCTACGTACTGATGATGTTTCTTTATACCGTGCAACTATTTCCACATAACGTGTAGCTTTTTCCGCATACTGCTACTATTTTGGTATACCACTGTTGTTTTCGCATACCACTACTGTTTCTTTATACCACACAACTCCTATGTGTACTGCCCTGATCCACGAACATCCTTACTCCATGTACTGCCTTTCTCCCCACGCACTGCTCCACTCCTCCATGTATCGGCCTACTCTGCGTACTTCCTTGCTCGGTCACGTACTGCGTGAGCTTCCGATGTGAACCACAATATCTTATGCAAAATATTTTCCTTACGTGAATGATTCTCTCAGCGTACCATCCTCTCATCCACATACCCCTTTGAATTTCACCGAATTTGATCCCAAAATTTTAATCTCCAATCTCGTCATCCAACAAAGGGGATTACTACTACTTAAATAGGCACATAAGTCCACAAATTTTGATAATCTGATTTACCCAAAACTTCAATGTGGGAAAATCAATGAAAACTGAACTCCATATGCATACTGTTAGCCTCCACAAGAAACTGTAAAGCTCTGAACTGTGAACCTATATCTTGTACTGTTGATCTTACATGTACCGTATATATTTTGGTTCGCGTAATGCATCTCTTCACTACGTACTGTCACTGTGAACCATTTTCACCATCATTTTGCGTACTATACACCTTCACCGCGTACTGTCGCTGCGAACTATTTTCAGTTCTATGCACTGTTTTGTGAACCGCACACCTTTACCATGTACTATTTCTTCGAACCATTTTGACAATATTCTGCATACCGTATTTCTTCACTACATACCGTTCTACGTACTTCATTCTTTCACTACATAATATTCTGCATAACCAGACCCCTGTTTACTAAAACGCCCGTATCTTGAAAAAAACATGTCTGATTGACAAGCCTTTTTTGGCGTTGGGATCCTCTTGAGGTGACTGATATTTTGGTATGACTTGTGGTTACTTTCATGAAAGTTGTGATGTTATAAATATCTTGAGGAGTGGTGACCTTTAATACTTATTTTAGTCTCCAACGCATGACCTTATTCTTTGCAAACTCCCAAGTCATCAATGGGCATATTGATAACAAACACAAACCAAACTCCAATATTATCAATGAATAGCCTTGGTTCCAACATATACATCATTCAATAACTCTTTTTTTATCTTAGGATTTTATGGTACATATAGTCATGACCCAAATCCTACATCTCATTCTTCATCAATTTTAAAATATAATGGCTTCCCTTTTCGTATAGCTTACTCCTTGTGAATTTTTTCACCATATTTTGAGCATACTTTTAATTGTATAAAAGGGATGGCTGAGAGATGATTTAAGAAAGGAATGATGATGTTACTTCTTTTATGATTCCCATGTATATCTATTTTATGTCTAATAGTATTGGATCCTTCTCAGTTGTCATCATTGATAAAGTTGATAGATTCTTTTAACTTATAGAAGATTCCACTTTTTTTACTTTCCCAGCATGGTATTGGATTGAGTAGTCATAGTCTTTGATCGGATCTAACCATTTTTACTAGTGTATATTATTATCCTTCTATGTGCATATTTTTTTAATCTTATGATCCGTATATATTTCACCATTATAACCATAGATACAATGTTTCCAATTTTCAATGAAATTATTACTACCACCGACTCTGGATCATGTGTTGGATAGTTCTTCTCATGAACATTCAACCTTCTTAACTCATATGCTATCGATATTTTATTTTTCATTATCACACAACCCAAACCATTTTTAAAGTATCGTTATATTCCACAAAAATTTTCCCACTTGATGGTAGAATGAGGAATGTTGTAGTGATAATCCTCTTTTTCAACTCCTCAAATCTCTCTTCACATTTACTGGTCCAGAAAAAATTTACCCCTTCCAAAATTCATGAGGATTTTCTCACAAATCATGAATAATAACTAGATAGTATAAGGAAACTATGGATCTATATTACAAATTATAGTCTTGGCAAGTCCTCTACTACCTTTGTCTTAGAAGGGTTCTTTTCTAGTGATGACATTCCCCATGAATGATTATTCCTTCATCAATAACTCTCATTTAATATACATTATATAAATATTTTCCTATCATAAGGTCTTTATCACAATATTCCATTATCCTCATTCTCCTTCTTACTTTTGGACTATATCATAATATCATATATAAAGACTACCATAGATTTTTCAAGTTTCTATTTAGAGAATATATTCATTAAGTCCATAAATATTTTTGTATAATTGGTTATATCGGAAGGAAACACTTTCAAGACAAAGTTTCAATACCTTATTTGAAAGGTAATTTTGGGAATATCTTCCTCACTCTTAATTGGTGATATCATCACTGAAGGTCTACCGTAGAGAAATTATAGGCCCCACATAGTTGATAAAATATGTCATTGATTTGTTTAAGGAGATATTTGTTATTTATTGTGATGATTTCATGATAATCATGAATTTGTGCATTGAAACAACCTTTTTCTTGATGAATAAGATCATCACACCCCATTATAAAGCACCCAGGCATAAAAAATCATTTTCTATACTCTCTTTAAACCGATTTTTCATCTCTACCAACTCAATGGTTGATATTCTATAAGGAGTCCTTAATATTATAAGGACCTGACCATAAAATTTATATATATTAGAATATTTATACTATAATCCACCTTCTTAAATTTAAAAATATATTTATAATTTATAGTTTTATAAATTAATTTCATAACCTTTATATAAAAAATAAAAACATTATAAGGGGAGACTTCTAATCAGTATCAATTTTTTTCACAGTATAAAAGTTTTAACATGAAACTCATTTTATTTTCATGAAAAATATTCACATCTTTTAATTTGAATTATTTTTTGTCCTTACCCATCCTATAACCACTGAAAAATAATTTTAATGTGTGGGATAAGAATAAAAATTTCAATAAGGGACATAAAACCAAGAACCCCATTAGTCCAGTGGAAACATATAAAACCATGAAATGTTTACCTTTATCTCAGTGTTTTTTGAGAAAATGAAATAAATAGTTTTTACATTAAACACAAACACAAAAACACTTCATTATCAAATAAAACCATTAAAATATCTATAATTCAATTATAAAAATGGTTTTTAAACTTAGATAATCACATTCATAACCCATTTTAAAGCCATTTTAGAAATAACTGAAGCCCAATAAAATACATAGAAGAAACCCTCTTGTAACTATATACATATTGATTATTATGATAAGGAACATTAAATAATTAATTGGTTCTACTTTTAGGGATGCTCATCAGATAATATATAATAGGATCACCCAATGCTATCTAGGCACACCTATCATATATGTTATATCGGGCTCACATGTCACTATCTAGGCATACGCATCAAATAAGTTATATCGAGATCAGTTAGTTATATCTAGGAACAACTTTTATATAATCTAAATGAAGCTCACCCAGAACAATCTGGTTTCATCCATGATAATGAATAATATCCACATATTGTTTACGAATAATTTTTTTGAATCTTTCACTTTTTAACATAATAATAATAATCATTATTATTTCATTTCCAATTTTTTTTTGTGGAAATTAAATGGGTTCCAGGTCAATCTCATAATCCATACAGTGAAATGATATATATGGAATCATTAGTAAATATACCTAGTGAAGTGTATGTAACATCAAGGGTAATTTAAATTGATGAATATAAATTCCATTAAAATATCACTAAAAACATTCTGGAAGAAAATATCCTTTTAACCTTAAAAATCACATTTAAAAATGTAAAATTCATAAAATATTGTAAATATAATTTTCTCTGAAAATAAATTTTAAAACAATAAATTAATATTAAAAAAATTCCATCATGGTATGAAAATTATTTCAGGTTGTAAATGTTAAAAATAAACATTTTTTCAAACATTTTGTAAAAGGAGTCCAAAGTGACTTGTTTAGGAAATGTTAAGAATGTTCTGTTTTAAAACCTTTTAAAAGTTTTTCAAATACCATGTGAAATATATTAGAAAATCATTTATGTTTAGAAAATAAAATTTTTCAAAATATTTTTGAAATCATGGATATATAAGAGAAAGATTTCCGATATAATAGAAGATACAATATTAATATCATTTACAAAAAAATGTATTGATTTTTAATTAATAAATATTAGTATAAATGAAATTTAAACATTTAAAAAACATCAATTTCTATAAGATAAGAAATGATATGCGGTTTAATAAAATAAGAGTACATTTATTACTCTAAAAGAACCTTGAACATAAAAAATCTCAAAAAGAAAGGAGATTGTTACATAAGGCCTTTGTTAATTTGATAACTTTTCAATAATAAGCTTCAAGAAAGAATAACATTAATTGAATCATTAAATATATTTAAATTAATGATATTAATTATATATAATTTCTAAGGGGAGGTATATACAAATCATAAAATAAGATAGTGGAATAGTAGAAACATATGTCTTAAGAAAAGAGAATTTTAGACGAATAACCATTACAAAGACTATATCATTGAATTGAGAATTAATAAATTGTGGTAATTTGTTTAAAAAATTTAAATCCACCCAAAAATGCAAATATAGAATAAAATAATTTGTAGATCAATTCAAATAAATTAATGGAATAACAATTTTAATGAAAAAGAGATATAATCCAATGAAAGGAAATTGAGTTAAGAAACCCTTTACCACTTGGTAACATTCAATAAAAATCCCATTAGATAAAATAATTCAAATTTAAAATTTAATTATCATTAAATTTAAAGGATTCATGGTATAACATGTACAATAGGTAGTATATATATCATATAAAATAAATTAGCTGTATAACATTAAAATATGTCTCAATGAAAGAAAATTGAGACGAATTCATATACCTAGAGTTTGAATCATCATGTATGATATTTATATTCATAAATAATAAAATTCTATTAATTATTTAATTTATTAATAATTTGATTATAACACATCAAGATTATGAAAGAACACTATGTTTGATAGAATATTCAACACATAACACTGTGTTTAAATGAACCACAAAACTTTTTTAGAATATTATTATTTAAATATGATCATTATAACCTAGATATTAAATTAGTGGATATAAATATAATTAAATACGTTATGAAATAGATATAATGTCTCTAATATATATAAATGTTTTTAGATATTCTTAATATATAAGCACTCAATAATTAATAAAAACATTTGTTTAAAGAAAATTACTTCCATTGGTGAAAGAAATTTTATAATTAAATTCTTGAACTTTTAGAAAAGTTATTTTATAAAATGAACATAATTTTTAAAATCATAATATTTATATTAACTTTGGGTAAATTTTCAGGATTTTTCTAAAAATATTAATTTTTTAGGGAATAGTGTAAAATACTGTTTTTTATACAATTGACATTTCTTTTTAATAAATTATAAAATTTAAAAATTATTTTATTCAATTAATTTTATTTAGAATTAAAATACTTAATATTTAGTTAGATTTAATTCAATTAATTGCATTTAAATCATTGTCATTCTGGATTTTAAAATAAGTATATTTTGAGACTATAAAACAATTTTTTTTAATATTTAGAATAATAATATTTAATGTTATATAATAAAAAATACTTAATTCATTTTTATAATTAATTGTAAAAATAGTAAAACAAATTTACCATGGTTAATGTGAAAACTGATTTTCCGGGGGGGGGGGGGGGGTAAACTAAAGAGGTAAACGGAATAACATGGTCAAAATAAGTTTCTTTTAAATTTTAGATGTTCCAATAAACCTTATCTCTCTTTAAATCCTTTATTTGTCAATTTTTATGTCACTTATATTGAGATTCACTTTCCATTATTGAATGGTTTTTGGAATTTACAAGAATGAAACTCCTCTTTTCTTATAAAAGGGAAACCCCTCACCTCTCTTTTCCAAACTTAAAAAACACATTGGTTTTTCCAATAACTAGAAAAATATCTTCATAAATTCCCTAAAAATTTCATATAATTTTTTTTATTATAAATTCAATCTAGGAAGGTTTTAGGTATAATCTTAAAGAGGTGGTTTGAAGAAGATGTATCATTCTTAACCGAGAATCCTTGTATTATTTCTTCTTCCACCTCCTTAAAATATTAATAAATCATTATGATATGCTGACATTAGTATATTATATATAGTGATATGTTATTATTTCAATGTAATAACTTAAATACATATCCCCTTAAATTAAATATAAAATGAAACCAACATCTATGTGTTTGGTATAATACCTCCTCACGAATCGATATAAATTGTTCCCCATAATTTCCTCTCACATATACTCATGATGATGGATTTAATGTAAATATTATACTCATAACATATTAATAATTTCAAAAAATTTACATATCATATACCTTCTTACCATACCATACATTAAAAAGAATGAATGCGTCATTAGTGTTTACAATGAACAACCTCCTCGTGAAGCAATGTGATTCATTTTTTATAACCACATCACATGGATGGTATATGTATGTGTATTAAAAGAAGTTATGTTATATTTATGATATTATTATAATTATTTAAATGTCAAATAACACTTATCTTCATTCCGTCATGAAAGTTGAAAAACAGAAACATTACCCATTTGTAGGTACGACCTACTGTCTCTACGATTCTAACACAATTAATTTATCATAAACCCTATTTAATGGTTAGTTTTGAAATTATAATTGATGTATATAGAATATAATTATACACTAATTAATATTTTTGAGAATATTAAATCTGATTCCATTTTGAAATTAAGAACTAAGCATACTCAAAAAACCCAATGTGGAAAAAATTAATTATGTAATTAAATGAATCATTAAAATAAATAAAGTAAATGGTTTAATTATAAGGTATTAATGTTGGGATATTTTCTTAAAAAATTATTTACATAAGTTTATTATATATGATATAAATTTCAAACATGGAAATTTCTAGAGTCAAGGTAAGGGTTTCTTCTCCAAAAATCCTTCTTTGGGAGACATGTTTTTTATCCACCCAAATTTTATATTCTATATATACTTACTATTTACATATTATATCATGAATAATTCGTAATTAGTGACATTTTAAGTTAAAATACATCTAATTTATTCTTTTTAGTTATGACTAAAACGTTTCCAAAGTATTAAGGGTTTATGTTTCAATCTCATTTTAATAGGGACTATTTATGTTTGAATTTCGATTATAGGTAATTATTTGATAATTTTGTAATAAAAACCATTAAAAATTTTATCCTATACTAATTAATAAAAATTTAATTTAATAGTTAAAATTTAATATTTTTGGTAATTAAAATGATTGAGAAAAGTTTTTAAGAAAAGTTGACATCATTTCTATTCTCAGACAAAAACCCCTTTTCTTCCATATCCGTTTTACCAAAAATATTTTCATATATAATTTTATAATTATCCAAATGATTTATTCAAGACATTTAGACCCTTTTTTACATTTTAGAAAATAATTTGAAAGGAATAACCTTATGGTTTTGCAAACAAGTTACCTTTTATCCTTTTTACAAATAGTTTGGAATAAATGTTTCTTAACTTATATGGCATGTAAACAATTACTCACTATTATGAACACTCAATTATTTGAATACTACTTTATAATTTCCATTTTTTTAAATAAATACTTTTTATAATATTTTGTAAATTTTTAGAATTTAAAGATGTGATTTCAAAGTGAAAATTTTATTTTACGCAAGAAATATTCCATGTAATATTTTAAAGATATTTTTAGTAAGGAAAACAACATTTGATGTTTTGGATTGATTATAAATTATATATATATATATGTCTATATCATATATAACTATTTTATTAACCCATCTTTTTTTAGGGTAATGCATTCATTTATTTTATCTCTCAAATTCCATCATTATTAAATTTCCTTGGAATATGATATGAGACAATATTATACAACCTATTTATTTTTTGAAGTAATTATAATGTTTATGCATTATGATTGGTTTCCATTTTATAGAACACATAATAATTAACATGTTATGATGGGTGCACACAAATAGTTCTCCAATGCATTGTGTAAATCTTTAGTATCACGAGGCATCATGTATGGGATTTGGGAGTAAACCTAATCCTTTTGGGGACTTTCTCAACCATGTGAAATTGTCTAGGAAGTTAGCCTTGAATCATATTTATTTCATGTTTTATGTTTTTTCCACATTTCCTATGATTCCATGATTCTATGACACTATGACACTATGTTATTCTCCCATGTGATTACTCTTGAGATTTATTTTTAATGATTTCATATTGTACTTTTGACTAAAAGGTTAGGTTTCCTTATTATGATTATTCCCTTACTAGGATTTTAGATCACTACTTTTATCTATGTATTTGAATGGTTATTAAACATAGTTTATATGATCGAAAGTATTTAAGAGATTATTATGGAGAGTAACATATAGAAGTTTAATTTGTAGTCTCAATTTGATGTATTGTGAACCTATTATTCCAAATCGACTTTGGTATGTGATCCTTGGGTGGTAATTAATAGATTTGTATGTCAAAAACCATGTAATAATGTGTATAAATGTCTTGGATATCTATAGTTTGTATTGTATAAAAGGATTAGTTAAAATTTGGAAAATAGAATGATTAAACCTTAGTGATAACCCTTGGGATAAGTCTAAGGATTTTTTATGTATAGGAAAATATCAGGGAATTTTGATTAAGGATAGAGTGAGTTGATTAGAATCAATTACATCTCTATATAGATATTACAAGTGGATGAATATATAATATAGTTTTACATATGGGTAATAACACTGAAAATGGTGCATTTTTGTGGTCCCAATCAACACCTGGAGAAAGAAAATGGGACATGATGCACAACTGATTTGACACTCTTTGGGGATATGAATTAGAAATTTAAAAACTCTTTATAAGCCATTATGAATCACTTTAAATTATTGTTAGATTATAAATCCGAATAGGAAACGTTATGATTAATAACCTAGATTGAAATCTAGAGATTCATAAGTTAGTATATAAATATCATAACTTATTCCTTATAGGTTTATAAGTTTTCCTTTTGTACGTTGATGAATTATCATCATGTTTCTTTTATTCTTTTTAGTTAATGGTGGGAAATATTATAATGAATACCAAAACCAATGTGATGATTTATTTAATGATATGTATAACCTAATGGGAATTATAGTTAGATATCTTGTGATCATGCAAAATGAGCTATCTACAATTACTATTAACAACTAGAACATATTTTAATTTCAAAACACACTAAATAATAGTATAATGTCATCTCATAGTATTCCAATTGTAAAACATTATAGAGAAAATATGATTAAATTTCCTACATGTAAAATATGTGTGAAGTGGCACCGTGGATAATGCCATTAAGGAAATGAAATATAAGTGTGGTAAAGGAGGCCACAAAGTAGTTAATTACCAAATAAATATGATTAGTTTGGTTAATAATATGTAGGGAAATAAAGATCAACCTAAGGAACTAATAATAGTTCACTATCATAGATGTGGGGAACTTGATCACTATCTGAGTAAATTCCCTAATTCAATTTTTAATTCTTAAGAGGCGTATTTTATAACAATCATTGAAGTGGAATGATTGAAGTGTTTATATTTTTGAATTAATGATAATGTTGTTGAAATGTTCTTATTAATGGTATTCTAGTTATATAAATCATGAAATATCTATGGATTGTTCGATAGTAGTTTTTATTTAAGGATTTAAAAAATTATGTTGACAACAACAAATGACCTAGAAGGTTGATTTAATGTAAAGTTTGAATTTTATGGGAAAAATGATTGAGGAAAGAATAATATTTGATATTTACTTGATATTGAGGTAATTATAGTTAATTAAATTAATTTTATTCTTTTTTGAAAAGAACAAGTGTTATAGAAGACTTTAATGGTTAAAAACTGATTTTATGATTAATTTTATTTTTGAGATGTTCATCATATTTTTTGGGATGCATTTTATTGGGATAAGATATATGTAACCTTTAGGTTTAATGTAAATAATTATTTAAGGAGAATGATGTTTTGTTTTTGGATATGTATGTTAAATGGTGTTAGATAACCTTTGAGGTTAAAATCATCTTTCATGTTGAGGTTATTGAGGTTGTTTGGGATATAATGTTATTTATTTATTTAATGATCTATGTTAAACCTTTGGTTTTACTGTTTCATTTTGGATATTAATATATTAATATTCATTTTGTGTATTATCTGACTTTGTGTAAACTATTTTGGTTTTAATAAACATAGGAAGAATAACTTGTTTATCTTTTATGGATCATTTTATCAATTAAAATTTAATTTTAGTTATTTAAGTATAATTTTTTTTATATTGGATATTCATTCCTTATTGTAAGAGGTGAAGTAGAAAGTGATCGAGGCACAACCAAATGATAAAATTGTGTTTATAAAGTAATGATGTCAAAGAAATATATTTTATGGTGTTCTATATCAATATATTAAAAAGATTCCCTCAAATCTTGGAAAAGGATATTGAAATAAAAATGTTATTATATTACCTACATATATAATGAATCAATTGTCTTTTAACTCATCATAGATTTAAAGTTCTATTGTCATTATCTTTCTCTTGATCACTCAATTTCTTATGATCAATTATTTATATATCTCTTTATAATTATTTATTCGTTTATTCCATGTCCATATATTCGCGTCCCACCAATATTCTTTTACTTGGAAATATATTTATGTGTTATTCTCGATAAACTTTGTATTTCCCATTCCCTTGTTAAATAGGAACCTTTATTAACCCTTTTTGTGAAGTGGGTTTTACAAAAAGGGAATTTTCCAATCTAAAACCCTTAATTACTGTTGGAAAGTTCAAATTATAAGGATGTTTTTTATTTCAGTGGGTAGAATGTAACACTCTGATATTTTAAAAGAACAATATACTCGACATCGTATTCAACATAAAACACTGATTTTAAACAAACCATGACTTATTATTAAAATATTATTATTTAAATATGACCTTTATAACATAGATGTTAAATTATAGGGTATAAATAAGTTTATATAATTTATGAAATAAATATAAATATTTTAATCAATTTAAATCTATTTATAAATTCTTAGTAGATAAGCACTCAATTTTCATTAAAAATATATATTTCGAAAAATAAGTTTTAATGATTTTAATGATAAAATATTATAATTAACTTTTATATATTATAGAAATTTTGTCTTATAAAATTAGTAAAAAAATTTAAATCTTCATATCGATATTTACTTAAGGTGAAATTTTGGTATTTTTTTAGAAAATATTAATTTTTCAGTGAATAGTGAAATAAGTGTTTTTGTTAAATTTTCATTTATTTTTTGAAGCACCCATCGATTTGAGGTATTTAGCCTTTTTTATGCCTTTTTATGTGTTTTAAGTGAATGGGATGAGTTGGAAAGAGGTTTGGAGAGTTTGGAATGGTTTTGAAAAAGTTTGGAGTCTTTTCTAAATGCACACAGTTCAACCATGGTTAGGGGAAACCGTGCAGGTTCTCCAAGAAACTGTAAAGGGGGAGAAAGTAGGATTCATACGGCCTGCGCACTATTTTCCGAACCGTGTTCTGAAACAATTTGGATACCTTATCTTGAGATAGTGGCATGTGGTAAGTTAGCGCACAGTTTTCTAAACAGTGCGGACTAACCAGGAAACCACTTAAAGGAAGGGTTTTTAAATTCATGCTCCCTCGGTCTTGACCTATTTCACTCCAATTATTCTCCCACTCAAGCCTCACTCCGGATTTTGGGTTCTAAAAGGTTTAAGGTGCTCTCCAAATTGTTTTGGAAGCGAATTGAAGGGGTTTCATGGTGGTTTCAATGTGGTTTCTCCTTGGTAAGTCTCTCTTCATGGCTTCTTTTGTTTTTCTCTAGATGTACACATACCTATTTCTTGGTTTTCTACAGATACACTTTTTGCGTGTATATCTATGGTTTTGGTTTCCTTGGTGTTGATTTAAAGGCTTTTGGATGTTAGGTAAGAGGATCTAGATCGGTTTTGGGGGTGTGTTTCTATGGATTGGGGTGTGGTTTCTTGTAGGTCAATTACACTGGAACCCTAATGATAGGTGGATTCTCTCTCAACTCTAATTTTCTAGATCAAGAATCTTGGTTACAATTAATTTTTTTCCTTATTTATTTTGTTTTTGATATGTGAAATTGATTAGAAATCACTTTGGTGATGTTTTGGGGATTTTTGGGGAAATTGTTTTTTTTGGTGAAATGCTCTTGTTGTGGATTTGGAAATTGATATTTTAAAATGGGTTGCTGGGACTGATTTGGGAAAATGGTTGATGAAAATGGTTTTCAATAAAGATATTGTTTTATTGAAATTTGGTTGGCATGGGAAATTATTTAAGGGTGGTTTCAATACATTGTTGATTTATTGAAGTGGTTTGGCATGTTATAGAAATGGGTATTTGCATGTTGTTGTGGACTTGGTGGGTTATATGTTTGGTTATAGATTTTTGAAAGGTGATGTGAAAGTGGGAGGGAAGTCTCGCTATAAAAGGTGACAAATAGTGGTTGGAAGAACCACCATATGGTGAGTGGTCGGGAAGCACCACTAGTTTTGGAATTAGGTAACAGGTTTGGATGGAAAGTTCCACCGTGGTTGTTTGTTTTTTTTGTGTTGTGGCTACACAAGATGGACTTGTTTCAGTTAGTGGGTGATGGTAATGTGGCTTATGGATAAGTGTGTCTTTCCTTTGTTTGTCATGGCTTGGTAAATGGACATTTGGCTTGTTGTAATTTTTTGCACTATTGATTGTTTTATATGAACTATTTTATATAAATGTGCTAATAGTTTTATTCTAGTGGTGTGTGTAGGGAAGTCATTTGGGGAAAACCTACTGAGTATTAGTATTCACCCCCTACTTTGGAACTTGAGTGATTTTTCAGATGTCGTATTCTGGGACTTAGGTAAAGGTAAATCTTTTCATTGCTAGTGGCTTGTGGTGATTCTTTGGAGATGTGTTGGTTCATGGAGTATGGATCTTGGTGTGGAGATGTGCAGTATATAATGGATTATTTTAGGGTATCTTGTTTAATCTTCCTCATAGTAATAATATATTGTGTTTGGTTTTATTGGTTTTGGGATTTATTGTGGAATAACTTGGTTTTCTTTTTGGTGATACATTCTTGAATGTTTTATCAACATGTATCATATATATTGTTGTTAGTGGATGGATTGGTTGTTTTTTCTTAAGGGAAAATCATTCCCCAATGTATTTTTGAATCCCTCGACATTTATTTCCAGCCTTTGGCGCCATGGGAACGTCTCCTAAGGCCAAGTAAAACTTACTTTACCTCTCAAGCCAATGGGATGGGGAGGGATGTTATAAGTGGTATCAGTTTTTTCGGTCCTTAGCTTTCAAGTGAGAGCAATTGTTCGATCCTTGGTGTTGATCATTGGTATTGGTGTTGAAATTCATTCTTGTCATATTCCTTGAGTCAGGATGGTATCAAGGAATAGGATTGTTAGAACAAAGAATTTATAGTATAAAACGATATAGCTAACCCTTTTATACTGAACATCAAGTTAGCAGGGAGTTGGGTACATAAGTGTTGGGAGACACTTATAAGCATTGGATATCGCATTGTTGTCAGTGTATCCAATGAGATGAGCATGGCATGCAAGTTAGAAATGACTCCCCACTGGGATGCAGATTTCATTAGGGTATAATTAATTATGGTTTTTTTAAAGGAAGAGGGGAAACCCCGTAAATTTAAATAGAAAGAACTCATTTTGAATACTGGGAAGAAGGAGGAACCCATTACAAAGACAGATGAAAAACATCTTAAACAATAAGGCACAAGTTCAAATAGGGATCCAAATTCCAGAAAAGAAACAAACATCATAACAACAACAAGCTAGAAGTATAATTAATTATGGTGTGATATGGATGTGTTTATTTTTAAAATCTGTATTGGTTTTGAAAATGGAAGGTATTGAAACATGGAAACTAGTGGTATGTTGAAAATGGGTTGATTTTCCAAACCTGTTGGATTTTTAAAAATAGTGATATATGTGAAATGTAAACATTTGGAAATCCTGGTTATGATAGTTGTTATGTAATTGAATTCTAAAATTGTACACCCTTTCTTATTAAGGGAGTGAAACTTATGGGTTTTCTGTATTGATATAAACGAAACCAGGTAGGAATTGTAGAGACAAACTGAAGGAAGCTGCTGAAAATGTGGTTTCCCCTGAGCCCCAGGTGAACCAGCAGCTAGTGCAGAGTATAGTGTAAGCTTTCTAAGCAGTAGGAAGTGCAAATAAAGTGGATGGACCAAGGAATGTGGATTATGCGGTTCAGTTTCAAAGGCATAATCCACCCATCTTTAGGGGTGATTCATAGCCATGGAGGGATAAAGCATGGTTGAACAGAATTAATTGGATATTTGATTTCATGGGAATATCGGTGGAGTTCAAAGTCGTGTTAGCCACATATATGTTTGATGATCTTTCCCAACAGTGGTGGGAGATGGTGGTCCAAGCTGGGATAAGAAAAAGTGTGAAATGGGAGGGGTTTCAGGAATTGATTAATAAACAATTATACCCTCATACGTTTAGAATTCAGCATACAATAGATTTATTCAGTTTTAAGCAAGGGGATGTGGCAGTGATGTAATATGTGGCTAAGTTTATGAAATTAGTGAGGTTGTCACCTGAGGTGGCAGGTAGTAAATTGTTGAAGGCACAAAATTTTTAAGCTGGGCTGAACTAGGAAATTTGTTCCAAGACAGTGGTGTTGTGTATAAATGATTACACAGAAATGGTGAACCAAGCCAAGGTGGATGAGCGGGATCTTATGGGGGCTATAGGAGGGGGAAGTATGTTGGAACCCATGGAAATTAGTAGGAATTCGAATGCTGGGTTCAATTGGAAGAGGGTTACTTATTTCTATGGTGGGATCATTACTCCGAATCCAATGACAAGATCTGTGAAACTTCCTCTGAAGCCTCAGAGCAAGATAGAATGTTTTCAATGTGGTTCTATGAGCCACATCAATTGGGATTGTACGACACAGCCTCAATCATGTCATAATTGTAATCAGATGGGGAATCTATAGTGTTATTGTCAGAATACTCTGAGTTCGGGTGTCTGTGACACTTCTTAGGGGTCTCATAGATCTTATGCCTCGACGGGATAGGGGAGGCAGTGTACCCCTCGCCAGCTGAGTAAGGTGGGTCATGATGACTCTTAGATTACCATAATGCCTCGGCAGGGTAATAAGGAGAAGAGTGTGGCAAGTAAGTAGTTGTTTGGAGCTCAGCAGGTTGTAACACCCGAGACTTTTATGTTATATAAATCATCAAAGGAATCTTTTTCTACACAACACTTGCTTTCCTTGCTTTACACGCAATCGCGACCTTCCTCGATAGCTTGCGTCGTACGCAATACCGAGTTTCACTAAACAACAATATGCTATTAAAACTAGCCGTTATGAATAGTAATAACCACTTTTTGAAATTTTATAAATTTTATTTTTCAAAATGGACTTCATTTTTGGACTCAGAATATCGAAATTAGCCTAGGGTGAAATTTTGGTATTTTTCTGAAAACTTTCAATTTTTGATGAATAGTGAAACCACTAAGTGGTAGGTTAAAAACTGAATTTTGCATAAAACTTAATTTTACCGCTTCTGTGAATGGAATTTCGAAAATCCGACAGACACGGTTGATATCAGTAAGTAAAATGTGGTTCAATGAGATAAAAATAATTTTTTTGGTGAATAGTAACTTTTTACTTTTTTTACCGCGGTTAATAGTAAATAGGGTAACTAAGGGTAAATATGATATTAATATTACCCTAACACATGTCCTAATTCTATTGGACAAGTGTAATTCGACCAAAAACAAACTTAGGAATAAAATAAGACCATTTAGGCCCACTTGGATTAGATTAGGACATTTATTATTAATTTATTTAAAGAAGGGTTAAAATAGTTAAAATCAAAGTTTAATAAGTAAATCATTTTTAATATGGGGTTATACATAAGATAAATTCGATTGTAAATATTCATTAGAAATCTAAAAAGATTTCCTACATGATGGTATTTTATTTGTATTTTTTAGACATCAAATAAGTTAATTTATTTATGACACAAAGATGATGCAGTAATTATCTTATTAATGAAATATTGACAAAAGTGATAATATAAATACCAAAATAAATGTAATTTAAGACTTTTTATGAATTACACTAATTTTCTAGGTTACTATGATATATTAATGTTGATTTAATAAACTTGGTTCGAACATATAATTCTGTTATGACTTTCACAAAAATCATATATCAAATAGTGTCAAAATTGACACAAAATAGTTTTTAAATCAAATATTATATTATTAATTGTTATTTTATTCCTAAAAATCTAAGGTTCGGCCAAATGACTTAGATAAGGATATATATATTAATAATAAACAATTTGGGGTTCGTTTGGCATGTTATAGTAAGTTTATTAACCATATAGTGAAAGAAAACAAAAAGACATGGTAAAAGTTAAATTATTTAACTTAGAGTTAAATCTAATTGATAAGGTTAAAATAATACCCTAAACTTGTCTAAATCCTATTGGTTGATAGGATTTCGTCCCATCCCCAGCTTATCTTCGAAATAAGACCCTTTGGAGCCATTATAAACCGATTTTGACTTTAATATAAAATAATATTTTGAGATATTCCTAAGGTGCCCCTCTCCTCCCTTATAAAAGGGCACCTCCTCCCCCTCCTCCTCACACCAATTTGAGCACTCAAGCTCGTCCAACCCCTGCCATTTTCCCTTCTCCACTTCCCTATAAACATCCTAGAGGTTCTGGTCTTCCTCAAAGACCAATTTTAGTGCCCTAAGAGGAGGTCTCAAAGAGGCGCTTCAAAGAAGAGGTAATTACCGTTACCAATTCTTTCATCTTTATTTCTTCTTCCACTTCTTCTTCTTAGGTTGTTTCATTATGAAGTAATAACATCAGTATTACTCATATACTGATATGTTATTATAAGTATGAAACAACCCTATTTCACAATCTATCCATCCTATGGAAAAAGAAATCACCGCACGTGCGTACGTACGGAATACCGTCTCCACGCCGTGGTGTAATCTATTTTCCACCATCACCTTACAAGGATGGGTATAACGGTGTAATGAGTAACTATATATGATTATTATGAAGTAATATTGATACTGAAATAATATATATATACTCCAATACAATTCCACGATCATAGGAATGATATCATCACTTGTGTGTACGTACGGAATACCGTCTCCACGATGTGATGCGACTCGTTCTACATGATCTTCATTTCATAATGATTATATAAATGAATTGAATGAATGAATATGGTATATACTACACTAATACCATTCTGTAAATGAATTATCTATAACCTAAAGATAATAATAAGAATTTATTCGACAAAACACGCATAAGAACAAAAAGTTATAAAGACCCGAGTAACAAGTAACAATGAAATATTACTAACAAGAAGCTATTAATATGACCATATATGATATCATATCAATATGTATGATTCTGGAATAAGTCAATAACATTATTTAAACCATTATACAGGAGCTTCGGACACGAACAAAGCAAATCGGACCTAAGGTAAGGGGAAATATCACAATCTCATTTTTATCCGAGATTGTTTATTCGTAAGTATTTACTGGGGTGTATTTTATCATCCACGTCCATGTTTCATCAATATGTAATATTACTTCCACCCACCTACAATTTTTTAAATCAATTTTTACCTTCAGTAAGTTTTTAGTAAAAGATATGAAAGGAATCTTTTGTCATTTTTCATACGAGGTACTTTTTGACTTTTCCGACAAAAGTACGAAGAATGTTTTTTTTAACTTATACGGCATGAATGGATTTTTAAAACATTATTTCCAAGAAGCTTCCTTTACAAGTTTTCATGTTTATTTTTAACCAACTTCTTTTATTTTAAAGTTGTATGACATGTTATGAAAGGAAAAATGTTTTTGAAGAAGAAAGGATATTTTCCTCAAGAATGGAGTTCAAGTGTTTTATCAAAATTATTTTCCATCTAAGATAATAAAGGGTTCTGTTTTTATCCCTATTATTAAATTGATTTGATCATGTTATGATGGAATTATTTTTATGAATTCCTTTATCTTATATGAATTGATTTATGATGTCATGAGGTTTCAAGAATCCCATTTTTGTTACATGTGTTATACGATGATGTATGATTTATGATTATGTGGCACACATAAGAAAGGATTCATTATAAGATGGGTGGGACCTATATCTCCCTCCAATGCATTGGGTAATGATTTTATATCTCATGAGATAGACATGGCTGGAACGGAAGGTTATTTCGGTTCAGTGATACAGGACTGAAATGAGGAGTGAACTCGGTTCAGAAAGGGACTTTGTCCACTAAGATAGTCTTGGCAATGAGTCATGACTAACAAGAAATGATTTTCCATGATTATGTGTGCATGCCACAAAGTTTCAAGTTTTATGTTATGATTATGGGGATCTCATTTTCACTTCTATGATTTATTCCATGTTAAGATATTATGATCTCTTTTGCAGGTTTTGATCTTCATAAAGATATGATATGATTTTTATTTCCTTTATTTGCCCTTGCTGAGCATTTGAGCTCACCCTTTAGGTTTTCTTTTCCCCAGGTCAGGAAGATGGATATTAAGTAGAATATGCTAAAAGGGACCCTAGATATGATGAAATAAATGGGAGACACTGTAGAAGATTTATGAACCAGTTGTTTATGTTTCCCAGTTTCTAAAGACACTATACCTATACGGTCCTTTGTGGTTTTGTCATATGTTGTAATAAGTGTGCTTCAATTTCGAAGTATTAACAATGTATGTAAAGTATGGGTCGTTATAGTTGGTATCAGAGGAAAGGTATAGTCAACCTTTGGAAACTAGGATGTGAAAGCCTTAGTAAGAACCCTAAGGATAAGTCTAAGCATAGAACACAATCTTAGTGTTTTAGAAATGGCCTTGAATAACCTAGGATAAGACCTTAAGCATGAAAATTTTATTCTTGAATTATGTGGTTTCCTATTATAATTAGTGTTTCTCACACTATTCTTCTTGGTTTTAGTCAATGGATGGAACCCGAAGGAACCGTGTTAATGCGGAATGCGATGGAAAATGCAATGATTGTCCCCCTGAGCAACCAAACGATATGGGAGCTGGAATGCAAAATCTTGTAGCCATGCTCACACAACTTTCTCAAGCTATGAATCATGCAGGATTTCCAAACGAGCAAAGGAGGGAGAAACATTCTGTTGAATCCTTCATGAGGCAGCGTCCACCTTCTTTCAGCGGGTCTACTGATCCATTAGTTGCTGAACAATGGATTAGTACTACTGAAAAGATATTTTCAGTTCTTCAATGTTCTGAACATGATAAAGTCATCCTAGCAGTGTATCGTTTGGAAGGAGATGCTGATCAATGGTGGAATCTTGTTAAGAATACGAGGCAAAGGGATGAAATTGAGTCTATGGAATGGGACGAGTTCAAGAACTTATTTTTCAATAAGTACTTCCCTCGTATTCTCCGAAAAAAGATGGAGAAAGAGTTTCTTGAACTGAAGCAAAGGGATGATGAATCTGTTGGTACCTATGAAGCAAATTTTACAAGACTTGCAAGGTACGCTTCTGGTATTATTATCCAACCTGAGAGTAAGATCGATCGATTCTTTAGTGGCTTAAAACCAAATCTTCGAAGGGCGTTAGCCATAAGGGACTTCAATAGCTACGAGGAAATCGTTCGATGTGCTCTCAAAGTCGAGATGGAGATTGGAGTAACCCATCAGTCACATGGGTTTGATAAGAAGAGGAAGATGGAATTCAAAGAAAAATCTAAAGAGCACACGGAAAAGAAGATGAGCTTTTCCTTATGCTCAATGTGTGGAAAGAAACATGGAGGTAGTTGTCTTAAAGGGACAAGTAAATGTTTTAAATGTGGAAAAGAAGGTCATCGGGCATTTGAATGCCGTGATAATGGGAAGAAGATGTCTAATGACGCAAACAAAGGAAGGGATACACAGAATGAACCTACTACACTTCAATGTTTCAAGTGCAAGGAGATGGGGCATTATGCCAATCAATGCCCAAATCCAAGGGTTGATGATGATGGTCGACGTCAACAAACTCTTAAGGCTAAAGGCAAAGGAAAGTCACATGCAATTTCTATCAGCGATGTGGAGTACGATAACGATGTGGTGAAAGGTACACTTACCATCCACTCTAAAGTAGAAAATGTTTTATTTGATTCTGGATCCACCCAATATTTTATTTTTGAAGACTTTTCTAAGGGTATCACCGTATTACCTCAACAATTAGATGTTGAGTTAGCTGTGACAACACCTAATGGCACATCAATCGCATCAAAAGTTTATAATTCTTCTCCGATCGAAGTTTGTGGGAAAGTGCTTCCTGCAAATCTTGTGATCCTTCCTTTAGTGGAATTTGATGTGATTCTTGGCATGGATTTTCTTTCTCTACATGGAGCTCATATCGATTTCCAAATAAGGGAAGTCACATTTCATATTCGAGATCAATCTACGATCGTCTATCAATGCAAGGATGAACATAACCTTCCAGTGGAAATTTCTTCCATCTTATGGGTATTGATTCCACTAAATGAAGGTTATTTATCTCAAATGGTTGGTGAGAAACTCACGATTAAGAATATGCCCATTGTACGGGAGTTTGATGATGTCTTTCCGGAGGAATTTCCGGGTCTTCCACCAAATCGTGAAGTTGAGTTTTCAATAGAACTCGTACCGGATGCTTTGCCTATTTCAAAGACACCTTATAGAATGGTCCCAATTGAGTTGCAGGAATTGAAGAAGCAACTCCAAGAGAATCTTGATAAGGGATTCATACGCCCTAGTGCGTCACCTTGGGGAGCACCTGTTCTATTTGTTAAGAAGAAAGATGGATCAATGAGACTTTGCATTGATTATCGAGAACTTAACAAGATCACTATCAAGAAAAAATATCCTCTCCCACGCATTGATGACTTATTTGACCAACTACGCGGAGCTCAATACTTTTCCAAGATTGATCTTCATTCAGGGTATCATCAATTAAGGGTCAAAAGGGAGGATACACCAAAGACGGCTTTCCGTACAAGGTATGGACACTATGAATTTATAGTGATGCCATTTGGTCTTACTAATGCCCCTGCTATCTTCATGGATCTAATGAATAGAGTCTTTAGAGACTATCTTGATCAATTTGTGGTAGTCTTTATCGAAGATATTCTTGTCTATTCAAAGAGCAAGGAAGAGCATGAAGATCACTTGAGAATTATATTGAAGACCCTGAGAAAGGAGAAGCTTTATGCCAAATTTACCAAGTGTGAATTTTGGCTTCAAAAAGTTGCATTTTTGGGTCATATAATCTCAAAAGAGGGGATATCTGTGGATCCAGCAAAAACAGAGGTTATCGAAAGATGGTCAAGACCAACAACAGTAACTGAGATCCGAAGTTTTCTTGGTTTGGCTGGATATTATCGACGTTTTGTAAAAGATTTTTCACGATTATCTAATCCAATCACCAAGTTGACTCGGAAGGGAGTTAAGTTTGTCTGGACAGAGGAATGTGAAGAGAATTTCAAGGAGTTGAAAAGAAGGTTATCCAGTGCACCTGTGCTCACACTACCTTGTAGTGGAGAAAGGTTTGTGATCTACAGTGATGCTTCCAAGAAGGGATTGGGGTGTGTTCTTATGCAAAATGATATGGTGATAGCTTATGCCTCACGACAGTTGAAAATACATGAGCAAAATTACCCAACACATGATTTGGAGTTGGCTGCGGTAATCTTTGCATTAAAGATTTGGACGCATTACCTTTATGGTGAAAGGTGTGATATTTATACTGATCATAAAAGTTTAAAGTATATTTTCACACAAAAGGAGCTGAATATGCGTCAAAGAAGATGGTTGGAGCTGATTAAGGATTATGACTGCTCAATCCATTACCACCCTGGGAAAGCAAACAAGGTGGAAGATGCATTAAGTCGACAAGACCATGCTAGTTTATCCATGATGAGGATCACAAAAGATCCAATATTTATGGATTTACAAAGGATGGATCTTGGAATTATAATGGAAGGGGAAAAATCTTATCTTTCTCAAATTAATGTTCAACCATCTATACATGTGAAGATTAAAGAGGCACAGAAAGAAGATGTCGAGTTACAAAAGAAGGTGAGAAATGTTCCTGAATTCAACCTTGATTGTGATGGGATAATAAAGTTCAGGAATCGGGTTTGCGTTCCTCCCATCCCCGAATTAAAGAATGAGCTGCTGGATGAGGCTCATAGTTCATCATTATCTATTCATCCTGGAAGCATGAAGATGTATAGGGACCTGAAAGAGTACTTCTGGTGCGATGACATGAAAAGAGATGTTGCTGAATATGTCTCTCGATGCTTGGTTTGTCAACAAGTTAAAGCTGAGAGACAGAAGTCTAAGGGGATGTTACAACCATTACCCATACCCGAATGGAAATGGGAAAACATCACTATGGACTTTGTCACAGGACTTCCTAAAACATCCAAAGGCAATAATGCTATCTGGGTCATAGTTGATCATCTTACAAAGTCTGCACACTTCATTGCTATTAGAGAGGATTTCTCTCTAGATCAGCTTGCCAGGATATATGTAAAGGAAGTGGTAAGATTGCATGGAGTACCACTTTCTATTATATCTGATCGAGATCCGAGATTTACCTCGAAGTTCTGGCGAAGTCTTCAGCATACTCTGGATACAGAGTTGAGTTTCAGCACTGCTTATCATCCCCAGATAGACGGTCAGTCTGAGAGAACAATTCAAACCCTAGAAGATATGTTGAGAGCTTGCTCTATGGATTTCAAAGGAGGTTGGGATCAACACCTACCTTCGGTGGAATTTTCTTATAATAATAGCTTTCACTCCAGTATTCAGATGGCTCCTTATGAAGCTCTCTATGGAAAGAAATGCAGGACTCCAACTTGCTGGGATGAAGTTGGGGAAAGAAAGCTATTAGGACCTGATCTCGTTGATGAAATGGTAGAAAAGGTCAGATCTATTCAACAACACATAAGAGCAGCTCAGAGTCGACAGAAAAGTTATGCCGACAACCGAAGAAAAGACCTATAGTTTGAAGTGGGTGATAAAGTGTTCTTACGAATATCTCCCTAGAAGAGGGTTATGAGATTTGGAAAGAAGGGGAAGTTGAGCCCTAGATATATCGGTCCTTTCGAAATACTGGATCGTGTTGGGAAGGTAGCTTACCGATTGGCGCTTCCACCGAATCTCTCTCAAGTTCACGATGTGTTCCATGTATCTCTCCTGAGAAAGTACATACCAGATCCTTCACATGTACTCAGCTCAGAAGTTGTACCGCTGGAGCAAGATCTTTCTTATGAAGAACAGCCGATAGAGATTCTGGATCGTAGCGAAAAAGTCCTACGAAACAGGACCACTCGCTTGGTGAAAGTTTTATGGAGAAACCACCAACTTGAAGAAGCTACATGGGAGCTTGAGGATATGATGAGGGAGAAGTATCCTCATCTGTTTGTTGCAAAGTGACGAATTTCGAGGGCGAAATTCTTTTTAAGGGGGGTAGAATGTAACACCCGAGACTTTTATGTTATATAAATCATCAAAGGAATCTTTTTCTACACAACACTTGCTTGGCTTGCTTTACACGCAATCGCGACCTTCCTCGATAGCTTGCGTCGTACGCAATACTGAGTTTCACTAAACAACAATATGCTATTAAAACTAGCCGTTATGAATAGTAATAACCACTTTTTGAAATTTTATAAATTTTATTTTTCAAAATGGACTTCATTTTTGGACTCAGAATATCGAAATTAGCCTAGGGTGAAATTTTGGTATTTTTCTGAAAACTTTCAATTTTTGATGAATAGTGAAACCACTAAGTGGTAGGTTAAAAACTGAATTTTGCATAAAACTTAATTTTACCGCTTCTGTGAATGGAATTTCAAAAATCCGACAGACACGGTTGATATCAGTAAGTAAAATGTGGTTCAATGAGATAAAAATAATTTTTTGGTGAATAGTAACTTTTTACTTTTTTTACCGCGGTTAATAGTAAATAGGGTAACTAAGGGTAAATATGATATTAATATTACCCTAACACATGTCCTAATTCTATTGGACAAGTGTAATTCGACCAAAAACAAACTTAGGAATAAAATAAGACCATTTAGGCCCACTTGGATTAGATTAGGACATTTATTATTAATTTATTTAAAGAAGGGTTAAAATAGTTAAAATCAAAGTTTAATAAGTAAATCATTTTTAATATGGGGTTATACATAAGATAAATTCGATTGTAAATATTCATTAGAAAGATAAAAATATTTCCTACATGATGGTATTTTATTTGTAATTTTTAGACATCAAATAATTTAATTTATTTATGACACAAAGATGATGCAGTAATTATCTTATTAATGAAATATTGACAAAATTGATAATATAAATACCAAAATAAATGTAATTTAAGACTTTTTATGAATTACACTAATTTTCTAGGTTACTATGATATATTAATGTTGATTTAATAAACTTGGTTCGAACATATAATTCTGTTATGACTTTCACAAAAATCATATATCAAATAGTGTCAAAATTGACACAAAATAGGTTTTAAATCAAATATTATATTATTAATTGTTATTTTATTCCTAAAAATCTAAGGTTCGGCCAAATGACTTAGATAAGGATATATATATTAATAATAAACAATTTGGGGTTCGTTTGGCATGTTATAGTAAGTTTATTAACCATATAGTGAAAGAAAACAAAAAGACATGGTAAAAGTTAAATTATTTAACTTAGAGTTAAATCTAATTGATAAGGTTAAAATAATACCCTAAACTTGTCTAAATCCTATTGGTTGATAGGATTTCGGCCCATACCCACCTTATCTTCAAAATAAGACCCTTTGGAGCCATTATAAACCGATTTTGACTTTAATATAAAATAATATTTTGAGATATTCCTAAGGTGCCCCTCTCCTCCCTTATAAAAGGGCACCTCCTCCCCCTCCTCCTCACACCAATTTGAGCACTCAAGCTCGTCCAACCCCTGCCATTTTCCCTTCTCCACTTACCTATAAACATCCTAGAGGTTCTGGTCTTCCTCAAAGACCAATTTTAGTGCCCTAAGAGGAGGTCTCAAAGAGGCGCTTCAAAGAAGAGGTAATTACCGTTACCAATTCTTTCATCTTTATTTCTTCTTCCACTTCTTCTTCTTAGGTTGTTTCATTATGAAGTAATAACATCAGTATTACTCATATACTGATATGTTATTATAAGTATGAAACAACCCTATTTCACAATCTATCCATCCTATGGAAAAAGAAATCACCGCGCGTGCGTACGTACGGAATACCGTCTCCACGCCGTGGTGTAATCTATTTTCCACCATCACCTTACAAGGATGGGTATAACGGTGTAATGAGTAACTATATATGATTATTATGAAGTAATATTGATACTGAAATAATATATATATACTCCAATACAATTCCACGATCATAGGAACGATATCATCACTTGTGTGTACGTATGGAATACCGTCTCCACGATGTGATGCGACTCGTTCTACATGATCTTCATTTCATAATGATTATATAAATGAATTGAATGAATGAATATGGTATATACTACACTAATACCATTCTGTAAATGAATTATCTATAACCTAAAGATAATAATAATAATTTATTCGACAAAACACGCATAAGAACAAAAAGTTATAAAGACCCGAGTAACAGGTAACAATGAAATATTACTAACAAGAAGCTAATAATATGACCATATATGATATAATATCAATATGTATGATTCTGGAATAAGTCAATAACATTATTTAAACCATTATACAGGAGCTTCGGACACGAACAAAGCAAATCGGACCTAAGGTAAGGGGAAATATCACAATCTCATTTTTATCCGAGATTGTTTATTCGTAAGTATTTACTGGGGTGTATTTTATCATCCACGTCCATGTTTCATCAATATGTAATATTACTTCCATCCACCTAAAATTGTTTAAATCAATTTTTACCTTCAGTAAGTTTTTAGTAAAAGATATGAAAGGAATCTTTTGTCATTTTTCATACGAGGTACTTTTTGACTTTTCCGACAAAAGTACGAAGAATGTTTTTTTTAACTTATACGGCATGAATGGATTTTTAAAACATTATTTCCAAGAAGCTTCCTTTACAAGTTTTCAAGTTTATTTTTAACCAACTTATTTTATTTTAAAGTTGTATTACATGTTATGAAAGGAAAAATGTTTTTGAAGAAGAAAGGATATTTTCCTCAAGAATGGAGTTCAAGTGTTTTATCAAAATTATTTTCCATCTAAGATAATAAAGGGTTCTGTTTTTATCCCTATTATTAAATTGATTTGATCATGTTATGATGGAATTATTTTTATGAATTCCTTTATCTTATATGAATTGATTTAGGATGTCATGAGGTTTCAAGAATCCCATTTTTGTTACATGTGTTATACGATGATGTATGATTTATGATTATGTGGCACACATAAGAAAGGATTCATTATAAGATGGGTGGGACCTATATCTCCCTCCAATGCATTGGGTAATGATTTTATATCTCATGAGATAGACATGGCTGGAACGGAAGGTTATTTCGGTTCAGTGATACAGGACTGAAACGAGGAGTGAACTCGGTTCAGAAAGGGACTTTGTCCACTAAGATAGTCTTGGCAATGAGTCATGACTAACAAGAAATGATTTTCCATGATTATGTGTGCATGCCACAAAGTTTCAAGTTTTATGTTATGATTATGGGGATCTCATTTTCACTTCTATGATTTATTCCATGTTAAGATATTATGATCTCTTTTGCAGGTTTTGATCTTCATAAAGATATGATATGATTTTTATTTCCTTTATTTGCCCTTGCTGAGCATTTGAGCTCACCCTTTATGTTTTCTTTTCCCCAGGTCAGGAAGATGGATATTAAGTAGAATATGCTAAAAGGGACCCTAGATATGATGAAATAAATGGGAGACACTGTAGAAGATTTATGAACCAGTTGTTTATGTTTCCCAGTTTCTAAAGACACTATACCTATACGGTCCTTTGTGGTTTTGTCATATGTTGTAATAAGTGTGCTTCAATTTCGAAGTATTAACAATGTATGTAAAGTATGGGTCGTTATACAGGTGGTGGTGGATGATCATTTGGGACCATCAATAGTGCGAGGTATGTGTTTTTTCTAAATTAAACATTGATGAAAGATTTTTTGATACAGGTGATTCACATTCTTTTCTTGCTTCCCGCATCATTGATTTTTTGGGATTACTTGTTGAAATGATTCCCTCTGTGTTGAAACTACAAACTCCTCTAGGTCAAAGAGTGTGTCGATCCTTTCTATATCGAGGCTATTGTTTAGTTGTTGATGGCATCAAATTGATGTGGGATTTCTCAGTGCTTGATATGGAAGCTTATGATATAATCCTAGGAATGGATTAATTGGAAACATTTAAGGCCCACATCGATTTCTATGCATGAATGGTTAGTTTTGTGATAGAGGATGGTGTTAGACATCTCTTTAGAGGGGAGAAGAGTGCAAAGCTAGGTGTAACAAATTTGTTGGCACCAACTATTGGCATGATCTCATATTAGGTTATGGCCTTATCATTGGCGTCAGTGGAAGGTTTTGAGTAGAGTGTTCTTAAAGAAGTTGTAGATCCATTTATAGATGTATTTCCCAAGTAATTCTTAAGGATTCCACTTGTTAGAGTAGTGGAGTTTACAATTGATCTCCTTTCGTGGACTAGTACTCTCTCACTTATGTCTTACCGAATGGAACCAGCAGAATTGATGGAATTAAAGGTGTAGTGGGAAGAGTTAGAACACAAAGGGTTCATCCATCTGAGAACATCTCTGTGGGATGTGCCAATTTTTTTGTTAAAAAGGTGGATGGAACCTTTTGGATATGTTTTGATTATCGTATACTTAATCAGGTTACAATAATGAACCGATATCCACTTCCATGCATTGATTATTTGTTTGATCATTTGAGGGGAGATCAGTGGTTCTCCAAGATAGACTTGAGGTCAAGGTATCACCAATTATGGGGGAAGATGGAGGATATCCCAAAAACAGCTTTCATGAGTATATATGGCCATTTTGAGTATGTGGTTATGCCACTTGGTCTAAAGAATGCACCAATGGTGTTCATGGAATTGAGAATCAGATATTTCATAGATATCTATATTCTTTTGTGGTGGTATTTTTTAATGATATACTAGTATATTCGAGGATAAGGGTGGATCATGAGCATCACTTGGCGATAGTGTTGTGGATATTAAGGGATCATCGGTTGTATTCCAAATTGTCAATGTGTGACTTTTGGATATAGGATGTTCATTTCCATAGCCATGTTATTTGTGATAAGGGTGTTTTAGTTGATCTGAAAAAAGATATATGATGTTATCTCATGGAAACCAATAAAGAATGTTATTGAAATATAGAGCTTATTTGGTGTAGCTAGGTATTATTGATTTTTTGTTTGTGAGTTATCACAATTGGCTTCATCGATGATAGCTTTTACAAGGAAGGATATCCCATTTCAATTTGAGGAGCAGCTCTAGAAATGATTTGAATAGTTAAAGGGTCACCTTACATCAGCACCAATATTGGTTTTGTTAGAGCCAGAGAAAGGGTATGTGGTGTATTATGATGCATTGGGATCTTGGTTGGGGTGTGTTCTCATGTATGGGGATCATGTGGTTGTGTATGGCTCATGAGAGTTGAGGTTTTATGAGAAGAACTACCCAACACATGATTTGGAGTTTGCAGCAGTGGTTCATGCTTTAAAGATGCGGAATATTTATCTCTTTAGTGATAAATTTACAGTGTTTAACAATCACAAGAGATTAAAGCATATCTTTTCACAAAGGGATTTGAACTTGAGGAAAAGGAGATGGATGAAATATCCCTAGATGTTTGATTTCGACTTAATGTAAACTATAGTTAAAGGAAATTCAGTGGCCGATGCATTAAGTAGGAAATCATATGCTCAAGTGGTGAAGAAGGTATTAGATCAGTGGTAGTTGATGTCAGTCATAGCCAACATGAGGTTGGAATGTGAGGACTAGGGAGATAGAGTGGTCTTCTTTCCGGTTTTGTTAGTTCCTCACATGGATGGTTTAGTTAAAGAGGCATAAGAATATGATTCTGAGTGTATGGTAATGAGGTTTAAACTCAATGGTGGGGAGACCATTGATATATGGAAACTAAATGGGAATTCATTCTAGTGTTTTTGGAATCAGATGGTGGTACCAGTGTCTTTTCTAGAAGAAATTCTCAGTTATAATCATCATTCTAGGCGGGATTTCCATCCTAGAATATAAAAAATGTATAAGGAATTGAAGGCACAATTTTGGTGGGCTGGTATGAAAAGGGACGTGGCTGGGTTTGTTTCGAGATGCTTGACTTCTTAGAAAGTCAAGGCATAGAATCAGTGGCCATCAGGCATGTTGCAGTATTTACCTATCCCGGTGTAGAAATGTGAACAAATAGAAATGGATTTTGTGACGGGTCTCCCAATAACGGTCCATAAACACGATTTCATATGGGTGATTGTGGATCGGCTCAAAAATTCATCCCATTTCATCCTAATTCGTGAATCTCATATGGTGGAGGATCTGTCCAAAATCTATATCCGGGAGGTGGTAAAGAGGCATGGTGTTCCAATTTCTATTGTATCAGATAGAGGTCCAAGGTTCATATCTCGTTTCTTGAAATCATTGCTACAAGCCCTTGGGGAACAGTTGATGATGAGCACGGCGTATCATCCTTAGATGGACGACCAATATGTGAGGATGATTCAAACCATGGAGGATATGTTAAGGTCCTGTTTTATGGATTTTACTAGTTCATGGGAGGAGAACTTATTATTGGTAGAATTATCCAATAATAATAGTTATCAGCATTCGATACATATGGATCCATTTTAGGCATTATATGGGCATCTGTGTCATTCTCCACTATATTGTGTGAAAATAGGTGAGACTTCTATGATAGGACTGAGCCTTGTCCAAGAGACTATAGAGAAAATCACGTTGATCAGGAATAGGATAGAGATATCTCAATGTCTTCAATAATCATATATGGATCATCGTTGACGTCCATTGTTGTTCGAGGTAGTTGATCTTGTGTTATTGAGAATCTATCCTAGGTTGATACATCGTCAGTTTGGGAAGCAAGGTATGTTATCTTCGAGGTATACTGGGTGTTTTGAGATACTTGAGAGGATTAGAGAGGTGTATTATCCTTTGGCTTTTCTACCAGAGTTTGGTGAAGCGAAAAATGTGTTTCATTTGTCGCAGTTGAAAATGTATCAACCAGATCGTGACCATGTGATTCGTTGGGATCATTTTGAGCTATAACTAGAAGCTTCCTTGGTTCACGTGCTAGTGAAAATTGTGGATAGGAAACAGAAATTATTTAACAGTAAAATCATCAGTCTATTTCGTGTTTTTTGGTAGCATGGTTAGATTTAAGAGGAGACTTGGGAGTGGGAGAAAGATATGGTCGAGCAATGGCCAGAGCTCTTTTAGGAAAGCAATGGTTCCCTACTTTCTGAGGATGGAAAGTCCAATGGTGTGGATAATTTAGCACCCTCATTTTGAGTTGTATATCCTTTTTATGACATTTTATGTTTTTAATGTGCATGGGATGAGTTGGGAAGAGGTTTTAAGAGTTTGGAATGGTTTTGAATAAGTTTGGAGGCTTTTCTATGTGCACACCATTTGAGCATGGTTAGGTGAAACTGTGTGCGTTCTCCAAGAAATCATGTAGGGGGAGACAGTTGGCTTTGAAAGTCCTATACAGGGTTTTCCAAACTGTTCGAGGAAACTGTGTGGATCCCTTATCTTGAGACAATGGCTTTCTCACGGTTACCGCATAGTTTTCCAAACCGTGCGGACTAACCGTGCGACCACTTAAAGGAAGGGTTTTTAAGTTCAGGGTCCCTTGGTCTTGACCTATTTCACTCCAATTATTCTCCCACTCGAGCCCCACTTGATAGTTTGGATTCATAATTGATTAAGGTTCTCTCCCACTCATTTTGAAAGTGATTTTAAGGGGTTTCAAGGAGGTTTCTAGGTGGTTTCTCCCAGGTAAGTATCTCTTCTTGGCTTCTTTGGTTTCTCTCTAGATCTACATCTCCCTCTTTCTTGGTTTTCTATATCTATATCCTCTGAATGTATATCTTGGGTTGTGGTTTCCTCAGGTGTTGATATCAAGGCTTCTGTATGTTAGGGAAGGGGATCTTGAGTGGTGTCGATGTTGTGTTTTCCTAGATTGTGGTGTGGTTTCTAGTGGGTCAATTTTGTTGAAACCCAAAAGTTAGGTGGCTTCTCTCTCGAATACACTTTTCTAGAACTTAAATATTGGTTACAATTAATTTTTTTTGTTTAGAATTGATTGTGGTTTTGATATGTGAAATTTATTGGAAATCCCTTTGGTGTTTTTTTGGGATTATTGGGAAAACGTGGGTTTTGTGGTGAAATTTCCTTGTTGTGGATTTTAAAATGGATATTTTAAAATGGGTTGGTAGGATTTATTTGGAAAAATGGTTGATGAAAATGGTTTTCAATAAAAATATTTTTTATTGAAATGTGGTTGGAATGGGAAATGATTTAAGGGTGGTTTCAATATATGGGTGATTTATTAAAGTGGTTTGGCATGTTATAGAAATGGGTATTTGAAAGTCTTTGTGGCTATTTTGGGTTATATGTTTGGTTGTGGCTTGTTGAAAAGTGATTTGAAAGTGGGCGGGAAGTATCACAATAAAAGGTGATTTATAATCTGGTTTAAAAGTGATTTAAAAATATTTTTTTTATTGAAATGTGGTTGGAATTGGAAATGATTTAAGGGTGGTTTCAATATATGGGTGATTTATTAAAGTGGTTCGACATGTTATGGAAATGCGTATTTACAAATTTTTATAGAGGGAAGTGATTTAAGGGTGGTTTCAATATATGGTTGTGCCTTGTTGAAAAGCCTATGATCGAAGGGAGTGTAGTTTTATTAACAAGGTCCTGACAGGTATGAGTTTTTTCTCAAAGAAATGTTGATCTTATCTTCTGATGTATTTCTTCTCCTTGGATGGCAGTTTCATATATGGGAAATACTTATTGTTTTTTTAAATCCACCTGTGGTCTTCGTCAGGGGGTTCCAATATCTCCATGAATTTTTATCATTTCTCTGAATGTTCTCCGTACACATTTACATTTAAGCTTGAATAATGGAAGCATTATGGCTTATCAAAAAAGATAGGGGGTTTCTCTGGTTTCTCATTTGATGTTTACAGATGACTCTTTGATATTCATGAATGGATCAAGTAGATCGATGTGGGGTATGAATAAAGTTTTATATGATTATTTCCATTGGAGTGGTCAACAGGTTAACAAAAATAAGAGATGTTTTTATATTTCCAGTAGATGTACTAGTGAAAGGATATCTTTGGTGAGCTCTTATCTTAATATACAGAGAGGTTTTTTCCCATGGAATATCTGGGATCCCCTCTTGCTTCTGTGGGGGTGTATATATGGGATTTTAATCATCTTTCTAGTAAAATCTTGTCTTGTATTCTGAACTAGAAGAATTATTTCCCATCCTTTGGTGGGAGGATATCTATAAATAATAGTGTTCTTTTGACCTCTCCAATCCATGCTCTTTCGACTATTAAAGTCCCCAAGGGTGTGATCTGAAATATTGAAAGGATTTTTGACAAGTTTTTATGGGATACAAAGATGTAAGGGAAAAGGAACTGGGTTGCAAGGGGGAGGTTGGATCGGCCTGTTATTGAAGGAGGTATTGGTGTGAATAGTCTTGAAGGGACTATCAAATGTATGCAGGCTAAGATAGCCTAGGAATTCTTGGAGGGTCGAACACTTTGGGGGAGGTCTATGATGTGTTATTAGGATAGTGACAAGGCTACTCTATTTTCTCCTTTCTGGGTTGAAATTTCTTCAATTATTAGATCTCTAAGACCTCATTGCCGTTGGATTTTTGGGAGAGGGGATATTTATTTTTGGAGAAGTAATTGTTGTGGTGAGATCCTTGAATACCCAGGATGTCTGGTCCCATAGACTTCTTTCAATGAAGCCTGTCAGTATCCTGGTTTCTTTAATACTGTTTTAAACAGTGAACAAATGGATTTATTTAACCTCATAGAACTTTCCATTGATGAGGACAAGTTGATCTTTTCTCCTTCATCCTCTAGATCCTTTACTTCTAAATATTATAGAGGGATATCATCTATTCTGGTTACGGACAGTGAAATATTTGGCTCTCTTTGGGAAAAGAAAATTCCATTAAAGTACAACTTCCTTCTCTGAAGGATTCAGATGGGAGCTTTTCCTATAGATGAAAATGTTAAATACTGTGGGATTTATCTTGTCTCTAGATGTGTCTGTTGTAACAACCATAATGAAGAAAGATCGGACCATTTGTTTTTCTATAGAAAGTGGGATCATGCTGTATGGAGCTTCTTTGGTGGTTTCACTGGTTTTTATTCTAATACTAGGTCTGATCGACCATTCCTAGAATAATGGTTTTATGGTTTGGGTTCTAGTGGTATGAAAAAAGATGCTTGCCTTTCCATTCTTCTTGTTGGTTGCTGGTGCTTGTGGAAGGCAAGAAACAATTGGCGGTTTAAGGAGGTACCTTCAAATAGTCGTGGTATTTTTTATAGAACCAAAAACCTCTTTCTTGACTTGGTCAGAGCTCTAGGGTGCAGGAGAGAGGGACCATCTTTACAGGGACACCTTCCTGTCTCTGCTGCTCTTCCTTTGGTTTATAATAATTTTTAGGGCTCCTGGATCTTCTGGTCTCCTCCTAAAATCAGTTTGAAACTAAATTGTGATGCTTCTTGTGTCTTGGGAGTAGTCATTGGAGGGGGTATTGTACGAGATTCCAGTGGTTCGGTCTTTATGGCTTTCTCCATCAAGCATGGACGTGGAAATTCTCTCCAGGCAGAGGCCCTGGCTTTATTCACTGGGCTGGGTTGATGTATTCAGAGAAGGATCAACATTTCTGTGGTTGAAACTGATTCTATGATCCTATATAATTATCTTTGGGGAAGAGGTAATATTCCATGGCCATCTTATATACTATTCGTAAATGTTGGTGTATTATTAATGATCATATCAAGGTGTCCCATACTCGGAGAGAGGGTAATAAAGCTGCGGATTTTCTTTCTTCGGTGGATTTTCCAGGCCTGGAGTGTTTATTCCTTCATGATTTGGTAAGTATCAAGGAAGAAGGTGTTAATTTTATTAGGGGTGATGCTCTTTTCCTTTTTCACTTTAGGCCACCCTGATTCTGGTTTTCTTTTGGTCCCGCCTTTGTGGATCTTGGATTTTTGTTCTTCATTGACCATTTAATAAAAAAATATTATTTGTGTGTGTTTATCTAAAAAAAGGTGATGGATAGTGGTCCGAAGAACCACCATATGGTGAGTGGTCGGGAAGTACCACATGTTTGTGAATGACGTAACAGGTTTGGATGGGATGTTCCACCATGGTTGTTTGCTTTTTTGTGTTTTCTCTATGTAAGATGGACTTATTTGGGATAATGGGTGATCGAAATGTGGATTATGGCTCAGTGTGGTTTTCCTTTTTTGGTCATGGCTTGGTAAAGGAACATTTGTCTTGATATAGGTTGTTTCACTATTGATTATTTTATATGAACTATTTTATATAAATGTGCTAATGTTTTTATCATAGTGGTGTGTGTATGGAAGTAATTTAGGGAAAACCTACTGAGTATTAATACTCAAACCCTACTTTGGCTCTTGGTTGCTTTTGTAGATGCCGTATTCTGGGACACTGGTAAAGGTAAAGCATCTCATTGCTAGTGGCTTGTGGTGATGCTTGAGAGATGTGTTGGTGCTTTGAGCATGGAGCTTGGTGTGGAGATGTGGAGTGTGTCTTGGTTTATTTTTGTGTATCTTGTTAATCTTCCACATAATACTCTGATATTTTGTTTGGTTGTATTGGTTTTGGGTTGTATTGTGGAACAACTTGGTTTTCTTATTTGTGATACATGCTTAAATGTTTTATCAACATGAATCATGTAGCTTGTTGTTAGTGGATGGTTTGGTTGGTTTTTTCTTAAGGGAAAATCATTCCCCAATGTATTTTTGAATCCTTAGACATTTATTTCCAGCCTTTGGTGCCTTGGGATCGTCTCTTAAGGCCAAGAAACAGTTCCCGCCCTCTCAAGCCAATGTGATGGGGAGGGATGTTACATTTTTAATAAATTAACTAATTTAAAAGTTCCATAGTTATTTTAATATTATTTAAAATTTATATAATTATTATTTAGTAATATTCAATCCAATTAAATTCATTTAAATTATCATTATACTAAATTTTAATATAAGTTTGTTTTTAGGATTTAAAACACAACTTTTTTGAAAATTGTTTAAAAGTGCATAATATTTCTCCATTTTAACTAATTAAAATAACCCCTAATGAATAATGATAGAAATTAATGTCATATATTATATATTTATTATTAATAATTTAATTTAATTTAATTTTTATAACTTTTAATATAGTTATTATAAGATCATCTTATTCTTGAAAAATGTATTTCTTGAAAACCCATTTTTTTCAACATGCCAATGGGTTTAATTTTTAAATTAAAATAAAAAACATACGGGAATTTAATATGAAAAAATGGATTCCATATATTTATTAATAATAATTAATATTATATAATTAGATTAACTTAATTTTTTCATAATAAATAGTAAAAAAAGTAAGAATTTGTTACCATGGTTAATGTTAAAACTAGTTTACCGAGAGGCTACACTAATGATTTAAATAGAAGAACATGTTAAAAAACATATTAATTTTGAATTTTTGAGATTTAAATCAGAATTATATCTAATACAATACTTTATTTGTTAAATTTTTATTCACTTGGAATGAGTTTGAATTCACATTATTGAATTGTTTTTGGTATTTAAAAGAATTCCACTCCTCCCCCTTATAAAAGGGCACCCACTCTCCTATCCTTTCCAACCTTTTGAAATGATTTTTTTTAGACTATACCTTCCCAAATCTCTTCCTTGACTCCCTCCACACATCCTAGAATAATTTTTTTCATATGTCCAATGCAGGAAGGAGTTTGGCATAATCCTAAAGAGGTGGTCCAGAGAAGATATATCATTCTTAACTGAGAATCCGTGTTTTATTTCTTCCTATGCATCCTTCAAATCTTACTAAATCTTGATTATATATGGAAATTACTGTCTACAATATACTAAGTTTTTATTATACTAATGAAATAATTTTAATCCTTCCCCACTTCAATCAAATTTGAAATGAAACCAATGTTTATGTGTATGATAGTCTATTACCTCGTGAATCAATATGACTCGTTTTCCATCAACGCTTCTCACAAATGTTAAAGATGTTGGATTTAATGTTTATATATGGTATTAATGAAAAACTAATATTTATGTTAAAGTAATATATCATATAATTTATTACCTTACCATCCATTAAAATAATGATAATGTCGTTTGTGTGCATGGCGTACTTCCACCTTTCGAAGCAATGTGATTTATTTTTTATTACCAAATTACATGGATGGTATATGTAAGTATATTTAATTAAATAATATGATATTATGATATTATGATATTTATTTTAATATAAAATATCACTTACCTTATTTTCATCAGGATCATTGAAAAATGGAAACATCGCTCATGTGTATGTATGGTCAACCGTCTCTATGATCATAATGTTGTTCATGCCTCATAAAAAATATATAATAGTTGGTTTAAAATGTAAAATTATTGTATAAAAATGATAACTATTTCATAATTATTATAATATTTGATTAAACAATGACCCCATTTTCTATGGTCAAAACACAAATATTGTTTTAAATTATAAACTAAGAATCCTAAAAACCCTTCATATGGAAATAATTGATTAATTAATTAAATACATAATTAAAATAAATAAAGTAAATGATTTATGTATAAGGGATTAAACATAGAATTTTTTTTTCTGAAAAAAATAATTTATATAATTTTATTATAATCTTGATAAAATAAATACATGAATAATTCAAGATTAGTCATAAAATTTCCATCTTAAAACATAATTCTTTGAGGAATATGTTATTTTATGCACATAATTTCATTATAATGGTGTATATATTGAACCTCTAAATATCATATCATGAATCATTTTTAATTCATTATGTTTTAACTTAAAATTAATTTAATCTATTCATTTTAATTATGATTCAAAATTTACTAAATTCGAAAGGGTTTATATTTAAATCTCTTTTTAATTAGGATTGTTTATGCCTGAATTTCTATTGTAGAAAATTATTTGATCACTCTCTAATATAAAACTTTAATTTTTATTATACTGTAGTTATTCATGAAATTTTACAATAAAAATACCATTTTACTATCTTTGGCTCTTAAATTTATTGACAAAAATTTTTATGAAAATGTGACTTCATTTCTATCTTCCATAGAAACCCACTTTTCTTTCATATCCATGTTTTCTACAAATATTTTCAAGAAAACTATTATCATTACAAAAATGATTTGTTAAATAAAATTTTACCCATGTTTTAATTTTTAAAAAATAATTTGAAAGGAATATTCTTGTCATTTCCTGAATGAGGTTCTTTTTAACCTATTTTACAAATAGTGTAAAAGGAATATTTTTTAAACTTTTCATGAATGTATGGAATTACCCACCATCATGAACACTAAATTATTTGAATCCTCCTTAATAGGTTTCTTTGGATATTTTTAATTAATTTTTTTTCTATAATTTTTATATTTTCTTAGATTTTTAGGAAGTAATTTCAAAGTGAAAAGTGTATTTTCCTCTATAAATATTCAATACAATATTGTAAAGAAATTTTCATCAATGAAGAAAACCATTGTTGTCATGTATTGTTTATAAACTATGTGTGAACATATCTTATATATATATATATATATTATTCTCTCTTACTTTGATGGGGTAATAAATGCCTTATTTTTATCTCTCAAATGCCTTCATTATGAAATATCATTTGATTATGTTATGAGACATGATTATACAGTCCATTTATTTACAAAGGTAGTTATTATGATTATTCATTATGATTGATTTCCATTTTATAGAACCTATAATCATGAACATATAGTGATTGGTGCACCTAGCCAATGCTCCAATTCATTTGGTAAATCTTTAGTATCATGAGGCATCAATTAAGATATTAGGGAGTAAACCTAATCCATTATGGGACATTTTAGATCATTTGATATTATCAAGGACGTTATCCTTGAATAATTTTTTTGTGATGTTATATGTTTCTTACCCATTTTCAATGAATAAATAATGTTATTATATCACGTTCATTATATAATGATACCATGTGATTAATCTTGCACCTTTTTTTCTGATATCATGATGTTTGTTTGACTCACAAGTTATGCTTACTTATCATATTTATTCCATTACTGAGTTTTTTATATCAATACTTTTTTATATATATTCCCATTGTTAATCTATGTAGTTTTAGAATCTTGAAAGGATTTATGATATCATTATGGAGAATAAAATATAAATTTTTTATTTTTAGCATCACTTTGATATATTATAATCCTAGTCTTCCAAATAAACTAGGTCTCACAATATTTGGGTTGTAATTAATAGATGTTTATGTTAAAAAATTTTCAAAAATATTTCCAAAATTCATAGTTCTCCCTATATTTCAAGTTTGTTATTCCTTTTATTTCTATGTTATAATAAATTACTTAATCTATTGGTTCCATGTTGGATGTATTGTTGATATTGGGTTTATATGTGTAAAATGAATTTTGTAGGTTAACTAAGGTGCATAGGATTTATATTTTCCTTATAAGAATTGGAACTATATTAAGAAATATTTTTGGAGATATGTGCTGATATAGAGTGTGATTCTAAACCCTGGTGAGCCTGACATTAATTATTTTTAAATATTTAATATATTATATATCACATGAACATAGTTTCATATAAATAATTTAATATCTATTAAAGAGAGTCTTGTGTAAAAAATATAATACCATGGTTGAATTTGAAATTCAGGTATTACCCTAGGTGAAACCTAAAGTTGTTCGGTGCCATAAATTCGGATGAGGTAGTCATTAGTTGGTATATTTCGTGAATTAATTAATTAATTAATTAAATTAATTCATATAACACATTTAAGACATTTCCATATATAAATATATATATATGGTTATGGAGAATATATAGGGTTAGTTGCATAACCTTACCATGCTTGAGAGGATGATTCTATTAGCCTTCTTAGGATAATTTAGATAAGATGATGAAGGATAATCCGATCAATGTGAATCATAGTGTAGTAAACATTATAGGTACTCTCCATCATTTAAAACTGCATTATTCACCGATGAATGATAAAAATCAATGGGGAACTTAGGAATTCTGAATGTCTCCCTTGACTGAAAGATTTAGCATGATCAAATCCATTATTCTTTGAGGTGTGTTTAAATTAATCCTTTGTATGAGCTCATGTATTGAATTAAATTGTTCATTTAATTTTTTTAATTATTCCATGCAATCACCCATTTTAATCCATGATTCTATGATTACCACCCAATAATTTTTAGCCAACTATATTTTCACCTTTGTTCTTAGGCCTTTCCAACTCACATTCTTTTTGTTCTCCATTGTTTGACCACATGGTCAATGTTCAGCTATTATTTTCTGGGACTGAGTGCAATTGGAACCCTAGATTCATGGTGGATGTATACATAATGACTGGATTAGATTTTTAGGGATATATGAGTTGGGATTGTGGGTATAAGTGATGGATTCATGGATTATAGATCCTAATAGGAGAAGTAAATGACACAGGAGGCATGTGAGGCACGTCGCATATTCAATTAGAGGATCATAAATTCGATTTACGACAACCATATTCTTAGAAATTGATGGATTACATCATTATACTCATTTTAAATAATATTTAAGGTGGAATCTTGTGGATTCAGTGGTAGATATGGTGAATAATTGAAGATAAATACATTTTGTAAAATACCTATATACACAATGTATACTATGATGAACACATGTCGTGTTTTTCACATTTCTATAGTGCATGGGTTTCTCAATGGAGATGTGTATTGAGCACTATATGGGAACCTCACATTCCATGTGACTTAAGATGATGACCGAACATGTACTCCGGGAGTATACAGTCATGTATATGGCTAGATACATGGAAATGGATCGAAGGAAGTGGGAATGAACAAGATCATACAATATAGTCCTGAGTGGATGAGACATGACACATAGTAACCATACATTTCATGCAACAAGACATGTGTTGGTGAGGCTATGTCCAAAAGTCCATGTGGGATCACACACTGTGTGACCCACCTTACATGTTGTGCGCTTCTTGTGAATCTTATACCTCTCGTATCACCTTTGTTTTGACTCGAAGTTTAGACCATGGGTACCCTATATTGATTATTTTTATTTGAAGAATGTGATGGTGGTTCTATTAGTATATTTTGAGATATGAAGTGATATATTCAAAGTGTGATTCTTCTTTAGGTGGTGCTTGAGAACGAAAAATATTGTGTATGATCAACAAAGAGAGGATTGAGTGGAATCCTCCTATTGTATTAGGGTATGGGTCCAATACATATTTAGTGGGACCATCATGTTGTGTTAAGGAATGTGTACTCTATCAATTGAGTGAAACCCTCTTGGAATACCAAGTTATGGGTCCTCTACCTATTATGTGGGGCCCCCCGTTTGTACCAAGGTTAGGGTCCTGTACATATTGAATGAAACCGTCCTTTTTTTATCATGTCAAGGGTCATCTACCAAGTAAGTGGAACCCTCCTATCATATCAGGGATTGGGTCCTCTACCTACACGGTGGAACCCTCTAATAGTATCAGGGAATGGGTCCTCTACCTATTGGGCAGAACCCTCCTATCATATTAGGGCATGGGACCTCTACCTGCTGAGTGGAACAATTATGTCTTATCATGGAATGATTCCTATACCTAATGAGTGTCACCCTCTTATTGTATTAGGGTATGGTTTCTCTACCTATTGATTGAAACCCTCCTGTTGTATCAGGTAATTTCCCCTCCACCTATTTAATAGAACCCTCCTATCATATTAGGGCATGGTTCATATTTCTATTGAGTGTAATCCTCATGTTTTATTAGGTCATGGGCCCTCAACTTTTTGATTGAGCCCTATTGGGATCTTGATAAGTTGTAAGGTGTATGACCTCCCTAAAACTTCTTTGGATAGATATGAAATTTGCAATGAATTTTTGATAGATCCTTTTTGGAAATGCAGATTGAATTATCATCTTGGGGAAGGTTATGAGATAAATATCGCATTTTTATCTCATTTTTGTTTCTTATATGAGAATATATCATTATTTGTGGGTTTTTACCTTTTTATTTGGTCCGAGAAGATTACTTCTATCATGTAACTTATTTACCCCTCTAGTGTTTGAATTTTTATACTAGGTATGTGTATAATCACTACTTCATGGGATTTTCTAGAATGTTTCTTATCTTATGTTGATGAAAAATAGGTCAACATTGATTTTAGAGGAGAAAAGGGATACCTGGGAGCAGTTGGGAATGTGTGGTGGTTTGGGTTGAATATTTGGATCAAATTTCTCTCATAATTTTTCTTTCCAATTGTTGTCAAGTTGGGACATATTTTCTAGTTGGAGATATACTTTCTCCCTTTTAATTTCAGATTTCTCCATATCAATCTTTGTATTCCCTAGAGGTTGTTACAAGCATGGATTTTACTCAAAATTTTAATGTATTTTATTATTATTCTTCTACACATCTTCCTATTTTTTTGAACAAGAATATAGGTAATTTAGGTAAAGGAATCCCATTTTAGTTATCACGTTCGGTGATTGTATCCATCCCCTAACCTATGGAGGTGGTCTTGGGGTAGTTGCAACTCAGTCTTCTATTAGCCAGGTGGGTCTCAGTGGGTTGGGTCATAATATATTTATATCAAAGGTGGTTTTAACTTAGGATGGGTTTTCTAATTTTTCCACTTGTGAGGTTTTGTTGGGAATATAGTGAAATGGTTTCAAAGTGTCTCGAGTGAGTCTTTCTAGCTATGGAATATAGTGTTGGTGTTTCGACAGTCTTATCTGTTAACTAGGAATTTGAATATCTTCTTGTTGGCTTGGAATTCCAAGAAACTAGTTAAAAGGAATATTTTTATATGAATCATATAGGATTGATTACATGGACTATAAATCTTGAGTTATCACCCCATATATATATATTCTAATCTATCTATAGTATATATTGATTAATTTTTTTTGATGCCTCTATGAAGATAACCGGCTAGGTTACAACATCATGATCATGATGAAAATCTGATGAGTGATGAGGCCTTAGTTCAGGATCCATCACGTGAGATCATTCCTCTAGGAAGATATTTAGTATCACAACCACCTATTGATTACTAGAATTTACTTACAGAGTTGGTTAAGGATGTATGTAGGATTATCACACTCTATGAGTTACAACACCTGAGGCCGCTGAGTTACTTTGGTGTGATAGATCTCCAAGAATTGTGGGATTGAGTTGAGTTATTGATATGAGTTTTTAGTCTTGTGTGACCCCCAAGTGATCATATGGTTGTGATGGAAACTAGTATTTTCCATGAAGTAGCGGGGCACTGGTGGAGCCTAGTCACAAAGACATATGATGAGTTAACACTATCATGGTTTGACTTTTAGAATTTATTTCATGAGTAGTATTACCCCTCACACATGTGTTCCATTTGGATTCAGAACAATTTAGAGGTGAAGTAGGGAGAGATGGCAGTTTCTCTGTATGTTGTGAGGTTTACTAACCTTACATGGTACTCCCTTGATGAGGTATAGGATGGTTAATTCTTGGCGTGAATGTTTGCGTAGGGTCTCCCCAATGACATACATCCCAGTGTAGTATCCCTATACATTACCACATATGGAGGATTGTTAGAGAAAGAGTTGGTGAAAGATATATTCCTATATGAGAAAAACAATGTAGAAGGATTTAGTAGTGGCTATCGTAGGTCTGATTCTTATATATTAGCTAATAGGTGCATGTTTGCATGGTCATGGCATATGATATATTCTTGGGGAAAGACAGAGGCATGTGGTCAAGTGAATCAGTGGAATCAAAGAATAACTGGGCATTCCAAAGAGTATATATGGTATACATGTGATGGGTGAGGTCATATAGCAAATGACTGACCGACTTGACATAACGAGGCGGGAAGATAGGCAGTGGATGGACCACCCCGGTAACGACAACTCCATGACCTTAGATCTACCAAGATTTTTTAGGATACTCTCCTAGGGAAGAAGATATATAATAGTATTAGGTTGGGCTCCCAAAGGATGAGTTTATATTGGTGGATGAATTTATGAGATCCTTCCACCACTAGTACAACGAGGCCCGTCTCAAGCTCAAGGAGCTGGCGGTTAGGTTCATGGGTTGCATCATGATACTAAATCTTATAACCTGACAAATAATTAGTTGATTTTAGGTATGATATATGTTTATTGTACTCTTGATTAATTAATATTATACATAGGCATGAGTCATTATTCAATATCATTACTCCTGTTGTGAGAGTTGGGACTCCCAATTGATACTTGAACACAACATCGTTCCCATAAGGTTCTTATAGGGAATGATTCTTATATATATTTTATCTACAGACAGTGTGATATATCTCTTGGTGGAGTGAGTTTCTCATGGGACATCTTGGTCGACACAATGAGACCATATGACAACATATTTGGTATGGATTTTTTTATGGTTTGAGCACAGATACACTGTCACCACATATGAGTTAGATTCCTTCAAACCGATGCGATAATATTATTCTTTATGGATAATAGATATATCATTGAAGAGTTAGTGGATTCTATGATCATAAATTTGAAACCTATAACCCATTAGTCGGTGAGTTTATCTATGGGTACAATAGAATTTTTAGGCTTATGGATTGCTTTAGTCATGGATGATTATATGAATATCTTTCTCCAAGATGTTTTGGGACTAAATCCAACGTGAAAGATACAATTTTTCATCAAATTACACCCTATGACAAATTCATATATTTTTAATCATATAATATGGCCCCTACTAAGCTCAAGGAGCAAAGGGTGCAGTTATAGGACCCTCAAGAGAAGGGTATTATCAGAACAAGTGTGTCACTTTAGGAATCTCCAACATTGTTTGTGAAAAAGGAACATGGGAGATTATATATTTGTTTTGATTATTATATCTTAAACCAGGACATGATAAATAAAAATTACCCCTTACTATGGACAGAAAATCTCATTGATCAGTTATTAGGTGAGAGATGGTTCTCTAAGATCAATCTTAAGTATGACTACCAATAGTAGAGTGCTTGAAAAGATGATATTTTAAATATGGAATTTATATGTCTCTATATACACTATGAGTTCAAAATAATGAATTTTTTTGGGAATAATTACCCCTATATGTTTATGGCTATGATGAACTGGATTTTCTTGCCATAATTGGACCAATTTGTTGTTGTCTTTGTTAAAGACAGACTCATCTTTTCTGTATTAGAGTAGGATCATTTAGAGTACTTGAGTATGATCATAGAATAACTCTGAGAGAACCATATTTATAGTATGTTTTTGGAAGTTCTAGTTCTAGATCAATGTGGTTCATTTTCTGGGGTATATCATTTCTAAGAATGGATTAGCCATGGACCTGATGAATTTTGGTGGAGTTCTTGATTGGGGTACTTCCAAGAGTGCATCATAGGTGAGGGGGAATATTTTCTTGGAGGGGTAATAAAGGAATTTTGGGGAAGACTTCTCTTGTATTTCATCCCATTTGACCATCCTAATGAGGAAAGGGAAACCATTTACATGGAATGAGTAGTGTCAGATATCATTCATGGATTTCAGGCTATAGATAAAAAGTGATCCTATTTTGAGACTACTGAAAGAGGATGTGGAATACGTATTTTATTTCGATGCCTCTAGAGCTGGGCTCAACTACGTATTGATGCAAAGGAAGGAAGTGATCACATATGGGTCAAGGAAGTTGAGACCCCATGAGTAGAACTATAGACTCAAGAACTAGTGTTGGAAGTTGAAGTATTCTTTATGAGGGTTTGGAGGAACTATCTTCTGAGAGAGTTATTTTTTTTACTTAGACCATCAGAGTCTTAAAAATGACTTCATGTAGATGTACATGAATTGAGAGAGAGGCACTGGTTGGAGTTACTACATGAACATGACTTTAAGATAGTCTATAATCATGGGAAGGGAAACATAGTGGTATAATCCCTTAGTAGGATGTCTCGTTCTCTCCTGGTGGAGAAGTTTCTGAGTAGATAACTTTATTATAGATGACCTGGGTAGATGAGGAGTGTGAAACTTTTCTTTCTTCGATGGTCTTGACTTCTTCACTTCTCCAACATGTTAGGGAAGAATATATTGGAGACATCAACTGTAAGGTCTTATATAACCAAATATCCCAAAGAGATTCACTTGATGGATTCATTGAAGGAGGTAATCACAACATCCTTTTCTAGGGAAGGATGGTGGTTCTAGTCATGATGTGAGAGGAGATGATGAGAGAGTTTCAAACTTCCCCTTTCTCTATACATCCTAGTGTAGGGAATATGTAAAAATACTTTCAACATTAGTTTTGGTGGGATGGCATGTGGTGGAGATTGGATGATCTATTATCCTTATGTCTCAAAGATCAGCAGGTGAAGACTAATAACTAGGTTCTGTTAGGTTCTTTATAACCTCCTATGATCTTGTAGTAGAAATGGGATGGAATTTACCTGAAATTTTTGGAAGGGATTCCATGGACAGTGAAAATCCATGATTTCATCTGGGTGTTAGTTGACCGACATACCAAGTTAGTAGAGTTCCTTTAAATTAGGGATTAGAGTTAAATTGTGAGTTTGAAGAAGTTGTATGTAAATTAAATCATATGACTTTATGGGGTTCCCTCAATGATTGTCTCAAACCATGATGAACGATTCACATCATGGTTTTGGGGAGGGCTGCAAGAGGAATTTAGGTAATAGATAAGGATGAGTACAACTTTTTACCCCCATATAGATAAGAATACTGAGCACACTATCCAAGTGCTAGAGGATATGTTGAGGGATTATCTGTGATACTTCGACCAAATATAGGAGGATCACTTACCTTTGGTATATTTTACATATAATAATATTTTCTAATCTATTATCGACATGAAACCTTTCAAGGTTCTATACAGGAGACCCAGTAGGTCACCATTATATTGGACTGAGATTAGGGAGGTGCCTCTATTTAGGCCAAAGATGGTGGAGGCAATGACAATGAAATTTCTAGTGATCAGTGAGTTGATGTTGATAGTCTAGAGAAGGAATAAATCTTATGAACAGTAACATCATAGGCCATTAGAGTTTGAGCATAGAGACCACATTTTATCAAGATTCTACCCATGATGAGGATTATAAAGATTTGGACGAGGTGGAAAGCTATCTTAGAGATTCTTATGACCATTTGAGATCTTATAGAGGGATGGTGAGGTATCTTAATACCTTGCTTTACCCCCACAGTTGGAGCTGTTTCATGATGTATTCCTTATTTCGTAACTGAAGAGATACATGCATGATCATATTAACATTATTGACTAGGGTGAGCTGGACATTGAGGATGGATCCGTCTTCATGATGTACTCAATTTAGATTAAGGATTATAATGAGATGACAATTTGTAAATAGAACATTCCATTGGGTTGTGTGTTGTGGTGGTATCAGAGCAAGCAAAAGGTCTCATGGGTCTGAGAGATCCAGATACAAGATTAGTATTCCCACATTATGCCTTAGTTTTTTATTTTTAGGGATAAAAATATTGAACGAGGGAATAATTTAGAGGCTCTATTTTATCCTTTTAAGACATTAAATTAAATTATTAATTATTTTTGTAGACATACAGTTAGACGAAGTGTGATTCTGAGGCTTGATGAGATAGAATTAATTTTATAAAAATATAAAAATATATTTTATATCACGCACACACAGTTTCTTAGATATAATGGAATATCTCTATAATATATTCTTGGATAAAAAAATCTTAAACTACATTTGAATATCTAATTTGTGGTTTACCCTTGGAATTTCCTAAAGTTATTCAGGGTTATACATTTTTATGAGGCATCCATTGGTGAGTATGTTAAGGGAATTAATTAATTAATTAACTTAGTTAATTCATTTAATACTTTTAACCTATTTCAATCTATAAATATTTGGATATGGATAATTTCAATGGTAATTCGCATCGCCCTGATATCGTTAAGAGGATTATTCCATCAAAATTATTTAGAGAATCAAGATCAGATGACATTTGAAAATTAAATCAAGGTGAATCGAGGTGCAAAAAACACAAAAATTCCTCTCCATTGCTTAAAACCTATTTCTTCACCAAAAATCAATATAAATAAATGTAGGACTATCCAATTTTTATTTCCTTCCTCTATTAAAATATTGAGCATGATCAAATTTGTTATCCATTGATCCACATTTAAATTAATACTTTTCATGAGCTCGAACATCGAATTAAATTATTTATTTAGTTCATTCTTATTTATGACATGAAATCCCCTCTTATTATCCCTGATTATGTGATCATAATCCAAGAATGAATGTCCAATCAGTTTGGAGTTCTGAGGATAAATCAGTGGGGATTTTAGATAGCAATGATGGATTTAGGGATCCAGGATCTGAATCGAAGAAGGCAGTGACATGAGTGGCATGTGAGGGACATGGTGGATTTGAGTAGAGAATCAAAAATACAATTTCTGGGCAACATAGGTTATAAAATTGATGGTATACATCATTATCCACATTTTTTGAAATATTCATTGTGGGATCAGGTGGATTCAACATCAGATATGGAGAACATGTGAATACCCAGACATTTTAGAAAATCGTGATATACATGGCGTGTACTGTGATGAACAAACAATGTGTAGTCTAAATTTTTTGGATCTGGGGTTTTTGGGTGGTGATAGCTATAACATTTAGTGACAGACCTCCAAATTCTATGTGAAATAGTATTGGAATTCCAGTGTGTACTATAGGAGTACACGACTAGGTATATAGCTAGATACAAAGACATGACCCGAAGGACACAAGCACATCCAGGAACACAAATATTGGTGCCTAGTGCCCAAGACACATCGTACATTACCCTTACACGATGTGTAGTACTACATGATAAAAAGATGTGTGTTGGAAAGTATACAACTATGAGGCCATGTTGGATCACACATTGTTTAAACCACCTCACACTCCATGTACATCTTGTTACTATTTTACCACACATATATCATTAATTTTGACTCATATTTTGTCCCATGAGAAGCCTATCTTGAGTTTCTTCTACTTATAATGTGATTGTGGGATTCATAATGGATTTTGAGACACAATGTGAGATGTTATGAGTGTGATTATTCTTGAGGCAATGCTCAATGATGGAAATGATCAGACATGATCACCAAAGAGGCGATTGAGTAGAACCCTCTTGTTGTATCAGGGTAAGGGTCCTCTGCCTATTATGTTTAACCCTCCTATTTAATTAGGACATGGGTTCTATAACTATTGATTGGAAACCTCCTTCCATAATAGGGTATGGGTCTTCTACATATTTATTGGAACCCTCCTATCATACTAGGGAATGGGTCCTCTACCTATTGAGTGGAACCCACATGTAATATTATGGCATGGGTCCTCTACCTGCTAAGTGGAAACCTATTATTGTATCAGGGAATGGGTCCTCTACCAACTGAGTGGAACCCTCATGTTATATAAGGTTATAGGTCTTATATCTACTGAGTAAAACCCCTATGTCATATTCAATCATGGGTCCTCAACCTGCTGAGTGGAACCCTTTTTCGTATTGGGGAATGGGTCCTCTACCTATTGAGTAGAACCCTTCTGTAGTATTAAGTTATTATTCCTCTACCTATTGAGTGTAACCCTCCTATTGTATCAATGAATGATTCCTATACCTATTGAGTGGATCCATCCTCTTGTATTAGGGCATGGATCCTCTTCCAATTGAGTGGCACAATTCTATTTTATTAGGTTATAGGTTCTATACTTATATACTTTGACCCATCGGGTTGTGGAGTAGTGGAGAAGTGAGTAATCTCCCCCCAAATTCTTCAAATAGACACATGAGATGCTAGGAATCATTGATAGGCCCATTTTGGAACTGTATGAATACTTATCTTCCAGGGAAAATCCATGAGATGGAGATCCCCTTTCTCGCCCATCTAAGATTATTATATGATCATATATATTTGCTGATGGGTTTCATTTTCCTCATGCTTTTAGATGAGCTAACTGCTTATATCTTGTCTAATATTAGTCCCCTATATTTTTTGATGATTCATATTAGGTATTTACATACTCACCCCTAAATGTACTTTGTCCACACATGCCTTTTAATAAGAATATGAAGAATATATTGGCGGTTATTTTAGAGTACTACAAGGATACATTGGTTTCGTTGACCCCATAAGATGGTTGGGACATTGAGATATAGTTCATGTATCTATAAAAATTATTTTTTCAGTAGTTGTTTGGTTTGTACATTTTTTCTAGTTGGGTGTGTATTTATTCCCTCTACTTTTTGGATTTCACTATCACACCCTTTTTCCTTAAAGATTATTATATTCATGGATTTTACTATAAAGATAATGTATATTATTATTATCCCCTGGTGATTATGCATGGAGATGGTTGGGTGTGTGCCTATAGGTACTTAGGCAAAGGCCTCCCATTTTATCTATTGCTTTCAGTTCTTGTCTCCAGCCCTTGGCTTATGGAGGTGAGCATGGGGTAGTTGTGGCTCAATTTTCCATGGACAAGCGTGGCCTTGTGGGTTGAGTCATGACACATGGTGAAAGAAGTTATTATTTTATCATCTCTAGAATAAAAATACTGAAATTATTATCATTTTTTTTCATTAATTATACATTAAAAAAACAATGAGATATGACTAAGAAAAATGAACCATGTTACGATCGTGGATACGGTAGGTCACACAAACGCATAAGTAACGTTTCCATTTTTCAATGATCATTTGGGAAAGAAGGTAAGTATTATATTATATTTAAATAATCATAATTATATCGCAAAATATAACATTATTTATGTAATTATACATATACATATGATGTGGTTATGAAAAATGGATCGTATCGCTTTGTAGAGGCGATAGTCCACTCGTATGCACGAATAACAATATCTTTTTCTCAGTGAGTTAAAAGGTAAAAATTAATTGATATATTATATTATAAGAATGATAAATACTCTATCACTATCATATATATACATTAAATCTGTTAATAAATCTTGGTATAAGAGGTGATGATGAAAAATAATTACATCACTCTGTGAGCTGGTAGTCCACCGTACCCACAAACTATGAATTCATTTCCCATTTGATAGAGGATGGAGATAAATATAGATTATTAAATTAAAATAATAACATATCAGTATATTGGATATACTAATTTAATTTTATAATCATTTTTAATTAATATTTTATGTAGTTGGAATAAGAAAAAAAACAAAAAATGCCTGGTTAAGAATGATACCTCTTCTTTGGAAAATGTAATTTTCTTTACACATTAAAAACTATAAAGTTTCTGCTATAAACTAAATATGGAATATAAGGAATGAATAGGGACTTAATAAAGGTATTTGGGTAGGAATGTTTCATACCAAAAATCTTATTAAATGTAAAGAAAATTTGATATGAGATTCCTTTTCATAAGAGAGGGAAGGCGCACTCTTTGAATCTCTTAATGTATAAAATTAATATAAAAAACATCATTTGAAAAATGGTGAAAATTGAAATGGTTAGAGGATAAAATAAATTTGGATTGAAATAAACTTATACTATAACATTTAACATGTTTATAGGATGTTTTCACCCTTATCGTTTTTATCCCCTTTTGAAAATTACCACGGTATTAAATTTTTTACTCTTTAGGGGGCATGTAAATTAATATAAAAGAAAAAACGGTCAATAAATGGACCTCAGATGATATTAAAAAACATGTTTCATTAAATTATCAAAATATACTATTTTTAGGGATTTTAAATCATTTAATAAAATATTATTTATTGTAAAATATTATTGATGTCAATTTTGACACTATTAATTTAATTTGACTTTAATGATTATTACGTTAAGGAAGAAATAAAAAATATAAACCTTTAAAAATAATCTAAAATATTGATTTTGTCTTAAAAATTCATGGAACATAATATTTAATTCAATTTATATTCCTTTTTTTTATTATCATTAATTTTATTTCTCTATTAATTAAACAATTTCTATATCAGCATTTCCTAAGATATTATGGTAATTATTTCATAACAAAAAAATAGAAATAAATTACTTTGATAAAAATTAAATATTATTTTTTAAATGAAAATTTTAAACCAATCATAGAAAGATTTTATCCCTATCACAATGTATTATACATACTGAAAGTAATATTGGTTCATTTTTTTGTCTTTTTTTAATTAAATTATTATATAGGCTAGAATCATGGAATATTGAAATAAAATGGAAATTATATACGAAAATAATGACTTAGAATCAAAATATTTATATAAAATATAAAATATATAATATTTTATATCATTATAACTCTTATCTATTTAATTTAACACCTCAGTAAACCCCTTTTCACTTTAACTGTAATAAAGGTTTTTTACTATTTCATAATTCATTATGACCAAAAATTAAATTCAACTTATTATATGATATAAATTATTCTGATTGCAACTATGGAATCCATTTTAGAAAATTAAATTTATATAAGTGGTTGAATTTCATTTAAAATAAAACCCATGGACATGAAAAAGAAGTTATTTTTCAAGAAATATATTTGTCACGCACGTGATGATTTTATTTTAACACTAAAACTATTGATAATCATTTTATTAATTTGAAATAATATTTACGTATATATAACCTAAATAGCTAATTTAAATCATTATTCAATTGTGGTTTTTTAATTTATTAAAATAGAGAAACATTATGAATTTTAAAGCTGTTTTTAGACAAATTCATTTTATGAAAAAAATGAACTTATAATAAAATATAATATAAAGATGATTAAAATATAATTAATTGGATTAAATATAAATAAATAATAATTAATTTACCTAACATTAAATTCCAATAATAAAGGGGATTTTAAATTACTTAATTTATTTAAAACAAATGATTGTCTTTGAAAAATCGATATTCTTCACTATTCATAAAAAAAATCAATATTTTCAAAAACCTCCATAAATTTCACCCTATGTTAATTTTTATATGATTATTTAAAAAAAATAATTTCATTTTATGAAAAAAAATTTATAAATTTTATAAAAATTTAATTATAATAGTTTCTCACAAAAATAATAAATATCATTTTTGATTAAAACGCATTTTTAAAGAATAAAATTTCTTTACAAAAAATTAATTGATTATTTACTAGGAATTTATCATTAAATTAATATTGAATAATAAATTTATATATATTTCTATTAATTTATTTAATACCTTTTATACCTTAAAATTTAATGGATAGATTAAAATTTTATATTTAAATAATAATATTTTCTAGTTCATTTAACTTTACGGTTGTGTATCAGGTATGCTATCTAATATTGTTTTTGTTTTTTAAAATATAATGGTTATAAACAATCCAAATTTAATAAATTTTATCCACAAAATTTTAACTTAATATCAGTAATCATAGGTTTTAAATTTAAAAATATATCTCTTGAAATCCAACATCAGAAAAATGGTTAATAGAACTTTTTTTTGATAAGAGAGAAAATAAAAAACGATGGTCACATGGAATAAAACATAACTAGTTTTTCAAGTAATAAAACACTAATGTAAAGTGAAAATATATATATATATAGAAATGTGTAATTGACAACTAATGATGGAGAGTGAAAGATATCATTGATCATAATAAAATGAAAAATCACAAGAAAGTCAACAACCACAAAACCATAAAGAAAATAGGTGTGAAAAAGAAAATAAATTTCATTAGAAATGATGGTAATATGAAATTGTTTTGTACAATATTATTTTATGAGAATGGAGGAATTAATACCATTATACTAATAATATAAGTAAAATATAACTACTTGACAAGTATATTTTCAACCATTAATGTATTTCCACCATAATCTAATATTTTGCTTTAAAATATGAGAATTCAAGATAAATTATTTATTCTTGAAGCACTAAAATCATATTTTAATTGATAAAATTATCCACAAATGTATAAAAATATATTACTCCTATATTTAGACATTAATCAAGACCAATATTATTATCATAAGTTAAGATAATTCCCAAAATTAATGAACCTTCATATGGAGATGTATCAAACTCGAAAATTCAATTTTAATATCAAAATTAAAAAAAATATAAAATTAACAACAATTAAAAATATTTAAAATATTCTTGACTATTATTGAATCCTAATGTCTAGAATTATTTTTTCACATATTCTTCCATGATAATTTTAGAATTTATCTCCAAACACATTAGTCAATTTTATACCCAAAAACGCATATGCCTTAATCATATAATGTCCAAGATATGCTAATCATATCCATAATTTCCATAAATACACATTAAAATAATATTTTCATCAAAAAATATATTTCATCCTTTATTCCTTAAGTAAAATCCTATAATATTCTGTTTAGTAGTAGGTGTTTCAACCTTGTCACCCTTCGAGTATGGGTTTAAACTGTGTGGCCTTGTGAGATGTGATATGTTATCATTTTTACTGGAACTATATTAATTTAATTCCTATAATATTCATAAAAATTATGATTAACATACTCAAAGATAACTTGAATAATAAAATATCATATAATGGTCAAGGTTATAAATATCTTTAAACATATGTTTACATAATTTAAACACATTCATCGGAATATAAATTTTTCACTAAAACCCATACTAATCCCAAGGGTTATATTACCATAATTGTATCCCAAAATAATCTTAATAATCTTAAACTTCCATCACTTAAAAAATAATTGTGTACCTCTAAGACTTTTAACTTATGATCAACCATAAACTTGTAAACCCATGATGGTATCCATAACTCTTAAGATAATATTATATGACAACATCATAAATTAATATGTTTTCTAAACCCTTTTCAGATACCAACTATAAGAAGACTACCTTAAACATTACATATTATAGTATCTTTAGAAAATAATTATCCTTATTTAATTCTAAAATATCATTATAGTTTAGATTTAAATAGAGTTATTCCATAACCCCTACATAACAAACCCATACATTACAAGTGGACACTTCAACTTAATATTATTTTTTTTTAAAATATAAAACTTTTAAAATGAAGAAAAATTTATTTTCATGAAAAATATTCATTAATTTTATCTGGACTTATTATTTATCCTTACCCAACCTTAAACCGTGTGAAAAACATTTCAAAACATGGGATAAGCTGAAAATTCTCTATAAGGTACATAAAAATGAATAATTTTCAGTGAAAAATATTAAAACCCATGAAAGTTTTACCTTTTTCATAGTGTTCATTGAGTGAATGAAATAAATAAACTCAATTTGAAAATCACAAACACACTTTTTTCACAAATAAAACCATTGAAACCCATTATAAAAAAATTAAAACACTTTTTATAAACATAAATAATCACATTATTAAACCATTTTAATCCCATGTCATAAATTACTTGATCATACTGATGTCCATAGGATAATACATCTGCTAAATCCCTCCTTCTTACCTATTAAGACATGGAACATTACCCAATTCATTGGAGAACTATCTGGGTGAACCCATCATATAAGCTATTACTAGATCACTGAGAGCTATTTGGGATCACCCATTATACAAGTTGTAACAAACTCACATGTTTCTATCTATGTTCACCCATTACATAAGCTATATTGGGATCACTGGATGCTATTTAGGAGCACACATAATATAATATATGTTTATCTCACATACTACTATTTGGGAACCTCCATGATCATCAATAATCCTAAATTACCGTTTATGAATAAAACATTTAGAGTCCTTAAATTTTAAATATAATATTAATCATCTTTATTTCATAGCTTGATTCACTTATGGAAAAAAATGGGTTCTAGGTCAATATCATAATCCATATAGAGAAATAATAATGATAAATTCATTACGAATAATCCCAAGTATAGTTTAAGGAACATCAAGGGTTGTAAACATTGATAAATTTAAATTTCATTAAAATATTATTAAAAACATTATTTAGTAAAATATCCTTTCAACTTTGAAAATAATTTTCAAAACTCAAAATTAGTAATTTTTTTAAAATTTATTTTCTTTAAAAATAACATAAAAACATATAAATTAATGTTTGAAACAAATAATGGTTATGAAGATTGGAAAACTTGTCCATGTCGTTAATGTTAAAAATAAAAATTCTTCTCAAAAATTTTGTAAAAAGAGTTCAAAGTGACCTATTTAGAAATATTTAAGAAATTGTATTTTTAAAATCATTTAAAATATGGTCAAATAACATATTAAATATCTTTCAAAAATAATTTATTTCTTGAAATAAACATTTTGGGAAACATTTTAGAAAATATGGATATAGAATAGAAATATTCCCAATCTAAAATAATATGAAAGATCAATATCATTTTAAAAATACATTATTGATGTTTCTTTAATAAATAATTGTGGAAATGAAAAATTAAAATGTAAACCACTTTAATAACCAAAGAAGAAGAAAAGGGATGTGGTTCAAGAAAATAAGAGAATATTATTTCCTCTAAAGTATCCTTGAATGTAAACAATCCTAAAAATAAAGAAGATTGTAACATAATGTCTTTGGAAGTTTGGTAAATTTTAAATCATAAGATCCATTAAATAATTACATTATATGGAACTATAAATATCATGAACATAATGATATTCATGATATATTATGTCAAATTGGTGGTATATACACCTCATAAAAGAAGATAATGACATATCATAAACATATGTCCCATAGAAAGATAATTTGATATAAATAACTCTTAAAAATATAATACCATTGAATTGGGAATTGGTCAATGGAGTTATTATGTATAAAAAATTTAAATAAAGAATAAAAAAATTAGATAATAAATTCACATAAAATCATGTCATAAAAGAATCAATGAAAATGACTTATAATGCAATAAAAGGAAATTGAGTTACAAAACTCGTTAACACTTGGTAACTTTCAAGTTAAACCCCCTTGGATAAAATAGTTAAAATTGAAACTTTAAATTATAATAATTATTAAGGAAACATGTTATAACATAATAAAGGGGTAGTATATACACCATATTAAATAAGTTAAATTTATAACAAAAAATATGCTTCAATGAAGGAAAATTGAGATAAAGTACCTTGGCTTGATTCAAAATCATCTTGTACATTATTTACATTAATGAATAATAAAATAATGTTAATTATTTAATTTTTTAAGAAAAATTTTCATGTTTATTAATTATTTATTTCCAGGTTATAATCAATTACTTAATCAATTGGTTTCACAATGGGAGTCTTGATGATATTCGTCTTATATGCCTAAAATGACTTTGGTAGGTTAACTATAGTAAAACAGGTCATTATTCGATCACATCTAGAATAATAATAATGAAATAATTATAATATTAATAAATAAATTATCCTTTTAAAACCAATCACGAGGTATGGTTATGAAAAAATAACTATGTTACAATCACAGAGATAGTAGGTCGTATGCACCCATGAGTAAATTTTCCATTTTTCAACGATCATTATTGAATGAAGGTAAGTTTTATATTATATTGAAAAAAAATATAATTAAATCATAAATAATGTATTTTATTTATAAATACTAATATATATACATCATATATTTTATGTGGTGATGAAAAACGAAACATATCCCATTGTGGTGGTGGTGGTCTACACATACGCACGAACGACATTATAATTTTTCATTAGGTAGAAAGGTAAGATAATAAATGATATATTATCTTTTTAGAATTATATATATGTAGTTAATATCATATATATAAAAATTAAGTCCATCATTACATCCAACTATAATAGGTGGTGATGAAAAATGAATTACACTGGTCTGTGAGGCGGTAGTCCCCCACACACACGAATAATGGATTCTTTTCCCACTTGATAGAGGTTGGAGATGGATATTTATTATGAAATTAACCAAATAAAATATCAATATATTGGATATAATGATTTTATTATATCATCATGGTTAAGGAATATTTGAATGAAGTGGAAGATGAAATTTAACCAAAACACTCAATTAATAAGTATACATCATCTTTGGACAACCTACTTTGCTTTACACATTAAGACATATTAGGTTGGTATTATTCACTAAATAAGGCATACAATTAATTCATAGTTATTTAAGAAATGTATTTTTTTAGGTACTTTGGGGACCAAATTTCTTTTTAAGTGTGAATAAAAGAAGATAGGAGGTACCCTTTTATAAGAGAGAGGCATAATACTCTTGGAATTTTGTAAATTATTAAATTAATGTAAACTAATGTTCCCCAAAAAAGTATCCAAATTGAGAATTTTCAAGGATAAGAAAAATTTTGTTCTAAATCCACTTAGTCAATAAATATTGGACAATTTTTGGTGATGTTTTCACCATTATCTTTTTTGTTTTAACCCCTTTTATCCCCTTTTGAAAATTACCATGGTATTAAATTTACACTCTTTAGGGCCTGAAAATTCCTATAAAATAAATAACATCACATAAACGGACCCTATATGATATTATAATCAATTTTACATTAAAGTTTCTAGATATAATATTTTTTGGAACTTTAAATCATTTAATAATACATTATTTATTATAAAATATCATTAATGTCCATTTTGACAATATTAATTTAATTTGAATTTTAAAAATATTAATAAAATTATGGAATCCAAATGTAAGCCTTTAACACATCCATAAAATTTTATAATTACCTAAAAAATTCATTGAACGCTATAAGTAATTCAATTTATATTACTTTTAATATTATTAAAATCATTTTATTTATTTATTTATTAATTAAATAGTTACTTTTTTAGATTTGCGTAAGCTCTTAAGGTAATTATTTCATCAAAAAATTTTAAATAAATTACCATTATAAAAATTTATATTTTAAATCACTATTTATAACTAAAAATAGGTTGTTTTCAGCATTGTCACAACATATGATTGATATTAAATGCAAGGAATATTCCTTTTTGTCTTTAGCTTTGCATAAATTATTATATAAGTTGTAATCATGGAATATAGAACAAAAATGAGAAATATTATGTAAATAGGTGATATAAGGTCAAATTATTTCCATAAAATAAAAAATGTACAAGTTTTAAATCATTATAACCATTTTTTTTAAATTTAACCCTCTAGTAAACTTGTTTTCACTTAAACATCGTTAGTGTATTTTTATTGTTTTCACTATTCATTATGACAAAAAAATAAGGTGACCATATAATATAATATAAATTATTATGAATAAAAATATTTATTAAATTATATTAAATTCAATTTATAAACGTGGAAGAATTTAATTTCAAATAAAACCCACAGACCCAATGAAAAAATAGTTATTCAAGAAATGTTTTTTTTCGAGAATAAGATGATTTTAGATTAAATCTATGATAGAAATTATCATTATATGAATTTAAATTAATATTTATAGATATTTAGTCTATAAATATAATTTAAATAATTACACATTAGTATCTTTTTTAATTACTTTAAATGGATAACCATTATGCATTTTAAAACATTTTATATAAAAAGTGTCTGTAAGAAAAAAATAAATTTATACTAAAATATAGTATAAAGGGGATTAAAATGTAATTAATTTGATAAAATATAACTAAATAATACTTATTTTACTTAAAATCAAATTAAATTAACAATATTAATTTTAAATTACTTAATTTATTGAAAATAAATGACCATATTTGAAAAATCGTCATTTTTTTCTATTCACCAAAAAACCTATTTTTTTGGAAAATACCAAAATTTCACTCTAAGTTATTTTTGGAAGTTTTATTTAAATAATTAATTTCATTTTACCAAATAAATTTTCTAAAACTTTTAGTAATTATATTGTAATATTTTCTCATAAAAACAAATGAAAAACATTTTTGAAGAAAACTTAATTTTGAAGAATAAAATTATAAAAAAATTAGATTATTTACTATGAATTTATAAAAAAATATATATTTATTATAACATATATATTTTTCATAAATTATTTATATTATTCATACTCACTGATTTAATGACTATGTTATAATAGTTATATTTAAGTAATAATATTGTGTGGTTTGTTTAAGTTTGATGTGGTATATCATGTATACTAACTAACAAAGTTTTCTTTTCTAAAATAGTGGGGTGTTAAAAATATTAGAGGATACCCAAGTATAAGTTCAATTGATAACTCAACCTTCAGATTATGAGGAAGACTGGGAAACTCTTTAGAGAATAAACTAGTATAATCCCTTATAATAGAAATGTATTCAAGCATGATTCTCTCAGTTGTATAAATAATTTGGGTAGATATGATTACTCATAAAGAAATAAAATCCACACTTGAATATAGTATTCTTGGGAGATCCATCCTCATCCTTACACTTCTATAGAAAAAGAGGACGGCTTGGGACTTGAAGAGTGATAACCCTCCTCTAACAGTGGATGCTCGCTTTATATAGGGATATCCAATCCATCAAAAATATAGTATAAAAATATACTAAAGTAAGTGAAAACATTTTTTTTATAATATTCAGTCCAGAAACATTGATTAGTGAGTATTTATATACTTGGTATGAAACAATATCTTTTTCTTTTTTTTCTCATAGATAGCTCAACCCTCATATTTTGAGGTGGTGTTTAAGTAGTTCTACTGAACATATAAGATACGATAGAATGTGATGAATAATAATTAATAATAATATTCTCTATTAATGAATGAATAACATTCATACTTATCACCAATTCAAATTCATGATCTAGCTCAATAATAGTTATTTCATATGCCCTTCTTTATTCTTTAGGCCTTAAAGGTTTTTCTATTGATTAGCAATGACAACTCTTCGCATAAGGAATTAGATTAATTAATTCCCAAGTTCATTGTAGTTGAAACATCATATCATAGGTTGAGTATTGTTATGTACCTTCTTTTAGTCTTCTATATTAGGGAGTTTCTTCATTTTACTTCAACATTAATTATATTGATGCCTCTCTTTTCCATATTTGAGACATCTTCTTGTTCCCTAGAGATATGTTTTTGGGTGATTCTTACCACACATTTTTCATATGGGATGTTTGGTTATCTTCTTTTTCATGAGATTTATTTTTTGATCCTTATAAAAAAACTCCATTTTTCATTATTTGTCTCCAATCCCATGAGACCACTAATATTAACTGTTCTCTATATCAACATTTAAGGAACACCAAATAATCTCTTTATATTTTTAAAAGTCCAGAATCACTAAATATTTTCACAGACTCAGCTGTAACCCTCTAAAAAAATACACCTTATTTTCAATATTAAAGAAGTATATATAGGCGTACCATAGAATCCTTGTGAAATGTTCCTCATACATGCTTATATTTATTTTTCTTCTGTTCAAAGAACTCCCCCAGTGTTTTAATACTAATATTTTATGGAAAATATTTACTGAAAAATATTTTCTTAAAGTCTTCCCATTCCATGGAATACACATCCTCTTTTGACTTTAGGTTCTTGGTTAGTGACCACCACTGATTGGATCCCCCCTCAACATGATAAATGAACCTACCAACTTTTACTCTCTATGATAATTGGTGGATAGATAATATCTTATCAATGGTGTTAATTTATTGTTACTCAAGGAGGTGATAAAAAGTTCCTATAAAGATAGGAGGCCTTTGTAACATAAATTAATTGACTTCATCTTTCTATTTATAAGGATAATTTTGGTGTTCCATATGATTCATGTTATTATTCATAACATGAACCAGTTGAGCAAATACTATTATTATGTTATCTACTCTTGCTCCCATACGGTTAGGCATTTCATTAGGTAAATCATCACAATTATTATCATCTTGGTTTCTCGAATGATTTCTCCAATTTCCCACAATTAACTAAAAAATAAATCAAGATTAGAATATAATAATATTCAGAATGGAAAATTACAAAAATAAAATTAATAACTTCTAAAATATAACTATATTCTAACTTATGAGTCTCTAGGTTTCTATCTAGGTTACCCATAATAATGTTTTCTATTCGTTTTTCATACCCAAAAATTTGTTCAATTACTTTATAATAGTTCAAAACGAGCTTGTGAATTTCTAAAACATAACCCACGAGAGTGAAAAAATCGGTGTTCAACAAGGCCTCTTATTTATTCACAAGTTGATGATTTAGTCAAATCATAATGTTTCCTTTAGAGAGTTATTTCCCTAGGTACAACTATTATAGAGACACATCCATTTTTATAATCTAGACATGGGTTAATGTTTTTAGAAACCACTCACTCTATACTTCACAAAAATTATGAGATGTATTCTTATATATTGACTTATCTATATGGTTTATAATATATTATTATAGTCCCAACCTCAAATAATAACTATACCTTTCTCTGATACCAACTATACCAACCCAAGCCATTCACACATATTATTACGTGATTTTTAACATACATATGCATTAATAAAAATATAGGATTGTAAGGCCTAGTTTCTTTTGAATAGTAGGTTTATAATACATTAAAATAAATCAAAAACATGGAATACTTATTTTATTCTCCATAATGGGCTCATAAAATTTTATAGGATAACCTGAGGAATACATAAAAGAAAGGGGAGATCTAAAAAGAACATTAAGGGAATACAAATGTAAAGAAACATAATTTTTGAGTAAATAGTGTAACATTAAATCACAAAATAGAAGGATAAAGGGTAATTAAACATAATAATAACACAAATAACATGGTATCAAAAAATCATATAAAAATAGTAAATGTGGAAGTATCATATAATATGAACTAAATATGAGTCAAAGTTAACATCCTAGAAAATATAACATGGTGAAAAAAGTACGATGATGGATTTAGATTACTCCCAAATCCCATACAAAAGATTATTTCCAATGATTTCTATGGGGGTTGTGTGTTATCTCTCTGTATAGAGACAATGCGCTTTCTCATTGCCCCCCATTCTCTCTTTACAAAGGCGAGTGACTACCATAACTTTAATTGGAGATGTTGACACCTTAATTGAAATGGGATAATGGGATTTTGGATCCCCCTTTAATTGATTCCTCCTTGAAGGTAATTTCCAAATACATATCTACCTCATAGATTTAATTCATGTTCGAGGAACTCATTCCCAGTTCCATCTCGAGGTGGATGTTGGTTAATTACATTATTTATTTATCGAAACTGTAGTAACATTCTCTAAGAGTAGATAGATATGTTGGGAAGGCCTAGGAATTCTGGACATTGGGTGGGTTGGGTATCTATAAAACATTCCCCTTTTGATGTTCAAGGCATCTCATATGAGCCATCATAGGCACATATCTAAGGGTATCCCATGTCGGTCATGAGGTAGTTGATTCCATGGGAGTAAGTATTCCAAGAATTTTTACTTCAGGAATACCATATTATATGAGGTACAGATTCTATATCGCATAACAATTTTAACATCATGTAGAGATGGTTTGGGTAAAAATTTAACATCTTGTATTGATAGGTTGGGTGTAGGTTTAACATTTTGTGGGGATAGTTGGGTTATTGGTTTTTTGTATTTTGGGGACATGATGGTGGTTGATTATATCCTTAGGGGTAAAATATTTAAAACTTAGGATTTGGTGGAGTGTGTCCCCATGGGGAAGATTTCACACTTGGTATTTGGTGAAGTGTGTCCCCAAAGGGAAATATTTAACATTTTGGGATTTTATTAAGTGTTTCGCATAGGGTAATATTTCACACATAGGATTTAGTTAAGTGTTTCAACAGGGTTAAAGATTTCACACTTGAGATTTTTTGAAGTGAATACCCATGGGGAAGATTTTACACATGTGTTTTGGTGGATTGTGACCCTAGGGGGAAGATTTAACAGTCGTGGTTTAGTGGGGTGTGTCACAAGGGGTAATATTTCACACTTAGGGTTTGGTTATTTCTGTCCCCAAGGGGAATATTTCACACTTGTAATTAGGTTAATTGTTTGGGGTGTTAGGATTGGACCCCATAGAAGTGTCTTGCATACCCTCTATCAAAGAGAGGAATCAAAAACCACGTAGTTTGATGATTCGGTTTAAGGTTGTGTGATAGTATTGGTACATGTAGTTTAACTTCACAAGATATAAGGTCATGTCAAAAAATAAGTGTCAAGGATAGATGGTGTGAGAATTATTCATATGGGTAGCTCAAGGGTGCTGGTCAAAGGGTGAAATCCTGCGAAAGGGGAGGAGTGTCGTCCCATGATGATCATACATGGGGATCCATGTGCTCATCACATGGGGTAAGGACATAGTTTAACATATTGTTTGAGGATTTTGTCATGAAATTTAACATCGTATGACTTTTATGTGGAGCTAAGAAGTTTTACATAGTGCATCTTGGATGTGGTTGTGGCTTCAACCTAAGGGTAGACGTGTAAAGGTGAGAGGAGGATCCACAAAAATGACTCCCTAATAAGACTAGGAAACCATTTCCCTCAGGGATTCCACCCTTGGGGATTACTTGTCCACAACTCATGCACTAATGGGTGGGGCATGGCGTATACATAGACATAGAGGAGTTGAAATTAAGGATCCTGATGTTAGGGTGCCTATGATTATTAGTAAGAGGCATTAGGGTACCTATTATTAGGAGACAAAGTTAGGGTTATACCCCATACCACACTTGAAGAAATGTGGGTGGGCATAATGGTAGGTGGTACTATTCACACAGAGATTTGATGTTTGGTTGAACTGATCCTTGATAGGTATGGAGGTCACACACAACAATTTCTTTTGAAAGGGTATTCGATGAATAGAGGAACCACAGGGAGAAATATGGGATGGGTTTAAAAAGAAAATGGGTTTCAAAAAATTTTGGGATCCTACAAAGGTCAGGGGTCTCAAAAAAGGATATTTTTTTCCAAAGAGGGTGACACTTCCTTGGAGTGAATTGTTGGTTACCATGGGGTTGATTTCATGAAGGATAATCATCTCTTGAAACCCTAAGAGACACAATGGGATTTCTTCTTACATGAAGGCCATTTAACTATTCAAAATCCATCTCCACCGTGGGTTGAGGTTCTCAAAAACACATGGGAAGCAATTTATTAAATGATGGAAATCATTGGAAATCAATCTCCTATATTGCTTGTGACGTTTTTTAGTTTTGTAAATTAAAAGATATTATAATAAGATGAAAGGTTTCATCCCCTTAAAAATCATACATAAGGTGGTATTTATAGGCCCAACATAGGTATATGAAGTAGTCTCGTGAAAGATAGAGGCTTTTGTTGAAGATTATGAAATTTGAAAAATGAAAGGGTTCTAAAATTTTGATTTACACCGTTCAACGGTTACTGCTTAATTTCACTGCAGTCAGGCGATTCCATAAACCATAGTCCCTTGAACTGGACTAATGTTGCAAGACATTTATCATCTATTCTATGCATAGATAGGGTATTTTTTATCTAAATCCATTATTAATTGTTTTTACTTTCATGAACAAGACACTTAATTATACCTTGACCTATTTTAGACTTAATTTTCTTCGAATCAATTATTCCTTACTAAACCTATCATTTGAAATGTTTATTTTTGTTTCAAACAACCCCCCCTTAAAATTGGATCAAAATAATTAAACTAGATCCATATTATAATGAAACAAATCACCAAAAATTGGTAACTAGCATGCCCTATTTGTGAAGCTCGATCTAAAAATATTCCTATAAATAGAGGTGGGGTCCCTTAGGGGACCATGATATTTTCCCAAAAGATAGACCAGTGTTCTATTTTCCCAAAACTCAAGTCCTTTTTTTCATTTTTTGTAATTTTTATTCTCACCACTCATGAATGAAACCTCTTTTTCAAACTGTGGTTCTGCGGAAAGACTCTATGAACTTACAACTTTCCCAAACCTGAGCTTCATGAATATACCTTCACGAATGAGACCCAAAAAAAATTAAGCATTAGATAAAATGGATAAAAAAGGTGCAGATGTTTTCAATGATTGATCAAGGGAGATAGTTGGCAATATAGCTACTGAGGAGATAATATAGAGATGTTGGATAATGACACATTTCCTACATTGCTAAAAAAGGATCAACATGAATACTAAATATGAAAGTGGCTACCACTGATTAGTTTTGGGCTGAGGGATAATGTTTTCATCCCCATTGTTCATTAGGATGAGCCTACCTACTGTTTTAGGTTCATGCTTAGGGATTATTAGTGGAACATGGCTATCTAATTTTTCATCAGGATGGAACACACATCTCCCACAGTACACACCCTATGGAATCATCTGAAAAACATCAATAGGGATGAATTTGATGAAGGTGAATCCCCTCCTCAGTATAAGATGATTCCAAAGGTGGGCTTGGGAAAGCCTATCACGGGGTGGACTCGAGGATGGGACGTATTCTAGGGTGAAAATATTCATGTATCAATGGACCTAAGAGTAATGGGAATTCCATTCTTGGAACATGTTTGAGGTGGATCTTAAGAAGTTCAATATTTCTAGGTGCTATGGTCTTCACATTTCCACATCTACCTATATAAAGATATCATGTTATAACTACTGAGATGGTGGTCATTAGGGACCAATACATTTCATTTTCACCATGGATAGGTTGGAATAAGCATGTGTGATCTCTAACATTTTTATAGTACCCTAATCTAAGGGTCCATATAAAATGAATTCCTCCCCATAGAGGATATTTGGGAGGAATTGGAGAAAAATCCATCCATTTAAAGGGGTTCGTTTCACTTGGTTGGGTAGGGGGTGACCACAAGCTTCAAATGAAGTATATACCCTTAATGTAGTGGTTTAGATATTTACTGAATGACACAGTGGTCAAGATAATAGGGAGGCCACACCAATTCCCAATGTAATTCCTACGAAATAAATAAATCATAATCAAGGATTTTGGAGGTGATTCAGTGATATCTATGGTGCTGCAATATGAAGTTTGAGGATCACATGGTCAGGCTGGAGAGATTCATTACCCCATTGATCTATAGGTGGATTCTTCCAATTTAGGACACCCATTTGGTAGTGTGGCTAAGAAACTTCATCACATAGGTCATACTGGTGATGGTGTGACACATCAACCTAGAGGTGGTGGTGATGGAAAATATGTATAATGTGTTGCATCATATTTTCCAAAGGAAATCTGCCATCTCTCTGTGTGGAACCTTCTATTTTCCTTATGGTTGGGTGTTTCACAAATAGAGGGATTTGAGTATCTATACCCCATCTCCCCTCCTAGTAGAAATTTATGGATGTCGATACTCAACATCGCTGGAAGTCCCCTCTCAAATTGGGATCAGTTGACATCTGGTGAGGATTGTGTTGGTATACCACTTCATATTCCACTTGTTCCACCTTCTCATGGGGATGGTGACCAATGATGGAATGGGTTTCATCGAGAAATGGTCATAACTACTGGATTTTTGAGGTGGGGTATTGTTGGATAGAGTTGACTATAAGGTGATTCGGGAGTCGTATTCCACATATCAGTTCATGAGGTAGTTCTGATGATTCTAGTGGATCACCCCAATGGTATAAATGGGTATATATACTGAACACTAACCCTTGTTCCCTTGAAAAATATGGTATATGTTTGTCTACTAAGATAGCAAGGGTTGAAATGAGCCACCACCACCCACTTCTGCTTATGGGCTCACCCATGAGCATGCATTGAGTTGGGAGAGCATGTAACCTGTGGTTATGATGAGCTAGTGAACCACTCGGGTCAACAAGGAAGGAGTGTCCCATAACTGTTGGGTTGAGGGAGAGAAGAAGGTAGTGACTGTCTCATAGTTAGCGTCAGTCCAGTGGGTGGAGTATTAGCTACAGAGCTAGAAATTCCTTTTACTACACCAGTGGGAACCATAGGAAGGAGAGTGAAAATATTCTTCATTCTCCTAGGTGTGTGGCTTCAAGAAAAAAGATAAACCCATGGGTTAGTGCCTAGGGAACACATAAGTTCAAATGAAGTTACTGCATCGCCTAGATGTTCCCAGTGAAATTTTTTTTCTTAATATCTGCAATATTTGGGGGATCTGAAAACATATTGTCCCTCTCTATGAGTTATGGAAGAACCTACACTCTTGGGTAATATTCCTCAACAATTTTAGTCTTGAAAGGTAATGATTCCATGTTTCCCACACTAAGGTAATTCAATACATGGTAGAGCTAGAAGACATGATCTACTTTCATGACATCATTCACCCCTTGACTAACCGAGTAATGGTGTTGATGGGAATTCTATGTTCCCCGAGTCTTTATGCGAACCAATTGGAAGCTTTCTGGGGTGAGGGAGAAGAATCAGATGTTTCATAGGGAAGTGATTCCTATCAAAAGTCTCTTAGGGATCAAAATTCTTTCCTTGATCAGGTAAATATTTTGATCTTGTGTTCCTTGGATATTACCCATCATTTAAGATTACTTCCCAACTCCCTTTTTTTAATTGTGTAAGAATAAAAGAGAGTATATTAGGGGGAGGTTCAGTAAAAACCATGTGTATAAGATTAGGGATTCCAAAACCTTAAGGGGGAGGTTAAGGGGCCTTTTTTGATGTTGTAGCCACAGACATCCAACCAAACATTAAAGTGGAACCTATAACTGAGGAAACAATTAAAATGGGACTGTCTTCTCCATGGGAGTTACCTCTAGAAATTTCCAAGATACTCATCTCATTTTACCATTACTATAATATATTTCCACCTTTTACGTTTTCTTTTTCTTTTTTCTTTCAAAATATCTATTTGAATAAGACCTCACTTTAAATAGTAGTTCAAATTATGTTTGGAGCTCAGCCAGCTATGGTGATGATCAATCTTGGGGTAGTAATGACAAAAAGATACACTCATTTGATTAAGGTGGTCAAGGATGATGTAGTGGTGGAGCCTACCAGAAAGCTTTCATAGGAGGTTGCTACTAGAGCCAAAGCCTCAATGGAGGAGGTGTAAATCGTGCAAGAAACCATACAGGCCCGGGAGTGTATGATTACCACGTCTACCTCAGTAGTTCCATTAGTGGTGGATTCTAAATATAAGACATGGACTAAGGTGGTAAAGATCATGAAGCTGATATAGGTGGTTGAGGGGGATATGGAAGATAATACTACCTCAAAAGATGCACAGGAGGTGGCTGGGGGTACCGCTGTAGGTGAGGGTTCTTGAGAGGATTCATTTTTCATGGACCTGGGGATTAGCCCACTGGAGTAATTTCTTACAGAAGAACTAACCAAAGACTTTTTGGTTGTCATCCCTCAGTAATAACTAGAACTACATGAGTAATTAAAGGATCATATCTCATATTTTTAGGAGGATAACCTAGTATTATAATGTATGGTGTGGAGGAGTGTGTGAAATTTAATCACTCAAACTCTGATTGTTAATCAGAATAATTGGGTGGGATATCTCTTCCATTGGCTTATCATTATGGGGACTGGTGGAGTGGACTCTAGGGGCCCCCATTCACTAGATAGAGACTTTCTATTCAAGTTGGAGCATGTAAGTGGCAGGATTCTGACATCGCTTGGAACAAGAAAAAGTTTATGGTCACTCAGGCTCTTCAAGTGGCTGATGATGGGATCAATCAACTAGAGTAGGTGTAAGCACATACAATCATAATCACTACTCAAAAAGATATAATCAACTAACTTAATGATCTTTTACAATGAATTACGATTGGGCAGTGTAGGCTTCATCTCTGTGGATGAGTGCCAATTAGAGTAGATTTGGATGAGAATTAGGATGAATAATTTCATCCTATCATAGAGGAGGAGGAAGATGATCTGGTAGAGACATATCATAATATAAAGATACTCAATGGTGGTTTTCAAATCTTGAGTTCTCAGTCACTAGCTATAAACCTTAGGGAATATTAACTTATCCTTCAATAAAGGAGAGGCTCCAAATTTTGATGTCCCTCCCAAAATTTGGATGGTTTATTTTAAATTCCTTGTGTGCTTTAATTTTTTTGTTTCATATATAATATTATTAAAAAGGAAACCAAAAATTAATTTTTTAGCCCACATTAGTCATTCTAGGTGTGGAAAATAAGTGGATAATAGAATATTTCCAATTTATATGAGAGTTCCAGACAAGGGTTATACACTCAGGGCTTGGACTCTATTATTGGCCATTAGTAGTGACATGAATGAGTAGGGTTTGGATAGATAATGTTGCAGTGTGAACATTCAAATTGATTCTCAATACACACTAGTGAATGAATAGGGAAAATCTTGAGCTATATAATTCTATCTGAACAAAGGGGTGATGAAAAGAATGTTTCAAGACACCCAAGATCTAGAAAAAAAGGGGGTGGCATGATGATGGTGGAAAATTTATCAAGATGTTCAAAATAAAGAATCCATTATCATTTTTTTCAAGGATGATAAAAACAATGAGGGTCATTTATTGACCATGTTCAAAACATGGGACCTTTCTCAAAATGTTGTTAAAAGTATTTCATGAAATGTTCCTTGGACGGTATGTGTTCCAGTGTGGCCATGAACCATTTTCATTATGGGGGATCCTTAATATGTATAGAATGATGGGGATATAAATCAAGGGTGACATGAAGCTTGAGGATAAACTAATGGATGATTTTAATGGAGTTTAATTCTCCCAGAATTGTGCCACCATGCCTTTGAGAACACTGGGTAGGGATACCTGTTTCAAAAAAGGTCTAACTAATTATGTAAGAGTAGAAGAGTCTTGGATAATGAGTCATGATCGAGGGACATGACTGATGTGGTAGGTGACCAACACTAAATGGGTAAAGTGGTTTCTCCTATGATGGACTAAGATGCTTTATAGTTTTACATCATGCAATGAAGGTGATGGAGAAACATTTTAATGTCATATAGCGAGGATAATGTAACTAGTGTGATTAGAAAATTCATTTAATAGATTATCATCTTGTTTCTAGAACATGTGAAAAGATGTGAATAACACCCACCCAACCAAGATGAAGGGGGGAGTAATAGGGTAACACAATGAGGGTATACAGTAGAAGATCTCGTGAATTAAAGGAAGATTAATATTTGGCTCTAAAGTCTTCCAGAATTGAAAAGTCCTATGAGCATAACAAGGTTTTTTTCAGGGTATATATTGTATACCTGTTAGCCCTGTACCTATTTCCTTTTGTCCCAATATTTTTTTCTAACTCATGGAAGTGACATGGTAGATGGAGTCTGAATCTTTATTTGGTTTCCCCTATAGTTTTTCAACTTGATATTCATTTGTGACTGTTTCCGATGGTAGTTTACAGTTATACTGGTTAGACCAAGAAGTTGAAAATAGTTTAAGGTCATAATGTTTTGAAAGATAAATTTAGTTTTGAGGTCATAGATCTTGGACTATGGTGCTGTAAATAATTTATGGTAGTAATGCTCGAGCATAAGGGGGAAACTCTCTTGAAAGGTTCTTATGACACTAAAGGGTTCGAAATCAATGGGAAATGAATTCCAAATAGGATCTACGATAATAAAAATATTATAGGGTGAGTCACACATATATTAATGACATTATTCTTGGACTAAGGGTTTTTTGTCTCTTGGAATGTGTGTCCAAGGGGAGAGGTAACCATATGTGAATATGGGGCCTATGAGACCCTAAATAACAGAACATCTTTGAGAAAACTTATAAATTTTTTAAGGATTTTATGCATGGACCTAGGATACTATTTTAAGGACATATAATTTTGAATGGAGGGTGAATGTCCCAAAATAACATGTCCATTATGATAGATTTGAAACATGACATGAATTGAGGGCCAAAGAGGCTCAGCGCCACATGGAACATTCCCAAGGGGAATTGCATATAGTTTAAAGTCATGATTCTTGGACATTGGATCTCATTTTATGGTCATGGAGTTTAATACAATGGGAACCCATGTGTCTCAACCTTTCCTAAGAAAAAATCCCTCCCAAATCCTAACACTTCCTGAGCCATACTTGATGAAAAAACAAGAAGCGGTATAAAGTTCCCTTTTTGCAAAGGAGAACACGAAAAAGGGAAAAAGTGACCATATTAAGGAAGTCACATGATGGTAGATCATGAATTTAAACACCTAGATTGTAAAATAGGAATGAATAATGTTTGGGGAACAATTTTTTAAAATGTTCGAAACATAGATCTTAGAACCAAGCCGATCATGGATGGGGTAAAAAAATACAAGATTGACTGTTGACTAAGTTAAAAACACTAGAAAATTATCTATTACAAGGGATCATTTGAAGCATGATCCTGTGATTTTAGGTGAGATAGTGTGTCCAGGAACCATTTACACTTGTTTTCATATTTATATTGGGAGGAAGAGGATTATCCAAATCGAAGAAAGAATAAAGTATAAATGTGGAGGTGGGAATGGCATGGAGGGAATTTTTAGTACCCTGAGTGCTACTCTACCACACACAAAAATGTTCTAGATGAATATTATCGTAAGATAGGATCAATTTTGGTTTTAAATAGGGAAACCAAAAATGAGTTTATGGTAGGACTACACCTAGGATATGAGATCCTAACATCGCTACATGTCCCAAGGGAATGTGAATGAAGTTGTGCATAGTTCTGGAATGCTGCGGGGTAGGAGAATAATTTTGGAAAGGAGATGGACTCTCTAGTAAGGTCATAAAATTATATCATATTAGTTATATGAAGAATATTAGGTTTATTTTATAGGTTAAGTCTATATTTTAATATCTTGTTCTGAGGATGTTAGTTTGGTTCATCTCATATTTATCATATGAGGCATCCTGGTTTTATACAAGATAAGGCTATAGTTTACCCTCATGTAATGAGGTTGTTTATTTGGTTCATGTCATATTTATGGTATGATGCATCCCAATCATATACAGGGTAAGGAAAATTTTTAACATCATGTGCTAATGATTTTTTTTGTTCATGTCATCTTTACCATATGAGGCATACTGATTTCATATGCAGTAAGGCTACTATTTAACATCATGTGTTGAGGATTTTTGGATAAGTTCATCAAATATATATCATATGATGCATAATAATTTCATAAAGGGTAAGGATATAGTTTAAAGTTTCATGATGAGGATGTTTGTGTTTGTATTTTATTATCATACAACTCACACTATAACATCTACTATTGTGAGGTCGTAGAGAATAGACCATTGGATTAGTTTCTAGTTGAATATCAAAGAGCTTAACCAAAAGGTGTGTGTGTACTAAGTTCTATTATGTGGCATAAAAAAGTGATAAATTAATTTTAAATAAGGTCCAAAGAGAACATTTTCTACAAAAAGATCAACAAACCATACACAATTCAACTTCATGATGATGAGGAGAAAAAATATCGTGATGAGTTGATAGTAGAGGCTAGACACTAGATATGAGATTCAAGTGTTGTTATATATATAAAGGTAATGGTAATCAATACATATATAGTTATAGATAACAAAATGGTAGAATAATAATGATGGAAAATGGTGATCCACCTGAGTGAGGATGTAATGAAAAATAAAAGGGGTATTGGCTTTTGAAATACTATGGTTGAAGAAAACTATGAAAATATGGGGATATAAGGAGGTATATTGCACATAGTTTAAGTTAATAATTCTTGGACCAATATTATGTAATTCAAGGTTTTTGGGTGGTTCTAAATAGTTAAAACCTGATGTAGAGGATCCAAGGATACTATGCATATAACATTATGATATTTTGTGATTTTTTTTCTAAATTAATTTAAAATCTTCATATTTTTCATATAAAAAATCATTGAATATAGCTTGTGTTATATAAAATTACCAGTTTTTTCTTAATTTTTACACTAAAATAATTTAATATTTCTTTACATGATACCCAAAAACAATAATGTGCTACATTCAACACTAAGTTAGCTTGAGTTACACACAAGACCACGTTTTCCCACCTTTTAGTGGAACACCTATTTTTAAAACTAAATTTTGAAACTTTATAAATATTATTTGTCAAAATAAACTTCATTTTTGAATTTATAGTGTCAAAATGATCTTAGGATGATTTTTTGGTATTTTTCTAAAAATTTTCTTTTTTTACGAATATTGAAAAATATTGTATTTAAGTTAAAAATTATATTTTCATTAAAACAATTATAAATGTAAAATTATATTTTAAATTGGTTTTAAAATTATTAATAGATCCATTATAATTATATTAATCAAATTTAGTTTATTTTAATCATTTTTATATTTAATTTAGATATAAAAACCAATTTAATATTTGGACATTTTCACTTTAAAACCCCACTTTGCCACCATGTCTGCATGATTAGCTTAAAATTTAATTTTTACACTTTTGTAAATTGAATTTGGAAAAACGTATATACATAGTTGTTATATTTATAATATTTATATTATAATAAGATCAACATAGTTTTTTACTAGAAAGATTAGTGGAAGTAATTAAAATTAATTATAGTGATTTAGTTAAAATTAAGCTTAATAAGTGGATGAACCTTAAAATTAATTGCCAAAACAACCTAGAAACTTGTTAAAAACCATTTTATATCAATTTCTAGATCATATACACCATTGGTTATAATATTATGTGTTATTATGGACACTATTACATGAAGGTGACCTATATAATAAATTAAGTAAGGAAAAAGACTAAAAAACATTTATTACCCTTAACATTTATAAAGATTTATAGTATGGAAGAAGCTACATAGTTTTGTTTATGGAAATTATTTTTAAAGTTAAATGATTTTTTATCATCATAATTTTAATTTAATTTTCTGAGATGATATAATTACACTAAACTCTTAACAAAGGATAACACATGGATTCTTTAGTTAATAATTAAATGAAATAAATGATGCTAGAAAAATTAAACGTAAATTATTTTTAATAAACTATTATGTTAAATTATTTTTTTATATTAATATATCATTTTAAAAATATTTTAAATTAATATTTTAAAATTAAAATAGTAGTTTGGTAATTTTAAATTAAAATTAAATAAATATTGTCAAAATTGACATTAATATTATTTGACAATAAATGATGTTTTATTAAAAGAATTATTATTAATAAAAATATTATATTCTACAAATTTATTTGTAAATGTTAATAAATATTAAATATTATACAATCCTGGATGATTTTATTTTTTATAATTAACATATTTAACTTCAAATAGAGAAAACATAGATAACATGGTTCGGGTTAAAGTAATGTTTTTGTGCGTTATATGCGTTGGTTTTAAAATTAATTTTCAACACACATGAGATTTATTTTTTAAAATTAGATATAATATGTATAATTTCTTGGTTATATATTTTCTAATAAATCTAAATTTAATTTAGTCTTGATGGTTAAATTACTTAGGTTGGAAAACCAGTTAAGTTAATAAAAACCGAAATGATAGATGTGATGAAAGATAGAAGTTAAGGAAAAAATTATAAAAATACCATTATTTATATGAATTGGAGGTTTTTATAAACCCTAATTACCCATTAATCCATTATTTTTCTATTTTGGAGTCACATGAGGAAAGGGATACCTGAAAATAGTGTTTACCTTTTGGTATGTGCAAGAATGTCACCCCTCATCTATAAAAGGCATTCAATCATCCCATTCCTTAAACATATAAATTCATTTTGGATTGGAAAAACTAGAACAAATGTCCTACAAAAATACTTAAATGAATCCTAAAATCCTCTATTTGGTAATTAATCCAACTAATGAACCCATTTGATGCAAACTAAAAGGAGTTACCTGAAGAAGATGTTACATCCTTCCACAAGTTCTTTTGTATTATTTTCATTTTCCATGACCAAAAATATTATTATTACCTGATTATATAATAACCTTATTAAAATAAATATAATGGAATTTTTTATTCTATGGGTTTGACCTAAAATCACACACCCTTCCACCAAATGGGCAATGAACGGTGAATTACTTCCTCGTGAAATGATGTCATTCTTTTTTTCCTTTACCACCTCTCATGGTTTGGAATTTTTATGGAAAGTATATTTTTATAAAACATTTATATGAAATATATATTTAATACGTAGTCATATAATTTTCATATAACAAATACCTTAATGATATCCCTTTTTTCAAATATGATAACTTCATTTATGGACGTGTGGACCACCTCCTCCTCAAAGAGATGTGATTCATTCACACTTTACATGGAATGTATTATAGATGGATTTAGTAAAATAATGTTATATATATTAAATAATAAAACTACTTTAATTATAATATATATATACACATATATGTCACTTTCGTTCTTTCTTTAAATATGACAATAAAACGGAAACATCCTTCATGCGTATGTATGACCTACCATCTCCTTGAACTGAGTATTCCATTTATTATTTATATATTTATAGATTATTTTAAATAAATATATACTAAATATATATAATATTTATGCCTTGTTTTATATTATTTAAATAAATAAATAATTATCTAAGTAAAAGGAACAAGGATAATAAGTTAAATCATGTACGAAAAACAAAGTGGTAATTACCTAAAACACAACTTAAACAAGTAATTATTAAAAAAAGGGTAATATAATAAAAAAATTAAATAATATATGGTATAATATATAATAATATTTTTTTTGGAAGATTTATAATAAAATTATACTTACTATATAGTATTTTTGAACATGTATGATGAAATTCATGTCTTATGGTAAGGGGTTTCTCATCTCAGTTTTTATATCCGTGAGATACATGGGTTATTGACCACTAAATTATTTTTTGTGGTGTATATAGTGTCATTTAATGTATTATACTATTATCATAACAATATTTAGGGGTATTTAAGTATAAATTTTATTATCTTTATTTCATGGGTTTAATGATTCAAAAGTTACAAAATCTATACTGTGATTTTGTCTCAATTTTACTTCTTTGAGACACATGCCATGTTATGCACCAATAGTTTTTTATAAGGTGTATATAATTCCCTTTTAAATTTTATATAATGAATATAATTATTTTCATTATATTATAAGCTTCATATATTGTTATTTTTTCCATAGTATTATCATTCAATGCTACCAATTTTGTAACGGTTTATGGCTATAATCTGATCGTTTATTGATATTATTTATGATTATGATTCCATTGATGAAATATTATCATAAATATCTCAAGAAATATCTTGTTTTTCTTATACTATGTTTATCCATGATATATATATTTATTAGTAACATTTTTCAAATCCACTGTTCCTTCTATATTTAATGAATCTTTTTTAGGAAAATCCAACTTTATCTCTTTCTTCGTTCTAAAATCTATGTTATTTCAAAACCATGATTTATAAAAAGGATTTAAAAAAATATTTTATGTTTTAAAACAATTTTAAATGTTTTAAATATTTCATTATTATTTTTTTGCCAAAGTAAATAGCCCTTTTATTTAAATAGAAATAGTAAAAAGAGAGTATATGGAGGAGCATACCGAAACAAAAGTCCAACAAAAACAAGCTTATGATTCTCGAGACTGGGTACACATAATGTGTTTAGAAGATCAACTGCACCTATCACAAGAGATCCTTCCTCTTTTCTTGACCTACACCCAGGGTCCTCCACCATCCTCCGGGGTCACAACATCGATGACCCCTTTCATATCCTCTTATCCTATATCAGGATTATCACTATGCTCGTCTTCTTTGCTGCTTCCAGATTTCAAGATTTCATTATATTTTTTCAAAGTAATTTTCAAATAAAAGTATTTCAAAAATATTTTCATGATTTGCTTTTATGTTTTCAAATCTATTTTCAAATAAATGTTTTTCAAAAAAAATTCAAGAATTATTTATATCTTTTCAAAACTATTTTCAAATAAAAGGTTTTCAAGATGTTTTCAATATTCCTTTATAAATTTAACATCGATTTTCAAAGAAAAGGGGTTTCAAAAAAATTTATATTTAAAAAAGAGTTATTTTCCCAAGTGTAAAATATATTTTCCTTAAGAAATTTTTTAAATTAAATTTAAATATATTATTTATAAGAAAAGTGTTTTTGAAATGGTTTTATGAGTGGTATTTTGAAAGAAATGATATTTTCCTTAAGAAATGTTCAATTGCATCCTTAAAAATTCTTCTCCATCTAATATGATAGACTTTGTTATAGTTTATGATTTAATATAGATATAATACAAGAATAATATTCATATTCTTTTTTGAATGGTTTATGTTTTGATGGAATGATTCTTATGCCACCCGTTTCTCTTCCATGGGTTATATTATTTTGAAACCCACATCTTTTCATTGTTTATTATTTGATGGAATTATTTTGAGACCAATATATTTTCTATAAGTAATGATATGATGAAATATTTATGATACCCATTTCATTTCATGGGTTATGATATGATTATTTTTTTATAATCTTGTGGTGCACATATGTATGATTTTATTATGTGACTAGTGGGGCATATATCTCCCTCCAATTGATTGGGAAATTATTGATGACTCATGAGTATATATGTTATACGTGGACCAGAATACATGATCATAATGTTTTACATTATCTTTATTACAAGTTGGAAATGTTATGTGTGAACCTAATTATATTTTCACAATGTTATGCATGGACCTGGTCGCATGTCCATAAGTGTATGAGTGAACCTAATTACATGTACAAAATGTTATGAGTGAACCTTATTACATGTTCATTGTGTTATTCGTGAACTCAATTACATATTGAAAATGTTATGCATTAACCTGCATTCATGTCCATAAGTTTATACGTGATCCTGATTACATGTTCACAATGTTATGCGTGGACCTAGATACATGTTCATAAGTTTATAAGAGGGATTGATTTCATGTACTTAACTTAATGAGTAAACCTATTTCAACTTGTACATGTTCACAATGTTATAAGTTTATGTGTATGAAAAAATTTAATGTGTTATTCCTATTTTATGACTTTAGGACTTATGATCTTTAATACCATATCATTCATATCTTATTAACTACCAATATTTATTCCATGACTCATGATTATGATATTTGATATACAGGGTATGATTATATATTATTATGAACATATTACCATACCGTTATGCTCATGTTATGCTTATATATATCCCTTGTTTACCCTTACTGAGCCTTTTAACTCTTATATTTATTCTGTTTTATTTCTTTAGGTTATAAAGAAAAGTTTTATGTTGGTGTACTAATGGGGAAAATATTAAAGGGAGATGTTGAAGATCTATTTTTAAGTTAGAAGATTATGATTCCATTTTTATAAATACAATAAACTATTAGTTTCCATGGGTATTTATTTTTGTTATGTGTTGAATATTCATCTAAATTGATGTAATACACATGTATATTGAGCCTGGGTCGCTATAGTTGGTATCAAAGGAAAGGTTTAGTCAACATGTAGAAACTAGGATAAGAAAATTTTAGTCTAATCCTTTGGGATATTTATAAGTATATGTCTATAGATTCCTATAAGGATAATCATAATGTGTCATATATTTAAAATTTGGTGTCAATATTTAGGTATCATATAAGTAATTTTTCATGATTATGTGGTTTTATTCTATGATAAGTGCTTCTCACCCTATGATTTGTGGATTTAGTCAATGGAGGGATCTATAAGAAACATGGTTAAAATTTAATGTTTCATATGTAGAATGTATGGGCATTATGAAAATTTATTTTCTATGTGGAAACCTCAAAAAGAGAATCAGGAAGGTGGTATGAGTATTGGTTATAATAATAAATATAAAGGGACTAAAATGACATGTGAATGATATGGGATGTTATAATAGTATTGTTTACATTAAATGTCAGAATAATGACTTGATTTAGGTTGAGAAACCTTAAGAAATTATTCTTATTTCCTATTCTTGGAAAATTGGTTTTACAGAATAAGATAATCAATACTAAGAAATGGTTTAAGAAGAAATATGGATTATTGAAGTGTATATTTCTTGGAATTCAAAGATTATGTTATAAAAATAATGAAACATATAGGAATTTTCAACATAATATTTTCATTAATGATTGAAAAATATTTTTTGAATGGCATTGAAGACATGGAAAAGTAATTTAATGGAAACGTGATATTTTGATTAAGGAATGATAACCCTTAATGTGTTCCTTATATTAAGAAAATGTTGTTTATCTTGGATAAATATATGATTGATATGGATAAATCAAGTTAGATAGAAAGGATTAATACAGAATGACTTATTGTTTTGTTGAAAAAGTGGTATATGTTATCATGGATGAAGTTCACAACTTATTGGATTTGAGGGAATATATCCAGTAATCATTGGAATAAGGAAGTACGCATGTTTTACAAAAGGATTTATGGAAATTAAGGTTATTAACTTTTTTGAAGAGGATATATGATAAATTTATTTGAATGTTTAGTATTTGAAAAATAAGAGTAGTTGTATGGTATATGGGGGATCAATGTTAAGATGATTTTGAGAAATTTAGTTACTTTCCTTCAAATGATTTGGATTTTCATCTTTTGGAAGGGTTAGAAGGATAACCATTTATGGATGTTTTAAGTTAAAAATAAGTTTATGTTTTTAGATTAAAATATTATCTCATCATATGAGTATTGATGAATGTTGAATAACATGTGCTGGCCGTTTTTCTGAAATGTTAACTATAGACAGATTGAATGACTTATCCTTCTATTTATGGACCTATTGATCTATTAGTTCTTTAGGAATGAAAAATTCACCTTCGTTCCATGGAGTAAGATATTAAGTGGCAATTGATCATGTCATAACTAAAGCGTGATATTTTTCATATGTAATGGAATAAAATCAAGTAAGTATATATTCTTGAGAAGAATTATTCAACTCTAGGAAAAGGATATTGAAAAATATTTATTCCAATACCTTTATTTTTATTGAACCAATGATCTTATAAATCATCATAGATTTATGGTTTTGGGGCCCTTTAATTACCATTAATCATTATTTTTTTGGTGGAAAATTATTATTAATCACTCTCTATAATTATTAATCCATTTCCTCTTTGTCCAATCTTTCCTGCCAACCTAGGTTCTTTAACATAGAAAGCTAGTTATGTGTTACTCTGGGTAACGATTATGGTTCAAATTTTTTGAAATTATGTTTTAATATTCATTTTTATGATAAGAGTTTCTACTATAATGAAATTGAATATAATAAATATTCTATAACATAGATGAATTTTGATTGTGAAATTCATTTTAAGAGGGTTGAATGTATCATCCCAATATTTTGAGAATTTTTTTCTTTAAATTCGTTTAACTCTTGATATTTTTGTATATCATGAAATACTGAATATAACTTGTTTTATATGAAAGAACCAAGTTATTTTTTATTTTTTACAATACACCACGTTAATATTTCCTTTTATGATACACCATGATAATCTTGCACTACACAGAACACCAAGTTAGCTTGTATTACACGTAAGACCAACTTTTTCCACATTTTAATGAGACACATATCATAATTTTTTTGACAATTTATAAATTTTATTTGTCAATATAAAATTAATTTTTGAATGTATAAGATAAAAATTATATTAGGGTTGTTTTTTGGTTTTTTCTGAGAAGTTTCATTTTTTGATGAATAATGAAAAATACTAAATTTTAGTTAAAAATCGCCTTCTAATTGAAATAATCATTAATGATAAATTATATTTTAAATTGGTTTTAAAAGTAAAAATAGATCAATCATATATCAATAAATCCAATGCAGGTCATTATAACATTTTTTATTTTTAGTTTATTTATAAAAACGTGTTGAATATTTGAAAATTTTCACTTTAAAAAACTGTTTTCTCACCACATCTATGGGGTTATCGTTAAATTTTATTTTTACACTTCTGTGGATTTAATTTGAAAAATGGAAATACACAATTACAAGAAGTATAATATTTACGGTATAATAATACCAAATTAGTTTTTTTACCAAAAATATTAGTAAAAGTAATTAAAATTAATTACATGGATTAAGGTAATGTTAAGCTTAATAAGGGGATAAACTATAAACTTAAGGAACAAAATAACCTATAAACTTATTTAAAATCCACTGGCTGCCAAACTTTTTACCATATCACCTCTTGGTTTAAACATTATTTGTTATTAGGGATATTATTCCATGAAAGTGACCTATATAATAAGTTAAGGAAAAAAGAAAAAAAGAACCTTCTTTAACATTTACATTAATAATGATTTAGAGTATGGATGAAGTTACATAGTTTTGGTTATAAAATTATATTAAAAGGTAAATTTTTTTTGTCATGTTAATTTATATTTAATTTTTATATTGATATAACTACTATAAATAACTAACAAACACTAACACATGGATTATTTAGTTAATAATAAAATAAAATAAATGATATAAATGACATTGAAATTAGATTAAATTTAATAAAATATCATGTTACATTATTTTTTAGATGATTATACCATGTTACATATATTTTAACTTAATATATTTTAATTCCAATAATTTTTTGATGTTTTAAATTAAATTTAAATAAATAATATCCATATTGACATTAACATTATTTTACAACACATGATATTTTATTAAAATAATTAAAATCACTAAAAATTATATATTCAAAAAAAATTATTTTCAAATTTTTATAAATATTATTATGGTCCATTCATGGAATAATTGATCTTTTATAATTAATAGATTTACCTTTAAATTGAAAAAACATTCTTATCACGGTTAGGGTTAAAGTAGCATTTTTGTGCATTACAAGTGCTTGTTTTAAAATTATTTTCCAACACACATGGGGTTTAATTGTTTTCAATTATATATTATATTTATAATTTAGTTGTCTATATTTTCTAATAAATATTACTTTGATTTAGTATTAATGTTTAAATTATTTAGGATATAAAACTAGTTACCTTAATAAAAACTAAAATTATTGAAGTGGGGAAACATAAAAGTTAAGGAACAAAATTATAAAAATACCCTAATTATTATTTTATGGAGGTTTTTAATGAGAATAATTACCCTTTAATATATTATTTTTCCATTTTCTAAGCACATTAGGTTAGTGAGACCTCCCATTAGTGTTTACATTTTAATATTTACAAGAATTCCACTTCTCCTCCTCTATAAAAAAATAATTCGTTATTCCCCTTACTTACAACTATAAATAAATTTTTGTTTTGAATAACCATACCCAAATATCCTCCCAAAATTCCTCCCTACATCTTGGAATCTTCCATTTTGGAATAAATACAACCAAGGAATCCCTTTGGTGCAAACCAAAATGTGTTACTTGAAAATTAGTTAACATCCTCCCACAAACACTTTTGTTTTATTTTCATTATCCACACACTCAAATATTATTTTTACATGATTATATAATAAAAAAGTTTAAAAAAGTTTATTATTTATTTATTCTATGGTTTCTACCTACATTCACGCACCCTTCCATCAAATGGGTAACAAACTTACCACTCGTGTACGGAGAACTACTGCCTCGCGGAATGACATCGTTCATTTTTCAATTACTACCTCTCATGATTGGGAATTATGATGTAAAATATATTTTTATATGATATTTATATTGTATTTATACTTATTTAATTTTTATATAACACATAAATTCATTATTTCGGTTTTTCGTAAATATGATAACTTCGTTTGTGGATGTATGGACTACCACCTCCTCAAAGCAATGTGATTCGTTCACAATTTACATGGAATTTATTAAGGTTCGATTTTTTAAATGTATATGATATATATAAAAACATTATTATACTGTAATTATAATATATATATATATGTACATATATGTCATTTACTTTCTTTCTTTCAATACAATAATTAAACATAAACAACGTTCATGCGTACGTATGACCTACCGTCTCCATGGATGGTGTATTCCATTTATTATTTTATCCATTATAGAGTATTATAAATACATATATTATGAATATATATTATATTTATACAATTTTATACATTATTTAAACATATAAATCATGATCAAAGTTAAATGAACAAGAATAACAAGTCAAATCATGTATGAAAAACAAAGCAGTTATTACCTAAAATGTAACATAAACATGTAATTGTTGATAAACAGGTAATATAAGGCCATAATAAAATTATATATGGTATGATATATATTGATATGTTTACTTTTTATATTTATAATAAAATTATACTAATTAAACATGAGTTTTTAATGTGTATGAAGAAATCCATGACATAGGGTAAGTGTTTTCTCATCTCACTTTTTATATCTATGAGACACATATCTTATTCACTACTAATTTATTTTTTGTGGTGTATATAATGAAAATGAATGTATTATATGATTATTATAATTATATTTATGGGTATATACATATCCATTTTATGATATTTCTTTTATGGGGTTTATGGTTCAAAAGTTACCAAATTGCTAATATAATTTTGTCACAATTCACCTTCTTTGAGACACTTTTCATGTTATGAACCTATATTTTTCCATGAAGTGTATATACTACCATTTGAAATTTCATATCATGAATACCCTTATTTTTATTATATTCTAAGATACATTTAATTTTATTATTTCTATAGTATTATGATTCAAAGTTACAAAAGTGGTAACGGTTTATTGCTACAATCTCATCATTTACTGGGATTGTTTATGATTATCATTCCATCAATGAATCATTATAATACATATCTCAAGAACTCTCATGATTTTTTTTATCATATGGTTATCCATGATATATCTATCTATTGGTACTGTTTTACAACTATTTGGTACCTAAGATAACTAAGAAAGCATTTTTTGGAAATTCTGGATTTATCTCTCTCTTTGGTTGGAAATATATATTCTTTAAAAACCATGTTATCTAAAAATGTTTTTAAAAATATTATATGTTTAACAATTTTTTTAAATTTTTTGAAGATTTATTTATATATTTTCAAAGTTATATTCAACAAAAAAAATTTAAAAATATTTTGAAGCTTTATTTATAATTTTTCAATCCTATTTTTTAAAAAAAAATTTAAAAAATGGTTATAAGAATTATTTATATGTTTTCAAAGATATTTTCAAATAAATGGTTTTCAAGATGTTTTTAATATTCCTTTATAATTTTTAAATATAATTTCAAATAAAAAATTTTTAAAAATGATTTATGTTTTAAAATGTTTTTTTCCCCAATGTGGAAAATATATTTTCCTCAAGAAATGATTTAAATGAAATCTCAAATAATTATTTATAGGAAAATGATTTTTGAAATGGTTTTATTGAAGGAATTTTCAAAGAAAGGATATTTTTCTTACGAAATATCCCATTTGATCCTTTAAAATCATTCTCTATATAATATTACTTACTTTGTTATTGTTTATTCTTTAATGGGAATATTGTTGAAGAATAAGATCCATATTCAATAATGAATAGTGTATATTTTGACATAATGATGTTTACAAAACCTATTTCTCTTTGGAAAGTTATATGATTTTGAAACTTACTTCTTTTCATGTGTTATTAATTGATGAAAAGATTATGAGATCTATCTATTTTATATATTTACTGATATGATGAAATGTTTATGATACCCATTTTATTTAATGAGGTATGATATAATGATTGTTTATAATCTTGTGTCACATGTATGTATGATTTTTTGATGTGATGGGTGGGACTTATATCTCCCTCCAATGCATTGAGTAATGAGGGATGAATCATGAGTATATATGTTATTCATGGACCTGATTACATGTTCACAAAGTTATACATGAACATTATTACATGGTCACATTATTATGTGTGAACCTAATTACTTGTTCACAATGTTATACATGGGATTGGTTTCTTTTCCATAAGTTTATGCATGAACCTGGTTACATGTTCACAAGGTTTTTATCCAACCTTATTATGTGTTGAAAATGTTTATCATCAACCTGCTTAATGTTCACAAAGTTATGAATGGACCTGGTTACATGTCCATAAGTTTATGCATGAGCCAAATTACATGTTCACAATATTATTCATGGACCTGGTTTCATGTCCATAATTTTTTGCGAGGGACTGATTTCATATCCATAACATAATGAGTGAACCCATTTAAACTTTTACATGTTCACAATGTTATAAGATGATGTGTATACCAAAATTCCATGTGTTATTTTTATATTATGACTTCATGAATTATGCACTTGATTAAATTATCATTTATGTCTTATGTACTACCAATATTTATGACATGACTCGTGATTATGATCTTTTATTTTCAAGGTATGATCTTATTTTGTTATGATTGTGTTCTCATACCCTTATGCTCATGTTATTCTTAAATATATCCCATTTTAACCTTTACTAAGAATTTGAGATCACCATTTTATATTGTTTATTTTCTATAGGTTGCGAAGAACGGTTTTAGGTGGGAGTACCAAAGGGGATGATCATCAAGGGATATATTGAAGATATTTCTCCAGGTTAGAATATTATGTTTCCATGTTTCCAAATAAACTAAACTATTATGTTTATCAGGCCTATATTTTTGTACTGTGATGAGTATTATTCTAAATTGATAAAATATCCAAGTATGTTAGGCCTAGGTCTCTATACTGCACAACACAAAAAAAATCTTGAAATGAGTTGCATACAGTTTAAGGTCATAATGTTTGCACTAGTAGAGGCCCTAAAATAGGTTGGTGCTGACTATGGGTTTGGGATGTTGGATCCATAAATCCCTACATATCCCATCATTTTTTTGAATCAATCCAAACATAGTTTTAGAACACAGTATGTTAGGAGAGCGATGTGGATATGGTGGTGTTCACTTTATCAAGGACATTGAATCATTACATATTTGTGATATGAGGAATATTATGTTCATCATATAGGGTAATAGTCTATTTTTACATCATGTTCCAAGGATGTTGGAATTGTTCATCCAATATTTTTTATATGATGAATCTCACGTTTACACAGGTTAAGGATTAAAATTTTATGTAATGTGTGGATATTACACATTGAGATAACCATTCTATCCTTTATTAGGTGGACTCAATAGGGTGTCTTGATCCACTAGTGATATGAGGAACGTTATTGGGGATTATACCTAATGAAGAGGCACATAAAGTAATTTTAGGAAATAGTGCCATAGGTAATGGGTGGGTTTGTGATGAATTTGTGACTTGGTACAATGAAAATAGATATTGGTATCACTACATATCCCTTTTTAATGGGAATCGAGTAGTATATAGTTCTAGAATGTGGTATAGTAGAAGAAAAAACAAAAAATAGGAGGGGATATCCTCTCTGATGGGGATTAGTATTCTGTTATGTAGTTGAAATTTCATATAGATTGATGTTTGGTATCTAGTTTAAGGTCATGAATCTAGGACCAAGGGAAATTTGGATTGAATTTTGGATTCATGATGCTAGGACCAATGAATGTTTTTTAAGGTTGTTTGTGTAGAAGGAATGTTTTAAATCCCAATTTGAAACGAAGGTGGCCCAAGCCCATTTTCCAGATAAACATACAAAAACAAAATGCACATAGTTTAAATCCATAATGGATGGTCTTTGGGGGGGGTAAGGGTCTGAGTTAGGTGATCATAATTTTCCATTCCCATTGGGGAAGGTTTGTGATGAATAGGTGGTTGGGACCAAACACAAGGGGTTCTAGGTGTCATTAAGTTTCATAGAAAATTAAGAATCAATACACACATAGTTATGGAAAAAATATGGTATAATACCAGTGTCTTAAGGGGGTGATATCCTCTTTTATGATGGTATTGAGGAATCCCATGGTTTTCATGGGGCATCCCATGATTATTAAATGTGGTTAAGATACAGATTATCATTGTGTCTTGAGGACATTCATATTTTTAGGTCATCTCACACTTATTATGTGAGGTATCCTATTTTTATTGAAAAAGATAAGAACATAGTTTACCATCCTGTATTGAGGACATTGGGCTCAAAAATTTAAATTATTGATTCTTGGAATTTTGGGATATCAAATAGTATAAGGTCATAATTCTTGTATAAAAGGGGATGTTGTTAGTTTAAGGTCATATAGCTCTAACCCGGGTTGCTTCCATTTAAGGTCTCATTGCATTGACCATTGTTTTCATCCAAATTACTATTTTGGAAACTTATCATTTGTGGGAGGTTTGATACACTCTCTATCCATAGTGATTAAAGAGTATGTTCCATAAGAAGAGACCTTATGTGTACTGTAAGTTCCTTCCCATTTCGGATCCCTGTTTGGAAAAACATTTTGGGTATAATCAGAATTCTGAGAGCCAATACCATGTCACCATGGCGGGAGGAGTAGTGGTGCACCTTGTAATTGAATTATATCACTATCATATTATGGTTCCTCTCTATGTTATGCAAGGCCATAAGCCTATTTTACTTGAGTGATTAAAACTGAACTAGAGAAACTTTTTACATTATTTCTAGTATTTAATGGTCATAAAAACCATTTTAAAAATGAAAACTAAATCTCAATCTTTAAGACTTCCTATATTCCAAAAACCTGGGAGTATGGGGTTGACTTGGTGGAACATCAAGTTATCTTCTAATAGGACCAAACGAAATTATGGGTTTTTTTGAGAAAAAATATTTTTATTCTACACCACTATTTTCTGCAAGATTTTTTAGTGGTTCTTATTGAATGACTTAATCTTCGCATTTTCTAGTGCATGGTAGTGAGAAGTAAGGTTCGATCAGATTTTGTACTTGGTGTACAACATATTTATCTCAGTAAAAAATAATTTGGTGTCATTTTCTATGAGAATAGTGTGAATCACCCCAAATAAATGGATGATATGGGAGCTCATAAAAAAAATAAAGGACATGGTTTTTACTTCCTTTGGGGGAACCGCTTCTGTGCATTTTGAAAATAAGTCGGTTGGCATAAAAAAATTAACCAACACTATTGAGTAGTCGAAAAAAGGAAGGTTCCACAATGTCAATTCACCATACTATAAAGGGACAAGATAACATGGTAGTTTGGAGAATCTCTAATGGTTGATGAAAAAAAGTTTGAATGGATATTAAATGCCTGACACCTCTTGGAAAACTCAATATAGTCATGAACCATTGTGGGCCCGAAGTTTCCCAACCTCTATATTTGGTGGGAGAGCTTCAATCCTTCCAGATGGAAACCACCAGATATGACATTAACCTACTATATAATCTGATGTATCTCATATATTTTGATTAAATAGGGGAGAATTATATTTAACCGACACTTGTAGAGGGTTTTCTAAAGTTTGCAATCACCCTAGAGGGTGACCTATGATGCACAATAGAGAATTCATTCACTCTCGATTCTATCTAGTGGGATAATTCCACACTGAATATATTCAACATAGTAGATCTTCCAACAAGGAATTTCCTTGGATGTGTGGGTATTTGAGGGACCTGACATAGAAGTACTAGAAAAAACCAGATTTACTTGGTAGTTTCCATCATCTGAGGTGGCTGGGGCGATGGCCCTCTGATCTTCCATAATAATAATAAGGTCATCCTATTTATGTTCTATAAGAGACACAAATAAAATTTCCAAAGCATTGTCTTAACCATTTTATGACTGGGGAACATGGGTCACCTTTGGCTGATAATGGAACTGGGACGTCAGCTAATTCTTACATTCCAATATGGTCACAACTTCATTCCTTCCAAAAATGTAGTCATCCATGAATTATTTGATGACTACCCCAGAGTCTCCCTTTACATGTAAATAGGGAATATCAATATCAAGGGCCAACTCAAGACTAGTAATAAGGGCCTGGTACTCTGCATCATTGTTGGTGAAACCATATAAAAATAAGAAAGAGTACTATTACATGACCTATATTAGAGTAGATAAGATTATCCCGTAACCTACCATGTTATTCTTTGGTTTAATGAGAATTCTACTATTTGGGATTCAGGAGGCACCATTGAAGTTCATATTATAAAAATGTACAACCTGGTCCACTAAGAGAATATATTCATTAAAAAAAATATCAAGAGGTAGTTCTTCAGTGGAAAGGTGTGTGGCTAGAAATTCTACCAAGATCAGGGCTTTAACATCATATTGTAGAAAAATTCTGATATCGAAATTTTGGAGGATTACTTCCTAGCATATAAATGATCTCATCAGTTTGGGGTGATTGAAGATATAATTTAATTTTTCTACTCAGGAGACCATCTGTATCTAATTGTGCGACAAATAATGTCACATATTCTTCATTTCAGATTCTTGCATGAGAGAATTCATCTCTATGGGGGAGTGTCTAGTCTCTGTTTTGAGGATTATAAAATTGAGATACTCTGATCTATTATTTCTTAAAATCATTGTTTTTATGGAGTATAAGGGAATAGAGGGACTGTTATAGGGTGTCCATTTAAAGGAAAAAAGGATTTCGTGATACATGTGACATTTTTACCAGAGACTATACCCAACTTTTCTTAATACCCTAAAAGTATCCTAATAGTACTAATCCCAGTTGAAAATGAGACTTTTTCCATAATCCACAAAATTGGTATACTCTTACCATCCAAATTTTCTATAAATAAATATATGTAGGATAAGTTTCCATGGAGGCCCCACAGCTCTCAACGATTACTTGGTGGAGGAATTTGATTTATATCCTTGATTTTATCTAGGTCAATCTTGATTACATGGTATCTTATGTTAAATATAAGAAATTTTCCATAGGTAAGACAGAATGAACACTTTAGATGGTTCATCATCAAGTTTTAAGAGCAGAGTAAGTCAAACACTTTATCAATATCCATAATATGGTCCTAACATTGGTGGGATTTGACCACCATATTTTCCTTGTAATATTCCTCAAATTTCATTATAATTGGCTTGAAGATGTGTTACATGAAGAACTAGTAAGTGGATCCAACATTCTTCAAGACAAAAGGAATCACCTGGTAGTAGAAAGTTACATGGTGTTCCCTAAAGGTGGTAGAATCCTATTCCTAAATGACCATCCAGATCTAATTATACCAAAAGTATCTATATATAATATAGAGGTCAAGGAACCTAGTTATAGCATCAATCAACAACTCTTTCATTGGAAGTTGCAAATAATCCTTCAGATAATGGCGGTTGAGGTACTGGAATTCAATGGAGACTCTCATAATCCCAACCTTCTTCATGACTGGGACAATTTTGGCTATCCAATTTTGGAAATATATCTCCTAGAAAAAGTTGACTTTAATAATCCCATCAACTTCAGTGTTGACCATATCACTGTTAGAGGGGTGTATAATTCTAGGAGGTTGTTTGAACGTACATTAACCCATTAGGAGGCAAAGTAAATGTATAAAAATCATAGGTTATAGCCCTAACAATTCATTATATCTCTAGGGTGATCCATCGTGGTGTGTTTTTAGTATGACCACATACTACTACCCCTTTTCTTGGGGAATGGATGCATAGATCACTATCATCCTCATATCTTACATAGTACCAAGGTTCACCTGGGTTAACGCAGAAAAATTGTTGGATACACCCTCTTCAAATAAAGAAGGAGGATATTTAAAATCCAATTCATCATTTGAGATAAGGAAATAAAAATTAGGAAGCAACTCTTCAATTCTAGCTAACCTAGGGGAAGTACGAGTGACTACTCTCTTAGATATATAATCCTTGATGATGGGATTCTACTTTGTTGTGGCTTTGTTGACAGAATCCTTTGAGAAAATTATGTTTATCTTCTAGCTATGAGTTCCACTCTTGATATTGAAAATATATCAAGGATTTCACATCTAAAAAATCATCCATTATTTTTAAAACATGTATGAATGCCATGTATTAGTGTCTATGGGGTGAAACTCTTAGAACATCATAAGAGTATGGTCTTCTGATATTATCCAGACTAATCCACTCTAAGATTATGAGGAAATATGTGAGAAATAATTTTTCTTGCAGATGATAAAACAACTCCCCATGTCGGAATTTGTGGGCTCTAAACAATGATTTAGGAGAAGGATCGTATTATTCAAGTCTACCCATATACCTAATACAATGGGTATCATATCATTAAGGGAATTTATGCACTCAACCCATAGGTTTGTACGTAATTTCTTTCCCTTTTGTAGTAACCAACATACAGATAAGGAGCCTCGCATGAGTAAAATAGGGACATATCACCCTAGAGTATCCATTATCAACCATCCAAGTAGTATTTTAGGAACTCGTGGAATGAATAGAAAACCGCATCATGAAAATGAATCTAGGGACTTCTCAATAGTGCTTTGTAAGAAGTATCTTGTGAGATTACCATAAATCTTGTTATTGATACTAGGATGTGAAAATTAATCTTTATCCAATGATTTCCGCATTGTTTCTACTCACTCTTATCATACCCCTAAATTGCCTAGTTGTATAGAGTCTAATCTGATTCTATAAGTTCTAGATTATGGATCATTGGTTTCAGGATGAGTTTAATCTTGGATCTAGTATCCACTAATAAGTATCACATTTTTATGACATTGAACAGGCTTATGACATACAATGAGTGTATGTTCCCCCGAACGATGACACCCCTTTCTTCTTTAAAAAACAATATAATGGATCACCATTCCTCTTGATCAGCCTCATCTAAATAGTAGGCCGATGTGGAAGCTACCTTATCCTTGAACTGGAGGGGTTATTCAGGTATTTGAGATGGAGCACAAAAATTAACTTTGATAGGTAGAGTTTCTCAAGAATCAAGAGCCTATAGGGTATTCTAGAGGGGTGCTTCATCCCATGATACTTTCATGAAAAGGGCATATTTTGTCCTACAAAAGGTCCCTACATAGAAGGGGATGTAATAGAAAATGTTTGATGAAAATTTGGGGGCATGGATAGTACTAGAAATATTATAATACTATCTAGATGTTTTGAAATAGATAACTTATTTTTGGGTGTTGGTTGGTTGAGGTTAGGCCCTGACTAGATATGGCTGACTACAACTTTCTCATGGCTGGGTTGTACGATCATCTAATAAAATCACTTATGAGGTAGTTACAAAAAGATTATACCAGAGGTTATATTATTTTTTAGTCATGCATAAGGATTTATACTTATTTTTAGTTCCATAAATAGGTTTGTTTGAATCTCTATCTATTAACAATATATTATCTTTCATATCCCCTTCCTCTCCTTAATTGATGTCGGCCAAAGGTGACTGAATAGTTCACATAGAGATCTTAATTGTTGAGATCTTCGAAGTGGTCAACTAGTTTAATGGAATTTATGGATGTATATTATTCCTCCACGTTATTGGAATAATTCAAAAATGGGGATACCCTGGGTGCATCTCCTAATTCTAGAGGAATGAAGCCGCCAAGGGTGCGAGCATGATTTGGCAGCTGTAGAGGACTATGATTTCCATTATAATGATTAAATATATTCCTTTGAGACTTAGGAGGCTACATTAAAGATATAGAGGCTATGGTTAGAGGAGTCGTGATAACTATAGTAAGCTTGTCTTACTCATGTAGGAATAAAATATTCCATGGGACTAATGATTGTTTTATGGGATTACTAGTCATTGTAATTCTGCATTCCATAATTGGAAATATGTTTCAACTCACTGGAGTATTAATTGCCACTGTTGGGGTATACATATACATGTTCCACCTACACTAGAAGGTATCCCTGTCTAGATAAACCATGATATACTTGGTCAAAGAGAAAATATTTGAAGATAAATAATTCTTTGATAGCATATCCAATGACTTTGTAATATGGCAGTGACTGGTGTGACCAATGAGTTTGGACTTCTAAGGTCTCTTGCTTTATAGAAACATCAGGATTCCCTTTTCCAGGTAACATATGAAGTATTTCAGGACAAACACATCTTGAACAAAATATATATTGTTCCTCATTTCTATGAATGTAATTTTGGGAGTCGTTCCTTAAGGGGGGGGGGGGGGGGTCGGGACCACATTCTATTGACAAGTTAGCTACACTTAGTGATGATATACCTGATGGGTTCACACTAATTTATTATACTACTAGAGGAGATTAAATTAGTGAGAATATTCTTGTAATGGGGACAATATATGTACTAGATTAGGAACCTCTTCATGCACATAAACGATTATCTATGCTTTTACGGGCCTTCTCACGAGAGATGAAATGGGAAATTACAATGACTATTGTTTTTTCCATTGTGAGGATTCTTCTAGACATTGATATTTTTCATAGAACTTCAAAAATACACTTGGGTAGTTTAGGGAAATGAGAGAATGAAAATATCATTTCTGATGTTCTCCACAGACATTGTAAATAGTAGTTCCTAGGAAAGTGTCATATCGAGCGAATACATAAGTCCCTTACATCGAGTTTTGGAGTCTGAGACTCAATCATCAGGACTCTATTTGAATGTTAAGATGTTAGAGATTATTTTCATGTGAAAGGTGGAACTGAACTGGTGGATGAATTGTATAAGAAGGTCTCACCAACTAGAAACAGACCTTGTAGTAAGCTGACTGAACCAGAAAAATGTAGTCCCTTATAAAGTATAGATAAAGCTTAAAATCTTGGAGGATTCTAGCTATTATTGATTCCATAACATTATACCACACCATGAGGTGATTTTAGCTGGATCCTGTAATGAATCACTAATTTCATTAAATAGGATGAAGCCAGGATTACCAAGCTATGGGGGGTGCACGAAGATGGTCCATCCCTGTAGGGTATGAATTTCCTTCTGGGTTAAATTTAAGATGTATTGTTTCTATAGTCTTGATATGAGAAAAAATAGTATATATCACATCATATTTTTGAGGGTTTTTTTCACCAATGTATCAAAAAATTCATTGATTTAGGGAGAGATGCAAACTTGATCCTAAAGTGAGTAGTTGTTTTGCTCAGGCAGGCTAGTCAACTCATTTATCAGTTGCTTGTCATATCCCCCATCCTCATCCATGACTGAGTGAACATGTCCAAAAAGATCAAATTCAGGGGTCTAATTAAAGAGTAATGGGTTCCCCACTGGCAGAGATATGGGGCCCCTTCTAACATTGTTAGGGTTTCGGCACTACTCAATAATAAGCTCATCTGTGATATTTTTATATTCCTTAAGCTCCTGAAGCAAGGACTCTATCTTGGTATCTGACAGAACATTTAGGGAATCCTAAAATGGGTTGGAAGGAAAAACATTTCCTTTGACTTTGTTAATATATCTATGAGAAGATGACATTTTCTTATTGGGAGGGGGATCTTAAGATCTAGCACCAGTTTTTTATGATGAGTAAAAGATCCTTACAGGGGTTCTTCTTAGTACTATGTCACCCCCTGAAGTGGAATTTCCCTATCATCCCATGTGTCGAAAAACCTATTTATTGATCCTCTTGCAGGTTGGTTGTGATAAAATTGACCATGGTGTAAGTCAGAGAGGATCATTAGTATTCAGTAGGCTAGATAGATTGACAGTCCTATCATTAACATATGATAGGGATAAAATGGAAGGAATCATACTACCCCCAGTCTTTGATCTACAATTGTTGATACACCTATTTTATGATCTGATTGAGCACACTATGTCACTTAATGCAGGTTTGCTAGAGAGTATGAGGACAAAAATACGATCTATAATACTATGCTACTAGGAGAGCTATGATCTCAACCCTCATGAAATATTGGTAAACTACATCGGGGAATTCATGGATCCCTATATAGGTCATCTTATCGTCCCAAAGGAAGTGGAGCATCACCCTGATATTGTAGAAAAAAATTGTCTGGTCCTTAGTGAGGGAGTATGGGATTAAAACATATTGAGCTATAGGTGGCCAAAACATGACTAATAGATAGTCGAATTCTATAAACTGCAACAAGTCATCTTGTTCAAAACTAGGGGGATGGTCCTACTATTGGTCGACCCAAGTCTAGATTGGCACAGTCCGAGGTAAGGGCTGGGACACTGAAATAGACCTAATTTTTGATTGATTTACCAGGATAGGGGGAACCTCATAGGTAAAATATCTACTACATGAGGCAATTTACCTTGGATGTAGAGCCAACTTCAAGATCATGTCTATGTAGGATGTGGTGTTTCACACCTCCTCATACATAAGTGAAAACATCCCTTTGAAGCTCAGTTGAGTCCTAACTGCCACCTTAGGTTGTCAAAATAGACCATAAAATTTATCTAACTTCTTACGTGGAAGTATAGAGGAGGGAAACTACTAGTGATAGAGACCATTACACTATGAGTCCTTATAAGGAGGCTATAATTCCCTCCAACTTTTGGTAACTTTGAAGGGAATTAGGGAACCTGTGGTATTCAGTTTTTGGAATCATAAGAATAAATCTATAGGATTCTACCCCCATCTCTCATATTGGGGATGAAGGTTCCCTCATCAAGTCATCCATCACTTAAAAGTTTGTGAGTATCTATTGTGACAATATGCTTCTAAGTGTCCCCTATATAGAAGTATGTGACGTCTCCATGTGGTAATTTTTGGGAGTCTCTTGGGTTTCCTCCTTGAACATTATGGCCTATGACACATGAATAACCCCTAAATTGGTTGTTGGTGGTGTAGGGAGGACCTCTGCACTGGTTGTTGGTGGTGTAGGTAGGACCTCTGAACTATTTGGGGGTGGTGTAGGGAGGGTCTCAGCACTAGTTAGTGATGGTTTGGGGAGGACCTCCAGAAAGGTATTCCTTATCATGATATAGACCATAACAACTTCCCATTTCACCAGTATTTAAGAGAGAAACATGGACTTCCTTATAGGTGGTTGGGGTCTTAATATAAAGTGTGTGAATATGGATCCCTGTTCACCTATTGTGAGGATGTGATCAGATATTCTGGTGGTGGATGAGGGCATTGGAGCTACACAAAATGGCTCATATGGGGAAATGATTTGGGTCTTCCCACAGTGTTGGTGCTAGGAATTCTAGATCAGGCCAAGAAAGTAGATATAGAGTCAGTCTTCTCATTAATCTATGGGACCGATCGATATCAGAACAGAAGCAGGCTAGTTGGATATCCACTTGGTGTATCCCTAATATTAGTAACGATAGGTACAATTGGAATAGACACTACCTCCTCAGATTAGGGGAGTGAGATACCATAGTGCTTTGAGGATAAGATCTCGAATTGGTTCACCAATAGAACATGGGGTGTTTTTCTCCTATGTGACCCTCAGGGGTGGTGATGTCGGTTAGGTTTCAATTCCTCTAGATCCTTTCAAGCCATATCCATAGTGGAAATGAACCCTTTTTATTAGTATCTATGAACAAGGGTGTCGATCAACCTCCTTCAGATGAGTTTGGAGGTTGAGATGGGGCTTGGGAGCCCAATATCTGAAGGTGCGGTGGATATTATGGTAAGAATATAGTCATGTGGGATTTTTTCACTAACATTTACACTAACCCTATTTTAGTTTGTGGTTGGATGAAAATATTCTATATCTTGGGTCCTTTAGAGTGTCTGGAATCAACCATCATTATCGATATAGTGGAGGTCATTCCTAATGACCAAACATCATCCATTTATCCAAAAACAGAGGAGTGTTCCACACTGATGGTGTCATAGATTGAGGATAACTAATGTTATATGCACTAAGTTGCATGATAATTGCATGTTGGGACCACCGCATTCCAAGTGGGACCAAACACTAGATATATGGATCTAATGACATGTAAATATAATTTTTACCCAATGATACTAGTCCTAATAGTTGAAGGATAATTGATTCATATTGGGTTCACAATTAATATTTCAAACACTTCATACTAGTGCTATTTGATATATCTCCATCTTCTAGTGATTCATTTCTCATTACCCCACATTCCTTCTTTCCAAAGGAGGGTGGATTCCAAGACATTAATTAGTGATTTCATCTCATTGATCAAAACTGGATGATGGGATGTTAGTTACTTCTTCCATGGATTCCTCCTTGGATCTCATCACCTAGTCCTCATCTCCTTTAAATATTCAATTCATGTTGTTGAAACTCATTCTCAGTTTCATCTCATGGTGGATGATATCTAATTAAACTACTTCTATCTAAATAATCCTGTAAACATTGGTTTGATGAGATAATAATCTTGGTAATGTACGATCATTTATGGACATTGGGTAGGTTGAGAACCAGTAAAATATTCCCCTTTTGAATTAGAATTCATCTCATATAAGGCTTCTTAGGCACATAATGTAAGGCATCCCAAGTTGTTCATGAGGTACTTAATACTAGAGGCATAAGTCTAATGATGAGTTTTTCCTTAGGAATCCAATGTTTATTGTTTGTGGTAAGGATTTTGGATTATTTCATAAGTTTAACTTCATTTGGGGATAGGCTGGTCACATGATTAATGACTTTCAGGGATAGTTGGGTCATATGATTGACATTTTGTTGTGATGGGTAGGTGGTTGAGTGTGTCTATAGGGGGGAATTCCACACTTCTGATTTGATATTGTGTGTCCCTTAGGGGGGATATTTAATAACAGGGAATTGGTAGAGTGTTTCCCCATGGGAAAGGTCTCACACTTAGGATTTGGTTAAGTCTGTCCCCAAGGGTAAGATTTCACACTTTGTACTTTGTTAAGTGTGTCCCATGGGGAAGCTTTTACACTTGGTATATGATGGAGTGTGTCCCCAAGGGTGAATATTTCACACTCGGGGTTTGGTGGAGTGTGTCCCTATAGGGGAAGATGTCACACTCAGGGTTTGTTAGAGTGTGTCCCTTGTGGGGGGGGGGGAATATTTCACCCCCAGGGTTTGGTTCAATGTATCCCCAGGGGAAAAGATATCAAAATTGGGATTTAGTGGAGTGTTGGGGAGTCAGGATTAAACCTTGGGGAGGTGTCTTACATAGAATGTATAAGATACATGGATCAAACCCACATAGTTTGGTGTCATATTTTAAGTTCATTTGATAGGACTATTCCAGGAAGTTTATATAATAGACCCAAGTCTGACGTACATGGACATTAAATTACTATTTTGGAATACTTAATACATAATAAAAACAAATGCCTAAAGACGGTATTAGTTTAGGGTCTTTGGAAACTCAGAACATAGTCTTTTAATCATGGTGGAATATCTTCGACATCTCCCATAAAGATATTCCCCTTTTGTTTTCTAACCTAAAAACTTTCTTTAAATCTTGGGGAAAATAAAACATATAATGGTTGAGCTCAAATGATCAGTAAGGGTAAGCATGGATAAAATAAAAAAACATATACATTTGAACTTAAAAACATGAACATAAAGGTTAAACATCAAAATATTTTGTCGTGAAATAAATCATGGCAATATGTAAGGCATAGATCACAAAGAAACATTATTCATAATAAAATAGCATGGGAAAAGAATATGGAATTGTGGAAAACCATTAAGAACATGATATTATTTCCATAGTAGCCAAGGCATTTCTACCAAGACCATCAGAGTGGACAAATTCCATTACTGAACCGGGTTTACTTGTCGTTCCAGCCGAATATTACTGAACCATATTTACTTGTCATTCCATCCATGTATATATCATGAGATATAAATCATTACCCAATGAATTGGAGGGAGATATAGGTCCCACTAATCTCATAATGAAATCATTCTTATGTGTGCCACAAAATCATAAATCATACATCATAGCATAACCCAAATAATAAAATGGGATCTTAAACATCATGCCATCATAACATAATCCATATAAGATAAAAATAATTCATAAGAATAATTCCATCATAAAATAATCAAATCAAAGTAATAATATGGATAGAAACAAAACCCTATATCATATTATATGGAAAATTATTTTGATAATACACTTGAACTTAGTTCTTGAGGAAAATATCCTTTCTTGTTCAAAAAAAATTTCTTTTCTCAAAATTTCATGGAATTTTAAAAGAAAATAATTTTTTTGAACATAATCATGAAATCTTGTAGAGTTATATTCATGTAAATAAGGCATTATGAAAGCATAAAAATTTATTCATGCCGTATAATTTAGAAAAACATTCCTCGCACTTTTTCTAGAAAATTCAAAAAGTACCTTATATGGTAAACAAAAGAAAGATTCCCTCCATACTACAAAGTAAAATTAAAAAAAGGGTAAACATGACTTTATACTTACATGGATGAGTTGTAAAAACTTTATGAAAATATTTTTTTATAAAACATGGACATAGATGACAAATATAACCCCAGTAATACTTATGAATAAACAGTCTTTGATAAGAACGAGATTGGAATAATTATCCCTTACCATTGGTTTGATTGCTTTATACGTATCTGAACCTATTGTATAATGATTTAAATAATGTAATTGACTTATTCAAGAATCATATTTATTTTTATGATATCATATATGGTCATATTATTATCGGTTTATTAGTAATATTTCATTGTTACTCGTCATTCGGGTGTTAACTACTTTATGTTATTATGCATGTTTTGTTGAATAAATTTGAATTCCTATTTTTAGGTTATAGTTATATCATTTATATAATTTTATTAGAATAATATATATCATATTAATTTATTCAATTCCTTTATGTAATCATTATTCAATGAATATCGTGTAGAACGAATCACATCACACCGTGGAGACGGTAGACCGTACATACACACAAGCGACGATATCATTCCCATGATTGTGTAATTGTATTGAATTGTATGGTGTATAATATTTCAGAATCATTATAATTTTTCAATAACCACATATATATATTTCTTCCATTATTATACACATCCAAGTATTTTGGTGATGACAAACAGATTACACCACAATGTGGAGACGGTAAGTCGTACGTACGCACGCGTGGTGACTTTATTTTTAATAGGATGGATAAAAGTTGGAATATGGTAGTTTCATATTCATAATAACATATCAGTATACAAGTGATACTGGAGTTATTACTTAATAATGAAACAACTTATATAGAGGAAGTAGAAGAAGAAAGAAGTTTGAAAGAATCAGTAAAGGATATTACCTCTTCTTGGATGTGCCTCTTCTAACCCTCCACTTAAAGAACAAAATATGGTATTTGAAGAATAATAGAACCTATAGTATGTTTTTTGGGAAGTGGATAAGGTAATTTGATAGGGTTTTTCAGAGTTTGAAAGATCACAATGGAGTGAATAGAAGAGGGGGGAGGTGCCCTTTTATAAGATAGTAGAGGGGCACTTTTGGAAACCTCCAAAATATTAATTTATAATAAAATCAAACCCCACTTAAAAACATCCAAAGTGACTCACATTACAATATAAGATAATATAGTTTTTTAATATCATCAACCAATCAAATTTAGATATGATGTGATTTTATTTTAAACCTTATCATTTTGATTTATCCTTATTTAATCTATTAATTTTATTTGTGGTAATAATATTCAAAATTTTAAATTTTAATAAATACTTACTTATGTGTTTTTAATTATAAATAATTGGATACATTATGAAATTTTAGACAATATAAATTTCAATTTTTAATTTTCAAATATTTTTGTGATTTTTAAACAATTTAATAATATTTTATTTTAATAAAATATCAAGTGTCAATTTTGACACTATTCATTTATTTGAATTTAAATAAAATCCAAAAAGATCATTTAGTCGAACCAAAATATTTAATAGATTCTTAACATGTCATATGAATCTATAAATTTTGTGGAGAACATTTATTAGTTCATATAATATTTATTTTAAAATTTTTTAAACAATATATGTATATTTCTCTTAATAAAATAATTACTACAACATTTTTGAATAATTTTTTAATTTAATTATTTGTTGCATAAAAATTAAAAATAAAATAAAAATATGAATATAAATCTAATATATTTCATAAGAATACTTTTAGTTGAATTTATCTTGTAAAACACTGAACTTTTAAAATGTCATGTTTATTAAATTATGAAGGTGACAACTTTGACCTCATTTAAAATAAAAGAATATAAATGTCATAATCTATTTTAAAAGGATAAAAATGGTCTACTAGTCGACACATGGATTCTTATGTTGTATATATACTAGACAAATAAATTTTGGTCAAGTGTTTGGGTCTTTTGATATGTATTATTATTTTAATAAAAACTATATTATTGATTTTTTACTAAATAAATTATTTCTGCATCATTAATGTATAAGCTATTAAGGTAATTATATATTTATTAAAAATTAAAATTAAATTAAAATGATAAAGAAAAATATATTATCTTTAAAATTAGTATTTATAATCGATTTTATATTCCATTTAACCTTATATTAAAAATAATTTAATTATTAAAGTTTGAGTGAGACATATTTCCCTTTCCTTTAAATAAAATAAATTAATGGTCTTAATCTCATCCAAGTTTGTTCCAATAGATAAAATTTCAACCCAAGTATATTTTAGGACGAAATATAATCATCCAATTATATTAAGACAAGTGTTAGGGTAATTATATAATATTATTTTTACCTTTAATTACACGATTTATCTGTTACTATGGTAAATAAAATTTTCTGTAGTTACAATTCATAATGGAAAAAAATAAAAGTAGACTATTCAAATAATTTTTACATATATATTACAAATATGGAATCCATTTTTCCAAATACAAAACATAGAATATGCAATTATTAATTTAAAATTAATCCTGTTGTTGAAAAAAATGGGTTTTTATTTAAAACATTGTAAAAGATTGAAATGCTTTTACCTATGAATTCAATGTAAAATTAATGATAATGACATAAATTATATTAAATGGTGAAAATATATTCTATTTGTACTTTAAAACCATTAAATATTATAATTTAACCATATAAATTATCTCGATGAAAAACATTTCTTTTAAGTAAAATTTAGCATATTTTTACTATTCATCAAAATATAAAAGTTATCATAAAAATATGAAAAAATTATCCAAAGTAAATTTTTATATCCTAATTCAAAATAATTAGTTTATTTTTTTAAATTGATATTATAAACTTGTTTAAAATTATATTTGAAATGGGTGCACCATCAAAAGGCAGCAAAACTCCATTTTTTTGAAAAATACTTTTTTTATATGAAAATTTGATTTTGTTCACATACCATGTTCTTGAAAATGTGTAATATGAATTATAATGTTATAAAATTAAAAATGATGTTAATAATATTCATAACAGATAGTTCATAATAATATTATAATATATCATTGTTTAGTGGAACTCGGTATTGCGTACCACACAAGCTATCGAGGAAGGTCGCTCTTCCGTGTAACACAAGCCAAGTAAATTATTGTGTATAATAATAGCTAAACTTGGTGTATCATACAATAGAAGATATCAAAGAAATTAAAAAGAATATATCTCATAAAATCTTAGGGGTGTTACATTCTACCCCCCTTAAAGGGGTTATAAATGGTTTACTACTTGAAAGTTTCTTTCATAGAAACCCACATTGTAAAAAAGAATAGAAAAACATAATTTTAAAAACTATATAATAAAATGTAACAGTTACCCAAATTAACTCATCATTGTGTTTCCAAATAGGATAACATAGGTGAAAACATAGATATGGAAGAGAAATCTAACCATCAAGTTCGGGTGGAGAGTGGTAGAGAACATGGCTACAAAAAATCAAACAATCACAAAACCATAAATTTGTTATGATCTAAGGTACCATTTGATTCATCGGATATGAGGGTACTACGAAAAATTTTTGGTTTTTGAGATCATTTCCCTAAAGTTGATGAATATTTTCATAGGGATAAATACTTACTTAATTTCGGTTTAATATCATCATTGGTCATTCCATAAAAAATTTACACTTCTTCTCTTATTTAAAGAAATGAAGTTGAATTTTTCATTCTTGAAGTGTTAGTAGATCATGTGATAGAATTATAGGTCATTCCATCTGTCTTTATCACAAAAAGTTTAGCACACATTATTAAATAAACATAAGTCCATCTATGGTGAGATTAACCATATATGATTCAAAAAATAGACGTATACCTCATATATCATACTACTTAATAAAATAAAACTAATTTATACTACCCAAGGACTTCTTGTATGCCAGTGGTAGGTAATAAAGGCTTGTCACACGTCGGTTGTGGGTTCGATTCCCGCAACCTTGTCTGACGTGACAGGTTGTTCCTCATCCTACAAGTTGTCCTTTTTCTAAAACTATACTATTATAACATTCTAGAAAAAAAGTTTTAGCCTCAAACAATACTATATAATTTCCAACTTAATCCATTCCAACCTTTAGGATGATCAAAAATACTTTTTTCCAATCTCTTAGTATAAAGAAAATTATTTCTAGAAAGGTCATCTACTGAGCATGTGAATACCATCATTTACGGCCTATGTATCATAAGATATATCTAGTTGGTAACATTCCAAACATGTGAATACTTTAATCATGTTTTCTCTTGAAACATTTGTTACCATATAACCTTAGTGAAAACATGAATGCTATCAAAAGTTAACTCTTTCCACATACGAAAATCCCAAATAAAATCTATATACTCAAACCATGATATCACTTTGTTCTTATACCAATCATGAGATCATGAATATTATAAAACATGTCATTATCTTCGTATCCCTTAATTATGTTCATATGATCTACTTTCCAAAAATATATGAATAACCCTTCATTGTTACTGATACCATTCAAAATATACTTTCAAATACTTTAGGAAAAACAATAGTGTAAAAATATTTAGATGTTTCTTTATTCCATAGTACCAATAAATTTCCTATACAACATTACTCTTGATAAACATACAATTATTCCACTACCTTCTTAAACCATTGACAGAGCTTCATCATTTTATTCCTCAACACTTCTTTTGTCTCATTTATCATTTGTACTCTCTTCATCATCATCAATATAAATACTACCCATACAACCATGCTAATTCTCTTCATGAGATTTTTCCTTAGTGCATTGGTTTTCATAATTCACGTACACTCCACATTAAAAAAAAATTAACCATTTTTGATGTCCTAGCAATACCATTATCCTTGTCCATGGTGTTAACTGAACCTTTTCCTTTGAAATTACTAGTTTTGTGTCCTTATTTTCCACACCCAAAGCATCTTCTAGATCCTTTGAAATATTCTCCCTGATACCTCTTCCCAAATGATTTAAATTAGGGAAATTGATCTTTATTTCCTATATGGTCATCATGAAACCCCATCTTTCTCTTATGAGATGTGTCAGGAAACATTCCAAAGTTGAGAATATTGATCATATTATGAGATTGCTGATTAGGCATAATAACGATGTTTGTACTTCCAAATACCGTTTTATTTTGTTACCCAAGAAGAATATCATTCCATTGTCCATAATATTCACCATTAACATGAATCTTCCAATTTCTAGCCATTTTCTAAAACCCAAAAAGAATACTGTGAGAGGAAAAAATCATACTAGGAAAACAACATAATCAAGGGGGGGTATGTTAAATCTCTAACATCTTATGTTTAATCCTAGGTTATTCATGATCGTTATTATAATTCTAGGATTATAACCTATACATTATACTTAACCTTATAGACTTCCCTAGACATACCTTAGATATATCTCAAGGGATCTCACTAAAGTTTTTTCATCCTAGTTTCCCAAGGTTAACTAAACCTTCCCTCTGATACAAACTATAACATACCCAAGCTTGACATACTTGGACATTACAATACTTTTAAATAATACTTAATACATAAAAAACAAATCCCCAAAGACCGTATTAGTTTAGTGTCTTTGGAAACTCGGAACATAATCTTCTGATCATAGTGGAAGATCTTCGACATCTCCCATAAAGATCTTTCCCTTTTGTTTTCTTAACTAAAACCTTTCTTTAAATCATGGGGAAAATAAAACATATAAAGGGTGTACTCAAATGATCAGTAATGGTAAGCACGTAGAAAATAAAAAAACATATACATTTGAACTTAAATACAAGAACATAAAGTTTAAACATAAAAATCATGAGTCGTGAAATAAATCATGGCAGTATGTAAGTCATAGATCACAAAGGAACATTAATCATGATAAAATAGAATGGGATTAAAACATGTAATTGTGGAAAACCCTTAAGAACATGATAGGATTTCCATAGCATCCAAGGCATTGCTACCAAGACCATCATAGTGGACAAAGTCCATTACTGAACCGGTTTTACTTGTCGTTCCAGCCTTATATTACTGAACAATATTTACTCGTCATTCCATCCATGTCTATCTCATGAGATATAAATCATTACCAAATGCATTGGAGGGAGATATTGGTCCCACCCATCTCATAATTAAACCATTCTTATGTGTGCCACAAAATCATAAATCATACATCATAGCATAACCCAGGTAATAAAATGGGATCTTAAACATCATGCCATCATAACATAATCCATATAAGATAAAAGGTCTTCATAAGAATAATTCCATCATAAAATAATCAAATCAAAGTAATAATAGGGATAGAAACATAACCCTATATCATCTTAGATGGAATATAATTTTGATAAAACACTTGAACTTAGTTCTTGAGGAAAATATCCTTTCTTCTTCGAAAACATTTTACTTTCTCAAAATGTCATGCAATTTTAAAAGAAAATAATTTTTTTTGAAAATAATCATGAAATATTTTAGTTTAATATTCATGGAAATAAGGAATTATGAAACCATAAAAATCTGTTCATGTCGTATATGTTAAAAAAACATTCTTCATACTTTTTTTAGAAAAGTCAAAAATTACATCATATTGTAAACAAAACAAAGATTCCTTCCATACTACATAGTAAATGTCAAAAAGGGGTAAACAGGAATTTAAAAATACATGAAAGAATAGTAAAAAATTTATGAATCTTTTTTATAAAACATGGACATAGATGATAAATATAACCCTAGTAAATACTTACAAATAAACTATCTTGGATAAGAACGAGATTGGAATAATTATCCCTTACCTTAGGTCTGATCTCTTTGTACGTATCTGAAAATTCTGTATAATTATTTAAATAATGCCATTTACTTATTCAATAATCATATTTATTTTTATGATATCATATATGCTCATATTCTTATCGGTTTATTAGTAACATTTCATTGTTACTCGTTATTCCGTTGTTAACTACTTTATGTTATTATGCATCTTTTGTCAAATTAATTTTTATTCCAATTTTTAGGTTATAGTTTTATCATTTAAATAATTGTATTAGTATAATATATATCATATTAATTATTGTAATTCATTTATATAATCATTATTCAATGAATATCATGTAGAACGAATCACATCACATCATGGTGACGGTATACCGTACGTACACACGTGGGAGAATATCATTCCCATGATTATGGAATTGTATTGAAGTGTATGGTGTATAATATTTCAGAATAATTATAATTTTACAATAATAAAATATAGTTATTTCTTCCATCATTATACACATCCATGTATGTTGGTGATGAAAAACAGATTACACCACGACATGGAGACGGTAAGCCGTACGTACGCACGCATGGTGATTTTATTTTTCATAGGTGCGATAAGAGATGGAATATGGTAGTTTCATATTCATAATAACATATCAGTATACAAGTGATACTTTAGTTATTACTTAATTATGAAACAACTCATATAGAGGAAGTAGAATAAGAAAGAAGTTTGAAAGAATCAGTAAAGGATATTACCTCTTATCCGGCGTGCCTCTTCTAAACCTCCTCTTAGGACACTAAATTTGGACTTTGAAGAAGACCAGGGCCTATAGAATGTTTATAGGGAAGTGGATAAGGTAAATTTATAGGGTTTGGATGAGTTTTAAAGCTTAAAATGGAGTGAAAAAAGAGGGATGATGTGCCCATTTATAAGGGAGTGGAGGGGCACATTTGGAAACCTCCAAATTATTAATTTATAATAAATTCAAATCTGACATAAAAACATCCAAAGTGTCTAAAATTAAAATATATGATAATATAGGTTTTTAAACTCGTAAAAAATCAAATTTAGACATGTTTTGATTTTATTTTAATCCTTATCATTTTGATTTACCCTTATTTAATCTATATAATTTTAATTGTGGTAATGATATTCAAAATTTTAAATGGTTACAAATACTTACTTATGGGTTGTTAATTATACATAATTGGATAATTTATGACATTTTAGACCATATTAATTTCAATTTTAAATTTTTAAACATTTTTGTGATTTTTAAACAATTTAATAATATGTTATTTTTATAAAATATCATTAGTGTCAATTTTGACATTTTTCATATATTTGAATTTAAATAGAATCCAAACTGATGATAGAGTTGAACCAAAATATTTAATAGATTCCTAACATATCTTATAAATCTAGAAAATTTGTGGATCACATTTATTAGTTCATATAATATTTATTTTAATATTTTTAATACCATTTATTTGATATTTCTCTTAATAAAATAATTACTAGAACATTTTTGTATAATTAATTAATATACATATTTATTGCATAAAAATTAAAAATAAAATAATATGATGAAGATAAATATAATATATTTCATAATAATACTTTTAGTTGACTTTATCTTCTAAAAAAACCTACTTTTAAAATGTTATGTTTATTAAATTATGAAGGTGACAACTTTGACATCATTTAAAATAAAATAATATAAATGTCATAATCCGTTTTATAATGCTCACAATGCTCCAAAAGTGGACACTTGGAGGCTTATAGTCTATATATACTCGAAAAATATGTTTTGGTCAAGTTTTTGGGTATTTTTATGGGTATTATTAATTTTAATAAAAACTATATTATTGATTTTTCACTAAATAAATAATTTATTCATCATAATGTATATGATATTAAAGTAATTATATATTTCTTAAAAATTACAAATAAATTTCCATGATAAATAAAAAAATCTTATCTTTCAAATTCGTATTTATAATTGAATTATATTCCAAATGGTTCATATATAGCCTTAATACAAAATAAAAACTATTGCAGGACCTTTAAATTACTTCATTCAATGGGAATAAATGATATTATTTCCAAAATCAGTAATTTTCATTATTCAGTGAAAAATTAATCATTTTAAAAAATACCCAAATTTTACCCCAAGTTAATTTTGATATGATTATTTCAGAAATTAATTTAATTTTATCAAATACATTATCTAAAATTAATATGAAATAATTATAATATTTTCTCATATAATGTAATAAAAGTCATTTTTGAAGGAAACATATTTTTTTAAAGAAAAACTATGTTTATTTAAAATTTAGTGCATATTTCATAAGAGTTTTTTAATAAAATTATATTAATGATGAAATTTATATATAAATTTCATAAATTATTTAATGTTATTCATACCCACAAATTTTAGGGCTAAGTTATAATATTAATATTTAAATAATCATGCTTCATTTAGGTTTAGTGTTGCATGTTATATACTCTATCAAACATAGTTTTATTTTCTAAAAAATAAATAAATATTCTGGTGTTAAATGTACATAGGATTAGTGTGAATCATGAGTTTCAACGAAGGTGACCTTTTATGTTTTATGATGATTTTATCCATTTGGCAGTTGAGAAATCGATGAAGGTAATTAAATGGGCATTCCTCTTGGTCTGTAAACCAACTAATCATATCTTGGTACTAGAATACAACCTTCTCCATAGTGAAACAAGTCACAGGTGGAATTTTATCATCTAGAACCATTATAAGGAGACTCCCCCATGTCCAGAGTTTGAGTGCCACTTTTCATAGTACTATTAACAAGCTATGTTGAGGGATTTACATATTGAGGTGTTGTATTTATAGTAGGGTTTCATGTCTTTTTTAGAGTATGTTATGAGGTTCAATAACCTCATGAGGTACTAATTTGACATTGTTTGAGGAATATTTCTTTGAAAATATAAGTTCTATATGGGACTTCATATATACATATGAGAAAGAGTTGTTACTCTTTACATACCCACTTATACTGGGATTTTTGATATAGAATTAGTGATAGTGTAATTATTGGTAGAACATGAATATATAACAGTTGTTGGTGGTAGTTATAAAAGATAAGAGTCATTAGATATGGCCATCCAATGACATGTACTTGGATATCAGTGCAATATGAATATCTATGAATAATTATAGTCTCTTGTATTTTCAAATATGTAGTTTCACAGAGGATCACATTTTCTAGGAGATAATATTTTCTATTCCTATATAGGATAAGTTCATATGACACGGGAACTAAAAAATTAAAGTAAATTTGAGGGTATTTAGGCATTGGATATGCCTCTATAATAGATCCATCGATATGATCGATATATTCCCCAAGGCATCCAATTTGATCCTCAGGGATCCGAATACAACATAGGATCTTATGGTGATCCAAGAGGAGGTTCTAAAGGTAAACAACACTACAATACACATCTTCCACCATCAATCCTAGGTAGTACATTCCGTTATTTGGGAGATATAATACTTTTGAGTGACTAGATTTAGGAGATAAATAGATAAGACTAGGCCACGACTAACATGATATGTGTTAAGATCTATAACTTTTCTACACTTTCATCCATTCTCATACATACTATAAAAATCCATTAATTTTTTGATACATACATAGTTCCGGAGCTAGATATCTTTATAGATCCCCTAGTCTAACCCATGTATATTTATACTCTTATTGGGAGTGATTACATTATGACCCACATCTACCAGTTATCTGAGCATTCAATTAATTTATATTTATATGGATTTTTGTGTGACCTCATTGTGGCTAGGACATATCACTGTGACATTATCCTTTGCTTGTACTAAATATCTTTAATCTATTCTTGGATAGACTGCTATTGTAAGGGTTTGATTTGCTTTCAAGTTGAAAGATCAATATTTTACTTTATATGAAAGAAGGATATTCAATCTAGGTGAGTGGGGCCAATATATTGGATTTTGAAGTAGATAATTCACTAGTAAGAATAATTTTCTCTATGTGGAGTGGGAACATGGGATAATAAAAATTCAACATTCATAGAGGATTATAAGAATGTTTATCCTAACTATATAACTAGATTTAACTTTACCATGATATCAATTTATACAATAATCAGTATAATATGAAAACATTGATATATTTTGTAGCTTATGAAATTGACTGACTGTGCTTAGGGGGATGAAGGTTTAGTTGGAGGAAATTAAGATATGGGTTTTATTAGACTGAGTGTGACCCCATGGGTATGACCAATTTTATTCACTTAGAAGGTGAACATGAGTTTGAGGCCTTGTATTAACTATCAATATCTAAATCAAGTGACAATCAAGAACAAACACACTTTTACAAGTATTTATGGCCACTTAATATAGCTAAATGGGGTGAAGCGGTTTGTTAATATCAATCATAGGTTTGGCTAAAACAAAATTTGGGTTCAAAAAGAGGATATACCTGATATGGAATTTAGGTGTTTCTGTAAACATTATGATTTTTTGGTGATTCCCTTCATCATGAAGAATTATCTATATGTGTTTATGGACCTCATGATATTGAACTTTCAACTTTATTATACTTTTTCATCAATGTATTTGTCAATTTAATTCTCATCTATTTAATGTTTGAGAATTAGTACACAAAAAATCTAAATATTTTCTAGGAGTTTCATCAAGAGAAAAAAATCTTGTATATTCTCTTTTTAGAAATCCCAACTCCAGTAACTGAGAGACGATTCTTAATTTATTACATTGTTAAAAGATAAAATGGATTAAATCACCATGGATATATCGGTATATTATTCTTGAAAATATGGTTATATACATGAATTCCATATTACATTTTAAATTTAAAAAATAACATGAAAAAATATTATATCATTAAAAATAAATCAAATATCTATTCTTCATATACTGGGGAAAGGAAAAAAATTAAAGGGTGAGTTATAATTCTTAGTAAGGGTAATGTACAATGAAATATATCTTGAGTAAATAATGAATACTTAATAACTCAGGGTGGAAAATAAAAACACATTCATTTTAATTAACATTTTGATCACAAAATACATTTATGTCTAATATTAACATAGAAATGACATGGTTAATAATTACTGTATTCTCAATTAAATAACTAAATAATGGAAAATATTCAAGATCTTACATTGAATTCCTAATTCCATGACATCATTAATTTTACCATCGAGGTCTTGTGTCAATATATCTTACATATATTCAAGGATTTATGTTAGGAAATTATCATTCTATGGGTTTACATACACTATGAAATACACATTATTGATGCATCGAGATGGTATCCCTAACTAGCCCCACTCATCACTTACATATGTCAAATGTATTTCTCAAATATTAAATAAAAAAGATAATACATAATCAATTTTCTTTATCAATCAATAAATATCCATATTGAATGAAGAATACAGTAAATTAATATTTCCCATGTAAATTAAATAACTTTCATATTAAACATCCTTTAGTGCACACCATATAAAATAATGAATATAAAGTTTAGTTAACATTGATATGAATAATGATAGAGAATATATATTTATGTAATATAGACTATTCTATGTGAAAAATGGGGTATAAAATATAAATAAACAATGGATGAAATGTGTCCCTAAATTAATCATAAATTATGGTTTTAAGGTAAATGAATGTCTTTTGAGAATTAGAGGGTAAACTATAAGTGAAAATTCATAAATGAAATTTTCTTAAATATTTTGTAACTTTATTTTTAAAAAATGTTAAAATATATTTCAAATATTTTTTTCAAGTTTTTTTTTAAAATATATCTTTTTATTTTTACAAAAAAAAACTAAAAATACAAAGTATAATGGAAAAATAATTTTTTTTGAAAAAACATTGAAACTTGAAGAGGAATCTAAATAGTGATTAATAAACATGATATAGAGGATTCCCTAATAGCGATGGATGTATTTCCTATCCCTTTACCTCCTCATAGGGGTAGGTTGGATCACCCTAGTTGTTTATATTCTAGATTAATTGGGGTTTTTTATTCTTTTCAATCCCCTATAAATGCTCCATCCATTCTATTTTATATTACTTTGACCTAAGGTACCCTTACTCAACAGTGGATTTCAATAGCTTTAGACCACCCTCCAAGAGTTCACCAAATCTCCGGGTCTCATTAATCTCACACTAGTGGATTTATTTGAACAGAATTTTCCTTTAGTGTATGAATTTGATATAATGGTTAACAACTACTATGGTTCTAAGATTTATGTGACTATAGGGTTGCTAGACTCAAGGCACATGATAAGGGGTTTCATGGATAATGATAATATGTTTTTCATGTGGTTGAAATCCCATCAGTGCATCAATGGAAAATCATTATTCCTATTTATATAGTTATATGAGTTTCACATGAGGTTTAACTCCCTTATACTCTCATATTGATTTCCTTTACACCTTTTCTACTCTCATTTTAGAATATAGAAATTTTAAAATTACAATATAATCTTGGTGGTCACTCTATAGGCTCTGATATTATATCTTTTTTGCAGGGTCATTCCATTTCACCATGATTCCACATTGTGGTTGATATATCAAAACCTTCAACAGATATATTTTTCAATATGATTGAAGAATAATTTCGTTTCATCCAATATTTGAGAAGGATTCAATTTTTAAAGCTGGTCCTCCATTTTCCAAGTAACCTACCTAAGAAATACCCAAAATTTCCATTCCCAATTTGATTTTCCTATATTTTTAGGTATCATCCTCGAATACAAGGTTGATTGTGTGACACCCCACCATGTCATGTTGTTGATATTTTGGTGTCCTTCAGTAAAGTATAAGCCCATTGTGGGTTTAGATGGAGTTCAAAATTTGATATTGAAAAACATTTAGGGTTGTATTTTGTGCACATTTTTGTTTCATGGCTAGAGGGAAACTGTGAATCCTTCCTTTATGAGGGGAATTTTAAATTATTTTTTAAATGTTCATAGGTTTTTATCATGATATTCACATGGTTAAGTCCAAAATGTTTGGCCCTTAGGAAAAAACATGTAGGGAACTTGGTGGGTCTATGGTGTGGAAAATGAATTGTGCACCATTTTTTAAACCCTATAATCACCATGTAGAAGAATATCTAATTTTTTATAGATTCATTTTCATGCCATAAACATGGTTTTTCATATCATTTGGGGAACCCCAGGATGCAGTACGGGTCCTAGGCAGTTATGGTATGAGGTGGACAATTTTTTTTTGACATCGTGCGGCCTCTCAATAGTAACCATGTGAGTTGGTTCTTGTCTAAGGTAGTGTCTACTGTATAGTTTGATAAACGATGTCTCTAAAATATTTGACCCTTCTAGGTGTTTAGTTTTTCAGTTTTTCCACTTTACCCTATCAATATTTATGTTTTTTCACCCCTAATTCTCTCCCCCTATGTCACCTCACCCTAGGGATCTTGGTAGGAGCTCTATTGTATCTAACTAGGTATTATTAACTTCTTTTGGTATTTTCTAAGAATATTTGAGGTGATTTATTCCAAAATTTCCATCATTCTTCCTTTTCTCCCCCTCTTTTATTGGATTTGGTTTTTCCGATGAATCACAGTTATCTTGTGGCTCAATTTTAAGGTTTTCATAGTTTTGATTATGGTGATTTTGGTCTCTAGGGGTTATAGACAACATTTGTTTCCTTTAGGTTTTGTCACAATTTAATTAGACAAGTTCAGATGTGATTTTTCATGGTTTCCACTTCTTTGAGGTTTGTATTACTTTTAAATTGTTTCATTTGGGAACTCTAAGATGATTTTCCAGTCTAAATTCCTTTTTCATGAAAGTAAGATTATATTTAATATCCTAGTGTGTATTTTAAACAATTTCTTGGTGTTTCAAACTTGGAATATGTAATTTTATATGTAAATTCCATGTTTTTATTATTAAAATGATTTTTTTATTTTATAATATTATTGTGAAATTCCTTATGGATGTTTAAAATGGGTTTCATGTTGTTTAATGGTCTTTGTCTGATTTTGGTTTTCAATAATTGAAAACAAGGTTTTAAAGGAATTTAGTTTTAAATTAAGGTGTTGAACTCTAAATAGCTTGTAAAAGGATTCTTTAGTGTATTTTAAATGGTGATTTAAAATGTGTGTGTGGTTTAGCAATTATGGAATGCCTTTTTGGCTTGTTTTAATTGGTTTTGAATAAATGGTTGGACCTTTGTCTTTGTTTTAGTTTCTGAATGGATAACCCTTATTTAATGGTTTCTTTGAAACATTTAAACGAAATGGATGATTTAATTGGACCTCAAAAAAAATATGTGGTATTTTGTGAAAAGTGTGATGGAAATAAAGTCCATTGGTCATGTTTCGGATTTTTAAAGAAGATATACCTTGTGTGATGGTGAGTTTAATATTTTTTAAATGGTTATGTGTTTATATCATTTTCCAAATTATTTTGGGAAACTATTTTTAGGAAATTTGAATTTTCTTATCATTCCAAACCATGTTTTGGTGTTAAAATCATGTTTATCACCCTAGTTTTAAATGGTGTATGTAGATGTTACGCTTGATTTCCATGTGTTTGTTTACCCCTTGTGTGCGTTAATTATCAGTATGTGATGTCTTTTTATCTCCCATTATGTGAGAATGTGCTTGTTATTAATTTTTTGGATGTTATTAATATGGTGGATTTATATCATTTGGTGTATGGTGTGAGTATAGTTATGGTTATTCCATGTGAGTTACAATTGGTAAATTTTCACTATGATTCAATTCCTTTTTTTCGTGGGAATACTTTTTCTAAGTGTGAATAGATATTTTTAATTCACTAGGGAGCCACACACTAAAATAATCCCCTATAGCATGAAATAGGGATAGATTGGGGTGTACCTCTCAGAAGAGGACAATGTAATCTAGTTGAGTGATTTTTTTGGGATATAAAACAGGCCAAAAGGTTTTTCTAATGAGAGATTCTAGGAAATCGCATATTATGACTGATGGTAGATCCTAAGGAAAATTTGATATCTTAGAGAGTATTTGATCATTGGGTATTTTGATCTAGTGATTGTTTGTATCATTTCACCTTCTTCCATTTTTGTGTTACCTTATTTATTTTACATTTTTATAAGCCTTGAAATACATGTGGTGTCTTCCCTATTTTTATTGAACATGTGTGTTTGGTAATATTCCTTTGAAAATTAGTTTTCAATGATTTTTTTGAAACCAATTTTCATATTTAGAGGCTCTTTTGTGTGATTTATTTAAAAATGATTTAAAAATGGGTGTTTGAAATTATAAAGGGATCCAAATAGTTGAATGGTTAAAAATGCTATCCATTTCATTTAAATTTAAAAAATTTGTTATTTTTTATTAATGGGGTGGGTGTGTGTGGTTTGGAATTGGCTTAGTCTACTGGTTTTGTTTTCAAACTATGAGTGTTTGGTTTTTAGAAAATAAATATTGATGTTTATTAATTGTTGGTGGATTTTTTTCATAATGTTATAAATATTCCATATTTCCTTCTTGATTTATTTACAAACTATCATTGATGAATTTCATTATGAAACATATTGTGTAGTTTCAGCAGGTTGTGGTGACCTACTGGGGTTTTTATAACACAACTACAAATTTTTAGGTTTTAGGTTCTCAATTTGACCCTTCCTGTTCATTGTGGCTGACATAGGTTATCTTGGGTGATGGTGAGAGACCAGAGTTTGTATGGTGGTGGGGAGAAATGAAAGATTCTATAGAGATGGTTTATTCTTGGGTCAAGTTGTCTAATTATTTTTCTTTTTATTTATTTATTTAGTTATGTTTCCATGTAGTTCCCTTTTTCTATAGATGTTCTGTGAATATACATAGAAATGGGTTGGATCATGGTAGTTGGTTATGACCTATTTGGAATAATGTTATTTAATTTTTCTCTTGTATTTATTTTTTTTTTGCTTTTGTATCTCTATTTTGGAAAATAAAAATTATCCCCAAATTAGTTATTATGATTCCCATGCAATTTTTGGTATCTTGTGGGGATTAGGAATTCCATTTATGACTTATGATGGGCTGGTTTGGGTTTTGTGTTTAGTGGAAGTCGGATATGATTACTTACAAATTGGTATCACGGGAGGTTGGGTTTTTTTGTGAGTGAATAAGCCTCTAATGTGTAGCCCTTTTTATTTAGGTATGTCCGGGTGGAAAGGAGATTATGGTTGTTGATGTTTGAGAGATAAGGGTGGGAAGAGTCTAGCTAGTATTTACTCACTCTAAACCTCAATATTACTGGGTAATTCGGATTTAAATTTGTGAATTCATTATTTTTTTATTTGATTAGATGTTATTATCATTTTTTTCATCCTATTTGACTATGTATGTGATATTAGAGATCTCCTTTTTGGTTATAGGTAGAATAGAATGGGAACTTGGGCAGCACAATTAGCTGGCATGGCCTAGGAAACTATGTGGTGCCCATGTGGTTGATTAATCCTTTCATATAGGGTGTGTTTCCTTGTTAATTCCCTATGAAAAAAACCATGGTTGTTGAGGTATGCATAACACTATTTCCCACCAGTTTTCTTGTTTGGACTCTTCTTGATTATGTATTTCTTCAAAAGTCGGTTTTACTAGTTGGATATGGAATGAGGGGTGTTTTATTTCCCTTTTAGAATGTTCTTTTTTATCCTCATTTAGAGGCTTGTGTAGTGCATTGAGTGTTCTTGTATTTAAAAAAATGTTTTAGAAAATAAAAATATGTTTTTTGTGAAAATGATTATTTTTTATCTTAGTTTGAAAATTTTTGGGAAGAGTAAATTCCAATGCTTTTTGGTATGTTTTTTAATGTAATGGTTTCCCCTGTAAATTTTAAAGGTTTCAAAGTGAATTTTATTTTGTATCAATTTTGAAATTTTTTTGTTGAAGGGAACATTTTTTATAATAATTTTTTTGGTTGCTTGGTTTTTAAGGAAAATGATATTTGAAATATAATTTGGTGGATTTAATTTCTTGGGAAATGTGTGTGTTCCGCCAAGGTTGTTTTATTTAAAATGTATAGTGATTTTTCCTTTTGGTGTGTGTGTTGGTGGAGGGTGATTTAAAATATCCTTGTTAAATTTTGGTTTTCAAAACAATATTCTTTTTATGTGGTTATATTGTGCCTTGCTTGAGGGCTTGTGGTTGTGGTTTTGAATCCATTCTTGTGAAAGAGTAATTCTAGTTTTCCTCATGGGACATTATTCAAGGTGGATCATTTATTTATTATTGATGTCCCCCATAATGTTTGAAAAAATTTCTTGGGTCTCGGTGCATACCCATACTCCAAGGGGAGTGGTGGATACATAAGCTTCATTGAGATTGAGAGTATGGTGGTTATCATAAGAGATTGAGGTGATCTTAAATTCTCTTGGTACACTTAATGATTCTTGGTTGAGATCATTTGAGAGATTTTAATTTAGTTTTAGATGAATTAGTGGGATTTTTTGGTTCATCATATGTTTTTCGTGGTTTGTTTCTGAATCTTGGTTTCTGGGAAGAGGTATCAAGTTTGATATTTTGATAATGGGTCATGAGGTTGTTACCAAAGACCTATTTTCTCTTCATTATGGTTATGATTTTGGCTTTAGATCTTTATCTTTTGTGGTTGTATTTTTTGGATTTTTTCCTATTTCAGGATGTTCCCTATGGATGGCTTCATTTTGGAATGTTTTGATTGGTGTTTTTCAAGGTTTGTGGTTTAATTTATTCTTTTTAGTTAATCATGATGTTTTTTGTTGCCTCAATGTTTGGGTGAACCTACCTTGAGAGTTTTGGTTTCACCCATTCCAGTGTTAATCCATTGAGGTTCTATTTTATTATACTTGAGATAGGTATTTGGTTGCATGACTGGGTAACTAGGGTGTGTGTACCACAAGTTGAGTGTTGTATAATTACTAGTATTGGGATGTAGGATTTTGTGGGATAGAACATGTGATGGAGATCAAATGTTGACCCCGGGTTATTTGTGCATGTCATGGACCTAGGTGAGCACTCTTGTCATTATTTTTTAGTCTCTTTATGGCTGTTCTTCCCTCCATTGGGTTAGGAAGTTCTTGTGGTTCAAAGTTTTTTCTCTCATGGTTTAGTTTTTGTTCAAGAATGTGTTCTTGGTAGTGGTTCCTTAGTGACCCCATATTAGATGAACACTTAATGGTAGGGATACCATTTTAAAGTAATTAAAAATGGTTGGGGGGAATATGTTAGGTCTCTGGTGATTCTTATACATTGTTTTTATAGGTTCTCATCTCATTTATTCTGGGAGTTATTTGGTACCTTGTGGTTGGTAAGTTAGATCATTTATGATGGTTTTTTTTAATTTGCGGTTGAGAAATTTTGAGTGGTTTATTTGGATGGATCCTTTGGGGATATTATACTCTTTCTTCTATTTTTCTTTCAAATTCCACCTTTTGGGGGGAGGGAATTTTCATGGAGGGGATTTTGTCACACCCCCATATCATAGTGTTTACCATTAGGTTTTAATCAGTGAATTAGAGGCCAAGTTTTAGTTTCTATGTATTTCTATATTAAAACATGGAAAATTTGGAGTGATTTACTTATGTTCATAGTAAAGGTTCACTGTTAAATGGAAATCATATGGCCTCCCTTCATGAGGATCCTTTTCAATTCATTTTGAAAACTGAATAGTTTATTAGTATGTCTTACACAAGGTTAAGTACAAACCTTGTATCCCCTTGGAGAAACTAGGAAGGTTCCTTAGGGGGTTAGTGTTGTGGTACACGACATGTACAATGTTTGTTAATCTACAGGGAAGCCATGTGTAATGATATATAATTTTTTAGAGATATTTACATGAATTAAACATGGTTTTAAAAAAATATGGGTCACCCCAGGAGGCTGTTTTGGGCCTTGGGTGGTTTTGGAGTGAGGTGCATGGTTTTTTCAAACCGTTAATCCTCATAGAAGTAACCATGTGAGTCGGTGTATAGCATATGCAGTAGCCAATGAATGGTTGGTTAAAAGTATGATAAATAGTGCTTCCAAACCGTGATACCTCTTTATGTTTTTAATTTTTGGGTTTCTTCCAATTTCCTCTCTCTCTTTTAAGGGGGTTCATCCTCCAATTATATTACCCAACATTGGACAACCTAATGGAGCTTCCATAGAGATCAATTTTCTTCCCCCTTGGATTCTTGGTTTCTTTTGGTGTTTTCCAAGAATATTTAGGGTGAGTTATTCATATATTCCCATAATTCTTCCTTATATCCAACTATTCACTTGGATTTGGTTTCTCCCATGAACCCTAATGATCATGTTTCTTGATTTTTTGGTTTTGGTGGTTTTGAGGATGGTGATTTTGAATTTAAGGGGTTGTAGACCCCATTGTTATCCCATGGGTGTGGGCTCTATTGAAATACACAAGTTCTGAGGTTCTTCTCCTTGGTTTATACTTATTTAATTTATGTGTAACTATGAAATTATTTCATTTGGAAAAAATGATATTTTTCTTATTTTTAAATTCACATTTTATAAAAGTGAGATTATATGTGATATATGTATGTGAATTTTAAAAAATTTCTTTTTTTTCATCTTATCTTATGTGGTTTTCCATGTAAATTCAATGTTTGAAATGTAATTTTTTATTTTTTAGAGATTCATGTGAAATTTCTTATGTCCTTTTGAAATGTTTTTCATGTTGTACAATGGAAATTGACCCAGTTTTGGTTTTTATCAAGTGAAAAAAGATTTTAAAGGGAATTTTATTTTAAAATGAGGTTTTTACCTCTAAATTTGTTCTAATGGGGTAATTTAAGGTATTTTAAATGTTGATTTGAATTGTGGGGGTGGTTTATACCCTATGGATTTTTTTCCTTAATTTAATTTGTTTTTTTGAATTGGTTGGCCCTTTGGAATTTTTTTTAAAATAGGATGAATCTTTTTGAAGGTTATATTTGGAATTTTTTAAAATAAATTGGTGATTTATTTTTATCCCATAAAATGTTTAATTCATTTTTTGTAAAATGTGTGAAGGAAATAAAGTCATTTGGACATGTTTTTAATTTTCAAATAGGGGAGACCTTATGTGATAGTGAATTCGAAATGTTTTAAATGCTTGGTTCCTTTCATGATTTTCAAAATGGTATTGGGAATTTATTTTATAAAATATAAAACGGATTTGAATTCCAATCCTTGTTTTGATGTCAAAATCATGTTTAGTACCTTGGTTTTAAATGTGGTATGTGGATAAAACCCTAGAGTTCCCCTTACTAATTTTCCCCTTTTATGGTTTTTTATCACTATGTGATTCTCTATTTCCACCCTTTTGTGGGAATGCATTTGTTATGTTATGTGTTCCTATGATGTATACAAGGATTTCTATAACAATGTGTTTATGGTGATATTTTTCATGGTTATTCACTATGTGTTGGACATGGAATGTTTTAACTATTAATAACTTTTTTTTGATCATGGTAATCTGGTAGAAAAGTGGGAGTCTATATTTTTACTACACTAGGGATATTCACACTAATAGTATCCCTTCTAACCCAAAATAAGGCTATATGGGGGTGTACCACTTGGATGAGGCTGGTCATAGGCTATCTAAATGAGTTTTTTATAACACAACATAGTCTAATAGGTTTATATATTAATAAAGTATAGGTAATATCAATTTAGGAATGAGGGTATATCCAATGATACATTAGATTGATTTGTGATTTCTTGATTGAGGGGAAGTTTTATCTAGTAGTTTTTTATATAATTTCCCTTAATTTTATTTTTGTGGAATCTTCCTTGTTTATTTTTCATTATGATAATACATATGATATATGTGGTGTTTTCTCTATTATACTTAACCAATGGGTGTTGGGTTGTTTTCCTTCAAAAATTTGTTTTCAAATATTTTTGTGAAAACTTTTCTTGAGTTTTAAAATCTCTTATGTGTGATTGATTTAAAAAGAATTTAAAATTTTTATTTTGAATTTATAAAGGGATTTTAATTTGGTTCATCTATGATTTTGGTGACTTTTGATGACATTATTAGACCTGTTAGGTCCCATATGAGTGTCCATGCTTTCTCCCTAGTCTTAGGACATGAGGTTATAGCTTAGGTAGTAGGTCCCATTAAATTTTATTTTTCTATTTTTTATGTTACAAAGGTTATAAATGTGTCAAATTCCCAATTTTTGGTGATGGGCTCTTTAAATATTGGTCATTATTCTGTGTATAAATAAGATCCACCAAGCATGTCTATTAGTATTTCATACCTAAAACTTCAATCTATGAATGTAAGTTGCTTTATGCTGGCCTTAGGTTGTCTGATGGGAGATGAAATTGTTTTTATTATAGAAGAAAACTATAAAACTAATAATCTGGTTAATGGATGAATCGATATAGTCCAGGGTGGAGCATTGGTGAAAATAATGAGGTGTACGAGACAGATGCAGAAAACATAGACTATAATATGTTTGATATAATTAGAGAGCTTGTTTTGGATATAAATTTTTATGAGGTTTAGAAAAATCTAAAATAAAAATTTTAAAAAAAGAAACCCTATGTTAAGGGATGTAAAATTGAGAAAAAATAGAAAAATACATACAGATAGATCTATTGAGTCTACCTTATCTCTATTATGGGCATATGATACATTTCAGGACTTCTCATGTGAGTTGGATGGACATAATGTTATGTTTTTTTAATAAAGGAGTTAAAATTTTCAAAAAGGGAGGATATTATTCAGGAAGATATCTGGTGAAATAGGTATGAAAAAATGAAATAAGTAGTACTATTACAAACATCCAAATTCAATTCTTAGTAGATAAAAAATAAAGATCAAGGGCCCAATACTCATTAAAATATCATGGTACAGGGGTTGTTCATCTTTCAGAAGAAACAGGATGGAACAAAACCTCTCATAAATATGATATAGAGGGTGAGGAGGATGGAATAATTAATTTAGTTGAATCTGGTTGTGACCCCACAATATTTTAAAATGAGGGTTTGAAAGGCCTTCTCATATCAGTCCAATATATGGTACTAATGAGTAACAAGATAGATCATGAATATATAGGGGTAAAGAGAGGTTGGACTAAAAAAAGAGAAATCAGAACCTATTTTGGACTTACTCCTTCATTCCAAAGAGGATGTATAGAAACACCAATTTTTAGTTAACATGTCTAAAGAACAAATTCAAATAATGATTAAAAGAGTGATTCATATCACAGTCAATAAGGAACAATAATCTTGGTTTGACACTCAATATCTTATTTTTATTTTTGTATTTAATTAATAGATATATGTTTCTAACAGTATATAAATACTTGGGAAAAATAAGATTTACTTTTGGGACCTCATTAAAGATGAGTCAAAGAGAAGCAAATTCTTCACTGATTAGAATCTCAAAATGGTACATGGATCCAACACTTTAAAATTTTTATAGAAAAAATTGAGGTTTTCTTATATTGTTTGATTTTTATTTTTTATTTTCTATTTGGTTCCCACTAAACATAATAAAGTGGTTTTACCTAAAATTGGAAAATATATATTTGGAAGGAATAATAGTTTCAGAGGTGAAAAAAATTCATTCATGTCGTATACATTAAAAAACATATTCTTTTCAAACATTTGTAAAAAGTAATTTTTTTTCAAAAACATTAAAAATATCAGTTTTAAATATTAGAAAAATAAAATAAAATTTAACATAAATAATAACCTTATGAATCATTTAAAATTAGATAAAAACTTCAATAAAATAATTTGAATAATATTGATACAGAATAAAAGGATTCCCAACCAAAAATAGAAATAAGGTTATTTTTCTTATAAAAAAATATTTGGTTATTTATAGTATAAAAAGAAGGAAAAATTAGGAGGATACATGTAATCCCCATAAAAAAGCAGAATATAATATATGGGTTTCATATTATAAATATAATATAATTCTTCCAACTTAAATTTAAACATGAATAATCTGGAATACGAGTGAGATTGTAAAATAAACACTTACGACATTATTAAAATTGGAATTAAAACAAATTAAATGGTAAAAAATTAATTTAATCATTAAATACCATTAATAAAATGAAATTCAAGGTAGAATATATCAAAGTGGTAGTGTATAAACCATGTAAAATATAATAGTTGGATAATATAAAATATATCTCAATAGAGTGAAATTGGAATAAAAATGCTTACCTTAGATTCCTGCTTTGTCTAATGCATTATATCCTCTTGATTCATTTTTTTATTTTTTGAATACCATATTAAGAACCTTTGAAATATATATTCTATTTTTTAAGGACATTTTATAATAACTTGACATCCATTAATTTTATATTTCGTTCTTAAATCAACCATTTGTGGTTGTTCAACCAATTTCTCCAAAACTACTTAATCGTATCAACCATGGTTAAAGTTTTAATGAAATATTTAAATAATATATATAACATTAATTTTTTTATAATTATAATTTTTATATATTCGATATACATTTAGAGCCATCCATATATTATATGAAAGAAAATTGAATCACATTCTTCCATGGAGACGATAGGTCGTAGGTACGCATGAATGACATTTTCATTTTTTAGTATATGAAAAGGAAATAAAATAGACTAAGGATTAACTTTATAGAATAATGATGATATTATGAATATCACCTTTATTTATTAAATCCATCTTTATTATCATCCATGTATGGTGGGAATGAAAAACAAATCACATCTCTTCGTAGAGGTGGTAGTTCCCACATACGCCCTAGTGACATTATCATTTTCTAATGAAGGAAGGGTAAGGAGGTAGTTAATTTATTATATATAACAAATAACAATAATAATAATGTCCTAAATATACTATATATTCATTAAATTATTCACTATAACTATCAATGTGATGTGGTGATGAGAAATTACAGATATCAACTCATGGAGATGGTAGTCTACATGTACGCATGAGTGAATATTTCATTTTATATTGGATGAAGAAGAGGTATATAATAATTGTTACATTAATATAATAAAATTTAATTATATTTATGATACTAATTTTATTATATTATTATTAACAAAACAAATTTTAATAAGGTATAATAAAAAATAAATTAAAAGGAGTTGGTTAAGAAAACTACCTCTTCTTTGGGAAACCTCATTTAGATTACACATTAAGCACTATTGAAGTGGACCTTTAGAAATAAAAAAATATAATATATTGATAAGTATAATTAAAATATATTTGGGTTGGTATGGGTTTATTGAAGTGTCTCAAAAAGTTTGGATGGTTGAGGGGAGGATGTGCCCTTCTATAAGTGAGGCTGAGAGAAAACTTATAAATTCATGAAATTCTATTATTTAACTTATGTATTACTCAATAAAAGTGGATCCAAATTGTCATAGTTTTTAATAAAATAACTGTAAATTATAAATAGAATCATACAATAATATTTAATAAAGTGTTTTTTGTTTTTTAAAAAAATTAACAAAATATTTTAAAATAAAATATCTATAAAGTCATTTCTGAGACTATTCACGTAATTTGGATTTAAATGAATAAAGATAACAATGGAATTTGAATATAAATGCATTAAACTTCAATAATACTTTATAATTATCCATTAAATTCTGGGAATAACATAATTAATGAAAAATATATTACTTTTATTGTTTTAAATATCATTTACTTGATTTTTCTTTAGCTTGCACAAGTGTTTCATTAACAATGCATAAGCATTAAAATTAGTCATACCATCAAAAAAATTAAAAATAAATAACTATAATAAAAATAATTTATTAATATGACAAATAACCATTTATAACCAATAATTTCATCGTTTTTTTATTATGAAATCATATTATAAATATTAAAAAAAAGGTGACATTTTATATTTATCATTTACTTAATATAATATAATGGTAATTATTAAAGGCATATAGAACCAAAATTACATATATTAGAAGATATGATTGGTTTTATGGAAATAAACTCATACAATGAAATAAATTTTACTTCTTCATAAATTTTGGGTGCTTAATCAAAAGTTTATGTCCCGTTTAACCCATTTTACCTTTTACAATGGTGACTAACTTCTACTAGGATTACTATTAATTATGAAAAAAGGAAATTTAACTTGAAAATAAATTTGAACATTATGATTAAAAATAAGGAATCAATTTTCTTTGATTAAATTTACAAAATAAATAAAATATAATTTTAATATAAGTTCTAAAAACCATTGAAAAAATAATTTTAGAAAAATTCCTATTTTTAGAAAAAAAATTGATTTTTTACCAATGAAATTTATAATTCTAAGTATGATTGAATTAATTGTATTAGGTTAAATAAATTGAGGCATATTTTTTTTATAAAATGAAAAAAATATAAAATGAACCATGTGAAAACTTTTTTAAAAGGCATGTATTGAAAATAGTTATTATTTGAACAAAACATATTACATAGATTTAAAAAATTCCAAATATTGATTTCTATGTTTAAAATTTAAATTTTAAATGAATTATATTACTAAATAAATAAATATTTTTTTCGAAAAAAAAATCATAAACTTTTAAGTCAATCATATTTCCAACGAATTTTATAAAATTAAAAGCATTTTTAAAATCAATATTTTTCATTGTTCACCCAAAAAAATCAATTATTTTTGAGAAATCCAAAAAATTAAACAAAAATTAATTTTTATATTATTAAAACCAAAGAAAATTATGAAATTAAATTTCTAAGATTTATAAATTTTGATTTAAAATAAAAATATACAGCAAAAAAACTTTTATAAAAAATGACCCATTTTAACTTTTACTATTATTAAACTTACATTATTTCATTATTATCATTAAAATTGGGAATTATTTTATAAGAACTAATAAATTCAGATTTATTAATAAAAACTTTTCTATATATATTTTATAATTTAATTACTCATATTCATACTGCCAAACCTATGAATATGTTATAATAGTCATATTTAAACAATATTATTTCTATAGTATATCATGGATTTATTAAGATTGGTGTTGAGTATATCATAGGCTAGCATAAATAGTATTTATAAACTAAAATAATGGTGTGTTACATCCTAAAATCCTTATAGAAATTTCATCCTCAAAATTTTAATATATTTTGACCATTCCATGACATAATAATATATTTTTTATGAATTTTAATTTTAATGTTAAGGCTAGGGAACTTATTATTTCAAAAATAAATATTTTTAGACAATACGTGTACCCTTACAGGACTTACACTTGTAAACGTGCTTCAAAAAGTATATATTGATAGTTAAGTGATACTTTACTTGAAAAACATAATATATTTTTGTTGGTCGGAGTGGATACTCAAGAGGGGGGGTGAATTGAGTTCCAATAAAAATTTCTGTTAAAATGATTTCTCTTAAGAGCCCCCAATTTAAAAACAAAGTTAAACTGTAGTGAATTTATATAGATTATAAATGTTCAATCAGCTTCTTAAACATTGATTAGATCTCAGTCAATTTAATCACTGGATTACATTAGCTTTTGAAGCTAAAATACTGGTTCATAACAAGTATAAACACTTGCTAATTTAACTATCAAAGTAACTTTAAAATAGATTTGTATTTCAATGTAACAGCAGCAGAATAAAAGATACATGTAGTATTTTAACTTATACTAAAAAAATAGCAGATATAACCAAGATTTTCAGTCTCATGCAGAGACTTAGTCCTCTCAAATTTATATATAAATTTGATCCACAACCTGGATCGAGGTTAACAATAGTTCTATACTATCCAGGTCCTAAGACCTCTACCACAGTTCTTCATGGGAAAACAAAGACAACATCACATAGGTTGTCTAGGTCATACTTGACCTCTACCACTATCCTTAGTGGGATACAGTATGATGTAAGGAGTTTGTAATGAGGATTTAGTATCCTCCAGTTCAGCACAGGAGACAGTTTGTGTGTAAAGCATATACAGAGTACACACACTACTCAACAGTAAATAATAATAATTCACTTAGAGAGAGTATATGAATGTTTAGAAAGCTCTAGTGATAAGGAGTGCAGCTCTAGACTCATTGGATTTAGCAAAGATGCTTTTGAGTCCTTCTGTGGGTTTTTTGTTGAAAACAGAGTATCGTGGTTCAGCTTGATGTCCTTCACATGTGAGTGTGTTTTCTGATTTCCAGTGTTCTTCATGTGTTCTTCAGTAGTGATGGATTTCATGCATGAGATTTTTTTTAAGATGTTGCAAATTCCCTTTCATGTTTTTTGTGTGTTCTCCCTTTTCATATGTATATTCATGGAATAATTCTCTCTTTCTGCTTTTTCACGCACACACTTTTTCTGCAGCTCGATCTTCCTTTTATTCCACGAGCTCCGGTAATGGGAATGATTACCATTTCATAAGTATGAGGTATAGTCTCCGGACAAACCAACAACTAAAATTAAATATCATTAATTGTATTAAAAACATCAAATATGACCATTGGAATTAAATAAGAGTTTATAAAAATTCAAACAATTTTCATGACTATCGGTGAGTCATGAGATCGGTGAGTCATTTTGAATCTGCATCGGTTTCGGTAGCATCAGCATTAGTGGATCATTAATCATCGGTATGGGTGGCTCATGATCATCAGTAGCCATCGGTGCGACCGTTGTCAATGGTGTAATTGATCATCATCGGTGCGACTGTTCATCATCGGTGCGACCGTTCATCATCGGTGCGACCATTCATCATCGGTGCGACCGTTCATCATTACTGAGATCGTTCATCATCAGTGCATTAGAATATAACTAACGGTGAGTCAAGACATGAAATTCTCACAAGGTGTCTGTTCAGTCCAGAATACTTCCAAGTCACCAGTAATACATAATTTAGCATAGATAAACATGTGAAAACATGATTTACACAAATATAAACACATTTAGAACAATTTGAACAAAATACTAAAGTGTTATACATACAAAAATGATTTGGGATTATTAAAATAACCATCTCACAGAGAGTTCAACAATCTCCCCCTTTTTGATAATCACAAATCAATGGAACAAAGGAAGAGAGAATATAGTAGGTCATTCAGTATGCTCCCCCTATAAAAAATAATTACGCCAAAAGATAAAACAGGGTTAGAATAGAAAGTAGAACTTATATAACTGAGTCATTCACCCCATATAATACAAGTCCGATAATTCATTTCTCCCCCTCTGTATGCATGCATGTAGTAAAAAGCCAGCATGGGCTCATGTGCACATTCAGTTCACCCACTCATATGCCTGAGCTTCTTGATTTCTCTCCCTTTTGTATTATCATAAATAAGAGAGAAGTAATATAATCAAGAAGATTCCATAGAAAAATAAGGTTTGATAATGATTATAAACAGCACTGACAAAAGTAAAAAGTACAGGAAATAGACACCCTATCAAAAATTGACAGAAATAACTATTTCTCGGGTTACAAGGGAGCTTTTCCATTATCAGTGGGAGGAATGGATGGTCCAAATGGTGGTTGGGTGGAATGTTGAACTGGACGGATGGAGAAAAGAGGCAGGAAAACTCGAGCTGGAAAAATTGTGGGTTCCACGGTCACCTGCTGCGGAGAAGGTCTTTCTGAAGGATGTTGTTGAAAGACTGGTCGAATACTAGAGACTGCTTGAGAAACAAACATCTGACTGGGAGCAACATCTGATGATTGAAGAGACTCAGCATAATGAAAAAAATAGATTTATCTTTAACATGAAGGTAGGGTTTGATTAAATTGATGAAGTCCTAAATTACTTCTCCACCGTACTTCTTAGCCTTTTCAAAATCATCCTTATTTTGCATGAAATATTCTAAAGTAGGAGTAAAATCCTTCAACTGCTAAACTTGAGCTTTAAAATCTTGAGTCACATGAGGGAGTCTCAAATTATCAGCCATTACATTAAAATGATGATTAAAATCATGCTTGGTGTAGATCTTAGAGAAATAATGATCCACTTACTGTTTAATCTCTTTTTGAGCCTTGGTAGCATCGGTTGAATACAACTGCACCATCTTATGAATATGATCATTATACTCTTTCATCTTTTTCAAAGAATATAAATCCAAAATCTTTCCAAGAGCTTCTATATCCTCTCTAACAACATATTTTAAATTATTAAGCTCGTAACTAGTAATCATGGTTACTTTTGAAGAACTAGCCTCAGTAACAACTTGGGTGATCTCAGCTTTCAACATCCTCAAATCTGCCTTCTTCAAATGTTCTATTAGATTTCTTAAAACTTCCATCATACCAGAGATAGTTGTTCTGAACTCTGCTGATAGAGAAACTAGATTGTTGCCTAAATCTATGAGTGTTTGATTCAAAGAGGTAATGTTCTTTCCAATCAACTCACAATAATTTCTCAGGTCTGGTTTGATAAGTCTTACCACTCTTTGAGTCGAATCATCCATAGTAGCTTCAGATAAAGTCACAGGAGAAGGAGTGGGAATATGAGATAACTCAACTTTCACAGTCTCCCTAACAGCTTGAATCAATTCAACTTTAAATCTATCAAAGTCAGATTTAGCAACTGCAGGATCAGGTCTAGCTTGAGATACTGAAGGATCAGGTCAGACATCTGCTCTTTGCAAATACTCGACAACTAATTGAGCCTTAACTAAATCACTTATGCCTGTAAGATCCACTTATACACCTTCCTCTTCCTCTGGTTAATATAATCCCAGAACAGAAAGACCCGGATGTTCTTCCCTTGCGGCTTTGCATGAAGGATACATAGGTTTCACAAATTGATCTCATCCATAATTTTGAGGAAGGACTTCCCCATTCCCATCACTCTCCAACTGTTCTATCCTCTCAGCCTCAGGGACATTTTATTGCTCAATTGGTTGGGGTTTAGGATCATCTTGGATCACATTCAGACCTTCTATTGTTCGATAATCAGCATCACCACTGTCACTGTCACTGCCACCACTACCACCATCACCATCAGCATCACCCTCATCACCATCATTGCCTTCATCATCATCATCATCATTAACTGATCTCTCAATTGAATTGTCTGTACTTCTGGATTCATAATCCTCTAAGTTTGATTCATCAGTCTCACCTTCTTCTTCATCATCTAAAAGAGGTTTGATCTTTGGTAATTTGAGAGGAGGGCTTGCCGAACCAAATTCCATCCTTCTTTTCTTCGGGCTAACAGTATCAGGATCACTCCTCTCATCAGGAGATGACTCAGCCTCCTTTTCAGCATTCAGATTATCGTCAGCTTCTTCTTATTCTATTCCTTACCAACTGGATTCACTAGTTTCCTTAGGAACTATTGCTTTCTATTATTCATCTGAATAAATCACTTCCTCGCCATGTTTTAAACTTGGATCTCTTATATCCTTTGTTCTCCTTGGATGATCAGTAGGATTGAAAGACTCACATAACTTTTCTTCATCAGCAACCCAATCTTTCTTCCACGGGTTCCAATTTATTTTCATCCTCTTACAAATAACTTTGTTGAAACAAAAGCTAATTTATGAGATACACTCATCTTCATCATCCACACAACCCATGAATTTCAGCATGGCAAAAATCTATTTAGAATAAAAAAGAGTAGTATCTTTATTTAAAGGTTTTATCATCTCAACAATATGCTCAGAAAAATATCTACACAGATTGATCTTTTCACCATTCAACAAAAGGAATAACTGAAAATCCTCATGATACTTCACTAAAGAAAAATCAACTTTTCTAGGACATATTTGATATTGAATAAATTTAAACAAGATTCGATTCTCACCATCCAACTCAGTAGCAATTATCCTTCGCGATTCAGACATTACAGTCAATAACTCCAGGGCAAGATTATAAGAAAAGTAATCAGTTGTGGGAGGAATATTACCAGAATAGTCCTCATATCTTCCATTATGAGGTACTCCTAGACATTCAGCCCACTGTTTTGATGAAAAAGTAATATTTTTCCATTTTACTATAGAAGAAAATGTCGCAGCCTCTACTCCATCCAAAACTACATCCAGGTTCAGAAATAACTCATGCACCATCTTCGGGTAAAAGACCCTATCATTATCAAAGAACCAATTCTTCCAACCTTTCATTTCCAATAATTTCAAGAGAACGGGCTTGCTAGATAAAACCCATTCTGAACATATTTCTTTTTCAGCTATAACTTTTCGTTCTTCTAGCTCCGGGTTCATAGACCTCTGCATCGTACTGCTCAACTCACCTCAAGCATGCTTGATAGGTGAATTTCCTTCATATTCCTTGCCCTACCTCTTTTTCTTGGCCATTCTGAGGTTTGAGACAATCTAGAGGCTTCAAAAGATTCAAAAGGCTCGGGTTATAGAAACGAGAAGAGAGAGTTTGGTGGGAAATGGAAGGTCAACAGTCTTTAGAGAATGAAATAGTAGCATGTCATTATTTGTATCATTTAGGGTTACAAATAATAAAATATCTATTAATTAAAACAATGTCGTTTTAAATATACAATAATGATTTTAAAAATAGTACAACCCAGTTGGTAGCACTAATCGACTTGATAGATCGGTCTGACAGATTGGTTTCACAGATCGGTTTGACAGATCGGTTTGACAGATCGGTTTGACAGATCGGTTTGACAGATCGGTTTGACAGATCGGTATGACAGATCAGATTCACAGATCGGTTTGACAGAGCAGTTTGACAGATCGGTTTGACAGATCGGTTTCACAGATCGGTTTGACAGATCTGTTTGACAGATCTATTTGACAGATCGGTTTGACATATTGGTTTGAAAGATTGGTTTCACTGATCGGTTTCACTGATCGGTTTCACAGATCTGTCATACCCAACTCTTGTTTAATCGAGTCTATCTTTTCAAAATTTAAGGGCTTGGTGAAAATGTCAGCTAGTTGATGTTCAGTACCTTTAAACTCAAGAGTAATATAACCCTTTTGGTAGTGGTCTCTCAAAAAGTTAGTTCTGGAATCAATGTATTTGGTTCTAGAGTGAGACACAGGGTTCTTTGAAATGTTAATTTCACTAGTGTTATCACAGTTAATTGAAACATTCTTAAAATCATATCCATAGTCCAAAAGAGTGTATTCAATCCACATAATTTGTGCACAGCAACTACCTGCAGCTATATACTCTGCTTCAGTAGTAGACAAAGCTACAGAGGTCTACTTTTTACTACACCAAGATACTATGGATTTTTCAAATAAATGACATGTTCCAGATCTTCTTTTTCTATCCAACATGCAACCAGCAAAGTCAACATATGAATAACTCATTAACTCAAAGGATTTTCCTTTTGGGTAAAACAAACCTAAGTTTACAGTGTGTTTAAGATACTTGAAAATTTGTTTAACAGTAAGTAAATGAGATTCTTTTGGATTAGCTTGAAATCTTGCACACATACACACACTAAACATGATATCTGGTCGACTAGCAGTAAGGTAAATTAATCTTCCAATCATACCTCTGTAATTTGTTTGATCCACTGGTTTCCCAGTTTCATCTGCATCCAATTTATAGACTGTACTGATAAGAGTATCACTTTCTTTAATAATATCCAATCAAAAATGTTTTAAAATATCCTTTTTATATTTACTTTGATTCAAAATAATAGCATTTTCATTTTGGAAAACTTGAAATCCAAGAAAATATTTGAGTTCTCCCGTTAAACTCATTTCAAATTCATTTTTCATACTCTTTGAAAAATCAGTACATAAGGAGTGTTTAGAAAATCCAAAAATAATATCATCAACATATATTTGTACTACTAAAAAATCTTTAGAAATTCTTTTAATAAAAAGAGCTGGATTAGAAATCCCTTCAGTAAACCTTTTTGAAATAAGAAAATTACTAAGTCTATCTTACCAAGCTCTTGGAGCTTGTTTTAAATCATATAAAGCTTTAGAAAGTTTAAAAACTCGATTTGGAAAATGAGGATTAGTAAATCTACGTGGTTGTTCAACAAAAACATCTTCAACAATAAAATCATTTAGAAAATCACTTTTGACATTCATTTGATATAACTTGAAATTCAGATGAGCAGCATAGGCAAGTAGAATTCTAATAGCTTCTAATCTAGCTACAGGTGCAATGGTTTCATCATTTTCTATAACTTCTTCTTGACTATATCCTTGTGCAACTAATCTAACTTTGTTTCTAACTATGTTTCCAGACTCATCAAATTTGTTTCTAAAAACCCATTTAGTTCCTATTATTAAAGTGTCCTTGGGTCGGTCAACTAATTCCCAGAATTTGATTCATTCAAATTGATTTAACTCTTCCTTCATATCCATTACCCAAAATTCATCATTGATAGCATCATTGACATTTTTAGGCTCTCTCTGTGAAATAAAGGATTTATGTTCAGCCTGTTTTCTTAGATAATCTCTAGTCTGTGTCCCTCTATCAATATTACCAACAATACCATCCAAAGGATTATTCTTTAGAATCCTAGTTGATCTAGTAAAGGTAGGGCTAGAAATTTCAGGTTCATCTCTAAGTTTGGGTTCAACCGAAGAAGATTCTGTAATATGTCCAGAACTGGATATTTTTACAGCAGGTTCTTTAGTTTAGTCATTAAGGTGAAGAATAGTCAAATCTTCTTCAAGATTTTCAAGAGAGATTTTAGGCTCATGTGGATCAGTTTCATTAAACTTGATGTGAACAGATTCTTCCCCACATTTGGTTCTTTTGTTAAAGACTCTATATGATTTTATAGTTAATTAATAACCAAGAAAAATTCCTTCATCGCTCTTAGAAGCAAACTTGTCAAGATTATACTTTGTATTAAGAATAAAAAATTTGCAGCCAAAGACTCTAAAGTAACTAACTTTGGGTTTTCTATTATTCCATAGTTCATATGGGGTCTTCTTAAGAACAGGTCTAATCAAGACTCTATTAATAATATAACAAGCTGTATTCACAGCTTCAGCCAAAAAGAAAACAGGCAGGTCATACTCATTAATCATTGTTTTAGCTATTTCTTGAAGGGTTCTATTCCTTCTTTCTACTACACCATTCTACTAAGCTGACCTAGGAGAAGAAAAGTTGTGACTATAGCCATTATGTGAACAATAATATTCAAACTCTTGATTTTCAAACTCACGACCATGATCACTTCTCAGGGTTTTAATCTTAAGTCCACTAAGGTTTTCTATAGACTTGTAGTATTTGATAAAGTAAGAACAATCTTCACTTTTCTGAGCTAAGAAGTATACCCAAGTGTATCTAGAAAATTCATCTACTAGGAAATAGACATAGTGATTCCCATTTAAACTAGAAACTCTAGAAGGTCCGAACAAGTCCATGTGAACCAACTCGAGAGGTGGAGAAGTTGAAACTTCTTTCATTGATTTAAAAGAAACTTTATGTAGCTTTCCCTTTTGACAGGGATTACAAAATTTGTCATTTGAAAATTCATGTTTGGGTAAGTCTCTAACCAAGTTCTTCCTAGTCATTTTTCTATGTCAATGTATATTGCAGTGTCCTAATCTTCTGTGCCAAACCCAAGACTCTTTATGAAAAGAATTTAAGCAAGTAACATTTTGTCTGGCTAATGAATTCAGATCAACAACATAAACATTTTAATTTCTTAAGGCAGAGAACACTAGAACATTTTTAGAGTTAAAAATATTACAAGAATCATTTTCAAATGTAACATTAAAGACATCATCACACAATTGAGAAATACTTAACAGGTTATACTTATGTCCATCAATAAATAAAACATTGGAAATCAAAACTGAATCAGTGTTACCAATCTCGCCTAGGCCGATGATTTTTCCTTTAGAATTATCACCAAAGGTGACATGGCCTCAATCAACCTTTATTATGCATTTAAAGAAAGAATAATATCCAGACATGTGTCTCGAACATCCACTGTCCAAGTACCATACCTTCTTGTGAGAACTCTTCAAACATGTTTCCTACAAAATAGATTTAGATGGAAAATGATTTTGGTACCCAGATCTTCTTGGGTCCAGATAGGTTAGCAATCAATGATCTTGGTACCCAAATTTTTCTTATGGGTTTCATATAATTTACAGAATCAAAATATTTTGAAATATAAACTTTATTCGATGTATAACCATACAGATAACTAGTTGAAGCATATGAATTTCCAGAACTGGAACTAGTAGAATTTTGTCCAGACTTAGGAATAAATTTAGTTTTAGTAAGTTGTCTTTTTCCAGGTTGGTATCCCAAACCAGTAGTATATTTTGCTGCAACTTGCATTCCTAACATTTGAGTTAGAGTATCCATTAAATTTGTGAATTTTTCTATGTCCTTTCTAAGTTTCTAATTAGAAATTTTCAGTTTAGTATTTTCCTTTATCAGTTAAGCATTCTTTTTCTTTTCTATATCAAAGGCAGATTTAACATTGGCAGTGAGAGCGTTCTTTTTTTAAGGATTTGTACTTGTCCTTCAGTTCATTACAGGTTTCTTCTTGCATGTTACAATATTCAAATAGTTCCTCACTAGACATGTTTTCAGATTCAGAATCAGTTCCAGAGTAATAATCATTCAGTATAGGGGAAACAGGTACCTCAGAGGTATTGGTCATGAAGCACATGTTGGCATGATTTTTTTCAGAATAAAAAATTTCAGATTCACTTGTGCTGTCTTCTGAAGCACTCCAAGAATCTTTCATGGATTTCTTGTACTTATTGTCCTTGTAGTCATATTTCTTTTTGAACTTAAATTTTGGATAGTCTGCTTTGATGTGACCTTTCCTTTTTCATTCATAGAAAACAACTTCATCATTATTGTCAGGATTTTTCCAATCCTTTTTCCAATATCCCTTGTTGTTATACTTTCCTTTGTAGTTTGATTTTATAAAGAATCTCTTCTTCCTATAGAACTTCTTCAATCTCATGGCTATTTGAGCCATGTCTGCATCACTTTCAGAGTCTCAATCTTCACTTGTTGAACTTTAAGTTTGTATTTGAACTTTTTATTTGTCCTTGCTCCTTAAAGTAGTAGATTTAAAAGATACATACTTCCTTTTATGTTCATCATCTTCTTCCTTATTCACCTTGAGTTCCTCTTCATACATCATAAGCTTACCAATAAGCTCCTTGACTGGTAGTTTTCTTATGTCACAAGAATCTCTAATTGAGACAGAAGTGCCTCTTCATCGATCTGGTTGACATTTTAATATCCTCATGATTTGTTCCTTAGCAGTGACATCTCTTTCAAGAGAGATCATTGTATTGAAAATCTCATTGAACCTGAGATACATGTTAGAGATAGGTTCATCAGTCTTTATTTTAAAATTATCATATTTAATAGTATATCTATTCAATCTCATTTATTTAACATTACTTGTTCCTTCATGAGAAACACTCAAAGTATCCCATATTTCATAGGCAGTTTTACAAGCAGATATTCTATTGAACTCTTCATCTCCCAAAGCACAATACAGAGCATTCATAGATTTACAATTATTATTGTAACCGGTCTTAGTAGCTTCAAACAAAGTAGTTATAATAGTTGCTGGAATCATATATTAAGTTTCTATAGTAGTCCAGATATAAAATCCCATACTTTCTAAATGAATTTTCATTTTCAGTTTCCACTGGGCATAATTTGTACGATTAAAAAAAGGTGGCATGTTGGTAGCAGCACCTTCTAATCTATTTTCCATAACTAGAGTACTAGAGTTTATAAAATAACTTTAAAGAGAAAAAATTTAGAACTACCAAAAATTTAAGATCTTTAAAAATGAAAATAAAATCACAGTTGAAAAGCAGAATGTTTTGAAAACTTGTATTAATAAAAACAACCTCTGATACCAAATGTTGGTCGGAGTGGATACTCAAGAGGGGGCGAATTGAGTTCCAATAAAAATTTCTATTAAATTTATTTCTCTTAAGAGCCCCCAATTTCAAAACAAAGTTAAACTGTTGTGAATTTATACAGATTTTAAATGTTCAATCATCTTATTAAATATTGATTATATCTCAATCATTTTAATCACAGGATTATATTAGCTTTTGAAGCTAACCTACAGGTTCACAAAAAGTATAAACACTTGCTAATTTAACTATCAAACTAAATTTAAAATATAATTGTATTTAAAGTAACAGCAGTGAAATGAAAGATACATGTAGTACTCTAAATTATACTAAAAACATAGCAGATATAACCAAGAGGTTCAGTTTCAAGAAGAGACTTAGTCCTCTCAAATTTATATATAAATTTGATCCACACCATGGATCGGGGTTAAAAACAATTCAATACTGTCCAGGTCCTAATACCTCTAACACAGTTCTTCATGGGAAAACAAAGACAACAGCACACAGGCTATCCAGGTCACACTTGACCTCTACCACTATCCTCAGTGGGATACGGTATGATGTAAGGAGTTTTGAATGAGGATTTAGTATCCTTTAGTTCATCACAGGAGACAGTGTGTGTGTAAAGGATATACAGAGTACACACACTTCTCAACAGTAAATAATAATAATTCACTTAGAGAGAGTATATGAAAGTTTAGAAAGATTTAGTGATCAGCAGTGCAGCTCTGGACTCGTTGGATTTAACAGAGATGCTTATGAGTCCTTATGTGGTTTTTCTATTGAAAAAAGAGTATCGTGGTTCAGCTTGATGTCCTTCACAAGTGAGTTTGTTCTCTGATTTCCAGTTTTCTTTGTGTGTTCTTCAATAGTGCTCTATTTCGTGCATGAGAGTTCTTTTAAGATATTGCAAATGCCCCTTTAAGGTTTTCGTGTGTTCTCCCATTTCATAAGAGTTTATAGAAATTCAAATAGTTTTCATGACTATCGGTGAGTCATGAGATTGATGAGTCATTTTTCATCTACATCAGTTTCGGTAGCATCGGCATCAGTGGCTCATTAATCATTGGTATGGGTGGCCCATGATCATCGGTATCCATCAGTGTGATCGTTTTCAATGGTGCGATCGGTCATCATCGGTGCGACCGTTCATCATCGGTGTGACTTTTCATCATCGGTACGACCGTTCATCATCGGTGTGACCGTTCACCATCAGTGCGACAATTCACCGTCGGTGCGACCGTTCATCATTGGTGTGACCATTCATCATCGATGCGTTAGAATATAACTAACGGTGAGTCAAGACATGAAATTCTCACAAAGTTTCTGTTCAATCTAGAATACTTCCAGGTCACTAGTAATACATAATTTAACATAGATAAACATGTGTAAACATGAATTAAACAAATATAAACACATTTAGAACAATTTGAACAAAAGACTAAAGTGTCATACAAACAACAATGATTTGGGATTATTAAAATAACCATCTCAAAGAGAGTTCAACAATTTATACTCCATTGTATAAGTTTGAGGAAGAAAATATACTTACTTGATTTCATTCCATTCTATAATTGGTATTTTATCCCTCACTTGTTTTTTAATCAGGTTTCTATCTTTAATTCATATCATTTACAAAATTATGAATGAACTAGATTAATTTATCATGAATGATACACTAAAATCAATACTTAAGGGATCGTGAGATTTATTAAAGGATGGTGTTCTTCATTGTATGAATGATTTTATGGCCTTTGATTCCACTTATTCATATTCATTTACAAAAAAATGGTTATAATAAGTAAAAATTATACTAAAAAACTTATCGAATGAAAGAGTAATATTTTAATCTCAAAAACCACATTAATACACCCAAGTTTATAAATATTAGATCAAATTTGAATACCTCAGGATCATATATTAACATAAATTTACTATAATTACCCTTAATTAAAATCTCAAACTAACCCTTAAGGTTATATATGGTGGTGAGATTTTTATTTGTCTTAGAAACATCAATAAATATTACATCATTAGAGATAATATTTCCAATAAAAAAATATTCTAAATATAATATAGATATATGTTAAATTTCATAAATAACTCCGTTCTTATATATTTCCATAAAGCTTTCACATTTTATTCTAATGATTTTTTAATTTTTATAGTATACCAAGACAACAATAATAAATACCACAATGAAATTATCAAATTAATCTATTATTCTTGGGGAATTTATTTGAATATTTCACCATCTATTTATAGTTGAATCATTGGATATCGGTGGATTCTTTCTTATACTTACATTCAAGAGCCTTATTTACTTTATCTCTACAATAGTACCAAACACCAATTTCATTTCAATGTTCATCAAGATGTTTATTTCCATAATTGTCACATGTTTTGAGTAACACTCTTCTCTTATTCTAATTAATTATATTTTATTTTTCATTGTTCTCTGTTTTCCAATTATATTCTTAATTATATTTGTAAATATAATACCTCGATAATTATTTTTCTATATTAGTGTAACTTGATACTATGTCATCATATATTAAAAATTATTATAAAACAAATACCCTTGAAAGACTTTTCCTAATCACATTAAATAAATAATAAATCATACTTTATGGATTATGTATGTAGTTCTCAAAATTCCTTGATAATCTAGAAGATTTTGCCTCATACTTAACAACTTATTTCTCTTCATTATCCTTTAAATTCAAAATTTTCATTTCTATATTAGCTCATTGTTTATAATGAAAATATTTCTCATTTAATACATCTTTAAAATTTCTCTATTATATACTTTCTATATTCATATCATCATTAGTATTCAAAATAAATGACCACCATTGATCCTCGTCTCTTTTTTAAAAATATACAACCTAGATAACCCTTTCATATTAATTACTTCCAAAATCTTGAAATATCTTTCCAAGGGAATCGATTAACTACTCATTTACCAATGGATTAATAGTTCTCTTTAAGGATGGAGTATTTCACCATATTAAGTGGTCCAACATCATTACACTATACTATTATGGACCATTCTTCTCTATACAATAAAGGTTATTTGTTACAACCAAAGTCATTTACCCTTATATAGTTGTAATTTGTTCATCTACATCAACATCCATATTAAATTTATATGGGGGACAATCCCTTCATTAATCATAGGTGCTGATATGATTTACCATATTTATAGTAGGATCCATCCTTAAACAATGGAACATATATTGTTTTCTCATAATGATCATGAATACTGATCCATAGAATAAAAATCCTTGTGAAGGTAAAAGTTCTCAAATATTATAAGGGATTTATCAGAATGATCATGTAAGTTATGTTCTTCTAAAATATATTTCTTAAGGGTCCTACTAATCTTTCATTAATACAGATGATAAAAGCACTAACTCCAGTAACCCAAAGTCGATGTCTACTTTGCTAGGATAGTTCAATATACAAGGGATCAAATCACCATGGATCAATCATTTTATAAGTCTTGGAAAATTAGATACATACATTAATTACATATTATATTCTAAATTAAATTATAGAATGAAAAATATTCTTTCATCCTTGAAAATTAATCATGTATCCCTCCTTCATATCCCAGGGAAAGGAAAAAATAGGTGAGATATGAATCTTAGTAATGTTAGAGTATATCCAAATACATCATGATTAAATAATGAATAATAAATAAGGTATGGTGGATAAAATAAACACAGTACATTAATTAAAAATTTCGGCATAAAATATATCCATGGATTATATTAACATATCAATCACATGGATAATAATAATTGAATTAACAATGAAAAAATAATGAATGTTGGACATTCTTGATCTTAAATTTACGACCTCATACCATGACATCATGAATCTTACCATCAAGGTCATCTGATAAGATATATTATATACTTTTAAGGCCATTTTCAAATATATTTTCATTGTATGGAGAAATATGCAATGATAAATACCCATTATTTTTTTATTTTGAGACCAATCGATGCATAAAGGGGATATCTATAACTAGGACCCACTCATTATTTACATGTGTCCAATGAAGTTATTATATATTTAATCAACAATAAAATACATAATAATCATTCCTTTTCAATCAATAAATATATTTATTGAATCAAGAATATAGAACATAAATATTTACATAGTAGAAGAAATAAATATCATAGTAAAATTCCTTCATTTCATACCGTATATAATAATTAGTATACATTTTAGTCATTATTTAGATTAATAATGATAGATAACATATTTTCAGAGAACTCATATGACTCATTGTGAAAAAAATGAGGTTTAACCATAAGAAATAATGAATGAAATGAGACCATCAGTTCATTATAAACGAAGGCCTTGAAGTAAAGGAAATTCTTTTGATAGTTAGAGATAAAATTTGAATTGAAAATTAAAAAAATATTTCCTTAAATATATCCTAAATATTCTATAAAAACTAAGTTATAAATTATTTCCAAAATATTTTTAAAACTTTTTGAAATTAATGCCTCTTAATTTTAAGATGAAAAATATTAATTGACAGAATAATGGAAATATTATTTTCTTAAAAAAATGATGTATAATTTTAGAGTAAACTAAATAAAAAATAATGGTCATGGAGGTTGTAAATTTTATTTCTTCCAAATAATTCAAAAATAAAATTCCTTTCACACTTTTATAAAATGTAAAAAATTAATTGTTTGGGGAACTTTAAAAATATTCTTTTTAAAATTTTGTATAGAAAGTTAGGAGTAGTAGAAAAAATTCGTTTATATAAAATTTAAATGTATATAAAAACACCAATAAATCATTTTTAAGAATTCTGATATGAAATAGAAATATCCCTGATCGAAAAAGATTAATAATTTGGATTTTTCTTATAAAATATCTTTTAGTTGTTTAGACCATCAAAAATATGAAAATTTAAACAAATAAAATGAAACATAAAAATAACCACAGGAGAGGATAATAAAATGGCTTTAAGATATAAAGAGAATATAATTATTCATACATAAATTTATACATGAACAATATCAAATAAGAGTGAGATTATAAAATAAACCCTTACAACTTATATAACTTTTGAATAAAAACCCCTTAAAATATAAATCATGAATTTAACATTATATACCATGAAAAAAAATTAATTAATGATATAATATGTCAAAGGGGATTATATAAACCATATAAAATAAATTAGATCAATAGAGTAATATAATTCTCAATGCAGTGGAATTGAGATGAAAAAAATTACCTTTAAATATTACTTTATTGGATGAATTTAATCCTAATAAACAATAAATTAAAATTTATTAAATAAATTCTTAAGATTTTTTTCTTTCGTATTCAATTTTAATGTGATTTAATAATCATTTGACATCTATTCATTGTATAGCTCTTTCTTACGTCGACTGGTTAATATTGCTCAATCATTTTATAGAAAACTAATTTGGTATATTAACCACGGATAAAGGTGTTATTAAATGGTTCAATATCTCAAAAATGATAAACTATATTAAATATACCTTTAGTGCCATCCATATAAGGTGATCATGAAAAATTGATCACATAATTTCATGGAGATAACAGTCTTTAAGTATACATGAACAATCTTTTCATATTTCAAATGGGTGAAAAGGAAATAAAGTAGATCAAGGTTTAAATATATATAATCATAATATTATTATAAATATAATATTTATTCATTAAATCCATCCTTATGAACATCCATGTAAGGTAGAAATGGGAAATAAATCACACTTCTTGATGGAGTTGGCAGTCCACACACATGTACAAGAGATACTATCATTTTACAAAAGATATAATGGTAAAGAGCTAAATAATTTATTATATATTCATAATAATTTTAACTTTATATATATAATATATATTCATTAAATCTATCATTTAAAATATCCATGTGAGGTGGTGATTAAAAATGATACACATCACTTCATGGGGGTGATAATTTGGGCGTATACATGAATAATGTTTTCATTTTCCATCAGTTGAAGAAGTAGTTGATAGTCATTATTATAATAAAATAATAAAATATTAACATATTAATTATATAAACTTTATTATATCATTTTTAATACCTAAAATTTGAAAGAGGTATAGGAATAGATAAATTTAAAGTTGTTGGTTAAGATGATTAACTCTTCTTAGGGAAACCTCCTTTGACCTGCACATTAAGAATTATTGAAGTGGTATTTAGGAAAGAACAAAGACACTAGTATTTGGATACATATTTTGAGAATATATTTGGATAGGTATTGGTTGATCTATGTGTCTTATAAAGTGTTGTTAATTGAGGGGATGATTTACTCTTTTATAAGTGAGGTGGGTGAAAAATCATAAATACTTGAAACTTTATTATATAATATATGTATTAATCAAATAAAGAGTATCCAAATTCTCATATTTTAAATTATATGAAAGATAAATTATAAATAAAACCAACCAATGATATTTAATCAGGTGTTTTTTGTTTTTTGAATCAATTTATAAAATATTTTAATACAAACTATCTATAAAATAATTTTCTATACTATTTACATAATTTTAACTCAAAATCATCAAGATAAAAATGGAAATAAAATATTAATTATTTAACCATCACTAATCATTTATAATATCTATTAAATTCCAAGAACTCCATAATTTTTTCAAAAACATATAAATTTTAATGTTTTAAAAATAATTAACTTCATTTTTATACTACTTTTATAGACACTACATCAGTGACAAGTAAACGTTCAAAGTAATTATACTACAATAAGAAATTTAAAATAAATCACTATCATTAAAATAACTTATTAATATTTTAAATAAACATTTAAAAAGAATCATAACATCTTTTTATTCTCATGGAAAAATATAAGAGATATTAAAATAAAGAAAGTTTCATTTTATATTTATACATTCCTAAAATAATATAAAGTTAATTATCAAAGGAAAATATAAAACAATTTCCATATATTTGAATTTAGGATAATTTTATAGAAAGAAAATCATATAATAAAATTAATTCATGTGTTTGAGATATTTTAAGGTCTGGTATCATAGTTTAAACCCCATTTCATGCATTTTACCTTTTACTGTGTTGATAAACTTTTACCATGATTATTATTCATTTAAAAAAATAAATTTAACTTATAAAAAAATTGAATATGTAATTAAAAGTAAAATCTATTTTCTAAGATTAAATTTCCACAATTGATAAAAATTACATTTAATATAATTTTTTAAAATGCGTTGAAAAACTATTTTTCAAATATTATCATTTTAAGAAAAAATAATTTTATACCAAAATCATATATGTTGATTATTTAAATTTAATTAATTATATTAGTTTAAATAAATTTATAATTATTTGAATTTAAATTAAAACAAAAACTAAAATCAAAATTTTGAAAAAGTTATTAAAAAAGAAGTATCAGAAATTGTATTTATTTGAATAAAAAATCCTTAATGAGATTTTTAAAATGTCAAAGATAGAATTATAAATTAATAATTGTATTTTTAAATGTATTTTTTATTGCTAAATATATATTTTTCTAATAAATAGTTCTCATAAACTTTCAATTCATTCTTATATCTTAGTAATTCGATAAAATTGACAGTATTTATAAAATCATTATTTTTCATTATTCAAAAAAAACTAACAATTTTTAAAAATCCCAAAAATTGTCTATAATATAATTTCGATATGATAAAACCAATAATAAAATTCCTTTTTATCAAATTCAATTTAAAAAATTTAGAAAAATTTCATTAAAATGAAAATATACATTAAAATATCTTCTATAGGAAAATTCCCATTTATAAATTTTAATATTATTAAACTTATGTGATTTATTTCTTATTATTCAAAATGATTACTTATTTTCTAAAAAGTAATAAATAAATTTTTATTAACAAGAAATTATATATATATATATATATATTATAATTTTGTTACTACTAGTCCGAAAACCAGGTTATAACAGTCATATTTAAATAATAATATTTCTATAGTATATTGTGGTTCGTTTAGGATCAGTAGTGAATGTTTCACAAGATATCGTATATAATATTAATCAACTAAAATCTTTGTGTGTTATACTATTTAAGTGTCATTATTTCATTCATGAGGTCTATTTCCTTGGGTTATGTCATATTAGAGGGTAGAGTAGCCATATACAAAATGAAGATTAGGGAAATATTTTCTTAGGATCCACCCAAGAGTGTGTTTGAGGAAAATATATTCATTTGATTAGCTGGATACTACTAGAGATTCAGGGTTTACTTCTGTTGAAATGAAACTACCATGTCCACCCTTATCCAAAAGTGGTGTTGGACCATAGATATTGTTTTCCACTTTCTCTGACTGTAATGGTTTTAATTATAATGAATCTTGTTAGATATTAATAAATATCTTACCTTATGTCAGATCATAAATTATGTCAAATCATTATTATGAATATTAGATCATTCCAATCATATAACTATTTATGTATTTTTAAGACCAAACAATCTTATAACTAATTATCTATGTGTAAATTATGAGTATTAAAACTCTTAGACTTTGATGAACTATAATACAGATATAACATCTAAAATTATCTAATTATGAGTCATTGACACCGATAGAAAGATGACTCACTATTGCATATGACTCACGGTTTCATATGACTCGCAGGTGCATATGAATCACAGTTGCATATGATTCACCAGCACAAATGACCTACCATCAGTCCAAGTGACCTACTATTGCATGGTTATACTGATGCAAGGACACATTGTCAGTTGAAATGAGTCACTGATACATCAATTTTCTCGCTGACAGAAGGAATGACTCACCATTGATATGAGTCACTGATAGATCAACAGTCTCACTGATAGAAGGAAGGACTCACTGTTGAAGCAAGCCACTTATGCAATGAGTCATTGATGTATGGAAATACTTATAGAATGACACACCAATGGGTTGAGACATTGAGAGAAGGAGACACTGAATGAAGGAGACACCGACAGACGAGTCACTGATCGAGTGTTTAAATCTATATTTATTAATATTATTTCTAACGGTCATATTTGTGTCATTTAATGATACTGACATATTTTATAAACTTTTTTAGGACATTTATCAGATATTATGAGGTAAGATGAACCTATGCACATGTAAAGTACATGCTCTTTGTTGGACCTTGAAAATAAGAAGCATTTTAAAAAGAGATAAGATATAAAGAACAAAAGGTGAGATCCAGTGCATTGTTGTACAAGTGAAATCATACTAATGAATATCTATAACTATCATAAAATCACTATAAACTCAATAAAAAAAGAATAATACACGAGGTCATCACAACCGAGCTGAACATTGAACTGACAAACATCTAAGGCCTATCAAAGAATGAGAAGAATATACCTGCAGAACCATACGTGTACTTGGAAGAAAAAATTATGACACTCTATTTTTGTATAAACTTCTAGAATAGGACTCAGACATTATCTCAGCTACATATGAAGAGTTGATATTTGCATCTCAAGACACACAGATCCTTCAAAATCATTTCTCATGCTTATTTTCTCTATCGTGTTCATTTTTAAATACAATTGAGCAATGTGTGTATCTGTGTTTTGAGAACACACTACCTCCTATATCAAACTAAAGGATACAAGATATCCTTCCAATAATACTTTCTTATACATGTTTACTCCCATGGATAAGTGTAGAGGAGGTCCTAGTGTGACCTGGTAGTCTGTACCCATGAATAAATTGTGGTAGAGGTCTTGTGACTTGGACAGCCTATGTGCTGTTGTGAACCCCAATCTAGGGTGTGGACAAAACTGTTTATTAATTTAAACTACTTGGGGGTAGGTGATCACCAAGTGGATAGTATTAAGTCTCTTCTTGAGACTAAACATCTTGTTTTATTTTCTCTTTTTTTACATTTTTGTTTTAACTCATTTATCACATATTTCATAAAACTAAATTAAACTCTGATTGTTAGTCTTAGAAAGTGTTTGTAATTGTATTGACTTATTAGGTTAGTTTCAAATGCTATATTAATTATCAAATTGATACAACTGAGAGCTAAGAAATATATTTAGAAATTAATCGAATAGAAAAGATCTTATAAATTCACTATTCTCTAACTGGGCAATTGAATTTTAAACATTGGGGGAACTTCAAATTATACCTTTTTAATATAAATTTTCATAGATACTCAATTCAACCCCCACTTGAGTACTCTAATCTGACCAACATTTGATATCAGTGGTTTTAGGAATTTTTTACTTTCAAATATTTTTCAAACATTTTCAACTGTGATTTTATTTGTATTTCAAAGATATTAAAATTTATATTAATACTAAATTTATTTCTCTTTAAAACAATTTCTAAAATTTTATTGTGTATAATATGTTGTAAGGTACTTCTACTAACATACCTCCATTCTTTAATTGAACAAATTATGCACAATGAAAAATTAAAATAAAAATGCACTTAGAAAGTATAGGTTTTGAAATTTGGTCTTCAATTGTAGATGAGTATAAGATTCTTGTTACTATTATAACTACTTAGGAAAACCCATCATAGAATTTTTATAAAAATTATTGTAAATCCATGAATGAATTATACTATTCTTTAGGAGATGAAGAATTTAACAAAAAAAATTCATGTAAAGTATCCCATGACATTTGGGATACTTTATCTATTTCACATGATGGAACCTCCAGTGTTATGTAAATTAGACTTAACACATATACTATTAAATAGGAAAATTTTAAAACAAATCCTAATGATTATATTTCTAACATGTATCTCAGGTTTAATGAAATTTTGAACACTATGATATCTCTGGGAAGAGATTTTACTACTAAAGAACAAATTATGGGGATTCACATATGATTACCTAATAGATGGAGAGGAACTTCTATCTCAATTAGAGAATAATGTGACATAATCAAATTACCTATCAAAGAACTCAGTGGAAAATTGATGATGTATGATAAAGATTTTAATGTCCACAAAGAAGAAGAGGATGACCCTAATAAAAAATATGTAACCTTCAATATTACTACCTCTAGGAATAAAGAAAAAGATAAGGTTCTAGACTCTATTGGAAGCCCAAGTAATGATGAATCATTATCAGATCATGAGGAAGAGATGGCTCAGCTAGCCATAAAATTCAAGAAATTTTATAGAAAGAATAAGTTCTTTAGAAAGCCCAATTATAAATAAATATATTATAACAAAGGTAGCTGGAAAGAGGACTAGAAAAGAAATGACAAATCAGAGGAGATTGTCTTCTATGAATGCAAGAGGAGAGGAAACTTCAAATCTGACATCCCAAAATTAAAATACAAAAAATAAGTATGAAAAAATGACAAGTATAAGAAATCTATAAAGGCCACCTGGAGTGCCACTGAGGATAGAACCAGTGAATCATCATCATATCATGATGATAAAATTAGCATTAAAAATATGTGTTTCATGAAAAACACATCTGAGGTAACCTTAGACTATCCCATAGACAATTCTTATTATTCTGAAAATAAATGTGAGTCTATAGATATGAAAAGTGATGAAATATTGTAATACTATAACATTATGGAAGACACTTTTAATGAACTAAAGTATAAATATAAATCTTTTAAAAAATATAAATCTATTACTATAACTATTAAGTCTAAACATACTATTAAAAAGGAAAATATTTCACAACTGCTCAAAGAAAACAATGAATTAAAAATGTCTAATTATAAATTGAATAAATATATAGAAAATTTACCAATGTAAAAAATACTCTTACTCAAATTATTGGTAAAAAGATAGCACCCAAATACACTTCTAGTATTGGATATCATCCTAGATAGAGAAACCTATTTAAAATAAATTTTGTATCTAGATCTAGAAAATATATTCTTCTACCTAAAAATTAAAATTCTACTAATAGTTCTAGTTTTGGAGAATATTTTACCACCTTTTTCTTTTCTAGAGTAAATAGAGTTTATTTTTCATATATTTTACATAATTCTTATAGGAAACCCATAAGGAAAATGTTGGTACCTAGAATATTAATTACTAATGTCATTGGACCCAAACATGTCTAGGTATCAAAATTTGTTTTTTTTGGATTATCATGTAGGAAATATGTTTGATGATCTCCTATAAGAGTCCGTTATACTTGGATAGTGGATGTCCAAGACACATGACAAGATATTATTCAATCTTCAAGAACCTAATCAAGACTGATGGTGGATATGTCACCTTTTTTGACAATAAAAAAGGGAAAATAATTAGATTAAACAATATTGGTATCTATAATTATGTTTTTAATTTATAAATTACTTTTTTGATGGATTGAAATATAATCTTCTTAGTTGTAACGCCCCGACCCCAGCTACCCAGAGCTGGTGCATTACTTCATAACATTGGCATGATCACAAAAGATCAAGTCTCGAAAGACCGATTAGTTTAGTAGCCTTGGAAACACTAGATACATTCATAAATGTTACATTACATCACAAAGTGAAAAACTATAATAACATAGTCTCCATAGTCCACACTTCTATCCTCTTCAGACTATCCCTGCAGGTCATTCATAAAATACTTCTTCACAACTTGGAAAATATTAAAACATTGAAAGGGGTGAGCTCAGATTCTCAGTAAGGTTAACAATATAGCGAAAGCTTTCATAAATAAACATTAACATTTAAGGCAATGTATAACTAAAACAAAAGCCTTTTAAACTTGAACTTCAACATAATATGGCAAAAGTAAAATGAGATAATTCCATTCACTTCTTCACATGGATATTCTACTGGTCGAATAATCACATGCAATATCAATAACCACTTTCATAATGATGGAATGTATAATGCCAGACTATCATAACCACGTAGCCAAGGCCTCGTGCCAAGACCACAAATAAGATTTTGTCAAGGCCTCGTGCCAAGACACTATTTTTTCTCATGAGACCTGCCGATGCATCGAGGAGCTATAGCGGGCTCCACCCGTCACTTATCAAGTCTAATGCATTCCTCATATGAATAGGTTTAAACATATCACAAACCATAACATAATCGTATCATATAAAACATGCATAAAGGAAACATAACATTTCCACATTTCAATCACAAGATATAAATACAACACATTGATATAATAAAAACGCTTTCAAAACCATTTTCAATAAAATAAAAGTTAAAACTTTGTATTTATTTTTCATTAAAAAAATGATGGCTTGTAGAGGAATCCGAAACTCAAATAATGGTCACGGCGGCGGAGAAGTCGTTGTCGCTGCATAAGTACGGAAAGAAAAACATTCCCTTTTTGTCGTTTAGTAAAACGCTTCATATAAAAAAGATTCCTTTTGAATAAACGTAAAAGTCAAAGGGGTTTATACACCGTATAAAAGAAAGTTTTGTATAAAACCAAATATGCCTCAATGAAAGGGGATTGAGACGAAGTCCTTAAAAAGATCATTTTTTTAAATAAACTACATCTATAATGTGTATTCACAATAATTACACATAAATAATGTACAAATACAATATAAGACATAATAATATCATGACATAATTTGAAAGTAGGAGATTAACCCAAAGAATGAAAATTGGGTTAAGAAATTCCCTTACCTTGCGCCCTGTCCTAACTCGACCGTTCTTTAACCTACTGAATAATAAACTAGAGTTAATTCCTATTTACTTAAGAACCTTTTTCATGTTAATTATTCCTTTTATATCCCTTATTACAATGTTACGAACATTATGTAATTATTTAAGTTTATAACGGTCATTTTGTCGATCTTAGGTACTTGAGTCAGAAATAACATACTTATAATTACAAGTTGTTCATGTGGTGATATATCCATTATATACAGAATTATATTCATGATATAGATATCATATATATGATATATATCCAGTATATACATTCATTCATAATGTCACGTAACATTTAGAGGTAAGAAATGAAATGCACCGTTCATGGAGACGGTAAGCCGTACGTACGCATGAACACTACTTTCATTTCTATTTAGTATTTAATGGAATGGAATCATAATGATATAAATTTATAATATAATTACAGTATAATATAGTGTATAATACCATTTAATCCATCCTTTATACATCCCACATATGGCATTAACGATTCAAATCACTTTGAGGGGGCGGTAGTCCGCACTTCATAAAATGAAATTATCGCGTTTTACCCATAATGGAAATCATAAAGTATGCCATAAATGAGAAATACAGAAGCATAAGTAAAACATAAACACATTATATATAATATATAAATATAGTGACATCTTAATGGCCACCTTTGAAGGTGTTATATGAGTGTTGAACAATCATCGTTTCGTGAGGCAGAAATTCTCCATCCACATAAACCGTATGTTCTTTAACCATTATATGTTGGTGTGTGTAAGTGTAGCTCTAATACTTCTTATAAAAACATCATAGTATATTGAGGATACTGGTGTTGTTACAAAAGAAATGAATAAAAAGAGTTTAGGGGGTTGGAGAAGAAAAATAAAACAAAACAACATTAGAGAAGACATTACCTCAAAATCGGGTAACTCTTTTTGATTTGAGCCAAAGGCTTATTTGAGAAGAGTTATGCCCAAAGTGAGGCTTCTAGGAGTAATAGGGGGAAGTTGGGAGAGTATTTGTGCATAGTTTGGCCGAGCCAAATGGCTTAAAATTGTAAATGATGTGGGAGAGGTGGGGGCCTTTTATAAGTGGAGAGGAGGGGCTCTTTTGGAAAGATTAAAATGTTACATTATTACACAATGCTTTTCAGATTCTAAAGGTCCCACAATTATATAATTCGTGGATAAGGTGATAAGGGTTCGAAATATACCCATCCAATAGTCTTTGGACAAGTGTAAGCCTTGGATTTTACATTATCTTTTCATTTTATTAAAATCGTTAAATAATGAGGTCATCGCTGCATCATAATGATGTCATATAAAATTTAATTTATTTAATGTCTAAAAATTATACCAAAAATACTATGATATAGGAAATATCTTTAGATTTCTAATGAATATTTATAGTCAAAATTTGGACTTGTGTAACCCCACCTAAAAACTGTTTTAGTAAAACAACTCATGTTTGTGTCAATTTAATTTTAACATTAAATAAATATATATTAATGTCATTTTCCAACTAAAGTGGCTCCATGGGGTCCCCAAGTTGACCCATGGGTTGTCTTGGTCGGCCATGACTCATCCAATAGGAGTAGGACAAGTGTCATGCTCATCTCATATTATTAAAACATTATTTGTACCTTAAACTACACTAATTACCTCTAATCGCGATTAAGAACTTAAAAGTTACTATTCACCAAAAAATTATTTTAATCTCATTGAACCACATTTTACTTCTTAATGACAACCATGTATGTCGGATTTTTGAAAATCAAATCACAGAAGTGGTAATATTTCATTTTAACGAAAAAAATCAGTTTTTAACAACCACTTAGTGGTTTCACTATTCATCAAAAATTGAAGTTTTTCAGAATAATGCCAAAATTTCACCCTAAGCTATAATTGATATTCCAAATTAAATAATGATGTCTATTTTACAAAATTCCAAACATATAAGTTTCATTAATTAATTTTATAATTAATTCCCGCTGTTACAACAAATAGCGTGTTTTTAAGAAACAATTTATATCAAAAGATTGGCAATTGTTTATGTCCAATTTCAATGTTAAATTAATTATAATGACCACCATTGGATAAAATGGTAAAAATATATTCTAATTATACTTTAAAACCACTAAATAGTATAATTTATCACAATAAAGTATTTTGATTAAAAAAGTTGTTTTAAGTATTTTTCACTATTCATAAAAAAATTGGAAGTTCTCGGAAAGTTACAAAAAATTCAACTTAGGATAATTTCAATATTACGAATTCAAAAATGAAGTCCATTTTGAAATATAAAATTTCTATAATTTTAAAAAGTGGTTATTACTATTCATAATGGCTACTTAGATTAGTCGCGGTGTTTTAGAACTCGAAGTTGCGTACAATGCAAGTTATTACATTATTGAATGAGAAGCGTATCGTGGAAGCTCGGGGTGTTACATTAGTATTTCACAATTGTGTGATGATGGATTTCATGTTAACATTGAAAATGATTCTTTCAAAATTTTCAACTATAATAATGAATTATTATTTTCTACTTTTAGAAATTAAAATGTATATTCTATTAACATAAATTATTTAGTTACTAAAAATGTTTCTTGTTTAAGTGCCTTTTATAAAGAGTATTGGATTTGTAATAGGATATTTGGACAATGTAATGTACACTCTATTATAAATCTTAATAGAAAAGGCTTAGTCAAGGATCTAACCAAACATGATTTCACAAACTACAATGACTATAATCCTTTTCAAAAGGGTAAACAACACAAAATATATTTCAAATCAAAGAAATATGTTTCAACTTCTCAACCTCTAAAGTGGTTCACATGGACTTGTTTGGACCATCTCGAGGTTCTAGTTTAAATGGGAAGCAATATGTCTATGTTCTTGTGGATGAATATTCTAGGTATACTTAGACTTACTTCTTAGCTCACAAAATTGAAGCATGTACTTATTCACCAAGTATTCTAAAACAGTGGAAAATCTAAGTGTACATAGAATAAAATACTTAAGAATGGATCATGGCCGTGAGTTTAAAAATCAAGAATTTGAATCATTTTTACCACACAATGTCTATAGTCATAACTTCTCTTCCCCTATGACACCTCAACAAAATATAGTAGTGTAAAGAAGGAATATAACCTTACAAGAGATAGATAGAACAATGCTTAATTAATTTGATCTACCTGTTTGCTTTTGGGATGAGGCTTTGAATACTTCTTGTTACATAATTAATAGAGTCTTAATTAGAGATACTCTCAAGAAGACTCCTTATGATCTGTGGAACAATAGAAAACCCAATGTTAATTACTCCAATATTTTGGGTTGCAACGTGTATATTATTAATACTAAGGACAATCCTGACAAGTTTGTATCCAAGAGTGATGAAGTAATCTTCCTAGGTTACATAACCTCTAGTAAAGCATATAGAGTCTTTAATAAAAGAACCGAGAGTGTGGATGAATCTATGCATATAAAATTTGATGAAATAGATCCACATGAACCTAAGACCTCCCTAGAGAATCATGAAGATGATATGAAAAACCTAGACATAAATGAAAAATTATCTAATCCTCTTGTCAACCAATCTGTTAAATCAAATAGTTCTAGAAATTATTCAGAATCTGGACATGATGAACCTGAAACTATAGATGAACCTAATATTACTAGACCCTCCTTTTCTAAACCAACTAGAACTCTCAAGAACCATCCTTTAGATGTTGTTGTTAAAGACATAGATAAAGGGACACAAACATGATATTCTCATAGAAACCAGGTTGAACATCAAGATTTCTTATCACAGCTTGAACCTAAAACATCAATGATGCAATTAAAGATGAATTTTTTGTTGATGGATTTGCAACAAGAACTTAATCAATTTGAAAGAAATAATATTTGGAAACTTGTGGATAGACCCAAAGATACTCTGACCATATGAACTAAGTGGGTGTTTAGGAACAAAGTAGATGAGGTTGTGAACATAGTTACAAATAAAGCTATATTGGTTGCACAAGTTTATAGTCTAGAAGAAGGAATTGACTATGAAGAAACATTTTCACCTATTTCTATACTTGTTTCCATCAGAATCATGTATGATTATGCTTCCCATATTAATTTCAAACTTTATCAAATGGATGCTAAAAGTGAATTCTTAAATGGGTATATAGTTGAGGATATTTTTGTTGGACAACCCCCTAGTTTTACAAACCCTCACTTTCAAAATCATGTTTTCAAATTAACGAAATATTTCTATGGTTTAAAACAATCTCCAAGAGCTTGGTATGATAGATTAAGTAGTTTTATTCTTTCAAAATGTTTTACAGTATGAATTTTTGATCCTACACTTCTTATAAAATGATTTTATAAAGATTTTTTAGTTATTCAAATCAATGTTGAAGATATTGTTTTTGGACCTTCAAGAAATTATTTATGTATAGATTTTTCTAAGATTATGATAAATGAATTTGAAATGATTTATATGGGTGAACTAGTGTTCTTTCTTGGATTTTAGATTTTTCAAAATAAAGAAGCTATAATTTTAAAACAAAGTAAATATACAAATGATCTTTTAAAAATATTTTTCTTTAACGGCATTAAAAGTAGTGACACTCTAATGAGTACTACTTGTAAGTTGGATCTTGATGAATATGGTAAATCTGTTGATCAAACCACATCTAGAGGAATGATTGGAATTTTTCTCAACTTTACTTCTATTAGACCAAATATAATGTTTAGTGTGTGTAAATGTACTCATTTTTAATCTAATCCCAAAGAATCTCACTTTAATGTTGTTAAATGATTTTTCAAATACCACAATTTACGTTTTTTCTATCCTAAAGGACAATCATTTGATTTAGTGAGTAATTTTGATGCTGATTTTGGTGGATGAAAGTTAGTTAGAAAAAATACCTCTAGGACATGTCACTTTTTTGGAAAGTCTTTGGTTTAATGGTGTAGAAAGATACAAAATTATGTTGCATTATCTACTACAGAAGATGAATACATAGCTACTGGAATCTGTTGTGATTAGATTTTGTGGATGAAACATAGTCTTCTAGACAATGGATAACAATTTGGACATGTACCTATAAATTATGAAAATACAAGTGCTATTAACATTTCTAATAACCCAGTTTCTCATTCAAGAACAAATCATATTGATGTAAGACATCACTTTTTGAGAGATGATTATCAAAAGGGTGATATCACGTTAGAATTTATTGGTACTGAATATCATCTTTCTGATATATTTTTAAATCCATTGAACTTTAAAATAAGTAATTATATCTGACATTAGTTAGGAATGATCAATTAGTAAGACCTTGTGTTTCCTTTCCTTCAATCTTTTTCTATGAAGTTTTTCCATTTCGACACTATTGTCATGCCGAAACCATTGTCATGCTGACACCATTTTCATACCGACACTGTTAGTGTTACACAATGTATATCATACTGACACCATTAGTGTTGTGAAAATTATATCATATCGACATCGTTGGTGTTATAAAAAATTTGTCATGCCGACATCAATGACTCATTGATTTTATATATCTTATATTTTTATCAAAACGATGCTGTTTTATTAATTTTTTTGTACCTGGTTCTCAATTTTGCGATTGTATAATTTTAAAATCCCTAAATGATATATATTTGTATCAATCCACTATACTATTTATTGATAATCTCTATCGACCACTACTCTCTTTCTTTACCCCTGACCATTCACTTTCTGACCTCCAGACTAAAGTAATTACAATAGTGCGTGTGAAGTAATCTCTAGAATATGTTGAGTATCATGCTTCTAAAAAACAAAAAGGTGAATCAAGAAAATCTTCATATACTTTAAATCCTAGTCTAGAAAACTGTGTTGTAATCTTAGATAAAGAATTCTTGATGGAATGGATATTAGAGATAAATTATTTGTTGTTGAAGGTGTTTCAAGATCAAGGATGGCTTGACTAGTTCTTAAACAATGACTGAGTGTCCTACCCAATGTCGGTACCGAAATTTTAGATAAATATGGAACTTCTATTTGAAGGAAGTGATGTTTCTTGGGTCAAGTCATTTGTAAAAGGGAATATAATCCCTTTCTCTTCAAGACATTGGTCTGAATGTCTTAAGGTTCCTCATGAATTAATTTTTGATGATTATTAAGGCACTTAACTTCCTAAAAGTGAATTATTTTTTTATGAGATAGCTTTGAATGAGCTAATTGTAAATGAGTAACATAGAAGACCCATTGCATCAGAATTAAATGGTGAGTGCTAACTTTTATTTAAGTTTATTTAGTACCATATTTTTTCTAGGAAAGGGAACTTTTCTGCTCTCAAGTATTAGGAAGTATACTTGGTGTATTTTCTCTCGAAATTAGTTAAATGGCATCTATGAAGATATCTAATAGTTCACATAAATGAGATGATAACACCCAGTTGTAAGTAAAATTCTCTTTTATACTCCAGGATGATTTCATAAATTCTAAAGGAGGAAGGTTGTGTAGGTTAAGTTGATGATGTTATCATTAGAAAATGTAGTGGAATATGCTTAAGTTCTATCATGTATGTAGGATCACTAGTTGATGAAATATGTGACCCAAACACAACTGGACCAACAAAGAGAGTTTCTATTAAACCTCCAAGTCCACCTTTGGACTTACCTTCTCATGAACTTCTATCAAATCTACTGTAAGTTAAGAAATGGAAGTTTAAGGATGTATAAAATATTTCAGTGAATCCAGTGAATATTAAGATGAAGAATATAAAGAAGGTATTGGTGAAAGTGGTTCAGAATCAGGTAGAGAATAATAAGATGAGAAAGTTGATGATGAGAATAACAGTGAAAAGGATGAATATGGTAATAATGAAGAAAGTAGTGAAAGTGCCAGTGATAGTGAGTCTGATCATGCTGATGAAAATACAGATGCTATTAGTATTGAAATTGTTGAAGCTAATGATGGTGTATCTATTGAGGATGATGTTTATGATAGAAAATGTTACTCTTGCTGAACATGTTTCTCAAGTTGAATATAATATAAAAAGAACTCTAGATAAGGAGAATCAACCTAGAAAAGAAGCGTTAAGTGAGGGGGAGAAATATTCCATGAAATCTAACACCGAGGGAGAGCTTCAAGAAATATTTTCTCAAGCTGATGCTTCTCCAGTTTCTAAGATGGTGGTATAAGAAATTCATCCAAATTTGATTACAAATATAGAAACAATTGTGATAAGCAACACCAAGCTTGGGAATGAGATTAAGAAGTTAACCACTGCTATCAATTCCTTAACCACTGAGTATAGGAATAAAATGTAATGTGTCATGAAAGGACTTTAGAATGTTTTTTCTCATTTTAAATATCTTTATTTTTCCAAATAGAGAAAAGAAATTACGGAACTTTCTTTCTCTTCTCTTTCTTCAAACTCTTCTCATCTTTTTCAGCCTTTAAAATCTATGGATCTTGATACTGTCAGTTCAGTTTTGAAAGAATATTTACATGCATTAATTTTTAGTGTGTCCAAGGTTGAGGACACATCGAATAAGGTGCATGACCATGTGAAGTATTATATAAGGAGTGCTTCACACACTCAGTAAGAGATAACCAAAAAGATTAATGATTTTTTCTCGAAACTCATCACAAAGCATCAAATGAATAGTATGATTAAGTATTTGTCCACCAATCTTACTCTTCCTTCAGTGAAAAATTCTTTTAAGGTTCAGATTTAGATTTTGATATAATTAACTCCCTTGTTGGACAAGTTCATAAAAAATAAAGATGATTTTGAAAAGGAAAAGAAATATGGTGGTGAGATCATTGAATAATTCGTCAAGATATAAAAACCATATCTCCATGTTAAAAGTGATCCCATTTTCATTCCTCATGCTACACCACTTGGCCCTGGTGGTTTAGTGCATGTTCAAGCTCAGATGTTAGTTTCTCAGGCTTTATCTCAGATCAGACCCATCTTTACAGAGCATATCCAGCCTCATCTTCATTCCTAGAACTGACCCAACCTAGCTTCTACCATACCTAAAGGAGCGCCTCTACCTCCTCTGAAAATCCATTCAGATGCTCTTTCTTCTCAGCATAACCATTCGGCTTAACTATCCATTGATCCTTCTAATAAGGGGAAGGAACCCCATGACCCTACCTAGTAGTGTGGAGTGATCTTTTTTTATTGAGAAGAGTGCTTGTACTTTTGATACATCTATTTAATTTAATTATGAATGAAATTTCACTATTTATACTTTTCTGTTGTTAGTGACCTTTTAAACTTCCAATTTTTGCTAATCCCAATAGGGGGAGAACTTTATTAAGAATTATTAAAAGGGTGGGAACATTATTAAGAATTATTATGTGTTTAAGTATTATTTGTGTTTATGGAATTATTATGATTTTAGGCATTATTATGTATTTATGAATTATTTTCTCTAATACATTTCACTTACCATAATGGAAAATAATAATAAAATTATTTCTTTTAATCATTCTCTAATGGTACTAAATAATTCCATGATTTTTGATCATCAAAAGGGGTGAGATTTTTGGCCCATAGATATTTTTGGCCACTATATCTGACTATAATTGTTTTAATTATCAAAGATCATGTTAGATATTAACATATATCTTACCTAATGTTAGATCCTAAATTATGTCAAAAAATTATCTTGAATATTATATCATTTCAATCATATACAAAATTTTGTATGTTTAATACTAAACAAGCATATAAATGATTATCTATGTGTAAATTATGAGTATTAACACTCTATAACTATGATAAACTATAATATAGAAAGAAAATATAAAATTATCTATGTATGAGTCACTGAAATTGACAGACAGATGACTCTCTATTGCATATGACTCACTGTTGCATATGACTCACCATTGCATATGACTCACCATTGCATATGACTCATCGTTTCATATGACTCGCCTTTGCATATGAAAACGCACCATCAGTCCAAGTGATCTACCATTGCATCGTGCTACTGACGCAAGGACTCACTGTCAGTTGAAATTAGTCACTGATATATCAATTGTCTCACCGATATATGGAAGGACTCATCGTTGATATGGGTCACTGATAGATTAACTGTATCAATGACAGAAGGAATGAATCACTCTTGAAACAAGTCAAAAATATAATGATTCACCTATGTATGGAAAGATTGACAAAATGACTTACCGATGGGTTGAGACACTGATATAAGGATACACTAACAGAAGGATATACCGACAAACGAGTCACTGATAGACTATTTAAATCTGCATTTATTAATATTATTTATAATGGCCATATTGTGTCATTTAATGATACTAAAAGATTTTATAATCCTTTGTAGGACTATTAGTAGATAGTATGAGGTATTATGAACCTATTTGTAACACCCCAAGCTTCTACGGTACGCTTCTCTTTGAATAATGTGATAGCGTGTGTTGTACGCAACACCGAGTTCTAACACATCATAACTAATCAAACTAGCCGTTATGAATAGTAATACCTACTTTTTGAAATTATATATATTTTATATTTGAAAATGGACTTCATTTTTGGATTCGGAATATCGAATTTAGCCTAAGGTGAAATTTTGGTACATTTCGGATAACTTTCATATTTTGATGAATAGTGAAAATTACTAAGTTTTAATTAAAAACAACTTTTTTAATCAAAATAATTAATAGTGATAAATTATGAATTTGAGTGTTTTTAAAGTATATTTAGAATATATTTTTACCATTTAATATAATGTTGGTAATTGGACATAATTTTACAATTAAACCGAACATAAACGAGTGTCAATCTTTTGATAGTTATTATCTCTTAAAAACACGCTTTTTGTTTTGACAGCGGGAATTAATTTTAAATTAATTTCTGCCACTTCTGTGTTTTGAATTTAGGAAAATGGATTCCATATTTGGAATCAGGATGTTCAAATTGTGTAAATAGGTAACTTTTATTTTTAGACATTTTGAATAATTACTGCGGTAAATATTTTATTTACCATGGTTAAGGGTAAATCCGGTAAATAAGGGTTAAAAAATAATATTATAATAATACTAAATTACCCTAAAACGTGTCTTAACCCTATTGGTTGAAACATGGTCGACCATGGGAATCTTTGGGTCTATTTTGGGACCCCATGGATCCACTTGTAAGTGATAATGACACTTTATTTTAATTAAGATAAAATGAATACAAAAATGACACAAGCATATATCGTTTAGAAAAACAATTGTTACATAGGGTTATATATATTGGATTTTAGATTATAAATATTCATTATAAAGCTAAAAAGATTTCCTACATAATGATATTTTATTTATAATTTTTAGACATTAAATAATTTATTTTATTTATGACACAATGATGATGCAGTAATTACTATAATAGTGAAAAATTAAAATAATTGATATTATAAATACCCAAATAAATATAATATACAACTTTTAATGAATTAAACTAATTTTCTAGGATAATATGATATATTAGGATTGATTTAATTGACTTTTTTCGAAGTAATCAATCTGTTATGAGTTTCACAAAAATCAACTATTGAATAGTGTCAAAATTGACATAAAAGAGTTCTTAAAACAAATATTATATTATTAATTGATATTAAATTCCTAAAAATCTAAGGTTCGGCCAAGAGACTTATTTCATGATAGGTTCATCATTAATGGACCACTTGGGGGTCGCTTGGATGTATATAGTAAGTTTATTAACCATATTATATAAAAATACAAAGAGACATTGTAAAAGTGAAACTAATTAACTTAGAGTTAATACTTAAAGATAAGGTTAATATAAGTAACCAAACCTGTCTAAATTCTATTGGTTGAGTGGTTTTTGACATATCCCCACCTCAACCTTTTAATAATAAGCTTTGGAGCCATTATAAACCGAATATGAATTTATTATAAATTAATATTTCCAGCTTTTCCAAAGGTGCCCCTCACCCCTCTTATAAAAGGGCACTCCTCCTTCTCATTTCTTCACACCTCTAAAGCCTTTTGGTTCGGCCAAACTCTGCCCAAATACTCTCCCAACATCCCTAAATACAACCTAGAGGCCTTAGTTTGATCAGAAAGCCAACCTAAGGAGCCCTTTTGATCAAACAAAAAGGAAGAACCCGAAGAAGAGGTAATGATTTCACCACCCTTTTCTAAGTTCATTTCTTCTTCCACTTCTTCTTCCTTTGTTCTTACCATTCTAAAATAATAACTCCAGTATCTCACATATACTGTGATGTTATTAGAAATATGGTACAACCATATTCAGTATTCTATCCACCCTTTGAATAACATGTCACCATACGTGCGTACGTACGGCTTACCGTCTCCACGTCGTGGTGTAATTGTTATTCAATATAATATTATTTGGATGGGTATAATAATGATGTGTAACTCATGTAAATAATAAATATAACATGTTAATTATTCTGTATATATGATATACCATCCATTTATATATTATTTTAATATCAAAAGAATGATATTGTCGCTCGTGCGTACGTACGGACTACCGTTTCCACGAACGCGATGAGATTCATTCTCCATCGTATCCATTCAAGTATAATTATCATTTGATGATTTAAAAATGATGTTTAAGGACTGGATATCATTCTGGATATGAATAAGATACAACAACCATGGATTATGTAACAAAACATATAAAATAAAATGATTAAGTTAACTCCCGAAACGACGATAATTCTAAGATATTATTAACAAATCAATGTTAAAAGATCATATATGATATCATATTAATATATATGATTCTTGTATAATTTAATAACAACTATTTCACCATTATACAGGAGGTTAACCTACCCCAACCAAGGAAAAGTACAAGGTAAGGGTTATTTCACAATCTCTTCATTATCCGAGGTTGTTTATACGTAATAATCTACTAGGATCTCTTTATCATCCACATCCATGTTTCTTAAAAATGTATTTCAAAACATTTTTACTATTTACTAAAATATGAGTTAAAGTCATTTATACCCTTTTTGACTTTTATAAGTGGATTATAAAGGAATCTTTCTATCATTTTCAAAACAAGGTCCTTTTTAACCTTTTCGACAGAATTGAGGTAAGAATGTTTTTTTTAACTTATACGGCGGGTGCGGTTATTTTACGCCGTTATAAAATCTTCAAAGCTTTCCTTACAAGCTTATAAGAATATTTTCAAAGAAAATGTTTTATTTTATATGGATCTTAAATGATTTCAAAATAAAAGGAGATATTTCTTTAAAAAGAATTTTGATTTCATCTATGTCAACATCCTTTGATGGATTTTAAGATTATTTGAAGTTGATTTATTATGATACAAAACTTCTATATTGTATTGAAGGTTTTGTGATATGTTTGACTATGGATGTGCTATTTTTATACCATTCATAGTTTATGGTGAAATTATTGACATTTCTTATGCTAGTTTTAATACGAATGTTTATGTTATGTTTAAACCTTTTCATATGGGAATGAATTGGACTTAATAAGTGTCGGGTGGAGCCCGCTATAGCTCCTCGATGCATCGGTAGGTCTCATGAGACAAACTAGTGTCTTGGCACAAGGCCTTGACAAAATCTTATTTGTAGTCTTGGCACGAGGCCTTGACTATGTGGTTATGATAGTCTGGCATTATGCATTCCAACATTATGAAAGTGGTTATTGATTTTTGCATGTGATTATTCGATTAGTAGAATATCCATGAGTAAATGGCATTATTTAATTTTTACTTTTGCCATACTATATTGAAGTTCAAGTTTAAAAGGATTTTGTTTTAGTAATGCATTGCCTTAAATGTTTATTCTTATTTATGAAAGTTTCCGCCATATTGTTATCCTTACTGGGCATTTGAGCTCACCCCTTTTATATGTTTTATTTTTCACAGGATGTGAAGAAGTAAGTTATGAATGACCTGCAGGGATTTTATGAGGGTTTAATAGTGTGGATTGTGGAAACATTATGTTGTTGTATTAGTTTTTCATTTTATGACGTAATGTAAAACTTATGAATATATCTAGTGTTTCCAAGGCTACTAAACCAATCGGTCTTTTGAGTTTTGATCTTTCTTGTGATCATGCCAATGTTATGTAATAATGCACCGACTCTGGGTAACTAGGGTCGGGGCGTTACAGTTGGTATCAGAGGAAGTTTAGTACAAACCTTGGAAGCTAGATTTAGATAAACTCTGATTAGAGCACGTAGACCTAAAATGAACTTTGAGGATTAGTATAGAAGAACTTCCAAGAATTTTGGTATTGTAGAGATTTTGTGAGTTTTCCAAGCAATACATCCCTGTATGGATACGAGCAGGTAGAGGCGGCTCTAGCACAGATGTACCTAGGGGTAAAAACCGAAAACACCGCTTTGAGCTAGACTCGAACGGGAACTGGTGCACGACAACGGGCCTTGCTGCACTCTTGGTTACGACACTCCCGGGGGATATGCTTAGGATAACTCTCATTTTCTTTACAAATCATTATGAAGGGTTTATGAGTATATACTTCCTCAAAGAAAACATTTTTATGATTATGGATTATATCCATAAATAGTTCAATTTATGTTAAGTGTTTTATAAGTATGGGATTATGTATTTTGATTCATAAACTGATCTAGTTTATGCCATTGTTTAGAAATGGCGCCTAGTGGAAGAAATGGAAACTGTATCAATGCACGCACTCCATGAAGGGATTGCCCTCCTGCTCAAGATAATTATAGTGGGGCTGGTGATGCAACTGGTGTTGATCAGCTAATCACCATACTGGGACAACTTACTCAGGTTATGAATAATAACCTTACCCGTATGGAGCACCCTGATCCGCAGCGTGGAGGATCAATGTTAGATCGATTCATGAGGCAACAACCACCAACGTTAAATGGGAATACAAATCCCTCAGTAGCTGAGCAATGGATATTTTCCCTAGAGAAAATATTTCAGGCTTTGGGGAGCAGTGAAAGGGAAAAAGTTATCATGGCAGTTTACCGCCTCACTGGAGATGTTGATCAATGGTGGTCATTGATTCAAAATACGAAGGAAGATGATGAAGTATCAAATATGGAATGGAGGGAGTTCAAAGATCTGTTTTTAGAAAAATACTTCCCTCGCGACCATCGAGCAGATATGGAAAGGCAATTTCTGAGTCTGAGACAAAAGGAGGATGAGAATGTCACAAAGTATGAGGCTAACTTTACAAGGTTAGCGAGGTACGCTGGTGATTATATTCGTAACCCAAGAAGTAATATTGATCGTTTCTTTGATGGGTTAAAACCATTTCTCCGTCGAGCGTTAGTCTCACAATCCTTTTCATCGTACGAAGACATTGTCTCATGTGCTATCAAGACCGAAAAGGAATTCTCTAAGTCTTATGACTTTAAAGCAAAGCAAGAGAACAAGAGACCTGCTGATCAATCTGGGAATGGAAATAAGGGGAAGAAAGGAAAGGTTGAATATCCATCATGTGGTAAATGTGGGAAGAAACATCCTGGTACTTGCTTGAAGGGAATGGGAGTCTGTTACAAGCGTGGTGAAAAAGGCCACCAAGCTCAAGATTGCAAGGGGAAGAAGGAAGCTACCAACGTTCAGTGCTACAATTGCAGGGAGATGGGGCATTATGCAAATTCATGCCCTAAGCGTCAGGAGAACTTACCTCAGAAAAAACCAAGGGATCAAGGCCAGGCTTATGCTATCACTACTGCTGTAGACGCCGGAAAAGTCCGTTGTTCCCAAACAAAGCTCCGGATGCGGAAAGCGAGGTCATATTTGGAGTCAGAAGCATGTTTCGGAGGGCCCGGAGGCCTTGCGCGAAATTTTGGAGACCCGCGCGCAAAGTTGATGAGCCGGCGCAAACCTCCCGGGTTGCGCGCAATGCGCTGGACCGGCGCGCAATTTTGCGCGCCCGTGGCCCGCGCGACTCCCTTGCGCGTCGGGGCCGATTCCGCGCCCGCGAAGAGAATTTCGCGCCCGCGACCCGGATTCCGCACCCGGGGTTTCCTATAAATATAAGGCGACCCCTGACGTTTTGGGGGTTGCCAGAATTCGAAAGGTCTCTCGTGCGCGCAATCCAACCCCTTCTGCGCGCAATGCCGATCTTCAGGTAACCTCTTTTCTTTCGCGCAAGAAAGCCTTGGGGTTCGCCTTCGCGCGCAATCCCTTAGGCTCCTTTCCTTTGAATAAATATTCACCCAAAGGCATTCGCGCGCAAAAGAAGCCTCTTGCGCGCAATTGCCCCCGGGGTGCGCGCAATCCAGCCCGATTGCGCGCACCCCCCCCCCCCCCTTTCCAAAGTGGCCATTCATTAGAGAATGAGCCGTTGCCCCCGTGCGCTATCCGAAGCCCGGTGCGCGCAATCTCTATCATTCGCGCGTAAAGTGCTGGCCCAATTGCGCGCCAGCCCGCCCATTTGCGCGCCGACCCGCGGTATTGCGCACAAAGCTCCTCTTTTGCGCGCAAACCGCCAGGGTCGTCCCCTTTGACCCCCTGAGGGTACCCGCCTCTGTGGCACCCGACGGCCCTCATCCCGGGTGCCCGCACCGTGCGTCGTCTTCCCGTGCGGCCCCCTTAGGCTCGTGCGAAGTGACACAGACCTATCGGCGGCTTCAACGTCCCGCACGACGTTAAACTGCACTTCGTCCCAGCTACAAGACGTTAAATTGTACACTATTCGTCCTGCACGACGTTAAACTGTAATTCGTCCTGCATGACGCTAAACTGCACCACGTCCTGCACGACGTCAAACTGCATACGTCCAAGCTGCATGACGTTAAAATTCCTAGCCCCCATCGTCCGCGCTGCAAGACGTTAAACTTCCAAGCATCTTCGTCCTCAACACACGACGTTAAACTGTACTTCGTCCGGCAAGACGTTAAACCGTCCGCTTCGTCCTCAACACACGACGTTAAACTGTACTTCGTCCGGCAATACGTTAAACCGTCCACTTCACCCGATCTCGTGCCTCGCGCGCAGGGTCCTCCCGGTTTGGATGTGGCCCCCACCCGCAATCTCTATCATTCGCGCGTAAAGTGCTGGCCCAATCGCGCGTCAGCCCGCCCAATTGCGCGCCGACCCGCGGTATTGCGCGCAAAGCTCCTCTTTTGCGCGCAAACCGCCAGGGTCGTCCCCTTTGACCCCCTGAGGGTACCCGCCTGCGTGGCACCCGACGGCCCTCATCCCGGGTGCCCGCACCATGCGTCGTCTTCCCGTGCGGCCCCCTTAGGCTCGCACGAAGTGACACGGACCTATCGGCGGCTTCAACGTCCCGCACGACGTTAAACTGCACTTCGTCCTGCATGACGCTAAACTGCACCACGTCCTGCACGACGTTAATCTGCATACGTCCAAGCTGCATGACGTTAAAATGACTAGCCCCCATCGTCCGCGCTGCAAGGCGTTAAACTGCCAAGCATCTTCGTCCTCAACACACGACGTTAAACTGTACTTCGTCCGGCAAGACGTTAAACCGTCCGCTTCGTCCTCAACACACGACGTTAAACTATACTTCGTCCGGCAAGACGTTAAACCATCCACTTCACCCGATCTCGTGCCTCGCGCGCAGGGTCCTCCCGGTTTGGATGTGGCCCCCACCCGCTCGTCTCTGTAGGGATGTCGGGATTGGAGTGGCCTTCGCCCACGGGGGTAGAGTGTTGCAAACAGAACGAACTACGTGGACTTTGATCCCTGTCTTCTAAACAGGGTACGTAGGAAGCCTCTCCGAGGTTCAAGCCCACCACCTGGTCGTCCCGGTCGTATTTACGTCGGTTCGTCCATCAGTGGACCCCTTCCGGGTTCACACTTGCGTTGATTCACCTATGAATCCGCCTCTGTGGGGGACTGCACGTGTGTATCTCCATTGTGCTTCCCCACCGCCTCGATCTCTTCGTGAGTCGGCTTGCCAACGTCCAGCATGACGTAAAACTGTGATTCACCCGGCCGTTCCATCCCCCTCTGTGCGAGGTGATTCGGTTCAATCCTCCGCCCGGCGGCCTCGATCTCTTTGTGAGTCGGCTTGCCGACGTCCAACATGACGTTAAACTGTATATCCGAACTACGCTGACTTTGATCCACGCTAACGCACGGTACGTAGGAAGCCCCTACGGGGTCCAAGCTCTTCACTCCATTATCCATCCTGATCCTTACCCGGGCCGCCACATCCCGGTGGGGTCATGCCATTTCATTCCACTCCACTTCATTCGGGAAGCCGCCCATGTGCTGGCCCCAGCGTCAGAGGTTCCCCTCAAGGGGTTCTGTCATCTGATCCACTCCTCGTGTTGATCAGTCCGATGCCGTCTCCGCTGGACGTTAAACTCGCGGCATACCCCGTGTTAAACATGGGAAGCTGAGGAAAACCTCAGGTAACACAGTTCCCCGCACCCAGTGCGGGATGCCTCAGGCCATCACGCCTTCGAGAAGCTCTATTAGGGACGGAAGGCAGACATGCAGAGGCGCAGTGTTAGGACACGCCCCCAACACCCAGAGCCACCCGGTCTCCTCACCGCAGGTTGCTGCCCCGACCAGACTCCTTGGAGCGTCTGGGCGGAAGCAGCGTAATTAACCGGTGTCCATGAAGATATGGCGCCGGGAACGAGATTCACGAACATTCTTAAATCTATGAGGGAGACCCGGATTAGGCGACGAGTTCCGAGGAGACGTCCACGGAAGGAGGAGCCGACGTCCCATCATCCCGGTTTCGATCAAGGAGAAGACGCCCCTGAATAAGGGACGGATGCCGCCCGCCTTTGGAAAGCAGGACTGCGGGACCACAAGCCGCACGCCCATCCCCACGGGTTGACGGGTGCACGCGCGAACGCGTCCTGGTGGAACAGCGTAACCCGACGCACATCCGCACCGAAACAGAAAAATGGTGAACCCGACGTGAATCTCTTCTCCTCAATACGAAGGCCGATGGCTTTCAGAGGTGTTGGATGACCAGCATGCTGCTCGACCGAGCATTCAGTTTTACCCGCCAGGGGCTGAGGAAGGGAACTCGGGCACTCCGTCTCGCGACGTTGAGGGCCTGGGTCCCCCCCATGGAAGGCGTCGTGGCACTAATGGTTGGTTGTCGATTCCTTTTCCTGTCAGTGTTAATGGGTTCTTCTCCCTGCTTTCAGAAATCAGGTCGCCCAATCCAGTGCCCGATCGCCATCCGCCCACTGGCGTAGGGGTAGGGGAAACACCGACGCGGCTACTCCACGCAGTCCCGCCCGTTCCACAGCCGTGCCAGCAGCCGCAGCTGCGGGGCAACCACGCCCTCTCTCCCCCTCGGAGGTCATCCAAAGAAGGGTGATCAACAACTTGGTGCGGAGATATGAGGAAGAGGGAGTCATCCCCACTAGGGACATGGCTCGCCTAAACCTCGAGGGAGCTGCACCTCGCCACCAACGCCGCCCCCGAGGGCCGCGCAGGGAGGCACCGCTGCCTACCTCGACGTCCAACCGCTTTGGGAGTTTGTCCCTGGAGCGCTCCGACAACTCCTTCCCCTATGCGGATGAGGTGGAAGATGCCCGGGACCACCCTATCCGGGATTCGCCCCAGGGATCTGCGATGAGGGCTCCTGTCAGGCCACGGCGACATCGCCGCCAGGCCTCTCAAGTCGAGGAACGGGCTCTCCACCTGCCTGCGCCGCTCATCCCGACTCGTCTGTCCCGGCGCCAACGTCGGGCGCGAGCGGAAGAGGATGCCCACCTTGGGGCCCTAGCAACAGTGGCCGCGTTGGCTCAAGCCACTGTTGGCTCCAGTCGCCAGGCCCCTGCGCATCCTGAGCAGGGGAACTTCTATGCCCGACCCAGATCGAGGCCCCGACCGCCCCAAAGGCAGGTTGGGTTGACTCTCCCGGTTGCTGGTACAGACAATGGCCACCGCGGACCACCTCGCGGTAGTGCTATTCGCCAACAGGGTCTACTCCGTGTGGCTGATCCAAGAGGCATGGGTCACCCCGCCTTCCGATCTCTGCCCGGAGGCCTACCCGGAATCATCTCTCCCCGCGTCCCCTTTGATATCTGTCCCGGTGCCCCTCGCACCTTGGTTTCTGGTCCTCTTGGCCCCAGCACCAGTGCGGCCGGAGGATGCCAGGATAGAGATCAGCCATGCCCCGAAGAACCACCCAGGGGCAGGAGGGCGAGGTGTCGACGCCGAGGGAAGAATGTTACGGAATTCCGGACGGGGATCCGACCGGTTCGTTTCTCTGATACAGAGGCGGAGTATGATTCGGCGACAGAGCCCTCCCCCCAATCCCACCTGTCAGGGGCAGGGGTAGGAATGCGGCAAGTCAGCATCGTACTTCCCGAGAGCGAGATCGATATGATCCCCGCTTCTCTCCGAAGGTATATCCGGAGTAGCGAGGGCCTGGTAGAAGCCCAAGGATCAAGCTTGTGGTTGGTACCGGCCCCTCTGGAAGCGCCTTCTGCCTCGATCGGAGAAGCTGGAGACCTTTTCTGGGGACCGACGGTCGAACCACGATCTAGTGCACCCTCGGCGAGCACCGACGCTACGGAAGGATGTTTGCTCGCCGGCCCGTCCTATCGTGATGTGGTAGCCAGGGCACCGCCACCCTCAGAGGGCGGCCCGGGATATGGAGGCCAATCGGCCTGCTCGCCGTATTCACCGCCGGCCAGCCCGTCGGCCCGGCGGCCCGCCTCGGCACCACTACCGGTTCCCCGTCCATTCCCAGTCATTGAAGAGGACCAAGGAGACCTAGGTCCCGAGTTTGAGTCGTGGAGCTTCTGGACCGTCCTTGCAGAGGGCCACTTCCCTGAGAAGTTTTGGCCAGTCGCAGGACTGGACTTTGATGCACCCGAATCGCTCACCCCGGATGAGTTCGAATGCTTCCGCCGAACTCTCCGGGAGACTCACTCCCGTCTTCACCGCTTACAAATGCCATATCCCGGGAGTTAAGTGCACCTGGAGGATATTGGTGAGCAGTGCCGTCAAATTGACCTGGCCACGCTCCCCGCGGTTCGGCACCCCGGGTCATTTGGGCACCACGAGGCCCTCCAATAACGATGCGTTGAGTTTTTTCAAGTACTCCGCAAGGTTATCGAGGAAGCCACTCCCCACGTGTATATCCGTGGATGGGGGCAGTACGCTGCCCTACGCTTCAGTGCGATTCGCCGACAGCCCGATTCACTGGGTGGCCCTGAGGGTACATCCCCAGGGACGGAAACAGTCAATATGGCTGACCTGTCGGGGAAGGGGAACGGTTTGGAACTTCTCGACGGGGGCTCTCCCCCCGAAGACAAGCCGTCGTTGGATCCATCGGTGAGAGTTACTCGTCACCAGAGGAACCTCCTGGGACTCCCCGCACCCACTGAAGCACTGACGTTGAGCCGAAACGTCAGCAAAGGTAAAGAGCACAGCGAGGCTATAAAGCCCGCCGACCCATCCGCCTCCACGCAGAGGGCGGATGAGGATCCCGAGAAGGCTATGCTACGTCAACAGCTCGCCGAGAAGAAGAAGCTGGTTGACCAGCTCCTCGCCGAGCGCGCTGCAGAGCAGCGGCCTGACTAAGGTGATCCTAGGCCAGGACAGCAGGGACAGGAACAACCACCCCTCGACGAGGCTCTCCCGGGCAACCGTGATTATGCCATGTTCGCCGACAGGAGAGAGGCCATTGCCTATGGCAAGAGGGCGCGGTATGTTTCGCCACACCCTCCTGAGCGGCGTGACTACCTGAGAGACCCCGCTCGGATTCCTCCCGCTGCCCCAAGGGCCGCTCCGCCCGCCATCCCACGAGCTGTCGAGTTTGACGACCCGGTCGACGACCCGATTGAAGGGCCATGCAATGCGCTCGTGGTTATAGATCCTCGCCAGGACTGGAACCCATGTCCGGACGATCCGATGGCGGCACTCATCGCCCGCTTGGAGGCCTTGGAGACTCGGCAAGTGGCAATCCCACCGGACGGCAAGCCATACCCAGCATGGGTGGATGACATGCCGGCACCTCCGGGATTCGGGAATCCCACTTTTGCCCCCTTCAATGGGACTGGAGATCCGCCATAGCATTTGGCCCATTTCAACTCGAGGTGCGGGCCTATGCTGGGGACTCCGGCGCAGCAAGAGGCCGCTAAGCTTCACTGCTTTGTCCAGACACTGGAAGGGCCAGCATTTGTCTGGTACAGCCAGCTCCCCGTCGGGTCGATAACTAGCTGGGAGGACCTTCGTAGACAATTCCTCTACCAGTTCAGTTCCACGACCCGGAAGACGAGTATCGAAGACCTCTTCAAGTGCAAGCAGAGGCCTGATGAGCGAATCTCGGACTTCGTCGCCCGATGGAAGGGTCTCACGTATTCCCTTGACATGCCATTGACTCAGGAGCAGTTGCTGACAATGTGCGTCGGGAACGTCAAGACCGAGCTGGTCCCTTCCTTGATCACTCAGAATTACCCCGGAGGGTTCAGGGACTTCTCAGACAAAGCTCAACGTCTTGAGGAAGCCCTGCAACAGGCCAGCCAGGCACACCCGCTGCCTCCTATGATTCCTGCAAGGAGAGTCAGCAGGGCTGAGCCCGCTGCTGTCGCCCAGATAGAGGCTCCCAGGCCGTTGGAGCTGTTGCTGGTGAGACCAGCTCCACAGCCTCACAGGAATCCGCCTCCACGGGCTCAGTTCCCGGCCCAGCAGCGGCAGCCTCAGAACCGGCCGGCCCCTCCGCGTAATGTACCGCCACAACCCAGGCGAGATAATCAGGGTCCACCTCCTCGGCAGGCCCCTCCAGCCCCTCGTCAAGACCACTCTCCCAGGGGCCCGCGATACCTGACCTACTCATTTCACGAGGATCAGGTCCCCGGTTATTTCCGAAGCTCCCTGGAGCAGAGGATTGTGCGACTGCCTGAGTGTTGGAGGCCGGAGGAGGCACATCTCACGGATAAACCCCGCTACTGCCCCTACCATCGGGTCCTGGGGCACACCATCCAGCGGTGCTATGTGTATAAGGATTGGCTCAAAGACCATATTAACAACAATGTAATCAGGTTGGGCCCAGCTCCGGCACAAGTGGCGGGCGTGTTCGTGGGATCAGATGACGATAGCGGCAATGAGGACGAATGGCAGCTGGTCTCCGACCGCGGATCCCAGAAGTATAAAAACTGGATGGCCCGCAAGACGATCATTCGCGCCCATGGAATCATCCGTGCGTGCTTGAATCAGCCTGAGCCCCCAGAATCTGCGGGTGCTGCTTCGGCATCGTCGTCCCAGCCTGCCTCTTCCAAGAAGAGCAAACGGCGGCAGCGCAAGAAGGAAGAGCGCGCCCCGCCAGTTCCGCCACTATCCCGCACTCTCGGCGATTTCATGCCCCCGGAGATGGGGATCCCTCCTCGGATCCGCCCAGTGGTGAATGATTCATCCGATGACAGTATTGGGTACGCTTCGGTTAATACTGTCGAGCTGGTAAATCCCTTTTCGGTTCCCGACGTTGAAGAACACCAGGTGGACCTCCCTAGTGTCCCCGGTCGTCGCCACCGTCGGAGGAGCCACAAAAACAGGAGTCGCCGGGGCACAGCAGTTGGTACATCCAGCCAGGCCGTGCACGCCACTGAGACCAGGCAGCAGGCTCAAAACCGAGCTCAGCGTGCGCAGCCCCCCCATCCGGGGATGACGGATTCGCCTCCGCCACTGTTTGTGGTATGGGATCAGGCAGAACCGCCTCAGCCACGTCGCGATCAGCTCCGCCCTGCCACGAGTCCATCCCGGCCTCCTGACCCCAGTACGGTGACCCTTTCTCGGGCTTCAACCAATGAACAGCGAAATGCGCCAAGTACCAGTCGGCCGCCGGCCCAACCGGCAAGGCCTGTCATGCTTCCAACCGCAGAGCAACCTCCTGCAACCAGGGGTTCGCGCTTGGCCAAAAAGTATGATGTCCTGAAGCACTTGGACGACATCCCAGTGAGACTCTCCATCCTTGAGGCTCTGCGCATGTCATCTGAGATGCGTGAGGCACTCGCTGAAGCCCTAAAGAGCCCCCTCCAGTTTGAGACAGAGGTTGCGGCTGCAGAGGCCTTTCACGCCGAAACGATTGAGGACGCCGAATGTCAGGCAGTTATCTCGTTTTCTGGTAAGGATGAAGACCCTCCTATACAGGGGCACATTCGTCCGTTGTATGTTACCGGACAGTTCAACGGCCTTGAAGTCCGGCGCTGCCTTGTCGACACGGGGTCCGGGATTAACCTGATTCCCACTTGGACGCTCCGGAGATTGGGGTTGTCTGAGGATGACTTGATTCCCTCCGACCTCAGGATCCTGGGGTACGACCGCACCGAGAAAACCCCGGTCGGCAAGATACGTTTGAAGACCCAGTTCGGTGACTTGGTTGCCAACACCGAATTCATGGTTGTCTCTCAAGACACTGCGTACAACGCATTGATGGGCAGGCCATGGCTCCACCTTCATGCGGCGGTTCCCTCGTCATACCACCAATGCCTCAAATACTCCCTTAATGGTCGAGTGGGCGTGCTTCAGGGAGATGCCTCTCCTTTTTCCTCATGTGAAGCCCACTATCTGGACGCGGACTATTACAAGAGAAAGGATAAGCAGATCCTGGCAGGTGTGGTCGAGCCTGTCGCTGTTGCAAATGATCCTTGGGCAAGTTTGGATGACGCTTATGTCCTCCCGATTCAACGGTTGGACGTAGCCATGGTCTCGACGGCTTGTGAGTCTCCTGATGAGATGACCGCGACCGCCCATGCCAGCACCAGCGGCCCAGCAGGATCTGGTAGCCCCAATGCAGTTGCCAACGCAGCCTCTCCCGTGGATGATCCCTCCCCGAGTGGAGAGGACGTGGAAGATGCACCCCCAGCCTTTGAGGAGGGCGTCTCCGACACGGTCGATGAGTTAGTACAAGTGAACCTTGGAACCGAAGCAGATCCGAGACCCACATTGGTCAGTGCCGCCATGCCCTCTGAGGAGCGGCAGCAGTACGTGGACTTTCTCAGGTAGCACCGTGATGTGTTCGCTTGGGGCTATGACGAGATGTCGGGGCTAGATCCTCAGGTAGCCATCCACCGCCTTGGTCTCCCAGCGAACCATCGCGGGTTCAAGCAGCCTCCCAGGAAGATGCACCCATTCCACGGTGCCATGGTTGAGGCCGAAGTTGACAAGCTTATCAAAGCCAACTTCGTGAGGGAAGTTCAGTACCTCAAATGGCTGGCCAACATTGTGCCGGTCAGGAAGAAAAACGGGCAGATCAGAGTCTACATCGACTTCCGCGATCTCAACCGCCACTGTCCGAAGGATGACTTTCCCCTTCCAGTGACAGATCTGTTGATTGACGCCACGGCAGGGTTCCAAGCCCTCTCCTTCATGGATGGATACTCCGGATATAACCAAATTCGGATGGCCCCTGAGGATGAGGAGTTTACTGCCTTCAGGGCCCCCCAAGGTACCTTTTGTTACCGGGTCATGCCTTTCGGCCTGAAGAATGCAGGTGCCACCTATCAACGGGTGATGCACCGCATATTCAAGCCAATCCTCGGCACACTGGTGGAATTCTACATCGACGACTTGGTAGTCAAATCGCGCCAGCGTCAGGACCATCTCAAAGATCTTGAGAAAGTGTTCGGCTTCCTCCGGTCTCGCTGCCTGAAGATGAACCCGTTGAAGTGCGCCTTCGGGGTCACCTCCGGAAAGTTCCTTGGATTTGTGGTAAGATACCGGGGTATTGAGATCGACCCAGAGAAGATCAGGGCGATTAGACAGATGCCTCCCCCAGGTAACATCCGGGAACTGCAAGGGTTCCAAGGCCACTAAGCCTATATACGCCGATTCATCGCGAATCTGGCCGGCAAGTGTAAGCCCTTTTCTCGGCTCATGAAGAAAGGTGCCACCTAGGTATGGGATGAAGAGTGTCAGACCGCTTTCGAGGAAATCAAGCAGTACCTGCTGCAACCTCCGGTTCTGATGCCGCCCGTATCCGGGAAGCCGCTGGTCCTCTATGTGACCACCCTGGAACGGTCCCTGGGTGCCCTTCTCACCCAGAAGAACAACGAGGGAACAGAGAATAGCCTCTATTATCTCAGTCGCATGCTCCTCGATGCGGAAGTTAGGTATTCCCCCATCGAGAAGAGCTGCCTGGCGCTCGTATTTGCCGTACAGAAATTACAGCACTACTTGTAGCACCATGAGGTACAGTTGGTTTCTCGGGTAGACCCGTTGAAATATATCCCGAGCCGGCCTATATTGACTGGCCGTCTAGCACGGTGGGCTGTGATTCTCCAGCAGTTCGACATCAGGTATGTGTCTCAGAAGGCCATTAAAGGGCAAACATTGTCAGACTTTCTGGCTGCTCACCCAACCTCCGCGGATCAGCCGCTGGATCTAGGCTTTCCTGATGAGGCCATTCTCTCGGTTGATCATGCCGGTCCATGCTGGAAGATGCACTTTGACGGTGCCTCCCGGAGCCCCACCGGTAGAAGACTCGATAATCCTAAGCTCAACAGAGTGGGCTTGGGTATCGTCTTCATTACCCCGGAGCAAGCCGTACTGCCATACTATTTCCTATTGTCAGAGGGTTGTACCAACAATGAGGCGGAATACCATGCCCTCATCACCGGCCTCGAGTTAGCTCTCGAGATCGACGTGCCCCATCTGTGTGTAAAAGGGGACTCCGAGCTGGTTGTTAAGAAGATAAATGACGACTATGTGGTCAGGAAGCCGGAACTTGTGCCATTACTGGAGTGCACCCTCCTTCTGATGGCCCGGTTCCCTTCTCGGCCAGAGATTGTCCATATTCCCCGGTCGCAGAATGGTCGAGCAGATGCTTTGGCCAGCCTTGCTGCGTCACTTGCGAAGCCTGAACAGGATAACCTGACCGTCCGCATGACGCGCCGCAGGATCATCGCTCCCGTTATCCCGGAGGGATATCGCGGCCCGTCGGTAAGTAATCTCACCGCGGTTGCCCCTGTGCCCGGAGCCCCGAGTACCCCAGATATAGCAGTCGAACCAGCCCCTGATTGGAGGACGCCTTTGGTTGAGTACCTTCAACATGACATTCTCCCGCCGGATCGGGCCGAGCGCGAGCGAGTTCGACGCCGCGCGTCGCAGTTTGTCCTCCAGAGCAGTCCCGACCTGGAGCAGATCCTCTATAGACGCGGATTTGATGGTGTTCTCCTCCGTTGCCTTCAGGGAGTTGAGATCCCGCGAGTCATGCAAGAGGTTCATGCTGGTTCATGCGGCGCCCATCAGACTGGGCCGAAGTTGTCCCACCAGATTCGGAGGTTGGGATACTTCTGGCCCTCCATGATCCATGACTGCATCGAGTATGCCAGGAGGTGCCATGCGTGCCAGGTTCATGCGAACTTTGTGCATCGGCCGCCGGAGCCTCTCCATACCACCAGGTATTCTTGGCCCTTTGCAGTCTGGGGGATGGACGTTGTGGGACCTTACCCGCCAGCGACAGCTCGCCAGTGCCGGTTCATTATGACCGCCACGGACTTCTTCTCCAAATGGGCAGAGGCGATTCCGCTCAGAGACGTCAAATCATGTTCGATCACTGACTTCGTGACCTCCAACATCATTCATCGATTTGGAGTGCCTCACGCTATCCTCACGGATAACGGAGCCAATTTTCGAGCAGCCGAGTTGAAGAAGTTGTACGCCAAATACAACATTCGCTCGAACCACACATCTCGCTACCATGCGCAGGTGAATGGACAGATCGAGGCATTTAACAAAACCCTCTCTAACATTCTGCAAAAGATGGTTGGTCAGAACAAGAAGAGTTGGCCGGAAAAGCTCCCCAACGCCCTCTGGGCTTATCGGACGACGACTCTCAATTCTACCCAGATGACCCCTTATTCCCTGGTGTATGGAGCTGAGGCCGTCCTGCCCATCGAGATCCAGTTACCGTCCTTGCGCGCTGCGGTCTACGACCAGCAAGCGCCGGACAGAGCTGCTGAAGCCCGTCTAGTCGAGTTGGAAGCACTGGATGAGAATAGACTTCGCGCCTTGCACAACTTGGAGAGGCATCAAAGCAGAATGGCTCGAGCTTTCAATGAGAAGGTTCGCCTCCGCTCCTTCCTGCAGGGTGACCTAGTGCTAGCCCTAAGAGCGCCAATGATCCCCGGCAGGAAGCCACCCAAGTTGGAGCCCAAGTGGGAGGGACCTCTTGTCGTCCACAAAGTTTATCCCAATGGCGCGTACTCCCTAGCGACTATGGATGGTGAGCGTGTCACTCCTCCCACCAACGCTAGGTTCCTCAAGCAGTACTTCGTCTGAGTGTACTACGTCCCGCACGACGTTAAACTGCATACGTCCAAGCTGCACGACGTTAAACTTCCTAGAATATCGTCCGCGCTGCAAGACGTTAAACTGCCAAGTGTTTCGTCCAACATGACGTTAAACTGTACCTCGTCCAAGCTACAAGACGTTAAACTGTTTAGCATTCGTCCAACACGACGTTAAACTGTACTACGTACGAGCTACAAGACGTTAAACTGTTCATCATTCGTCCTGCATGACGTTAAACTGCCTCTCAAGAACTACGTGCGGCTTGATTCCCATCCTTATGGGATACGTAGGACCGCCTGAACATTCATGTTTCAGGCCCAGCCCCATCCTTCGGGAATTTCCATCCTATCTCGGGCCTTCGGCCCAGTTGCCCCCGGGTGTGCGGCGTATGGTGTGAGCGCGGGGCTATGCCCTCATTCACGTCGGTTTTCTCGTCACGCTGTACGCCCCCCCCCCCACATTTGGGGATGCCTTCTGCTCCCCCCTTTTTTTCTCTTTTCGTCCTGCATGACGTTAAACTGCACTTCAAGAACTACGTGCGGCTTGATTCCCATCCTTATGGGATACGTAGGACTGCCGGGACGCTTGTGTTTCAGGTCCAGCCCCGTCTCTTGGTTGATCACGGGGATCTACCGTCTTTTGGTTGCTCTCAGGGTGAGTCCTCCGACCCTTTCCATTGATCTGTTAACATGTTTTGGGTACTTTGGTCTATGACCCGTAGTGTCGGATGCAATCCCGGAAAGTCCCGTGTTGCTTGTCGGGCCGCGCGCTTCCTCTTGTTCGAGCCTTCACTCAAAGGGATCCTCGTTAGCGGTTTGGGTACGACGCCTCAGTGCTCTCCTACCGCTCCGGGTCGATTTACCGGCGGGTCCTGGGCCGCAAATCGATATGAATCCTGCGATTGAGCGGTTGATGCTCGTTTGCTTGCCCAGTTCTGGGCTGACGTGATCGGATGTTGTGTTGCGAATATGGTCAGTGACATCCTTGATCGCCATGTCGGCTCTTTTAGGCTCCTAACATTGGTTGCGCGGTCCTCATCACACTCCGCCTTTGTGCGTTGTAGTGGAATCTCGACACTCTCCTCATACTGACCTTCAGTACACCTTTACACGTTAGGCAGGCCAACCAGGATAATGGTGTCTGTCGAGGCTCCCACGATCTGAGCACCAAGGGTATATGCTGATGTCCTCCCTAAGGGCCGTGTATAGCTGGACCCTCGTCCCCATAAGGAGGAAGGAGTCGCCCGGACAATCGCGTTTTGGGCCCAGTATATCTGGAGGCTAGCATCTCTGCCCCTCGGGTGATGGACATATGCAGGCCCCTATCCCAGGATCCTTCTCCTGGAATCGTGCGTGACCGCAGGGCTGGGTATGTTCCCACCTCCACTGAGTCCGCCGTATCGCGATAAGAGGATTCCTCCATGGTCCGAACCACATGACCTTAAACTGTGTTGTTCGGTCCTACCACATGACCGTAAATTGTGATCGTCTTGGCCGCCCGACGAGAAACAGCACTGCATCGTGATGTTCTCCTCAGGGGGAACTCACGTTGGGCGCTGGTTAATAACCACGCCATTCATCAATGCCTTTCATGGCTTGATTATTGTGGCGACGCCAGGGATTCCTTAATCACAGGCATGTCGCTGCACGAAAAACCATCCATCTTTAAGGACAAACAAGAAATATCAAATACCGCTTCTTCTGTGTGTGGGGGTCAGACCCACACCCTTCCCCGCGCTGGTGCCCGATTGTGTTGCGCCGCGCTTCAAGAACTACGTGTGGCTTGATTCCCATCCTCATGGGATACGTAGGAATGCCCGGATGTTTGAAACTTCGGGTCCAGCCCCCCACCTCTTAAAGATTCCCCCCTTCTCTGGGGAGTCCGCCGCCTTCAGGCCACCCTCAAGGCGTGTCCCTCGACCCCTTGCAGTGGTCCACTGGTGTCAAGAGTACTCTGGTTTATTGCCAGGAGGGTCAGGTTTAGCTTGGTCAGGTTCCTTCCATTTTCAGGCTTCGTGCTCCCTTTCATTCGGACCCATCGCCTACGCCCTGGGTGGAGCCCCCGTGAACGGTTTGGACACAATGCCTCAGTGCTCTCCCACCGACTCGGGCTAGTGCCCCCAATGTCCTCGGGCAGCGAATCGATATGAATCCTGCGATTGAGCGGTCGATGCTCGTTCGCTGCCTCATTCCATCAACGGTTAGTGCGATATTGATGCTGCTTTTCCGCCACGGTTGGCAGTACTCCCATATCGTTACTCCGGTGCCCCCAATCCTTGAGTGAATTGCCGCATGATTCACATCACATTTTCCACCTCCCATTCTGACCAGGAAAAATCTCGACACTCTTGACACTATCCCCCAGTGCATCTTTGCATATCCAGGGGATAGGACCACGATGTGGCGTACTTTGAGGTTCTTATGGTCCGAGCTCTAAGACCTTAAACTAAGATCTACCCTTATGGTCCGAGCTCTAAGACCTTAAACTAAGATATGCCACTATGGTCCGAGCTCTACGACCCTAAACTAAGATCTCCCCAAACAGGGTTCTGCGTCCTGCATGACGTTAAACTGCACTCGCAGAACTACGTATGGCTTGATCTCCAGCCTGATGGAGTACGTAGGAACGCCCGGGCATTTCGACTCGGGTCCAGCCTCAGGGATCGCTAAGTCCCGCCCCTCCTCGTCGCCGGCCGTCTGGCCTGACTTCGGGTAGAGTGGTGCAGTTGTGATATTCTCCCTGATTCAGCTCGGGATGCCCCGTCGCAATGATGGGAAGCGACAGTTTCCTCATCAAAGAGGTTTTGTCTGAGAATTGGGGTGATTCGCGGCCAGATTAGTGCATCCGCCTAATACGCTTTCCCCACGGTGGCGCAATTTTGAGAGCGTTGGATTCTATCCGAACAAATCGTCACTTCGCCCCACGCTTCGCATGCCCTGTTGATCTGGATTTCCACCCTTGTGCCTGAAGGAACCCCCAAAGCGGCATTGATGATGACATGTGATCTGCCTCCTGCAATATGGATGATGACCTTTGGTCCGTCTATCGCAGTAGTATGGTCGATTGATCCATTGTCCGCTTGCCGTCTTGGGAATTTCCTGGAAGGCCAATCGTTGTGGATTTCTGAATTCGGGACGCGCGATTCACCCTTTCTCATTTCCCTATGTTCGGATAAAATCTCAACGCCCCTAGCATTGTCCCGCTCGTGTGTTGGAACAAGTTGGGGGGATGATACATTGATTAGGTCTGAGATCTCCTTTCCTAGGAATGATCTCCCTCTTTTCTATAGAAATCCAGGCCCAATTGTGGATGCCTGAAGCTTGGTTAACGCTCCCGCAAGACAATGAATTGTGGTCGAGCATGTTAAGCCAAAAGATGCAGATAAATATATTGGTTCATACAAAATGGATCTAAGTATTGAGTAGCGGAAGCAAAATATTCTGGGAATGGCAAAAAAAAAAGCCCCTAGGGATTAGCGTGCTGGATAAGTCTTTCTAACGACGCTACCCTTTGGCTGGCGGCCTCCAGGGCTGCTTCTCGCTCTCTGCGTGCCCTCTCCTCGTCGGCGGTCGCAGCACGCAGTTCGTCGATCCTGGCCTATGCACGCTCCCGCTCGACTTGGAGTGTGACCATCTGTTGGCCCGCCTCCGTCAGCTGTACCTGGGCGTCGATCAGTTGGGCCGATAGTTGCTCCACAAGCTCGGTGCACGCTGCGACGAAGGCCTCCTTCTCTGCCGCCTGCCCTTCGAGACGCCGGACTTCCTGCTCCGCCACGAGGAGCGCCCGCGTGCTCTCCGACATGTCCTGACATTGTGCGACGTCGGCACGCCGGCGGCTCTCGCGCATCTTTTCGGCCATGAAATCACGGACCGTCAGATGGAGGCGTTGAGCATCAGCTCCCCCGGCACACAGGAAGCGCAGCCAGCTTTGGAGTGATCCCATGCGCCCCAGCCACTCCGATGGGTCTCGCTTGAGGAAGCGCTGGATGCACTTCCACCCCCTTCGGTGCGCTATCCGGATCTCCTCGACCGCCTCCGCGTCCGAGTCATCCATCTCCTCGGGGTCGGCAGGCTGGTAGGCAGGGAAGGCAGCCAGCAGGTCTGCTACAGGGTCCTCCCCTGGGATGTCCTCATGGGGGATAGGTTCCCCAACATCTGAGCGACCTTCTTCTCTCTCCCCAGCGGCGTTGACACCCTCATCAGCCCCCGACCTCTCTCCGATGTCAGCACCGCCGACGTCCGTATCCCCTTGATCAGCAGTTGGTGGGGCCGGCTCGGTGTGGGAAGTCTGTTCCGGAGCAGGCGGCATGTCTGCCACTGGTCCACTCGTAGATGGCCCGGGTTCGGTAGCCCGACGGGCCTCCAGTCCTGAGATCACTGCGCAAGGCATGCCGTGGTTAGTCACGGATCGTCAACGGCAAGCACCAGCAGTAAAGTAAGGAGACTTACGGGATTTCAGAGCGTCATCTTCCGCTACCCCAGCTGCCGCAGGAACAGTTGCAGCGGGGGACCCTTCCGCGCTTGTCAATTCGATAATGGGTGCCTGGCCCCCGCCTTGTCCTGCTGGAGCCTCTCCTACTCCCGCTGAGGACGCCTGACCAACATCCGTGTGCTCCTGAGAAAGATGGAGAAATGGGTTAGAAGTTGCATAAGAGAAGGGATGAAGCAGGTTGAGTAGGGATAGAAGCGGACCTCGAGGAGCTCAGTGACATCAACATTGTCAGAGCCGGCCACCTCGCCGCTCTCCCGTGGGCTCCCCTGGTGGGATCTTCCCTCGGAGCCTTCATCCTCCCACATCTCCTCCTCTTCCTCGGAGTCATTGCTACTATCATCTTCCGCCGGCGGCATCTGTTCTGGAGCGGGTTCTAGACCGAGCATCACCTTCACCAGAAGGGATGGCTCCGCACGCTGACCACGTTGGCGCACGTACTTGTCCATGGCCGTCAGATACGCATACTGCCGGTTGAAGTCCACCCTATCGGCGATATGGAGGCGCCCGACCTCTGGCAGATGGATTCCTTCTCTGAGTATCTTTCACCAGATGGCGTCGGTCCCCAGTGACTGCCGCAGGGTCATCCAGGCCGACCACAGCGCCGGGAAGACTGCATCGTGGGAGGGTTCGAGCAGACGCCTTACCTGCTTCCCGGGCCGCTCTTCGACCACCGCACGTGCCCCCTCTCTGGGTACTGAAGTCGTGGCGGCATCTTGCGATGTGCCCGCCGCCGAAGTCCCTGCCCGCGCCGGCTCCGCTGCTTGGCGCGCCTCCGTTCTCCCCCGTGTAACGGTGCCTCGCCTCCTTCCTTGACGCCCGGTCTCCGCACGGGTGACCTCGAGCCGCCGAACTGGCTTCCGTAGAAGCCCCTCGGGGTACGCGATGGCCCAGTGTTCGGCGTACTCGGTTGCCAGGCCTGCGTCGACCCCGGTAGGAGGGAGAGTGATGACGTCGCCAGAGCCAAAGGCGACGAACATCAGCCACATCTGGCGAAGGAAGCCGGGGTTCGTCTCCTCCCGGACAGCAGTGAATACCCTCTTCAGCATCCGTTGAAGGCACCCAAACTGCCTGGCGAACCGGGTTCGCACGTAAGGCTCGCAGATCACCTTCCCGTCGATCCGAGCCACGAGCACCCCGCCCCGCATGTTCAGGAAGTATTCATGCTGCTCCAGCGGGCCCTGCCTATTGTCGATCATCTGGCCGACGGGAGTGGGGAACGGGCTGAAGTTGAAATTGGCATGATTGCCAATCCGAATCCTCACGCCCTCTTCACTTAGGGTCATCGGAGCGACCCCCGCAATGTTCAGCAGGGAGGGTCGCAGGCCGTTGCCCGGAGGAATGATGGCGTTCGGAAACGTGTACCCACCAAGGTGAGCAGCCACCCAGCCGTGGAAGAATTGGAAGGGCCCACAGATCCTTCGTGGCGACCCCCCTCGTGAGATGCGTCCCAGGATGGCGTACAGCTTAGCCAACACTGGGACCCCGAGGTTATATCTTTTGTTGGCGGCCATAGCGCCCGCCATCGCCAGCGTCGCTGGGCGAACGCCCATTCTCGCGTCCCGCACTGGCAGGAGCCACCCACTCAGAAAGGCGGCCAGGAATGCTGCGTACCGGACATTTGGGTCCCGGGCCTCGATGACGCGGTACCCCCATGAGCGGTAGTCGCCCGTCTCCAGGACCCGCCAGTACGACCCGTTCCGGCTCCTCTGAGCCGCGGTCGAGCACCGCTTCCCCCTACCTGGCATCTTGACCGCCGGGTCATGCTCCAAGAACTGGCCGAACCACTCCTTGTAGGCTATGTCCTTCTGGAAGTCCTTGATCCCGAGCCGCTGGCAGATGCCAGGTCAGAATGGGAGTCCGTGACCTGTCTTCCCAGGTGTTCTTCGGAGGCAGGAACTCATCGTACTGGTAACCCTCCAGCGGGATACCTCCGATGCAGTGGATGTCCCAGAGACCGATGCCGACCTCCCCATGGTGAATATGGAAGGTGTTGGTATCCGGGGACCAGCGGGTGAACAGCTCCGGCCCGAGCTCGGACTGCTGGTAGAAGTGGAACTGCGACGTCCACACCGCCTCAAACAGGCCGATGTACCGCAGCTCCTCCGCGAAGTGATCGCAAGTGTGGCGTACCCAGAACGCCCAGGCCCACTCACTGGTGAAATTGCCCCCAGATCGCAAGTCCCAGTCCTTCAGCCAGCCCTTGGTGTCGTCGGTGACACTCTGGCGATATATGCTTGAGTAGAGGGCTGGAGAGTTCTCCGCAGTAGGCTCACTTCCGACGATGGTTCGCGTCCTCGGGTTCAGGACATAGACATCTAAGTGTCTGGTCTCCCTGGCAGGATGCCCATTGTTGGTGATGTTATAGCGGGGAAGCTCGTCCTCCCGAGTCACCCAGGTCCGTGGCGCATCAACCTCGAACCCTGGCATCGGAACCTCATCTAGGATGACGAAGTTCCAGAGCGGCAGGTTTTATGACAGTGGATATGTCTTCTGGGCCGGCGTCAGCATGTCGAACAAGGATTGATTGTTGGAAACGATCTCCTTGGCTCCGTAGACCTCCTCGTTCATCGCCATCTTAGCTCTGCGAGTGGCGGCATCCCCCTCATTTCCTTGATTCGCAGCCATCTCAGAAGCTTCGGGAGTCGTGCGGGTAAAGGGATGAAGTGTGCGGGAGCGGACGAGGCTGGTAGAGAATTTTGAGGGTTGGCGCGCAATCCTAGTGGACGGCGCGCAATCGGGAAGTCCGTCGCGTAAAACCCCGGATGTTCGCGCAAAAGCAGGCCGAATTCCAGACAGGTTTGCGCGACGAGCGGGCGAATTCCACGCCGGAAAAGGCAATTTCGCGCACGAGAGCTTAGAGGCTTATCACGCGGAAGGCCAGTGTACGGTGCGGGGGACCCAGGGCCCCTATTTATAGGCGAGGCCCGGGTCCGCGCTGCGCGGAAAGCACTTTGCGCGACCGCGACAGCAAATTTCGACCCCACCGCCCTTTTTTGCGCGCCACATTCCCGCGCCACCCAGGATTTCGGCATTCCGGCGTCTCCCTCGGAACCCGATCGTTGCGACCTCTCGCCGATCAGATTCCGAGGGGGGGCTTTTGTAGACGCCGGAAAAGTCCGTTGTTCCCAAACAAAGCTCCGGATGCGGAAAGTGAGGTCATATTTGGAGTCGGAAGCATGTTTCGGAGGGCCCGGAGGCCTTGCGCGGAATTTTGGAGACCCGCGCGCAAAGTTGATGAGCCGCGCGCAAACCTCCCGGGTTGCGCGCAATGCGCTGGTCCGGCGCGCAATTTTGCGCGCCCGTGGCCTGCGCGACTCCCTTGCGCGCCGGGGCTGATTCCGCGCCCGCGAAGAGAATTCCGCGCCCGCGACCCGGATTCCGCGCCTGGGGTTGCCTATAAATATAAGGCGACCCCCGACGTTTTGGGGGTTGCCAGAATTCGAAAGGTCTCTCGTGCGCGCAATCCAACCCCTTCCGCGCGCAATGCCGATCTTCAGGTAACCTCTTTTCTTTCGCGCAAGAAAGCCTTGGGGTTCGCCTTCGCGCGCAATCCCTTAGGCTCCTTTCCTTTGAATAAATATTCACCCAAAGGCATTCGCGCGCAACAGAAGCCTCTTGCGCGCAATTGCCCCCGGGGTGCGCGCAATCCAGCCCGATTGCGCGCACCCCCCCCCCCCTTCCAAAGTGGCAATTCATTAGAGAATGAGCCGTTTTCCCCGTGCGCTATCCAAAGCCCGGTGCGCGCAATCTCTATCATTCGCGCGTAAAGTGCTGGCCCAATCGCGCGCCAGCCCGCCCATTTGCGCGCCGACCCGCGGTATTGCGCGCAAAGCTCCTCTTTTGCGCGCAAACCGCCAGGGTCGTCCCCTTTGACCCCCTGAGGGTACCCGCCTGCGTGGCACCCGACGGCCCTCATCCCGGGTGCCCGCACCGTGCGTCGTCTTCCCGTGCGACCCCCTTAGGCTCGCGCGAAGTGACACGGACCTATCGGCGGCTTCAACGTCCCGCACGACGTTAAACTGCACTTCGTCCTAGCTACAAGACGTTAAACTGTACGCTATTCATCCTGCACGACGTTAAACTGTAATTCGTCCTGCATGACGCTAAACTGCACCACGTCCTGCACGACGTCAAACTGCATACGTCCAAGCTGCATGACGTTAAAATGCCTAGCCCCCATCGTCCGCGCTGCAAGACGTTAAACTGCCAAGCATCTTCGTCCTCAACACACGACGTTAAACTGTACTTCGTCCGGCAAGACGTTAAACCGTCCGCTTCGTCCTCAACACACGACGTTAAACTGTACTTCGTCCGGCAAGACGTTAAACCTTCCACTTCACCCGATCCCGTGCCTCGCGCGCAGGGTCCTCCCAGTTTGGATGTGGCCCCCACCCGCAATCTCTATCATTCGCGCGTAAAGTGCTGGCCCAATCGCGCGACAGCCCGCCCATTTGCGCGCCGACCCGCGGTATTGCGCGCAAAGCTCCTCTTTTGCGCGCAAACCGCCAGGGTCGTCCCCTTTGACCCCCTGAGGGTACCCGCCTGCGTGGCACCCGACGGCCCTCATCCCGGGTGCCCGCACCGTGCGTCGTCTTCCCGTGCGGCCCCCTTAGGCTCGCGCGAAGTGACACGGACCTATCGGCGGCTTCAACGTCCCGCACGACGTTAAACTGTACTTCGTCCTGCATGACGCTAAACTGCACCACGTCCTGCACGACGTTAAACTGCATACGTCCAAGCTGCATGACGTTAAAATGCCTAGCCCCCATCGTCCGCGCTGCAAGATGTTAAACTGCCAAGCATCTTCGTCCTCAACACACGACGTTAAACTGTACTTCGTCCGGCAAGACGTTAAACCGTCCGCTTCGTCCTCAACACACGACGTTAAACTGTACTTCGTCCGGCAAGACGTTAAACCGTCCACTACACCTGATCCCGTGCCTCGCGCGCAGGGTCCTCCCGGTTTGGATGTGGCCCCCACCCGCTCGTCTCTGCAGGGATGTCGGGATTGGAGTGGCCTTCGCCCACGGGGGTAGAGTGTTGCAAATAGAACAAACTACGCGGACTTTGATCCCTGTCTTCTAAACAGGGTACGTAGGAAGCCTCTCCGAGGTTCAAGCCCACCACCTGGTCGTCCCGGTCGTATTTACGTCGGTTCGTCCATCAGTGGACCCCTTCCGGGTTCACACTTGCGTTGATTCACCTATGAATCCGCCTCTGTGGGGGACTGCACGTGTGTATCTCCATTGTGCTTCCCCACCACCTCGATCTCTTCGTGAGTCGGCTTGCCAACGTCCAGCATGACGTAAAACTGTGATTCACCCGGCCGTTCCATCCCCCTCTGTGCGAGGTGATTCGGTTCAATCCTCCGCCCGACGGCCTCGATCTCTTTGTGAGTCGGCTTGCCGACGTCCAAGATGACGTTAAACTGTATATCCGAACTACGCTGACTTTGATCCGCGCTAACGCACGGTACGTAGGAAGCCCCTACGGGGTCCAAGCTCTTCACTCCATTATCCATCCTGATCCTTACCCGGGCCGCCACATCCCGGTGGGGTCATGCCATTTCATTCCACTCCACTTCATTCGGTAAGCCGCCCATGTGCTGGCCCCAGCGTCGGAGGTTCCCCTCAAGGGGTTCTGTCATCTGATCCACTCCTCTTGTTGATCAGTCTGATGCCGTCTCCGCTGGACGTTAAACTCGCGGCATACCCCGTGTTAAACATGGGAAGCTGAGGAAAACCTCAGGTAACACAGTTCCCCGCACCCAGTGCGGGATGTCTCAGGCCATCACGCCTTCGAGAAGCCCTATTAGGGACGGAAGGCAGACATGCAGAGGCGCAGTGTTAGGACACGCCCCCAACACCCAGAGCCACCCGGTCTCCTCACCGCAGGTTGCTGCCCCGACCAGACGCCTTGGAGCATCTGGGCGGAAGCAGCGTAATTAACCGGTGTCCATGAAGATATGGCGCCGGGAACGAGATTCACGAACATTCTTAAATCTATGAGGGAGACCCGGATTAGGCGACGAGTTCCGAGGAGACGTCCACGGAAGGAGGAGCCGACGTCCCATCATCCCGGTTTCGATCAAGGAGAAGACGCCCCTGAATAAGGGACGGATGCCGCCCGCCTTTGGAAAGCGGGACTGCGGGACCACAAGCCGCGCGCCCATCCCCTCGGGTTGACGGGTGCACGCGCGAACGCATCCTGGCGGAACAGCGTAACCCGACGCACATCCGCACCGAAACAACTGCAGAGGTAGAAGCTCCGAAAGACGTGGTGGCAGGTAATTTAATGGTTTCCTCAAGTTTAGCAAATGCATTATTTGACTCTGGATCATCGCATTGTTTCATATCTTCCCAGTTTGCTAAGAAAATTAGATATTTCCAATTTGATTTAATAATGGAGTTGTCGGTTAAAACTCCTAAGGGAAGTATCATTGCAACAAAGTTTTGTGAATCAGTCCCCATTAGAGCACATAAATTTTCTTTATCTACTGATCTCATTGTCATACCTATGATTGAGTTTGATATAATCTTCGGTATGGACTGGCTTTCGGACTATGATGCAAAGATTTATTGTAAGAAGAAAGAGGTTACGATTCTTGATGATAATGATAAGGAACACCTTATTTTTAGAGCAGAATCGTCACCACCTAATTCTTATTTAGATCCACCCCTAGTAGCTCAACTTAATTCAATTATTGGGGAGGAAGAGAATGAAATAACTGTCGGTGAGGAAAGGAATGTTCAAATAGAGTATGTACCTGTTGTGAAAGAATTTGTAGATGTATTTCCGGAAGATTTACCTGGACATCCTCCAGAACGAGAAGTTGAGTTTTCCATTGATTTGATTCCTGGATCAAGGCCTATATCGAAGACCCCTTATAGAATGGCCACTGTAGAGTTAGTCGAACTAAAGAAACAAATAGAGGAATTGAGTAATAAGGGATTTATTCTCCCTAGTGTTTCTCCATGGGGAGCCCCTGTTCTTTTTGTTAAAAAGAAAGATGGATCTATGAGGTTATGTATCGACTACAGGGAGATCAATGCTATAACGATAAAGAACAAGTATCCCATACCTCGTATTGATGATTTATTTGACCAACTGCATGAAGCTCAATACTTTTCAAAGATTGATCTTCGATCTGGATACCATCAGTTGTGTGTGAAGAAGGAAGACATTCCGAAAACAGCATTTCGAACCAGGTACGGGCATTACGAGTTTACTGTAATGCCGTTTGGATTGACTAATGCACCCTCTATATTCATGGATCTGATTAATAGAGTTTTCAAGGAGTATCTCGATGAATTTGTGGTGGTATTTATTGATGATATCTTGGTATACTCCAAAACCTACGAAGATCATGAAAATCACTTGCGCATTATCTTGAAGACTCTGAGGAGGCATGAATTATATGGGAAGTTTAGCAAGTGTGAATTCTGGCTTCAGGAGATTTCTTTTCTTGGCCATATTGTCTCTAAAGATGGAATCTCTGTTGATCCTTCTAAGACCAAGGCAATCCAAGAATGGCCAGAACCTACGAGTATAACTGAGGTACGTAGTTATATTGGTTTGGCAGGTTATTATCGACGTTTCGTCCAGAATTTTGCCCGATTGGCTAACCCATTAACGAAGCTCACACGTAAAGGGGTTAAATTTGTTTGGACAAAAGAGTGTGAAGAATGTTTTGAAGAACTGAAGAAAAGATTAGTCAATGCTCCTATATTGACTCTACCATCGGGGAATGATGGGTTCGTTATTTATAGTGATGCATCGAAGAAAGGACTTGGTTGTGTCCTTATGCAGAATGATAGAGTTATTGCCTATGCATCACGACAGTTGAAAATTCACGAACAAAACTATCCTACTCATGATCTTGAGTTAGCAGCTGTGATATTTGCTTTGAAGATATGGAGGCACTACCTCTATGGTGAAAAATGCGAGATTTATACTGATCACAAGAGTTTGAAGTATATTTTCTCACAAAAAGAACTCAACATGAGGCAAAGGAGATGACTTGAATTACTCAAGGATTATGATTGTACGATACACTACCACCCGGGGAAGGCAAACAAGGTGGCAGATGCTTTGAGTAGAAAAGACCATGGAGTTTTGAACAATATGAGAATTGAAAGGGATCCAATTTTCATGGATCTAGTGAAGATGGACATGGGAATAACCAGGGAAAGTGAAACATCAATGCTTTTTCAAATGGTTGCCAAACCATCTTTACTAGAAAGGATTAAGAGTTCTCAGACCGATGATGAAGAATTTCAGAAGAATATTAAAGCTGTGAATGATGGGAGATTGAGAGACTTTGTGTATGAAGATGGAATTTTGAAATTCAGGAAGAGACTTTGTGTTCCCGATTTACCTGATCTAAAAAGGGAATTGCTGGATGATGCTCATAGTTCCAATTTCTCTATACACCCCGGGAGCACAAAAATGTATAGAGATTTGAAGGAACATTTTTGGTGGGACAACATGAAGAGGGAGATTGCTGATTTTGTGTCAAGATGTATGGTTTGTCAACAAGTGAAAGCTGGAAGGCAACAGCCTGGAGGAGTCATGCAACCTCTTCCCATACCGGAGTGGAAATGGGACAATATTACGATGGACTTTGTCATGGGGCTACCAAAGACTCCTAGAAGGAATGATGCAATATGGGTTATTGTTGATCGTCTTACCAAGTCAGCACATTTTCTTGCTATAAGAGAAGATCTACCCCTGGAACGTCTAGCAAGACTATATATTAATGAAGTTGTGAGACTTCATGGAGTACCCTTATCAATTGTTTCTGATCGTGATCCCCGTTTTACTTCAAGATTCTGGAAAAGTCTTCAGAAATCCCTGGATACTGAACTTCATTTGAGCACTGCTTACCACCCTCAGACAGACGGACAATCAGAACGGACTATTCAAACCTTAGAAGACATGTTGAGATCTTTCTCACTTGACTTTAAGGGTATGTGGGATCAATATTTACCTCTGGTAGAATTTTCCTATAACAATCGCTTCCATTCGAGTATTCAGATGGCACCATATGAAGCGTTATACGGAAAGATATGTCGTACACCAACCTGTTGGGATGACGTCGGTGAAAGAAAACTTGTAGGTCCAGAACTGGTGGAGGAAACGATGGAAAAGGTAAAGGTAATCCAAAATCACATCAGAGCAGCTCAAAATAGGCAGAAGATCTATGCCGATAATCGAAGGAAGGATTTGGAATTTCAAGTCGGTGATCATGTTTTCCTGAAGGTATCTCCGTGGAAGGGAGTCATACGTTTTGGTAAGAAAGGTAAATTGAGTCCCAGGTACATCGGACCTTTCGAAATTCTAGAACGAATTGGGGTTGTAGCTTACCGATTGGCAATGCCGCCAAGTCTCTCCAAAGTTCATGATGTGTTCCACGTATCTCTATTGAGGAAATACATGCCTGATCCGACGCATGTACTCACCTATGAGGAATTAGAACTGGAACCCGATCTGTCTTATTGCGAAGAGCCCGTCAAGATTCTTGATACGAGAGAACAAGTGCTGAGAAACCGGACGACGCGTCTGGTAAAAGTTTTGTGGAGAAACCATAAGATGGAAGAGGCAACGTGGGAACCCGAGGAACTTATGATGAAGAACCACCCGAGTCTTTTTATGCAGTAATACCCTAGAAATTGCGAGGACGCAATTATTTGAAGGAGGGGAGAATGTAACACCCCAAGCTTCTACGGTACGCTTCTCTTTGAATAATGTGATAGCGTGTGTTGTACGCAACACCGAGTTCTAACACACAATAACTAATCAAACTAGCCTTTATGAATAGTAATACCTACTTTTTGAAATTATATATATTTTATATTTGAAAATGGACTTCATTTTTGGATTCGTAATATCGAATTTAGCCTAAGGTGAAATTTTGGTACATTTCAGATAACTTTTATATTTTGATGAATAGTGAAAATTACTAAGTTTTAATTAAAAACAACTTTTTTAATCAAAATAATTAATAGTGATAAATTATGAATTTGAGTGGTTTTAAAGTATATTTAGAATATATTTTTACCATTTAATATAATGTTGGTCATTGGACATAATTTTACAATTAAACCGAACATAAACGAGTGTCAATCTTTTGATAGTTATTATCTCTTAAAAACACGCTTTTTGTTTTGACAGCGGGAATTAATTTTAAATTAATTTCTGCCACTTCTGTGTTTTGAATTTAGGAAAATGGATTCCATATTTGGAATCAGGATGTTCAAATTGTGTAAATAGGTAACTTTTTATTTTTAGACATTTTGAATAATTACTGCGGTAAATATTTTATTTACCATGGTTAAGGGTAAATCCGGTAAATAAGGGTTAAAAAATAATATTATAATAATACTAAATTACCCTAAAACGTGTCTTAACCCTATTGGTTGATACATGGTCTACCATGGGAATCTTTGGGTCTATTTTGGGACCCCATGGATGTAACAGCCCAAGATTTTATAAAGAAATATTCTTTTTAATTTTATTAATGTCTTGTGTTGTACGCTACACCAAAAGGAGCTTGCACAACACGCATCCTTGTCTTGCCTTACATTACACGCAATCGCGACCTTCCTCAATAGCGTGTGTAATACGCAATACCGAGTTTCACTAAACAACGATGTGCTATTAAAATATTATTAAAACTAGACGTTATGAATAGTAATAACCACTTTTTAAAATTCTGTAAATCTTATTTTTCAAAATGAACTTCATTTTTGGATTCGGAGTATCGAATTTAGCCTAAGGTGAAATTTTGGTACTTTTCGGATAACTTTCATATTCTGATGAATAGTGAAAATCACTAAATTATAATTAAAAACAACTTTTTTAATCGAAATAATTAAAAGTGATAAATTATTAATTTGAGTGGTTTTAAAGTATATTTAGAATATATTTTTACAATTTAATACAATGTTGGTCATTGGTTGTAATTTCACATTTAAACAAGACATAATCAAGTGTCAATCTTTTGATATATATTGTTTCCTAAAAACACGCTATTTATTTTAACAGCGGGATTTAATTATAAAATTAATTAATGCAACTTCTATGTTATGAATTTGGTAAAATAGATTTCATTTTTGAATTCGGAATATGAAATATAGCTTAGGATGAAATTTTGGCATTGTTCTGAAAAACATCAATTTTTGATGAATAGTGAAACTACTAAGTGGTAGTTAAAAAAAACTGAATTTTTCATAAAACTTAATTTTTCCGCTTCTGTGAATGGAATTTCGAAAATCCGAGAGACACGGTTAATATCAAGGACTAAAATGTGGTTCAATGAGATGAAAATAATTTTTTGGTGAATAGTAACTTTTTACTTTTTTACCGCGGTTAATAGTAAATAGGGTAACTAAGGGTAAATATGATATTACTATTACCCTAACACATGTCCTAATTCTATTGGACAAGTGTAATTCGACCAAAAACAAACTTAGGAATACAATATGACCATTTAGGCCCACTTGGATTAGATTAGGACATTTATTATTAATTTATTTAAAGAAGGGTTAAAATAGTTAAAATCAAAGTTTAATAAGTAAATCATTTTTAATATGGGGTTATACATAAGATAAATTCTACTATAAATATTCACTAGAAAGCTAAAAATATTTCCTACATAATGGTATTTTATTTGTAATTTTTAGACATCAAATAATTTAATTAATTTATGACACAAAGATGATGCAGTAATTATCTTATTTATGAAATATTGACATAATTGATGTTATAAACACCAAAATAAATGTAATTTGAGAATTTTTATGAATTCCACTAATTTTCTAGGTTACTATGATATATTAATGTTGATTTAATAAACTTGGTTCGAACATTTAATTCTGTTATGACTTTCACAAAAATCATATATCAAATAGTGTCAAAATTGACACAAAATAGTTTTTAAATCAAATATTATATTATTAATTGTTATTTTATTCCTAAAAATCTAAGGTTCGGCAAAATGACTTAGATAAGGATATATATATTAATAATAAACAATTTGGGGTTCGTTTGGCATGTTATAGTAAGTGTATTAACCATATAGTGAAAGAAAACAAAAAGACACGGTAAAAGTTAAATTAATTAACTTAGAGTTAAATCTAATTGATAAGGTTAAAATAATACCCTAAACTTGTCCAAATCCTATTGGTTGATAGGATTTCGACCCATACCCACTTTATCTTCGAAATAAGACCCTTTGGAACCATTATAAACCGATTTTGACTTTAATATAAAATAATATTTTGAGATATTCCTAAGGTGCCCCTCTCCTCCCCTATAAAAGGACACCTCCTCCCCCTCCTCCTCACACCAATTTGAGAACTCAAGCTCGGCCAACCCCTGCCAAAATCTCTTCTCCACTTCCCTAGAAACATCCTAGAGGTTCTGGTCTTCCTCAAAGACCAATTCTAGTGCCCTAAGAGGAGGTCTCAAAGAGGCACTTCAAAGAAGAGGTAATTACCGTTACCAATTCTTTCATCTTTATTTCTTATTCCACTTCTTATTATTAGGTTGTTTCATTATGAAGTAATAACATCAGTATCACTCATATACTGATATGTTATTATAAGTATTAAACAACCCTATTTCACCATCTATCCATCCTACGGAAAAAGAAATCACCGCGCGTGCGTACGTACGGAATACCGTCTCCACGCCGTGGTGTAATCTATTTTCCACCACCACCTTACATGGATGGGTATAATGGTGTAAAGAATAACTATACATAGTTATTACAACATCATATTGATTCTGATATATTGTATAATCCACTCCAATTCAATTCAATATTTATAGAAATGATATCATCGCTCGTGCGTACGTACGGAATACCGTCTCCACGACGCGATGAGATTCATTCTCCATGTTAACCATTTAAGAATGATTATAATGTATATATAAGAAATAATAATGAAATATATGACATTATAAAGCTACTGTATTTATGTATATATATACATATTTATGTCATCTACTTACTTCCATTTCAAGACAATAAGGAAAGGAAAACAGCGTTCATGCGTACGTACGGACTACCGTCTCCATGAACGGTGTTTTTCATTTTATTTATCTACCTATTATATATATATATACTGAATATATATGATATATAAATCATATTTTATATTCTGGAAGTAAGTAAATCATGATATAAGTAATAATGATGTCAAGAACAACAAGTCAAAACACCTACGATAAATGAAACGATTTTACCCAAAACGCTTCTTTAACATGGAATTTACAAAAGAACGGGTAATATAATGTCATAAGTGAACCATATATGATATAATAACAATGAATATGATTCTGTAATAAGTCAATAACATGATTTAAATCATTATACAGGAGGTTCGGACACTTACAAAGCAAGTCGGACCTAAGGTAAGGGAAATATCACAATCTCATTTTTATCCGAGATTGTTTATTCGTAAGTATTTACTGGGGTGTATTTTATCATCCACATCCATGTTCCCTCAATATGAAATATTGTTTCCATCCACTTTCAATAGTTTAAATCCAATTTTACCCTTAGGTGAGTTTTTAGTAAAGAATATGAAAGGAATCTTTTGTCGTTTTTCCGTACGAGGTACTTTTTGACTTTTCCGACAAAAGTACGAAGAATGTTTTTTTAACTTATACGGCATGAATGGATTTTTAAAACATTGTTTCCAAGAAGCTTCCTTTACAAGTTTTCAAGTTTATTTTTAATCAAATTCTTTTATTTTAAAGTTGTATGACATGTTATGAAAGGAAAAATGTTTTTGAAGAAGAAAGGATATTTTCCTCAAGAATGGAGTTCAAGTGATTTTCAAAATTATTTTCCATCTAAGATAATAAAGGGTTCTGTTTTTATCCCTATTATTACATTGATTTGATCATGTTGTGATGGAATTATTTTTATGAATTCCTTTATCTTATATGAATTGATTTATGATGTCATGATGTTTCAAGAATCCCATTTTTGTTTCATGTGTTATGCGATGATGTATGTTTTATGATTATGTGGCACACATAAGAAAGGATTCATTATAAGATGGGTGGGACCTATATCTCCCTCCAATGCATTGGGTAAAGATTTTATATCTCATGAGATAGACAAGGCTGGAACGGAAGGTTATTTCGGTTCAGTGATACAGGACTGAAACGAGGAGTGAACTCGGTTCAGAAAGGGACTTTGTCCACTAAGATAGTCTTGGCAATGAGTCATGACTAACAAGAAATGATTTTCCATGATTATGTGTGCATGCCACAAAGTTTCAAGTTTCATGTTATGATTATGGTGATCTCATTTTCACTTCTATGATTTGTTCCGTGTTAAGATTTTATGATCTCTTTGGCAGGTTATGATTTTCAAAAAGATATGATATGATTTTTATTTCTTTGGTATACCCTTACTGAGCATTTGAGCTCACCCTTTTATGTTTTCTTTTCCCCAGGACATAAAGAAAGGTTTTAGGTAAAAAAAGGGAAGATCTTTATGGGAGATGTTGAAGATCTTTCCCCACGATTAGAAGATTTTATTCCGAGTTTCCAAAGACACTAAACTATTACGATCCTTGTGTGTGTGTTTTTGTTATGTACTAAGTATTCCGCAAATGTAATGTAATGTCCATGTACGTCAGGATACGGGTCTCTACAGTTGGTATCAGAGGAAAGGTTTAGTCAACCTTTGGAAACTAGGATGCGAAAATGTTAGTGAGATCCCTAGAGATATTTCTACGGTATGTCTAGGGATGTCCCTAGGGATAAGTATACGTATAGGTTATAGTAATAGAATTACGCTAACGATCATAGAATTAAACCTAAGATGTTGGATATTGAAGGTACTCCCCCTTTACTATGTTGTTTTCCCTAGCATGATTTTTGCCTCTCACACTATTCTTTTTGGGTTTTAGACGATGGCTGGAACCCGAAGGAACCGTGTTGATCAATGCAATGGACAATGCAATGATTGTCCTCCTGAACAAACAAATGTTATGGGAGATGGAGTGAAAAATCTTATTGCTATACTTACACAAGCTATGAATCATTCTGGACATCCAAATGAGCAGAGAAGGGAACAATATTCTATTGAGTCCTTCATGAGGCAACGTCCACCTTCTTTCAGTGGGTCTTCTGATCCACTTGTTTCTGAACAATGGATCAGTACCACTGAAAAGATATTTTCAGTTCTTCAATGTTCTGAACATGATAAAGTCATCTTAGCAGTATATCGTTTGGAAGGTGAAGCTGATCAATGGTGGAATCTTATCAAGAATACGAGGCCAAGGGATGAAATTGAGTCCATGGAATGGGACGAGTTCAAGAACTTATTTTTCAGTAAGTACTTCCCTCGTATTCTTCGAACAAAGATGGAGAAAGAGTTTCTTGAACTAAAGCAAAGGGACGATGAATCTGTTGGTACCTATGAAGCAAATTTTACAAGACTTGCAAGGTATGCTTCTGGTATTATCATCCAACCTGAAAGTAAAGTTGATCGATTTTTCAGTGGCTTAAAACCAAGTCTTCGAAGGGCATTAGCTATAAGAGACTTTAGTAGCTATGAAGAAATTGTGCGTTGTGCTATCAAGGTAGAAATGGAAGTTGGTGTTACATATCCATCTCATGGTTTTGACAAGAAACGAAAGATGGAGGTCAAGGAGAAACCTCAGAATAATGGTGAAAAGAAGATAAATGTTTCCTTATGCACAAAGTGTGGAAAGAAGCATGGTGGAGATTGTCTTAAAGGGACTAGAAAATGTTTTAAGTGTGGAAAAGAAGGTCATCGAGCAGCTGAGTGTCGAAGTAATGGAAAAAGGTTTTCTAATGATGTGAATAAAGCAAACACTGCAGAGAACGTACCACCAACACTTCAATGTTTCAAGTGCAAAGAGATGGGACATTATGCCAATAATTGCCCTAATCCAAGGGTTAGTGATGATCAACATGAGCAACCACTTAAGGCAAAGGACAAAGGGAAGTCACATGCGATCACTATTGGCAATGTTGAATATGACAACGATGTGGTGGAGTGATTAAGTGTTTATGTAATGGGATTCCAAAATAATGTTGTATCATGGAATTTTGGAATATTTATGTATTGGTCTAATGTGGTATTCAAAGTGATTGAGATATTATGCGCATAATGAAGGGAAAAAGAGAAAATGAAATGTTTAACAGTATTCATGAGCTCATGATTGATATAAGGACTAAGTGATATCATGGTTTGAGTATAAATAATTTTGAGGATTTTGGTATGTGTAAAGTGTTAACTTTTAACTGCATTCAAGTTTTCACTAAGGTTCAATGGGTATTCAAGAGTATACATGATTAAGGACTTTGAATGTTTGGAATGTGACCAACAAAACATATCTTATGATATATGGGGATCAACGATGATATTAAATCTCTGGTAATTGTTTTCACTATGTTATGAGAGTGGACTGCAGTATTATGGATAAGCCTAAAGATTGGAATGGATTGTGTTGGACGTAAGTTAGTATTGTTTAAGGATAGAAATTTTTTTCGATATTATTGATGGGATGTTATAGTAATATAGTTTTGGAAAAAGGACAACCTGCAGGACGGGCGACAACCCATTGCTTCGGACAAGGCTGTAGGAATCGAACCCACAACCGAAGTGCGACTGGCCTTTATCGCCTACCACTGGCCTACAGGAAGTCCCTGTTTAGTAGAAACTAGTTTTATTATATTAAGCAGCATGATATATGAAGTATAAGTCCATTTTAGGAACCATATATGATTAATCTATAGAATGACTTATATATATTTAATAACTTTTGATAACCTTTTGTTTGAGACAGATGGAATGACCCGTCATTCTATCACATGATCTGCTAACACTTCACGAATAACAAATTCAACTTCATTTATTTAAGAGATGAAGTGGAAATTGTTCAAGGCACGAACATTAGTGAGATTGTACCAAGATAAAGTAAGTATTTATTCTAATTCAAATTTTCAAATTTAGGGAAATGATCTTGAAAACCAAAAATGTTGTCCTAGTGATCTTATACCTGATGAATCAGATGGTACCTTATATCATCACAAATCTATGGATTTGTGATTGTTGGATTTTCCATAGCCATGTTCTCTACCACTCTCCATCAGAACATGATGGTTAGATTTTTCTTCCATATCCATATTTTCACCTATGTGGAAACCCAGTGATTAGTTTATTTGGGGTAACCATTACGTTTCATACCTTTGTTTTTAAAGATTGGTTTTGGTATTCCTTTTTACGATGTGGGTTTCTATTAAAGAAACTTTCGAATAGTAAACCATTTATAACCCCGACGAATTTCGAGGGCGAAATTCATTTTAAGGGGGGTAGAATGTAACAGCCCAAGATTTTATAAAGAAATATTCTTTTTAATTTTATTAATGTCTTGTGTTGTACGCTACACCAAAAGGAGCTTGCACAACACGCATCCTTGTCTTTCCTTACATTACACGCAATCGCGACCTTCCTCAATAGCGTGTGTAATACGCAATACCGAGTTTCACTAAACAACGATGTGCTATTAAAATATTATTAAAACTAGCCGTTATGAATAGTAATAACCACTTTTTAAAATTCTGTAAATCTTATTTTTCAAAATGAACTTCATTTTTGGATTCGGAGTATCGAATTTAGCCTAAGGTGAAATTTTGGTACTTTTCGGATAACTTTCATATTCTGATGAATAGTGAAAATCACTAAATTATAATTAAAAACAACTTTTTTAATCGAAATAATTAAAAGTGATAAATTATTAATTTGAGTGGTTTTAAAGTATATTTAGAATATATTTTTACAATTTAATACAATGTTGGTCATTGGTTGTAATTTCACATTTAAACAAGACATAATCAAGTGTCAATCTTTTGATATATATTGTTTCCTAAAAACACGCTATTTATTTTAACCGCGGGATTTAATTATAAAATTAATTAATGCAACTTCTATGTTATGAATTTGGTAAAATAGATTTCATTTTTGAATTCGGAATATGAAATATAGCTTAGGATGAAATTTTGGCATTGTTCTGAAAAACATCAATTTTTGATGAATAGTGAAACTACTAAGTGGTAGTTAAAAAAAACTGAATTTTTCATAAAACTTAATTTTTCCGCTTCTGTGAATGGAATTTCGAAAATCCGAGAGACACGGTTAATATCAAGGACTAAAATGTGGTTCAATGAGATGAAAATAATTTTTTGGTGAATAGTAACTTTTTACTTTTTTACCGCGGTTAATAGTAAATAGGGTAACTAAGGGTAAATATGATATTACTATTACCCTAACACATGTCCTAATTCTATTGGACAAGTGTAATTCGACCAAAAACAAACTTAGGAATGTAATATGACCATTTAGGCCCACTTGGATTAGATTAGGACATTTATTATTAATTTATTTAAAGAAGGGTTAAAATAGTTAAAATCAAAGTTTAATAAGTAAATAATTTTTAATATGGGGTTATACATAAGATAAATTCGACTATAAATATTCATTAGAAAGCTAAAAAGATTTCATACATAATGGTATTTTATTTGTAATTTTTAGACATCAAATAATTTAATTAATTTATGACACAAAGATGATGCAGTAATTATCTTATTTATGAAATATTGACATAATTGATGTTATAAACACCAAAATAAATGTAATTTGAGAATTTTTATGAATTACACTAATTTTCTAGGTTACTATGATATATTAATGTTGATTTAATAAACTTGGTTCGAACATTTAATTCTGTTATGACTTTCACAAAAATCATATATCAAATAGTGTCAAAATTGACACAAAATAGTTTTTAAAACAAATATTATTTTATTAATCGTTATTTTATTCCTAAAAATCTAAGGTTCGGCCAAATGACTTAGATAAGGATATATATATTAATAATAAACAATTTGGGGTTCGTTTGGCATGTTATAGTAAGTGTATTAACCATATAGTGAAAGAAAACAAAAAGACACGGTAAAAGTTAAATTAATTAACTTAGAGTTAAATCTAATTGATAAGGTTAAAATAATATCCTAAACTTGTCCAAATCCTATTGGTTGATAGGATTTCGACCCATACCCACTTTAGCTTCTAAATAAGACCCTTTGGAACCATTATAAACCGATTTTGACTTTAATATAAAATAATATTTTGAGATATTCCTAAGGTGCCCCTCTCCTCCCCTATAAAAGGACACCTCCTCCCCCTCCTCCTCACACCAATTTGAGAACTCAAGCTCGGCCAACCCCTGCCAAAATCTCTTCTCCACTTCCCTAGAAACATCCTAGAGGTTCTGGTCTTCCTCAAAGACCAATTCTAGTGCCCTAAGAGGAGGTCTCAAAGAGGCACTTCAAAGAAGAGGTAATTACCGTTACCAATTCTTTCATATTTATTTCTTCTTCCACTTCTTCTTCTTAGGTTGTTTCATTATGAAGTAATAACATCAGTATCACTCATATACTGATATGTTATTATAAGTATGAAACAACCCTATTTCACCATCTATCCATCCTACGGAAAAAGAAATCACCGCGCGTGCGTACGTACGGAATACCGTCTCCACGCCGTGGTGTAATCTATTTTCCACCACCACCTTACATGGATGGGTATAATGGTGTAAAGAATAACTATACATAGTTATTACAACATCATATTGATTCTGATATATTGTATAATCCACTCCAATTCAATTCAATATTTATAGAAATGATATCATCGCTCGTGCGTACGTACGGAATACCGTCTCCACGACGCGATGAGATTCATTCTCCATGTTAACCATTTAAGAATGATTATAATGTATATATAAGAAATAATAATGAAATATATGACATTATAAAGCTACTGTATTTATGTATATATATACATATGTATGTCATCTACTTACTTCCATTTCAAGACAATAAGGAAAGGAAAACAGCGTTCATGCGTACGTACGGACTACCGTCTCCATGAACGGTGTTTTTCATTTTATTTATCTACCTATTATATATATATATATACTGAATATATATGATATATAAATCATATTTTATATTCTGTAAGTAAGTAAATCATGATATAAGTAATAATGATGTCAAGAACAACAAGTCAAAACACCTACGATAAATGAAACGATTTTACCCAAAACGCTTCTTTAACATGGAATTTACAAAAGAACGGGTAATATAATGTCATAAGTGAACCATATATGATATAATAACAATGAATATGATTCTGTAATAAGTCAATAACATGATTTAAATCATTATACAGGAGTTTCGGACACTTACAAAGCAAGTCGGACCTAAGGTAAGGGAAATATCACAATCTCATTTTTATCCGAGATTGTTTATTCGTAAGTATTTACTGGGGTGTATTTTATCATCCACATCCATGTTCCCTCAATATGAAATATTGTTTCCATCCACTTGCAATAGTTTAAATCCAATTTTACCCTTAGGTGAGTTTTTAGTAAAGAATATGAAAGGAATCTTTTGTCGTTTTTCCGTACGAGGTACTTTTTGACTTTTCCGACAAAAGTACGAAGAATGTTTTTTTTAACTTATACGGCATGAATGGATTTTTAAAACATTGTTTCCAAGAAGATTCCTTTACAAGTTTTCAAGTTTATTTTTAATCAACTTCTTTTATTTTAAAGTTGTATGACATGTTATGAAAGGAAAAATGTTTTTGAAGAAGAAAGGATATTTTCCTCAAGAATGGAGTTCAAGTGATTTTCAAAATTATTTTCCATCTAAGATAATAAAGGGTTCTGTTTTTATCCCTATTATTACATTGATTTGATCATGTTGTGATGGAATTATTTTTATGAATTCCTTTATCTTATATGAATTGATTTATGATGTCATGATGTTTCAAGAATCCCATTTTTTTTCATGTGTTATGCGATGATGTATGTTTTATGATTATGTGGCACACATAAGAAAGGATTCATTATAAGATGGGTGGGACCTATATCTCCCTCCAATGCATTGGGTAAAGATTTTATATCTCATGAGATAGACATGGCTGGAACGGAAGGTTATTTCGGTTCAGTGATACAGGACTGAAACAAGGAGTGAACTCGGTTCAGAAAGGGACTTTGTCCACTAAGATAGTCTTGGCAATGAGTCATGACTAACAAGAAATGATTTTCCATGATTATGTGTGCATGCCACAAAGTTTCAAGTTTCATGTTATGATTATGGTGATCTCATTTTCACTTCTATGATTTGTTCCGTGTTAAGATTTTATGATCTCTTTTGCAGGTTATGATTTTCAAAAAGATATGATATGATTTTTATTTCTTTGGTATACCCTTACTGAGCATTTGAGCTCACCCTTTTATGTTTTCTTTTCCCCAGGACATAAAGAAAGGTTTTAGGTAAAAAAAGGGAAGATCTTTATGGGAGATGTTGAAGATCTTTCCCCACGATTAGAAGATTTTATTCCGAGTTTCCAAAGACACTAAACTATTACGATCCTTGTGTGTGTGTTTTTGTTATGTACTAAGTATTCCGCAAATGTAATGTAATGTACATGTACGTCAGGATACGGGTCTCTACAATGGATCCACTTGTAAGTGATAATGACACTTTATTTTAAATAAGTTAAAATGAATACAAAAATGACACAAGCATATATCTTTTAGAAAAACAATTGTTACATAGGGTTATATATATTGGATTTTATATTATAAATATTAATTAGAAAGATAAAAGGATTTCCTACATAATGATATTTTATTTATAATTTTTAGACATTAAATAATTTATTTTATTTATGACACAATGATGATGCAGTAATTACTATAATAGTGAAAAATTAAAATAATTGATATTATAAATACCCAAATAAATATAATATAAAACTTTTAATGAATTAAACTAATTTTCTAGGATAATATGATATATTAGGATTGATTTAATTGACTTTTTTCGAAGTAATCAATTTGTTATGAGTTTCACAAAAATCAACTATTGAATAGTGTCAAAATTGACATAAAAGAGTTCTTAAAACAAATATTATATTATTAATTGATATTAAATTCCTAAAAATCTAAGGTTCGGCCAAGAGACTTATTTCATGATAGGTTCATCATTAATGGACCACTTGGGGGTCGCGTGGATGTATATAGTAAGTTTATTAACCATATTATATAAAAATACAAAGAGACATTGTAAAAGTGAAACTAATTAACTTAGAGTTAATACTTAAAGATAAGGTTAATATAAGTACCCAAACCTGTCTAAATTCTATTGGTTGAGTGGTTTTCGACCTATCCCCACCTTAACCTTTGAATAATAAGCTTTGGAGCCATTATAAACCGAATATGAATTTATTATAAATTAATATTTCTAGCTTTTCCAAAGGTGCCCCTCACCCCTCTTATAAAAGGGCACTCCTCCTTCTCATTTCTTCACACCTCTAAATCCTTTTGGTTCGGCCAAACTCTGCCCAAATACTCTCCCAACATCCCTCAATACAACCTAGAGGCCTTAGTTGGATCAGAAAGCCAACCTAAGGAGACCTTTTGATCAAACAAAAAGGAAGAACCCGAAGAAGAGGTAATGATTTCACCACCCTTTTCTAAGTTCATTTCTTCTTCCACTTCTTCTTCCTTTGTTCTTACCATTCTAAAATAATAACTCCAGTATCTCACATATACTGTGATGTTATTAGAAATATGGTACAACCATATTCAGTATTCTATCCACCCTTTGAATAACATGTCACCATACGTGCGTACGTACGGCTTACCGTCTCCACGTCGTGGTGTAATTGTTATTCAATATAATATTATTTGGATGGGTATAATAATGATGTGTAACTCATGTAAATAATAAATATAACATGTTAATGATTCTGTATATATTATATACCATCCATTTATATATTATTTTAATATCAAAAGAATGATATTGTCGCTCGTGCGTACGTACGGACTACCGTCTCCACGAACGCGATGAGATTCATTATCCATCGTATCCATTCAAGTATAATTATCATTTGATGATTTAAAAATGATGTTTAAGGACTGGATATCATTCTGGATATGAATAAGATACAACAACCATGGATTATGTAACAAAACATATAAAAGAAAATGAGTAAGTTAACTCCTGAAACGACGATAATTCTAAGATATTATTAACAAATCAATGTTAAAAGATCATATATGATATCATATTAATATATATGATTCTTGTATAATTTAATAACAACTATTTAACCATTATACAGGAGGTTAATCTACCCCAACCAAGGAAAAGTACAAGGTAAGGGTTATTTCACAATCTCTTCATTATCCGAGGTTGTTTATACGTAATAATCTACTGGGATCTCTTTATCATCCACATCCATGTTTCTTAAAAATGTATTTCAAAACATTTTTACTATTTACTAAAATATGAGTTAAAGTCATTTATACCCTTTTTGACTTTTATAAGTGGATTATAAAGGAATCTTTCCGTCATTTTCAAAACAAGGTCCTTTTTAACCTTTTCGACAGAATTGAGGTAAGAATGTTTTTTTTAACTTATACGACGGGTGTGGTTATTTTACGCCGTTATAAAATCATAAAAGCTTTCCTTACAAGCTTATAAGAATATTTTCAAAGAAAATGTTTTATTTTATATGGATCTTAAATGATTTCAAAATAAAAGGAGATATTTCTTTAAAAAGAATTTTGATTTCATCTATGTCAACATCCTTTGATGGATTTTAAGATTATTTGAAGTTGATTTATTATGATACAAAACTTCTATATTGTATTGAAGGTTTTGTGATATGTTTGACTATGGATGTGCTATTTTTATACCATTCATAGTTTATGGTGAAATTATTTACATTTCGTATGCTAGTTTTAATACGAATGTTTATGTTATGTTTAAACCTTTTCATATGGGAATGCATTGGACTTAATAAGTGACGGGTGGAGCTCGCTATAGCTCCTCGATGCATCGGTAGGTCTCATGAGACAAACTAGTGTCTTGGAACAAGGCCTTGACAAAATCTTATTTGTAGTCTTGGCACGAGGCCTTGACTATGTGGTTATGATAGTCTGGCATTATGCATTCCAACATTATGAAAGTGGTTAGTGATTTTTTCATGTGATTATTCGATTAGTAGAATATCCATGAGTAAATGGCATTATTTCATTTTTACTTTTGCCATACTATGTTGAAGTTCAAGTTTAAAAGGATTTTGTTTTAGTAATGCATTGCCTTAAATGTTTATTCTTATTTATGAAAGTTTTCGCCATATTGTTATCCTTACTGGGCATTTGAGCTCACCCCTTTTCTATGTTTTATTTTTTCCAGGATGTGAAGAAGTAAGTTATGAATGACCTGCAGGGATTTTATGAGGGGTTAATAGTGTGGATTGTGGAAACATTATGTTGTTGTATTAGTTTTTCATTTTATGACGTAATGTAAAACTTATGAATATATCTAGTGTTTCCGAGGCTACTAAACCAATCGGTCTTTCGAGTTTTGATCTTTCTTGTGATCATGCCAATGTTATGTAATAATGCACCGACTCTGGGTAACTAGGGTCGGGGCGTTACACTATGCATGGGGAAAGTACATGCTCTTTGTCAGCCCTCAAAAATAAGAATCATTTTATATAGATAGAAGATACACGGAACCAAAGGAGAGGGGGTGAATGCTTGTGCTAAAGAAAATATACTGAAGAACATATACAAGTATCACGAAACCACTTTTCTCAAGAACAAAAAGAATAAAACATGAGGCGATCACAAATGAGTTGAACATCGAATTGAAAAACTTCTTAGGCCTATCAAAGAAGGAGATGAATATACCTGAAAAACCATACATGTACATGGAAGCAAAAATTTTGACACTCTATTTTTGTGTCAACCTCTAGAAGATGACTCAGACTTAATCTCATCTAGATCTGAAGAGTCAAGATATGGATCCCAAAATATAAAAATCCTTTTAAATCCTTTCTCATACTTATTTTCTTTGTTTTTTTCATTTTTAAATACTTTTGAGTAGTGTTTTTATCTTTCTACTGAGCCCAAACAGTCTCCTTTATCAAACTGAAAGATACAATATATCCTTCCAATCATACATTATTACACCTGTTTACTCCCATAGATAAGTGTGGCAGAGGTCCTTGTGTGATCTGGTAGTTTGTACCCACGAAGAACTATGGTAGAGGTCTTGTGACCTAGACAACCTGTGTGCTGTTGTGAACCCCGATACAAGGTGTGGATCAAACTTTTTATAAATTTTAACTGCTTGGTGGCAGGTGATCGCTGAGTGGAGAGGATTATGTCTCTTCTTGATATTGAACCTCTTGTTTTATTTTAGCTGTGTTTTTACCTTTTAGTTTTACTCTATTTTATCACATATTTCATAAAACTAAATTTAACTTTGATAGTTAGTCTTAGAAAGTGTTTATAATAGTATTGAATTATTAGGTTAGTTTCAAAATCCCTATTAATTATCAAATTGATACAACTAAGAACTAATCAATCTTTTGAGAAATTAATAAAATAGGCACAATCTTATAAATTCACTACTAACTGACTGTGCAATTGAATTTTAAATATTGGGGGAACATCAAATTGTACCTTTTTAATAGAAATTTTTATAGATAATCAATTCATCCCCTCTTTAGAACTCTACTCTGATCAAAAAGTGGTATCCATCTATTTAGACCAGGTGATGTCAAAGTGATTTCAAGGAATAAAGGTAGGTAATGATGAGTGATATTGTTATAACATTTCTTTAGGAATGAGTTGAGTACTTTTTGTTTTGTGATTCACATGAATATGGTATTAGTTATCTTATAATTTAGATTTTATAACTGTTGGATCTGAATCTACAGATTATACACAAGAGGGGGGTGAATTGTGTCTTTTGAAATTGTTTCAATAACTCTTCTTTTGAACTATTTCTGTCCTTTATACTTTATTAGATTTGATCGTGCAGCGAAAAAGGTAAAAACAAGAACACAAAGATGTATAATGGTTCGAGGAAAAGAAAGCCCCTAGTCCACTCCACCAACGCTCTACTCTACGAGCTTGGTGATTTTCACTATCTGGTCCTCTTTTCCACAGACCGATTTACAACTGAGTACAAGCAGTTGAAACCTTTACAATCCATGGAAAAACAAAGCCTTCTGGTTCAAACATGAACCTACACAGCTTAGAGCGAGAAGCTGGTTACTCAAGAATAAAAATAATTTCAGAAAGAAATTTCCGGCTGATCTTCACAATTGCATGCAGAATGTAATTGACAACAGATGTATAGAAGTCTCTAGAAATATTGATCTTCAAGATGAAACAGTTCTGAGTTTATCCAGTTGTAGTAGATATAGATATATAGTTCACAACCTCAGCAATAGTAGATCCACAGTAGATATTAGATGTAGAACAAGTGAATCTTTTATCGAGTTCCTTTTTCTTGAACAAACAGAGCTTTTACGCTCCTGTTGAATCAGCAGATCAATCATGAATAGTTGCAATCTCTGTTTATAACCTTTTTTAATAATAGATCGATCACACCATCATATTTTTTGGTATTTCAGAGAGAGAATATATAATAAAGCATATCTCCTGCACATTTAGAACCATAAAAATCGCCTTTTGATTCTTGATATTCAAAAATTTGAATTTACAGAGAAGTTGTAACTTCCCTTAAGACTCGGTATAAAAAGATCCTTTGAATTAGATATTAAATCCATTAATAAAATAGATTGAATCATTCAAAGTCATAATTTAAAAATGACTTTAAATCCAGCTTGAAATTCGCCCAGAAATCAGTTTACTGATCACTGTACATAAAAACCATCTGCTGAAAATTCCAACGCCTAACGTAATGTTGATGACGTGGCCTCCAAACGTAGGGTTAATAACATAGTCTTCAAACGTAGGGTTGACAACGTAAGGTTGATAACAAATGTAGGGTTGAAAACGTAAGGTTGATAACAATCTTAGGGTTGATCATCCATACTTTTTCTTCAACATTCAAATGTACAGTAAAAGAACCATAATTTTACTTGATCCATACTTTTACAAGAACGTATGGTTGTTTACAAAAGTAAGGTTGATGAACCATACTTTTGAGAAATAAACATAACCTTAATAATTAAAGTACGGTTCTCCTTCCATACTTTTCTAATAACCAAAACGTAGGGTTCCTTCCTAACGTAAGGTTCTTCTTCCATACTTTGCTGAAAATGTATGGTTGTTTAACCGTACTTTTCTCTTATCTCAAAAAGTATACATGATTTTCATCCTTACACTACGTTTATCCATGTAGGGTATGGACAATGATTCCAGAACGCGCTAAAACAGATTCCGCGCTATATTTATCTACGTAAGATGTGAACAGTGTTTCTAGAACGCGCTAAAACAGATTCCGCACTATGTAATAAATTCTTGTTATTTTAAGAGTAAAATAAATTAATAACTTCTTGAGAAATACTAAGTAAAATCATTAGAAAATAACTAACGGTATTTGTGAGCATCAAAATTATCATAAAGAGACAGAGTATTATTTTTAATAATCTCCCCCTTTAAATAGCATTAATATGCTTTGTTGAAAACAATACTTTTCTTAACAATATCCCCCTTTTTGATGATCACAAAACCCATAAAATAATTAAAATTATTTAAACAAAACAAAATTAACTTTCAAAATTAGTTATAATGTTTTTAAATAAAAACTTCTCCACCAAAAATCTCCCCCAAAATATTGATGTTGTGTTTTTTCAAATTCTCCCCCTTTTGTGATATCAAAAGAATGAAAATCATGGATTTTAACACGTATAATATTGCACTGAACTGTTAGTAAATGCTATTATGAACTGTTTATAAATAATTAAATCTGGAGTACTGGCATATTAAAAATAAAATTAGTAAAACAAATAAGGAAAGAGACAAATAAACAATGAAAAAAAAATTCATTCAATAATAGTAGTATATATATGACAATGATATACACAGGAATCAAGGTTTGGGTAAGATAGGCAACAGGGTCTATCTCCTCTGAATTGCAGGCTTGATTTCTGTAAACGGTTCCCGAATTCTCTTCATCATCCCATCTCAAAGCTTGATAATGAGCTCTCTGTTCCCTTGAGTCATATGAATATCCTCAATTAAATTGACTCTAAAAGACTCATTCATCATTTCCTATTTTTCAACAAATACTGACAGCTTCTCCGATAATTGATCTAACAGAATTCGGATTGATGGATCACTAGATGTCAGTTAATCCACTAAGAATTTCTGATTGTCCAGCAACATTGACAAAGGAGCACTGTTACATTGAAGATCTTGTATCATGTCATTCATATTTCTCAACGAAGTTGTGATAGCCTGAAACCTTCTGATTAAATCAGGTGAAGAACTTGATCCACTAACAGCATTATTTGAAACTGATGCAAATTGGTTCTCCATAAAGAACTTCAGATCTAATAAATCTGACTTCATAACCATTTAAGATTTTAATTGAGTAACAGCATTCAAAATATCCTCTTTAAACATTTCAAATTCTTGCCTTAAAACTATACACTCCTTCAGCTTTTGAAACTTCAAATGTTCTAAGTCTAAATCATTTCTAATAGAAGAATTATCAGATTCCAACTGAGATACTTTTCTGTACAGTTCTTCAACTTCTTGTTTTCTTGAGTCAGATGTACCCTGTACTTGATTCACATTCTCAGGTTGATGCAGCAATACCAAAGGCAATGATTCAGCATCAGATTTCTCTTTTTCTTTGTCCTGAGAAGGTTGGTCCATAGATTTTTCCTTAGAGTTTTCAAACTCCTCCACAGAAAAATCCTCTTGAAGTACTTCTGTTTGAGCTTCAGAAGAATGATCATCACATTTATCTCCATCTTTGTCTTCCACTGGAATTTTAAGAACAATATCTTCAGACGTTTCTTGAGGTCTGGCCACTTCTTCACCAGGCACTGCCTCCATCTCCTGTTCCTGTTGAAGTGAAACTTCAACATCAGCAACAATATGTTCCTGATTTTCCCTTTGAGCTTCTTCTTGAGCTTCTGATTTCTCTACCGGAGTCGTTCTCTCAGTAACATATTCAATGGTTTTATCAGCAACAACATCTTTCACAAAAGAATAATAAAATAAAGGTTCTGTTGGAGTTTCCAAAGCAGTGGAAGTGACTTCCTCATTTACTGGTCTTTTTCTTCTTGATTGGAGTCCCTCCTAGCTTCTGTCTTCCTCAACATCTGTCACTTCAAAGCGAATCCTTCTTGCTACATTGTTGACTTTGGATTCAGCTTGTCCCTCCTTGGACTTAGCAGGTTGAGCCTGAGCACTCTCTGAGTATTCCTCAGCTCCTACTAGAAAAAGTTTTCCTTTAATTGTGCTCCAGAAATATCCAACTTTCCTCAAGGTTCTAGTATTAAACGTATTACTGTGATGACAGTTAACACTTGCATCCACTAATCTCACAATGTCTTTCTTAAACAGCAGCTTAGAAATAAATCTACCAAAGGGATGGAAATTCATTTTGGCCTTGCTTTGACAGAAATAACTGAGATACCTTATCATGTATCTTGGAAAGTTTAACATAATATCACTTAACAAAAGAAAAATTATATACATATCAGGGTACAAAATCTCCTCCATTTATGCCATCAGTGGAGCTATTCCGGTCTGAATAAATTTTAACAAAATCTTTTGATCAGGATCCAAATCCTTAACAAACATTTTCTTTATAGTCTTGGTACCGAAAAGAAAAGACATAATGTCTTTAGATTTATGCACATAATTTCATATATTCTTCAAGTCAAAATGAAAAACTCCCTCATGAGGGCAGTTGAGAATCTGACTAATCTCTAATGAAGAAATTGAGAAATCCCTATCCTCTATTTTAGACATCATATTTTCTTCGGTTTCTCCCAGACTAAACTGTATAGATTTGTAGAAGTATCTAAGTTCTACTTCATAAATAAATTCCGTATTTTCACTGTTGAACATATGTTCAAGATTCTGACACGACAGTGCTTGCTTCAACAACAGATTCGTCTGAAATAACCATTCAATATCGATTACCTTACCCTGTAAGATTTTTCTTCCTTCAGTGTGTTGTCTCTTAGCATTGATCGGCTCAACCTCACTGGCTCTTTTAGTCCTTATCATTGCAGTGAGATTCTCTGAAGGTTTGAAGGTTAGGGTTTCAGAATTTCGAAGGTTAGGGTTTCAGAAGAGGAAGTGCGAATTTCGAATTTCGAAAGAGTTTCGATAGAAGTGAAAGGGGTTAGAAGTCGAAAAGGCTCTGAAAACCTTGATTCCCGTGTAATCACTCATCATTACATATATTTAAAAAAAAAAAATTTTCATACGACGAAAGAAAGAAAAAAAAACTTAAACAGTATTCAATAAACAAAATAAATTTTACAAAAAAAAATAAACAAAATTATTTAAAATTAAATAAACCTAGCCCCCCACCCGTAATAAAATCAAACCTTGCAGTGGGAAGTGGTTTAGTAAAAATATATGCCAATTGAATTTCAGTATTTATAAATTCTAAAAATATATCTTTTTTAATAACATGATCTCTTAAAAATTGATGCCTTATATCAATGTGCTTAGTTCTAGAATAACTAATAGGATTTTTTGAAATATTAATTACACTCGTATTATCACATAAAATAGGTGTATTATTAAAATTCAATCCAAATTCCATAAGAGTTTTTTTCATCCACAACACTTGTGCACAACAACTGCCAGCAGAAACATATTCTGACTCAGCTGTTGACAGAGCAACTGAATGTTGTTTCTTACTATACCATGATACTAAAGACTTTCCTAAAAAGTGATATGTACCTGATGTACTTTTCCTATCTAATCTACAAATTCCAAAGTCAGCATCTGAATATGAAATAAAATTTAAATCAGAAGTTTTAGGATAAAGAAGAGATTGAAAAGCAGTTCCTTTTAAAAATATAAAAATTCTTTTAACAGCAGTTAGATGGGATTCTTTAGGATTTGATTGAAATCTAGCACAAAGACATACTGAATACATTATATCTGGTCTGCTTGCAGTAAGATATAACAAGATACCAATCAAACCTCTATATAACTTGTTGTCAACTGATTTCCCAGTTTCATCCAAATTAGGTTTTATATTAGTACACATAGGAGTTTTAAATGTCTTCCTGTTCTCAAGTCCAAATTTCTTAAGTAAATCAGTAATGTATTTTCTTTTATTTAAAACATTTCCAAAATCTTTTTGAAATATTTGAAGACCCAAAAAGAAATTTAATTCTCCCATCATATTCATTTAAAATTCTTCTTGCATTAATTTTGAAAATTCATGACAAAGAGTTTTATTAGTTGATCCAAAGATTACATCATCAACATAAATTTGAACCAATAAAACAATATTTTTCACAGTTTTCTTAAATAGTGTTGGATCTTCCATACCAACAGTAAAATCATTTTTCAAATGAAAAGAACTTAATATTTCATACCAAGCTCTAGGTGCTTGTTTAAGGCTATAAAGAGCTTTAGTAAGTTTAAAAACAGAATCAGGTTTTCGAGAGTTTTCAAAACCAGGTGGTTGCTCAACATAAACTTCCTCCATTAAATATCCATTTAAAAAGGCAGATTTGACATCCATCTGAAATAATTGAAAATTCATAGAAGATGCATAGGCTAAAAGGATTCTAATGGCTTCTAACCTAGCTATAGGTGAAAAATTATCATCATAATCTATTCCCTCTTCTTGATTATATCCTTTAGCAACTAATCTTGCTTTATTTCTAGTTATTGTGCCTTGGTCATCCTGTTTATTTCTAAAAACCCATTTGGTTCCTATTACAGGATAATTCATAGGTCTTTCCACTAAATCCCAAACTTCATTTCTTTTAAACTGGTTTAATTCATCTTGCATTTCTATTACTCAGCTTTCATCATCTAAAGCTTCTTTTATAGTCTTGGGTTCTTGTTGAGAGAGGAAGACAGAGAATTCCACTAGGTTTCCTAAGTTTCATCTAGTTTTAACACCAGTTTCTAAGTTACCTATTACAGTTTCTAAAGGATGATACTTTAGGGTTCTAGACTATCTAGGTAAAATATTTAAAGGTTCTTCAGTATCATGTTCCTATGAACTGGACTGAATTTATTTTATATCATTTTCAAAATCATTCTTTAAATTCTCAAGTCTCATGTTATCATTAGAGTCAAGTTCATCCAATTGTTCTGTCCTTTTCTCAAAAGGATCAGATTCAACAAATTTCACATGAATTGATTCTTCAACAATCCTTGACTTCTTATTATAAACTCTATAAGATTTGGAGGTAGCAGAATATCCTAAGAAAATACCTTCATCAGATTTTGGATCTAACTTACCAAGATTATCCTTGGTGTTTAAGATATAAACCTTGCATCCAAAAACTTTAAAGTAATTTACTTTAGGTTTTTTGTTATTCCATAGTTCATAGGGTGTCTTTTTCAAAATAGGTCTAATTAAAACTCTATTAATTATATAACAATATGTATTCATAGCTTCTGCCCAGAAATATATATGTAGGCTATATTCATTTAACATAGTTCTAGCCATTTCTTGAATTGACCTATTTCTTCTTTCTGCAATCCCAATTTGTTGAGGTGTTCTGGGTGCAGAAAAGGTGTGTATAATACCCATATTTGAGAAAAAGGAATTAAATTCCAGATTCTCAAATTCTCCACCATGATCACTTCTTAATGAGATTATATTGAAACCTTTTTCATTTTGAACAGATTTGCAGAAACTTTCAAATAAAGTAAAAGCTTCATTTTTAAATTTCAAAAAGAAAATCCATGTAAATCTTGAATAGTCATCAACTAAAACATATACATATAATTTACCAGCAAAGCCTTCTACTCTTGAAGGTACAAAAAAATACATATGAATAAGTTCTAGAAGTTTATATATAGAAACCTTATTAACAGATTTGAAGGATGATTTGTGTTTCTTGCCAAGTTGACATGCATCACAAAATCTGTCACTTTCAAATTTGAGACAAGGTAAATCAGAAACTAAATGTTTCTTGGATAACTTATGTAAAACATATACATTGCAATGACCAAGTCTTCTATTCCAGATCCAGGTTTTACTTACTTTAGCAGTCAAACCATTTACTTGTTGTTTACACAAGGAATTTAAATCCAAAGTATAGACATTTTCAGTTCTTGGTGCTTGAAATTTAAACAGTTTATCTTTAGAAATAGTACATCAATTGTTAGTAAAATCAATAGTATATCCATCATCACAAAGTTGAGAGATGATTGTCAGATTGTGTTTTAGTCCTTGTACATAAAGTACTTTGTTGATTCGGACTGTTTTTGGATCTCCAATAGTTCCAATGCCAATTATTTCTCCTTTGGAATTATCACCAAATGTGACAAGTCCTCCTTCCTTTTGAGTGAGTGAAGAAAAATTCAATGAGTTTCCACTCATATGTCTTGAGCAGCCACTGTCCATGTACCATATATCTTTTCTTCTCTGGTGACATACCTACCTGCAAAGACATTCAAACAAATTTCTTTGGTACCCATATTTTGTTGGGTACAGGAGTGTTATCTAGCAATGATCTGGGTATCTAGATTTTCTTTGTTCTTTTAAAATTACCTAAATCATATAAGTATTTTGAAACATAGGCTTTCTTAATACCACAAATTTGAGGATGTCTTAAGAAATAGTTTTTAGCTATATGTCCCGTTGCCCTACAAAAATTACAATTAAGCTTTTTAGAGCTAGGAACAAAATAATTTTTATATAGCTTTGGTTTTTCTCCTTTACTGCCAATTCCAAATCTCTCTTTTTTAAAAACAGTTTTTCCAAGAATTTCATTTAATGAATTTTCCCCTTTTGTAAAAACCAATGCAGCCTGTTTGTAAGATTCTACTTCATCCTGTAGTGATTTTATTATTGATTCAAAATTAACATAGTTAGTGTTAATCAAATTGTTTTTATCAGTTAATTCTTTATGTTGTTTCATCATTGTGTCTCTTTCATCTGAAATGACTTTATGTATATTTTTTTGTGACTTATGTTTCTTAAATAGTGAGTCATATCTTTCTTCAAACATATTGCAGTAGGCTGCTAGTTTTTCATTTGCGTAGCTTGATTTAGAATGTGATTCAGAGGAGTAATATGAGTGTACCTCATTAGTTTCTGCCATGAAACACATGTTTGCCTTTAGATTGACTTCTTCTTTCTCTGAGCTTGATTTAGAAGAGACACTAGAGTATTCAGATACACTCCAAGTGGCTCTCATACCTTTCTTGTCTTTCTGCTCAAAGTCATTTCTTTTGAAGAATTTATTCTTCTTTGCATCCTTCAATTGTGGGAAATCTGGTCTGATATGTCCCATCTTTTTGCATTCATAACATCTCACTTCCTTATTATCCCCCTTAAAGGATTTTTTGAAGCCTCTTTTCATGCTGTAGAATTTTCTAAATTTTCTGGCTGTTGAGCCAGTTCTTCATCTGAGTTGGATGAGTCAGAGATTTCTGATTTAGATTTGACTTCTTTGCTCTTCATCTTTCTATTATTTTGTAGTGAAGATATCTTAAAGGAAGTATCTTCTATTTTGATAAGCACATTATGTTCATTAGCTTCATCCATCATCAGTGTACCAATCAGCTCTCTCATAGTTAGATCTTTGACAGGTGTATATTGTCTGATTGTAGCAGAGATACCATTCCATCTAGTAGGAAGTACTCTTAGTGCTTTTAATTCTTGATCAGCCTGCTTGATAGGTTCTCCTAGAGCAGTTATGTTATTGAAAATTTCTGTCAATCTCCCATTCATTTGGGTAATGCTCTCACCTTAAATCATTCTGAAAGTATCAAATTTCAATTTTGCAGTTGCATATCTCATTTTCCTTACATTATCTGTTCCTTCATATGCCACAACTATTGTTTTCCACATCTCATATGATGTCGGGCACTGAGATACTCTGTTAAATACATCTGGTCCTAGACCGCAGATAATTGCATTCATATCCTTTGAGTTCATATCGTACTCTTCCTCTATAGCAGCACTCTACGCCTTAGGATTTTCAGGAATTTCATAAGGAGTCAGAATCTTTGAATAGACTCTTTTTCCGAGTTTTTTCAGATATATTATCATGCGCGATTTCCAGAAACCATAGTTGTATCCATTAAAATATGGTACTCTAACCATCGACATCCCTTCTCTTGTATCAGTCATGATGCTCTGTTTATAATACTTAAATGCTTCTAGCTTTCTAAGGCTCTATCAGAATCTCCTCCTCTGATACCAATTGTTGTATCTGAATCTACAGATTATACATAAGAGGGGGGTGAATTGTGTCCTTTGCAATTTTTTCAATAACTCTTCTTTTGAAAAAGTTCTGTCCTTTATACTTTATCAGATTTGATAGTGCAACGGAAAAAGTAAAAACAAGAACACAAAGATGTATAGTGGTTCGGGGAACAGAAATCCCCTAGTCCACTCCACTAATTCTCTACTCCACGAGCTTGGTGATTTTCACTATCTAGTCCTCTTTTCCACAGACCGATTCACAGCTGAGTACAGGCAGTTGACACCTTTACAATCCAAGGATAAACAAAGCCTTCTAGTTCAAACACGAACCTACACAGCTTAGAACGAGAAGCTGGTTACTCAAGAATAAAAATAATTTCAGAAAGAAATTTCCAACTGATCTTCACAATTGCAAGCAGAATGCAATTGATTACAGATGTATCGAAGTCTCTAGAAATATGGATCTTCAAGACGAAAAAGTTCTGAGTTGATCCAGTTTTAGTATATATAGAGATATATTTCACAACCTCAGCAGTAGTAGATCCACAGTAGATATTAGATGTAGAACAGGTGAATCTTCTATCGAGTTCCTTCTTCTTGAACAAACAGAGCTTTTACGATCCTGTTGAATCAGCGGATCAATCGTGAAAAGTTGCAATCTCTGTTTCCCGCCTTTTTCAATAATAGATCGATCATACCATCATCTTTTTTGGTGTTTCAGAGAGAGCATATATAATAAAGCATATCTCCTGCACATTTAGATCCATAAAAATCTCCTTCTAATTCGCGATATTCAAAAATTTGAATTTACGGAGAAGTCGTAACTTCCCTTAAGACTCGGCATAAAAATCTCCTTTTAATTCAATCCTAAATCCATTAATAAAAATGATTTTAATCAGTCAAAGTCATAATTTAAAAATGACTTTAAATCCGGCATGAAATCCGACCAGAAATCAGCTTACTAATCGTTGTACATAAAACCGTCTGCTGAAAATTCTGATGCAAAACATAAGGTTGATGACGTGGCCTCCAAACGTAGGGTTAATAACAAAGTCTCCAAACGTAGGGTTCACAACGTAAGGTTGATAACAAAAGTAAGGTTGATAACAAATATAGGGTTGATCATACATACTTTTTCTTCAACATTCAAACGTACGGTAAAAGATCCATACTTTTACCCGATCCATACTTTTCCAAGAACGTATGGTTGTTTAAAAAAGTAAGGTTGATGAACCATACTTTTGAGAAATAAACATAACCTTAATAATTAACGTACGGTTCTCCTTCCATACTTTGATGATAACCAAAACGTAGGGTTCCTTCCTAACATAAGGTTCTTCTTCCATACTTTGCTGAAAACGTATGGTTGTTTAACCATATTTTTCTCTTATCTCAAAAAGTATACATTCTTTTCATCCTTACACTACGTTTATCCATATAGGGTATGAACAATGATTCCAGAACACGCTAAAACAGATTCCGCGCTATATATATCTACGTAAGATATGAACAGTGTTTCCAGAACGTGTTAAAACAGATTCCGCGCTAAGTAATAAATTCTTGTTATTTCAAGAGTAAAATAAATTAATAACCTCCTGCAAAATACAAAGTAAAATCATTAGAAAATAACTAAGGGTATTTGTGAGCATCAAAATTATTATAAAGAGACAAAGTATTATTTTTAATAATCTCCCCCTTTAAATAAAATTAATACGCATTGTTGAAAACAATACTTTGCTCAACAATAACCAATTCATTATGGATCCCAACAGTTGATATTTAATGAGAAAAACTACATGAACCGTTATTTAGATCTTGTAGTAGTAGTGTTAACATTGAAAATTTAGAGACATTAACATCTTAGTGAATTGTTTTTAGTCTATAAGGACCCCAAGAAAATTAGATTCATCTTCACCTATAGGGATCCTAGTGTGAGGAATAAGTATTTTTTTAATTTCTCCCAAGATTATGAATTTGTGATTTTCTATAATCTAGTAAAGGGAAACATGGTAGTTAATTTCCGTATAAGGGAATCCAATATGTAGTTGTCAGATGATGTGTTTGAGTTATAAGTGAAAAATACTTGAAATTTCAAGGAATGTTGATTTTAAGTTTTATTGTATCTTAGTTTTGTTATCTAGAATTTTAATGTATATTAGGGGCCTTTGGAATCTATAAACTAAAAGAAAAAGATATTGGGGAACCAACTAGAAACCTGGAGATATTTGTGTGACATGGGCTTGAAGATACAGTTCATCTTTATAGTAGTTGGAGGTGTAATAATCCCATTATAAACCTAGTAATCACTAACCAGTTGAAAAGAATATATCAACCAACCAATGGCTAAATCAGTTTCATAGGATTCTTCTTAAAGCTACTGGCTATCTAGTGATGCCCATCAGCATGTCAGTAGTTCATAGAGGGTTTTATCATTAAGGAAATTTTCATCAAATTTCTACAACACACCTATTTTATATTATCATCCCTATTTTTGAACCTCATTTGAACATAATCACCATATGATATCTCTTTAAATATAATAGAATCGTCCTTACCTTCCCTTCAGTGATTCAATCTTAGATCAATCCATTGACACCCAAATTGTAATTTCAATTTGTCAAATCTTGAGTCCTCTCATTATCTTGAGATGAATCAAATATAAAATCTTTGTTATCTAGTTCATTGGATTCCACCACAATCTAATAGAGAATTATTGGATGATTGATGGATAGATGATGGATCTATAGAATTATCACCCCTCTATTTAATGGATCATGATCCACCATTAGTGGTGGATCTTGTTAGGTTAGATAATATAACTGTATAAAATATTACATCCTACTTAATGTATCATTATTCTATAATCCAATTTTTGATGAATTGGTATTGGTTCAATGAATTTTTGGTGTTCAGATATGGTTTAGTGTTAGATCATGGAAATCGGCATTGGAAAACCAAGGTAGGAAGTCCTTACCATAAAAGGGCTTTGTATAAAATTTATTGGCATGATTAGTATGTGTGGTCATTTGTAACCATGAGAAATACTATTAGATATGGTATAATTCTGTGCGAGTGTGTGTCCCATGAGACATATGATTGATTTTATTTATATATGGTGTGTGTGTTTTTGACTGTGAAACCAATTCTTGATGTTATTTTCAAATAGTTTGTATGAGTAACTCGTGAGACTATTTCATTATGTTATATGATTGCGACATTTTATGCTATTCCCTATTGTTCTTGAATTCAAAACAAATGGAGGTTTTTATTTGGTATCTGATCGATAGTTGGATCATCATGGTTTGGTTATACCCTAGAGGAAAAGATTGTGTTGGTGAGACATAGTAACAATGATGATGACAGGACATGGAGACAAGTCAAGGGTACACCAAACTTGTGGTTTCACTCGATAAATACAATGGGGTGAAAAATACTTGTATAATGACTCGTGATATAGGATGGGGTGAAAAATATTTGGGTTCTAACCTAAAGCTATTCCAGGGGTGTGACAGGAATCTGGCCTGACCTAGCAGAGGTTGGGGCATGATGAACTTGTGGAAACCCAAGGATAAACCATGATTCTAACAACCTTGAGGTCTAATCTGAGGATTTATTGGTTATGGGTCTTTAACTAAGACATATGTTGTAATTGTTACCTAATCTAATATGTGATGACGTATAATACATACCTTCTAATATTAATCCATAACAGGTACGACTAGGGATCATGTTAACTGGTTAGCACATGATCTCCCGACATAAATTTTTTTGCTTCTTTGTGAATTTACATACCATAATGATATATAACTATATATAAAATGTTCAATTTATTTTAAGGATTACATGGTTTATTCCTAATTAATTCATAATTAGAACCTATATAGTAATCTCAATGTACATGTAATGAATCCATTTTTTATTTAGATCCTTTAGACATTTCTATAAATATCTAAATTTTTGTCAGATTTGGAATGATGTAATAAGTTTCACAAGGCTCCAAAATTGATATATTTTAAAAAATATTTATATTGATCCATAAATGAAAATATATTTTGAAATAATGGTGTTACCATTGATCAGAGTCATGAATGAGAATAATTAAGTCTACGGTTTAATTTTGAATGTGATATTTACACTATTCATGACATATGTTTAAAATACATCATGTTTTAGGACCATATGATGTCATTTATAAATTATTTAGTTATTATTTTTTAAATTCCTAAACTAGTGGTGACCTATATATAACCCCCTTTATATCCAATCTCTAGGTTTAGCAACATAACCCCAGAATATTGAGAGGTAGAGGAGGCATCACCATTGCAAAAGTCCATAAATGATTGAATGAAGGAGGAATAAAAGATCAATATCATGTGATCAAGTGGAATTATGGAATTAATGATGAAAAAATGGATCTATTATAATCATGAAAAGAAAATACATTCCTCACCAACTAATGAACTATTCTTGATGTTGGGTTTGTTATTTATGGATTTAACTAGCCTATATTTCTTGATTTATAGAATGGATTAATTTTGCTGCTATAGGTTATGATTTATCTCCCCATATCCACATGTGCAAGTCAATTTAAGGTTTTTATTTAAAGTTTTAAGATGAATTATTCTCCTTTATTTAGTTTTTTAAATTATTATCATTGGATGAAACTCTATGGGATAATAAAGATTCTCACATTGATGATTCTTTTGTTTTCTCCCATTTTTCATTATATTCATCAACATTGTTCCCATTTTGAGTGATGGTTAAACTATTTATGGTTCGGTTTGTATCATGGTTAAACCCCTAGATTTTTAGTAACATTTCTAAAATTAAAAAAGTTTATCATTGTGCTTATAGATTTAAGGAATGTTGGTGGAAATGATATCGATGGATGGATATAGCCAAATTTTTCCTGATTTGAGCATACATGGATGACAATATTCAAATAAGATTTTCATTCTATTTATGTGATGGACTAGAATTTACTTCCAGTAAAATTATATCCATTATTGGAACATATGGAGACATATATGATGATATTCAGGGTGGAATTAGTTAGAATGGAGTATACATGAAGATCTAGGAGGATAGACATTGATGTCTGTGAAATTACCAACTACACTCCAGGTGTTCGAGAAGAACACACACCATGTTTCCCACTTTATGATGTGTCTTGTGTTTATATTGGAGTTAAATATTAAACTAATTTTTGGTGGGCCCAAAAATTATGTGACCCGACATGGCCAGCTAATCCATGTACTGAGAGTACTCTCTTGGGACCCCCGATAGTCCCACACATAGTGTGGATCCTGGAAAATGATATATACATGAAAATAATCATGTAAAGTGGTAAAATAATACACAAGAAAGCCTAAACTTGGGATTACAACCCATTTACATTGAGGGATATTCCAAGTAATTCTCTTTGAAGGTTACACCACTTATATCCCCTTATTTTTAAATCATATTTAGGGTTATCAGTGGTCCATTCTAAGTAGAATTAATTACAGGATGTGATTGTGGACATTATTTCAACACCCAAGATATTATGTGGTATGATGTGGGGTGGATTATTCTTCTAGCAATCCTTTTTCAATGACATGTTATAAGCATGATCATCAGGGTGATTCTAGGGTTGGTACTTCCATAATATTTGGGTTTTCCAATGTTTGTATTCCTAATATCATGTATAATGGTATAGTAGGTACTTACCCACACTATTAGGTCATGGGTACTCTATATTTAGAGTTTTTTATCCCCCATAATTGATCTCTAGTGTGGATAAGGTCCTCAACTATAGTTAATACTCACTCAACTAATGCATCATACAAAAAGGCACATTCCCTCCATTATATTCTAGTGAGGTTATGTTATGATTTTATAATTTAAAAAATAGTAGATCTTAGTGATGCAACAGAATAATATTTCTTATATGGATATGAGGATATAGATTCCTCTCTATTTGAATGATAGTTTTTATGAGAATATATTTGTTGGTTTCATTTCCCTCTTATCTTGTGGGTTGAAATGACAATCTTATTTTTATTGCTTCCTGAATTTTATTCAGGGTTCTCTACTGGGCATGTATATTATCACCCATGTATGGGTTTATCGTGAATATTTCATGTATTATGTAGATGACATGAACCTCTATGGATACTTTGGTTAACCTATATTTGGTGGATCTAACTTTTACCAAGAGATTATCACTACATATAGTGGTTAATTCTCAAGATCACGAGTATGGATTTATCTTTCATCCTCATTAGTATTTTCAGGTAGGGATACTTTCCATTTTTTGGATTTTTTTATTTCCCTCTTAGTACTTGGATCTTTTTTTATAATTTTATGTTTACCTAGAGGTTGTTTTATATAGTTGATTATACTCTAGAGATTTTAGCACGTATTTTTTACCTTGATTTTTTGTATGGTGATGTCAATGGGTGTTCAAGTATATTAGGATAAATAATCCCATTTTGTTGGATATGACTGCTTAATGTTAGTATCGAACAACTAAAATAATTTAGGAGGACATTAGGTGTCACACATGGCTTACTTCCAACCCTAGATGGCCCCCAATAGGTGGGATCATCAAAGAGTGTGCATATTTCATGGTCTGGAATCCAGCTAAGGGAAGGGGGCCAATGTCGGGGAATTTATCAGGTGGATCTTGGAGGATGGAGGAAATTAAAAGATATAATATGAATTATTACTTTAGTTTTTTGGGGGTTTTCATCAATTGTAATACTTTGGAGAACCTACCAAATTGGGTTTCTTTTGGTTTATATTGTAAGGCTCAAATGACATTTATTATAACATGATAATATTCATTTAGTTTCCACTGTGATTTTATGATATTTTTAATTATATTTTATATGAATATAATAGATTTATATTGTTACCATGTGAATACTTTTTCTATGTAACCATTAAGACCCTCACAGATAGTAGATAACAACTTGCATATGGGGAGGAACACATGAGGTCATGTAGCACTCTGGCCTGGACAAGGTGATTTGAGCCACTACATTACAAAGTGGTATCAAGGTAGGATTTATTTTATTTTATTTTCTTATCTACTATGTTCGGGGAATGGTATAAATGATGTAGTTTATTTGGAACTTAGGTAAGGAGTCCATATATGTTCCTATCAAACTCATATGTTATAAACCTATAAGTTATCGGTGTTGGGTTTTCTATTATCAATTGAGATTTTACAATTGATCTATTTCACCTTGATTGATGTACATGATTTTTTATGTTAAAATTTATTTGATTTTTGTGAATTCACGCATCATGATTAGGAACATAGGTATAGATTTCATGCATATAATTTCATTTGATAGATAAAATCTCATATAATAATGTGGAAGTTATAATTTGTGTGGTATGATTCCAACTATATTATTCTTGACTAATAATTTTTTTGAACCCATGCATGATATACATATTATATTTATATGTTAATTTTACTGTTGTTCAGTTTTTGAGGACATATACTTTCACCTTGAATCAAAGGTATGTATTTTATCCCCCCATCATTTTTTAGTTTGAACCTTTTAAGTTATTTTAAAGAAGAAAATTCACTTGTCATACAACCCATTTAATATTTTTATATTTAGTTTGATTTTTAAAGGGATTTTGAAATGATTAATAATGATGAAAATCACAAATGGATTTTTTTGGAATGAAATTAGAAATTTTAATGGGTTTTTTTTCCTTTTTGGGCCATGATTTGGTAAAGTGATGGGTTTTATTAGAATGAAATAAAATTGGAAAATGGTTGGGGTTTCTGAATGTATTTAATTGAAATGGTTGTTTATGTACATAAATGGTTTGAAAGTTCTTTCCCTAATTTTTTTGGCTGAAAATGTGGTTTTAAATTAATATTTTCAAGGTATAAAATGGATCTTTCTACCAAAAAATGATTTTGGGAGGCCCATTTGGAAATTTTAAACTATTTTATATAATACTCATGTTATAACCTATTGAATTCTTCTTTTTTGTGATTTATGTAAATTATAGCTTAATGGTATGTCTTATTTATTTTATCTTAGCCTGAGTAGTGAGTTATCAAACATTTGAGTTAGTAAATAGGATCCTTAGGGAATGGGATTGGATGTGTTCAACCAGTTTATCTTGGAGCTTATGCTAGGAATAGACCCTTAAAGGGGTGGATGGATTGTGATCTTCTATGTGATGATTGTTTGAATATCTTTGATATGATTATATCATGGTTATGGTATATATATTAAAATGTTAACCTCGAGTGAGATGAGAACCCCTTTAGTGGTTGAGTAAGTGGGGTATTGTTCAAGGTAAAGACCCATAGGTTTTGTGGGTTAATTTGAGATGCTTCCCTAGACTATTAATATGTGGATATGGGTGTGAGAGTTAGAAAAGTAGTAGCATAAGGATGATGGATGTGTTTATCAACCACAGTTTATGTACTAGTTAGTGGAACAATTATGTTTCTCAAGACAAAGTATGTGTGTAAATAAGCCACTCTTCTTACCATGAGAGACAATCATGATGTTTTGGAGGTGCTAGGTGTGTAGTAACATGTGGTGTCCGTTGTTAGATTGTTTAGTGTTGATGCTCAGTCGGTATGGGACTAAGAATCTGTATTTTTTTTAAAATGTTTTGCTTAAAATCCATGAACCCATTGATATTCTGAATTCCTTGTAAGGAATTTAGAGATGATATTGTAAAAAATCAAATAGTTATATTTTAGTTTTATATTAGAAACCAAGGATTATACTTGGGGTGATATGAGACCATTGTTTCATCTTTAGAATGGAATGACCAGGCAAGACATAGTGTTCTTTAAGCATTATAAAATATTGTATGCTTAGAGAAAAATAATGGAATGCATTTGGAGTTTGGGTATTTAATTTTTAAGAAACCTTGGGTTATTAAATGGATCATTGGATAATGAAATATTGGTTAGTGTATGATTCCATCACAAAATACTATTATGTACTTACTCCAAGAATGTTAAATGTGATTTATAGTTAATTTGATGGGTAGTGCCTTTACAAACTACCCTTAGCATAGATGTGTCATGATTTTATAGAGTTATTCAGGATGTATTATAAATATGAATGTAAGAACAAACCTTTGGTTTCCCACTGAACTTATGCTTGGTTATTTATGAAGTAGGGAATAGTCATTTTGTTTTCCGATAAATCCATAGTTGAGTGGTTTGACTTGGCTGAAGTGAAACAGATATAGAAATTCTATAAAAATGAAGTGGGGACTTCATGTAGAAATGTATCATTGTGAGTGGACCATGGTTAAATTCTATAATCCCTAAGTCTATATGGGTTAGCTATTTGAGACAATTTTGGTGATTAACTTTGGATATGTGGATAGATTTTTTCCCTTAGGAGTTTTTATTATTAGAGTAAGATGATGATGATTGAGGTTCAACTAATGAAAGTGGGTGATATTAATCCATTACCATTGTATGTCTTGGAATTTAACACTTTAGGTCAAGGTTGATGGGTTTATAAAAAAATTAAGGTAGAAATGATGAAATTATAAACCTAAATTGTAGGGTTTTAGCATTATGAGTATAGGTAATCCCCTGATAGGTGGTAGTCTTGTGTAAGAAAACCCTTATTACAAAAATTTATGATTTTGGATTAATGTATGGTGTTTGAAATTAACATATAATGTGACATAATGGTTGTTTTAGTTTTGGAATATACCATGTATGATGGTTTAGTGGTGACATTATTTGTGATCAGCGAGGGAAGGTTAAGGATAAGTTATACTAATTATTTAAAATAACATATGGTTTAATTTAGTGAGGCTTGAATGATAAGACTCGGGCAATAGAATATGACTGATGTGTGAGGTTATACCCCTATATATAGGGTGTCAGAGAAGATCATTTTGTCAGTAGAATGAGTAGTGAAATTTCTATATCCAGGTTGTGTGGTGGTGAATTTTGAGTATGGGAAGTAATGTGGGTTGTGATATCAGTGCCATTATTTTAAAATTAGGGACTATTTAGTAATATTTCTTAATTTTGATGAAATTTTGTTGGCCTCTAACATGACTTATTGAGTTTTTGGAAGGTCAAAGTATAAGGATCACGTGCAGTTGAGTAAATGGGGTCCATTAAAATCTATTCAGATGTCGTACTTTTTTTTTAGTTCTATAATATTCCTTTGGTTATTGGTTTAATGTTGGTGTTGGAGGAGATCAATGAGTTTTATGACTCATGTGTTAAGGATTGGGTATATGAAATACTAAAATTCCACCACAGTGTAAGTTCGTGTGGCTTAAATAAGGAAACCATAGAATTGGGGTACAACTGATGTGCGATGCGAGACCCACTTGTGAGGTATGTGAGATGACAAATTAATATTATTAATGATCTGTTAATAGTTCAGAGTCGAGTGGTGTGGTGGTGAAGGATGATTTTAGTAATTATTGTGGGTTATTAGATCAACATGGAGTTTTAAAAATTGAGGATTCTTCAATGGTGTTTCTTCAGAAGCCTATAATATTTTTTTCACTGATAGAAGCAATTGAGGTTGTGGAAGGTCAAAGTAAAAGGTTCATGTTGTGGTTAGTGGATTGGGTCCCTGATGTTATATTTAGATGTGGTGAAATTATTATTTTAGTTATAGAATATACCATTTTAGATAGTTTACTGGTGTAGTTGAAGAAGATAATAAAGTCTAATGACTGGTGTCTTAAGGATTACTTATAATGAATTTCAAAATTCCACCATGATTTAAGTTGTTTATGATTGATTGAGAAGACCTAAGTGATAGGGCATGACTTATTCCTGATGAGAGAGCCTTTATGAGGTGTGAGAGATAATCAATTATTCTGAATAATGAAATGTGAACTATCAAGGGTCATATAGTGAGGTGGTGAAGGTTGGGCTTTATAACCATTGTGGGTTGTGAGAAAAACATAGTGTTTTAAAAATTAAGGAATATTCAGAGATGTTTCTTGATAAGCCTAAATTGTTTTTGGTCACTGACAGGACCAATTGAGGCTATACCAAGTCAAATTATAAGTGCAATTTTTGGGTGAGTGGATGGGGTACTTGATTTGTTACGTTGGTTTTTGTAATTTGATCCTATCTAAGAGTTTTTCGAAATTGATGTGGGTGTTGGATATTAGATGAATGTTATTACATTCATGATCATGTTTCAATGGAATTGGAATTTATTTATACATGTTAGGAGTGGTGTGTAGTTGAACCTAACCTATGGATAGAGGATGTTGGTTTTTTGCATGCACATAAGTGAAGAGATGTATTGGATGATGATTAATACCCATGTGGGGGTATCGATTAAAGGATAACTATAATGAACTAGTGACACCAACCTGTGTAGAAAGTCACGGTTTATTAAGAAATCATGATTATGGTAACTACTATGTCTCGGTACATGATTTTAATGGATAAATCACATGGAAATTCATAATGATGTATAATTTGGGATATTGATACCTTAAAATGTAATAAAGTTGGTACCCTAGATCATTGGAATGAGGGGGTTGATTTAGCTATCATTGGGTCATGCTTGGTGAAGGAGACTTTATGTGGGTCTAGTTGATTTATAAGTGGCTCATCACTGATCAGATTAGTTTGAAATCATATACCAACCAATGGATATGACCACTAAGGTTCGCTGAGGGTGACGGAATTCTATTATGAGCATCACCTTTGTTGGGGAATCAACTATTACATAAGTAGAGAAAGTTGATAAAATTGCTTGGGGGGACTATTTTAGATCATCAATTATATCATAATAATTCCCTAAAAATTCTCTCTTCCTCTATGGTATTGAGGTATGCATAATTTGTTTCCATGTGTATTAGCTTCATAGGTATGAGCCCAATCTTGCACATATGATTGACAATGAGGATGTTGAGATGGAATAAGTTGTATCATTTGTGGAATGAATAATAATGATTTTAGACCGGAGTGAAAATTTGTTGAGAGGGAAGATGGTACCAAATTTTTGAAAATTGTGGTAGCATGGAAAAATCTAATAAGAAACTTAACTGAAATAGTGGGGTGTCGAGGAATAATGGCATGATTTTTTGAATAATTTCCACTAGTGACACTTATCATTGATGAGAAGTCATTAGAGGGGAAAATTTGTGACATCTTCAAAATTTAAATTAATTTCTTTTCATGTTTAAACATATCTTGGTTGTGTTTCCCTATTTTTAAGTCATTTTGGTGGACTTTAGAATTTGATAATTGGATGTGAAGGAGTTGGGTGCACCCACCAGTAGCTTAGATCTAGAAGTGTGCACTAACAAGTCTGTAATGGTGAAAGAATCCCTAGATAGACCTAAGTGCCTCTAGAAATATGATACAAATGAACTAACCTACCAATGTATAAGGAAGTAGCCTAGGCTTCTTCGAAGACTTACTGTATATCCTTTTGATACACCTTCATGCAAGATTGGCACATTAGCTCTCCAATGGTTCCAAGATAACATGATCATTGAGGGAGGTTCCTTAAAATTTCTCTAACATGCCTTTTTTGATATTACCCTCTCTATAGTTGACCCTAATTCCACCATAACCACCATTTTAGATCTTGTTTAAGGTAATTGTCTCTCCCCTTCCCATATATTCATTGATTCAATATTATATCACTCTATTGGCCCCCAAATGAAAAGTTCTACCCATTACAGCCTGAATCCTATTCTTCTCTAGAGATGAATCCTAATTATAAGATAAGTTAGATAGATCTATGGATTCAATCATGATATAATGGATAATTATTTGTTTATTTATAGATAGATAGAAAATTTACAGAATTTTCATCCCTACCTTGAATGCATCTAGACCCACCATTGGTGGAAGACCTTATTGGGTAAGTTGATATACCTCTTTCCCATGTTACATCCACATTTTTATATCATTATTCTATAATTCTAGTTCTGATTAATTTTTGATGGTTCTAAGAATCATTGGTAAACTTACATGGTTCAGTGAAAGATCGTGGGAATTTTTGTCAGCACACTAAGTTAGGAATTCTTTAATAAATAGGTCATTTTTATAAATATGATTGGAATGATTATCTTGTGTGAATGTGTGTGTTTATCTTTGAGAATTGTTGTGTTATATAGTAGGCTTGTACATGTGCAGGTGTCTAGTGAGTCTATGTTTTGATGTATTTTTCATATGCTGTGTGTGTATGTTGTTTTGAGATCTTTTCTTGATGTTATTTTCATATGGTGTGCATGAGTATCTATTTATAGGTATATATTATGTTCTATGATTGTAAAATTATATTATAGGCCATATTATGTGTGAATTATTGGAATATAGAGGTTTGTATTAGGTATCAATGTTACATGTATATTGTTGTGGATTTGTTAGCCTCTAGAGGGTGAGAATGTGATGGTCTGATGTGGTTATGATAAAGATGATGGGACCTAGAGACCAGGCATGTGTATAATAGCCTTATGGCACGAACTAAGATAGAGGATGGGTACCATGACCATATGAACTAAACTGAGATAGAGGATAGTGTATGAATTCCTCATGGCCTAACCCAAGGCTATGCTAGGGGTGTGATGACCATATGTCCTAGCCCTATAAAGGCAAGGGAACGACAACTTTAGGGACCGACTAGAGGTTGATCTAGGGTGAAATAGCCATGTTGTCACAGATAAATGTTGATTCCAGGTAATTAATTATCTTTGTTTTCATCATTTATCATTTGGGGATTTTATTATGATATTTTGGATGACCCTTTAAGGGTTTTAGAGTTTTTTGGTCCTGTATTTAGTCAGTACACCATCAGTCCCAACAGTTCGAGTCTTCTAAGGATACCACACACCTTGTTTTTGGGTTCCATATGATAGAAAATAGTTTGGCTCACATTTAGTATGATCCAAATTATATAATCCTTAAACCATGAAACTTGAAGTAGGGATATATCACATGGTTGGTGAATGGTTTGTTAAGTCATGTAACCAAACAATGTGGATTTTCCATTACCCAGAAATTGGCACATGTTTGGAATACGATTTGTTAAACCATGTAGCCAAACCATATGACATGTGTTAAAAAAATTTAATTTTCATTTTGAGACTCAAAATACATATATTTCCGCATTATTATTTATTTTTAATAGGATCTCATCCAAGGAGGATACTCTTATATATTCCTTTCATTCCAATGATTGTTTTCATTAGATCATTAAGTGTTGGTTCTAGTTTTTCAATGGAGTGTTCCCACTTTTGGTAATTATTCGCTATTCTTATATATCATCTATTATTCCCTTGAAGAAAACCTTAGACTTGGGTTTTTGATACTAGATCTATTTTTGTGACATTATCTAATTAGGTTTCTTATAGAGTCTTCATTGTATTGGGTTTTTTATGTATATTCATTTATTGATTTTATTTCTTCAAGAATCATTGTGATAAGTGATTTATATCAATATCCAATCTTCCCAAATTAATGAATTGGAGATTATTATTAGGTAATTATTTATTTAGGATCAATTATTTATTCCTAATACCCTAATATCATCTTGTATCATTGTTTACATGGGGGAGTTTTTATTCTATGTGTTTTGAGGTAGATAGTTTCATGATTTATCTTTATTATATAAACCATTATTTCTTGCTCCTTGAATTTATTTTATAAAATTGTTAGAAAGCATAATTTATGGACTTATCTTATAAATGGTTTTGAAATGGTTTTTAAAGGAATGAGTAATGTTTTGAAAAAACATGTTGGTTTTTCTAATTTTTTCTGAAATATATTTATCTCTTATAATTGTTAATAGAAATGGTTTCAAAAAGATTTTTTGTAGTTTCAAAGTTTATGTGAACTTGAATGAAAATTATATGGTAAACCCAAATTTGATCAATTATGAGGTATGGAGCTATCCATGGGAATGAATTATCTTCCATAGACACGTTTTTCTATTGTAATGTGTGAACTAGATTGCCTATTTTATAGTGAGGAGGCACTATTGGGAGCATAGTCTTACCCCCTAAACCTATTCTTCTAGGTTGATGTGAACAAAAAATTGAATAATGATCAAAATAATGTTACAAGGATTCTCATTGACATGGAATATTGATACCATTGACTTGTTTTATCTAGATATTGTCCTTAAAATGTATGTATGGGATGTTTAATAAAATAATGTGGAAACTTTTTTATTGGTATTAAAGTGTGAAATGTTTTATTTATCCATGTTATGTATCAAATTATGTATAATTGAATATCATGCCTTATTTATATTTGCTTTATCATAATTGGTTTATTTTACAAAGTCTTTTTATGAAATAATTGGTGGGATCCTACAGGTTTCTTTTTATCGCAGCATGTATTCAACTTTAGGCATATGCAGATCTTATTTTATCTGATGTTGGAAAGGAAATGGAATCAATGAGTGGTGTTATTATTAATCAGAAGAGTGTTTAATTTTTAGGTTAAATCAACTAATATAATGTTGAGACATAGTTTTTTTGAGTACTTTAGTTGTTATTTATACCTTGTCACATGTTTTTCTAGAAATTTGTATCTTTTCTACTACTATGTTTACCTATCATACTAATATTTTTTATGTCTTTATATCTATTTTTTATAAGTTATTTATTGAAAAATCATTACCAAAAGGTTTTTCTTGATTCTTAGGTGTTTTTATCCAACCTGTGGAAATCAAGAATTCCATTTTGTCCATGTCAAGACCAATTCATGTTATGATTTTTGGGTTTTTTAGGTTAGTTCATGAAAAATTATTATAAAAGGTACAGTTTTTCAATTTCCATTATTGGTATACATTTTAGGATGTCTTGGTTTATTATAGATTAGAATATGGGGATATAGGGGGTAAGTTGTTAGCTATCTCATAGTTATATCTCATCGCGATGAACATTATGTTACCTTGGTTTGTTGGAAAATGTGTCTTTTGGATTTAAGTTTCCATAATCCTAGTCTTTCTTTTCACTTATATTCATAAAAGTATAGCTATATTTTTTTACATTAAATGATAAATAATTATTGGAACTCATGTTCTTTTGTATCTTTGTCTATTGATGTGTAGTAGAATTCACCTTAGAAGACATCAAGATAGTTCTCAGGAGGGTCATACTGATGAACCTAAATAAATAAACCCTCTAATAGATCATAATATAATTGAATAAGTGGTGCACATGATCTGACCAATGGACTAAGGAGTGAAACCTACCACTGTTTAGGCAAGAGAGGCATAACCTCATAGTGATGAGGATGATAATCCGGAAAAATAATTTCTTCACAAGGAACCATCATCCTTCTAAGGGAAAAATTATTCTTAGGAGGTAGTGGATTTTTTGGGAAATATCAAGAGACTTTTCAAATTCCTAAAGACTTCTGACCTAGACAAGGTTTAGTGATCCATATTCAATCATGAATGTATAATTAGAAGGTGGTGGGGTTTATTTTTTTCGAGAATAATAATGAGGGATTTAATTTGTTGAAATTAAATAAAATTTATACAAATTAGCTATACTCGTAATCCCTAATAATGGAAAATTAAATGGATTTTATTAAACTCAAGAAAGGGAATCATTTAGTGTTTTAGTAATCACATTACTAAGCTCTCCACATTTTCATCTGAAGTTGTATCTAATGATACAGTGAATGATTATAGTTTTAAAATGGGTGTTTGATCTAATATGAACTCTAAATATTTTATGTTAAATTTGACCACATATACTACATTGGTGGATATGGTGTTGATGGAATATCTTTACATGGAAGGTAAGTCGGGATTGACCAAGGTTCTTTTCCCCTCTAATGACAGCTCTAGTGATTCTTATAAGGGGAAAGGGAAGTGGAGTGAGTTTTATAGTTGAAATAGTGTTTTTTGTTCTTATATATATCTTCATACACCATCATCAAAATCTAGTTCATTTACATGTTACTATTGTTCCCAGTCAGAACACATGAAGTACTTCTGTCTTATGAATATAAAGGTTTACAACTCATGAGTGTGTCATGGTCACTTAGATAAGTTTTATTAGGATATATATTTTCCATACTATAGTATAAATTTATAAAAACTATATGATCTATGTAGTTATATTATTTACATATAACTGGGTTCGAACCATAGTCCTTCAGAATGAATAATTTATACATAGTGGAAAAGTCTAATTTGGAAGTAGATGCGAGTCATGCAAATGTTAGATGCACACGTTTTGTTTCTTATCCCTTAAGAACTACATTATATTGTATATGTTCCTATCACTCTTTTATATCAAGTCATATGGTTGATATTCTGAAATTTTCAATAAAACAGATTCCATTCATTATACAATTGGCAATGCCTCTATGAAAGAATAAGTAGAAAGATTTCTAATTTCCCATGTACTTTTTTTATGTGCGACATATATGTGGTTTAGAATTTTTTAGCTCTAAACATGGAATTATTTTATTTTATCATTAGTATTTATTATTTGATCACTCACAAGGAATAAATTTATTATTATCATCAATTGGTGTTCTTCACCACTCTCAATGGGAGCCCCCATGTGTTTTAGGGAGAAGAGGATTCAAGGTCCAGTTGAGTGGGGCCATATCTTACATAACTAATAAATTTGATGTATTTTTATTCATTAGAGTTGTAATAAAAATATTATAGTTTTATCCTTCATCCATTAGTAAATGAGTTTCCAAAATTGTTTCTCAATGACTTCTCAGAATTTCCTATGGAGTGGGAGGTGAGGTTTGTGATTGATTTAGTTCTCGAAACATAGCTGATATTGAAGCCATATTACCATTTGGATCTATCTAGGTTTAATGAGTTTATTTTAAGTTAGAGGATTTTATTTATAAGGTATTTAATGGTGGAAATTGGTTTTCTAAAATTGATATTTGTCCTAGATATTATTTAATCATAATCAAGGAGTCAGATATTCCAATAACAATATTAGGATAAAGTATGGCCATTTTGAGCAACGTGTGATGCTGTTTGTCCTAACACTCTTTCAATATTTATAGTAGTGATGAAATGGAATTACCATCACTATATAAACTTTTCTTTGGTGGTGTTCATTTATAAAATAATATCATATGCTAATAATTAATAAGGTCATGTGTTTAACTTGAGGTATGTATTGTAATTCTGAGAGATCACCATCATTATGCTAAATTATCAAATTACTGATTCTGTGTATCATAATTTATATTCTTGGGACATGATAATTTTGAATATAGAATCTCATTTGGTCCTATAAAATTCATAGTTATTGTATCATGGAAAGAACCATGAAACATATTAGATATTCAAATCTTCCATGGTTTGGTAGTATATTATCTGTGGTTAGTGAGAGATGTTTCGTAGTTTGTATCACCTTTTACCATTATCACATGGAAGAGAGTGATGAAATTTTTTGATTCAATGTTTGGGTATACTTTGATTAGTATAATTGGTATTTGAACTCAAAACCAATTATGACAATACCAATGGTTGGTTAGGGATGTATGGTTTACTGTGATGCTTTAGGTTTAGGTTTGGGTTGCATCTTTATGCAAGGAGATCATGTGGTGGCTTATGGATCATGTTAGATTTTACCTCAAAAGTGGAATTATAAAACTCATTATTTTTATTGGAAGTGGTTATTCACACCATCAAAATATGATTCCACTATATTTTTAAGAAATATAATAACATTTACTTTGACCATAATAGTTTGGGGTACATCTTTTATCAAAAATATTTGAACCTCAGATATTTTTTTTTGGTTAAATACCTACAGTAGTTGGAATTAGAAATTTCCTATAATATAGGAAAGGGTAATGCTATTGTTGATTATCTCAATGATAAGCTTCTTTCCGATGATTTTAAATATAAATTAACATGAATGGGACATGATGAAGATCTTTACTCAGATATTCTTAGGGTTATGGACATAGGAGTTTGGTAATGTTTTAGTGAGTGTACATGTGAAATTATCTCTCATTGAGATGATTATTTAAAATAAATTGTATAATTATGGTTTTTGATGTATCAAGGATTATTTACATAGTGGGGAGATAATAAATCAGTGTCCTCTCTCCTTAGAGGGCATCATTTTCTTACAGATCTCATATGGTGTCCCCTTATTTAAGAGAAAGTATATGATTGGTGTTTTCCATCATTAATTGTTTCAATTCCATGTAATAACCCCAAATATATTTTATGTTATGAATAATAAATTTTTGTGTCCAAGTATGAAACAAGACATAACCAATGTTGTATCTTGATGTTATATATGCCAACAGGGTAAGGATAATCATTGGAATCCTTTCATTTTTATTTATCCTCTTACCATACAAATATAGAATGGAAATGATACTTCTAATGATTTAATTGTTACCTTTGACCTCAATAAAGTGGAGGACCAGTGAAAAGTTTATGTGAAATATATTATAAGGCATAATGGGATCCTTATCGTAATTGTCTTAGATAAGGACCCTATTTTTTCTTCATTTTTTTGGATGTTCCTCCACGATTAAACAAGCACTATGGTAATGTTGAGTATAACATATTATCCCAAGGTGAATGGGAAGATAGGAAGGGATTAATATATTCTATATGATGAACTTTATGACTATGTATTTGACTTCATGGGTTATTTGGATATCCATTTGGGGATGATTGAATTTTATTACAATAATAGATATTATTTGTCTTTTATCATGATGCCTCAATGATTTTTATGGCCTTCCTTACAGCTCCACTCTCTGTTGGTTCGAGGTAAGAGAATCATCCATGATTATACCAAGTTCGGTATAGAAGAAATTAAAAAAGATAGATTTTGTTAATTAGAATTTTTTATGGATCAATGCTAGTATAAATATTATATGGATCAATGTTGTTGTATTTTGTAGTTTTATGTTGGTTATTATTTATTCTTGAAGGTATCAACCTGATTGAGTCATCAACGGCTTTGAAAGAATGGGAAACTCACTCCAAGGTTTGAGAAACTTTTGAGACTATTGAATTACTTGTAAATGTGGTGTATTTATTAGATTTACCACCTTAGTTTTCTTCTATCCATGATGAATTCCATGTGTATTATCTAAATAAGTATCAAATAAACATGTATCATGTGTTGAAATGGGAATATCTTTATATAGAGAATGATATTTTTTACAACTAAGAAACATCTTGGGGTTTTTTATTCTTATGTTAAGGCTCTACAAGGGAAGTCAATACCCCTGGTTAAAATTATATGGAGTCATGGTTATGATTATCATAAGACTTTGGATAAGCAGTCTTTGATGAGGGATAAATTCCCGTGTCTCTTTGAGGTTTAACCTTCTTCAACTTTGTTTTTTTTTGAAGAAAGCAATATGACAGGGAAATTTTTGACATAATGGTTATTATTTTATGCACTTACTTTATTTTTTTACAATATTTCATTTCTCCCTTCTATCTAGTTGTTTTGAGTTAATTTTTAAGGTTCTTAGAGTTTTTTGGGCTTGTTAGTGATTAGTGCATAGGTAGGTCAAACCGTGCAGGCCTTCCAAAGATACCATGCACCTTTTTTTAGTCTCTAGAGGACAAAACATGGATTGGTGCATAGTTAATACAAACCATGTTTTCTTTTCCTAAAACTATGAAACTTTGGGAAGATGCATTTTTCACTGTTGATGCATGGTTTGTCAAACCACGTAGCAAAACGGTGTGACTTCTCTAGTGCCCAGAAATGGATACACAATTGGCATAAGGTTTTTTAAAACATGTGTCCAAACCATTCAACACATATTTATTTTTATAAATCTTTATTTCAAGACCTAAAACACATCTTTTTTTGTATTGTTATTATGGTTGAATAGGATCTTGACCAAGGATTCACCTCTTAGAGATTTTGGAGATTACATACCTTTATGTGATCATTTTTTATGTATCTTGAGGTATTATATTTAGTTTTTCAATGATATTTTCTCATTATTTGTGATTATTCATTGTTCTTATAGATCCAATGTTCTCTACTTGAATGAAATCTTAGATTGGGGATGTTGATGAAAAATATAATGCTTTTGAATATATTAAATGTAATTTTATAATTTAAATTATTGAAAATAATTAATTAAAGAAAGATTTTATTAATTTATAAATCAAAACATAGGAATTGTAATGGAAAATATATTTGAAAAATCCTTTCCCCACTTTTTAGATTAATATAATTATTGGAAATAATTAATTAGAAAAGTGGAAGATGAATGTTTACGGAGTGAGTATTCAAATACATATCCCTATGAAGCATAACTGTTCACCTAGTTTTTCTTAATAATGAAAATTTATGGTTTTTGAAATGTGTTTCTAAATGAAACGATTTAATAATAAACACACATAAATAAAATTAAAAGTCTAAAGAGTTAATTTTTTTTTAAAAAAATTGAGTTGCGTCCTCTAGGTGAAGTGTTGATCAATGCATGATGAAATAATCATCCATCGGTGTCTAGTTTTAAAAATAAAATGTGTTATAGGAGAGGAACTATAGTGAAATTCATACATACTATTTAATTTTTAATATAGGATTAAAATATGTGAATGATTAATTATTTTCAAACATCCAGTGTGGGTATATATTTTTCATGCCTAATTCAGTGTCCTTGATATATGTTATGGTTAGTTATAGTGAATAATTTTAATGCACTATGCCTCAATATTTTTCTTTGGTTGTATCAAAATAGGTGGAGAAATTATAATCACTTAAGATGAAACATCAAATTGGTCCATGATGTCTTCTTTCTTATGACTAATGTTTTATATTAAAAAAATGGTTCTTCCCTATGTTGGACATTTTTTGGACCCAATGAGTACAGGGTGAATTTCAATCCACCCGAGTATATCAATCCCATAACATTGATGTGACATCCCACCCCAAGCCTCTCAACAATGCCCTGATCATGAGAACTATATGGCCTCAGATGTGCCTTACCACATATCGGGGGTTTCTGACTAGTAGAAAGGGCCCTATCTATATAATGATGGAAAATATTACCTAAATAATATTCATAATATACATTAGAAATAATTATACAATACACACATCAGAGGGCATAGAATAAACCAACTTGTCACCTAAAGTAATAAATGACGTTGTCGTTCAAATAATATATACAATGATCACCTAGAAATATGATCCCAAATATAAAACAAAATAGAATAAAACACATGCACCAAGGCTCCAATTCTATCCCCAGTCCCTTGATACCCTTGATATACCGTATTCCAATCCACTACAAATCCCTTGATCTGAATTTCAATGTAGACATAAGGATTTTACAAACACCAAGATACATATATAGGGTCTAATCGTAAAACTATGTTGGGTCTCAACAAGAACCCCTAATATAAACCTTTATATGTGTGTGTATGCATGAGGTAAATATTAAAATAAAAAAATAGCTGAGTTGTTTTGTGCTAACCAGGCCTTCACAACACCTGATGAGGTACACACACCTGTCAGGCCATCAGGCACTAACAAGGATAACCCGAACCTAACCATACCTACTTTGACACCATATTTAAATCCACTTATTTCTTGGTGCCTTAATATAGTATGACCATCATGTACACAAATACTCTAGGCAGGTCAGTGTTCAAATCCTTATCCTCATACACTCAACCACAAGGTTTGGACATACATCCATTAGCCTCGACCCCTCCCTTATCAATCAAGGTAGGCCCATTAGTCTTGTCTCACATAACCCCACAATACATTCCCTAGGGAGGTCCTATGATATAACCTAAGACACTCCTGAAATTTTCCTTTATCATTAGCCAATCCTTTCCTTCTCACTCAGTACATTGTTAGCTAGGCCTTCTCACTCAAGGAAAAATATCATTCCACAACCACTACCCTATGAATTTGGGTTGGGGATAACTACATGAACACTAACCAAAGCCACATTTAAAAATTCCCAAAACCTAATACCTTCATAAATACATGCTCATCACACCCATCTATCCCTATAAACTTTGGGTAGGTCCAAGAACATCGAAACATCCCCAAACGACTCCAAGTAGGTTGAATAGGCACATGAAACTCAAAAAATTCCCAAAACACATCTGATAACTCACTGGATGATCCTAGGGCACATGTCACTCAAGATCATTCCCCTTTTCATGTAATGTATCAACTCAATAGATAGGGAATCCACCAATTCCTCTAGATCTACCATGATCAATACCCACATATAGATCTCAAACTCGACATCCACTGGTGATGTTGTTAGTTGAAGGCTCCCACTAACACAGACCCTACGGTTCAGTCCAATATATCTTAATCCCTAGTTACTACTAGTCTCATTTCCTAGAGACCATCCCATGCCATTATTCTCTATACCTCTTGTCATCATGATTCCAAGACCTGGAAAATTCTTACACCCTACACCTAGGACCCATCATACATCTCATAAGAGAGATCACTCAACTTATCACCATGAAGAAACCCATGTTCATCACATTCTCCAAGTACCAAAGGAATCTTGTCACTCAAAGTGCATATCAATACATACTTTCATTATTCTGGGGTATTTTATCATAATTCTTGATACATATAACTATCTCTTCATTCATCATTGATCCCCAAGTATCTAATTCGTGTCCACCTACCCTTGGAACCCAACCTAGGATTCTAGAAAGTCATCTCACCTCCCAATACTTTATAAAGTTATCTCTTCAGCTCAACCAATTCACTCTCATCATGGAGACATAGTAACTGAATGGCCAACAATTACCAAAAGTTCTAAAGAGAAGTTTTCCTCATCCCATTTGGCTTAAAGACACATTATAATCTCATATAAGGACTCAACTAGAAAATATATCCCATTCCAAAACCCATGAAATTGTATATAAATGAACACTCATAAACCAAAATGCATATTATTTTGTATCTTAGGGGATATGCACCATGATACTAGATTTAATTCCTTGTCAATATTGATAATGATTCACATATGCCAGCAAAGAATTATATGGACTTTAGAGAACCTATCTCATGCCATACATCCCCCATAATTAATTATAAAATTTAATAATTAATTAAATAAATAAATTTAAATATGTAAAATCTCCTAAAAACTCATTCGGAGTCATCTAATCACATGAATCATAAAAAAATGTATAGAGTCTATTCCCAATGCACCCTTACAGATAGGATGTACAAAATATCTAAATGTTACACCATATTTAATAACATGTTTTACCCAAAATCACCAAAACCCTAGGGAAAATCACTAAGTGAAATATATTAACCAAAACAACTTCCAAAAACATGGATATACTATTTTGGTACATTATTTATGAAATATGTGTAAAACCCCCATCAAGAAGGTTTATTTACACCATGCCCTAGTGTGCGGCACCCAAGAATCTAAAATTGATTTTCTCAAAATCAGTGGTGATGGAAGGAAAAAATTATAGAGGTGGGGAGGAGGAGGAAACTATCTAGAAATTCCATTGAATTGAACCAAAGATCATCCAAATATGAGGGAATAATATGAAGGGGAGTAAAAATTGTCGACCCTTCAATGTACTCACCTCATCCTAGAAAGAATTAGTTAAACACCATTTTATAAAGGATAAAACATCCTATCATTGTATGAATCAAATTTTCACACTATAAAACACATTAGCATGTGGTATCCCCCTATCCCCAAACATTTATAGTGTAACCCATATGGGAGGGTAGTGAATAATCTGTTATTGTAGTTCTATAATACCCCAACCATCTATCCTTTCTCTAGAGATCTTCTAAACACTTAAGGTATCTACGGAACCATAAAACCCATACAAAAACACTATTTTAGGATTTTTAAAACCCTTGGTTCCCCAAAATGAGTCTCAATTATCAAAATAAACCATCCACCATATAAAAATTCAAACTCCATATCAAAACATAATGACCTGAAATCTATGTTGAATTAAAAACTCACCAACATAACATGTCACATCCTTAAGAATCTATAAAACATCAAATCATGTGTCCCAATGTACTGTGATCATAAATTGTACATATATCATACATATTCCATTTATGAACTCTAACCATTCTTATGATTTGTTTCTCCAAACGCCAAACACCACATCTTCCATAAGTTGATCCACCTACTCACAACTAATGCCAACACCGAGACAACGCTCACCACACCTATCTCCCCATACTTTCCAAAATGTCTTCAATAGATTCAATCAATGGATTTTGGTACTCGTAGATACAATAATCTTCTCAAGACTAATTTTAAACCATGGATATCCCCACAATAGGAATCACCTAAAAAATGATACTCCACTATTCCCCCAACCCACCGACTATATCCCATATGAAAATCCCATAATGATTCCTATATAATCATTTTCTACCATAATAATGAATTCCAGTTGGACCTCTTCCAGCTAGATTTTAAAAAAATTCTTAGTTTCACCACTGAGATGTCCACTAAGAAACACCTTCCTCTAACAGGGAATTTTCTACTTATATTACTCACACCCAGGGTCCCTCTCATTCCTTTATCCCTGAAACTAACATTCCCTTACTTCATAATCATTTTATTCCCTATGGGAACATTAAATATGTTTCAATACATTATCCACCCCATGAATCATGAAAATATTCAGGTTTATCCTCTTAACCATGTAATGAATCATTGTTTCACCCCAGAGGCATGTGATGAAACTAGTTTACCCACTAAACCATGTGATGAAATATAGTTTCACCCTTGAAAAATGTGATTAAAAGTGATTCTCCATCTAAGGCACATCATGAATCATGACTCACCCCAAGAATCACCCATGGATCACACCGTGACCACCCCAATCCTAATTGAAATGGACTGAATCAAACTAAAACCTGGTCCGAATTTCAACTCTAATATTTCTCATAGAACTAGACATCTATAGATATTATCATGAAACAACAAACTAGTTCCTTATTAACTATCCACTAACTAGTATCATTGTACCTGTGATATATGCAACATGAATATCATTCACATGAGACTGATATGCCACTCTCTACTATATTCATATCCCTATATTTTTTAATATAACCCAAACACTCATACTCCATGACCCATTATCTATTCATCACTCGAAACAATGAATTTTCATGTCCATCCATCTCATACTTAAGTTCCAACACCAATAATAATCACCTTCATCCATTTTTGTATCACCATGAATAATATTTTGTAATAGCAAATCGTGTGATCCCCAACATATGGCTTTATTTACTCATCTCTATGAGTTCCGAACCAAAAAAATCCCAACACCACATTATATTTCTCACATTGAGATAAACTATATCTCATCAACATCTAAAACCATGTCTCCCTTAAAATCCATGCCAAGGCCTCCACTTAGGTTGATCGTACCATAATGCCCTAATCCAACACCAATGACACTCACCCCTAAGTGAGATCTTCTAGCATCCCAAACTATGTGATACCATTCCCACAAGCATCTTACTATACTATAACCATAACACTTATTAGGATCATTTAATACATGAAATATCTCCAATAGACTCACACACACTAACTCACAACCCAAAAATTTCACCATGTGTACCCAGCATGCACCTTCCCTTAGAAAATGAGACTTTTTCCAAAAATAATCACCAGGAAATCTCTATTCATCAAAGTTGAGTGATCTATTAAGAACCTTCTCACAGATTCTAACTCACAATCTACTCCCATTTCAACCAAACTTAATGTATATATGCTATTGTGAAACCGGATCACACATGTTGACTCATTAATCCATGATTCACACCCCATTTGACCTAGGCTCACATGCTTAAACCACTGACCAAGCAACATACTTGTTAGGCCTGTTTAATATCCCAATTCATCTCCCATTCCATGTATATTCACATGACCATCCACCAAATATGCACCATCTCAAAACCATGACCATCTAACCATGCTCCCATTGTGCCACTCAAAAGTTCATCCTAAGAACAAATATTATAGGAACCCAACCAGTATTATCCTACATAACTAAACTTGATACCAGAAATTATCCAAGCACTTTACATCATGAAAGCCCATGTAATTCACATTCCTTTCCTTAAATACCATGTTGAATTATGTAGAATTATAGTAAGAATCTATATAGAAAAATAAAATATATATTTATATTGAAATGTTAAATAAAAAACCCATTTTCTGAAATGAACTCTCAAAAACAACATGAATTCATCGACTCAACATCGGGAAATTCCTGCATTGACCCATGATGTGTCTCTATACAGCTCTTGATGAAGGTACTATACTTAATACATAGAAGAATCACTATTCAAAATATCCACACGACCTGACATCATAAGAAAATACACCACTTCCCTACCGAGTATAATGACACAAATTAGTTATATAGGAAAACACCATATAATATTTTTTATACTTTATCTTGTTGGACCGATCATCATAAAAAAACCACAAGTAATCAGACATATGTTGGGTGAATCAAACATGTCTAGCAATATTCATAAACATAACTAATTTACAACTATAAAATATCAACAATCCCTAATAAATCATAAACCCTAAAATGTAATGTTCACCATTCAAGGTAAAATCTTACAACAGTGATAGTGAAAACCAAGTATAGAAATCACTTTCCATGGCACCCTAAAATTACTATCAAACCATGTATTCTTGGTGAAACTATATAATATCCATAATAGTGTCTAAAACACACCTAAACTACTTGTCTACCATCTCCCTATATTATAAAACAAAATAAGGATCAGACACTATTTTGTGACACCTCACCCTGGGATACTCAATAATGCCTTGACTAGGGAAACAACATAGCCTCGGACATAACTCCCCATATTCTAGAGGTTATTTACTAAAAGTAAGGGCCTAATCTATATTGTGGGGGGAATATAACCTTGAATTAGATCAATATAGTACAACATATATAAATAAATAAAATATACATCATTTTATTTAGAATAAACCATCCAATCAAATATACATATAAATTCTATTTTCATCGAAAACATTCACACACTGATCACCCAATAGGATGACCCTAAAAAAATAACACACACGCACCCCCTAAACCTACTTCTATCCCTAGACCTTATATCAGTTTCCTAGTACAATTGAGATGTCTCATCCTAATCCACTTCACACCCTGTGATCTTACATGAAATAAAGAATTAATGGAATTACACAAACCAATATACTTATACAAGGTGTGATCATAAAACATATTAGGGCCTCACTAAGCACCCTAAATATAAAACAACATATTCAGGTGTGTGAACAAATAAAATAAATTCAATAAATATTCTCATCAATTCATCATGTGCTAAGAAGGCCTCCACAAAATATGATTAGGTGCACATTACCATTAGGTCACCGGGTGTTGAATGGGATACACCAAATCTAACCATACCATATTTAGAACCATGATAGAATCCAATTTTTCTCTCATTCCATTGTACCAATTCCTAACCCATACTTAAATACCAAGGTTATGTTATATTTCCATAACCTTTACCCATTACCCTTATAGACTAGGCATAATCATACATCCATTATCATCGACTCATCTATCGTAAAAAAAAATTTATATATATAAATATTATATCATATTAGATAAATATTCATCAAATAACTTTATAATCCATAGTAGAAATATAAATTTATTTATGTCTTTGGATAATATATACAAAATCATCTTAGTTCACGAATGATCATAAATGTTTCCCATATAGAATGCTTCTAATTTATACCCTACTTAAAACATTTCTTCTTAAACTAAGGAATGAAAATCATAAGAAAGGGTGAGATTAGATGCTCTGTAAGGAAAAACATATGAGATATCAATCATGGATCATACATGAGCAGAATATAATTATAAGTCTACGTGATCATCATAATAAATTACAAAGTTCATGTGTAATCTTTCATATATTATAAACATGAATCATGGAAAATAATCTTATCATAATAATGAATAATATTCATAAGAGTGCATAGTCATCAATAATCAGTCATGATCTATGAGATCATAACATGGACATAGTAATGTGGTAAAAAGATAATCCTATAAAATTATAGAAATCTATAAATTGAAAAAAAAATTAACTATTTAAGTTAAGGACATGAAATCAGGACCTCACATAAATTTGTGGACATGAAAACTATGTCCATGCACAATATTATGGACATTAAAACCTGGTCATTGCATAATTTTATAAATAGGAAATCCATGTCCGTACAAAAACATTATGGACATAAAATTAGGTAAATATATAATCTCATGGAAATGAAAACCAGTCCCACACGTAATCTTACGGACAAGAAAACTAGGTCCATACATAAAATTATGAACATATAATCAGGTTCACTCATAACATATTTATTTCATGAGTTACCCATATTTACCCAATGGATTATAAGGATATAATAGTTTCACCCATCACATACTCATAAATCCTTAATATGGATGACACAATATCATGAAATCAGGTTCACTCATAAAATATTTATGTCATGAGTTATCCATATTTACCTAATGCATTATAAGGATATATTAGATGCACCGATCATATAATCAAAATCCATTCATATATATGACACATTATCATGAAATGTTTTAACTTTTCTATATAACTTAATCCCATGGAAAAAAAAATGACTTTTGTAAACATCTCATCATCATAAAAATTAACCATCCCAAGAAATAATATGGACAGTGTCATTGGATTATATCCCCAGTAAAATGTATGTAACCTCAAAGGATTTAATCTTATATAAAAATGACTTTTAAAGATATTTGGAATATTTCTGAAGGAAAAACCCCTTTTCATTTTGAAATCACTTATCAAAAATATAAAAATTTCATAAATATTAATGATGTTTTAAAATAACATTCGAAACATGTAAAATAAAGTTCAAATCATTGACTATTTATAAGGGTAGTAAATTTTATTCACGCATTGTACATTAAAAAAATATTCCATTCATATTTTTCGATAAAGAGTCAAAATTAACTCATCTAGAAAAAATATAAAAATATTCCTTTTAAAACATTTTTTTAAAATTAAAAAATTCATAAAAATGTCTTTAGAAAATCATATGAGAATTGTAAAAACATTCTTGAAAAAATTTTTAGAAAATGTGGACTGGGAAGAAAAATCTTATCGACTGAAAAGAGAAATAAAGTTGGTTTTCTCTTAAAGAAATTATTTCAATCTCTTAAGTAATTAAAGAGAGGAAAATGAAAGGAAGAAACATAATCTCATGAAATAATCATATGATAATAATATATATGATATTATTAAATTGAATATTATTAAATTTTATCATCGTAAACTTAATCATAAACAATCCCAATAAACAATGAGATTATAACAAAAATCCCTTACCACTTTAATAACTTTTGAATCATAATCATCATGAAAGAAATAAAATTATATGGATATATATATAACCTAATTTTTATGATAATAATAATAAAATAAATCCATGTTTATTATATACACTACATAAAATATACAATTCATGAATATGGTATTTCTCTTATTAAAATAAAAGTGAGATGAAAATCCTTTACCATGAGTTCGACGTGATTTGAAAGAACTTTAAAATCCAATATAAGAGATTTAAATTTATTTTAACTATATGATATAGTCATGTAATTACCTATTATATCATATATTATATACTTATAACATTTTAACACCCATTTATTAATAATTATTTAGTAAAATCATAGTTTACTGTTGTTTGCTATTTTGTTTTTCATGATAATTTAGACTCAGAAGTTTATATCCATGTACTTGGATCATGGATATATAAAATCCATAATTTTAAAAATGATATAAATATCATATATATTCCTTATATATATATATATATATATATATATTCAACCATAAAATATTTGTTTAGAGAAATGAATTACATCGTTCAGGGAGACGGTAAGTCGTGCATATGAATGAATGATGTTTTCGTTTTTTAAAGGTTGTAAAAAAATAAAGGTAATATATAATTCACAATTAAATAATACTTATCATATAATATATATATAAATTTTAATTTCATATTTTTTTGTTACTATCCATTTAAATTTGAAATGAAAAACGAATTACATTGCTTCATGGTGGTGTTAGTCCACAAATACACACGTACGACATTATCACTTTCAAAAAGATTGAAAAGTAAGAATATAGATATGATATTATAATTATATAAGATTAATTATTTCATAAATATAATATATAATTTTAAACCCATCATAACAACTATTCAAGAAATATGGTGATGAGAAATCAATTGTATCGGTACATGGAGGCAGTAGTCCACAGGTACGCATGAGAAATACTTTCACTTCCAATATGATGAAATAAAGGGAGGAAATTGGTGGTTACATAATAATAATAATATTTCAGTATATTTAGGAAGCTTAAATAATTAATTTGGGATGAATAACAAAAATTTATATGATGTATAAGAAGAAATAAATTGAAAGTGGTCAGGAAAGATGATTACCTTTACTTTAGTGGGCCTCCTTCAGATCATTAACCATTTATATGGTACTTAATGATAACCATAACCTATAATTAATTTATATGCATGTTTATAATTAAATTGGGTAGGTTTTTTTCATATAATATGGCTGAAATTTTTGTCAATAAAAGAGATAAGGGGTGTCCTTTTTATGGGATGTAAAGGAAACAATTTGAATTACAAAAAAGTTTAAAATATAATTATGCCATTCTTTCCAAATTGATATAGATTTTAAAGAATAGAGTTTGAGGATGAAATATAGCCATACAATGAAATTTATATGAGTTTTTTAAATTTTAAACCTTATATTTTGGTATAAACCTTAGGTTATCCAGATTTAATCATAACCACAGTAATTTCTATTTTAATACAAAAGGCCTATAAATTTACCTATAAGGAAATAATTAGAAAATTAATTAAAAAGGGATGAAACCCCTTTATCATCTTAATTTTCCAATTTAAGTATTTTTATAATTTTTAAATAATATAATAAAATAACTTCATCATAAAATATTATTAATTACATTTTAATAATTATTGGCCAAATTTGACTTTAAAAACAACATGATATAATTTTAATTCAAAAATAAACTGTTAAAAACTCTTTAATATGTTATATTATTCTATAATATACATGAAACACAATAATTAACCCAAATTATATTAATTTTAATATTTTTAAATCCATTTATTTTATTTTTCTATTAATTGAATAAATACTTTGTCGACGTGGCGTTAGAATTTAAGGTTATTATTTAATCACTAAAAATATAATAAATTAAAATTATAAATAAATAAATTATTTATTTCATATAAATATTTTTAACTAAAATTATCCTCTTTTATCCTTATGATAAAATTCTAGAGACATTGAAGCAATGGTAGTGGCATTTTGGAATTTTCGTTACGTAAAATATTATGAATTTTATTATCAAGGGAATGTGGAACCAAAAGGACATATATTACAGTTCTTTATTTCTATGGTAAAATATATTCCATCCAATGAAATAAAATAATATCTTGTGTTAATTTGGATAACTTATTTCATTGTTTTATACTTTTTTTACCCATTTTACCCTTACCAAGGTGATAAATATTTATCGATGTTACTATTCATAATGAGTAAGAATAAACAAGAACTAATTAAAATTTTGGACCCTACTAACTCTAAATATGGTATAAATTTTTCAATATTGAATATCTATAAGTGAAATATTTTTTAATATAAATGTGTATAACACAAAAAAAATTGTTTTTATTTTTTTTAATCATAAATATTAACTTTTTAAAAAAAATGAATTTTAATTATTTGAATAGAACTAATTATATTATTCTAAATAAAGTAGATCTTATTAAAATTTAATACCAAATAAAATTAGAATTTGGATTTTAAATTATTTTATTTAATGTAAATAAATAACATTATTTCAAAAATCAGTATTTTTTAATATTTAATAAAAATTCAACTATTTTAGAAAACTACCAAAATTTCACCCTAAGTGAATTTTGATATGATGATTTAAAATTATGTTTATTTTGTAAAATAAAATTTCTTAAATTATAATAAATTAATTATAATTTCCATGCATAAAATGAAATAAGAATCATTTTTGAGTAAAATGCCTTTTTAAAGCAAATAATTATTTTATAAATAATTGATTTATAATTTCCTAATAATTAATCAATAAATTTTTATTTTGTAGGGCCAATATATATATATATATGTCATAATTTCCTTACTCATATTCATACCCTTCAATTAAACAACTACGTTATAATGGTCACATTTAAATAATAATATTTTATAACATATCTCAATTCTCTTAAAGCTCGGTGTTGTATATCAAGAAGGACATCGAGATTATTATTATTATAAACTAATTTTTTAGGGTTTTAGATTATATGAATTTTCATAAATTAGACCCTTATAATTTTATCTCAATCATCCAAGGATCAATATTCCAAAATAGCATTATTGAAAACCCACATATTATTGAGGGTTAATAAAACTTCTTTTAAAAAGGGAAAGTGGGAAATATAAAGATTACTTAAAATAGAACATATTCATGTTCCCAGATAATGATAAAATTGGTGGGAAGTTATATTATAGGAGTATAGGATAACACTGTAATTCAAGGACTAAAAAATAGTGATATAGATCATGATCATGAGAAGGTTAATGGACACAATACAAAAAATTGGTAATGGGTGAAAAGATTATCGATTCATCTTACATAAAGGTAAAAGTATAAATTTTTATTTAAAGATTATTTTCCTAATTTTTCGGTATTTATTTATTATTATGATATATAAAAAGATAAAATTTACTTACTTTATTTCTTAAATTTCAAGATTTTATCATTTGGTTGTGGTTTAATTAATTTAAAAATCATCTCTCATGCCATGAAATTAATTTTAAAGATTAATTTTTCTAGCCTAATGTACTAAAATTAACATTGAACAGATCATAAGATCCATAAAATAATGATAATTCATTTATCCTATCTCTATTTATCATTAAAATAAAAAATATTATCACAAGTTATAAAATATGGATAAATATAATATATTAATGTATATAAAATCAATAATTTCACCCAATGTTAAATATAATATATTTTATAAATATTTAACATTTTGACTTAATAAAACAAAATTTTATTGAATATTTCATGGATAATAAATGACATAATTTCTTCATATTGTGTTGAATATGTTTATTTATAAAATATTTTGGATTAAATCATTCATTGGAAAATTTTATTAAAATTATAGTTTTTTTCTTTAAAATCAACGATAGTATTTCAGAAACAATTAATTTTCTATGAATTATTTAATCATAAATTTTTTAATAGTAGTAATCAGTCAATTTTATCCAACTTTAATTTACGACATACGATCTAGATCATGCGTTGGATTGTACTAAATTGGATATGAAATCAAATATGGACTTGACATGCTAGATTGGACACCACTTCAATATTTGAGCCATATATTCTTCATCCATGCTTTGATTGGGCCCAAATATGGAGAGAATATTTAGAACACAATATATAAATAAATTTCCATCTGGAATAATAGTTTGTTCATGATTTTTGGAGGTCAAATAGTTACTGAAATTTTTCTTAAATATTTGTCCAAATTTCCCCATTAACACATAAAAAAACATGTAAAACTAACATACCCTACACTATATAAATATGTATTTTTATCATATTTACGGTTTGGGACATGAATTAGTATATTAGATGTATGTTATAACTAGTTTTACTCCAATTCTCTAGGAATTTCAAGAGTGATAGATCTTGATGTTGGGATCCCTTCATCGAAACCTTCTTCTTCATCTTCTTCACTTTTTAATGTTTTTGTTCTTGCAATAAAGTATTAGTTCCTCTAATATTTATTATATTTTCTTACTTTTTATTCTATTTTATTCTTATATACTCATCCTCTTTGTTTTATAAATAAAGAGTATAAATGTGACTAGGTTATACTGTAACGCCCCGACCCCAGCTACCCAGAGTCGGTGCATTACTTCGTAACATTGGCATGATCACAAGAAAGATCAAATCTCGAAAGACCGATTGGTTTAGTAGCCTTGGAAACACTAGATATATTCATAAGTTTTACATTACATCATAAAATGAAAAACTAATACAACAACATAATGTTTCCACAATCCACACTATTAACCCCTCATAAAATCCCTGCAGGTCATTCATAACTTACTTCTTCACATCCTGGGAAAAATAAAACATAGAAAAGGGGTGAGCTCAAATGCCCAGTAAGGATAACAATATAGCGGAAACTTTCATAAATAAGAATAAACATTTAAGGCAATGCATTACTAAAACAAAAGCCTTTTAAACTTGAACTTCAACATAGTATGGCAAAAGTAAAAATGAAATAATGCCATTTACTTATTCACATGGATATTCTACTAATCGAATAATCACATGCAAAAATCAATAACCACTTTCATAATGTTGGAATGCATAATGCCAGACTATCATAACCACATAGCCAAGGCCTCGTGCCAAGACTACAAATGAGATTTTGTCAAGGCCTTGTGCCAAGACACTAGTTTGTCTCATGAGACCTACCGATGCATCGAGGAGCTATAGCGGGCTCCACCCATCACTTATTAAGTCCAATGCATTCCCATATGAAAAGGTTTAAACATAACATAAACATTCGTATTAAAACTAGCATACGAAATGTCAATAATTTCACCATAAACTATGAATGGTATAAAAATAGCACATCCATAGTAAAACATGTCACAAAACCTTCAATACAATATAGAAGTTTTGTATCATAATAAATCAACTTCAAATAATCTTAAAATCCATCAAAGGATGTTGACATAGATGAAATCAAAATTCTTTTTAAAGAAATATCTCCTTTTATTTTGAAATCATTTAAGATCCATATAAAATAAAACATTTTCTTTGAAAATATTCTTATAAGCTTGTAAGGAAAGCTTTGAAGATTTTATAACGGCGTAAAATAACCGCACCCGCCATATAAGTTAAAAAAATGTTCTTACCTCAATTCTGTCGAAAAGGTTAAAAAGGACCTTGTTTTGAAAATGACAGAAAGATTCCTTTATAATCCACTTATAAAAGTCAAAAAGGGTATAAATGACTTTAACTCATATTTTAGTAAATAGTAAAAATGTTTTGAAATACATTTTTAAGAAACATGGATGTGGATGATAAAGAGATCCTAGTAGATTATTACGTATAAACAACCTCGGATAATGAAGAGATTGTGAAATAACCCTTAACTTGTACTTTTCCTTGGTTGGGGTAGGTTAACCTCCTGTATAATGGTGAAATAGTTGTTATTAAATTATACAAGAATCATATATATTAATATGATATCATATATGATCTTTTAACATTGATTTGTTAATAATATCTTAGAATTATCGTCGTTTCGGGAGTTAACTTACTCATTTTCTTTTATATGTTTTGTTACATAAGCCATGGTTGTTGTATCTTATTCATATCCAGAATGATATCCAGTCCTTAAAAATCATTTTTAAATCATCAAATGATAATTATACTTGAATGGATACGATGGAGAATGAATCTCATCGCGTTCCTGGAGACGGTAGTCCGTACGTACGCACGAGCGACAATATCATTCTTTTGATATTAAAATAATATATAAATGGATGGTATATCATATATACAGAATCATTAACATGTTATATTTATTATTTACATGAGTTACACATCATTATTATACCCATCCAAATAATATTATATTGAATAACAATTACACCACGACGTGGAGACGGTAAACCGTACGTACGCACGTATGGTGACATGTTATTCAAAGGGTGGATAGAATACTGAATATGGTTGTACCATATTTCTAATAACATCACAGTATATATGAGATACTGGAGTTATTATTTTAGAATGGTAAGAACAAAGGAAGAAGAAGTGGAAGAAGAAATGAACTTAGAAAAGGGTGGTGAAATCATTACCTCTTCTTCGGGTTCTTCCTTTTTGTTTGATCAAAAGGGCTCCTTAGGTTGGCTTTCTGATCAAACTAAGGCCTCTAGGTTGTATTGAGGGATGTTGGGAGAGTATTTGGGCAGAGTGTGGCCGAACCAAAAGGCTTTATAGGTGTGAAGAAATGAGAAGGAGGAGTGCCCTTTTATAAGAGGGGTGAGGGGCACCTTTGGAAAAGCTAGAAATATTAATTTATAATAAATTCATATTCGGTTTCTAATGGCTCCAAAGTTTACTATTCAAAGGTTAAGGTGGGGATGGGTCGAAAACAACTCAACCAATAGAATTTAGACAGGTTTGTGTACTTATATTAACCTTATCTTTAAGTATTAACTTTAAGTTAATTAGTTTCACTTTTACAATGTCTCTTTGTATTTTTATATAATATGGTTAATAAACTTACTACATACATCCAAGCGACCCCCAAGTGGTCCATTAATGATGAACCTATCATGATATATGTCTCTTGGCCGAACCTTAGATTTTTAGGAATTTAATATCAATTAATAATATAATATTTGTTTTAAGAACTCTTTTATGTCAATTTTGTCACTATTCAATAGTTGATTTTTGTGAAACTCATAACAGATTTATTACTTCGAAAAAAGTCAATTAAATCAATCCTAATATATCATATTATCATAGAAAATTAGTTTAATTCATTAAAAGTTTCATATTATATTTATTTGGGTATTTATAATATCAATTATTTTAATTTTTCACTATTATGGTAATTATTGCATCATCATTGTGTCATAAATAAAATAAATTATTTAATGTCTAAAAATTATAAATAAAATGTCATTATGTAGGAAATAGTTTTAGCTTTCTAATGAATATTTATAATCTAAAATCCAACTTATATAACCCTATGTAACAATTGTTTTGCTAAAAGATATATGCTTGTGTCATTTTTGTATTCATTTTGACTTAATTAAAATAAAGTGTCATTATCACTTACAAGTGGATCCATGGGGTCCCAAAATCGACCCAAAGATACCCAGGGTAGACCATGTATCAACCAATAGGGTTAAGACACGTTTTAGGGTAATTTAGTATTATTATAATATTATTGTTTAACCCTTATTTACCGGATTTACCCTTAAGCATGGTAAATAAAATATTTACCGCAGTAATTATTCAAAATGTCTAAAAATAAAAGTTACCTATTTACACAATTTGAACATCCTGATTCCAAATATGGAATCCATTTTCCTAAATTCAAAACACAGAAGTGGCAGAAATTAATTTAAAATTAATTCCCGCTGTCAAAACAAAAAGCGTGTTTTTAAGAGATAATAACTATCAAAAGATTGACACTTGTTTATGTTCGGTTTAATTGTATAATTATGTCCAATGACCAACATTATATTAAATGGTAAAAATATATTCTAAATATACTTTAAAACCACTCAAATTAATAATTTATCACTATTAAATATTTTGATAAAAAAGTTGTTTTTAATTAAAATTTAGTAATTTTCACTATTCATCAAAATATGAAAGTTATCCGAAAAGTACCAAAATTTCACCTTAGGCTAAATTCGATATTCCGAATCCAAAAATGAAGTCCATTTTCAAATATAAAATATATATAATTTCAAAAAGTAGGTGTTACTATTCATAACGGCTAGTTTGATTAGTTATGGTGTGTTAGAACTCGGTGTTGCGTACAACACACGCTATCACATTATTCAAAGAGAAGCGTACCGTAGAAGCTTGGGGTGTTACATTCTCCCCTCCTTCAAATAATTGCGTCCTCACAATTTCTAGGGTATTACTGCATAAAAAGACTCGGGTGGTTCTTCATCATAAGTTCCTCGGGTTCCCATGTTGCCTCTTCCATCTTATGGTTTCTCCACAAAACTTTTACCAGACGCGTCGTCCGGTTTCTCAGTACTTGTTCTCTCGTATCAAGAATCCTGACGGGCTCTTCACAATAGGAAAGATCGGGTTCCAGTTCTAATTCCTCATAGGTGAGTACATGCGTTGGATCAGGCATGTATTTCCTCAATAGAGATACGTGGAACACATCGTGAACTTTGGAGAGACTTGGCGGCATTGCCAATCGGTAAGCTACAACCCCAATTCGTTCTAGAATTTCGAAAGGTCCGATGTACCTGGGACTCAATTTACCTTTTTTACCAAAACGTATGACTCCCTTCCACGGAGATACCTTCAGGAAAACATGATCACCGACTTGAAATTCCAAATCCTTCCTTCGATTATCGGCATAGCTCTTCTGCCTATTTTGAGCTACTCTGATGTGATTTTGGATTACCTTCACCTTTTCCATCGTTTCCTCCACCAGTTATGGACCTACAAGTTTTATTTCACCGACGTCATCCCAACAGGTTGGTGTACGATATCTCTTTCCGTATAACGCTTCATATGGTTCCATCTGAATACTCGAATGGAAGCTATTGTTATAGGAAAATTCTACCAGAGGTAAATATTGATCCCATATACCCTGAAAGTCAAGTGAGCAAGATCTCAACATGTCTTCTAAGGTTTGAATAGTCCGTTCTGATTGTCCGTCTGTCTGAGGGTGGTAAGCAGTGCTCAAATGAAGTTCAGTATCCAGGGATTTTTGAAGACATTTCCAGAATCTTGAAGTAAAACGGGGATCACGATCAGAAACAATTGATAAGGGTACTCCATGAAGTCTCACAACTTCATTAATATATAGTCTTGCTAGACGTTCTAGGGGTAGATCTTCTCTTATAGCAAGAAAATGTGCTGACTTGGTAAGACGATCAACAATAACCCATATTGCATCATTCCTTCTAGGAGTCTTTGGTAGCCCCATGACAAAGTCCATCGTAATATTGTCCCATTTCCACTCCGGTATGGGAAGAGGTTGCATGACTCCTCCAGGCTGTTGCCTTCCAGCTTTCACTTGTTGACAAACCATACATCTTGACACAAAATCAGCAATCTCCCTCTTCATGTTGTCCCACCAAAAATGTTCCTTCAAATCTCTATACATTTTTGTGCTCCCAGGGTGTATAGAGAAATTGGAACTATGAGCATCATCCAGCAATTCCCTTTTTAGATCAGGTAAATCGGGAACACAAAGTCTCTTCCCGAATTTCAAAATTCCATCTTCATACACAAAGTCTCTCAAACTCCCATCATTCACAGCTTTAATCTTCTTCTGAAATTCTTCATCATTGGTCTGAGAACTCTTAATCCTTTCTAGTAAAGATGGTTTGGCAACCATTTGAAAAAGCATTGATGTTTCACTTTCCCTGGTTATTCCCATGTCCATCTTCACTAGATCCATGAAAATTGGATCCCTTTCAATTCTCATATTGTTCAAAACTCCATGGTCTTTTCTACTCAAAGCATCTGCCACCTTGTTTGCCTTCCCCGGGTGGTAGTGTATCGTACAATCATAATCCTTGAGTAATTAAAGCCATCTCCTTTGCCTCATGTTGAGTTCTTTTTGTGAGAAAATATACTTCAAACTCTTGTGATCAGTATAAATCTCACATTTTTCACCATAGAAGTAGTGCCTCCATATCTTCAAAGCAAAGATCACAGCTGCTAACTCAAGATCATGAGTAGGATAGTTTTGTTCGTGAATTTTCAACTGTCGTGATGCATAGGCAATAACTCTATCATTCTGCATAAGGACACAGCCAAGTCCTTTCTTCGATGCATCACTATAAATAACGAACCCATCATTCCCCGATGGTAGAGTCAATATAGGAGCATTGACTAATCTTTTCTTCAGTTCTTCAAAACATTCTTCACACTCTTTTTTCCAAACAAATTTAACCCCTTTACGTGTGAGCTTCGTTAATGGGTTAGCCAATCGGGCAAAATTCTGGACGAAACGTCGATAATAACCTGCCAAACCAATAAAACTACGTACCTCAGTTATACTCGTAGGTGCTGGCCATTCTTGGATTGCCTTGGTCTTAGAAGGATCAACAGAGATTCCATCTTTAGAGACAATATGGCCAAGAAAAGAAATCTCCTGAAGCCAGAATTCACACTTGCTAAACTTCCCATATAATTCATGCCTCCTCAGAGTCTTCAAGATAATGCGCAAGTGATTTTCATGATCTTCGTAGGTTTTGGAGTATACCAAGATATCATCAATAAATACCACCACAAATTCATCGAGATACTCCTGGAAAACTCTATTCATCAGATCCATGAATACAGAGGGTGCATTAGTCAATCCAAACGGCATTACAGTAAACTCGTAATGCCCGTACCTGGTTCGAAATGCTGTTTTCGGAATGTCTTCAACTGATGGTATCCAGATCGAAGGTCAATCTTTGAAAAGTATTGAGCTCCATGCAGTTGGTCAAATAAATCATCAATACGAGGTAGGGGATACTTGTTCTTTATCGTTATAGCATTGATCTCCCTGTAGTCGATACATAACCTCATAGATCCATCTTTCTTTTTAACAAAAAGAACAGGGGCTCCCCATGGAGAAACCCTAGGGCGAATAAATCCCTTATTACTCAATTCCTCTAGTTGTTTCTTTAGTTCGCCTAACTCTACAGTGGCCATTCTATAAGGGGTCTTCGATATAGGCCTTGATCCAGGAATCAAATCAATGGAAAACTCAACTTCTCGTTCTGGAGGATGTCCAGGTAAATATTCCGGAAATACATCTACAAATTCTTTCACAACAGGTACATACTCTATTTGAACATCCCTTTCCTCACCGACAGTTATTTCATTCTCTTCCTCCCCAATAATTGAATTAAGTTGAGCTACTAGGGGTGGATCTAAATAAGAATTAGGTGGTGACGATTCTGCTCTAAAAATAAGGTGTTCCTTATCATTATCATCAAGAATCGTAACCTCTTTCTTCTTACAATAAATCATTGCATCATAGTCCGAAAGCCAGTCCATACCGAGGATTATATCAAACTCAATCATAGGTATGACGATGAGATCAGCAGATAAAGAAAATTTATGTTCTCTAATGGGGACTGATTCACAAAACTTTGTTGCAATGATACTTCCCTTAGGAGTTTTAACCGACAACTCCCTTATTAAATCAAATTGGAAATATCTAATTTTCTTAGCAAACTGGGAAGATATGAAACAATGCGACGATCCAGAGTCAAATAATGCATTTTCTAAACTTGAGGAAACCATTAAATTACCTGCCACCACGTCTTTCGGAGCTTCTACCTCTGCAGTAGTGATAGCATAAGCCTGGCCTTGATCCCTTGGCTTTTTCTGAGGTAAGTTCTCCTGACGCTTAGGGCATGCATTTGCATAATGCCCCATCTCCCTGCAATTGTAGCACTGAACGTTGGTAGCTTCTTTCTTCCCCTTGCAATCATGATCTTGGTGGCCTTTTTCACCACACTTGTAACAGACTCCCATTCCCTTCAAGCAAGTACCAGGATGTTTCTTCCCACATTTACCACATGATGGATATTCAACCTTTCCTTTCTTCCCCTTATTTCCATTCCCAGATTGATCAGCAGGTCTCTTCTTCTCTTGCTTTGCTTTAAAGTCATAAGACTTAGAGAATTCCTTTTCGGTCTTGATAGCACATGAGACAATGTCTTCGTACGATGAAAAGGATTTTGAGACTAATGCTCGACGGAGAAATGGTTTTAACCCATCAAAGAAACGATCAATATTACTTCTTGGGTTGCGAATATAATCTCCAGCATACCTCACTAACCTTGTAAAGTTAGCCTCATACTTTGTGACATTCTCATCCTCCTTTTGTCTCAGACTCAGAAATTGCCTTTCCATATCCACTCGATGGTCGCGAGGGAAGTATTTTTCTAAAAACATATCTTTGAATTCCCTCCATTCCATATTTGATACTTCATCATCTTCCTTCATGTTTTGAATCAATGACCACCATTGATCAGCATCTCCAGTGAGGCGGTAAACTGCCATGATAACTTTTTCCCTTTCACTGCTCCCCAAAGCCTGAAATATTTTCTCTAGGGAATTTATCCATTGCTCAGCTACTAAGGGAATTGTACTCCCATTGAACATTGGTGGTTGTTGCCTCATGAATCGATCTAACATTGATCCTCCACGCTACGGATCGGGGTGCTCCATACGGGTAAGGTTATTATTCATAACCTGAGTAAGTTGTCCCAGTATGGTGATTAGCTGATCGGCACCAGTTGCATCACCAGCCCCACTATAATTATCTTGAGCAGGAGGGCAATCCCTATATGGAGTGCGTGCATTGATACGGTTTCCATTTCTTCCACTAGGCGCCATTTCTAAACAATGGCATAAACTAGATCAGTTTATGAATCAAAATACATAATCCCATACTTATAAAACACTTAACATAAATTGAACTATTTATGGATATAATCCATAATCATAAAAATGTTTTCTTTGAGGAAGTATATACTCATAAACCCTTCATAATGATTTGTAAAGAAAATGAGAGTTATCCTAAGCATATCCCCCGGGAGTGTCGTAACCAAGAGTGCAGCAAGGCCTGTTGTCGTGCACCAGTTCCCGTTCGAGTCTAGCTCAAAGCGGTGTTTTCGGGTTTTACCCCTAGGTACATCTGTGCTAGAGCCGCCTCTACCTGCTCGTATCCAGACAGGGATGTATTGCTCGGAAAACTCACAAAATCTCTACAATACCAAAATTCTAGGAAGTTCTTCTATACTAATCCTCAAAGTTCATCTTAGGTCTACGTGCTCTAATCAGAGTTTATCTAAATTAGCTTCCAAGGTTTGTACTAAACTTCCTCTGATACCAACTGTAATGCCCCGACCCTAGCTACCCAGAGTCGGTGCATTACTTCGTAACATTGGCATGATCACAAGAAAGATCAAATCTCGAAAGACCGATTGGTTTAGTAGCCTTGGAAACACTAGATATATTCATAAGTTTTACATTACATCATAAAATGAAAAACTAATACAACAACATAATGTTTCCACAATCCACACTATTAACCCCTCATAAAATCCCTGCAGGTCATTCATAACTTACTTCTTCACATCCTGGGAAAAATAAAACATAGAAAAGGGGTGAGCTCAAATGCCCAGTAAGGATAACAATATAGCGGAAACTTTCATAAATAAGAATAAACATTTAAGGCAATGCATTACTAAAACAAAAGCCTTTTAAACTTGAACTTCAACATAGTATGGCAAAAGTAAAAATGAAATAATGCCATTTACTTATTCACATGGATATTCTACTAATCGAATAATCACATGCAAAAATCAATAACCACTTTCATAATGTTGGAATGCATAATGCCAGACTATCATAACCACATAGCCAAGGCCTCGTGCCAAGACTACAAATGAGATTTTGTCAAGGCCTTGTGCCAAGACACTAGTTTGTCTCATGAGACCTACCGATGCATCGAGGAGCTATAGCGGGCTCCACCCGTCACTTATTAAGTCCAATGCATTCCCATATGAAAAGGTTTAAACATAACATAAACATTCGTATTAAAACTAGCATACGAAATGTCAATAATTTCACCATAAACTATGAATGGTATAAAAATAGCACATCCATAGTCAAACATATCACAAAACCTTCAATACAATATAGAAGTTTTGTATCATAATAAATCAACTTCAAATAATCTTAAAATCCATCAAAGGATGTTGACATAGATGAAATCAAAATTCTTTTTAAAGAAATATCTCCTTTTATTTTGAAATCATTTAAGATCCATATAAAATAAAACATTTTCCTTGAAAATATTCTTATAAGCTTGTAAGGAAAGCTTTGAAGATTTTATAACGGCGTAAAATAACCGCACCCGCCGTATAAGTTAGAAAAAAACATTCTTACCTCAATTCTGCCGAAAAGGTTAAAAAGGACCTTGTTTTGAAAATGACGGAAAGATTCCTTTATAATCCACTTATAAAAGTCAAAAAGGGTATAAATGACTTTAACTCATATTTTAGTAAATAGTAAAAATGTTTTGAAATACATTTTTAAGAAACATGGATGTGGATGATAAAGAGATCCCAGTAGATTATTACGTATAAACAACCTCGGATAATGAAGAGATTGTGAAATAACCCTTACCTTGTACTTTTCCTTGGTTGGGGTAGGTTAACCTCCTGTATAATGGTGAAATAGTTGTTATTAAATTATTCAAGAATCATATATATTAATATGATATCATATATGATCTTTTAACATTGATTTGTTAATAATATCTTAGAATTATTGTCGTTTCGGGAGTTAACTTACTCATTTTCTTTTATATGTTTTGTTACATAAGCCATGGTTGTTGTATCTTATTCATATCCAGAATGATATCCAGTCCTTAAACATCATTTTTAAATCATCAAATGATAATTATACTTGAATGGATACGATGGAGAATGAATCTCATCGCGTTCGTGGAGACGGTAGTCCGTACGTACGCACGAGCGACAATATCATTCTTTTGATATTAAAATAATATATAAATGGATGGTATATCATATATACAGAATCATTAACATGTTATATTTATTATTTACATGAGTTACACATCATTATTATACCCATCCAAATAATATTATATTGAATAACAATTACACCACGACGTGGAGACGGTAAGCCGTACGTACGCACGTATGGTGACATGTTATTCAAAGGGTGGATAGAATACTGAATATGGTTGTACCATATTTCTAATAACATCACAGTATATGTGAGATACTGGAGTTATTATTTTAGAATAGTAAGAACAAAGGAAGAAGAAGTGGAAGAAGAAATGAACTTAGAAAAGGGTGGTGAAATCATTACCTCTTCTTCGGGTTCTTCCTTTTTGTTTGATCAAAAGGGCTCCTTAGGTTGGCTTTCTGATCAAACTAAGGCCTCTAGGTTGTATTGAGGGATGTTGGGAGAGTATTTGGGCAGAGTTTGGCCGAACCAAAAGGCTTTATAGGTGTGAAGAAATGAGATGGAGGAGTTCCCTTTTATAAGAGGGGTGAGGGGCACCTTTGGAAAAGCTAGAAATATTATTTTATAATAAATTCATATTCGGTTTCTAATGGCTCCAAAGTTGACTATTCAAATGTTAATGTGGGGATGGGTCGAAAACAACTCAACCAATATAATTTAGACAGGTTTGGGTACTTATATTAACCTTATCTTTAAGTATTAACTTTAAGTTAATTAGTTTCACTTTTACAATGTCTCTTTGTATTTTTATATAATATGGTTAATAAACTTACTACATACATCCAAGAGACCCCCAAGTGGTCCATTAATGATGAAAATATCATGATATAAGTCTCTTGGCCGAACCTTAGATTTTTAGGAATTTAATATCAATTAATAATATAATTTTGTTTTAAGAACTCTTTTATGTCAATTTTGTCACTATTCAATAGTTGATTTTTGTGAAACTCATAACAGATTGATTACTTCGAACAAAGTCAATTAAATCAATTCTAATATTTCATATTATCATATAAAATTAGTTTAATTCATTAAAAGTTTCATATTATATTTATTTGGGTATTTATAATATCAATTATTTTAATTTTTCACTATTATGGTAATTATTGCATCATCATTGTGTCATAAATAAAATAAATTATTTAATGTCTAAAAATTATAAATAAAATATCATTATGTAGGAAATCGTTTTAGCTTTCTAATTAATATTTATAATCTAAAATACAACTTATATAACCCTATGTAACAATTGTTTTTCTAAAAGATATATGCTTGTGTCATTTTTGTATTCATTTTGACTTAATTAAAATAAAGTGTCATTATCACTTACAAGTGGATCCATGGGGTCCCAAAATCGACCCAAAGATACCCAGGGTCGACCATGTATCAACCAATAGGGTTAAGACACGTTTTAGGGTAATTTATTATTATTATAATATTATTGTTTAACCCTTATTTACCGGATTTACCCTTAATCATGGTAAATAAAATATTTACCGCAGTAATTATTCAAAATGTCTAAAAATAAAAGTTACCTATTTACACAATTTGAACATCCTGATTCCAAATATGGAATCCATTTTCCTAAATTCAAAACACAGAAGTGGCAGAAATTAATTTAAAATTAATTCCCGCTGTCAAAACAAAAAGCGTGTTTTTAAGAGATAATAACAATCAAAAGATTGACACTTGTTTATGTTCGGTTTAATTGTATAATTATGTCCAATGACCAACATTATATTAAATGGTAAAAATATATTCTAAATATACTTTAAAACCACTCAAATTAATAATTTATCACTATTAATTATTTTGATAAAAAAGTTGTTTTCAATTAAAATTTAGTAATTTTCACTATTCATCAAAATATGAAAGTTATCCGAAAAGTACCAAAATTTCACCTTAGGCTAAATTCGATATTCCGAATCCAAAAATGAAGTCCATTTTCAAATATAAAATATATATAATTTTAAAAATTAGGTGTTACTATTAATAACGGCTAGTTTGATTAGTTATGGTGTGTTAGAACTCGGTGTTGCGTACAACACACGCTATCACATTATTCAAAGAGAAGCGTACCGTAGAAGCTTGGGGTGTTACATATACCCTTTCAATGACCATTTCACAAGAAAAATGTTTCTATTATGACTATACCTCCCATGGAAGAGTAGTTATTTTTAATAATAACTATACAAATTACAATATTAATTAATTTATTTTTAATAAATTAAATACTTTAATTAAATTAATATGGTCTATGAATCTATTTTTTTAATTTAATGAAACTAATAATTCAATTGAACGATTAACACAAAACACGCAATTTCAAGAATAGTGTGGATTGTGAGAGTACGATATTAATCGGTAATAAAAAACCACACAGGATTAATTTATAGAGTTAAAATATAATACATGAACTCAATTAATCCTCGTTTATTGATTGGATATGTTCCCTAATTTACCACTGACTATAAGCTAGCCTTAGAAAATCAATCAAGGTTGGGTGTTGTGATTTCTTGTTCAGAAGATATCCTAGGGTTTAATTAATTTAATATTTCTTGTTAAGCTAATTCTCATTGATTTTTGTTGTTACAAAATTAGTGTTTCATAAATAATTGGTTATTAATTTAAATTATAATGATTAATAATTAATTTTAGAGGTAGATTTATATTTATTATGCTTTTAAAAAATATTTTTCTAAAAAATATATTCTCATTGTGTTTTCTCCACCTCATTTCAAAATAAAAAAAACATAAAATATTCATCCATAATACCTATTCTAGTTTTATAAATGATAAAAAACCCATAATTTTAAGTATTATTTTTATGTTATTTTATTTTTTGAATAAAATTAATATTTTGTTTTAAATTACTTCCTCCTTTGAGTTATGACCTTGGTCATCCACTCTAAAACACCTAAATAACCTAAAATTGAACATCATTTGAGAGAAACCATGACATCTCCTTTTTAATTAGAACCATTTTCTGGTATTCAAGAAATATATTCAACCAATTAGATGTATTTTGTTTTATTTTCATTCTATAATTTGTTTTTATTCTTTATTTCTTCATCACCCTTCCTCAATTTTCTTTTTCTTTTTCTTCTTTTATTTTTTCCCTTCTTGTAACATTAACTCTAACTTTTTTTATTATAGACCACTTTCCATTATTTAATTTTTCTTTTATTTATGAGAAAAAATTAATCCTAAAGATCTATAGGCTCTTGAAATTGATATTGAAAATAGATTTATGGATTGAATCAAATAGTCTCAGTATACAGGAAGTTTCAACATTCAACATGTTGGATAATTCCTCCATTCTTAGAACTCTAAAAATTAGATGCACATATGAATAAAAACTAAAAAAAGAAATTGTGGCATAAAATAATAACAATGAATTTAATATAAGTATTTTTGAATTAGATTCACTAGATATTAAATATAAACTAAATTGTATTACATACCCAAATCCTAAATCAGATATTGAGCTGAAATCTAGGTAAATTTACATTCTTCCAAAATTTCATGGATTGTCTGGTAAGGATCCAAAAAAACATTTAAAACAATTTAATATAGTTCTCTCAACCCTAAAAACATGATATTTTTCAAATATTAAATAAAACTAAGATCATTCACATTCTCACTTGATGGAACTGAAAAAGATTGAATTTATTATATACAACTTGAAGATGTAAATTTTCAGAGTGATGTGAAATGTCTTTTCATGGAGAGATTTTTTATATCATCAAGGGACACTACAATTTGAAAAGATATCTCAGGAATCAAGAAGTCTGGAGGGGAGTCAATGTATGAGTACTGAGATTGATTCATGAAGTTGTGTCCAAGCTTCCCACATCACTAAATCGGTCAGAAATTCCTCATCCAATACTTATAAAAAGTCCTCACAACTATGGAGAGAATAATTTTGGATGCTGAAACTAGAGGGTCATTGGTCGACAAAAAAAAGTGTTTGCATGTGTATTGACTGACAAGATGGAATAGAACTCCCAAAAATTTGGAAATCAAGGTACACCACTTGTTAGAGGAGTACATTAGGTAAGTCAATATTTTCTTGAAAATCATTTAATTGATACCATGTTAGAAGAATTGACAATTATTGTGAAGAATATTGTGTTGGATCAAAAGAAATTTCAACCCACTCCTACAATCCCCTGTGGATTTTTCACACAAATAGACCACCAAATTGACTATTTCCCATAACTAAAAGAAATAGAGAGTTGCACAATAGTATTCCATGGGAGACCAAATTAGTAGTAACAAAAACCAAATCCCTATAATAAGTATGATTCATTTTCATAAACATACAACCAAATATGGAAGGATCAATCAGAAATGAGTTCTGGATCTGGAAAACAACAAAGTCCCCTTTTCAAAAAAATTTCCAACAGCCCCCACCTTACTAACAAGGGGTTCCAACAACACCAAAGGATATTTAAAGATAAATAATCAATAAGTCAACAATAAGGGAATTATCATCCAAATTTAGATTCTAATACTAATGAACTTTCGAAAAAAAAATTGTTCTTAATAAACATAATTAGCTTAAAATTCAAGGTTTAGAGTTGAGGGAGTTGAAGACAAAAATAAGTGAGATTTCCACTTCCCTCTATGAACTCATAAGTAAGAACTCTAGAAATATACCCTCCCAACCTACTCCAAATCCAAAGGGGAATGTGTTTTAAATCACATTGAGAAGAGGGAAGTGAAAAACTTATACATCTACAACTATCATTCCACTATGATTCAACTCAACCCTAGAGAATCCCCATTCAACACCAATTGATAAAAAATACAAGGATAAAGAAAAAGGTAAGACAAATATTGATGATGTTCCTTTTTAACCCATCCCCTTTCCAAATAGATTTTTTTAAACCATGAAGATAGCTGAATATGCAATAGAAAATATATTTTATATACATTCAATTGTGTTGAATAATTTATGTGTGTATGATGTTAGATTATTCTTAGGGAATCCATGATTTTATTGATGCTTCATCCATGATTTCAATAAGATCTATTTTCCCTTATCTTGATTACTTCAAAAATATATTGAATTCAATTTTGATGATTCAACCAGGGTATCATTTGATGAGTTAAAGAATCATTTGAACACTCCACTGATCATAAATCCTCCACGGTGGGAAATTCCATTTGATCTTATGTGTGATGCTTCAAAGTTTGTGGTTAGAGTTCTCTTATCATATAGGGTGGAGAGATGTTCACATGAGATTGGCTATGCTTCAAGGAAATTGGATTCAGAACAATATGACTACATAATCATAGAAAAAGAGTTTATTACAGTCATATTTTATTTATATAAATTTTATTCATATTTATTAGGCTTTAAAGTATTATATTTCTTCCCATGTAGCTCCGAGGTACCTCTTGAAGTAGCCTGATGCAAATCCCAGACTTATCTAATGGATTCTCCTTTTTAATGATATAGATATTGAGATAAATGATAAAAAGGTATTATAAAAAATGGTGTAGGACTACGTGAGTAGGATTACTCATACACTAGAGGCTAAAACATTAGACTAGGTACCACTTCAGCGAACTTTTCCTGATGATGATCTTTATGAACTCTCAGGAACACTTCCATGATATGCTGATTTAGTGAACAAACATATTTCCTATAAAATTACTAAAAATTTAAAGATAAATCAAGTCCAAAAAATTATAGATTGGGTGTAGGTTTTATGTGTTAGATGATCTCTACCTCTCACACATGTGTTCTGATCATGTTATTTGGAGGTGTGTACCTAATCACGAGTTTGAGTCTATTATACATTTCTATCATACACTTTCATGTGGTAGAAACATTGGTCCCAAAAGGATATCTAGAAAAGTAATAGATTCTATATTATATTGTCCTATATTATTCCATGATTTTCCTGTATTTTTTAAGTCATTATAACATTTCTAACACACTATAAACATTTCAATGAGACATGAGATACCCCAATAACCAATTTTATTCATTGAGATTTTTTATGTATGGGGATTTTTTTTTCAAGTTCATTTGGTTATTTTTACAATTTTGTTGTTTTTTATTATGTAATTAAATGGTTTGAGGCCAAGGCCACAAAGGCAGATGACTCTCATGTTGTAGAGGGTTTTATAAAGGCTCAAATTTAATGCAGTTTTGAATTAACAAAGGGCATCATCAATGACCAAGGGGAAAACTTTTTTAATAAAAATTTGGATTCCCTCATTTGTAAGTTTGGGTTGACACATAAAAAATTATAATCCATACCCCCCCCAAATATATAGGATAATATTTCAAATCATGAGTTGAAAAAAAAATTGGATAAAATAGTGCAACTGAATAGGAAGAATTGGAGAAAGAAATTGGATGATTCATTATGGGATTATCGGATAGAATACAAGGCTCCAATCGATATGTACCCATTTTTAATTATTTTTGGGAAATCATGTAATATTTTTATGGAGGTCGAGCATCAAGAATATTGGGATATAATGAAATGAAACATGGATTTGGCCTAAGATGGAATTCAAAGGAAGACGCAAAATCAAGATCTTGATGAGATTTGATTGTCATCATATGAGAACTCAAGGCTCTACAAGGAACGATCAAAAGTCACTGATGATATAATGATCTAAAAAATAAAGTTCCATATAGGAGAGATATTCCTACTCTATAGTTAATGACTTAAGATGATGCCCGGTAAGTTACATTCTAGATTGTTAGGTTCTTATGTTATAGCTAATGTATTTACTTATAGTTTAGTGGAGATCACACAAGATTACATAGGAATATATTTACAATAAATGGGAAGCCATTTAAGTAATATATTAAGGGATTTCTCACTGATGTGGTTGATTTAATCACACTACATAACCCCATCACCACTTCAGAATATCAGGATATTCCTAACCATTTATCCTTTATTTTATTTTTCATATTTAAAATTATAACTTTAATTTTAACATATCATATCATGGGTTAAAATTGAAAAAAAATTAATATTTTAAGTGTGGGGTAGGGGAAAAATTTTGAGAATCTATTTAGGATTTTTGTTTGTGTGTTTTCTGTGTGTTTTTTAGATTTTCTATTTAAATTTTCAAAAAATAAAAAATAAAAACATATCATGTAACATTCTCATTTAGATATGGAATTTATAGAAAATTAATATTTTCAAAACTCATTGTTGGTATGATAAGAATGAGAAACATTATATTATTACAGGTCAATTTTTATTAAAATAGAAGTCATCAATGATATGATGATCTGTGTCATTATAAAACCTTTTATATTTTGACACCATTATTTGTGATATTTGTTCATGGTAAATTGTATCATTGATTTCTCTACATGAATTTTCACACAACTCTAACTTGTGAAATATTTTCCAACTCAATTGAATGTATTACCAAGTTTAGTAAAAAAATTCATATTATATCAATGGTTGATCTATACATTCATTTCTCTTCCAATCTATTTCATTACTATACCAAATTAACCTATGTGTGTGAACCTATTATCCGACAGTTGTACTCCCAAAATATCTAAAAAACAAAAATTATTATTTATTATCTTAATAAATAAATGAGTTAGGAAATTTATAACACATGGGGATATCTAAGTCAAGAGCTTAAGGATGGAATTTCAAGAATGCTTAAGTGAGTGGGTGTTGAAATTTAACCGAAATGGAATTTAAAACATGTTCATTGAATTATAAATGGTAAGAAGGATTGTTTTACATGACCAGAATATGCATAATAAAGAGTGAAGATATGATCTTGAAATGGTTGGAACACACACATGAGGAATTAATGGCTTGGTGGAACCATAACTTGATTCACAATGATTATTTCATTAATCTCACTAGATTTTATTTTGATACAATTTATGAGACAATTAATTTAAAATTTATTAAGACTAAATCTTGATGGGATTATTACTTTTCCAATATCTCCACTATGGATTGAGAAATTTGAACATGTATATATTTTCATAATTTCCAAGATTATATGATATGAGGTTTTTTCCAGGAGTGAAAAGAGTAATTTTGGGGGAGTTGATAAAACACAATTTTATAGAATAATTTATTGATAATAAATGACATAATTTTCTCAGATTGTATTAAATATGTTTATTTATAAACTATTTTGGATCAGATATTTTATTTTGAACATTTGAAGAAATTTCCAATGTTTTACTTTATAATTAACTATATTATTTTGAACATAAATATTTTTCTGTGAATTATTGGAACATAAAATTTTTAAAAATTATTCTTCAATAAATTCTATACAGCATCCATTGAGTACAATTAACAAAAAACATGCATTATAACGACCCATACTTTACATACATTGTTAATAATTCAAAATTGAAGCACACTTATTACAACATATGACAAAACCACAAAGGACCGTATAGGTATAGTGTCTTTAGAAACTGGGAAACATAAACAACTGGTTCATAAATATTCTACAGTGTCTCCCATTTATTTCATCATATCTAGGGTCCCTTTTAGCATATTCTACTTAATATCCATCTTCCTGACCTGGGGAAAAGAAAACATAAAATGGTGAGCTCAAATGCTCAGCAAGGGCAAATAAAGGAAATAAAAATCATATCATATCTTTTGAAAATCAAAACCTGCAAAAGAGATCATAATATCTTAACATGGAATAAATCATAGAAGTGAAAATGAGATCCCCAAAATCATAACATAAAACTTGAAACTTTGTGGCATGCACACATAATCATGGAAAATCATTTCTTGTTAGTCATGACTCATTGCCAAGACTATCTTAGTGGACAAAGTCCCTTTCTGAACCGAGTTCACTCCTCGTTTCAGTCCTGTATCACTGAACCGAAATAACCTTCCGTTCCAGCCATGTCTATCTCATGAGATATAAAATCATTACCCAATGCATTGGAGGGAGATATAGGTCCCACCCATCTTATAATGAATCCTTTCTTATGTGTGCCACATAATCATAAAACATACATCATCGCATAACACATATAACAAAAATGGGATTCTTGAAACATCATGACATCATAAATCAATTCATATATGATAAAGGAATTCATAAACATAATTCCATCACAACATAGTCAAACCAATGTAAAAATATGGATAGAAACATAACCCTTTATTATCTTAGATGGAAAATAATTTTGATAAAACACTTGAATTGAATTCTTGAGGAAAATATCCTTTCTTCTTCAAAAATATTTTTCCTTTCATAACATGTCATACAACTTTAAAATAAAAGAAGTTGATTAAAAATAAACTTGAAAACTTGTAAAGGAAGCTTCTTTGAAGTAATGTTTTAAAAATCCATTCATGCCGTATAAGTTAAAAAAAACATTCTTCGTACTTTTGTCGGAAAAGTCAAAAAGTACCTCGTACGGAAAAACGACAAAAGATTCCTTTCATATTCTTTACTAAAAACTCACCTAAGGGTAAAATTGGATTTAAACTATTGCAAGTGGATGGAAAAAATATTTCATATTGAGGGAACATGGATGTGGATGATAAAATACACCCCAGTAAATACTTACGAATAAACAATCTCGGATAAAAATGAGATTGTGATATTTCCCTTACCTTAGGTCCGATTTGCTTTGTTCGTGTCCGAAGTTCCTGTATAATGGTTTAAATAATGTTATTGACTTATTCCAGAATCATACATATTTATATGAGATCATATATGGTCATATTATTAGCTTCTTGTTAGTAATATTTCATTGTTACTTGTTACTCGGGTCTTTATAACTTTTTGTTCTTATGCGTGTTTTGTCGAATAAATTCTTATTCTTATCTTTAGGTTATAGATAATTCATTTCCATAATGGTATTAGTGTAGTATATACCATATTCATTCATTCAATTCATTTATACAATCATTATGAAATGAAGATCATGTAGAACGAGTCGCATCACATCGTGGAGACGGTATTCCGTACGTACGCACGAGTGATGATATCGTTCCTATGATCGTGGAATTGTATTGGAGTATATATATATATTATTTCAGTATCAATATTACTTAATAATAATCATATATAGTTACTGATTACACCATTATACCCATCCTTGTAAGGTGATGGTGGAAAATAGATTACACCACGGCGTGGAGACGGTATTCCGTACGTACGCACGCGCGGTGATTTCATTTTTCCGTAGGATGGATAGAAGGTGAATTAGGGTTGTTTCATATTTATAATAACATATCAGTATGTAAGTAATACTGATGTTATTACTTTATCATGAAACAACTAAAGAAGAAGAAGTTGAAGAAGAAAGAAATTGAAAAGATTGGTAATGGATATTACCTCTTCTTTGGAACGCCTTTTTGAATCCTCCACTTAAGGAACTAAGATTGGTCTTTGGAGAAGACCAGGACCTCTAGGATTATTCTAGGGAAGTGGAGAAGGGAAAATGGCAGGGGTTGGCCGAGCTTGAGTGCTCAAATTGGTGTGAGGAGGAGTGGGAGGAGGTGCCCTTTTATAAGGGAGGAGAGGGGCACCTTAGGAATATCTCAAAATATTATTTTATATTAAAGTCAAAATCGGTTTATAATGGTTCCAAAGGGTCTTATTTCGAAGCTAAAGTGGGGATGGGTCGAAATCCTATCAACCAATAGGATTTAGACAAGTTTAGGGTATTATTTTAACCTTATCAATTAGATTTAACTCTAAGTTAATTAATTTAACTTTTACCGTGTCTTTTTGTTTTCTTTCACTATATGGTTAATACACTTACTATAACATGCCAAACGAACCCCAAATTGTTTATTATTAATATATATATCCTTATCTAAGTCATTTGGCCGAACCTTAGATTTTTAGGAATAAAATAACAATTAATAATATAATATTTTATTTAAAAACTATTTTGTGTCAATTTTGACACTATTTGATATATGATTTTTGTGAAAGTCATAACAGAATTATATGTTCGAACCAAGTTGATTAAATCAATACTAATATATCATAGTAACCTAGAAAATTAGTGGAATTCATAAAAAGTCTCAAATTACATTTATTTTGGTATTTATATTATCAATTTTGTCAATATTTCATTAATAAGATAATTACTGCATCATCTTTGTGTCATATATAAATTAAATTATTTGATGTCTAAAAATTAAAAATAAAATACCATCATGTAGGAAATCTTTTTAGATTTCTAATGAATATTTACAATCGAATTTATCTTATGTATAACCCTATATTAAAAATGATTTACTTATTAAACATTGATTTTAACTATTTTAACCCTTCTTTAAATAAATTAATAATAAATGTCCTAATCTAATCCAAGTGGGCCTAAATGGTCATATTTTATTCCTAAGTTTGTTTTTGGTCGAATTACACTTGTCCAATAGAATTAGGACATGTGTTAGGGTAATATTAATATCATATTTACCCTTAGTTACCCTATTTACTAATAACCGCGGTAAAAATCGTAAAAAGTTACTATTCACCAAAATATTATTTTCATCTCATTGAACCACATTTTAGTCCTTGATATTAACCGTGTCTCTCGGATTTTCGAAATTCCATTCACAGAAGCGGTAAAATTAAGTTTTATGCAAAATTCAGTTTTTAACCTACCACTTAGTGGTTTCACTATTCATCAAAAATTGAAAGTTTTCAGAAAAATACCAAAATTTCACCCTAGGATAATTTCGATATTCTGAGTCCAAAAATGAAGTCCATTTTGAAAAATAAAATTTATAAAATTTCAAAAAGTGGTTATTACTATTCATAACGGCTAGTTTTAATAGCATATTGTTGTTTAGTGAAACTCGGTATTGCGTACGACGCAAGCTATCGAGGAAGGTCGCAATTGCGTGTAAAGCAAGCCAAGAAAGTGTTGTGTAGAAAAAGATTCCTTTGATGATTTATATAACATAAAAGTCTCGGGTGTTACATTCTACCCCCCTTAAAAAGAATTTCGCCCTCGAAATTCGTCACTTTGCAACAAACAAATGAGGATACTTCTCCCTCATCATATCCTCAAGCTCCCATGTAGCTTCTTCAAGTTGGTGGTTTCTCCATAAAACTTTCACCAAGCGAGTGGTCTTGTTTCGTAGGACTTTTTCGCTACGATCCAGAATCTCTATCGGCTGTTCTTCATAAGAAAGATCTTGCTCCAGCGGTACAACTTCTGAGCTGAGTACATGTGAAGGATCTGGTATGTACTTTCTCAGGAGAGATACATGGAACACATCGTGAACTTGAGAGAGATTCGGTGGAAGCGCCAATCGGTAAGCTACCTTCCCAACACGATCCAGTATTTCAAAAGGACCGATATATCTAGGGCTCAACTTCCCCTTCTTTCCAAATCTCATAACCCTCTTCCAGGGAGATATTCGTAAGAACACTTTATCACCCACTTCAAACTCTAGGTCTTTTCTTCGGTTGTCGGCATAGCTTTTCTGTCGACTCTGAGCTGCTCTTATGTGTTGTTGAATAGATCTGACCTTTTCTGCCATTTCATCAACGAGATCAGGTCCTAATAGCTTTCTTTCCCCAACTTCATCCCAGCAAGTTGGAGTCCTGCATTTCTTTCCATAGAGAGCTTCATAAGGAGCCATCTGAATACTGGAGTGAAAGCTATTATTATAAGAAAATTCCACCAAAGGTAGGTGTTGATCCCAACCTCCTTTGAAATCCATAGAGCAAGCTCTCAACATATCTTCTAGGGTTTGAATTGTTCTCTCAGACTGACCGTCTGTCTGGGGATGATAAGCAGTGCTGAAACTCAACTCTGTATCCAGAGTATGCTGAAGACTTCGCCAGAACTTCGAGGTAAATCTCGGATCTCGATCAGATATAATAGAAAGTGGTACTCCATGCAATCTTACCACTTCCTTTACATATATCCTGGCAAGCTGATCTAGAGAGAAATCCTCTCTAATAGCAATGAAGTGTGCAGACTTTGTGAGACGATCAACTATGACCCAGATAGCATTATTGCCTTTGGATGTTTTAGGAAGTCCTGTGACAAAGTCCATAGTGATGTTTTCCCATTTCCATTCGGGTATGGGTAATGGTTGTAACATCCCCTTAGACTTCTGTCTCTCAGCTTTAACTTGTTGACAAACCAAGCATCGAGAGACATATTCAGCAACATCTCTTTTCATGCCATCCCACCAGAAGTACTCTTTCAGGTCCCTATACATCTTCGTGCTTCCAGGATGAATAGAGAATGAAGAACTATGAGCCTCATCCAGCAGCTCTTTCTTTAATTCGGGGATGGGAGGAACACAAACCCGATTCCTGAACTTTATTATCCCATCACAATCAAGGTTGAATTCAGGAACATTTCTCACCTTCTTTTGTAACTCGACATCTTCTTTCTGTGCCTCTTTAATCTTCACATGTATAGATGGTTGAACATTCATTTGAGAAAGATAAGATTTTTCCCCTTCTATTATAATTCCAAGATCCATCCTTTGTAAATCCATAAATATTGGATCTTTTGTGATCCTCATCATGGATAAACTAGCATGGTCTTGTCGACTTAATGCATCTTCCACCTTGTTTGCTTTCCCAGGGTGGTAATGGATTGAGCAGTCATAATCCTTAATCAGCTCCAACCATCTTCTTTGGCGCATATTCAGCTCCTTTTGTGTGAAAATATACTTTAAACTTTTATGATCAGTATAAATATCACACCTTTCACCATAAAGGTAATGCCTCCAAATCTTTAATGCAAAGATTACCGCAGCCAACTCCAAATCATGTGTTGGGTAATTTTGCTCATGGATTTTCAACTGTCGTGAGGCATAAGCTATCACCATATCATTTTGCATAAGAACACACCCCAATCCCTTCTTGGATGCATCACTATAGATCACAAACCTTTCTCCACTACAAGGCAGTGTGAGCACAGGTGCACTGGATAACCTTCTTTTCAACTCCTTGAAATTCTCTTCACATTCCTCTGTCCAGACAAACTTAACTCCTTTCCGAGTCAACTTGGTGAGTGGATTAGATAATCGTGAAAAATCTTTTACAAAACGTCGATAATATCCAGCCAAACCAAGAAAACTTCGGATCTCAGTTACTGTTGTTGGTCTTGACCATCTTTCGATAACCTCTGTTTTTGCTGGATCCACAGATATCCCCTCTTTTGAGATTATATGACCCAAAAATGCAACTTTTTGAAGCCAAAATTCACACTTGGTAAATTTGGCATAAAGCTTCTCTTTTCTCAGGGTCTTCAATATAATTCTCAAGTGATCTTCATGCTCTTCCTTTCTCTTTGAATAGACAAGAATATCGTCTATAAAGACTACCACAAATTGATCAAGATAGTCTCTAAAGACTCTATTCATTAGATCCATGAAGATAGCAGGGGCATTAGTAAGACCAAATGGCATCACTATAAATTCATAGTGTCCATACCTTGTACGGAAAGCCGTCTTTGGTATATCCTCCCTTTTGACCCTTAATTGATGATACCCTGAACGAAGATCAATCTTGGAAAAGTATTGAGCTCCGCGTAGTTGGTCAAATAAGTCATCAATGCGTGGGAGAGGATATTTGTTCTTGATAGTGATCTTGTTAAGTTCTCGATAATCAATGCAGAGTCTCATTGATCCATCTTTCTTCTTAACAAATAGAACAGGTGCTCCCCAAGGTGACGCACTAGGGCGTATGAATCCCTTATCAAGATTCTCTTGGAGTTGCTTCTTCAATTCCTGCAACTCAATTGGGGCCATTCTATAAGGTGTCTTTGAAATAGGCAAAGCACCCGGTACGAGTTCTATTGAAAACTCAACTTCACGATTTGGTGGAAGACCCGGCAATTCCTCCGGAAAGACATCATAAAACTCCCGTACAATGGGCATATTCTTAATCGTGAGTTTCTCACCAACTATTTGAGATAAATAACCTTCATTTAGTGGAATCAATACCCATAAGATGGAAGAAATTTCCACTGGAAGGTTATGTTCATCCTTGCATTGATAGACGATCGTAGGTTGATCTGGAATATGAAATGTGACTTCCCTTCTTTGGCAATTGATATGAGCTCCATGTAGAGAAAGCCAATCCATGCCAAAAATCACATCAAATTCCACTAAAGGAAGGATCACAAGATTTGCAGGAAGCACTTTCCCACAAACTTCGATCGGAGAAGAATTATAAACTTCTGATGCGATTGATGTGCCATTAGGTGTTGTCACAGCTAACTCAACATCTAATTGTTGAGGTAATACGGTGATACCCTTAGAAAAGTCTTCAGAAATAAAAGAGTGGGTGGATCCAGAATCAAATAAAACATTTGCTACTTTAGAGTGGATGGTAAGTGTACCTTTCACCACATCGTTATCGTACTCCACATCGCTGATAGAAATTACATGTGACTTTCCTTTTTCTTTAGCCTTAAGAGTTTGTTGACGTCGACCATCATCATCAACCCTTGGATTTGGGCATTGATTGGCATAATGCCCCATCTCCTTGCACTTGAAACATTGAAGTGTAGCAGGTTCATTCTATGTATCCCTTCCTTTGTTTGCATCATTAGACATCTTCTTCCCATTATCACGGCATTCAAATTCCCGATGACCTTCCTTTCCACATTTAAAACATTTACTTGTCCCTTTAAGACAACTCCCTCCATGTTTCTTTCCACACTTTGAGCATAATGGAAAGTTCATCTTCTTTTCAGTGTGCTCTTTAGAGTTTCCTTTGAATTCCATCTTCCTCTTCTTATCAAACCCATGTGACTGATGGGTTACTCCAATCTCCATCTCGACTTTGAGAGCACATCGAACGATTTCCTCGTAGCTATTGAAGTCCCTTATGGCTAACGCCCTTCGAAGACTTGGTTTTAAGCCACTAAAGAATCGATCGATCTTACTCTCAGGTTGGATAATAATACCAGAAGCGTACCTTGCAAGTCTGGTAAAATTTGCTTCATAGGTACCAACAGATTCATCATCCCTTTGCTTCAGTTCAAGGAACTCTTTCTCCATCTTTGTTCGGAGAATACGAGGGAAGTACTTATTGAAAAATAAGTTCTTGAACTCGTCCCATTCCATAGACTCAATTTCATCCCTTTGCCTTGTATTCTTAACAAGATTCCACCATTGATCCGCATCTCCTTCCAAACGATACACTGCTAGGATGACTTTATCATGCTCAGAACATTGAAGAACTGAAAATATCTTTTCAGTAGTACTAATCCATTGTTCAGCAACTAATGGATCAGTAGACCCGCTGAAAGATGGTGGACGCTGCCTCATGAAGGATTCAACAGAATGTTGCTCCCTCCTTTGTTCATTTGGAAATCCTGCATGATTCATAGCTTGAGAAAGTTGTGTGAGCATGGCTACAAGATTTTTCATTCAAGCTCCCATATCGTTTGGTTGCTCAGGGGGACAATCATTGCATTGCCCATCGCATTCCGCATTAACACGGTTCCTTCGGGTTCCAGCCATTGACTAAAACCAAGAAGAATAGTGTGAGCAACACTAATTATAATAGGAAACCACATAATTCAAGAATAAAATTTTCATGCTTAAGGTCTTATCCTAGGTTATTCAAGGCCATTTCTAAAACACTAAGATTGTGTTCTATGCTTAGACTTATCCTTAGGGTTCTTACTAAGTCTTTCACATCCTAGTTTCCAAAGGTTGACTATACCTTTCCTCTGATACCAACTATAACGACCCATACTTTACATACATTGTTAATACTTCAAAATTGAAGCACACTTATTACAACATATGACAAAACCACAAAGGACCGTATAGGTATAGTGTCTTTAGAAACTGGGAAACATAAACAACTGGTTCATAAATCTTCTACAGTGCCTCCCATTTATTTCATCATATCTAGGGTCCCTTTTAGCATATTCTACTTAATATCCATCTTCCTGACCTGGGGAAAAGAAAACATAAAAGGGTGAGCTCAAATGCTCAGCAAGGGCAAATAAAGGAAATAAAAATCATATCATATCTTTTGAAAATCAAAACCTGCAAAAGAGATCATAATATCTTAACATGGAATAAATAATAGAAGTGAAAATGAGATCCCCAAAATCATAACATAAAACTTGAAACTTTGTGGCATGCACACATAATCATGGAAAATCATTTCTTGTTAGTCATGACTCATTGCCAAGACTATCTTAGTGGACAAAGTCCCTTTCTGAACCGAGTTCACTCCTCGTTTCAGTCCTGTATCACTGAACCGAAATAACCTTCCGTTCCAGCCATGTCTATCTCATGAGATATAAAATCATTACCCAATGCATTGGAGGGAGATATAGGTCCCACCCATCTTATAATGAATCCTTTCTTATGTGTGCCACATAATCATAAAACATACATCATCGCATAACACATATAACAAAAATGGGATTCTTGAAACATCATGACATCATAAATCAATTCATATATGATAAAGGAATTCATAAAAATAATTCCATCACAACATAGTCAATCCAATGTAAAAATATGGATAGAAACATAACCCTTTATTATCTTAGATGGAAAATAATTTTGATAAAACACTTGAATTGAATTCTTGAGGAAAATATCCTTTCTTCTTCAAAAATATTTTTCCTTTCATAACATGTCATACAACTTTAAAATAAAAGAAGTTCATTAAAAATAAAATTGAAAACTTGTAAAGGAAGCTTCTTTGAAGTAATGTTTTAAAAATCCATTCATGCCGTATAAGTTAAAAAAAACATTCTTCGTACTTTTGTCGGAAAAGTCAAAAAGTACCTCGTACGGAAAAAGGACAAAAGATTCCTTTCATATTCTTTACTAAAAACTCACCTAAGGGTAAAATTGGATTTAAACTATTGCAAGTGGATGGAAAAAATATTTCATATTGAGGGAACATGGATGTGGATGATAAAATACACCCCAGTAAATACTTACGAATAAACAATCTCGGATAAAAATGAGATTGTGATATTTCCCTTACCTTAGGTCCGATTTGCTTTGTTCGTGTCCGAAGTTCCTGTATAATGGTTTAAATAATGTTATTGACTTATTCCAGAATCATACATATTGATATGAGATCATATATGGTCATATTATTAGCTTCTTGTTAGTAATATTTCATTGTTACTTGTTACTCGGGTCTTTATAACTTTTTGTTCTTATGCGTGTTTTGTCGAATAAATTCTTATTCTTATCTTTAGGTTATAGATAATTCATTTCCATAATGGTATTAGTGTATTATATACCATATTCATTCATTCAATTCATTTATACAATCATTATGAAATGAAGATCATGTAGAACGAGTCGCATCACATCGTGGAGACGGTATTCCGTACGTACGCACGAGTGATGATATCGTTCCTATGATCGTGGAATTGTATTGGAGTATATATATATATTATTTCAGTATCAATATTACTTAATAATAATCATATATAGTTACTGATTACACCATTATACCCATCCTTGTAAGGTGATGGTGGAAAATAGATTACACCACGGCGTGGAGACGGTATTCCGTACGTACGCACGCGCGGTGATTTCATTTTTCCGTAGGATGGATAGAAGGTGAATTAGGGTTGTTTAATATTTATAATAACATATCAGTATGTAAGTAATACTGATGTTATTACTTTATCATGAAACAACTAAAGAAGAAGTTGAAGAAGAAAGAAATTGAAAAGATTGGTAATGGATATTACCTCTTCTTTGGAACGCCTTTTTGAATCCTCCACTTAAGGAACTAAGATTGGTCTTTGGAGAAGGCCCGGACCTCTAGGATTATTCTAGGGAAGTGGAGAAGGGAAAATGGCAGGGGTTGGCCGAGCTTGAGTGCTCAAATTGGTGTGAGGAGGAGTGGGAGGAGGTGCCCTTTTATAAGGGAGGAGAGGGGCACCTTAGGAATATCTCAAAATATTATTTTATATTAAAGTCAAAATCGGTTTATAATGGTTCCAAAGGGTCTTATTTCGAAGCTAAAGTGGGGATGGGTCGAAATCCTATCAACCAATAGGATTTAGACAAGTTTAGGGTATTATTTTAACCTTATCAATTAGATTTAACTCTAAGTTAATTAATTTAACTTTTACCGTGTCTTTTTGTTTTCTTTCACTATATGGTTAATACACTTACTATAACATGCCAAACGAACCCCAAATTGTTTATTATTAATATATATATCCTTATCTAAGTCATTTGGCCGAACCTTAGATTTTTAGGAATACAATAACAATTAATAATATAATATTTGATTTAAAAACTATTTTGTGTCAATTTTGACACTATTTGATATATGATTTTTGTGAAAGTCATAACAGAATTATATGTTCGAACCAAGTTGATTAAATCAATACTAATATATCCTATTAACCTAGAAAATTAGTGGAATTCATAAAAAGTCTCAAATTACATTTATTTTGGTATTTATATTATCAATTTTGTCAATATTTCATTAATAAGATAATTACTGCATCATCTTTGTGTCATATATAAATTAAATTATTTGATGTATAAAAATTACAAATAAAATACCATCACGTAGGAAATCTTTTTAGATTTCTAATGAATATTTACAATCGAATTTATATTATGTATAACCCTATATTAAAAATGATTTACTTATTAAACATTGATTTTAACTATTTTAACCCTTCTTTAAATAAATTATTAATAAATGTCCTAATCTAATCCAAGTGGGCCTAAATGGTCATATTTTATTCCTAAGTTTGTTTTTGGTCGAATTACACTTGTCCAATAGAATTAGGACATGTGTTAGGGTAATATTAATATCATATTTACCCTTAGTTACCCTATTTACTAATAACCGCGGTAAAAATCGTAAAAAGTTACTATTCACCAAAAAATTATTTTCATCTCATTGAACCACATTTTAGTCCTTGATATTAACCGTGTCTCTCGGATTTTCGAAATTCCATTCACAGAAGCGGTAAAATTAAGTTTTATGCAAAATTCAGTTTTTAACCTACCACTTAGTGGTTTCACTATTCATCAAAAATTGAAAGTTTTCAGAAAAATACCAAAATTTCACCCTAGGATAATTTCGATATTCTGAGTCCAAAAATGAAGTCCATTTTGAAAAATAAAATTTATAAAATTTCAAAAAGTGGTTATTACTATTCATAACGGCTAGTTTTAATAGCATATTGTTGTTTAGTGAAACTCGGTATTGCGTACGACGCAAGCTATCGAGGAAGGTCGCGATTGCGTGTAAAGCAAGCCAAGAAAGTGTTGTGTAGAAAAAGATTCCTTTGATGATTTATATAACATAAAAGTCTCTGGTGTTACATGCATGGTCAAGAATTGTGTGAATTATGAGAACACAATCTTAATCAGTAATACAAAACCACATGATATCAATTTTTAGTGTTTAAATATAATTTCTAAACTCAATTAATCATAATTTATATAGTATATAATTGCTATAATTTACCACTGGCCATAATTTATCTTTAGAACATAAATCAATATAGGGTGCTATAATTTCACATTACAAAGCTAGCCTTGGGTTTAATTAATTTAATCGCAGTGGTTAATTTAATTCTAAAAGGGATAGGAGTTAGAAAATTAGAGGATCATAATTAATTGGATAATAATTTAAATGATAATGATTAATAATTAAGTGGGTAGGTAATTTTATATTGATTACCCTTTCTGAAAATTGTTTTCTAAACAATATATTCTTATTTCATTTTCTCAATCTCCTTTTAAAAACAAGAAGAAAAAAATAAACATTTTTAAAAATTATTTTGAAAAATCATAGGATAATAAAAATTATTTTAAACATTTTTAGAAAACATGGACAAGAAATAAAAATTATTTTTCAATGAAAGGATAATTAAAGTCGATTTATCCTTAAAACATTATTTCGCTCTTTTGAGTACTTAAAGAGAGTAAAAATAAAGGGAGACATGTATTATCAAGATATAACCTATATAAATTAAAATTAAGGAGTATATAGTTATTTATATCATTAAATTTATCAATTAAAACTTAATAATAAATAATCCTGATAAACAAATAGATTGTAAGATAAAATCATTATCACTTTAGTAACTTTTGAAAAATAAGACTTAAAAAATAAAGAAAATTATTTGTATATGTATATTTTATAATTTAACTAATAATAATCATAAGATATATCCATGGGAAGTATATAAACCACATAAAAGATACAAGTGGTGAATATGACATTTGTCTCATCGAAATAAATGTGTGATGAAAATCCCCTACCTTGAGTTCAAATTTATATGAAAGTGATTTAACCACATTTGAAATCAATTTTAAAGAATTATAAATATATACTGGATTAATTTTAATACTTATAATATCCAATTTTATCCACTTATAACATTTTAACACCCATTTATTCATAAATATTTATTAAAATCATAGTTTTCAGGTGTTCACTATTTGGTTTTTCTTGAGAATTTTTGTTATTTAGTTCTGATCCATATATTCAGATCATTGTTAAATCCTATAAATAATATTTAAAATTATATAAATATCGTATATATTCATTATATATATAGTAATCCATAGAAGTTTGATATATAAATTTGAATTACATCATTAATGGAGACAGTAGGTCATCTGTAAGCATAAACATTGTTGTCACTTTTTAATGGATGTAATGAAGGAAAGGTAAATAAATTTTAACATTTAAAGAAAAATTATTATAAATTATTAATCATATTTATTCATTTAATCAGTTATTATTACCATCTATTTAAAATAGAAATAAAAATGAATCATATCGTTTCATGGAGGAGGTAGTCCAAACGCACGCACGACTGACATTATCATTTTTCAATGGATTAGAAGGTAAACTTCTATGAAAAAAAAATTAATAAACTTATATGAAAGATGGATATGTAATATGAATTGTATCGCTACATGGAGTTGGTAGTCCATAGGTACACATGAACAATACATTCACTTCCCATTTGATGGAATGAAACATGGATATTTTTTTGTCAAAAATAATAAAACAAATTTCAGTATATTATGAAACATAATTTATTATTTTATAATTAATACCAAAAAATTAGTGGAGGAAGAAGAATAAGAAAGTTTAAAGAGGTTAGATAATATTATTACCCTTTCCTCTGTATGTATCATTTAGATCCTTTCTTACGGGAAATTAAAATGGTATTTTAAGAATAAAATAAAAAATAGTTCATGGATAAATAATTTTGGAATATAATTGGGTAGATATTGATCGATCTAGATGTCTCAAATTAGTGTAAAGAAAATTGAGAAGGAGCATCCTTCCATAAGGGAGGGAAATGACACACTTGGAATTATAAAAAAAATTGTAATTAATTTTTTCTTAAGAAAAATGTTTCCAAATTAACAAAGATTCAAAGAAACAAAATATAATGTCAAAATATCAATATAAAATAAAATTTATATTGGATTTTATGTCATTTTAAAAATTATAATTTAGTACATGCCCTTGGTTAACAAATGTTATTTTTAACCAATCTAATGAGTTTGTTTTAATATTAAATGGTCATAATTTTATATATAAAAAAATTTAATCATAAATGAACAAGGGATTTAATTTTAGACCCTTTATCAACCTAATTATTCTATTTCAATATTTTTTTAAGTTTTAAATATTTTAATAAAATATTTTGATAAAAAAATACTATTAATGTCATTTTAAGAAGTATTTTCCTTATTTCAATATTCAAACATTATGATAGCACTGAAATCAAATGTTAACCTTTTAAACGTATATATAATATGTTATATTTATATATAAAATTCATGTAATCCAATAATTAATCAAAATTATTTTAGTTTTATTATTTTTATAATAATTTATTTTATTTTTCTATCAATTGAATAAATACTCAATCGATGTTGCATAAGAATTTAATGTAATTAATCAATCAATAAAAATCATTAAAAATCAACTAAAAATTTTAATTATTATTTAAAAAAACATTTAGAACTAAAATTATCATATTTTTATCCTTAATAAAATCATTAAGTTCCACTAAAGTCAAATGGTGTTATAATTTAATTTACATTATTTAAAAGAATATAAATTTTATTATCAAGGGAAATTATACTAAAATGACATATATTCTTTTTTGGGATGTATATAATTGAATATAAACCATCCAATTAAATATTATAAAGTTTTTGGTTGATTTTGAGACCTTATATATTGTTTTTAATCTTGCTTGAACCATTTTACCCTTACCAAGGTGATAAATATTTATCATTATGACTATTCATAATGAAAAAAATAAAGTGACCTATTTACCAAATTTTAAATTCACGATTCCAAATATAGTATACATATTTATATCACATATTTGTATTATAATGATAATAAAATACATCCACGTGAAGTATATATACTATATAAAAGTTATTATTGGTGAATATGGATTTTTCTCATAAAAATAAAATTGAGATGAAATTCACTTAACTCGAATTTGAATTTCTTATAAAGAGATTTAAAATCATGTATAATAAACTTAAATTTATTATAATTCTATAACAGAGTCAGTTAAATTATTATAATATCATATATGGTCTACAAATAACATTTTAATACCCATATATCAATAATTATTTATTAAAATCGTCGCTTTTGGGTGTTCATGGTTTTTTTTATCAAAATTTTGGTTTTGTTGTTCTGATCCTAGTACATGGATCATGGTTACATAAATGTATATATAATATTTATTGATTCATCCATGTAATTTTGAAATGAAAAACGAATTAGAAAAATTCATGGATAAGGTAGATCATACATATACACAAGCGACGTTATCATTTTTCAACAGATTGGAAGGTAAGAAGGTATACATGATATTAAACATATAGAAGAATAATTATTTCATAAATATAGTATGAAAACATTAAACTCGTCATGATAACCATTCATGAAATATAGTGATGGAAAATAAATTTTATCGCTATATACAGGTGCTTTTATATGCCTTTGCACAAGCTATAACTTCACTTCCTATTTTATGGTATAGAGGGTGGATATTTGTGGTCAAATAATCATAAAAACATTTAAGTATATTTATTATAATGAATTTATTATTTTATTCTGAATACCAAAAATTTAAAGGAAGTATAAGGATAAATAAATTTAAGGAGGTTGGGTTAGATGATTACCTCTTCTTTGGTATGCCTATTTTAGATACTTTCTTAAGGACCCTTGGAATGGTCATTTAAGAAAAAAACACATATTATTCATGGATAAAAAATTTCATAATAGAATTCGGTAGGTTCTGGTTAGGCTAGATGGCTCAAATTTTTGTACCGAGAATAGATAAGGGGTTTTATTTTATAAGTTATAAAGGACACATTTCAAATTACCAAAAGATAAGAATATAATTAACTCATTTTCAATAAAAGTGCTCCCAAATGGATATATATTCAAATTTGAAGAGGGTACAGTGTAAATATAATCATAAAATGATATTTATATATGTTTTTTTGTCATTTTAAACCCTCTCTTTTGTTATAACTCTTTGGCCAACTAATTTTAATCCTAACTATGGTAATGAGTTTTAATATAACTAGTTATAATATTAAATATTAGTTGAAATTGGATCATAAATTGAAAATAAAGGAAATTTTAGACCCTTTATGATCTTAATTTTTGTTTTTAAATATTTTTATAATTTCTAAATAATTTAAAGAAATATTTTTATCATAAAATACAATTAATGTCATTATAACAACTATTCACATAATTTGAATTTGAAAACAACTTGAAAACAGTAAAATTAAAATATAAATGATCATAAATTCTCTAATAATTTTTATTAATATATAAAATTATTTTAATAGTATAATTTTTAGAAATTAAGCTACTTTAAATATTTTTCAAATAATTTTTTCTATTAGTTGAAAAAATACATTATCGATTTTTTGTAAAAAGTTAAGATAATTACTCAATCACTAAAAATAATAAATAAATTAAAATGATAAAAAAATTAATTATTGTTTCAAATAATAATTTATAAATTAATTTACCCTATTTTTATAATTATAAAAAAAATAAGAGATATTAATGTCAATAGAGTGACATTTTGGAATTTTTTTACATAAAATGATATAAATTTCTCCATCAAGGGAAAATAGAACCAAAATTCCATATATTGAAATTTTGGAGGTATATTGTAAAATTTATTCCCCCCAATGAAATAATGGAATGTTTTAAGTTTATTTTTTAGACCTTACCTCATGATTTTAACCTTGTTTTACCCATTTTACCCTTTTTGAGGTGATAAATATTTATCACTGTTCTACGAAAAAATAACCCACAATCAAAATGCCCTACTGAAAAAATTTAACCTCCAGATTATAAATATTGTATCCATTATTGAAGATTCATCATATATATGTATAGGAAATAAATTTTAATATAAATTTCTAAATCACAATGAAACGTAGTATTTACAAAAAAAAATGTTTTTAATCGTAAAAATTAACATTTGTCAAAATCATGAATATTTCCAATTTTAATGGAATAAAAGAGATTATTTAAAATAAAATTGATCATACTAAAATTTAATACCAAATACAATATTTAATGGTATTTTTAAATTACGTTATTTAATGAAAATAATTTTCATTATTTGAAAAACATATATTTTTTGAATATTCACTAAAAACTCAATTATATCATAAAAATGTGAAAGTACCAACCAAAGTGAATTTTGATATTTAAATTTTTAAAAAATAATTATATTAAATAAAATTTATAATGTTATTATAATATTATTTTAATTTCTATTCACAAAATATAATAAAAATAATTTTTAATAAAATAATTTTTATAAAAAAATAAATTTATCAAAAAATTGAGTACTTATTTCCAGAGAATAAATCAATACGTTTGTATTGAGTAGGAAAATCATATATATATTTCTTAATTTCATTACTAATATTCATAGCATCCTATTCAATAACTATGTTATAATTGTATCATTCAAATAGTAATTTTTTTAATATATTGTTTATCTCTTAGATATTAGTGTTTCATGTTAAGAATGATTTTGAAATTATTATTATTTTAAACTAAATTTTTAGGGTGTTACATCATTTTTTTTGTCATTGAAGGTAGTCTTATAAGTTTCATCTCACATCACACCATTATCCAACCCTTAGGGAAATCCTCTAATATGATACAAGACACTCCTAGAAATGACTCTATCATAAGCCAACCCACACCCTTCCACTCTATAGATAGTCAAATAATCCTTATTACCAAAGTAAACAAACACTTCCCCAAACATGACCCTATAACTTTTTGTAGGGACACAATAAATTCCCATAAACCCAAGACATGTCATTAACCTTCTGTTTACTAATACTCTCATTCAGACATAATAGTCACACTGAACCATCCCCACAAACCCTAGGGAGTTCCACCACATATACCCATACCTACTAGACTCTAGGGAGGTGCAATAAGAAAATTTAGTGAAAATAGTGAGAAAAGGACATCACATAGCTCACTATTTGATCCAAGTGAACTAGTATGTCTATACATAGCCTCTTTTCACACCACACTTCAACTCACTCAATAAGGCATCTCTGAGGTCCTCAAAACCCTCGGTAGTCTCTATCCATTGATACATCCAAAATATGAAACCCAATGGTGATGTTACTACCAAAATGATCCCACTAACATAGACCCCATTATTCGACCCAACATCACCAAATATCTCATCACTCATTTTCCTTATACCCAGTGAACATCCCTTTCCACACTACACAAAACTACATGGAATCTGGATTCCATGACCAAAAAAATTCCCATGACCCATATACGAGCCATGTATCACATCTCCTTAGGGATAGACCTCATATTTTAACCTATATGAAACCCCTCTCCATAACATATTCCAAGTATCATTATAATACTCTCACTCCAAGTTTACATAAATACTTTCTTATATCCACATGAGAGAGTTCCTCATCACTCAAAATACATACTTATGTCTCAATCACTATCACTCATACACAAGCCTCTCATGCCTACCCACCAACCTTAGGAAACCAAAGTAGTTTACTCATATCCCATATAACAACCCATAACCTCCCATAGGTCTGTCTTAAGCTCAAACAAACTGCTTTCACCTTGGAGACATTATCATTGAGTGACCCTCAATAACAAAAAGTACTAAATAGGACTTGGCCTCAACGTGGGAGGCTTAAAGACACCATGTCATTTGGGCTACAGACTCAAACAGTCATTGTAACCCAATCCTAAAACTATATAATCATATAATAATAAACGATCATAAATAGAAATGAATATTATTTCTCAATAAAGGGTTCACTAATCGTGACACTAGATTTAACCCATTGTCGAGCTCCACTAAGCCTCATCCAAGCCAACGAAGTACCGACTACACTCCCAATAACCTATCCCATTTCAATTTTCATCGATAATAAAATATTAAAACTTTTATTTAATTAAAAAATAATTTAATTTATAATAATCCCCTAAAAACTCATTTATCATCATCCACTCACTAGACTCATGAGCAACTTGATAATGTCTACTCTCGAAGAACCTATAAATCAAGTTTTCATAAAATCCCAAAAACATAAATCTGGTTCAAGGACCATTTTACCCAAAATCACCAAAATCCCTAGTGAAAATTACCAGTCAATGTAACCTCACTAAAATTACATAATATAATATACAAATACTATCTTAGTACATCCACATAATAGGATGGGGGAAATCCCCATCAATCCAGATTCTTTTCACTATGATTTTGTGGAAATTGACAAAACATATAATACATAATCACCTAAAAGATGTACTTATGGAAGGAAAAGAACATATAGGTATGGGTGAAGAAGAACATACCTAGAAATACCATTGACCCTCACTGAATATCACCCAAAATTGAGGGAATATTATGAGGAGTGATTTGACCATTGACCTCCCATACTCCTTGTCTAAGAAACAAAAGGGGATCAACCCATTTTTTAAATGAAAAACAAATCTATCACAAAGTGAACCTCCTTGGAAGGGGTTATCCCCCTATCATTGAACATTCATAGTGTGAATCCTATAGTTACACACTGAATGGTCTACCAATTTCAGTATCCAAAACATTTTTCCTTTATCCATTGATCTCCCAAACACATTGGGAGTCCATTAAAACTTGTACAGTGCCCAAATATACTCTTATATGATAATCAAACCCATCAGTACCCAACATTAGTCTTCATTATCAAAATGAACCATCTATAAAAATAAAATTCAAGCTCCTTCCAAAAATATAACACAATCATAAATCCATGGGGCATTACATTTGGTTTTCCTTGTGTGTTTTAGGAATCATGAGAATATATCACTCTCATTATCCCCATGTAGTGATCATAAACCCATTTAAGTGTTCCCTCATGTGATTCCAGATATAAAAACCCATTTATCCATTATTCCTTATTTTAAGCAGCATACCACCGAATCTTAGTTTTCAATTATGGGATTTGTTACCTTTATTTGTTTTGTGTGTAAGTGTAGAATTGTCATGCTCAAGATTTCACTAAAGATATTTCTAAATCCAACCATAAAATATAAAAATGTAAAATAAATTAATAGATAAGATGATAATGTGATTGTATATATTGAATTATTCTTAATATTACAACATGTTTTTTTATAGTTAGTGTGGTATTTTTATGAGGAATTCTTAATATGAATCCTTTCATGTCATAATCATTAAGTATGAATAAGAAATTTAAATATAGAAATTAAGGAAGAATATGGAATCAGTATAATCTATTTTATTTAAATTATTAATATAGTCAGTGAGGGTTTTTAGCATATTTAAAAAATATTCATAATTTTTCGTGTTGTTAAAATATATTTTTTCTTTTATTAATTTTATAATGGCTAATTTTATGACTTCAAGATGGTAAAATAAAAATATTGTTGTTAGAATTAGATACGTATCTTATGAAATCATTCAGATATATTTGTTATTTTTTAATACTTGGTTAGTGTAATATTAGTTTTTTATTGATATTAATTACTTCCAAGATAATTATTTACTCCTAACATTGATATTTTTAAAATATATACACCTATAGTTCAATTAATGGAAACATAGTGTGGTTGTTTTAGTGATGATTTGTGTTATATTATTTATATTGGGATGGAAAATGAGGTAATTAAGTAATTATGATAATGATGTGGTAATTTATTGGGTTAATTAATATATGACTGAATTAAGTTGATATAATTAATTCATTTATTTATAATTACATGATTTATATATGCTACATTTTATTCTTTCCCCATGATTCATATTTATTGATATTCGAATATATGCGTTTTAGTGTTCAAAATTATGGAATAATGA